>LS990918.1:21137977-22522977 GCA_900464855.2 Musa schizocarpa
ACTTACAGCGACAGAAACTTGCTTGGATGTTCTTGAAGTGAGCTTGGAGGAACTCTACCAAGGCCATCGAATGCTTCTTGGGGTAGAGAGCTTGCAAGAAGAAGCTGAATCCCAAATCGACAAGGTCGAGGCCCTAGTCAATCGACTATCGGATGACACCAAAGACTTTGTGCAACATCTGTAAGAAGTCATAGCAGAACTCACTTCCAGGGTGACCATGCTCACAAGGGCACTGAATGCTGGAGGAAGCAACACCCGCATTGTGCCACCATAAAACTTGAGGGCACCTGAGCTGTATTATTATGGAGGTGCTCGAGATGCCAAAGAGCTCGAGAATTTCTTGTTCGACATTAAACAATACTTTCGAGCTACGAGGCTTGATTATGAAGAAATCAAAGTTTTGATAGCAACAATATATTTGAATAGGGATGAAAAACTTTGGTGGCGAACCCGTTGGGAGGAGATCCAACAAGGCCAGTGTCGGGTGGACACATGGGAGGACTTAAAGCAAGAGTTAAGAACTCAGTTTCTACTCGAGAAAACAGAGTTTGTCGTAAGGAGGAAGTTGAGACAACTCCGCTAAAGTACTTCCATCCGAGACTGTGAAGTAATTTTCTACGCTAATACTAGACATATGGGACATGTTCGAGAAAGATAAGCTATTTAGCTTTCTCGATGGTTTGAAGCCATGGGCTCAACAAAAACTGCATCGAAGGAATGTCTCCGTTATAATGGGGGCAATTGCTACCACAGAAACGCTCACTAACTTTGTTTCCTCTGAGGACCCGAGAAAAAGAAGGCAATCTTCAGGAAATTGCCCTCTAAAATATTCTCGAGGGAAGGAGCCCGGAGGCGAATAGAGGAAGAAAAGTTCCCACAAAGGGCCAAGCTCAAAAGGCAAGACCTCGAAACTTGGCGGGTGCTTCTTGTGCAGAGGGCCGCATACGGTGAGGGAGTGCCTACAGAAACAGACACTCAATGCCTTAATAACTTCTATCCATCCCCCCAAATTGGATAAGAGCAAGGCTATCACTCTTAGTTCGAGTAGTTCAGAATCCAACAGCGATGATGAGGAGTCGCAAGGATCTAGGATGGGGGCAATGCATTTGTTGAACACTATGAGGGGTCAAGTGGGGGAGAACATGAAGACAAGGTTGCAAAAAGTAGGAAGTAGCGAGCTGATATAAGTAGACATTAAGTTCAATGGCCAAACAACCTATGCAATGGTGGACACGGGCGCTACCCATAACTTTATTGCCAATCGAGAAGCAAAGCGACTTGTACTGATCTTAGAGAAGAACCCAAGTCAAATGAAGGCGGTGAACTCGGAGTCCAAGTGAATCTCCGAGTTGGCAAATGGAGTTCTCATCAAGATCAGAACATAGAGCGGAAGCACAAACAGATAGTGGTGCCACTAGACGACTTCCAAGTAATTCTTGGACTAGAATTCATGCACGCGGCGAAGTTGGTGCTAATACCGTTCCTAAACTCCCTATGTATCATGGGAGGTGATGACCCTTGTGTGGTTCCTGTCTCTTGGAGAAGAACTAGGGAACCCCAAAGAATAAGGTACGAAAAGGCAAATTAATATTTATGGCTGCTATGAAGCTAGAGCCACTCGATGAGAAGGCCATTCATGAACCTGTAGTGGTGGCGAATGTCCTGAAGGAGTTCACAGACGTTATGCCACCCAAATTGCTAAACACTCTACTGCCACGCAGAAGCATGGATCATCATATCGAGCTGGAGCTAGGAGTAAAGTCTCCAACGAGACCACTATACCACATGCCCCCTCCTAAGTTGGCAGAACTCAAAAAGTAGTTGATGAACTGCTAAGCGATGGTCTCATCTGTAGTTCTAAAGCACCATTCAGAGGTCCAGTTCTCTTCCAAAAGAAACAAGATGGGAGCCTCCGACTATGCATCGATTATCGAGCCCTCAACAAAATGATGGTGAAGAATAAGTACCCAATCCCACTAATCATGGACTTATTTGACTAAGTGAGCAAGGCCAGTATTTCTTCAAACTCGACCTTTGGTCGGGGTACTGGTAGGTATGCATTATTGAAGGTGACTAAGTGAAGACAACCTACGTGACTAGGTTTGGAGCATTTGAGTTCTTGGTGATGGCTTTCGGCTTAACTAATGCTCCGGCTATGTTCTACACTCTTATGAACCAATTATTCAAAGAGTATTTAGATAAGTTTGTGATCGTCTACTTGGACGATATCGTTGTCTATAGCTAAATACTCGAGGAGCATATTAAGCACCTTCGGACAATTTTCAAGGTTCTCAAGGAGAACATTTTGTTCGTGAAGAGGAGAAGTGCTACTTTGCTCAAACGATGATCTTGTTTTTGGGGCATCAAATTGGTGATGGCTCTATTCAGATAGACCAATCAAAGGTGCAAGCTGTTGCAGAATGACAAACTCCAAAGAAGGTGCCAGAGTTGAGATTCTTCCTTGGTTTTGTAAACTACTATCGATGCTTCATGGTGGGGTATTCGAAGCGTGCAACTCCACTGACGAAGTTACTAAAGAAGGAGCAGCCTTGGAGGTGGTCTAAAAAATATGAAGCTGCACTCCTAGATTTGAAGGCTGTTGTAATGGAAGAACCAGTGCTCAAATTGTCGGACTATGGGGACCCCTTCGAGGTCCATACAAATGCTTCATACTTCGCTATTGGGGGAGTACTCATGTAGGAGGGTCTTTCGGTGGCCTATGAGAGTCGCAAGCTCAATGAGACTGAGCGGTGGTATACGGTGCACGAGACGGAGATGATAGCGGTGGTCCACTATCTACGAGTTTGACGGCACTATCTTCTTGGATCGCGATTTGTGCTGAGGACAAACAACATCACTTTGAGCTATTTCCAAACTTAGAAGAAACTCTCCTTAAAGCAAGCATGATGGCAGGACTTTCTAGCTAAGTTTGATATGAAAATGAAGTACAAGCCCGAAAAAGCAAATGTCGTGACCGATGCATTGAGCCGGAAGGTGGAGCAAGTGAACGCCATACAATTGGAGGGCAGAAGCCAAGCAAGTCAATTGCACTCCAACTTTCTTTCCAAGATCAGGGATGGACTACATAGTGACCCCTAGGTAGTAACCCTGATGTAGCTCATCAAAGAATGCAAGGCACGATGATTTTGGGTCCAGGAGGGACTTGTTTACACAAAAGGGAATAGGGTTTATATTCCTTAAGTGGACAATTTGAGGCGTGAACTCTTAAGAAAGTATCATGATTCCCTTTGAGCTGGACATCCGAGCATTCATAGAACCTTAGCTCTCGTGGAGAGAGCCTTCTATTGGTCAAAGATGGAGACTGATATAAAGGAGTATGTTCGAACGTGCCTCACTTGCCAACAAGACAAGGTGGAGCAGCGGAAGCTGGAGGGGCTTTTGGAGTCATTGCCCATACCAGAAAGGTCATGTGAGAGCATTTCCTTAGACTTCATATCAAGATTGCCGACAGTAGGGGGATTGGGATCGATACTCGTAGTGGTTGATCGATTTTCAAAGTTTATAACTTTCATTGTTGCGCCCCTACACTGTTCAACAGAGGAGGTAGCTAAGCTGATGATAAAGAATATGGTGAAGTATTGGGGAGTCCCACACAATATTATAAGTGATCGAGACGCTCGGTTCTTAGGATGATTCTGGACTGAGCTATTCAAATTATTGGGGTCTAAGTTATACTTCTTCATAAGCCTCCACCCCAAATAGATGGTCAAACTGAAAAGATAAACTCACTCCTGGAGCAATATCTTCGGCACTACATGAGTGCCAACCAGCGAGATTGGGTGAAGCTGTTGGACATGGCCCAATTCTCCTACAACTTGTAATGGAGCTTTGCGTCCAATAAGAGCCCCTTCAAGATCATTATAGGACAACAACTATTGACTCCTCACACCCTAGCTATTGGATACACTGGGAGTAGTTCATCAGCATATCACTTTACCAAAGAATGGCATCAAAATGTAGATATTGCGCGGGCTTACTTGGAGAAGGTGGCCAAAAAGATGAAGAAGTGGGCTGACTTGGGAAGGCGACTGCAAGAGTTCAAAGTCGACGATTTGGTGTTGGTGAAGCTCCAACCAGCATCACTCCAATTCTTTAGGAACAAAATACACAAAGGATTGGTGCACAAGTATGAAGGGTCGTTCCCAATTATCAATAGGGTGGGAAATGTCTCCTATAGGTTGCAGCTGCCGACGTGGCTCAAATTCATAATGTTTTTCAAGCCAACAACTCAGATCGGAAAGGTGCTTCCCGAAGTGTTCCAACTTGGCTACCCCCCACCAGAGCCTCCTACGAGAAGCGAGTTGAAACCATTTTGGTGGATCACAAGATAAAGCTACCCAATGGAGCTGAGCAGACCGAGTACTTAGTGAAGTGGTGAAAGCTTCCCCGAATTGAAGCTAGTTAGGAGCTCAAAGATGCCATATGACATGAAGAAGCAATCATCAACAACTACTAATAAGCGTCGATGAGGGCGTCAACAGTTTAAATGGTGGAGAATGTCACGAACGGTCATCGTGCACTCGCAACAACTTCGTTCAACGAATTATTTGTCGCTTTTGCATGCTTGAACAAAGACATGGTAGCCTATTTTGTATTAGTTTTGTGTGTTTTTGCTTATAAAAATACATATTCGAATAGGTTACAGTACACAATACGACCGCTCACCGTATCGGGCCAAAAAGCCATAAAATGGCTCTATTTTTGCTTGCCGCGGGCTGTTTTCTATAGCCCGCTGCAACACATGAAATGTCAGCCATCTCAGCACCTTGGAACCCCTCGGGTGGCATAGGGCTAGATGAAGCTTCGGTATTATTGAATCTTAGATTTTGATGATGAAACCAATTTATAGTATTTATGATCTAATCTGTGTTTTGAGTGACGCCGGAAGCTTCGATCAGGGAGAGACAATTAAAGCAGAAAGAATGATGTTGGGCCGGAGAAAAACACGTTAGAAGATTGGACGTCATGCTCGAGGATCGATCGACGTATCGACAGAAGGCTTTGAGCCATGGTTTCGAGCATCGGGCCAAGAAGAGCAGATATTGCACTAAGGATATCAAAGTTGCGGAGGTCAACTGGCCGATTGGGTAATAGGCCGCAAGAGAGGACGATGCGTCGAAGAATCGGCCAAAGTGTTAATGGACCAATGACATGTCGGACAACATGATTCATGCTTAGTAATAATTGTCTAGATCGAAGTATGTTTTATGTTTGCAGGATTAACTATGATAGCAAGGCATAAAGCAAATGAAGTCTCAGAGTCAAGAACGTAATTTCGTTGGGAGTTCGAGAGTTTATCGGAAGTCCGAACGTTCGTTGGAAGTTCTACCTGAATTGACCGAGAAGTCCCGAAGCTTGCCAAAGAAGCTCAACAGAACTCTCTAAGAAGATCGTCATGATATCTAGGAGCTTACCGGGAGTCCGCTGGAACATTGCCGAGAGATCGTTGAAAGTTCACCGGAAGATCGTTGGAAGCTCGTCGGAAGAAACCTAGACTTACGTACTTTGTTTAACTTAGTAAATATCTTAAAATTCATAGTTAACAGATAATTAGGATTAGAATTGGTCCAACCTAATTAGGGGATAGTTGGGCTCAAGTTTGGGCTGTGTTGGGCCAAGAGAAAGGCCCAAACATTGACCAAACAAGTGAAACCATCATGGCACAATCTCCGAGACTATATTAGGTGGTGGTACCGTTAGTCTCGGTGGTGGTACAGCCTAGACACAGTCTTCTAGGCTGTGGTACCACCAGACTGGGTGGTGGTACTGCCCAGTGTCAGACTGTAGGTGGTGGTACCGCTCGTACCTTGAAATTTTGAGAGATTTGAATTTTGGCTCCATTTTTGAAGCCATTTGGGGTCTATAAATACCCTAGCTATTCCTGCATGGAGAAGGAAGAAAAGTGAATAAAAACTCTATTTTTATAGAGTTGAAAACCTTTGTAAAGTATATAGTCTCTCCTCTTAAAGTTTAGAGACCATTCTAAGGAAGAGTGTGAGGGAAGCTTTATAAAAAGTGGGTGTAAAGGTTCTCTCCTGAGCCTGCAAAAGGAGAATAGAGTTGTAAGAAGGAGATTAATATTCACCTATTAAAGGAAGATCATTAGTGGATGCTAGTGGCCTCGACGGAAGAGGAATCGTTGGAGTGGATGTAGGTCACGACGACCAAACCACTATAACTCGATTTGCATTTACTGCAAACTGCCCTTCTTTACTTGCTTTACATCTACTACACTCTTTCATATGCTTTTAAGTTAATATCTTCTAAAACGGGTTTAATCACAATGAGATTTTCAAACTGACATAATTTTTACTACTGCACTAATTCATCCCCCCCCTCTTAGTGCCGACTCATTCCTAACAGTTGGTATCAGAGTCATATTTTTCTCATTTGGTTTAACACCCAAAGAGACATGACTCTTTTCGGCTTTCAAGAGGGTCACTCGCTCATTCGTCCTCCCATGTTCAATGGGACGGACTAAAAAACTCGAATGAGAGTTTTCTTGCTTTCTTTGAATTTATATGGAGTATTGTTGAAAATGACTTTCAAAAATCTTCTAAATGAATGAATGAATGGAATGATTTGGAGAAGAAGATTTTTTTTTTAAAATGCTAGAGCTATGAATGTTTTATTTTGTATCTTAGATAAAAATGAATTTAATCATGTTTCTATGTGCGAAACGACTTTCGATATTTGACACACTCTTGAAATCACAAACGAAGGCTCTACTAGAGTTAAAAATTCTAAAGTTAATATTTTAATGTATGATTTTGAACTTTTTCGAATAAAGCTAAGTGAAACCATTATTGACATGTACACTTGTTTTACGGATGTCGTCAATGGTTTAAAAGCACTTGGTAGAAGTTTTTCAGATTTTGAACTTGTAAACAAAATTTTATGTTCTCTTAATAAGAGTTGGGAATCGAAAGTAACTGAAATACAAGAGGCAAAAGATCTTAATAATTTTTCACTTGAAGAACTTTTTGGTTTATTAATGACATATGAAATGACGCACAATGCACAAAACGAACTTAAGGATAACCTTCCAAAGAACAGGAAGAATTTCGGACTTAGAACAATTAAAGACCACTCGAGCATAAGCTCAAGTGATGGGGAACTTGAACTCCTCACTATGAAATTTAAAAAGTTCATAAAACAAAAATTAAAGAATAAAAAGAATGCAACTACTTGCTATGAATGCAAGAAGAGGGAACCACTTTGGGACGAATTGAGCTCATCCAAAGACGAGGATAAAATTAACAAAGGCGAGGTGGCAAACTACGCCTTCACGACTTTTGACGATGAGGTAATCAAAATCCTCTTAATTTATTTGAAATTACATGATGCTTTTCATAAGTTATTTTTAATTTAGTTTAATTATTTTTCTTGAAAATGGCAGGTTTAATAATATAATGAAAATACTAAAAAATTGGGATCATGCTTATCTTTCTAGTAATTTTGAAAATGATCATAAAAATTACATGTTTTATGATAAATGAACAAAAATATTAGACTTAAATCTAATACTTAAGATAAATCCTATGTATGTTTTAAGAAGCAATCATGTATATCTTGATGATTTTCGTATAGTTTTTTGATTTTGTTTGGAAATGCCTTATGCTTAATGAAACCATGATTGATGAATATGTTTTATGTTTAATGATTTCTTTGGCTTGTATATCTTATCATGATGAATATTTTGAAAATAAATGTTTGTATCATACTTGATGATTTTTATGCATGAGGACTTAAAGTAATGATTTGAAATCATATGTTTTGGAATTATGTGTTACACTTTTTGATCTTGATGATTTTTTATCTTTCCGTTTTAAATGTTGATGCATAATTTTGACATAAGAACAAATATTTGGGCATGCTAATATAAAGTCAATCACATAAATTGAAACTAAAGAAGTTTAGATATCTTTAAGAATCATTCAACATTATGTTTAACGAAACCATGCTTGAAGTCTTAATGAAAATGTAATGATGATTTGAAAGCATGCTTAACGAGTTTATATTTCAAACTTATGCATGATAATTTTTGTGATCTTTTGAAAGTTCTTTTTTGGTGTTAATGAATGATGCATGGATTTGAAAGAAAAGAACATGCATGTATGAAATCAATCAATAAGTTGAAACAAAAAGAGGAAAGCATTTTTCTTGATAATTTTCTTTTGCTCTATCTTATCCATTTTTCACTAATAGACCAATAAAATTATTTATACCATTTTGAATCTCTTGAAAGAAATATTGAGATTTTGATAATTTTGACGATTTAAATTTGAATGAGTTTTATCAAAATCATGATCTTGGTTTCTTGAAATTATTTGAGATTTTTTGAATCAAGATCTCTTCTTTGTACTCCTATGATTTTCCTTGGTATTTTACTAAAGAGAAGATTTTCTATATGAATCATAAGATTTCTTATGCATGAATTGAAATCTTTTTCTCATATGTTTCCTTTAACGATTTACTAAAAAGAATATCTTTTTCAAAATTCATGACTTAAAATTTTATTTGAATATCTTTTTCGAAATTCATGACTTAAAATTTTATTCAAATATCTTTTATTATTTGATCTCCTAAGATTTCTCTTTGAATATTTAAGAGGAGATTTGTCAAAATGAATCATGCCTTTTGGTATTCACACGATCTCATCTTTCATGAGATGATTTTTTTTTTTTGTCTTTGTATAATTCCTTGTATTCTTGAAGTATATCTCATCACCTAATTCTTTTTTATATTCTTCATGTGATGATATGAATGTATGAAATACTCATGATATTGTTTTGATGCTCTAAAATGATATAAATTTGCTAGCTTATGAGTATCATGTATGATATGATGATTGATTTATTTTTAGTATCATGCATAGAGTAAAGGATGATATGTAAAGTTTTAAAATTGTGCATGTTGTAAATTGAAACTATAATGATGCACAAATATATTGAAATAAGGTTGATAATTTACCTTTATCATCATGTGAAGATTGATAACAAGGGAAAAGAATTACAATATTGTATTCTTCCCTTCTATTTGACAATTGTTAGGATCGGAGCGGCACTATGAGGGGGGGTGAATTAGTACAGCGGATTAAAACGTTGGTTTCGACAAATCTTTCGTACGATAAAAATCAGAATCGGAAATGCTTATCTTGAAAGCGTATTCGCAAAGTTGTGCAGCAAAGGTAATGATGAAATAAAGCAAGTAAGAAGGTTTGCAGTAATATAAATAGCAGTAATGAAATGCAAACCAGAGATTACGCCGTTTTTAAAGTGGTTCGGTCAAGTGAACTACATCCACTTGCGAGGCCCCTCTTCGATGAGGCTCCCACCTTCCACTAGCAAATCTCTTGAAAGGGAAGGGTGAATACCCCTCTTACAACTTTTTACAAGCGGTTCACTCTCTTACAGATTTTCAGCAAGAAAGAAGGAGGTGAACACTAGCAAATTGAAAATAAGACTAGCTAAGACTTTTCTAAGGCCTTTCTCTCAAACAATTGCTGCCCAAAAAGTTGAAATCTCAGTTGAGATTTGAGGGGTATTTATAGGCCTCAAGAGGATTCAAATTTGGGCTCCAAAATTTGAATTCTCTTGGAGTTCCCGATGCTGGCGGTGCCACCGCCTGTTAGTGGCGGTGCCACCGCTTGTCAGTGTCAGGCGCTGACAGCGCTGGGCGGTGCCACCGCCCGGCTCTCGGGTGCTGGGCGGTGCAACCGCCCAGTTTGGCAGTGCCACCGCCAGACTCTTCGGTTGACTGGTTGGGCTTCAAACTTAGCCCAAACCAAGTCTAATTTTGGGCCCAATTGGCCCCTAACCAAGATATAGGATTATCTCTTAATCCTAATCCTAATTACATGTTAACTACATAAAAAAAACATCCTAAGCAAGTGTTCAACTGCGAACGTCGAGTCTTGTTCCAGCAAGCTTTCCGACAAACTTCTCCCGATGGACTCCCAGCAAGCTCCCGAACTTGTGATGACTTTAATGAGTAGCCGAGCCTTCTCGGTGATCTTCGTGAACCTCCGACGATCTCTTCGGCGAACTTCCGAAAATTTCGACAGGTTCCCGATTTCTTCTCGGTTGGTTCCGGTAGCATCTCCGATGATTCTTCGGACTCTTAAACGTCCATCGAACTTGACTCCGGTATTCTTGCTTTGTGTTTTCTGGTTATCATAGTTAATCCTGCACATGCAAGCCAAAACTCTACTCAGATCTAGACAGTTATTACAATACAAATTGACATTCTATTGCCCGGCACGTCATTGGTTGGCGCTTCGTCCGATTCTTCAGCGCATCATCCTCTCTTGCGGCTTGTTGCCCAATCGATGGTTGACCTCCGCGACCCCGATATACTTGGCGCAATTCCGCTCTCCTTGGCCCGATGCCCGACGTCCGAAGCCTTCTGCCATCCAATATCCTGACGTGATCTCCTCCGGCGCAATGTCAATTCCTCCTGCGTCAACTGTCTAATCCTGATCGAGTAGACCTGCATTACTCAAAATACAGTTAAACATCTAAACATAGTCAATTAGTTTCATCATCAAAATCCGAGATTCAACAATCTCCCCCTTTTTGATGATGATAACTAATTGATGACTAACGGAGTTAACCTTAACTCCCCAAAGTTTAACGAAACTCTTCCTATCAATATGCCATTGATAGAACATTTGGATTATCCCAAATCCAAGTAACATTCATCACATGTTATGAAAAAATATTTAAACCATCATGCAAATATATAAAATATTCAATTCAATGCATGAAGTCATCAATATACTTCTCCCCCTATGTCATCAACAAAAAGGAGAAGTAGCTCTAGCTATTTTAAAAGATATACAAGTTTTTACAACATGAAGCTAGATTTTCATCACAACATATAAGCACAAAAGCATAGTAAGATTCTTTAAGTTCAATCATGATAATTCAACACTTGAATTTTTGTGCAAGATTGCACTTTGCTTTTCTTTGCCAGTAACAATATTTATGATGTTTGATATAGCAAATTTCTTCATTACAATGATCGAGCTAGCAAATTCTTCATTCAAGTGTGCAAGCTAGCAATAACTTTCTCCCCCTTTGTCAATGTCAAAAAGAAGGAGAGGAACCAATGATTTAGACTTTTACATTAACTTTACATCAATCAATATTTCAATCATCACATGATGCATACAAGACAATAATGCAAAGAAATCATTTCATGAAGGATACCAATGTGAAAATTCACCAAGGATCACATGAAACAATCGCAAATCATGATATCATTATGCGATACATCATGATATGATAATATATCATATCAATGAAAGATATCAAATGTTAAACATGATATGATAATAGTCTAAAAATAATTTAATTTGCGATACATGTGATACATTGCGATACACTAAAAAATTTATAGCGATGCTTTTAAGGATATCAACATGTTTTTGATACAAAGCATGGCAAGAGTAATTTTGTTACAAGTTTTCTAAGTTTTGCACTTTTTGCTTCTTTCGATAGGCAATATCTTTCTTCTCTTTTTGAGAAGTACAAGCTTGCAATTTTTACTTCTTTTGCAAAATACAAGTTTCCAAATTTTGCATCTTGAGCTAGCAATATTTCTCAAAATGTGTAATTTAGCACTCATTGCTTCTCTTGATATTTGCAAGCTAGCTAGCAAAATTTGCTCCCCCTATGTCATTATCAAATAGAGAGGAATAACAATACAATTAGTGTAATTCATTTCCCTTTACTATAATGTTCAAATCATGACAAGGGTTAAGTGTCAATCTTATTTGTTCATCATTATATTTTCAAATTAAAATATGCATATTTTTAAAAATCTTATATTTTATTCATGCACGATATTGAATAAATCGATCGACATTATGAGGATATCATACATGATACATCATTTTGGTAATAAATCATAGCATTTATCAATATTTTGATCATGATACCAAGCATTCATTATTTAGAGAATTTATGATGCACATTATATACATATATCATCACAATAAAAAGTAATTGCGTACATAATTTCAAATCATAAATGTTTCAAATCATGATGGTATTAACTTGTCAAATTTCATCCTACCATTCATGATCATAATTTTTCATTTGTATGTATCAAAATAATATCAAGAGTATTTCATGCATAATTTTATATCACCACATAAGGAATATCAAGAAGAAAATAGTTGGGTGATGCGATAAACATTTCATGAATACAAGGAATTGCATAAAAATCATATCATGAAAGATTAGAATATGTGAATACCAAAGTGCATAATTTCTTTTTGAAAAACCTGCTCATAAATAATCAAAAGAAAATCTTAGGAGATCGATTAATGAAAAAATCTTGATTCATAATAAATCTTAATTTGTAAATATTACGGAATCAAGATCACGATTTTGGATAAAACTTATTCAAATTCAAATCGTCCAAATCATCAAAATCTTAATATTACTTTCAAGAGATTCAAAATGGTATACATAGATTTATCATAAAGTAAATTAATTTTCAATTATCACATAAGGTATTTAAAGAATTTTTGAAACATAGGAGAATGATTAATTTAAGCATGCAATGTTTCAATCAAATTCAAGTCATGAATAACAATACTTTGATATTGTGAGTATTAATTCATGAATACTAAAAGACATTATTTGGGATTCCAATTTTGCAAGATCAAGATTATGATTTAGATAAAACTCATTTAAATCAAATCGTTAACTTGAAATTCATAATCAAGTCATCAAAATCAATTTCGAGATTCACAAAATTAGTAAAATAAATTCATTAATTTCAATATGATAGAAAATTTATTTCCATTTCATACAATTAATTTCATGTGAGTGTATTCAAGTCTTTTGTGAAAACATGTATCATCATCAAAACATAAGTTTCGTCATGAAGCCGTTAAGACCAAACATATCATGATATCACATCTATCATCAAAAGACTATCAAGAAATTCATACATAGATGTACATGCACTATGTCATCTTAATATGTCATAAAAACGATTAGTCTAAAAACATATTAATCTAAAATGAGAGTTTCAAATCAACATTTACATCAAAAACTCATGTATGTCATAAAATCATCAAGATACACATGTATGGATTAATCCTAAGTATTATCACATATCATATAATTATCATCCCTAATGTTGTATACATCATTTAACATTTCAAAAACATAACATGCATGAAACCTTAGCAATATACATTTCATGATCAAAGTTTTTAATTTTTTCAAAGGATGCTAAAAAGAAAAACATGATATAATTTTTGAAAAATAATTTTTATTTCCTATTCCTACAATCTAAATTAAGCACTCATGAAAAACTTCAAGTAACTTCAAAGTAATTCAAGAAAGTTGAGTTACTTACCTTGTAGTCGAAGCCCATCAAAGCCCAATTCGCCGTTTCATCTTTGGAAGTTTTTGATTCATCCTTGGTTGCCTTCCTCTTCTTTGGCCTCTTCCTCCGTTCAAGTTCATTGTTTATTTTAGATTTTTGTTTAATGAACTTATTAAGATTTAGTGTTCGAAGTTCAAGTTCATCATTGTCCTCATCACTTGAGTTATCGCTCAAGTGGTATTCATTTGTCCGGAGTTCCAAATCCTTCCTATTCTTTGGAAGGTGATTTTGTTCATCATGTTAATCGTGTGCATTGCGCACCATTTCATATGTCATCAATGAGCCGATAAGTTCTTCAAGTGGAAAATCTTTTGTTTCTTGTATTGCCATTACTTTTGATTCCCAAGCTTTAGAAAGTGATCGTAAAACCTTACTAACAAGTTCAAAATTCGAGAAACATTTGCCAAGAGCTTGTAAACCATTGATGACATTCGTAAAATGGGTGTACATGTCAACAATGGTTTCACTCGGCTTCATTCGAAAAAGCTCGAAATCATGTATTAAAAAGTTGATTTTCGAATCTTTAACTCTAGAAGTGCCTTCGTGTGTGATTTCAAGAGTGTGCCATATGTCGAAAGCTGTTTCGCACAAAGAAACCCGATTGAACTCATTTTTGTCCAAAGCGCAAAATAAGGCATTCATAGCCTTTGCGTTTAAAGAAAAATACTTCTTCTCCAAATCCGACCATTCGTTCATCGGTTTAGAGGGAAGTTGAAAACTGTTTTCAATGATATTCCATAAATCCAAAATCATAGAAATCAAGAAAACTCTCATTCGAGTTTTCCAATAAGTGTAGTCCAATCCGTTAAACAACGGTGGATGAACAACCGATAAGCCCTCTTGAAAGCCATGAAGAGCTATTTCTCTCGAGTGTAAATCTGAAATGAGAAATACTGGGCTCTGATACCAATTGTTAGGATCGGAGCGGCACTAAGAGGGGGGGGGGGTGAATTAGTGCAGCGGATTAAAACGTTGGTTTCGACAAATCTTTCGTACGATAAAATTCGGAATCGGAAATGCTTAACTTGAAAGCGTATTCGCAAAGTTGTGCAGCAAAGGTAATGATGAAATAAAGCAAGTAAGAAGGTTTGAGGGGTATTTACCCCTCTTAGAACTTTTTATAAGCGGTTCACTCTCTTACAGATTTTCAGCAAGAAAGAAGGAGGTGAACACTAGAAAATTGAAAACAAGACTAGCTAAGACTTTTCTAAGGCCTTTCTCTCAAACAATTGCTGCTCAAAAAGTTGTAATCTCAGCTGAGATTTGAGGGGTATTTATAGGCCTCAAGAGGATTCAAATTTGAGCTCCAAAATTTGAATTCTCTTGGAGTTCCCGATGCTGGCGGTGCCACCGCCTGTCAGTGTCAGGCGCTGACAGTGCTGGGCGGTGCCACCGCCCAGCTCTCGGGCACTGGGCAGTGCAACCGCTCAGTCTGGCAGTGCCACCGCTAGACTCTTCGGTTGACTGGTTGGGCTTCAAATTTAGCCCAAACCAAGTCTAATTTTGGGCCCAATTAGCCCCTAACTAGGATATAGGATTATCTCTTAATCCTAATCCTAATTACACGTTAACTACATAAAAAAAACATCCTAAGCAAGTGTTCAATCGCGAACGTCGAGTCTTGTTCCGGCGAGCTTTCCGACGAACTTCTCCCGACGGACTCCCAGCAAGCTTCCGAACTTGTGATGACTTTAATGAGTAGCCGAGCCTTCTTGGTTATCTCCGTGAACCTCCAACGATCTCTTCGGTGAACTTCCGAAAATTCCGACAGGTTTTCGATTTCTTCTCGGTTGGTTCCGATAGCATCTCCGACGATTCTTCAGACTCTTAAACGTCCATCGAACTTGACTCTGGTATCCTTGCTTTGTGTTTTCTGGTTATCGTAGTTAATCCTACACATGCAAGCCAAAACTCTACTCAGATCTAGACAGTTATTACAACGCGAATTGAGATTCTGTTGCCCGGCACGTCATTGGTTGGCGCTTCGTCTGATTCTTCAACGCATCATCCTCTCTTGTGGCTTGTTGCCCAATTGGCGGTTGACCTCCGCAACCCCGATATCCTTGGCGCAATTATGCTCTCCTTGGCCCGATGCCCAACGTCCGAAGCCTTCTACCATCCAATATCCTGACGTGATCTCCTCCGGCGCAATGTCAATTCCTCCTGCGTCAATTATCTAATCCTAATCGAGTAGACCTGCATTACTCAAAATGCAGTTAAACATCTAAACACAATCAATTAGTTTCATCATCAAAATCCGAGATTCAACAACAATGACATAGGGGGAGCAAATTTTGCTAGCTTGCATACTTCAAGAAGAAGCAAAAAGCTTGCTCATCTCAAAAGATGCAAAAATCTTGTCAACTTTCATACGTGTAAAATTTGCTAGCTCACAAATTGCAAGGAGAAAAACTTGCTTGCTTGTTTGCACATCTAAAGAGAAGCAAAAATTACAAACATACATATCACAAAAAGATGCAAAACTTGTTAGTTTGCTACATGTAAAACATTATATCTTGCTAGCTTATTATCTTACATTATTTTTCAAAAACTTGCTAGTCTTTATACTTCAAAGAGAAGTAACACTTGCCAAATTGCTAGCTTGTATGTTGTAAAATAATGTAAAATTTTGCTAGCTTGTACTTTGCAAAGGAAACAAAAATGACACTTTTCAAAATAGAAGAAAGAGCTTGCTATCTTAAACATCACAGGCTTGCCTATCTTAAAAAGTAAAAATACAAACTTACAAAATTTGCAATCATGCACATCTTTAAAATTAATGATGATTTGGTGATTATGCATGTTGTAAAGTGATATAAAATCTGCTAGCTTGCATGTTCTAAATATAATATAACACTTGCTAAATTTTCTAGCTTACAAATTACATGATGATAAATGGAATGTTCGACATTATATTTCTAAACACTTGATAGTGGCACTTCTACTTTTTGTTGATGACAAAGGGGGAGAAGTATCATGATGTTATGCATAAGTTTATGATAACATATTGGTTGGATTTTTTAATCCAAGAGTTCTATCAATATGACATATTAATAGGGGGAGTTAAGGTTAACTCCATCATCAATTAGTTATCATCATCAAAAAGGGGGAGATTGTTGAATCTCGGATTTTGATAATGAAACCAATTGATAGTATTTATAATCTAATCTATGTTTTGAGTGATGCAGAAAGCTTTGATCAGGGAGAGACAATTAAAGCAGAAAGAATGATGTTGGGTCGAAAAAAAACACGTTAGAAGATTGGACGTTGTGTCGGAGGATCGGTCGACGTATTGGTGTCAAGCCAAGAAGAGCAGATATTGCACCAAGGATATCGGAGTTGTAGAGGTCAACTAGCCGATTGGGCAATAGGCCACAAGAGAGGATGATGCTCCGAAGAATCAGACGAAGCGTAGATGGACCAATGACATGCTGGCCAACATGATTCATGCTTAGTAATAATTGTCTAGATCGAAGTGTGTTTTATATATGCAGGATTAACTATGATAGCAAGGCATAAATCAAAATGAAGTCCCAGAGTCAAGAACGTGATTTCATTGGGAGTTCAAGAGTTCGTCGAAAGTATGGATGTTCGTCGGAAGTTCTGTCAGAATATATTAAGAGGTCTAGGAGCTTGCCAAAGAAACTCATCGAAACTATTTAAGAAGATCATCGTAAAGTCCAGGAGCTTGCCAGGAATCTGCTGGAACATTGCCGAGAGATTGCCGGAAGCACATCGGAAGAAACCTATGTTAGGATCGGAGCGGCACTAAGAGGGGGGGGTGAATTAGTGCAGCGGATTAAAACTTCGGTTTTGAAAAAATCTTTCATACGATAAAAAGCCGAACTTGGAAGTGCTTAACTTGAAAGCGTGTTCGTAAAGGTGTGCAGCAAAAGTAATGAGGAAGTAAAGCACATACGAAGGTTTGTAGTAAGATAAATAGCAATAAGTAAATGCAAACCAGAGTACACACCAATTTAAAGTGGTTCGGTCAAAATGACCTACATCCACTTGCGAAGCCTTCTTCGAAGAGGCTTCCAACTTCCACTAGCAAATCACTTTGAAAGGGAAAGAGAAATACCCCTCTTACAACTTTTTACAAGTGGTTCACACTCTTACAGATTTTCAAAGAGAAAGAGGGAGGTGAACACTAAAGCTATTGAAAATAAAAACTTACTAAAGGCTTTGCTAAGACTTTTATCTCAATCTCTTGCTTCTCAAAGGTTGTGATCTTAGCTAAGAATTGAGGGGTATTTATAGGCCCAAAGAGGATTCAAATTTGGGCTCTAAATTTTGAATTCTCTTGGGTTTCTGAGGCTGGCGGTGCCACCGCTCAGTCCAGTGGTGCCACAGCTCAGTTCTCGGGTTCTGGGTTGTGCCACTGCCTAATCTGGCAGTGCCACCGCCTACACTATTTCAGCTCACTGGTTGGGCTCCAAACTTGGCCCAAACTAGTCCAAACTCGGGCCCAATTGGCCCCTACTTGGGTTATCGGATTAACACCTAATCCTAAACCTAATTAATATACTAATTACGAATTTAAAGACATTTCCTAAGCTATTACAAAGTTCATAAGTCAAGACTTCTTTCGGTGAGCTTTCGGCAAACTTCCTGTGGTCTTCCGATAAACTCTCAGAAACCATTCTGCGGACTCCCGACAAGCTCATAAACTTCACGATTTGATCTTGGCGAGTTCCAACAAGTTTCTTCGGCAAGCTCCGATTTTTCTCGATGAGCTCCGCTAACTTCCCACGAACCTTCCGGCAAGCTTCCGAAAAACCCTTCGGCAAGCTCCCTACTCATTCTCAACTAGTTCCGGCAGTATTCCCGACGAACCTTCGGACTTCCGTCAAACTCTAGAACTCTCAACGAATCCTTCGCGCTTGACTCTGACACTTTGTTTCACTTTATATCTTTGTCGTTATCATAGTTATTCCTGCACACACAAACTAAAACTCTACTCCGATCTAAACAATTATTACAACGCGAATTGACATTCTGTTGCCCGGCACGTCATTGGTTGGCGCTTCGTCCGATTCTTCAGCGCATCGTCCTCTCTTGTGGCTTGTTGCCCAATTGGTGGTTGACCTCCAAAACCTCAATATGCTTGGCTCAATTCCGCTCTCCTTGGCCCGATGCCCGACGTCCGAAGCGTTCTGCCGTCCAATATCCTGACGTGATCTCCTCCGGCGTAACGTCAATTCCTCCTACGTCAACTATCTAATCCTGATCGAGTAGACCTATATCACTCAAAATGCAGTTAAACATCTAAACACAATCAATTAGTTTCATCATCAAAATCCGAGATTCAACAATCTCCCCCTTTTTAATGATGACAACTAATTGATGACTAACAGAGTTAACCTTAACTCCCCGGAGTTTAACCAAACTCCCCCTATCAATATGCCATTGATAGAACATTTGGATTATCCTAAATCTAAGTAACATTCATCATATGTTATGAAAAATATTTAAACCATCATGCAAATATATATAAAATATTCAATTCAATGTATGAAGTCATCAATATACTTCTCCCCCTATGTCATCAACAAAAAGGAGAAGTAGCTCTAGCTATTTTAAAAGATATGAGTTTTTGCAACATGAAGCTAGATTTTCATCACAACATATAAGGACAAAAGCATAGCAAGATTCTTAAGTTCAATCATGGCAATTCAACACTTGAATTTTTGTGCAAGATTGCACTTTGCTTTTCTTTACAAGTAACAATATTTATGATATTTGATATAGCAAATTTCTTCATTACAATGATCGAGCTAGCAAATTCTTCATTCAAGTGTGCAAGCTAGCAATAACTTTCTCCCCCTTTGTCAATGTAAAAAAGGAGAGGAACCAATGATTTAGACTTTTACATCAACTTTGCATCAATCGATATATCAATCATCACATGATGCATACAAGATAATAATGCAAAGAAATCATTTCATGAAGGATACCAATGTGAAAATTCACCAAGGATCACATGAAACAATCGCAAATCATGATATCATTATGTGATACATCACGAGATGATAATTTATCATATCAATGAAAGATATCAATTGTTAAACATGATATGATAATAGTCTCAAAAAATTTAATTTGCGATACATGTAATACAGTGCAATACACTAAAAAATTTATTGCGATGCTTTTAAGGATATCAACATATTTTTGAGACAAAGCATGGCAATAGCAATTTTGTTGCAAGTTTTCTAAGTTTTACACTTTTTGCTTCTTTCGATAGGCAATATCTTTCTTCTCTTTTTGAGAAGTGTAAGCTTGCTAGTTTTACTTCCTTAGCATGCTAGGAAGTTTACTTTCATTTTCAATGCACAAGCTAGCAAAACCTTCTCCCCGTTTATCAAAGTCAAAAAGAAAGGGAGGACTCAATGGCTAAAAATTTCAACCATTCAACAAGCTAAATATGCAAAGAATTCATGAAATATATCAATAAGGATCAATTCATGAATACCAAAGATATGATTCATGGTTCATTAAAATTCTTCTTAACAAGTTCACGATCAAGATTCATATAATTCATAATAAAGCAAATTGATATACAATCATCACATAAGGCATACAAGGCAAAAAAAATCTTATTATTTCTATATTATGAAATATATGATATCAATGCTCATGATTCATTTGAAAAGATATAGCACAAAGAGCAACTTGAAACATTCTTATCAAGATCACATTTTAAAATATTCCAAGTATCAAGTGTTTAGAGATAAAAAGTTCAATACATTGTATGAAAAAAATATAATATCAAGTTTTATCATCATGAAATGTAGCAATTAAAGATGTGCAAGTTTAGCATTTTTGCTTTTCTTGAGATAGCAACTGATTGCTTCTCTACAAGCTAGCAATTTTTACGATATGCAAGTTTTACTACATACAAGCTAGCAAATTTAAAGATTTGCAAATTAGCATATTTGCTTTTCTTTGCGATGTGCATGAAAGCATTTCTTTGTAATGTTTAAGCTAGCAAATTGTACATTATGCTAGCTAGCAAATTAAAGATGTTCAAGAAAGCAAGCACTTTCTTCTCTTTTGAGAAGTGTCATTTTTGCCAACCTAGCAAAGGACAATGTTTTACATGAGGCAAGCAAACAATTTGGCAAGTGTTACAATTGCATCTTCTCTTTAGATGTGCAAGAAAGTAAGCAAGTTTTTACATTTTCTTGACTTGTGCAAGCTAGTTAATTTCTTTTTGAGATGACCCTTTACATCAATTCAAGATAGCACATTAGTAACTCTTACTCCCCCTTTGTCATTGGCAAAAGGAAAGGAAGATTCAAGTCATGAATATCAAAATAATAATTTTATCATAAATATTTAATCATTGCGTGCATCATTATCATACGTTAAAGTATTGCATACATAATACCAAATCATCATATATATTTTTAAAACATATAAACTCATCATTAAATGCATGATTCTAAATCATCATTCATATTATTTCAATCATTGTTTCAATCATCACTATAACTCATCATGCACAAAATGTAAAATCATCTAACATGATACAAACATTTATTTTCAAAATATTTATCACTATTTTTATGTATTATAATAAAGTATTCATGATACACATTATATGCATATATCATCACAAAAAAAAGCAATTGCATGCATAATTTAAAATCATAAATGTTTCAAATCATGATGGTATTAACTTATCAAATTTCATCCTACCATTCATGATCATAACTTTTCATCCTATCAAATTAACGAATATTTCATGTATTCATATCATCACATAAGGAATATCAAGGAGAAAATAATTAGGTGATGAGATAAACATTTCATGAATACAAGGAATTACATAAAAATCATACCACAAAATATTAGAATATGTGAATGCCAAAAGACATGATTTCTTTTTGAAAAGCCTCCTCATAAATAATCAAAGGAAAATCTTAGGAGATCAAATAATAAGAGATTTTTAAATAAAATTTTAAGTCAAGAATTTTCAAAAAGGATATTCTCTTTAGTAAATCACAAAAGGAAACGTAGGAGAAAAAGATTTCAATTCATGCATAAGAACACTTATGATTCATATTTAAAATTTTCTCAAAATGTAAGAGAATAAAGAGTAAAAAATCTTGATTCATAAAGGATTTTATGTTATAAATTTCAAGAGATCAAGATCATGATTTCGATAAAAATTTATTCAAATTTAAATCATCAAAATCAAGAGATTCACAAAGATGATACAAATTGATTCATCAAAATCAATAAGATTGAGCAAAATAATTTTCAAGAATGTTTTCCTCTTTTCGGTTATTTCAAAACATATGATTTTATTTTATTTATACCAAATAAAAACATATATCATGTTTAAAACCGAAAGTGTAAGATTTGTTACAACAGAGATTAATAAGGCACTTTCATTATGGTAAAAATCAATAATCCATAAATCACAAGATTCATCATGCATAATTTCGAAATTTATTAAGCATGATCATTATGCATGATATAAAATCATCAAGATACACATGCATGGATTAATCCTAAGCATTATCACATATCATATAATTATCATCCCTAATGTTGCATACATCATTCAACATTTCAAAACATAACATGCATGAAACCTTAGCAATATACTTTTCATGATCAAATTTTTTAATTTTTCAAAAGATGCTAAAAAGAAAAACATGATATAATTTTTAAAAAATATTTTTTTATTTCCTATTCCTACTATCTAAATTAAGCACTCATGAAAAACTTCAAGTAATTTCAAAATAATTCAAAAGAGTTGAGTTACTTACATTGTAGTCGAAGCCCATCAAAGCCCAATTCATTGTTTCATCTTTGGAAGTTCTTGATTCATCCTTGGTTGCCTTCCTCTTCTTTGGCCTCTTTCTCCGTTCAAGTTCATTATTTATTTTAGATTTTTGTTTAATGAACTTATTAAGATTTAGTGTTCGAAGTTCAAGTTCATCATTGTCCTCATCATTTGAGTCATCGCTCAAGTGGTATTCATTTGTCCGGAGTTCCAAATCCTTCCTATTCTTTGGAAGGTGGTTCAAGTGCTCATCGGGTTCAAAATGTTCCAAAAGTGTCATTTCATAGGTTATTAATGACCCGATTAATTCTTCTAATGAAAAATCATTTAAATTTTTTATCTCTTGTATTGCGGTTATTTTAGGATCCCACCTTTTTGGAAGAGATCTTAAGATCTTGCTTACGAGATTAAAATTTGAAAAAGATTTACTAAGAACTCTTAGATTATTGACGACATCCGTGAAACGGGTGTACATGTCGCCTATAGTCTCGCTTGGTTGCATTCAAAAAAGCTCAAAATCATACAATAAAATATTAACTTTCGAGTCTTTAACTCTACTAGTTCCCTCGTGCGTGATTTCAAGTGTTCGCCAAATATCAAAAGCCGTTTCGCACGTAGAAATCCGATTGAACTCATTTTTGTCTAAAGCGCAAAATAAGGCATTCATAGCCTTTGCGTTTAAAGAAAAATACTTCTTCTCCAAATCCAACCATTCGTTCATCGGTTTAGAGGGAAGTTGAAAACCATTTTCAACAATATTCCATAAATCCAAATTCATAAAAATCAAGAAAACTCTCATTCAAGTTTTCCAATAAGTGTAGTCCAATTCGTTAAACAACGGTGGATGGACAATCGAAAAGACCTCTTGAAAGCCATGCAGAGCCATTTCTCTCGGGTATAAATCTGAAATAAGAAATACTAGGCTCTGATACCAATTGTTAGGATCGGAGTGGCACTAAGAGGGGGGGGTGAATTAGTGCAGCGGATTAAAACTTCGGTTTTGGAAAAATCTTTCGTACGATAAAAAGCCGAACTCGGAAGTGCTTAACTTGAAAGCGTGTTCATAAAAGTGTGCAGCAAAAGTAATGAGAAAGTAAAGCATGTATGAAGGTTTGTAGTAAGGTAAATAGCAATAAGTAAATGCAAACCAGAGAACACACCAATTTAAAGTGGTTCTGTCAAAATGACCTACATCCACTTGCGAAGCCTTCTTCGAAGAGGCTCCCAACTTTCACTAGCAAATCACTTTGAAAGGGAAGGACAAATACCCCTCTTACAATCTTTTACAAGTGGTTCACACTCTTACATATTTTCAAAGAGAAAGAGGGGGGTGAACACTCAAGCTATTGAAAATAAAAACTTGCTAAAGGCTTTGCTAAGACTTTTATCTCAATCTCTTGCTTCTCAAAGGTTGTGATCTCAGCTGAGAATTGAGGAGTATTTATAGGCCCCAAGAGGATTCAAATTTGGGCTCCAAATTTTAAATTCTCTTGGGTTTTCGAGGCTGGCGGTGCCATCGCTTGTTGGTGGTGGTGCCACCGCCGGACCTCTCGGGTGCTGGGCGGTGCCACCGCTCAGTCCAGCAGTGCCACTACTCAGTTCTCGGGTTCTGGGCAGTGCCACCGCCTACACTATTTCAGCTCACTGGTTGGGCTCCAAACTTGGCCCAAACCAGTCCGAACTCGGGCCCAATTGGCCCCTACTTGGGTTATAGGATTAACACCTAATCCTAATCCTAATTAATACACTAATTATGAATTTAAAGATATTTCCTAAGCTATTACAAAGTCCGTAAGTCAAGACTTCTTCCGGCGAGCTTTCGACGAACTTCTGGTGGTCTTCCGATAAACTCTCGGAAACCATTCTGTGGCCTCCCGACAAGCTCCTAAACTTCATGATTTGATCTTGGCGAGTTCCAACAAGCTTCTTCGGCAAGCTCCGATCTTTCTCGGTGAGCTCCACGAACTTCCCACGAACCTTTCGGCTAGCTTCCGAAAAATCCTTCGGCAAGCTCCCTACTCATTCTCGGCTAGTTCCAGCAGCATTCCCGATGAACCTTCGGACTTCCGTCAAACTCTCGAACTCCCAACGAATCCTTCACGCTTGACTCTGACACTTTGTTTCACTTTATATCTTTGTCGTTATCGTAGTTATTCCTGCACACACAAACTAAAACTCTACTCCGATCTAGACAATTATTACAACGCGAATTGACATTCTATTGCCCGGCACGTCATTGGTTAGCGCTTCATCCGATTCTTCAGTGCATCATCCTCTCTTGCGGCTTGTTGCCCAATTGGCAGTTGACCTCCACAACCTCGATATCCTTGGTGCAATTCCGCTCTCCTTGGCCCGATGCCCGACGTCCGAAGCATTCTGTCGTCCAATATCCTCACGTGATATCCTCCGGCATAATGTCAATTCCTCTTACGTCAACTGTCTAATCCTGATCGAGTAGACCTGCATCACTCAAAATGCAGTTAAACATCTAAACACAATCAATTAGTTTCATCATCAAAATTTGAGATTCAACAACCTAGACTTATGGACTTTGTTTAGCTTAGTAAATGTCTTAAAATTTATAGTTTGTATATAATTGGGATTAGAATTAAGCCAACCCAATTAGGGGATAGTTGGACCCAAGTTTGAGCTGTGTTGGGCCACGAGAAAGGCCCAAATAGTGACCAAATAGGTGAAACCAACATGGCACAGTCTCTGAGACTATGTTAGGTAATGGTACTACCAGTCTAGGTAGTGGTACCACCTAGACATAGTCTTTTAGGCGTTGGTACCACCCAGTGTCATATTGTAGGCAATGGTACTGCCCGTACCCTAAAATTTCGGGTGATTTGAATTTTGGCTCCATTTTTTAAGACATTTGGGGTCTATAAATATCCTAGCTATTCCTGAATGGAGAAAGAAGAAAAGTAAATAAAAACTCTATGTTTCTAGAGTTGAAGACCCTTATAAAGTATATAGTTCCTCCTCCTAAAGTTTAGAGACCATTCTAAGGGAGAGTATGAGGGAAGCTTTGTAAAAAGGGGGTGTAAAGGTTCTCTCCTAAGCCTTCAAAAGGAAAATAGAGTTGTAAGAAGGAGATTGATCTTCGCCTATTAAAGAAAGATTATTAGTGGATGCTAGTGGCCTTGACGGAAGAGGAATCAGTAGAGTGGATGTAGGTCACGACAACCGAACCACTATAACTCGGTTTGCATTTACTTCTTACAATTTACATTTACTGCAAACTACCATTCTTTACTTTCTTTAATCCACTACACTCTTTCGTATGCTTTCAAGTTAATATCTTCCGAAACAGGTTTAATCGTAATGAGATTTTCAAACCGATGTAATTTTTACCGTTGCACTAATTCACCCCCCCCCGCCTCTTAGTGTCGACTCGTTCCTAATATGTATATTGTCAGCTGTTGAATAATATTCACAAGTTCGCACGTTTTCTTGATGGGAACTTACCTTCGCGCCCGACACCTGGTGAGTAGTTGTTTGTGGACTTGTAACTGTTCACTCTACATTCTAAAGTCCTTGTTTTCCTCCTTTCTCTCTTTTCTCCTATGCACACAAGATGCTTACTAAATTGCTTGTAAAGCTTCCCTTTTCGTGAGACGTCGGGACTTGTCCATCGCTCGTTCTTTGAACTAATCAACTTTCTCTTTTACAGGTCCTTCGAGACCTGAGTGAGATTGCAAATTGGCTGACCTTTGCAGACGCATATCACAAGGGCACGTCAAGACTTTGTTAGGATCAAGATCACTAAGAGAGGGGGGTGGGTGAATTAGTGCAGCGGAAAACTTTCGTCGGTTCAAAAAGACTTTGTATGAAAACCATTTCAGAAAGATTTTTAACTTAAGAGCAAACATAAGTATAGTTGATGTAAAGCAACGGAGCCAGTTTGCAGTTAAGATAAAGAGCATAATATAAATACAAACCGAGATTTAGAGTGGTTCGGTCAATCTTGACCTACATCCACTTTTGGCTTCCTCCTCCGATGAGGTCACCGACGTCCACTGGAGGCCTTCCTTCAATAGGTGAAGGCCAACCACCATTTTACAACTTTTCTCCTTTTGATGGGCATAGGAGACAACCCTTACAAGTTTTCACTCCTCTCTTGAATGATCAAGACTTAAAAAGAAAAGAGGAAGAGGAACTCTAGCCTTTTACAACACTTTTAAACTCTCAAATACTTAGAATAAAAACAAACTTTCGGTTACCTTTCATGCAGGAAAGGGTGGGGTTTATATATGCTCCAATCAGTTTAAATTCAGAACTCAAAAGTGTCCATTCCTGGATTTCCGGGGTCCTGGCGGTACCACCGCCATATCTGGGCGGTACTACCGTCTGTCATTTGTCACTGAGTGGTACTATCGCTCAGTCTACTTGACATTGCTCAGAGACTGAGCTCAAGCGGTACCACTGCCTGATAGGGGTGGTACTACCGCCCAGAACTCCTGGGTGACCGAGTCTCCTAGGCGGTGCCATTGCCGGCCAGGAATTCTAGGTCCGAATGGGCTAATCCATTCGGCCTAATTTGGGTCTACCAAGGGCCCAATTGGCCCCAGATTAAGTTAATGAGATCACCTCTCAATCCTAACTTAATCTACATACTAACTATGACAATTAATACATCAATACTACAGATCATGTTCTAGTAGGTCAATCGCTTCTTCCGGGGAGCTTCTAGCGAACTTCCGGCGAACATCCGATGAACCCTCGGCGATGCTCTGGCGGAGTCCTGGCAAACTCCTGGACTTGCGACGATCCTCTTGGTGAGTTTTAACGAGCTTCTTTGGCAACCTCCAACGACGGAGTCTTGGCGAGCTCTTGGACTTCTTGGATTGTTCCCTCAGAACCTCTAACGACCGTCCGGACTTCCAACGAACTCTCGAACCCCGAATGTGATCTTGGTCTTGACTCTGGCTTAACACCTGCTGCATGTCTTACTGCCATTGTAGTTAATCCTGCATACTTATCTCAACATATGAATTAGATAACCAAATGATAATTGACTTCATTATCAAAATCCGAGATTCAACAATCTCTCCCTTTTTTATGATGACAATCAATTGATGATGGAGTTAACCTTAACTCCCCCTATCTATATGTCATACTTGAGATAAGTCATTCTTGAATTCAAAGCCTTTGATTTTAAGAGACATATTGATAAGTTAAGTTCATTTAAACTTATCAATACCCCCATCATAATTCCTATCATGATGTAACTATCTGAAAATGATGTCATGGCATGACATCCATTTTCAAGTCTCATATTTCATATGTGAAAGATAGCAATCGTAGCAATTCATAATATGGTAAGATATCAATTTGTAAAATTATAATGTACGCTCTAGATATCTTAACATAATGCCAATATGACAATCAATTTATCATCAATTTATCACATCTTTTCATGAAGGATAGCAATCATAGTAATTCATCATATGGTAAGATATTAATATTGTAAAATTGTAATGTAAGCTCTAGATATCTTATCATTAATACAAATATTTCAAGTGTATAGCAATTCATTCTATCATCAATTTATCACATATTTCTCCCCCTTTGTTATCAACAAAAAAGAGAGCGATTCAACAATAAGTATGGTAAAGATACATGTCATAAAAAGATTCATGTCAATTTTCAATAATAAGTGATAAGATACCATTCATACAAATTATTTTTCAAGCAATCATGACATGGTATCATTCAAAAGTCCACTAAGGAGATAGCTTTCATTACTTCTTCCCTTTTTATTTGTCATTAATGTTTTGCATGGAGGAAAGCCATTGAGTTAAAAACGATAAGATATTAAATCATGCTTCATTTTCACAAGGATCAAGATATACATGTGAAATTAAATCCTTACAAGTATTCATAAAAAAGAAATCTTCCTTCATCAAGAAGGAATTCATATGAAAGAATCATTACATCAAATCCATTTTTTGATTAAAAATTATTTTTCTTACGGTAAATCCATGAGAGATGCATTTGTTAATTAATTCCATATGTCAAAAATCATGGGGCATTGATATGAAACAAACTTGATATGACATAGGCTCATGAATGTTCTATTCAAGAAATACATTAAGTCTGGAAAAGAAATACAAAATCATGTATTCAAACAAAGTTTTGTTATGGCTCTTCAATCACAATTATGAAGGTAAAACATACTCATCGTCATGGAAACTTTTGAATCATATAATCAAATAAAATTTTTATCATAATATTTTCAACATTGAGTTTTTAAGTGATTGATCAAAGAGTCAAAAAAGTCCGAAAATGAAATTTAACAAATTCATGCATTCGGACAATGTTTTGCCATAGTTTTTCAATCATAATTATGAAGCAAAATTATTAGTGTTTTGTAGTACTCAAAGATTAAGAATCCGATGTATGAATGAACATTCTCAAATCACAATGCTCATCATGGAAACTTATAGCACCAAGGCACATAATTTTCAATACAGAATTTAAGTGAATGATTAAAGAATCAAGAAAATCTGAAAACGAGATTTAATAAATTCATGCATTCGGACAAAGTTTTGCCATAGCTTTTCAAACACAATCATGAAGGTAAAACATGCTTATCATCATGGAAATCAAGACACAAAATTTCCAACATGTTATTGAAGCATATAGTCATATAAAATTTGTATCATAATATTTTCAGCATTAAGTGATTGATCATAGAATCAAGAAAATCCGAAAACGAAGTTCAATCAACATTAACATTTCTAATTTGATAAGTGCTCACCAAATAATACATCAAGTCATAGATACCAATAGTTTAAACATATCAAAGCAAGCGATATTGTGATCAAGGTGAGTAGCATAAAGAGTTTACAACAACATAGTTTTACAACAAGAAGGAATTATGTCCACTTTTTTTTAAATACATACATATGCTCATTCAGGTAGTGAAAAATTAAAATGCCTAAACAGAGTGTCAAACTGTCGATGAATCTGCTGTAGCTCAGATAGGATTTGATCTTAACGATATTCAAGCTGATCTTGTCTTTATTCAAAGTGATCCATCTGAATCCCTATGTCTTCGATAGATGATGAAGGAGCTTGCTCAATTGGGTGTGATTCCTCAAAGGGACTAGTTGGAGGAGATTGATTACCCCTAAAGATTGGTGTTTCTAGTTCTGGTTCTAGTTGAGGGGATCAGTTCTTCTAGGCATTCTAACCCACATACCATTTCTAAATATACATCTCATTTGACGAAGTAGATTTTTATTTATGATGTTAAATCTATCTACCTTTATAACCTCTTCGTCGGGTTGTATTGCAATATCATAGGTATTAAGTATTCTAGTTATTATGCCACCATATGGAGGCATCATGTCCTTTTTAGATATCTCTATCATGTTTTGTTGGATAAGGTAACCAAAATAGTTGTTACATCCTTTAATAATCCAGTACATGGTTCTTAGTTCCATTTGACTTACTTCATCATGATGGTATTGTTTAGGAAGAATGATACCAATTAGGATGTGATGAAGTATTTTGGTGTTTAATGGTAATAGATGTTCACAGCTTTTAGGAAGTACCATTAAGTTGGGATTATTGAAAATTGTTCCTAAGGCATCAACATACGTGGTCCCAACCATTTCATCATCCCATTATCCTATAAAATAACAACCTCTATCTTTTATAGGGATGCCTATGATGTCGCAAAGGGATCTATCCATAATAGATATGTGATGTCTTAGAATATAGGTAGACAGCCTTTCTTCTTCATCTACATGTAGATTATTATAAAATAACCTAACAAGTCTAGGGTAGATGGGTTCACTTATTTATAGGATTAGGAGAAGATCTAGATTTGCAAACCATTGAATTGGCTCTAAATCACTTAGTTCATCTAGATCAACATACTTTCCCTTATGAAAATTTCTACATTCTATGAAAGGAAATTTTTGGGCATGTATATTTGAATCAAAAAGTGTGGAATCAAAGTTTTTTTCTAATCTCCTCTTTCCTTTGTCCCTAGAGGATCTTCTAGAACCCATAAATACTGCTATTTAGGAAGATAAATAATTAGCAAGAGTAGATCAAACAAAAGAGAAATCAAAGGTTTTTTTTTTTTTAGAATACCTTAGTTGAGATCTTCAAGAGGAAGTAGGATTGATTCTTGATCTTGCAGGAAATAGGCATTTTTTGGGCAACTAAAGGGGAGGAATGGAGTTGGAGGAGAGTTTAGAGCTGCAAGGAGAAGAAGAGAATTAGTAGGGGTCGGTTCTACCGCCGGCCCTAGCTCGGGTTTAAAAGAGAGCAGGTTGCAGGCGGTGGCACCGCTGGCTAGGCGATGCAACTGCTTGCCACCTGTGACAGCCGACGGTGCTATCACCAACTAGGCGGTGCCACCGCCTATAGGTAGTGAGCACTGCTTTCAGGGCTGTGTGGGCTAATGTGGGTGTTTTTAATTTGAAGAGTTTTTATTTGTGGAGCATCCAACCTTAATTACATAGTTATGTAAAAATTTCCACCACAAGATGAGAGATTTTATATATTTATGATAGATCTTGTGAAGTGCATACTCTACTTCAAATATTATATAGAGTTTCAATATGTTCATGACTCATCATGTAGTCTTGTAAGCCTCGCTAGTTCATGATTTATTCGTATGCAAACTTGGCTTACAAGACGTAAGTTCATGATCTTGTAAGATATAGTTGGATTCGGAAAAAAAATTGAAGAAGAAATGTATCCGATAAATTCAGAAATCCAGAGGATGTGTGAAGGGGAATTCTCAAGTTTCAAAATTTGAGGGATCAAAGAGGATTGTATCAGTATCACTTTGTAATTAATAGTTTTAATTCTACTAATCCTCTTTTTGTCATTTTAGCTAGAGAGCATTATCAGTCTTTTTGGATCTTGGGTCATAAATATTAAGCATCCAAAAAGAAAGATATCATCTCTTGCTCCTAGCTTGTGGTGATATATGTTTCTATAAAAAAGGATGATTTTTAGGTACCCATTTAATCTTGGGTGCCTCAAAAACCAATCTAAATTGTTTGTCATGTTGCATGGAATTCTTTATGGTTCCTTTTAGAACCCAAATCAATTTTCTTGGACTAATCTTCTTGAATGGACAATGATAAGTTCTATGTCCATGTTTGCAACAAAAGTTGCATTTGTTTTGGTATAAAATATGCAAGATAGGGCCTTTAATGAAGGTGGTTGGATTTTGGTGAGGGCTTCTCATAGATCCAATTCCACTTCTTTTAGGAACATGACCCTTATTGATAAGGTTCATGTTCAAGGACTTGCTACCAACCTCAAATTTCTTCAAGGTGTTCTGGAGTAGCAAGTTCTCCTTTTAGAGTACTTCTAAGTCATGACATTTTGTACATGGAACTAAACTATCATTATGTTCAATTTTTAATTTATCAAAATTACTAATAAGAATATCATGTTCTTTTTTTAATAATTTATATTTTTTACTAATTATTTTACATTCATCAAATAAATCATAGAAAATATTTAATAATTCATCAGATGATAAATCTGCATCAATTAAATTTGATACCTCCTCTCCAATGGCCATGATTGCATAATGAATAACTTGCTTAGTGTTAGACTCCTCTTCTTTGGATGCGCTTGAGTCATCCCATGTTGCTTTAAGCGCCTTCTTCTTTAGTGTTTTCTTCTTGGCTTGGGGACCATCACTTTTATAGTGTCTCGACTTGTTGCATTCGTAACACATAACTTGATCCTTTTCGGGTTTAAATTTATTTTTAGTGTCATTTTTAAATTTATTTCTTTTAATAAATTTTTTAAATTTCCTTATTAGAAGTGCCAAGTCATCATCAAAGTCCTCATCACTTGAGTTTTCTCTCAAGTGGTCTTCTTGAGTTCTAAGTGTCATATCCTTCCTGTTCTTTGGAAGGGTGTCCTCATGCTCTTCATGAGCTTTGCAAGTCATTTCGTAGGCCATTAATGATCCGATTAATTCTTTAAGAGGGAAGTTGTTTAAATCTTTAGCCTCTTGAATAGCAGTGGCTTTAGGGTCCCAACTCTTTGGAAAGGATCTTAGAATTTTATTAACGAGCTCGAAATCCGAAAAAATTTTACCGAGTCCTTTTAGACCATTGACGACATCCGTGAAATGGGTGTATATGTCACCTATGGTCTCGCTCGGTTTCATTCGAAAAAGTTCATAGGAATGTACTAAAAGATTAATTTTTTACTCTTTAACTCTACTCGTGCCTTCGTGAATTACTTCGAGTGTATGCCAAATATCAAATGCAGTTTCATAAATCGAAACACGGTTGAACTCGTTTTTATCAAGTGCACAAAATAAGGCATTCATAACCTTTGCATTTAGAGCAAGAGTCTTCTTCTCCAATTCATTCCAATTGATCATTGGAAGAGAAGACTTTGAAAATCTATTTTCAATAATATTCCAAAGTTCAAAATCCATGAAAATAAGGAAGATCCTCATTCGGGTCTTCCAATAGGTTAGTCTGTCCCATTGAACATGGGCGGACGTGTACTAGAGTGATCCTCTTGGTTTTCGGCATATGTCATCTCTCTTGGGTTTTAATCCAACTGAGAGTGAACCCGCTATGATACCAATTGTTAGGATCAAGAGCACTAAGAGGGGGGTGGTGAATTAATGCAGTGAAAAACTTTCGTCGGTTCAAAAAGAATTCATACAAAAACCGTTTTGGAAAGATCTTTAACTTGAGAGCAAATGAAAGTATAGTTGATGTAAAGCAACGGAGGCATTTTACAATTAAGATAAAGAGCAGAATATAAATACAAACTGAGATTTAGAGTGGTTCGGTCAATCTTGACCTACATCCACTTTTGGCTTCCTCCTCCGACGAGGTCACTGACGTCCACTAGAGGCCTTCCTTCAATAAGTGAAGGCCAACAACCCTTGTATAGCTTTTCTCCTTTTGACGGGCTTAGGAGACAACCCTTATAAGTTTTCACTCCTCTCTTGAATGATCAAGACTTACAAAGAAAAGAGGAAGAGGAACTCTAGCCTTTTACAATATTTTTAAGCTCTCAAATACTCAGAATAAAAGCAAGCTTTCGGTTACCTTTCATGCAGGAAAGGGTGGGGTTTATATAGGCCCTAATCAGTTTGAATTCAGAGCTCAAAAGTGTCCATTCCCAGATTTTTGGGGTCCTGGCAGTACCATCGCCATAACTGGGTGGTACTACCGCCTGTCATATGTCACTGAGCGGTACTACCGCTCAATCTGCCTGACATCGCTCGGAGACCGAGCTCAGGTGGTACCACCACCTGATAGGGATGGTACCATCGCTGGAAGTTATAACTCCTAGGAGATCGAGTCTCTTGGGTGGTGCCACCGCCGGCCCTAGCGGGGCCACCGCCGACCAGGAATTCTGGGTCCGAATGGGCTGATCCATTCAGCCCAATTTGGGTTTGCCATGGGCCCAATTGGCCCCAGATTAAGTTAATGGGATCACCTCCCAAGCCTAACTTAATCTACATGCTAACTATAATAATTAAGACATAAATACTGCAGATCATGTTTTGGTGCGTCAATTGCTTCTTCCGGTGAGCATCCGGTGAACTTCCGGCGAACATCTGACGAACCCTCGATGATGCTCCGGCGGACTCCCGACAAACTCTTGGACTTGCGATGATCCTCTTGATGAGTTCCGATGAGCTTCTTTGGCAAGCTCCTTGACTTCTTGGATTATTCCCTCAGAACCTCCGACGAACTCTCGAACCCCCAATGTGATCTTGGTCTTGACTCCGGCTTAACACCTGCTGCATGTCTTACTGACATCGTAGTTAATCCTGCACACTTATCTCAACATATGGATTAGATAATCAAATGACAATTAACTTTATCATCAAAATTCGAGGTTCAACATACTTAGCCAATCCTAGTTAAGTCCGAGAAGTTGGCACAAGGGTGCTTTGCAACTTAGGCAATTCAAGCTAAGTTCGCGTCTTAGTTGCAAGGGTGCATCATGACTCAGGCAATTCTATCTAAGTCCATGACAGTTCATCGGATGTTCTACCAGAATTGACCAAGAAGTCCAGGAGCTTGCCAAAGAAGCTCATCAGAACTTGCCAAGAAGATCATCGTGAAGTCTAGGAGCTTGTCGGGAGTCCGCTAGATCATTGCCGAGAGATCATCGGAAGTTCGCTGGAAGAAACCTAGACTTATCGGACTTATTTAGCCTAGTGTATGCCTTAAAATTTATAGTTAGTACATAATTGGGTTGGAATTGGGCCAACTCAATTAGGGGCCAATTGGGCCCAAGTTTGGGCTGTGTTGGGCCAAATGAAAAGGCCCAAACAATGACCCAATAGGTGAAACCATCATGGAACAGTTCGTGTGAAGTTCCCTCCACCATCATTGCTTTTGTGTGTAACTCCTTTCACCATCGAGGGATAGGACCGTAACTTCCTCCACCATCATTGATGTCATCCTGTCACAGACAAATATGTTGTAAACACAAGGCGTTCGCTGTAATGCTTGAATATTTTCATATCTTTCAGTTTTATTTATGTTTTGTACAGTATGTAGAGGGCTTACAATAGGCTTGACAACCCTATTTTGGTTGTCTTTTGTGGTCATTTTAGTCTTCTAAACGTAGGTTATGTTCAGTCATTGCGCAAAGACAAAACTTTCTAGAAACAAGTCATCTAAGCAATAGGTTTGGGGGGTTTTCTAGCTCTGTAGAGTGGTGCGGAGTGTCAGCCAACATAGTATGCAGGAGCTAGCGGAGTGGCACATGGCTGGATGGGCCTTTAGGGTAGTATCTAGGATTGCTTCGTTGTCTTGTTCTGTAGTAGTGTGATGTGGAGACTTTTGGCCACGACGAACCATCTTGAACCCTTTATAATTTGCATTGCCTATTAAGTGTTTGTTGAAATGACTACTTGTTAGATTCTGAGTTAAAACGCTTCTTCTAACTTGTCTTCTCTTTTGTAGGTCCTTAAGGGACCATAAAAGGTTTCGGGGAGGCTAACCCTTTATAGACGGACACACAATGGTGCCACATGATTTAGGCACAACCAGCTAAGTTTGTGACAGATGGTATTAGAGTGGGAGAAAGAAGCACACTTAAAAACACTTTGTATGCAAACGTAGGAGACCTAACAAGGCTACATTGGGGGTAGCTAGCATGAAGAATGCATAGCACACAAAGATTATGATGGTTGAGTTTAAGCTACGACTCGACGTTAACAACTAAACTTGATGGTGCCTAAGGCAAGCAGGACGTTTGGCAAAGGATGAGATCGTGCAAGGAGGGATGGGTTACTTGGCAACCGAAAGAGTTGTGCAAAGCTCATAGAGGTGAAGGAGAATTGTTAACTCAAAGAATTCGGTACTCATGTGAGAGCTTATATGTGAACAACGGACTATCCGTGACCATCACAAGGCGGTCAAAACTTGGTGCCATGAAGTATGAAAACTCTCTTCAGCATGGGAAGGATACATTCATATGAGGCTGAAGTATATGGTAGGTTTAGCTTGTTACTAGGCCTTGAGGGGCACAATAGGGGCTGTATTGGCGAAGAGTCATAATCTAGCAAGTACGTTTACGGTGGTGAAATAGCACACAGTTTGTTCAGTATGGCAGAGTAGTCTAAGGGGATGGTGGTCTTCAAAACTTTAGAGAGAATGATGCAAAGAGAAAAGTTACTCTAACGGGATAGATATCTAGGTGGGATAAGTCTCGTTTTTCCGAAAGAGAATCATGTGCAGCGAACCGCATATGTTGTAGGGGTACCTCAAGACGACAACTCCATAAAGCTTAATGGATTAAACAAGCGGTGATGAGTCATTGCATGATCTCGCATGAGGTAATGCATTGGTGGGCATATTACGAGATTAAGTAGGGGAGCAGCCTTAGAGAACACCAAACGAAGGCACATTTAAAGCCGATGTAAAGATTAAACTCAATGGAGGTATAACCCATCGTATAGTGGTCGCGAGGGCCACCATTAACTCAATGCATACTAAGGAGCAAAGCAATTTGGGTGGAACTTAGTGAAGTGCCCAAGCCACATGAAGGGAGTTGACATAGAAGATGGAATATGGAGCGGAGGCGTAAAGCTTTTCTTGGACATAAGCCAAGGACATTGACTCTTGTAGAGGCAAGAGTGAGATTATGTCATTCCATGGGTCCCTCATTCTGATGGAGCTGACTCATCTTGTATTGTGCCAATATCAGAGGGAGCTTCGAGGCACACACACTTTATCTTGATGAAACAATTGATGGAGGAACTAAGACAACTCAACTTGCGGAGGTGAAGTTGAGGTTAGAAGGGCTTGACATGATGTAAGAAGATGCAGAGATAGGTACTCATGAAGAATATGTCATAGTGTTGCCATTCGAGTTGTTGCAAAGGAAATTATGCATAGTGAAGATTATGCTGGGGCAGGGGTCGAGGATCCAGATAATGACATACCAATTTCAGCAAAGTTGATGGACTTCGAGAGCTACTAAGTAACAAACTGTCCTAGAGTTGTACTTCATCTATGTGTGAATCAAGAGCAGGTGGATAAAGGTCGATTGCCAAAGGAGCGAATATAATCGGAGGTGGCGAAAGCCCTACGATTGCTGGCAAAGGCCATATATAGAGAGATCACAGTCTGAATTTATCCCACAAAGATCAAAATATAATGGAGATGTTACCAGGAGGTGACATGGTGTCACGGACAAACATTGAAACAGGATGTTTGATGTAATGCTTATGTATATTCATGTCTTTTGGTATGTTCATGCTTTGCACAGCATATAGAGGGATGGCCGAAGGCTTAATAGTCCAATTTTAGTTGGGTTAGTGGTCGTTTTAGGCTTGTAAATAAAGGTTGTGTCATGTGGACACTTGTGAGAGATTTTCAGTCTATAATGGACCATTTGGACCCTTTGTTGTGTAACTGTTCAGAGCTTGTAAAGTTTATTTGTAATTTGCATTATCTATAAAGTGTTTCTTGGAATGTTTGCTTGTGGATCCCGAGTGAGGCGTTCTCTCTAACCTATTTTCTCTTTCGTAGGTCCTAACGGACTATGGGAGGCTTCGAGGAGACTGACCTTTGCGGACGGACATGCAAGGGTGCCGCACGACTTAGGCAAAACTAGCTAAGTCCATGATAGATGGTATCAGAGCGGGACAAGCACTCATAAAAATACTTAGCATGCAAACATGGGGGACCTAGCGGGGCTGCATTGAGGGTAGTCAGCACACACGAGACTGTTTAGGGGAAAATGGGCATGGAGATGTAGGGAAAAGAGTCGCTCGGAGGAGCGAGCATCTGAGATTGGCATTCAGAGGAATGGCCAACCCTTCGCACAAGAGACACCACAAGAACAGGCAAGCTTGGAAGAATGTGGAGTGTACAAAGGGTGGGATGGCTGAGTTTGAGCCACAGCTCAATGTTGATAACTATACTTGATGGTGCTCAAGGCAAGCGAGGCGCTTGGTAAAGGATGAGACCATGAAAGGTGGAATGAGTTGCTCAACGACCTACGAAAGAGTTATGCAAAGCTCACAGAGGTGAGGGGAATTACTAACTCAAAGAATTTGGTACTCATGCATGGGCTTGTATGCGGACGATGGAATGTTCGCGGTCATCCCAAGGCGACCGAAACTCGGTGCCATGGAGCATTAAAACTTTCTCTTTAACATGTGAGGGATACATCCATAGGAGGCTAAAGTGTGCAGCAAGTTCAGTATGTTGCTAGGCCTTGAGTGATGCAGTGGGGGCTGTATTGACGTGGAGTCGCAATCTAGCAAGTGCGTTTGCAGGAGGCAGAATAATACACAGTTTGTTCAGCAAATTGGAGTAGTCCAAGGGGATGGTGGTCTCTGAAACGAAGAGAGATATTGCTCAAACGGGACAATTATCTAGGAGGGATAATTCCCAGCTCTCTAGAGGGACAATTATGTGGGACAGACCGTATATATTGAGGAGGAGTACCTCAACAAACAACAACTCCACGAAGCTCAATAAACTGAGCAAACGACGAGAAGTCGTTGCATGATCTCACTTGAGAGAATGCATTGGTGGATGCATTGCGAGATCAAGTGGGGGAGCAACCCAAAGCAACACAAATAAAGGCACACTTGGAGTCGATATGGAGATCGAACTCAAGGGAGGGCTGACCCGTGGAATGGTGGGCGTGAGGGCCACCATTACCTCAATGCAAAAATAAGGAGCGGAGCAACTTGGGTGTAACTTGGTGAAGTACCCAAGCTGCATGAAGGGAGCCAGCATAGAAGATGAAACATGGAGTGGAGGCACAATGCTTTCCTTGGACAAAGGTCAAGGATATGAACTCTTGTAGAGGCAAGAGCAGGATCATGTTGTTCCATGGGTCCTTTATTCTGATGAAGCAGACTCATCTTGCATGGTGCCAAAGATGAAGAGAGCTTCTAGGCACATGCACCTTATCTCGGAGAAGCATTTGACGGAGGAACTAAGGCGACTCAACTTGCGGAGATGAAATTGGGTTCAGAAGACCTTGGCATGTGGCAAGAGGACACGGAGGCGGGTGCTCTTGAAGAATATGCCACAGTGTTGCCAGTCAAGTTGCTATGAAGGAAGTATTGCGTAGCAAAGATTGTGCTGGTAGGGGCAGAGGCTCAAGATCTAGACAATGATGCACTAATTGCAGCGAAGTTGGGGGACTTCGGGAGCTACTAGGCGATGGACTATCCTAGAATGGTGCTTCATCTAGGTGTGATCTAAGAGTGGGTGGATGAAGGTCGATTGCCAAAGGAGCGAACAAAATCGAAGTTGGAAGAGACCCTGCGATGTATTGGCAGAGGCCACACATGGAGGGATTACAATTCAAGTTTATCCCACAAGGATCAGAATGTAATGGAGGTGTCACCAGGAGGTGACATGGTGCAGCGGATCATGGTGGAATAGTTCGTGACAATACAATACACACAACTTAGTCTCGTGAGGGACTAGATCATACGAAGGTCTGATCGGGAGCTACTATAAGCTCCACTTCGGTGAACAATATGACGGCAAGAAGGGCTATGGATTCAAGGAGTGAAGGCCATGGTACCGCAGAGGTGGGTCTTCCGTGCGTGCATCGAATTTTGCATCAGATGAAAGCCTTAGTCATCAGCATATGGGAGCTGTGTTCCACCAAGGGAAGAGTTTGAATGCAAGTACCAGTGAGTCCCATGGGAGGGACTTGATCATACAGAGGTATGATCGAAGCAGTTGGAGAGTTGGACTGTTCCAGAGCTTATATTCGCTTAAGGGAGCCCGGCAAGTTAGAGGACAAGGTCGAGTAAACGAACGTTGCTACCAAGGAAGCTAAGGAGAACATAATCGATGCAAACCCTATAATGTGATGGCAGAGGCCATTCATGGGAGTTGTAGTCTGTCTTTCTATCGACCAAAGGGAGTTGCTTGGAGAACACAGAGGTGTTAAAGCAGGGGGTCGAAAGAGGCGAGGAAGTGACGATGAGTCCAGAGGGACTTAGCTACCCAAAATCAAGCATCAATTAGAATGGAGGTGGACTCAGAGGAGTGCCACAGAGACATATCTATTGATCATGAAGAAAAGGGATGCTGATGCGAGGCGACGGATAGTAGAGTCATAGGAATGACAGCGCCATGGTACTGCAGAGGTGGGACTTCCGTGAAAGTCATTAATCCCTTGCTCTCATGGAGGGAGAGCGCTTGCTTGTGAAAGGGTCCGAGGAGGTAGAGCATGTAGAGGCAAACTCCAAGTACCAAGACAAGACTGAAGGGTAGAGGCCAAGGAACTTTATAAGACCAGTGTAAACGAGCTTCTCATCAAGATAGCCGAAAGTGAAGGACTTCGGGTCATGCAAGAGTGCACGACCAAGGAACGAAGTGTTAGGATCGGAGTGGCACTTAGAGGGGGGGTGAATTAGTGCAACGGATTAAAACTTTGGTTTTAGAAAAATCTTTCGTACGATAAAAAGCAATGTCAATAGAAACCGATTTTAGAAGCTTGATAACTTAGAAACGTATGGAAGCATAGTGACTAAGTAGAGAAGTTTGTAGTATTTAAATAGCAAGAGTAGGATGCAAACCAAATAACGCAGTAGTTTTTAAAGTGGTTCGGTCAAAACGACCTTTATAAGGGAAGGACTAATACCCCTCTTACAACCTTTATAAGTGGTTCACACTCTTACAATTCTTTTCAACAAGATGGGAGGAGGTGAACATTTAAGCAATATGAAAAATAAGACTTACTAAGACTATTCTAAAGCTCTTAACCCAAACTATTGCTTTGCAAAAGGTTATGTTCTCAGTTGAGAATTGACGGGTATTTATAGGCCCTAAGAAGATTCAAATTTGGGCTCCAAAATTTGAATTCTCTTGGGTTTCCGAGGCTGGCGGTGCCACTGCTTGTCGGTGGCGGTGCCACCACCCGATCTCTCGGGTGCTGGGCGGTGCCATCGCTCAGTCCAGCGGTGCCACCGCCCAGTTCTCAAGTTTTGGGCAGTGCCACTGCCTAATCTGGCGGTGCCACCACCTATAGTGTTTCGGCTCACTAATTGGGCTCCAAACTTGGCCCAAACCAGTCCGAACTCGGGCCCAATTGGCCCCTACTTTGGTTATAGGATTAACACCTAATCCTAACCCTAATTAACATGCTAACTACAAATTTAAAGATATTTTCTAAGCTATTAGAAAGTCCATAAGTCAAGACTTCTTCTGGCGAGCTTCCGGCGAACTTTCAGCGGTCTTCCGATAAACTCTCAGAAACCATTCTGCGGAGTCCCGGCAAGCTCCTAGACTTCACGATTTGATCTTGGAGAGTTCCAATGAGCTTCTTCGGCAAGCTTTGATCTTTCTCGGCGAGCTCCACGAACTTCCAACGAACCTTCCGGCGAGCTTCCGAAAAACCCTTCGGCAAGCTCCCTACTCATTCTTGGCTTGTTCCGATAGCATTCCCGACGAACCTTCAAACTTCCGTCGAACTCTCGAACCCCCAACAAATCCTTCGCGCTTGACTTCGACACTTGTTTCGCTTTATGTCTTTGTCATTATCGTAGTTATTCCTACACACACAAACTAAAACTCTACTCCGATCTAGACAATTATTACAACGCGAATTGACATTCTGCTGTCCGGCACGTCATTGGTTGACGCTTCGTCCAATTATTCAGCGCATCGTCCTCTCTTGCGGCTTGTTGCCCAATCGGTGGTTGACCTCCATAACCCCGATATCCTTGGTGCAATTCCGCTCTCCTTGACCCGATGCCCGACGTCCGAAGCCTTCTGCCGTCCAATATCCTGACGTGATCTCCTCCGGCGCAACGTCAATTCCTCCTGCGTCAACTGTCTAATCCTGATCGAGTAGACGTGCATTACTTAAAATGCAATTGAACATCTAAACACAATCAATTAGTTTCATCATCAAAATCTAAGATTCAACAATCTCCCCCTTTTTGATGATGAAAACTAATTGATGACTAACGGAGTTAACCTTAACTCCCCAGAGTTTAACCAAACTCCCCCTATCAATATGCAGTATAGATAGAAACTCTTGGATTCAAGAATCCAAGCAACATGTCATCATAAACTTATGCATAACATGTCATGTCATCATACTTCTCCCCCTTTGTCATCAACAAAAAGGAGAAGTTCCTACTCTTATGTGTTTAGAGATAAAAAGTTCCATACATTACATGAAAAACATAGTATCAAATTTTATCATCATGCAATCTAGCAATTAAAGATGTGTAAGTTTAGCATGTTTGCTTTTCTTGAGATAACAACTCTTTTGAGATAGTGATCTTAGCAAATTTTACATCATGCAAGGTAGCAAATTTTTGTGATGTTCAAGATAGTAAGTTCTTTCTTCTCTTTTGAAAAGTGCTATTTTCGCTTCCTTTACAAAGTGCAAGTTAGCAAAGTGTTTGAAAAAGTGAGCAAGTTTTGCAACATACAAGCTAGCAAAAATTTTGAAAACAAATACAAGATAGCTTTCTTGTTGAAGTGTGTAAGCTATCGATTCTTACTTCCTATTGTAATGTATAGGTTGCAAGTCTTGCTTCTTGAGATAAGCAAGATAGTGATGTTCAAGAAGACAACTTTTGCTTCTTGAAATAAGCAAGTTAGCAATCTTTGCTACTTAAGATAGGCAAGCTAACAATCAAGTTTTTGCATCTTCTTGACTTGTGCAAGCCAGCTATCTCCCCCTTTGTCATTGTCAAAAAGAAGGAAAGAATACAGTTTTGTAATTCTTTTTCCTTTTACAACGATTTCAAAATCATGACAAAGGATGAATAATCAAGTTATGAATGTCAAGACAATCATGAATATTTTATCATTGCATGCATCATTATCATAAGTTGAAGTATTACATGCATAATATCATATCATCATTCATAATTACATTAATGTTTCAATATAGCAATTTCTTCTCAAAATGTGTAACTTAGCACTCATAGCATTTTAAATCATGATTTATATCATATGTAATACATCACATCATAATTAGAAAGCACAAGTATTGCATGCATAATTGCAAATCATAAATGTTTCATATCATGATGGTATCAATTTTGTCAAATTATATCCTACCATGCATAATCAAAACTTCTCCCCATTTTATCATTCAAAACAAGAAAGAAGTAGGGAAGAGCATAAAAATATAAAATATTTCAATAATTTCAAGGCATTTATATCATAGATACAAATAAATCATATCATCAAAGATAAAACCATTTGAATACCAAAAGACATAATTCATTTTATCAAATCTCTTCCTTTTATAAATAACAAAAATTGTAGGTGTACAAAGAAGAGATTGTGATTAAAAAAGAATCTCAAGTAGTATATCCAAGAAATCAAGATCATAATTTGAATACAAACTCATTCAAATTCAAATCGTCAAATTCATCAAAATCTCAACACTACTTTCAAGAGATTCAAAATGGTATACGTAGATTTATCATAATAATCATCAAGATCAATAAGATAGAGAAAAATAATTTTTCAAGGAAAAAATATTTTTCTCTTTTTAGTTGTTTCAATTCATATGATTTTATTTCATTTATGCCAAATAAAAACATGTATCATGTTTAAAACCCAAAGTGTAAGATTTATTACAACAAAGATCAATAAAGCACTTCCATTATAGTAAAAATCAATCATCCGTAAATTGCAAGATTCATCATGCATAATTTTAAAATTTATTAAGCATGATCATTATGCATGACACTAAAACATGGTTTCAAAATGTCTAATATTTTCATTACACAATTTCATCATAATGCATCATCATATTTTCAAATTCGAACATGCACAATTTCAAAACTATATCTTTCATTTTTAATGCATGATACAAATAACTCAATCATCAATATCGGCATATCATACATGATATTCAAGCATTCATGATATATCATTTTGGCAACATGATCATAGCTATTCAAATGATAGTATCTAAATGTCAAAATTCATTACATCCTATCATGCATGATCATTAACTTTTTATTTGTGTTTCATGCATTATTTCATTTCATCACATAAGGAATATCAAGAAGAGTTATTGGGTGATGAGATAAATATTTCATGAGTACAAGGAATTGCATAAAAATCATATCATGAAAACATAATAACAGAAGACACGTTTTCTTTTGAAAAATCTCCTCTTAAGTAATCAATGGAAAATCTTAGGAGATCATGATATAGATAAAATTCATTCAATCTTATAAGAGAACAAGATATTAATTCAAGCATAAAAGGTATCTCAATTCATTATGAATCATAAAAAGAATTGTGGTTCCGAAAAATCACGATTCATTTAGGAAAATTTTCTCTTTAGTGCAATGATACCAATCATAATTCATTTGGATAGTAGATGCTAAAAAGGAACATTGAGGATATAAGATCTTGATTTTTATAGAATAAATCTCAAGTTATAAATCTTGAAAAATCAAGATAAAGCTCATTCAAATTCAAATCATCAAATCAAAATCATTTTCAAGATATTCATAAAAAGATGATAAAATAGATTCATCAAACCAAGAAATTTCAAGAAAAATACTTTTATTGACTTAGTTGTTTCATAAAAGCATGCCTTTGTCCTTTTTGTGCAAAAAAAAAGTATATATAACATCAATCATTTAGGATCAAAAAATAAATTTCTTCATAAAAACCATCAAGATCATTATGTATAACTTTTAAAATCTCATGTATAAAATGGTATCAAAACATTTAATATTTTCATTCCATCATTTTGCATTGTTTTTATTGAACATAATTTTGAATGATTCTTATAGATAACTAAAACTTCTTTAGTTTTAATTTATATGATTAACTTTATCTTAGCATGCTCAAATTTTGTTCATATGTCAAAACCATACATCATGTTTGAAAACCAAAGACAAGGTTAAAAAAAATCATCAAGCCTTCCTTTCAAAAGCCATACATCGCCATTAAAAATCAATATGGAAATCGTCAAAATACACATTCTTGCTTCTCAAGCACATACATAAGATTAATCTTACTAGGTGTATAAGCATTAGATTTATATCTAACATTTTATTGCATTAACATAACACATGTAATTTTTAAGAAATTAATCCTAAACTAAATTAAAAATAACTCATGAAAGTATTATGTAATTTCAAAATAATTCAAGAGAGTTGAGTTACTTACCTTGTAGTCGAAGCTCGTCAAAGCCCAATTCGCCGTTTCACCTTTGGAAGTTCTTGATTCATCCTTGGTTGCCTTCCTCTTCTTTGGCATCTTCCTCCGTTCAAGTTCATTGTTTAATTTAGATTTTTGTTTAATGAACTTATTAAGATTTAGTGTTCGAAGTTCAAGTTCATCATTGTCCTCGTTACTTGAGTCATCGCTTAAGTGGTATTCATTTGTCCGGAGTTCCAAATCCTTCTTGTTCTTTGGAAGGTGATTTTGTTCATCATGTTCATTATGTGCATTGTGCACCATTTCATATGTCATCAACGAACCAATTAGTTTTTCAAGTGAAAAAATATTTAAATCTTTTGTTTCTTATATTGCGGTTATTTTATGATCCCACCTTTTTGAAAGGGATCTTAAGATCTTGCTTACGAGATCAAAATTCAAAAAATATTTACCAAGAACTCTTAGATTATTGACGACATCCGTGAAATGGGTGTACATGTCGCCTATAGTCTCGCTTGGTTGCATTTGAAAAAGCTCAAAATCGTGCAATAAAATGTTAACTTTCGAGTCTTTGACTCTACTAGTTCCCTCGTGTGTGATTTCAAGTGTTCGCCAAATATCAGAAGTCATTTCGCACATAGAAATCCGATTGAACTCATTTTTGTCTAAAGTGCAAAATAAGACATTCATAGCCTTTGCGTTTAAAGAAAAATACTTCTTCTCCAAATCCGACCATTCGTTCATCGGTTTAGAGAGAAGTTGAAAAACATTTTCAACAATATTCCATAAATCCAAATTCATAGAAATCAAGAAAACTCTCATTCGAGTTTTCCAATAAGTGTAGTCCAATCCGTTAAACAACGGTGGACGAACAACCGATAAGCCCTCTTGAAAGCCATGAAGAGCCATTTCTCTCGAGTGTAAATCCGAAATGAGAAATACCGGACTTTGATACCAATTGTTAGGATCGGAGCGGCACTAAGAGGGGGGGGGGTGAATTAGTGTAGCGGATTAAAACTTCGATTTTGGAAAAATCTTTCGTACGATAAAAAGAAATGTCAATGGAAACCAATTTTAGAAGCTTGATAACTTAGAAATCTATGAAAGCGTAGTGACTAAGTAGAAAAGTTTGCAGTATATAAATGACAAGAGTAAGATGCAAACTAGATAACGTAGCAGTTTTTAAAGTGGTTTGGTCAAAATGACCTACATCCACTTGCGAAGCCTTCTTCGAAGAGGCTCCCAACTTCCACTAGCAAATCTCTTGTAGGGGAAGGACTAATACCCCTCTTACAACCTTTACAAGTGGTTCACACTCTTACAATTCTTTTCAACAAGATGGAAGGAGGTGAGCACTTAAGAAATATGAAAAATAAGACTTGCTAAGACTATTCTAAAGCTCTTAACCCAAACTATTGCTTTGCAAAAGGTTATGTTCTCAGCTGAGAATTGAGGGGTATTTATAGGCCCCAAGAGGATTCAAATTTGGGCTCCAAAATTTGAATTCTCTTGGGTTTTCGAGGCTGGTGGTGCCACCGCCTTGTCACGGACTTAGCTGGTTTTGTCAAAGTCGTGCGGCACCCTTGCGTGTCCGTGCGCAAAGGTCAGCCTCCCCGAAGCCTCCCATGATCCCTTAGGTCCCACAAAAGAGAGAACAGGACAGAGAAAAGGCCTCACTCGGGATCCACAAGCAAACATCTCCGAAAAACACTTTATAGACAATGCAAATTACAAACATACTTTACAAGCTCTGAACAGTTGCACAACAAAAGGTAAAATGGTCCATTATAAACCGAGAATCACTCACACGTGTCCACATGACACAACCTTTATTTACAAGCCTAAAGCGGCCACCAACCCAACTAAAATGGGACTATTGAGCCTTCGGTCGTCCCTCTACATGCTGTACAAAGCATGAACACACCCAAAAGACACGGGCATACATAAGCATTACATCAAACATCCTGTTTAGAAGTTTGTCCGTGACATTCTCCCTCACTTATTCCTTCGACGTCCTCGTCGAAGCCTTTGTCGACACTGCAACTCCTCGCCTCTACTGAATCTTCAATCTTCTGCTCTAGCTGCAATGCGTCTCTTGGCTCCCAGCTGCTCTCCACTGCTGTTTTTTAGTAGTCAAACCTTTGATCCACCTTGTTGCTTCAACTCGCCAATGACTCTAACTCTAGTGTGGGGTTGGCTGAGTTGTGTTGATCCCTGTTGGTTCCTGCGGATCCTCCAGATGAAGGAAAAGACCATCCTTACTGCGCTAGTCTCTCAAATGCCTCATGTTGTTTGAACTGGGTGGATGCTTGTTGGAGCTTTTAACGAGCATCGTCTCGCAAACTTCTGAAGATTTGGGTCCTTCCTCCAAAAAATTTGCTCATTGACTCTTCTTTCACTTAGTTGTCACATCCAAGTATGTTTGCATCACTTCCTCTTTCGATTGGCATTTCGTTGGGAAATGAAGCGGACAATCTACTCTCAGTAACACTAATCACCATTGGTGAGGATTTGATAACTATTGTCTTCCATTATCTTCGAAGGGTCTTTGAACTTATGCAGAGCTCCTCTGCTGGATAGATAAGAGAATTGGGATACTCGGTTTCGCCCATTCTCTTAAGGGTTGAGAAGGCAAATGTTACTTGACTTCGCCCGCCTCCTCGAGGTTGTACTCCATGCATCGAGCTGGTTACTAGCCTTCGCTTGCTCTTTGCTCACACTTCTGAAGCACTTTAAGTGTTTGCACTCCTTGCGTTGAGTTAGCTACTGTGATTCACCTTCTCAATGCCATCGAACTTCTGGAATGCAGGAAGTTTTTACCCCAACTTGGAGTAATTCTCTAATAGATTTGGTCGCCTCTGGGATTGTACCGTCTTCTCCATCAACCTTGCCGCCTACTCCCCTAAGTAGCGAAGGTACAACATCGCGTACTGACTACTTCGTTTCTTGGTCGTGCACTCTTACATGACCCGAAGTCCTTCACTTTCGGCTATCTTGATGAGAAACTCATTGACACCGGTCTTACGAAGTTCCTTGGCCTCTGCCCTTCAGCCTTGTCTCGGTACTTAGAGTTTGCCTCTGCATGCTCCACCTCCTCGGCCCCTTTTACAACCAAGCGCTCTCCCTCCATGAGAGCAAGGGATCAATGACTTTCACGGAAGTCCCACCTCTGCGGTACCATGGCGCTGCCATGCCCATGGCACTACTATCCGTCGCCTCGCATCTGCATCCCTTTTCTTCGCAATCAGTAGATATGCCTCTGTGGTACTCCTCCGAGTCCACCTCCATTCTATCTGATGCTTGATTTTGGGTAGCTAAGTCCCTCTGGACTCGTCGTCGCTTCCTCGCCCCTTTCGACCCCCTGCTTCAACAACTCTGTGTTCTCCAAGCAGCACCCTTTAGTCGATAGAGAGACAGACTGCAACTCCCATGCATGGACTCTGCCATCACATTGTAGGGTTTGCACTAATTCTATTCTCCTTAGCTTCCTTGGTAGCAACGTTCGCTCACTCGACCTTGTCCTCTGACTTGTCGGGCTCTCTTAAGCGAATATGAGCTCTGGAGTAGTCCAACTCTCCAGCTGCTTCGATCATATCGCTGTATGATCAAGTCCCTCCCATGGGATTCACTGGTACTTGCATTCGAACTTTTCCCTTGGTGGAACACAGCCCCCATATGCTGATGACCAAGGCTTTCATCTGATGCAAAATTCGATGCACGCACGGAAGACCCACCTCTGCGGTACCATGGCCTTCACTCCTTGAATCCATAGCCCTTCTTGCCGTCGTGTTGTTCACCGAAGTGGAGCTTCTAGTAGCTCTCGATCATACCTCCGTATGATCTAGTTCCTCACGGGGCAAGGTTGTGTGAATCGCATTGCCACGAACTATTCCACCACGATCCGTTGCACCATGTCGCCTCCTGGTGACATCTCTATTGCATTCTGATCCTTGTGGGATGAACTCGAATTGTGAACCCTTCATATGTGGCCTCTACCAATACATCGTAGGGTCTCTTCCACCTTCGATTTTGTTCGCTCATTTGGCAATCGACCTTCATCCACCCACTCTTGGGTCACACCACGATGAAGCACCACTCTAGGACAGTCCGTCACCTAGTAGCTCCCAAAGTCCTCCGACTTTGCTGCAATTAGTGCACCATTGTCTGGATACTGGGCCTCTACCCCTACCAGCACAATCTTCGCTGCGCACCGCCTCCTTTATAGCAACTTGAATGACAACACTGTGGCATATTCTTCAAGAGTACCCGCCTCTGCGTCCTCTTGCCCCGTGCTAAGGCCTTCTGAACCCAACTTTGCCTCCACAAATTGAGTCATCTTAGTTCCTCCATCAAATGCTGGTTCCCTTCATGCGGCTTGGGTACTTCGCCAAGTTACACCCAAGTTGCTCCGCTCCTCGTTTTTGCATTGAGTTGATGGTGGCCCTCGCGTCCACCATTCCATGGGTCAGCCCTCCCTTGAGTCCGATCTCCATATTGACTCCAAGTGTGCCTTCATTTGTGTTGCTTTGGGTCACTCCCCCACTTGATCTCGCAATGCATCCACCAATGCATTCTCTCAAGCGAGATCATGCGACGACTCCTCGCCGCTTGCTCAGTCCATTGAGCTTTGTGGAGTTGTTATTTGTTGAGGTACTCCTCCTCAACTTGTGAGGTTCGTCCCACATGATTCTCCCCCTGGAGAGCCGGGACTTATCCCTCCTGGATAACTGTCCCATTGGAGCAACATCTCTCTTCGTTTCGGAGACCACCATCACCTTGGACTACTCCGATCTGCTGAACAAACTATGCATTGTTCTGCCTCCTGCAAACACACTTGCTAGATTGCGACTCCACGTCAATATAGCCCCCGCTGTACCCCTCAAGGCCTAGCAACATGCTAAACTAGTTGCACCCTTCAGCCTCCTACGGACATATCCTTCACATGCCGAAGAGAAAGTTTCAATGCTCCATGGCGCCGAGTTTCAGTCACCTTGGGATGGCCACGAACATTCCATCGTCCGCATATAAGCCCATGTATGAGTACCAAATTCTTCGAGCTAGCAATTCCCCTCACCTCTGTGAGCTTTGCATAACTCTTTTGGTCGTTGAGCAACTCATTCCACCTTGCATGGTCTCATCCTTTACCAAGCGTCTCGCTTGCCTTGAGCATCATCAAGTATAGTTGTCAACGTTGAGTCATAGCTCAAACTCAGCCATCCCAACCTTTGTGCGCTTCACATTCTTCCAAGCTTGTCTGTTCTCGTGGTGCCTCTTGCGCGAAGGGTTGGCCATTCCTCTGAATGCCAATCTCAGATGCCCGCTCCTCTGAGCGACTCCTTTTCCCTACATCTCCATGCCCGTTTTCCCCCAAACGGTCGCGCATGTGCTGACTGCCCTCAACGCAGCCCCGCTAGGTCCCCCACGTTTGCATGCTAAGTGTTTCTATGAGTGCTTGTCCCGCTCTGATACCATCTGTCACGGACTTAGTTGGTTTTGCCAAAGTCGTGCGGCACCCTTGCGTGTCCGTGCGCAAAGGTCAGCCTCCCCGAAGCCTCCCATGATCCCTTAGGTCCTACAAAAGAGAGAACAGGACAGAGAAAAGGCCTCACTCGGGATCCACAAGCAAACATCTTCAAAAAACACTTTATAGACAATGCAAATTACAAACAGACTTTACAAGCTCTGAACAGTTGCACAACAAAGGGTAAAATGGTCCATTATAGACCGAGAATCACTCACACGTGTCCACATGACACAACCTTTATTTACAAGCCTAAAGCGGCCACCAACCCAACTAAAATGGGACTATTAAGCCTTCGGCCGTCCCTCTACATGCTGTACAAAGCATGAACACACCCAAAAGACACGGACATACATAAGCATTACATCAAACATCCTGTTTAGAAGTTTGTCCGTGACAGCCTGTCGGTGGCTATACCACCACCCAGTTCTCGGGTTCTGGGCGGATCCACCGCCTAATCTGGTTGTGCCACCGCCTACAGTGTTTCGGCTCCCTAGTTGGGCTCAAAACTTGGCCCAAACCAGTCCGAACTCGGGCCCAATTGGCCCCTACTTGGGTTATAGGATTAACACCTAATCTTAACCCTAATTAATATGCTAACTACAAATTTAAAGACATTTTCTAAGCTATTACAAAGTCCATAAGTCAAAACTTCTTCCGGCGAACTTTCGGCGGTCTTCCGATAAACTCTCGGAAACCATTCTACGGACTCCCGGCAAGCTCCTAGACTTCACGATTTGATCTTGGTGAGTTCCAACGAGCTTCTTTGGCAAGCTTCAATCTTTCTCGGTGAGCTCCATGAACTTCCAACGAACCTTCCGGCGAGCTTCCGAAAAATCCTTCGGCAAGCTCCCTACTCATTCTTGGCTAGTTTCGGCAGCATTCACGACGAACCTTCGAACTTCCATCGAACTCTCGAACTCCCAACAAATCCTTCGCGCTTGACTCCGACACTTGTTTCGCTTTATATCTTTGTCATTATCGTAGTTATTCCTGCACACACAAACTAAAACTCTACTCCGATCTAGACAATTATTACAACGCATATTGACATTCTACTGCCCGGCATGTCATTGATTGGCGCTTCATCCAATTATTCAGCGCATCATCCTCTCTTGCGGCTTGTTGCCCAATCAGTGGTTGACCTCCGCAACCCCGATATCCTTGGCGCAATTCCGCTCTCCTTGATCCGATGCCCGATGTCCGAAGCCTTCTGCCGTCCAATATCCTGTCGTGATCTCCTCCGGCACAACGTCAATTCCTCCTACATCAACTGTCTAATCCTGATCGAGTAGACCTGCATTACTCAAAATGCAATTAAACATCTAAACACAATCAATTAGTTTCATCATCAAAATCTGAGATTCAACACGAAGCATGCAGTACGCGGTGTTGTACCTTTGCTACTCAAGGGAGTAGGCGGCAGGGTTGATGGAGAAGACGATATAATCCCAGAGGCGACCAAATCTATTAGAGAATTACTCCAAGTTGGGGTGAAAACTTCTTACATTCCAGAAGTTTGATGGCATTGAGAAGGTGAATCACAGCAGCTAACTCAACGCAATGAGTGCAAACACTTCAAATGCTTCAGAAGTGTGAGTAAAGAGCAGGCGAAGGCTAGTAACCAGCTCGATGCATGGAGTACAACCTCGAGGAGGCGGGCGAAGTCAAGTAACATTTGCCTTCTCAACCTTTAAGAGAATGGGCAAAACCGAGTACCATAATTCTCTTATCTATCCAGTAGAGGAGCTCTGCACAGGTTCAAAGACCCTTCGAAGATAATGGAAGATAATAGTTGTCAAATCCTCACCACGGTGATGAGTGCTACTAAGAGTAGATTATTCGCTTCATTTCCCAATGAAATGCCAATCGAAAGCAGAAGTGATGCGAACCTACTTAGAAGTAACAACTAAGTGAAAGAAGAGTCAATGGGCAAATTTTATGGGGGAATGACCCAAAACTTCAGAAGTTTACGAGACGATGCTCGTTAAAGCTCTAACAAGCATCCACCCAGTTCAAGCAGCATGAGGCATTTGAGAGACTGGCACAGTAAGGATGGTCTTTTCCTTCATCTGGAGGATCCGCATGAACCAACAGGGATCAACACAACTCAGCCAACCCCATAATAGAGTCAGAGTCATTGGCGAGTTAAAGCAGCATGTCGGATCAAAGGTTCGACTACTCAAAAACAACAGCGGAGAGCAGTTGGGAGCCAGGAGGCGCATTGCAGTTGGAGCAGAAGATTGAAGACTCAATAAAGGCAAGGAGTTGTAGTGTCGGTGAAGGCTTCGACGAGGACGTCGAAGGAATAAGTGGGGGAGAATGTTACGGACAAACTTTGAAACAGGATGTTTGATGTAATACTTATGTATGTCCATGTCTTTTGGTATATTCATGCTTTGCACAGCATGTAGAGGGACGACCGAAGGCTTAATAGTCCCATTTTAGTTGGGTTGGTGGTCGTTTTAGGCTTGTAAATAAAGGTTGTGTCATGTGGATACTTGTGAGAGATTTTCGATCTATAATGGACTATTTTGACCCTTTATTATGCAATTATTCAGAGCTTATAAAGTATGTTTATAATTTACATTGTTTATGAAGTATTTCTTGGAATGTTTGCTTGTGGATCCCAAGTGAGGTGTTCTTTCTAACCCATTTTCTCTTTCATAGGTCCTAACGGACCATGGGAGGCTTCGGGGAGGCTGACCTTTGCGGATGGACACGCAAGGGTACCGCACGACTTAGGCAAAACCAGCTAAGTCGGTGATAATGGTGCAACGGATTGTGGTAAAACAATTCAAAGCAGTATGACACGCACATAGGAGAAGTCCCGTGAGGGACTTGATCATACAGAGGTATATCGAAGCGGTTGGAGAGTTAGATTGTTCTAGAGCTTATATTCGCTTGAGGGAGACCAACAAGTTAGAAGACAAGCTCGAGTGAGTAAACGTTGCTACCAAGGACACAAAGGAGACTATAATCAGCACAAGCCCTACAACATGATGGCAGAGACTATGTATGAGAGTTGTAGTCTTTCTTTCTATCGACCAAGAAGAACTACTTGGAGAACACAAAGATGTTAAAGTAGGGGGTCGAAAGGGGCGAGAAAGCAACGACGAGTCTAGAGGGACTTAGCTACCCAAAACCAAGCATTGATTTGGATGGAGGTGGACTCAGAGGAGTGCCATAGTGCCATAGAGGTGAACCTAATGATCGTAAAGAAAGGACACAGATGTGAGGTGATAGATAGTAGGGCCATTGGTATGGTAGTACCCTGGTACCACAGAGGCAAAACTTCCATAGCGTCATCGATCCCTTACTCTCATGGAGGGAGAGTGCATGGTCATAAAAGGAGACCGAGGAGGTGGAGAATACAGAGGTAAATTCTAATTATCTAGATAATGTTAAAGAGTAGAGGCTAGGGAATTTCGCAAGATTGATGTCGACAGGCTTCTCATCAAAATAGCCAAAAGTGAAGGACTTTTGGTCGATGTAGGAGTGCTCAACTAAAGAACGGAGTAGGTAGTATGAAGTGCTATACCTTTTCTACTCAGAGGAGTAGGCGACAAAAATGATAGAGAAGATGGTATAATCCTAGAGGTGGCCAAAACTATCTGATATTTGCTCCAAGTCAGCAAAATTTTTCTCTTTTTGGGCAAAACTTTTTACATTTCATAAGTTCGATAGCAATGATGAGGTGAATCGTAGTAGCTAACTCAACGCAAGGAGTGTAAACACTTCGGGTGCTTTAGAAGTGTAAGCAAAGAGTAGGCAAATGCTAGTAATCAACTCGATGCATAAAGTATAACTCTCGAGGAGGTGAGCAAAGTCAAGGAACCTTTTGATAGGGGAAAAAATGGCAACGCGCCACGTCAGCACGCCAGGTAGACACACTGCCCGAGGAAGCAAGCGCTGATGCAGACTCGACATTTGCCGACGTCACCGACCCTCGACCAACCACCCTCGGCTTTTTGACCCGTGGCGCCGGTCGAGAACGAGCACACATCGACCGAGGCTCGCCATACCCTGCAGCAGCTCGGCCTCCCACGCAGCCCCAGTGGCAATGTCAGACGCCACCGAAGGTACAGTCCTGCCCTGCAAACGGGCACGTCAGGTAACACCCAAGCTCATCTATAAATACCCCTAAGTCCCAAACAAAGGGGGACAGACACGAGAAAGCACTTCTACTTCTCTTCCTCCGAAACCCCCTCCACATCTTTCTCTAACTTGATCGTCGGAGGGGTCGGGTCGAACACCAGGACCACATTGTCTGCAAAAGCGAAGGCGGTGTCGCCTCTTCCGAGCTTCCCCGACCCACCGCCGATCTGCTAGGCCCGAGCCGCCGACCTGCCGACCCAACGACCGATCCCGAACCACCACGGTTGCGACGCGAGGGAGATCCCGAGGGACGTCGCCTGAGATCCCCGACATCTGGACCCCAGAACCAGCCGCGTCGGCCCCAAGGCCACGGCTTAAAAAGTTACTTACCGTAACAGATTGGCGCTAGAAGGAGGGCCCAGATGTCAGGTGACCAGTAAGTCCAGCGAGTCCACCCCGACGAATCCTCACCCGCTAGGCTCCCCGCCTCGGGGGAACACCCCCGCCGACGACGGAGTTCAGACGCGATTTAACGCCCGCAGCAGGTAGAGCGCCATCGGCAAGCTGTTCAATGACCCAGGCTTGACGCCTCCCGACGGCGCCCCTGCTGGCCTGCCATCAGGATCACCCGAGGCTTTCCATGACCTCGCCCATCAGGTCCGGACCCTAACCGGCATGATCCAGACCATCATCCCGATCGTCTCCCAATGGAACCCCTCGCGACACGACTCGGCCCTCGCCACGGGGGAGACCCCGTCCGGACTCACGCACCACTCCCCGAGCTCCCCGTCTCACCTCGAGAACCCGCCTTTCGGCCGAGGAGCCGGAAGCGGAAAAACATGCCGAAGTCGACCCGAGCCCGGCGCCCCGTGGTGACTTCGACTAATGCCCTCAGGGGTCACCAAGCGCCTCGTCGGGTCAAAGGCTTGGCGAGGTACAACAGAAGTCCGCAAGTCAAGGAGAGAGCCGGGGTGGGCCGGACGTCAAAGCATCCCCGTTCACCCCGAGATACAAGAGCAAGGCGATCCCCGTCGCACTTCCTTCTTTCCCTCCTCGGGCCGCGTCTGGCGCCACCACCGACCCGACAGACCACGTGGCGCTTTTCGGCGCCCGGATGGCATTATTCGAACTTCCGATGCCCCGATGTGGGACATTCCCCACGACTCTCCGGGGCGGCCGCACATGGTACAGCGGCTTGAAGCCGGGGACCGTCGCCTCCCCGACCCACTTCGCCAAAGATTTTCAGCTTAACTTCTGGCGTATGATGCCGACCCAAGCCATCCATGGCGTTGCTCCTCGGGCTCAATCGGAAGGAGGACGAGCCCCTCTCCCATTTCGTGGAACCGATTTACGACCCAAATCCATGGACTGTCGGACGCTCACCCCTCTTTCTTGATGGGCATTTATGACAGGCCTCCCAGCCCTCCAGATTCTTCCGGTCGCTCGTGGAGCGACCCCCCCACCCATGAGTTCCCGAGATGCTCCAGCGTGCTAGTCAGTTCATCGTGAGCGGAGACTTGGATGGCAGGAAGGCGGAGAGGAACACAAAAAGGTTAAGTCGGAGCCACCCCAACAAAGAACCGCCCCGCCTCTCGACGAAAGTTGGACGGACTGACCCAAGGCCCCCTTCCCGCCTTTGAATTCTTCTCGGACTAAAATATTCCTACACGAGAAGGAGAAAGGACTGCTCAAAGACCCTCGCCCGATGAGGAACCGCGGGAGCTTCGCGGACCGATCAAGATATTGCCGATTCCATCGGCAAAGACGCACGAACACCGAAGAAGCAGTGCTCTGAATTGAAGAGACAAATCGAGGAGCTCATCCTCGGGGACACCTCGGCAAGTACTGCCGCCCGAATAAAAAACGGTCTCCTCGCTTGGGAGGGTCCTGGCCGAGCGGCACATCGGCGTGATAGCCGGGGGGTCCTGCATCGAGGAGGGCTCACGTCGGCAGGAAGGCGTATGCTCTCGAGCGCCCAGAAGTCTCGTGGCACGAAGCTGGAGCCGAGATTACCTTTCCAACCGGAGCTACCGAAAGCAACCCGACCCGACGACGCCTACGGTAATATCCGCCGGGGTAGCCAACGCACATATGAGGAGGATCATGGTCGACCACAGGGGAGCTCGGCCGACATACTCTACCTCGACGCCTTTTGGAAGCTAGGCTTGGCGGGGGAGAAACCTAAGCCCGATGTGCTCGGCGCTCACCGGGTTTTACGGAGATTCAATATCGCCCTTGGGGTCCATTTCTTGCTTGCCCTTGACCACAGGGACCCGCCGAGGTCGAAGGCGGTGATGACCACTTTTTCGGTAGTTGACCTCCCTACCGCACAATGCCATACTCGGTCGGCCAACCCTCAACAAAGTCGAGCGGTCGTCTCGACCTACTACGGACCATCAAATTCGACTCACGATGGAGTCTGGGAGATACCTGAAGCCCCCAAGAATCCGCGGTGCTACCTTACCGTCGTATCATTGGGCAAGAAAAACCAGGACCAAGTCACCCCCTGGCAGATCCGCTGGAAACAAAAAAGATCGACTCCTCATCCCCAATGACGGATCCACCGTCGACATTCCCTTGGTAGAAGCCCGACTGGACCGGACCGTGAAGGTCGGATCCGAACCATTTGAGCAAGAACGGGAACAACTCGTCGGTCTCCTACGGAAAAAATGCCGGCGTCTTCGCTTTGGTCCCCGTCGGACATGACAAAGCGTCGACCAGGTCGCGGAACACCACCTCAACATCCGCCCTTTGGCCCGCGGTAAAAGCAAAAGGTTTTCGATCGAGCTCCCACCGACGGCATAATACAAGAGGAGGCGGACCGGCTCTCGGGGCGGCGGGCTTCATAGAAGAAACCAAAGTATCCCAGTGGCTGTCCAATGTAGTCCTCGTGAAGAAACACAATGGAAGCTGGAGGATGTGTGTTGACTACACCGGTCTCAACGACGATGCCCTAAAGACTGCTATCCCTCCGAGGATCGACCGGTGATCGACGCGACAACCGGTCACGACGACTCTCTTTTATGGACGCCTACTCGTGGTACAACCAGATTAGGATGGCACAGGGGGACGAGAGAGCACACGGCCTTCCTTACCGATCAAGGCGATACTTCTACAAAGTCATGCCGTTCGGGCTGAAAAAAATGGGGGCCACATATCGAGGAGGGCGGTAAAACAAGATGTTCTCCCATCAAATAGGGAGAAACATGGAGGTCACGAGGCGACATGATCGTGAATAGCCAGGGAAGCCATAACACACCTTGCCGCCTAAGCGAGGCCTTTCGCCACGCTTCGCAAGTACGGCATCGCGACTCAACCCCACAAAGTCGCGCTTGGCGTCACCTCGAGGAAGTTCCTCGGGTTCATCGTGCACGAGAGAGGAATCGGACGCTAACCTTGGGAGAAGGTTCAAGCTATAATCAATATGTAGTCTCCTCGAACGGTCAAAGACTGCAGCGACTTAACGGAAGACTCGCCGCGCTCTCTCGCTTCCTCTCCCCGTCAGGCGATCGCCGCCTCCCATTCTTCAAAGCTCAAGAGCCGCGAAGCTTCCAGTGGACACCGAATGCGAGGAGGCTTTCGAACAAATAAAAACGACACATGGCCAGCCTCCCCGGCTCACCTCCGTCTCCCCGGGTGAGAAGTCTGCGCCTCTACTGGCGGCCTCCCAAAGATGCGGTCAGACTCCGTCTTGGTCAAGGAAAGCTCGGCCAACAACTCCCGATTTACTACATCGACCACATCCTAAAGCGGCCGAGGGCGCTACCCTCCAATAGAGAAACTCGCGCTCGCCCTGGTGCTCTCAGCTCGGAAGCTGCGCCCCTACTTCCAGGCACACCCGGTGGAAGTCATCACCGACCAACCCCTTCGGCAGGTCTTAACAAAATTTGATGTCGCAGGACGGCTCCTCAAATGGGCGGTGGAGCTCGGCGAACATGACATAAGCTACCTGCCCAGGACCGCCATCAAGGCCCAGGTGGCAGCCGACTTCATTGCAGAGCTGACACAGCTAGAGAACGCAGGCCCCGAGCAAGCTCCCGAAGCTTGGACCCCTGACGTTGACTGGCTCGGCCAACCCAAAGCCGGCGCAGGCTGGTCCTCCTCGCCCCGATGGGACTTTCGTTCGGCGATCCCCCGGTTCGGATTCAAAGCCACCAACAACCCAGGCGGAGTACGAGGCGCTCTGGCAGGGTGGGAACCGGCCCTCGAGATCTGTGGTGGCGCGCGACGGCGTCCTCACCGACTCACAACTTGTGGCCGAAGCAGCTCAGCGGGGATCTGGCTTCGGGGACACGACCATGGCGAAATACCTGGCACGGGTAAGGGACCTAACTGCCAAGTTTCGCTATTTCACATTGTCCAGCGTTCCGAGGGAAGAGAACGAGCGGGCCGACGCACTAGCTAAGCTGGCGTCGAAACCAGTCGCCGAAACACGACCAGAGATCGAGGAGCTCCCAACCCGCGCCGTCGAAATGACAACTACAGCCCCAGGCGGCGCTCCGCCCACATGGGTACAAGAGTTGCTGCGCTTCAAGCAAGATGGAACCCTCCCCCTCGACGAAGTCGCGGCTCGGCGCCTGCGTCGCACGCACGCGTGGTACACCGTGGAGTGTGGGCGCCTCTATAAACGATCCTTCACCTACCCCCTCCTGCGATGCTTAGAGCCAGACGAAGCCCAGATGGTCCTAACAGAAACCCACGAGGGGATATGCGGAGAGCATATCGGCGGGCGAACCCTGGCGCACAAGGTACTCCGTCAAGGCTACTACTGGCCGACCATGTCCCAAGACGCCAAAGCCTACGTCCGGTGGTGCGGTGCCGGTGTGCCAAAGACGCCAAGACACCCCGACAAACAGCGGCCCCGCCTTCCCCATCGATTGCAAGCATGGCCATTCGCAAGACGATGGGGTTGGACTTGTTTCGGACCCTTCCCACCACCTCCGGGACGGAAGTACATAATTGTGGGGGTGGACTATTTCCGCGAAGTGGGTCGAGGCCGAACCGCTAGCTACAACCACGGAATATCAAATAGAGAAATAGGTGTGGAAGAACCTTGTGACTTTCGGTTGGGTTGCCGGGGCCATCATCACGCACAATGGACCTCGGTTCTCCAAAGAGAAGATTCCAAGAATTGTGTCGATCATGGCATCCGGTGAGATTCAGTTTGGTGGCTCACCCTCGGACCAACGGACTAGCGGAGGTGACCAACCGGACCATCTGGGACGGACTCAAAAGAAGAGTGACCGCTGGCCCGTCGACCTGGGATGACGAACTCCCACGTGTTGTGGTCGCTGCGCACCACCCCAAAACCCGAACCGGAGAATCCCTACAGACCTCAGCGTTGGAACGGAGGCTGTCCCGCCCAAGTAGCCATCACCACCCTCCGAACACAAAGCTATGGCGAGAAGGCTTTTGGACGAAGGACTTGAGTAGCCCTCGATCTATTTGGAAGAATGGGCCAACGACATGTGAGAGCCCTTTCATTACAAAAGGGCGGTCGTAAAGATTTACAACCGAAGGGTGCGACCCCGACCCATCAAACTAGGCGACCTGGTCCTGCGAAGGACCGAGGTCAGCAACCCGACCAAGGCACGAGGCAAGTTAGCCCCAAACTGGGAAGGCCCATACCGGGTGACAGAAGTCATTAGAATCGGAACATTCCGACTCACCACAATGGCAGGTCATCCCCTGCCAAGGACTTGGAACGCCCAAAATCTCAAAAAATACTTCCCGTGAAGAAAAATCCGGCTAAAGATGGAGCCAGGCCGAGACACAGACAACCTACTCGAAGGGAAAAACATGTTCATTCAAAAAGCGGGTTACAAAGAGTACAAAAGATCATCACCCCTCAGGGGCATCCGGGCTGTCATCAAAGGGAACATCGGATGGCATGCCGACATCCAGGTCCTCGGGGAAGGAACCGAAGGGATCCTCCACAACCTCCGAGCCGGGATTACGCACCCTGAAACGAGCAAGGGCGACCCGATACCCATACTCGTAGGAAACCCGCCCGGTCCGAATAAGGCCGAGCTGGAATCCCGGGGAGCCTTTATAATCCTCGATCAGCTTCTTGTCCCTCCCCGGCCTCTGGCGGATCTCAGCATCAAGAGCCTCCGAAACTCCCCGTGCCTCGGCCCGCGACTCCTCAAGGCGCCGGAGCACCTCGAGGGAGTCCGCCCTTGCCGAGCGAGCCTCGGCCACCGACGCTCTCAGGCTCATCTGGAGCTCCGTATTTCGCCCCTCGGACGTCTCTAGCCGCATCTGGAGCTCCGCGGACCGCTCCGTAGATGCTTGGAGCTCCGACCGAAGGCGCACCGCCTCCGCCTCCAAATCCGAAGCGCGTCGCTCGGCCGCCGCAACAGCCTCAGGGCCCGCTCCAGCCCGAGCCTCGTCCGCCTGCTTCCGAAGCTCGGCATTGCGACTGCTCAGGGCAGCGATGACCCGTCCCGCATCACGGACGCGATCCATCAGCGCGGCGGCGTAATGGTTACCCTGGAGAAGCAAAAGGGTCAAAATCAGGCGCCCTAAAACGCACAAGCAGAAGGGCAAGACAACACTTACCCACAACAGCGACTTGGCGGACTTGCTAAGCAGAGTCTCGGAGGATAGAGTATATAAATCCCGAGCTATGTCGGGGATGCAGCCCTCCGCGGACGAACCTGGCCGCGATAATCACCATCGGCCCCACCCGGCTACCGGGTGAGACCGTCCCACCGCCGACTAGCAGGTCGATGCTTGGCCGCCGCGGTGGAAGAGCGCCCACCTCCGCGCCAAGTAAAGCTCGCCCGCCTCCCCGGCGGAAGACAAAGGAGCTCATGAATGGAGGGCTGGCGAGGCGCCCCGTTGTCGATGTCCACTCGGACCAGCCTCGCCCTCTGTCGACTCCTCGCGGCATGCTCGGTCGGCGCCACCACGTCCTCTCAGCCCCATGACCATGACACCTCCTCCCCGAGGCCGCCACCACCTCGGGACCGTCGCTCGAAAGCACCAGCGCCTTCTTCCTAGGCCGACCGGCCTCGGCGTCCCGGGGGCCTCTCTTGCTCCTCCGCCCGGTGGGGAAGGCGAAGCGGTCCGGCAACCGCAGAACCTCTACCCCCCTCGAAGGGCCTCAAGAGGCACCATCTCTGCAAGAAAAAGCCAAAAACGACAATCAGCTAAGCGGGCGACCCATGAGCGAAAAAGAACTCCTAAAATCGCCCCAAGGGGTATACCTAGAGACACTGGGTTGAGACCTGCCTCCGCCAACCACCGCTCGGACATGTTTCGAATGGCTCGGGAGGCCGGGAGGATCTCTCTAAGCCTCTGGAGTCCTCGGCGCCCCTCGTCGTCCAAAACTGGGACGGTGTTATCTATTACACGCCCCCAATGAACCCCAAAACCCCAATCTCCGGGTGATTGACGAAGAAGAAACGCTCCTTCCACCCCTTGTTCTTTGGAAGGGCCCCCTCACAGAAAGCCATTTTCGGGCGGACAGTAGTAACCCCCCAACCCCTTAGTAAGGCGAAAAGCAAGAAAGGAAGAGGTCACGGGTCGGGGTTATGCGGGCATAGTGACACTCTCCCGTAAACGCCGGTAAGCGCCACGAAGTTCGCGCCATCCCGAGACGGAGAGATACGCCACCGTGAAACACACGAGGTTATGACGGGTGGATGGGAAGGCGCAGCCCAGCCTCAAAAAGCGTCTATAGTAAGGGCGAAGCCCCTAGGGATTGGGTCATATGCCGGAGTTGACCAGGGCTCGAGAACACGAAGGGCGAACTTCGTAGGGATACCATAACGATCCCGGAGGAAGCTCAGCGACGACTCACCCACGGTGGAGTCATGGTCGTGCGACCACATCAGGGCCTCAAGGGCCCGGGCCGCCCTCTCATCGGACGACGAGGCGGGATTCGGTGAAATCGCCGTCTCCACGGTTTTCGAAGGGGACGAAAGGGAGGAGGAAGACGCCATTTCTCACTGACCTTTAGTAGGGAAAGAGGGAACGACTGATGCAAGACGAGAGTAGGTGCACGAAGCAGCGTGATGAAGACAGATGAAAGAGACCCCAACGGCTAAACCTCAGGCTGCTTATAAGCAGGGCCGCATCCCGCCGAAACGCAACCCCTCGTCTCCCGAAACACGCTTCGAAAACAGAAAAGCATCACCTCGCCTTAAATGAAGTATAACGTGGCTACGGCAAAGAGCGGCGGGTCGCGGCGCCCAATCATGTCAGCCTCGAAAACCGGCAGCCCCAAAAGGGGGAAACCCTTTACTTCCCCCAGAAGAAAGGCGACCCGGCCTCCCACGCCCACGTACGTTAAAACAGCCGATCCCCGGCCGCAACCAATCACCAAGCACTACGCCATCCCGAGACACCTGCGCGGTCACCCCACCAGTTGTGTTCCTCGGCCCTCGGCTCTACGCCATCCCGAGACACCTGCGCGGTCACCCCGCCAGTTGTGTTCCTCGGCCCTCGGCTCTACGCCATCCCGAGACACCTGCGCGGTCACCCCGCCAGTTGTGTTCCTCGGCCCTCGGTTTCTCGCCATCCAGGAGACACTGCGTGGTCACCCGCCGGTTGTGTTCCTCGGCCCCTTGACTTCACTCGAGACGCGCACCCGACGGCCAGCCCGCTGCGCTGCGCTCCCTCTGCCCTCATCGGTCCCATTGCCCCCCGAAGTCCAACCCCTCGCCGGCGGCCTCGACTAAGTTCGCACCTCGGCCCAGACTTTCGAGACACGTTCGCGCGATCAGCCCACCTGAAGTAAGAAGCCATGCATCGTCTCCCCGCATGCAAAAACCGACGCATAGCTCCTTTCGGGGGGGGGCATATGATAGGGGAAAAAATGGCAACGCCACGCCAACACGCCTGTGTAGACACACTGCCCGAGGAAGCAAGCGCTGATGCAGACTCGACATTTGCCGGCGCCACCCGACCCTCGACCAACCACCTCGGCTTTGACCTCGTGGTGTTTCGGCCGAGGCCGCAGGAGCACATCGACCGAGGCTCGCCATACCCTGCAGCAGCTCGGCCTCTTCCACGCAGCCCCAGTGGCAATGTCGACGCCACCGGAAGTCCTGGGTCCTGCCTGCAAACGGACACGTCGGGTAACACCCAAGCTCATCTATAAATACCCTAAGTCCCAAACAAGGGGGGGACGGAACCACGAAAGCACTTCTACTTCTCTTCCTCAGAAAACCCCTCCACATCTTTTCTAACTTGATCGTGGGAGGGGTCGGGTCGAGCACCCGACCGACCTGTGTGTGCTGAGTGTGCGAAGGCGGTGTCACCTCTTCCCGGAGCTTCCCCAGGCCCGAACCGGCCGATCTGCCGACCGAGCCGCCGACCGCAGGCCGAACGACCGATCCCGAACCACGGTGCTGACCGCAGGGAGATCCCGAGGGACGTCGCCTGAGATCCCCGACATCTGGACCCCAGAACCAACCGCGTCGGCCCCAAGGCCACGGCTTAAAAAGTTACTTACCGTAACACCTTTGTCTTCTTAACTCTTAAAAGAATAGGTAAAATCAAATACCTCAGTTCTCTTATTTATCTAATAGAGGAGTTCTACACATATTCAAATATCCTTCCAAGAAACTTAGTGGAAGATAACAATTGTTAAATCTTCACCAATTGTGATCAATTCTACTGAGAGTAGATTGGCTATCTCATTTCCCAACATAGTGTCAATTAAAAGTGAAAGTAATGCAAACCTATTTGGAGGTGACAACTAAGTAAAAGTGGAATCGATAGGTAAATTTTAGGAAGGAAAGACCTTAAAAACTTCAAAGTCTACAAGGTGATGTTTGTTAAGGCTCAAATAGGTATCCACCCAATTTAAGCAACACAACATTTGAGAGACTAGTGCAAAATAAGAAAGATCTTTTTCTTCATTCGAAGGACCCTACACTATAGTCAAAGTAATTGACAAGTTGAAACAACATTAACGAATCAAAGTTCGATTACTAGTGATGGAGAGTAGTTGTGAGTCAAGAGGCACGTTGCAACTAGAGTAGAAGATTGAAGATTCAACAAAGGTGAGGAGATGCAATATTTGTAAAGGCTTTGAAGACGTCGAAAGAATAAGTGGGGGATAATGTCATGGACAGATACGTAAATAGGGTGTTCGATGTAATGTTTGTGTATGTTTGTGTCTTATGATTTTGTTCATATTTTGCACAACATATAGAAGGCTTGTAGTAGGCTTGGTAGCCCTATTTTGGTTAGCTTTTAAGGTCGTTTCAATCTTGTAAACATAGGTTGTGTATAGTCGTTGTGCAGAGGTAAAACTGTCTAAAAATAGGCTATCTAGGCAACCATTTCTAGGGTTCTCTAGCTCCATAGGGTAGTGTAGAGTATCAGCCAACACAGTACCCAGGAGCTATTCGGGTGGCACATGGCTAGATGGGCGTTTATGATACTGTCTAGGGTTGGTTCGTTTGTCTTATTCCATAGTAGTATCATATGAGCACTTATGGAGACTTTTGACTATGACGGATCACCTTGAACCCTTTGTTACGTGATCATTCAGAGCTTGCAAAGTCTATATTTGTAATTTACATTGACTATCAAGTGTTTATTAAAATGACTACTTGTAGGATTCCGGTTAAACGCTTCCGCTAACTTATCTTCTTTTTTACAGGTCCTTAGGCGACTGTAAGAGGTTTCAGGGAGGCTAATTATTTGCGGTCGAACACGTAATGGTGCCACACGACTTAGGCAAAATCAACTAAGTCTATGACAGTCTGTAGCTTCGTTTACCACTATCGTCCTCTCCTACCTCACGTTCAACCATCTATGACTCCTTTTCTCCCCCTCTACTATTATGATTACTATTAATAGTGGATTAAATACTATTAACAATTGAATGTTAATCCTTAACTAATATTAAAACTACTATTATCATATAATAAAATAAAATTGATATTAACCCTTAGAACTATTGACATATTTCGAACTAATTCCTAGTTAGAATTGTTATTAGTCCCTATTTAGTAATATTAATCTCTGTTTATTTAGAATTTTATCAGGGTTTCAGGATTAATGGTAAGTGTACAAATTAATGCAGAAGATTTATCAAAAATTTTAATTTAATATTATATTTATATTTATTTAATTATATTTATCAATTATATTATATATTTTTTAATATTTTAATATTTTAGAGTGTCTTTGCTGGAGCAGGCACCCAGATGAGCATCTAGTACCTCGGGTATTTTTGGAACCTTGGCGTTTAGTATTTTTAAAAACACTATATAAAATAATGGCTCAACATCCACTTGACCTGACTCAATTTATACTCAAATTTACAATTTCATACATTTAGAGGAATAATGTTTTATTATCCCTTCAGCATATTTAGGTATCATGATATATTGGTATTGGGATCACTAATTATCAGCTTCTTCTTCAGGTTCCAAAAGCTTCAGAAAAGCTGCCAAGAAACCTTGTATGATACTGAAGTGAGTTGTGCATAACTTACCCTTTGAAACTCCTTGAAATTTACATTGAGTTGCCTCAACTACTGTGATATTGCTGATTATCATGGAATCAAATAGACTTTAGTTTGCTAAAAATATTGAAAGTACCTTTTCCTACCACCTCTCTGTCTTTGGTGTGAGCACTTGCATTGGATCTGTAAGACTGTCTATGATTATTACTGTGGCAAAATGCTGGAAGCCAAAAGCAGAATGAGCTAAATTTTACAGGGATAACAGTTTATATGAATGCAAAGGTTCATTTCCTAAAATTTTGTGTAAGTTTGCTCATAATTAAATTGTATTATTTCATATTACCTATCTTTTCTGTGGTCTCCTGAAATGTGACATTTTATGCCAGTCTAAGCAGTATATTTGGATGAATTATACATATATATTTATACACACATGTGATAAGGATGTATGTATATCAGTATGTGTCTTCTATGTCATCGTATATCACCATCTAGGTAAAACTTGTATGGAATACACAACTATATATATGTCAGATTCTGATAGAGGCACTGCTATCAAATTAGTAAAACTAATTTCTGACACTTGGGTATGATGATGCTTCTATGTAGTTATACTTTTTGAAATACCATATGATGACTACAGCAATATGTCATGGTGTTATTTTTCATACATTTCATCAGGTCCACCAACATTACCTGTGTACTAACATTCCTTCTGTCTCACCCTTCCATTTCTCTAAACCATAGAACAGGGCACATGTTTTCGTCCAACTCTATATTCTATGCTAGAAATGTAAAGTGGTGGGTAAATATGGTGTATATGTACATGCATATTGAAAATACAGCGCAGTACTGGGTGGGTATGATAAGAGAATACTTACCTCAAAATTTATGATTCATTTCTTACACCATGTGAGATACTCTTCACAGCTGATAAATACCAGTGAGCAGCAAAGTTCAACAGCATGAATTATGAATAGGAAGCTCAAGAAGGAAAAGATAACAATTAACACTATAGCATTAGGAGAAAAGATGAGTAGACTTGTACCTCTTGTAAGCTTTCTCTGTAAATTTGGAGCAACAGCCAGGGAGAGAACCAGACATGCAGCCTTGTGTTGCTGAGTGAGTGGTTGAAACTGCCAGATGATCTGATGAATCAAACCAAAATATGTTCTCTTCTTCCCCCTCCTCTCTCTTGGTGGAGGGATACATGTAGATCTTTTGGATAGCTAATCTAATTTCTACTGACTTTGATTCTATCACTTTGATCAATGCCTGTTGTGTAACCGTATCTTGTTGATCATCATTGTCTTTCTCTACTGCCATCTCTAACTGAAGCAGAAGAGGCAAAGTAATCTTCCTACAGCTAATGCTTATGGTAACTCTGAACCATGACCAGATCATGCTGGCAGCTTCAACCTCTCACACCAACAAGCAAATTCTGGGCTAACAATTGAGAAGAAGGGGAATTAGAACCCGAAGAAGTCAGCTGACCGATAAGGGGAGAGAAGATGAGTCTGCTCCATTGCAAGCCATGCATGGTGGTGGTTGCGACAAGGAGGCCCTCCTCTAGTTATCCCTTGTGAAACTGCTTTGCAGCCTCCTCTTCTCTGTCACCACATAAATGCACCTCATCACCATCAATCCTCTTGACTTGCAACGTATTACTTTGGTGTTCTAATTGGTGCTCTTTGGTCCCTTGCTACAGCTAGTGACAGTGACTCTGGTCTCTCTATTCAAACCAATGACAAGAACAACTCTTCTCCTATATTTGGACTGACAAGGTTTTGTGCTTGCTGTCAGTTACCTAACACAATCTTCCTTCTTTCTTCAGACTCGAGTTAGCACAAGCTGAGTTGTCTCTGTAGCTGGATCAATCAGAAATTAAATTTTCCATCAAGGTAATAAAATTCTGCTCATAACACAACTTGTTTCACAGTATACATATGATGACAGTCATTCTGGCCGGAAAATTTTTATTGGTTTCATCAGCAGTAGCAATAATAGAATGTACTAATGTGGAGGGCATCATGCAAAAGTTTGTGAAGTCCTCTTTGGTTTTTGCTTGCATCTTATTGTTTTAAGAAATTATCCTCATTTGACATGTAGAACTGGACTTACTGATATTCACTGGTTGCTTGCAGTAAAAGAGTATTACAACAAGTTCTTCAACCTTTTCCTACAAAGGCAGAAAATCCATGACATTTTTTGTTCTTTACATCACAACTACCTAGGTAAACAACATTCAGGTATGCATGTAACTCGATGTCTGCTTGCACTAGCTGAAAAGCTTATTTCACAGTGATGAATGATCTAACAATGGAGACCTGAATGGTGACCTATAACATTTCTAAGAGAGAGGAGAGTGTTAGCTGCCTTGGTTGATGTAAATAATCCTGTTTATTAATGCCTTATTCTACTTTTATTCTTTCTTTTTTTTTTCATTTTCTTTACACTTTAATCTGAAGGCAAACAAAAAGAGTTGTTTTCTCACATTTGTGGCATATTTGATGAGGATAATTGTAAAATGCTCAACCATGAGGCTTTCCATTTTATCTCAAAAGCTGTAATATTAGAAGAGCTATATATATCTGTGTTGTTATATATCTCTGAATGAGAATTACTAAAAAGCTCGTCTTGTTTCTGATTGTACTAAGTTTCTGCTATCCCTGTGATTGTTATTATATAACTGTGAATGCAGATCCTCCTGGAATATACTCTGTTGAGCTTCTCATATTTTTTTGAACAGCTTCTGTGGCAAGTTCATCTTGCAGGTCCTAAATGATAGATCTGTTCTAATAGTACCGTATGGCTTGCATTAATGAGAACCCTACAAAGGCTCAGACTTTTGCCTGTCAAGCCAAAATATGAGGTATGCTTCTGTCCATGCCGAAATGAAATTTCCAGTCACATTATCTGAGTTGCAAATGCCAATTTGCTTAGTGTGTAATGCATGGATTGGTGGACTGTGTTGGGAGGCGTTTTGTGTAGGCTTGTCTTTTCTCTAGGGTGGTTCCAAAGTCATGCATTTGACAACCATTAAAAGCCTAAAAGGAGGGACCATATGCCTTTGCATTCGATCAATGGATAGAGGCACATGGCTGCCCTTTGTACTGTGGCCAGATGAGTCCCCTCCCAAGGCTATTAAGCATTCATTTATGGCTGCAAATTTTGTGGACAAAGACTTGTGGACTTCCACCTCTTCCAACCCCTTTGCTAACCTAAGGCTTAGAGTACACTGTTCCTCCATGTTTGAGCACTGCTGGACTCGGTGGTTGGTATTCTTTGGACTATCATCCATGTTATCTCCAGCTAACTTGTTAGTTCTGGAAAAGCTTAGTTCAGCAAAGTCACTATTTAATCATGTGATGCTTGGATAGGATACTGTCACTGTCACTGCTCATAAAGAAGCTGAGGGCTTAGGGACTGAAGACTTTCTCTGAATGGGGAAGATGGTTTATGGAGCCTAAATATGTGGAGTTAAACCCTTCTTGGTATGTTAAGGTTGGGCTTAACATTAGATGGTCATGGAGACTTCTGCTTAGGTCAATGGATGAACTTCTGACTGAAAATTCTATTAATCATGTTGGTAATGATTTCAACACAGATTTTATTAAAGATAGTCGGCTCTTCAATATTTCCTCACAGAAAAAACCTACCTACTTGGTGGTTGAACCTAAGCTCAGCACCATGAGGGTTATAACAGTAGTTGGAATTCTCAGTTGCTATTGAAAGCATGTTTAGTCTTGATTTCGTTGACAGGGCAAAAAGTATTATGATTGTTATCTAGTCTTAGTGTTCGATCATGATTTCATTGATAAGGTCTAAAGTATTAGGATTGCTGTTGTGTTGCGATGATGATAGATTGATAATTAAGGTTCGATTCCATGGGCCTATCTTCTGCTAAGTTAGCATACAAATTCATTAGAGATGCTTGGATTTTGGAGAAGTAAAAGTGGTTGTGGAGGATCTCTCTATGCAAATTCCTTGTGGATTTTATGGAACCACTTTTTTTTCCCCTTCTTTTGTAAATATTTTATCAAGGATTGTTATACGTGATGATTAGTACTTATCATCGATCGATCATGTCATGGATCACTGGTTCGATATAATATTATTGAATAGGAAAGTAATTTCTGATTGCATAGCATTTGGAAATAAGGAGGCTTCAAATGTTCTTTACCACAAGGTATAGGGTCTACAGAAGGAAGAACCGTGTAAGAGATGCAGAGTCAAAATCGAAAAACCAAATCTGGGACTTAATTTGATTCATGGTATAGCAGCAATCATCACTTGGAAGGAAAAGGAGACGCAGATATGCCCCCAATAAGGAGCCTTTTCAACTAGGATTTGCTTATGATGTTACTTAGTCTTAATCTGCAACGATGACTCTGTAAGCATGTTTTCAAGAACCCTAACGACAATATTATTGAAAACTCGGTGAAGATATGAAGTTATAAAACCTTTGCAAATCTAAGAAGGGTAAAAATAAACTTAGGGTTACATTAAATCCCGTATCCTCAGAAGAGCAAGGAAAGGTATATTTTGCTTGGAATGAGTAGGCAAAAAATTGTCTAATCCGTGAAATAATTTCATGAGTTTAATTGACAATTTATGTTGTAAACTGACAAAAAAAACACCAAAGTCTTCTGAACATGGAATTGTCCCATGTAAATAATAAGATTAATCATTATTTATAGCAAATTAATCAAAACCTTTATTAATCATAAAAAAATAAAATATTAAAAATATTCATGTGTGAGATAAATAGAGATGGACCGAAAAGGACATTCTCATATGGCTAAGGATTGGAAGGGTCGATTATAAATACTAAATTTGACTTATAACCTAGATGACTAAGCCTAATTAATATCTAATTCATAATCAAAAGTTCGACTTAGACTAATCATCATTCGGGTTCTGATAGGAAAAGAGTATAATTTCCATCATCAAAGTCCCTCAAAGTTAATACAAGTCCAGTTATACAGCTTCTTGATCATGAAAATGTTCCCCAGACAATTAGAACCAAACTTTTAATTGCTTATATTTCTACTTGAACCCTTAATTTAACAAAAGTCAGTTTATTAGAAGGAACAGCTACCTTAATTGTCGCAGCTAATTCTAAGTGCTAATAAGAACCATTGATCATAAAACTGGCAAGAATCTAAACAAAGGGTACGACAACTTTGACAGCATTCATGGTCCAGTTCAGGAAAGGAGTCATTAGGCGGTGGTAGACTTGGTCACCACTCAAATAATGTTTACGTGAGGGAAGAGATGGGATTACCGCAATGTTATCTTCACAAAGCCATTCAAATAATCCAGTAATTATACGTCATAGCTAGTGGTGTGTGCCCCCAGTAACTATGGATACCCTCTCAACTTATCTCTTCCTCGTCAAATATAGATTTATGAAGATTTCATGATGTCAAATGTACTATGATCTGATTTAATAATATCGTCATAATACTATTGTATTATATCATTATATTTTAATTCTAACTAAAGCTTTTTGCATAAAAATTTTCTAAAAAGGTGAACAAATTGAGGTCATCATCTTAATTGAGAAGGTGACGACCGACTAAAAAGAATGAGTAAACTAAGACGACATCAATATGCTCAGACTCTATAGGCTTCCCAGTGGCAGATCGATGTAGAGAACTGTAAGCAATCAGATCATCCTTCGCAACGTTTGTTCTCGATCTGATGGCTTAAAAGAAGTCAACAAAAAATCCATATCTCGGAGGCACAAAAGACATGATTGGATCTGATGGTTTAAAAGAAGACATGAACGAACAAGAAATCCATATCTCGAAGGCACAAAAGAAATGATTGGATAAACATATACCCCAAAGCACAATTGATTGAGAGATTGAATCGATTAAGTCCCCAGCATATCAACAATGATTTACTGGATCATTAGTTTATTTCTGCAATCATATACATGAAAATTATCTCCCGAGAAAGAGAACACTGTCATCTTAATTGTTCTTATTATTATCCTAATGGATGCTCCACGTGCAACAGCTATAATTGCGTCGCATTGAATGTGCGAGATGGAGACTGCTCATTAATTGTCGATGAGAGGAAGCAGAAGCAAACCATTAATTGCGAGTATAATCAATACTAATAATGATTACTTACACAGTGTCTGTATGAAGATAACATGCTAGCATGTTATTGATGTGTCTGACCAACAAATAGTAGGCAGGATAAGAACCCTTCAGGCCTGGCAAGTGTCCAGCTTGCCAAGTATGACACTATTATGCTGACACTGCTACAGTGTCATTTACTGTTACTGCTTCCACTGCACCTCAGGTCGCTGCATGTCACAGAGAGTTGATGCCCACAGAACACCGGAATAATTATTGCATGCACCACCAACCATTCGTGGAACAAGAAAGAGAGAGAAGACAACGAAGATTAAGAAATGGCTATGTTGTCTCTGTTGTTTTCTGCTTGTATTGATCCGCTCGGGCATTGAATCAGCATCAATCTCTTGCTCGCCCTTGCCTTCTTACTCCATCGCCAGTTGCTCATCAATGTGATGTACAGGTTTGCCGTGTGTTAATGTGTATCGTGATTCCCAGGTTGAAGGGAGAAATTGAGGTCGATGCATGGCTTCTTTCTGGGGCCGTTGACCGGCACGTGCGCCGTGCACCTGGGGCACCGCGGGTCCACCGTGGAGATGAGCACGTAGAGGAGGCACACCGGGCATGCCGCCACCGCCATCATCCGCCCGCCCGTGTCCTCGGCCTGCCGCTTGGTAGATGAGGAGGTGAACGGCGGGGAAGGGGAGAAGCCGTCGGGCCGGGGGAAGAGGGGCTCGGTGGTGGCGACGAGGCGCGACTCCCGTTCCAGCGCGGACTTGACCTTCTCCAGGGTGCAGACGCTCTGGTACTCGACGTGGACGGCGGAGGTCGCCGCCTCCAGCTTGAGGCCGAGGGATGCCATGGAGGGCGACGGCGGGGAGAGGTTGAGGTCGTGCAGATTGCGTGTGGCAGGACTGCGCTCGCGCTGTCGGAGGTACGTCTTCCCCGACTGCAACCATGGAAATCGGGGTGTTTCTTAGTCGAACTGAAGCAAGAACGACGCAAAAGTTCTTCTTTTGAGCCGAGAAATGATCCAAACCAACGATTTCTACATTGGTATTTGGGGAAATTTTGATTCATGGCAAGGAAACCGGAGATTACCTTTTCCTTTTCCCCACGAAAAGGAAACAGAGGAGTAGACAAAGGGAGCGAGGATTTCGAGCGGGTGCAAAGGTTGGTGATCCGAGAATCAAGATCTTCGCGCCGCAGAGATCGAGGGTTTACTACCGGAGTGTTCGAAAAGCCAATCAAGAACGAGATTCGAATGACCGACGCAAAGGTTCGCAATTGATTCTCAAGAACAATTCAAATCCCGGCAAATTGCCTCGATCAACAAGAAAGACCAGATTTTCAGGTACCGTAAGAGGAGGTCGACCGGTCCCAGTCGCAAGGAAGCGAGATGGATAGAGCTATGAACAACGACATACCGAGAGATCGAGGCGCCTCTCCCCGGCGGTCGGGACCTGAAGCTCGAGACCCACCTCCCCGCCGAGCAGGTCACGCGTGACGAGCTCCCTCTCGCCCTCCCCTTCCTCCTTGCATCCCGCCAGCGTCCGCGCCGAGGAGCTCACCTCTGCGGCCATCTCCACCACCTAAAACATTAGGCTGCCCTTTTGGCCTCCGACTCCCGAAATAAGAGTATAACAGAGGCAAATAATAACTATAGTGAAGCCAACTTCAAAGAAATAAATTAATTTTATTGGCACCATCTAAATAATTTTTATGGAAAATAGAGAATAAAATAATATATATTTCTGAAAATTTCCAAAACTATAAAACCTACAATATAGAATAATATATCAAATAATCTGAAAAATCATATCACAAATACAACTAGTTAGATTTATGTTATGAGAAGAAGTTGATGTCATGATCAACTCGATGTCGTCCAAGCCTATATGCACAAGGTTGTCTGGATGTCTCTGAGATGAAAATATTGAATTTTCGAGATACCAACTGCATGAAGATCGAAGTTGAGAGAGATCTCTCGACCCAATTTCTTCAATGCTCACAAGATACTTGGTAGTTTGTCTTCCCAAGTACCTTTCACTCCAACGATCTATTTTTTTAACCCTTTTAGAATGGCATGGTTGATGACCTAAGTGAGACAATTGGTCTAAGGATAAATTATCGAGCTAAACTTTAGTTAAACTTTGTAGGATTGACAAATCATTGAGCTTCATATTATTAAATTGAGTTTTGTTGTCGGAGTTGAACTTCGAAGGATTGACAACTCCGAACTTTTGGCGTACGTCCTCTCCTTCGACATATTACCCGATCTATTGACACATTTGTTGAATCTTAGATTTTGATAATTAAATCAATTGATGAATTAATGATCTAATATGTTGACAAAAGTGATGCAGGATTATCTACGATCATGAAAAGGCAAAACAATTAAAGAAGAATTGAATGTTGGTCCGGAGTTAAAGATCAGGCATCGGATCGGAAGAATCAGGGGAAACACTGAAAGTTCAGATGATGCATTGAAAGCTCGCCGAGAGTTTACCGAAAGCTCATTGGAAGATCGCCGGGAGTTCACCAAAAGCTCATCGGAAGATCACCGGAACTTTCATCGGGAGTTCGGATGAACAATTGATGTACCGATCAACTAGGATTGCTTGCATTGTAATTGTTTAACCTTAACTATCATAGTTAAGACTTTAATTTGAGTTAGTTTTGAAAGACATCCTATTAACTCAATTAGGGGCCAATTGGGCCCAAAATAGGACTGAGTTGGGCTAGTTAGATAGCCCATTTAGCCACTTGGAGCCACACCAAGTAGTGGCATCGCCTAGGCTAGGTTGTAGAACTACTTGAGGCTTGGCTTCCCAAGTGGTTTGGGCGATGGTGTAGGAAATTCTGGAGGTGACATCATATGTGCAGCGGAAGAACAGAAAATAAAATCCTCAAATTTTTCAAAGATGTGTTTGTCATCATGCGAAGATTGGTATGCAAAATCCACAAAATTAAAAACCACACGTGAGATAGTTGTGTTACCTAGGGAGATCGTATATCCCTGAATCCCCACTGATCTGTTAAAGAGGATGAAGGAGGTCAAGCATCCTCCTCTCTTGACACTCGATAGCCCTCATAAGGTTGGCTACCACTCCTGATGATCGACTGTGCTAGATTTGGAACCTCCAGACCCATAAGTCCGGTATTAAAGAGTGGAGTACTTATACAGGACATCTTTGGTGTCTCAAGTCTAAGTACTAGATACACCACTGGGACGACAGAATCATTGTGTGATAAGAAGGCATCATTAATCATCTAATATTCAGTGAGCGGATTAATCAGTGAACTTATTCTCCAATGAGCACCTATACTGTATCCCTAGTGTCCCCACATAAGCAGCTATGAGACCAAATGCATTTATCATATGGATGGATATATAACACATCAATTTGTCCGATTATCTCGATGTCCCTCTTAAATAACCTATGACCGAGATTATTTAGGATTTGTGTTTAAAGGTGAATCGATCTCATTATCGTGATCTCATCATAATCTGATTCACATTGCATAGATCCATGGGCATCACAATATATTCATACAACATGTAATATAAAGTGATAAAATTGTAGGGAAATCTGTGTGGCAACATCACATACGTAGTCGAAGAACATAAAAACAAAATCCCCAAATTTCTCATAAATTATGTTTGTCATAGTGCAAAGATTGTATTAGAAAAAGAGTCGGCACTAAGAGGAGGGGGGGGTGTGAGGGTGAATGAGTGCAATGGTAAAATAACGTTGATTTTGGAAAATCTCTCATACATTGAAAACTGATTTCGAAAACTTAACTTGAAAGCGTGTTCATAAAAGTATTGAAGGCAGTAAGCAAGTAAAATAGTTTGTAGTAAAGTAAATTTCTCAAGACGAAATGTAAACAAAGTTTATCATGGTTCGGTCGTCATGACCTACATCCACTCCGTCGATTCCTCTTCCGTCAAGGCCACCGGCATCCACTATCGGTCTTCTTTCAATATGCGAAGACCAACCACCTTTTACAACTCGATTCTCCTTTTACCGGGTTTAGGAGATAACCCTTACACCCCCACTTACTCCTCTCTCAAACTATTATAACACTTAGAAGAAGGAGAGGAGTTCACACAAGATTGTAGTAGCGTTTCTTTCCTTTTTTACTCTTGTATGTTTTAACCAGGGATGAGAGGGGTATTTATAGGCCTCAAGTTGATTCAAACTTGGAGCCTGAAAATATCTCATCTCGAGTTTCCTGGGTGTTGGGCGGTACCACCACTAGTGTCAATCTGACACTGACACTGCACTAGGCAGTACTTGGGAGGTTGTGTTGGGCGGTACCACTGCCCAGATTGGCGATACCATTGCTTGTAGCCTCTCGGAGGTTGTGTTTGGGCAATACCACCGTCTGACACAGTCTTGGAGATTATGTTACGATGGTGCCACCTCTTGGGTCACTGTTTGGGCCCAACACAATCCTTATATAGGCCCAACTGGCCCCTAATTGGGTTGGCCCAAATCTATTCCCAATTACGTGCTAACTACGATACCACCGTCTGACACAGTCTTGGAGATTATGTTACGATGGTGCCACCTCTTGGGTCACTGTTTGGGCCCAACACAATCCTTATATAGGCCCAACTGGCCCAAATCTATTCCCAATTACGTGCTAACTACGATACCACCGTCTGACACAGTCTTGGAGATTATGTTACGATGGTGCCACCTCTTGGGTCACTGTTTGGGCCCAACACAATCCTTATATAGGCCCAACTGGCCCCTAATTGGGTTGGCCCAAATCTATTCCCAATTACGTGCTAACTACGATACCACCGTCTGACACAGTCTTGGAGATTATGTTACGATGGTGCCACCTCTTGGGTCACTGTTTGGGCCCAACACAATCCTTATATAGGCCCAACTGGCCCATAATTGGGTTGGCCCAAATCTATTCCCAATTACGTGCTAACTACGAAATCTAAGGCATACTTAAACTAAACAAGTCCCTAGGTCTTGGTTTCTTCCGGCAAGCTTCCGACGATCTTTCGGTGATCTCCCAGCAAGCTCCTAGACTTCATGATGATCTTCTTGGTGAGTTCTGATAAGCTTCTTCTGGCAAGCTTGTCACGACCCGAGTCTGATAGCTAACTGGCCAATAACTCTATTTTGGTCCTTGCAACCACGGACCAAAACGCTTAAGCGGGAGGTAACGTAGTACACTCATCAGACCCCCACTTTCGATGTGGGACTAATGGGATGTTACATTATCCCCAACTCAATTAGCTTGACGTCCTCGTTAAGGCCAGACATAACCCAGATCGAACCCTAGCATAGTGCATGTGAGGATTAACTCAGTGGTGGCTCCACGCCGTGATGAGTTCTCTGACTCCATCCACGGGTAACCCTTTCCTACTCGAGCCCTCTCACCCTGCCCAAATGCTAGGTCGGCTCTGATACCAAATGTCACGACCCGAGTCTGATGAGTTAACTAGCCAATAACTCCATTTTTGTCCTTGCAACCACGGACCAAAATACTTAAGCGGGAGGTAACATAGTACACTCATCAGGTCCTTATAAGCTAATCATGCATATTCCCCACTTCCGATGTGGGACTAATGGGATATTACAAAGCTCCTGGACTTCTCGGTTGATTCCTGTAAAACTTCCGACGAACGTCTAGACTTACTACGACAACCTAAAAACATAAAGCAAGGATACCAGAGTCAAGTTCGATGGACGTTTGAGAGTTTGAAGATTCGTCGGAGATGCTGTTGGAACCAACCAAGAAAGATCAGAGACTTATCGGAACTTTCGAAAGTCTGCCGAAGAGATCATCGGAGGTTCACAGAGATCACGGAGAAGGCTCAGCTACTCGTTGAATTCGTCACCAGATCGGGAGCCTACTGGGAGTCCGCTGGAAGAAACCCGAGGGCGTATCAGAAGTCCACCGAATGAATGCGGGAAAGCTCACCGAAACAAAACTTGACGTTAGCCAGTTTAAACACTTGCTTAGGATTATGTTTTTAGGTGTGTAGTTCACATGTAATTAGGGTTAGGATTAAGGGATAATCCTATACCTTGGTTAGGGGCCAACTAGGCCCAAAAGTGACTTGGTTTGGGTCGGACGTAAAGCCCAACCAGAAACTTGTAAGGATGGGCGGTGGCACCGCCCAGAACCCGAAGTGTCAGGCGGTGGCACCACCAGACTAGGTGGTGGCACCGCCCAGCACCTGAGACCAAGCGGTGGCACAGCCACCAATAGGCGGTGGCACTGCCAGTACGCCTGCCTGACAAAACATTGACAGGCGGTGGCACCGCCACCGACAGGTGATGGCACTGCCAGTCTCGGAAACCCAAGAGGAATTCAAAATTGGAGCTCAATTTTTGAATCCTCTTGGGGCCTATAAATACCCCTCAATTCTCAGCAGAGAAGATACCCTTTGCAAAGCAATAGTTTGAGTTAAGAGCCTTAGAAAAGTCTTAGCAAGTCTTGTTTTTCATATTGCTTGAGTGTTCACCTCCTCTCATCTTGTTGAAAAGAATTGTAAGAGTGTGAACCACTTGTAAAGGTTGTAAGAGGGGTATTAGTCCTTCCTCTACAAGAGATTTGCTAGTAGAAGTTGGGAGCCTCTTCGAAGAAGGCTTCGCAAGTGGATGTTGGTCATTTTGACCGAACCACTTTAAAAATGTTGTGTTATCTGGTTTGCATCCTACTCTTGTCATTTATATACTGCAAACTTCTTACTTAGTCACTACGCTTCCATACGCTTCTAAGTTATCAAGCTTCCAAATCGATTTTCATCAATATTTGTTCTTATCGTACGAAAGATTTTTTCAAAACCAAAGTTTTAATCCGCTGCACTAATTCACCCCCCCTCTTAGTGCCGCTCCGATCCTAACAATTGGTATCAGAGCAAGGCTCACTCTCATATTTGGTTTAATACCCAAGAGAGATGGCTTACTCCGGTATGCATGAGGGACATTCTATCTCACGTCCACCTATGTTTAATGGGTCAGATTACATATATTGGAAGACCCGTTTGAGGATCTTCCTCATTTCCATGGATTTCAAGCTTTGGACTATTGTCGAAAACGGATTTAAAAAATCTTCTCTTCCGATGAGCGAATGGAATGAATCGGAGAAGAAGGTTTTTGCTTTAAACGCAAAGGCTATGAATGCCTTGTTTTGTGCACTAGACAAAAATGAGTTTAATCGTGTTTCAATTTGTGATTCAGCTTTTGATATTTGGAGAACTCTTGAGGTCACTCATGAAGGCACTAGCTGAGTGAAAGAGTCCAAAATCAACATCCTTGTGCACTCTTATGAACTTTTCCGAAGGAAACCAAGTGAGTCCATCGGAGACATGTACACCCGTTTCACGGATGTCATCAACGGACTCAAAGCTCTTGGTAAAGATTTTTCTAACTTTGAACTATTAAAAAAAATCTTAAGATCTCTTCCTAAAAGTTGGGATCCAAAAGTTACGACCATTCAAGAGGCCAAGGACCTCAAAAACATTCCCTCTTGAAGAACTTATTGGGTCCCTAATGACCTACGAAATGACTTGTCAAGATCATGACGAACTCGAGAACCCCCTTCCAAAGTACAGGAAGGATATGACACTCACATCACAAGAAGATCACTTGAAAGGAATATCCAGTGATGAGGACAGTGAAAATGATATTGCACTCTTGACTCAAAATTTTAAAATTTTTTTAAGAAAGAACAAATTTAAAAATAACACCAAATAAGGACTTGAACATAAAAAGGACCAAGTGATATGCTATGAATGCAAGAAGCCAGGGCATTTAAAAAATGAATACCCCCAAGCGAAGAAGAAGCAACCAAAGAAGAAGAAAGCTCTAAAGGCAACTTGGGACGATTCAAGTGATTTCGAAAGTGAAGAAGCTAGCAACAAAAAGGAAGCAAACTTCGCGCTAATGGCTCTAGGAGAAGAGGTATGTGGTTTAATTAATGAAGATTTATCTTTTGAAGAACTCTCTATTGCTTTTCATGAATTATTTGATGAATGTAGAACTCTTAGTAAGAAATTAAGTATCTTAAAAAAAGAGCATGTTTTACTACAAAATAAGTTTGATAGTCTTCAAACTCCTCCATGCTCTAAGTGTGAGTATTTAAAAGCAATAAAAAATAAAAAATTTGTTTCTTAAAGAAACCTTAAACAAGTTTAAGGTTGGTAACAAAGGATTAAATATGATCCTTGCAAACAAGGGTCACGTCGCAAATAGAAGTGGAATTGGATTTGTAAAAGGATCACATCAAAATCCTACCACTTTCATAAAAGTACCTACATTACATGTTTCATCTTATATGAAATGTAACTTCTGTTACAAATATGGACATATTGCCTACAAATGTCCATTTAGGAAAATTAGTTCACATAAATTAATATGGGTTCCTAAAGGAACTATAAATGATTCAATAATGAATAACAAAATTAGTGGATCAATTTTGTAGGCACCCAAAATCAAATGGGTATCTAAAAATCATCCTCTTTTGTAGACAAACCCACAAGCCAGGAGCAAGAGATGGTATCTCGATAGTGGATGCTCAAGACATATGACTAGAGATCCATCTCATTTCTCTATGCTCACTAGCAAAGAAGAAGGGTACGTCACCTTCGGAGACAACAACAAAGGCAAAATCATTGGCAAGGGAACTATTGGTAACAAATTAAGTTTTTCTATTGATGATGTTTTACTAGTTGATGGATTGAACTAGTCACCTGAGTATTAGTCAACTATGCGATAAAGGTTATATCGTTATATTCGAATCAAATGTGTGTATTATCGAAAAACCAAACAATAACATGACTATGATTGCATTAAAACAAAATAATGTCTACACCATCAACCTTGATGAACTAAGTAATGAAATGTGCTTCTCCGCTCTAAATGATGATGCTTGGCTTTGGCATAGGAGATTAGGCCATGCAAGCATGAAACTAATATCTAAGATCTCATCTAGAGAATTAGTACGAGAGATTCCAAATATGAAGTTTACTAAGGACAAAGTATGCGATGCATGTCAACTAGGTAAACAAATAAAAACTAGTTTCAAACCAAAAAATCAAATTAGCACCACTAGACCATTACAATTGATCCATTTGGACTTATTTGGACCAATTGACACAACAAGTCTAGGAGGAAGAAAATATGCTTTTGTAATTGTGGATGACTATACTAGGTACACTTGGACCTATTTCTTAGTTTACAAAAGTGATTGTTTCAAGTGCTTCTCAAAATTTTGTAAACTCACTCAAAACGAAAAGTGCTTCATGATTTAATCAATTCGGAGTGATCATGGTGGTGAACTTCAAAACCGTGACTTCCAAAATCTTTATGAAGTTAATGGATATAATCACAACTTCTCCACTCCAATAAATCCTCAACAAAATGGTATAGTTGAAAGAAAAAATAGAAACCTACAAGAAATGACAAGAACTATGTTGAATTAACATAGTCTACCCAAGTATTTTTGGGCCGAAGCCATAAATACGGCTTGCTACATCATGAATAGGGTTCTAATAAGACCATCTTCATCAAAAATTCCCTATGAATTATGGAATAACAAAAAACCAAATATTTCTTATTTTAAAGTTTGCGGTTGCAAATGCTTTATTTTGAATGAAAAGAATGCCTTAGGAAAATTTGATGCTAAATCTGATGAAGACATCTTTCTTGGTTACTCTTCCGTTTCTAAGGCTTTTCGTGTTTTTAACAAAAGAACCTTAGTTATAGAAGAGTCTAGTCATGTAGTTTTTAATGAAATTTTTGATTTAAAGAAAAATGATTTTGATGATGATCTTGGTTTTGATAATTTGAATTTAAATGAACCCCCTCCTCAAAATAGCAACTTGGATGCATCTTCTTCCGAAATTTCCTTACCTAAAAAATGGATGTATGTGGATGCTCATCCAAAGGAGCTAATTATATGAGATACATCAAAAGGGGTTCAAACTCGCTCTTCTTTCAAGAATTTTGTGCCAACGCCGCCTTCCTTTCTCAAATCGAACCAAAATGCATTGATGAGGCCTTAAAAGATGATTTTTGGGTCATTGCATTGAAAAAAGAATTGAACCAATTTGAGAGAAATGAGGTATGGAAGCTTGTTCCTAGACCTAGTGACCATTTAGTCATTAGTACAAAATGAGTATTTAGAAACAAGCAAGATGAATGCGGTATCGTGGTTAGAAACAAGGCTAGATCAGTGGCCAAAGGTTTCAACCAAGAAGAAGGTATCGACTACGAAGAAACCTTCGCTCCTGTGGCAAGATTAGAAGTCATTAGGATGCTCCTTGCCTATGCTAGTAGTAATATTTTAAACTATTTCAAATGGATGTCAAAAGTGCTTTCTTGAATGGTTTTATTTCTGAAGAAGTATACGTTGAACAACCTCCCGGATTTGAAAACTCTCTTCTTCCCAATCATGTATTCAAATTGACTAAGGCTCTCTATGGCTTGAAACAAGCTCCTAGAGCTTGGTATGAAAGGCTTAGTTCCTTTTCTATTTTAAATAATTTTACCAAAGGCAAGGTTGATACTACATTATTTATCAAACACTTTGAAAATAATTTTCTTATTGTACAAATTTATGTTGATATTATTTTTGGTTCTTCAGATGAATCACTATGTGAATCATTTGCCAAATGTATGAGTCATGAATTTGAAGTGAGTTTAATGGGTGAATTAACCTTCTTTCTAGGATTACAAATCAAATAACTTAGTGATGGTATATTTCTTAACCAATCTAAATACACATTAGAATTGTAAAAATGATTTAATATGAATAATTCAAAAGCGATAAACACCCCTATGAGTACTTCGACTAAGTTAGATATGGATGAAAATAGTGAAAATTTCGATCAAAAAATATATAGGGGAATGATAGGTAGTCTAATCTACCTTACCACGACTAGACCGGACATCATGTTTAGTGTAGGACTTTGCGCTAGATTTCAATCCAATCCTAAACTATCTCATCTTAAGAGTGTTAAAAGAATATTTAGATATCTTAAAGAAACTCCAAATTTAGGATCGTGGTATCCAAAGTCTGATAAATTTGATTTAATAGCTTATGCAGATGCCGATTTTGGTGGATGCAGGATAGATAGAAAAAGTACATCCGGAACATACCAAGTTTTAGGACATGCACTTGTTTCTTAGACTTCCAAGAAACAAAATTTAGTTGCACTATCTACGGTGGAAGCCGAATACATTACTGCAAGTGCATGCTGTGTACAAGTTGTTTGGATGAAAAATATATTATAAGACTATGGAATTCACTTGAAAAACATTCCCATAAAATGTGATAATACAAGTGCCATATGTCTTATCAAAAATTCGATTCAGCACTCCAGAACTAAGCATATAGATATTAGACATCATTTCATACGCGATCATGTTCTTAACAATAATGTCGTTCTAGAATTTATTGACACAAAGCATCAATTAGCAGATATTTTTACAAAAGCCTTAAATGAAGACCGATTTAAATTTATTAGAAGGGAACTAGGCATGTTAAATTGTCCCTTAAAGTAAGTTTGTTTGAATGTATTTTTCGAAGAATGTCTCATCCTTGTTCCGTTCTTTTGTGGATTTGATTTCATTATTTTCTTTCGATTTCAAATGATATATTAAAGTACAACTCAATATCTCAATCTATCTTGAGTCAAACACCTCTGGAAATCAAGAAGGGGGAAGAAACAATTTCTTTTCTTTCTTTCGCGGCAAGCCAGCGGTGGCACCGCCAGAATCGGCGGTAGCACCGCTTGAGCGCTCGGGCACCAGGTGGTGGCACCGCTTGTTTTAGCGGTGGCACCGCCCGAGAGCCCCTTTATAACCCGAGGGGTTAGGGTCGGCGGTGACACTGCCCCCAACCCGTGAGAAACTGTCTCAAGCTCTCCCACAATCTCTCTAAACCTTTATTCCAGCATTTGGAAGCCTTGGAGAGTGATTCTTGTTGGTCCAAGCTCTCCATCTTCTAAGCGATTCTCAATAAGGTAAAATCTAAAATTTTTCTCTCTTCTCATCATATTACCTACTTCTTACAGTTTCATCTATCATCTTGTCTAGATAATGGCTCCTAAAAGATCAAAAGGGAAAAGGATTGAAGGAGATTCATATGACCAAGACCTTTTTAGATCCAAAGAAATAGCTCTTAGGTTTCCAAACTTCGAAACAAGATGTATCCAAAAGGGTAAACACGTTGATCTCAATGAACTAGGAAATCTAGAACCCATTAGGTGGTTTGCACACCTAAATGCCCTACCTCTGCTATAAATAAATGAATCAATTTATCCTATGTTAGTTAGGCTATTTTATGCAAACTTATATGTGGATAATGATAGCCTAAGTACTTACCTACTAGGGACACAAATTAGAATTTTTGATAGCACTATTTGTGAACTAATTGGAATCACTGAAAAAGATAGGGGCTTTTATTTTAGAGGTAAATGGGATGTCAACACAATCGGAGTAACTTACTCCGAAGCCATCAAAACTATTTTTGTAAATCCTGACCTCAGCATAATACCCAAGAGTTGTGAGCACCTACTACCCTATAACTCTAAAATCCTTCATCATATCATAACTAGCATATTATTCCCTAAGTAATTTCATCTTGATGAAATGAGTCAAATAGAAATAAGCACCATGTATTGGATTATGACTAGTAAACATAATTGTTTTGGATACTCAATTCAGCAACACATGTAAGATATTATAGCTAAAGACACTATATTGCCATATGGAGGGTTAATCACTCGATTCCTACTTGCCTATGACATTTGTATCCCACCCAATGAAGAAACAATTCAAAGTGATCGGTATAACATTATCAATATAAATCTGCTGAAAAGACTTAGGTGCATATTTAACAACGGTATATGGGTTAGGCAACCTAGAAGGACTGATCCAATTCCCCCACCAGTAGAACACCCCGAAACACCAATTCTTAGGGGAAATGAATCTCCTCCTCCTAGTCCCTTTAGCGCAGCACCTTCGGCTCCTGTTTCATCCTCCGAAGAACTCATTATGGCATAATTGAATCAGATCAAATCGCAGCAAGAACAAATTCATATCCAACAAATTGAAATTTTGAAGGAACTACAACAAATGAATAAAAAAAAGATATCATATATCAGTACTGTGGCTTACCTCCTAAGGATTAATCGATGTAGTTTCTTGTTCTGTTCTGATTACTCTTCATGTGAAGTTAGAAGTACATCATCTTTTGTTGAACAAAAACTGAACCTTTGTTTAAGATGTATTGTTAAATTCTGGATGATTGCTGATTTGGTTTTGAATCTGGATAAATATTCCTTGCGACATTAATTTTGAATGATGAATTTCGTATGATTAATCTTTATGCTGACTTCTTTTGATTTTATGATCACAAACTATGTGTTTTAAGTCTCATCTCCTTATTTTTTTTGTTGATGATAAAGGGGAAGAAGTGATGACTTGTATGACTTATGCGCATCAATAGCATGACTTATATGAATTGCAAAAGCTTATCTTATATACCTTGCTTGTCTCATATGCCTTAATATTTGAGTATATCGCAAGATTGGTTGATTATATGAAATCATTCCTTACATTTATATCATGAAATTTATGTTGAAAATCTTTATCATTTTTTTTTATCTCTCTCGTCAAAATGAAAATTGTCTCTTATCATTTGACTTGAAAATGATCTTCAATAGCTGAAAATTATGAGAAATACGAAGGTTCGTATTTGCTCATGTTTAATAAGACAACGATAAGTTCAACGTTAGAACTCATCGACTTATGCTTCAATTCAAAAGGATGGAATTCAAGTAGTTTTATCTTCTCACAATATGGCATATAGATAGGGGGAGTTATGTTTAACTCCGTCATCAATTGATTGTCATCATAAAAAAGGGGGAGATTGTTGAATCTCGGATTTTGATGATGAAATCAATTGATGGGTTAATTAATCTAATCCATATTATTGAAGTTGAGTGTGCAGGATTAACTACGACAACCTAAAAACATAAAGCAAGGATACCAGAGTCAAGTTCGATGGATGTTTGAGAGTCCGAAGATTCGTCGGAGATGTTGTCAGAACCAACCAAGAAAGATCGGAGACTTGTTGGAACTTTCGAAAGTCTGCCGAAGAGATCATCATAGGTTCGCAGAGATCACTGAGAAGGCTCGGCTACTCGTTGAATTCGTCACCAGATCGGGAGCCTGTTGGGAGTCCGCCGGAAGAAACCCGAGGGCGTATCGGAAGTCCACCGGATGAACGCGGGAAAGCTCGCCGAAACAAAACTTGACATTGGCCAGTTTAAACACTTGCTTTGGATTATGTTTTTAGGTGTGTAGTTCACATGTAATTTGGGTTAGGATTAAGGGATAATCCTATACCTTGGTTAGGGGCCAATTGGGCTCAAAAGTGACTTGGTTTGGGTCGGATGTAAAGCCGAACTAGAAACTTGTAAGGACGGGCGGTGGCACCACCCAGAACCCGAAGTGTCAGGCGGTGGCACCGCCCAACACCTGAGACCAGGTGGTGGCACCGTCAGTACGCCTGCATGAGAAGACATTGATAGGCAGTGGCACCGCCAGTCTCAGAAACCCAAGAGGAATTCAAAATTGGAGCCCAAATTTTGAATCCTATTGGGGCCGATAAATACCCCTCAATTCTCAGTAGAGAAGACACCCTTTGCAAAGCAATAGTTTGAGTTAAGAGCCTTAGAAAAGTCTTAGCAAGTCTTGTTTTTCATATTGCTTGAGTGTTCACCTCCTCTCATCTTGTTGAAAAGAATTGTAAGAGTGTGAATCACTTGTAAAGGTTGTAAGAGGGTTACTAGTCTTTCCCCTACAAGAGATTTGCTAGTAGAAGTTGGGAGCCTCTTCGAAGAAGACTTCGCAAGTGGATGTAGGTCATTTTGACCGAACCACTTTAAAATTGTTGTGTTATCTGGTTTGCATCCTACTCTTGTCATTTACATACTTCAAACTTCTTTACTTAGTCACTACGCTTCCATATGCTTCTATGTTATCAAGCTTCCAAATCGGTTTTCATCAATATTTGTTCTTATCGTACGAAAGATTTTTCTAAAACCGAAGTTTTAATCCGCTGCACTAATTCACCCCCCCCTCTTAGTGCCGCTCCGATCCTAACACACCTATCACGCCCCTCCCCAAATTAATAATATTATATTCAACAATACATTCGAGGATCCAATCACATATTTGAGGATATTGAGAAAACATTCAAGTCATTCACATCTATAATTCCCCAATTTATAAAACTTATGCAGTTTAAAATCATATACCACATCACTCGATGAATCATAAAATTTGAAAACTGACTCGCCAAGGCAATAACCACCTCATAAATCCACAAGTGTGGGATTCTACATAATCACAAAATCGATATTTACCATATGTTCATATCATTACACAAATTAAACTTAACACTACAAAATCCTAGACATGAGAAGTTCTTTAAACTTTTGCAAAACTCGTAAGTTTATATTTACCATAAACATTCCATTAGACACCAAGTATTCTTATACAACAAAAACATATCATCCATTAAAGGTTTGCCCAAAGTCTTCTAGCTTTCCACAGTCTCAACACAATTTAAACATTTTAGCGAGCAATAAGCTATCTTGAAAAATTTATATAGCAACAGGGTGAGCATATAGAGCTCAACAAGCGACTAACATATCCATTGTAAAAGAGGATAATTTCAAACAAATAAGGCACCAAATACAAGGCCGGGATACAAGAGTTCATAGGTAGCCACTTATTGAATGCAGATTTACAATGTCATTTCGTTCGAAGCATGTTTTGTTCATAACAATTGAGTAAAGATTAGTTGGAGTAAATCATTGACGTAAGGAGCATTTCGAGGCATATTTGTTAGGATCAAGAGCACTAAGAGGGGGGGGGGGTGAATTAGTGCAGCAGAAAACTTTCTGCGATTAAAACGAAACTACGTTCGAACGATAAAAACGATTTCTGTTTGAAAGCCGATTCTAAGATTACTTTAACTTAAGATCAAGCAAGATGATGTTAAAGTCAATCTATGAAGGCAGTTTGCAGTTATGATGAAAACCAGAATATAAGCGCAAACTGAAATACGACGTTCGTACGAAGAAACTGATTTACGTCTAAATGCTGATTCGTAAATCACTTAATTAAACGAGATGCTGTTTAAGCAAGGGTATAAAGGCAGTTTGCAGTTATGGTAAAAATAAAAATGTAAACGTAATCTGAAATATGATGATCGTACGAAAAATCAGATTTACGTCTAAACGCTGATTCGGAAAGTGCAAAGCTTGAAACCCGATCGTAGATGCACAGAAAGCAGTAAGCTTCAGAGGAGGTTTGTAGTAAAGATAATATGCTCAAAGTAAATGCAAACCGAGATTTAGAGTGGTTCGGTCAATCTTGACCTACTCCACTTTAGGCTTCCTCCACCGACGAGGTCACCGACGTCAACTAGAGGCCTTCCTTCAATAGGCGAAGGCCAACCACCCTTTTACAATTTCACTCCTTTTGACGGGCTTAGGAGACAACCCTTACAGAAATTTTCTCTCCTCTCTTTACAACTCAAAGCTTTAAAGAACAGAGGGAGGAGAACTTTTGGCCTTTACAACAATTTTGAGCTCTAAGAATCACAGAAAGAGATCAAGATTTCGAGTGTTAGTTCTGTTCTTTCAGTGCTGAATGGGTGGGGTATTTATAGGCCCCAACCTAGTTCAAATTTGGAGCTCAAAACTGTCAATTCCCAGAATTCCGGGATCAGGCGGTTGCACCTCCTGACTGGGGCGGTTGCACCGCTTGGCAGAGCTCGAAGACTGAGCCTCTGGGCGGTGCCACCTCTGTCAGGGGCGGTTGCACCTCTCTGCTAGAGCTCGAAGACCGAGCTCAGGCGGTTGCACCTCCTAACTAGGGTGGTTGCACCGCCTGCCAAAGCTCGAAGACTGAGCTCAAGCGGTGCTACCTCCTGTCAAGGGAGGCTGCATCGCCCAGTCTCGCTCGGAGATTGAGCCCAGGCGGTGCTACCTCCTGGTTGGGGCGGTTGCACCGCCCAGTCTCCCTGGGAGACTTAGCCGAAGCGGTGCTACCTCCTGGCTTGGGCGGTTGCACCTCCCACAGCAATCAGGGTCCGAATGGGTAGATCCATTCGGCCCAATTTGAGTTTTTCAGGGGCCCAATTGCCCCAAGATTAAGCTGATGGGATCACCTCCCATTTCTAACTTAATCATTGTGCTAACTACGATAAATCCTAAGACAATTTCTGCAGCTTGCTCTGGTGCGTCAATCGCTTCTTCCGACGAGTTTCCGGCAAACTTCCGTCGATCATCCGATGAACCCTTGGTGATGCTCCTGCAGACTTCCGACAAACTCCTGGACTTGCGACGATCCACTTGGCGAGTTCCGATGAGCTTCTTTTGCCAAGCTTATGGACTTCTCAGATTTGTTCCTGCAGAACCTCCGACGACTGTCCGAACTTTCGTCGAACTCTCGAACTCCCAACGTAATCATTGTCTTGACTTCGGCGCAACTCCTGCTGCATGTCTAACTTTCATCGTAGTTAATCCTGCACACTTATCTCAATACATAGATTAGACAACAAATGACAATTGACTTCATCATCAAAATCCGAGATTCAATAATCTCCCCCTTTTTTATGATGACAATCAATTGATAATGGAGTTAACCTTAACTCCCCCTATCTATATGCTATACTTGAGATAAGTCATTCTTGAATTCAAGACCTAAGAATTCAAGTGACATATTGATAAGTTAAATCATTTGAACTTATCAATACTCCCATCATGATTCCCATCATGATGTATCTCTCTGAAGATGATGTCAAGGCTTAACATTCATTTTCAGATTTTACATTACAAGTTTGAATGATGGTAATAGTAACAATTCATCATATTTTAAGATATCAACATGTAAAGCTGTGAAATAAGATTTTGATATCATTATATGATGTACACATTTCAAATATTTTAGCAAGTGTTGCATTTCTTCACATGGTAAGATATCAACTCAAGGCATAATGCAAATTATAGCATATGCTCATATATCTCTTGGTGATGCAAGCATGGCATAATCATAGCATCAGTGTTTATAGCATCAATTCATATATTTCTCCCCCTTTGTCATCAACAAAAAGCATGGTAGTTGTGATACCAGGAAAACAATATAAGCAAGTTATCAAGCATATAAAGGAAGGCATGATACGTAGATTGCTTTGAATACTTCTTCCTTCTTTTTTTTTGTTATAATCCATTGTGCATGAAGGAGGAAAGCCATTTGTGATTCCAGCTATTTATGAGTTTACTTTGAGTCAAGATATGTGTTTGAAACAACTTTTTGCAAGTAAAAATACTATCATTCATATTTCAAGATGGAATTCATAAGCAGGAATCATTTCATCAAATCCATTTCAGAAAAAAATATTTTTCATAAGAGTGTATGAGAAAATTTAATTTTTAGCATTCCAACTGTTAAGCGAATCTGAAAATGAGATGAACTCTTTCATGCATTCGAACAAGACTATGCTACAGATTTTCAAATACAATCATGAAGACAAAACATTTCAACACATGTTATGTAATGGCAATCAAGTGATTTGATCATTCAATAAAGTCTGAAAAATAATTTTAACTAGTTTATTTATTCGGACACATCAACATTCCTAATTCTCTTCTTATGAAATCAAATTGTTCTTCACTTAGAGGTTTTGTAAAAATGTCAGCTAGTTGATGTTTAGTATCAATGACAATGACTTATCAACTGTATTGGTATATCACTTTTTCAAACTATATTTATCATGGAAATCAAAGCACAAGGTTTTCAAAACTTTTAGTTTCAATATAAAATCCAAGATAACCATTTAGTTTATATTTACCACAAGGCACAAGGCATATATTTACCACGATAGATGTTTACAACTCTACATATGCTCAAAATATATCAGGTAACCATATCAAGGATCAAGGCAAAGCATATCATGGTGAGTAACATAAGGAGTTTACAATAACAACAGATGATTGTGTTCATACAAGCTCATTCATGAGGTGGAAAATTAAAGTGCCTAAACAAGGAGTCAAATTGACGATGAATTTGCTGCAGCTCAGATAGGATTTGATCTTGTCGTTGTTCAAGCCGTTCTTGTCTTTGGTCGAATCGGTCCATCCGAATCCCAATATCTTCGACAGATGATGTATGAGTTTGCTCAAATGGATGTGTTTCCTCAAAGGGACAGATCGGAGGAGATTGGGTACCCCTAAATACTGGTGTTTCCGGTTCTGGTTTAGGTTGAGGGGGATCAGTTCTTCTTGGCATTCTAACCCAGTTACCGTTTCTATAAAAACATCTTAATCGGTGAAGTAGATTTTTATTTATTATGCTAAACCTATCTATTTTTATTACTTCTTCTTTCGGTGGTATTAGAATATCGTAGACTTTCATTATTCTAGTGATTATACCACCATATGGGAGCATCATGTCTTTCTTAGATAGTTCTAACATGTTTTGTTGGATAAGATAACCAAGACAGATGTCATGTCCTTTTATGATCAAATACATAGTTCCTAATTCTAATTGACTTACTTCATCATGATGGTATTGTTTAGGGAGAATGGTGCTAGTTAGGATATGATGAAGTACCTTAGTGTTTAGAGGCAGTAGATGTTCACAACTTTTAGGAACAAATGCTAAGTTGGGATTGGCAAAAATTGTTCCTAAGGCTTCAACATATGTTGTTCCAACAGTTTCATCATCCCATGATCCTCTAAAGTAAAGTCCTCTACTTTTCATGGGAATGCCTATCATGTCACAAATGAATCTGTCCGTAATTGAGATGTGTTGTCTTAAAAGATAGGTGGACATTCTTTTTTCTTCATCTATTTGTATGTTGTTGTAAAACAATCTAACAAGTCTTGGATAGATGGGTTCGTTAATTTGCAAAATTTGAAGTAGATCTAAGTTTGCAAACCATTGGATTGTCTCTAAGTCTCTTAGTTTATTTAAATCTACGTATTTTCCCTTATTGACACTCCTAAGTTTGAAAGAGGAAAATTTTTCAGCATGGTATTTTGAATCGAAAAGGGTGAGATCAAAATCTTCTACTAATCTCCTCTTTCCTTTGTCTCTTGAGGATCTTCTAAATCCCATAACTACTGCTGTTTAGAAGAATAGTGATGAGCAAGAGTAAATAAAAAAAAGTTTAAGGGCTTCTTAGAGAGTACCTTAGTGAGATCTTCAAGAGAGGGAAGGATTGTTGATGTTTTATTTCGAAATGAGGGGTATTTGGGATGCTAAGAGGGGTGAAATGGGGATGGAGGAGGCTTGGAAGAGTAGAGGAGGGAAGGGAGTGAGTTGGGGTCGGTTTCACCGCCGGCCCTAGCTTGGGTTAAAAAGGGCAGAGTTGCAGGCGGTTGCACCTCTGGCTGGAGTGGTGCAACCGCTTGCAACACTTGACAGCTGGAGGTGCTACCTCCAGCTGGGGCAGTGCCACCGCCTGCAAGCGGTGAGCACTTGTTCTGATCAGTGTGATCTGATCTGAGAGTTTTTTGTCTTAAGAAGAATTTTCATTCAGAGCAATCAACTTTACTTACGTAATTACGTAAGAGTTTTCATTTTAAGGCAAGGACTTTTGCACGATCAAGATAGATCTTTTAACGTGCATACTCTCAATGTCGTACACATGTTTGTGATAGTTTGTTCAAGTTGGTAAGCCTTACAAGTTCATGACAGACTTAGTTACTTCATGATACAGAGTTGGATTCGAAGGTTATGAACGGATGAAATTGATGGGTTCGAAAATCCAGAGGATATGTGAATTTGGGAATCATACGTTTCTAATTCTGAAAAGTCAAATAAGGTTGTATCTAAATCACATTTGTGATTTTAAATTTATAATCTCCATCTGTTATTTAGGCTAGAGAGCATTGCGAGTTCCTTTTTGGATCTTGGGTCATGACTATCGAGAATCAAGGAGCAGAATATTATTTCTTGCTCCAGCCTAAAATTTTTATGTTTTTAATGTTTTTACAGGAAGGGATGATTTTTAGGTACCCATTTGCTTTTGGGTGCCATACAAATAGATCTACATTGTTTATCATATTGCATAGAATTTATCATGGTTCCTTTAGGAACCCAAATCAATTTTTTTGGACTAATTTTCTTGAATGGACAATAAGGCGTCTTGTGTCCAAATTTGCAACAAAAGTTACATTTGTTTTGATGTCGAACATGCAAGATGGGGCCTTTTATGAAGGTGGTTGGATTTTGGTGAGGACTTCTCACAAATCCAATTCCACTTCTTTTGGGAACGTGACCCTTGTTTGCAAGGATCATGTTTAATGACTTGCTAACAACCTCGAATTTCTTCAAGGTGTCCTTAAGTAGCAAGTTTTCCTTTTGGAGAGTTTCTAGATCATGGCATTTTATGCATGAGCTTAAACTATCATGATGTTCAGCTTTTAACTTATCGAAATTACAAATAAGACTATCATGCTCTTTTTTTAGCAATTTGTATTTTATACTAATTGTCTTACATTCATCAAATAATTTATGAAAAGCATTTAATAATTCATGATAAGGTAAATCTGCATCAATTAAATTTGTTACCTCATCTCCGATGGCCATTAAGGCGTAATGAGCAACTTGCTCGGTGTTGGACTCCTCTTCTTCGGATGCGCTCGAATCATCCCATGTTGCTTTGAGCGCCTTCTTCTTGGATGTTCTCTTCTTGGCTTGGGGACAATCACTCTTGTAGTGTCCCGGCTTTTTGCACTCATAGCAAATAACTTGGTCCTTTTTGGGTTCAAGTTTATTTTTTGTGTCATCCTTAAACTTGTTTCTTTTAAAGAATTTTTTAAATTTTCTTGTTAGAAGTGCCAAGTCATCATCACAGTCCTCATCACTTGAGTTTTCTCTCAAGTGGCCTTCTGAAGTTTTAAGTGCCATATCCTTCCTGTTCTTTGGAAGGATGTCTTCTTGCTCTTCATGAGCTTTACAAGTCATCTCGTAGGTCATTAATGACCCGATTAGTTCTTCAAGAGGGAAGCTGCGTAGATCTTTTGCCTCTTGAATAGTAGTGACTTTAGGATCCCAACTCTTAGGAAGGGATCTTAGAATCTTATTTATGAGCTCAAAATCCAAAAAACTTTTTCCGATTCCTTTTAGACCGTTGACGACATCCGTGAAACGGGTAAACATGTCACCAATGGTTTCACTCGGTTTCATCCGAAAAAGTTCGAAAGAATGTAACAGAAGATTGATTTTTGACTCTTTCACTCTACTTGTGCCTTCGTGAGTCACTTCGAGTGTGTGCCAAATATCAAATGCGATTTCACAAGTTGAAACATAGTTAAACTCATTTTTATCAAGGGCACAAAATAAGGCATTCATAGCCTTTGCATTAAGAGCGAAAGCCTTTTTCTCCAATTCATTCCAATCGATCATTGGAAGAGAAGATTTCGAAAATCCATTTTCGACAAGATTCCAAAGTTCAAAATCCATAGAAGTAAGAAAGATCCTTATTCGGGTCTTCCAATAGGTGTAGTCCGTCCCACTGAACATGGGTGGACGTGTAATAGAATGGCCCTCTTGGTTTCCGGTGTATGCCATCTCTCTTGGGTTTTAATCTGTTGGAAAGTTAACCCTGCTCTGATACCAATTGTTAGGATCAAGAGCACTAAGAGGGGGGGGTGAATTAGTGCAGCGGAAAACTTTCTGCGATTAAAACGAAACTGCGTTCGAACGATAAAAACGATTTCTGTTTGAAAGCCGATTCTAAGATTACTTTAACTTAAGATCAAGCACGATGATGTTAAAGTCAATCTATGAAGGCAGTTTGCAGTTATGATGAAAACCAGAATATAAGCGCAAACTGAAATACGACGTTCGTACGAAGAAACTGATTTACGTCTAAATGCTAATTCGTAAATCACTTGATTAGGCGAGATGCTGTTTAAGCAAGGGTATAAAGTCAGTTTGCAGTTATGGTAAAAATCAAAACGTAAACGTAATCTGAAATATGATGATCGTACGAAAAAGCAGATTTACGTCTAAACGCTGATTCAGAAAGTGCAAAGCTTGAAACCCGATCGTATATGCACAGAAAGTAGTAAGCTTCAGAGGAGGTTTGCAGTAAAGATAATATGCTCAAAGTAAATGCAAATCGAGATTTAGAGTGGTTCGGTCAATCTTGACCTACTCCACTTTTGGCTTCCTCCACCGACGAGGTCACCGACGTCAACTAGAAGCCTTCCTTCAATAGGCGAAGGCCAACCACCCTTTTATAGTTTCACTCCTTTTGACGGGCTTAGGAGACAACCCTTACAGAAATTTTCTCTCCTCTCTTTACAACTCAAAGCTTTGAAGAACAGAGGGAGGAGAACTTTTGGCCTTTACAACAATTTTAAACTCTAAGAATCACAGAAAGAGATCAAGATTTCGAGTGTTAGTTCTGTTCTTTCAGTGCTGAATGGGTGGGGTATTTATAGGCCCCAATCCAGTTCAAATTTGGAGCTCAAAATTGTCAATTCCCGGAATTCCGGGATAAGGCGGTTGCACCTCCTGACTGGGGCGGTTGCACCGCCTGGCAGAGCTCGAAGACTGAGCCTCTGGGCGGTGCCACCTCTGTCAGGGGCGGTTGCACCTCTCTACCAGAGCTCAAAGACCGAACTCAGGCGGTTGCACCTCCTGACTGGGGCGGTTGCACCGCTTGCCAGAGCTCGAAGACTGAGCTCAGGCGGTGCTACCTCCTGTTAGGGGAGGTTGCATCGCCCAGTCTCGCTCGGAGACTGAGCTCAGGCGGTGCTACCTCCTAGCTGGGGCGGTTGCACCGCCTAGTCTCCCTGGGAGACTTAGTCCAGGCGGTGCTACCTCCTGGCTTGGGCGGTTGCACCTCCCATAGCAATCAGGGTCCGAATGGGTAGATCCATTGGGCCCAATTTGAGTTTTTCAGGGGCCCAATTGCCCCAAGATTAAGCTGATGGGATCACCTCCCATTTCCAACTTAATCATTGTGCTAACTACGATAAATCCTAAGACAATTTCTGCAGCTTGCTCCGGTGCGTCAATCGTTTCTTCCGGCGAGTTTCCGGCGAACTTCCGTCGATCATCCGATGAACCCTCGGTGATGCTCCTACGGACTTCCGGCAAACTCCTGGACTTGCGACGATCCACTTAGCGAGTTCCGACGAGCTTCTTTTGGCAAGCTTATGGACTTCTCGGATTTGTTCCCGCAGAACCTCCGACGAGTATCTGAACTTCCGTCGAACTCTCGAGCTCCCAACGTGATCATTGTCTTGACTCCGACGCAACTCCTGCTGCATGTATAACTTTCATCGTAGTTAATCCCGCACACTTATCTCAACACATAGATTAGACAACAAATGACAATTGACTTCATCATCAAAATCCGAGATTCAACAATATTAACAACGTATGAAATGTTAGGAAGCATATCAATTGAATATGAAGCATTTTAGAGCATATCAAGTGTGTATGAAATGTTTCAGAATATATCAATGACATATGAAACATTTCAGAGCATATTAATAGTGGATAAAATATTTCAAAGCATATCAATGGTGGATGAAATATTTCAAAATATATCAATGGCATATGAAATGTTTCAGATCATTTGAAATATGTATCAATCTATATTTAGATAAATCAATTTTTGTATGAATTAGAGATTCCAACATTGAGTTATCAACAGTTTAGTAACCAAAGGTCAGAGAACATTATCTCTATTTTTCAGAATTCATAGAGTCGATTTGAACAGATGATTTAATAGACATTTATGTCTCAAATCATTCAAATCAAATATAAACAGAAAGATCTATGAGTTTAGTTTATGATAAATCATATTTTGCATAGATCAGAGTTTTCAATAGAGAGTTATAAGCAATAGAGTATAGAAAGGTCAAAATCAACAAACTCTATCTTACAGATTTCATAGGGTCAATTGAAATTATAGTTTGGTTAGGCAAATAAATTCTAAATTTATCATTTGAGGTGTCAAAAGAAATAGATGTGAGTTTATTTTCAGATAAATTTAGTTTTGGCTGAATTCCAAACCAGTGAAGAAAGTTATGGCAAGAACAATATAGAAAGGTCAAATCTTCGAAAAATTTCAGATTCACAGTTTTGTTCCCAAATGAAAGAAATATCATGTATGAAGCCAAAGTATTTGAAACTTTTCAAGATTAAGATGAAATAAGAGATCAAGAGTTCTATAGGAAGGACTTAGAACACTTGCCTTAAAAAAGTTTGATTCCTAAATGTGGGGAATTGATGCAAAACCTTAAATAAAGCAAAGCTTCTTCTCCTTCTTCTACTTTGATTCCTCTTCCCTTCTCCTCTCAAACCCACGTTGGCTGCAGCTCTTAAGTTTTTCCTTTGTTGCTCCTTTAATTACATAGGTTTGGCTAACACAAGAATTTACTAGGTGGCAAGCATGCATGAAAGAAGCCTATGTGTCATTCTCAAAACAAACATAGGTGGCACCCTCCTTAGGTTAGCTAGTGACACATGTCTTCCAATTTATTTTTGTTAAAACTTAATATAAAACTTTCACAAATCATATCTAATTTTTAATATTTACATTTAGGTCCTTATATTACAAATAAGACCTTACAAAATTTTCAAAAATGAGGGGTGTTATAACACCTTCCTCTGATATGATATGCCCAAGATATTCCATCTTTTGTTGAAAAAAGATTCACTTTGATTTTTTGACAAAAAGAACATGTTCTTGCAAAATCGTCAAAACAAGTCGTAAGTGCTGAAAATAAATTTCAAGAGAAGGGCTGTAAATAAAGATATCGTTGAAGAAAACCATAACAACCTTACGAAGATAATTTCGAAAAATATCATTCATAAGGCTCTAGAAGGTGGAGGGAGCATTGATGAGACCAAAGGGTATTACTAAAAATTCGGAGTGGCCGTTGAGTGTTCGAAAGGTGATTTTCGGTATGTCATTTTCGTACACTCGTATTTGATGATACCCGGATTGAAGGTCTAGGTTTGTAAAGACTTATGCTCCCTTTAATTTATCAAGTAATTCATCTAAAACTAGAATAGGGTATTTGTCCTTGATGGTTATGCAATTGAGAGCTCGGTAATCAATGCATATTCACCATGTTCCGTCCTTCCGTACGAGGTGCACCGGTGAAGAGTAGGGGATGCAACTTGGCTGAATAACTCCTGTTTTGAGCATCTCTTTTACAATCCATTCTATTTCATCATTCTAGAGATGTGGATACTAATATGGTCAAGTATTTGCTGGAGGTTTACCCGAAAGAATCGGTATACAATAATCATGCCGACGGGTAGGAGGTAGGTTGTGCAGTTCGTCAAATATATCTGAAAATTCAGTAAGTAAAGGAAGTAGGTTTGGATCTTCAAATTTTGTTGGCTTTCCCTTAATTTGTTGCTTAAGTTGTACCAAAAACTACTACATGCTTTGTGCAAAACCTTCTCTATTCGTTGTGCACAAATCGTTGTTATGTCACCCCCACATTTCCCATACAGTTTCACCTGTTTCCCCTTACTATAAAATTTCATAATTAGTTTCATAAAATTTCAGGAAATATCACCTAATGTCAACAGCCATTCGATGCCAAGCATGGCCTCATAATCATCAAGAGGGAGGAAGAAGAAGTATGTAATTATCTCTTGATCCTATAGAAACAGTTTCACCCACGGGCACCTATGATCACGCTTCAAAATTTGTCCATCGACAACCTTAACGTCATACCTACTGCAGTTCTCGATAGATAAGGCCATCTAAACAGCAACCTTTCTGTTCATCAAATTATTGGTGCTCCCGATGTCAATAAGAATGGTGATAGGTTGTTGCTTTAGAAGTCCTTCCACTTTCATCGTTTGCGGGTTCGCGTAATCAGCAAGGGCATGCATCGTAATATCCACTGGCAGCTATTCTTCATCTGTGACCTCTTCCTTATAGTAGGAGGTGGCCCCTTTTGAAGCGATGATCACAGTTCCATGGCTTGTCGCAATGCCAATAAAGACCCTTTGTTGATCGGTCACGTAGTTCTTTTCGTATCAATTCTTTTGACAGCGAAGGACGGCTGGGAGCAGAAGGAGGTTTATATGCTATGGGCCTATGAGAGGTTCTCATCCTCTAAGCATCTTGGTTGAGCTGTTCTTCTTGTATTCGGGTGAAAGAAATTACAATTGTCACGGTATGGGGCTGCCGCGCCTTAACCTCCCCTTTTATCTCTGGCTTGAGTCCTTCGATGAATGTTCCTAACAATTGATAGTCAGTCCAATCATGAGTAAGGTAGGATAGTTTCTCAAACTTAGTTTGGTACTCTTGAATTGTAGAGGTTTGTCGAATCTTTGCAAGTTGGCCATCGATATTTTCATACTCCATAGGTCCGAAATGATTAAGTAAGGCATTCTTAAATTGATTCCATGTCGGAGCTCCATGATTGTATTCCAGCCAATTGTACCATTGAATAGCATCTCCTTTAAGGCGGATGACAACAATTTCCACTATAGCATCATCCGACATTTGGTAGTAGCGAAAGTAACGTTCGACGCGCAAAATCCACCCCGCTGGGTCTCCTTCTTCCCATCATGGGAAGTCCACCCTCATGCATGGCTGAAGCATGTCCAAGGGCTATCCCTCATTCTCTGGAGGCCTCTTTGAACTCTCTCCTTACTGAAATTTGGTTGGACTCAGTGTTGAATCTTGAATTTTGATGATGAAACCAATTGTAGTGTTGTTCTAACATGCATTTGAGTGACGCAGAGCTAATGTCGATCAAGAGAGGCAAATTGATTAATGTAGGAGGAATTAGACGTTGGGCTGGAGTGAACATGTCAGAATATTGGACGTCACATCAGAGGAACGGTCGACATGTCGGCAAAAGGCTTCGGGTCAAGAATTCGGGCATCGGGCCTAGAAGAGTGGATATTGTGCCAAGGAGATCAAAGTTGCAGAGGTCAACATGCCGATTGGGTAAAGGCCACAAAAGAGGATGATGTGCTGAAGGATCAGATGAAGTGCCGGAAGAACTAATGACATGCCGAACAATATAGGATTCGCTTGTAATAAATTATATCTAAATTGGGTTATTTTAGAGTCTAATTGAGTCGGTTTAGAATATAATTAGACCAACTCAATTAGGGGCCAACTGGGCCCAAAATATGGCTGTTTTGGCTAAGAGAAAGGCCTATTCAGTGACCTAAGTTTGGGCTATGTTGGGCCAAGTGGAAGGCCCAAATAGTGACCCAACAAGTGGCACTATCATGGCATAGTCTCCAAGACTGTGTCAGGCGGTGGTATCACTAGTCTGGGTGGTGATACCGCCCACTGGTAGTGTCAGGCAGTGGTACCACCCAGACATAGTCTTCTAGGCAGTAATACGGCCAAATTGGGCGGTGGTACTGCCTAGTGTTAGTGCTGTAAGCGGTGGTACCACTAGGACTTGGGAAACCTAGGATGATACCTTTTTAGGCTCCAAGTTTGAATCAACTTGAAGCCTATAAATGCCCCTATCATCCCTGGTTAAACCATACAAGTATTGAGAGTGAAAAAAGAAAGAAACGCAACTACAATCTTGTGTGAACTCCTCTCCTTCTAAATGTTAGAATAGTTTGAGAGAGAAGTAAGTGGGGGTATAAGGGTTATCTCCTAAACCCGGTAAAAGAAGAAAGAGCTATAAAAGGTAGTTGGTTTTTGTCTATTGAAGGAAGACCGATAGTAAATACTAGTGGCCTCGACGGAAGAGAAATCGGGAGTGGATGTAGGTCACGATGACTGAACCACTATAAAAATATGGTTTACTTTTCTTTTGTGCAATTTACCTTACTGTAAACCTCCTTATTTGCTTTACTTTCTCATTACACTCTTATGAATGCTTTGAAGTTTAATATCTTTCTAGGATTAGTTTTATCGTATGAAACAAAATTTTTGAAACTGACGTTTTTATTCACTATGCTAATTCAACCCCCCCCCCCCCTCTTAGTGCCGACTCGTTCCTAATAGTTGGTATCAGAGCTATGTTCGTTTCTCATTTGGTTAAACACCTAAGAGAAATGGCTCTTTTCAGCTTTTAAGAGGGTCACTCTCTCATTCGTCCTCCCATGTTCAATGGGACGGACTACATATATTAGAAAACTCGAATAAGAGTTTTCTTGCTTTATTTGGATTTTAATTTATGAAATATTATCAAAAGCAATTTTCAAAGGTCTTCTCTTCCAATGAACCATTGGAATGATTTGGAAAAGAAGATTTTTTCTTTAAATGCAAAAGTTATGAATGCTTTATTTTGCGCCTTAGACAAAACTGAATTTAATCGGGTTTCTACTTGCAAAATGGCTTTTGATATTTGGCACATTCTTGAAACTACAAATGAAGACAATAGTAGAGTAAAAGTTTCGAAGATTAATATTTTAATGCATGACTTCGAATTGTTTCATATGAAACCAAGCAAAACCATTGGAGACATGTACACCCGTTTTACGGATGTCGTCAATAGTCTAAAAGCACTTGGTAAAATTTTTTTGGATTTTGAACTTATAAACAAAATTTTACATTCTCTTAATAAGAATTGGGATTCAAAAGTAACTGTCATACAAGAGGCAAAATACTTAAACAAGTTTTTACTCGAAGAACTTATTGGGTCTTTAATGACTTACGAAATGACCAATATAGTACAAAACAAACTTGAGAACAACTTTCTAAAGAACAAGAAGGATTTCAGACTTAGAACAATTGAAGACTACTCGAGGATAAACTCAAGTGATGGTGAACTTGAATTCCATACTATGAAATTTAAAAAGTTCATGAAACAAAAATTAAAGAATAAAAAAAAATGCAACTACTTGCTATAAACACAAGAAGAGGGAAGCACTTTGAGATGAATCGAGCTCATCCGAAGATGAGGAGAAAATCAACAAAGGCGAGGTGGCAAACTATGCCTTAATGGCTTTCGATGATGAGGTAATCAAAATCCCCTTAGTTTATTTCGAAATTACATGATGCTTTTCATGAGTTATTTTTAATTTAGTTTAATTTTTTTAAAAAAAATTGTATGTTTAATAATGCCCTAAAAATGGGATCATGTTAGTAACTTTGAAAATGATAATGAAAATTACATGTTTTATGATAAGAAATAAAATGTTAGATTTAAATCTAATGATAATCCTATGTATGTTTTGAAGAAGCATTAATGTGTATCTTGTTGATTTCCATATTGTTTCTTGATTTTGATTGAAGATGCTCTATGATTAATGATATCATGCCCAAAGTAATGATACATAATGATCATGCTTAATAAGTTTATATTTCAAAATTATGCATGATGATTTTTGTGATTTATGGATTATCGATCTTTGCCGTAATGAAAGTTTTTTTTTCGGTTTTAAATGTTGATGCATGTTTTTATTTGGCATAAATGAAAAAGGGGCATGCTTATAGGAAATCAATCATATGAATTGAAACATAGAAAAGAGGAAAGCTTTCTCCTAGAAAATTTTCTTTTTCTCTACTTTATTGATTTTCAAAAAGGATAGACTAATGAATCTATCTATATTTTTTATGAATCTCTTGAAAATGATTTTGATGTGATGATTTGAATTTGAATGAGCTTTATCTTGATTCTTTGAGATTTATAACATAAAATCTTTTATGAATCAAGATCTCTTATTTGTTCTCTTATATTTCTCTTTGCCATTTACTAAAGAGGAAAATAATTCAATTTATGATCTTGATTTCTCAATATTTGATACTTGAAATCTTTCTATGAATGAAGATCATTTTCTCCTTGTTTCTTTTTGCTATCTACTATCAAAAGGAATCATGATTTTTCTGAATTATAATTTTTATGATTCATAATTAATTAAGAGATTTTATATGCATGAATTGAGATCTTGTCCTCTTACAAGATTAAATGAATTTTATCTATATCATGATCTACTAAGAATTCTTTTTGTTAATTATTTAAGAGGAGATTTGTTAAAATAAATCATGGTTTTTCTTGATTTCTCGAATTTTAGACTTAATCTTTCATTTTTTATAATTAAAATAATGATTCAAATATTGATATAATTATGAATGATGATTTGATACTATTCATGCAATACTTCAACTTATAATAATGATGCATGCAATGATGAAATATTCATGATGAAAAATTATTTTGACATTCATGACTTAATTTTTCATCTTTGTTATTTATCCTTTGTCATGATTTAGAAATTGATGTAAAGAAAAAAATTACAAAATTAATTTCTTCCCTTCTTTTTGACAATGACAAAGGGGGAGAAAAATTGCTAACTCAAGATACAAAATTTGAAAACTTGTACATTGCAAAAGAAGCAAAAATTTGCTAGTTTGCTTACTCTAATACATATAAAATTTTGCTATCTTCTGCTTTGCAAAGAAAGCAAAAATTAGCATTTCTCCAAAGAGGGGAAGGACGAATTTGCAATCTTGAACATCACCATAAATTGATAGATTGCCTATCTTAAGAAGCAAAAATGCAAACATGCATAATTTGCAATCTTGCTCATCTTTAAAATTAATGATGATTTGGTGATTATGCATGTTGTAAAGTGATGAAAAATTTACTAGCTTGCATGGTGTAAAACTTGTTAAATTGCTAGCTTACATTTTCTAAAATAATGTAAAAAATTTGCTAACTTGCATGATGATAAAACTTGAGATTATGTTTATAATGCAATGATTTAAACTTGTATGTCTAAACACTTGATAGTTGAACTTCTCTTTTTTTTTTATGACAAAGGAGGAGAAGAATGATTTTATGCATGATTTTATGATTACATTTTGCTTGGATGTTTGAATCTAAGGGTTCTATCAATATGGCATATTGATAGGGGGAGTTAAGGTTAACTCCGTCATCAATTGGTTGTAATCATAAAAAAGGGGGAGATTGTTGAATCTCGGATTTTGATGATGAAACCAATTGTAGTGTTGTTCTAACATACGTTTGAGTAACATAGGGCTAACGTCAATCAAGAGAAGCAAATTGATTAAAGCAGGAGGAATCAGACATTGGGTCGGAGTGAACATGTTAGAATATTGGACGTCGGGCTGGAGGAACAGTCAACGTGTCGGTAGAAGACTTTGAACCAAGAATTCGAGCATTGGGCCTAGATGAGCAAACATTGCACCAAGGAGATCGGAGTTGCGGAGGTCAACATGCCAATTGGGCAAAGGCCGCAAAAGACGACGATGCACCGAAGGATCGGACGAAGCGCCGGAAAACATAGGACTTGCTTGTAATAAATTATGTCTAAATTGAGTTAGTTTAGAGTTTAATTGAGTTGGTTTAGAATGTAATTAGACCAACACAATTAAGGGCCAATTGGGCCCAAAATAGGGCTACTTTGGGCCAATAGAAAGACCGATTTAGTGACCCAAGTTTGGGTTGTGTTGGGCCAAGTGGAAGGCCCAAATAGTGACCCAAAAAGTGGCACCGTCGTGGCACAGTCTCCAAAATTGTGTTAGGTGGTGGTACCGTCCAGTGTTAGTGCTGCAGGTAGTAGTACCGCCCAGCATAGAAGGTGGTACCGCCAGGACCCGAGATGAGACCTTTTTAGGCTTTAAGTTGATTCGCTCCAAGTATGAATCAACTTGAAGCCTATAAATACCCCTCTCATCCCTGGTGAAATCACACAAGTATTGATAGTGAAAAAAGAAAAAAACGCTACTACAATCTTTTGTGAACTCCTCTCCTTCTTATAAGTGTTAAAATAGTTTGAGAGAGGAGTAAGTGGGGGTGTAAGGGTTATCTCCTAAACTTAGTAAAAGGAGAAAGAGCTATAAAATGTGTTTGGTCTTCGCCTATTGAAGGAAAAATGATAGTGGATATTGGTGGCCTCGACAGAAAATAAATCAGGAGTGGATGTAGGTCACGACGATCGAACCACTATAAAAATCTAGTTTGCTTTTCTTTTGTACAATTTACCTTACTACAAATCTCCTTACTTGCTTTACTTTCTCATTACACTCTTACGAATGCTTTGAAGTTTAATATCTTTCTGAGATCGATTTTATCATATGAAACAAAATTTTCGAAACTAGCATTTATATATGCTGCACTAATTCACCCCTCTTAGTGCCAAATCGTTCCTAACACTTGATGGTTATCCAATTCTGAATTCTACAAACAAAGCACGTAATTTGTCCTCCAAGCACGATTCAAGCCGCGATTCAATCCAAGATTCCCATTCTTCAAATTTGGCATCAATTTGATCTTGAGAAGCCATAGCATATGCCTATAGATCAAAGATATTTCTGTCTTTTTTCTATTGATGGGTTATTGGCATGGGGTGGTGGAAGGTTCGAAAAAATTGAGGATCACAGAAAGGTACTGTAGCATTTTTATACGTCTAAAGTGTAGCATATTGGATGAAAAGATTAGTATTTTATATTAAGAATTTTTTAATGAAACCAAAGGAAAATCGACTATTAGGAAGTGTCAAAGCTGTCATAAAAATTTCATAGAGATTTGGATAGAAAAAACATAGTAGCAAGATCAAACAAACTATACTATGCGGCTGAAATTCTACAGTGCATCTAGCAGTTTGGAGGTAAAAGATCAATGGTTTTTATTAAGAATATTTTGACAAAACTAAAGAGAAATCTGTTGTTAGGAAGTTTCAAAGCTGTCGTAAAAATTTCATAGAGATTTGCATAGAAAAAATGTAGTAGCATGATCAAACAAACTGTGCTATGCAGTTGGAATTCTCTAGTGCATCTTTCATCGTAGAGATAAAAACTTTACGACGAAAATTTTATACAGCAATATAGGAATGATTTTTTTGGATTTATAAATAAGGATAACTAAATTGCAGTAGTAGTGAGGTAGGAAATTAGAACCTATTATAATTCACGGGGAGATCAAAGAATGATCCGCGATGGTGCATATGACGATGGAATTCGGCGATGATCTTTTAAGCAATTGTGGGAATTTTTTGGGCGACTATGGAGAGTTGATGGATGGCTAGATTTTTGAATAAGGATAACTAAATTATAGTAGTAGTAAGGTTGGAAACCAGAACCTGCTGTAATTCCCGAGGAGATCAAAGGATGATCTGCGGTGGTGGAGATGACGGCAGAATTCGGTGACGATCTTTTAAGCAATTGTGGGAATTGCTTTGGACGGCTATGGAGAGCTGATGGATGGTTGTGGAAGGGCAGCGAGATGCCAAGAATACTGCTTTGATACCAAGTGATAGAACCCTATCGGATTCTGAGCTTGGGGTTGATCTCTTTAGGGGATCGGCCTCCTTGGAACTCTATAGGGGTTCCTTCCTCCAAGTTGCTGCTCAAAGGCTGCTAAGAAGATTCATCTATTCCTTGTGAAAAGAGGATGAATACATGACTATTTATAGGGCTTCTAAACCCCAACTCCAAATAGGACTTCTACTCAAAACTCTTACTTTTAACCAACTCCTAATAAGACTCATACTCTAAGAAGCAACCTCCCAACTAACCCTAACCCTAGCCGGCCTCTTCACCTCTTTAATAGGGGTCGGCTCGGTAGGTTTTATATGAATGCCCCTTTCAATAAAATTCAATTAGGACTCTCCTAGCTAGAGTCCTAACATGGTACCATCGCCCAATCTGAGTGGTACCACTGCCCAGACCACTTGGGAGACTGAGTCACCAAGCGGTGCCACCGCCTGCCGTGACTTCAGGTGCTAAATAGGCTATTCAATTGGCCCAGTTCAACCCTATTAAGGGCCCAATTGGCCACTAATTGAGTTACCTCCCAATCCTAACACAAATTAAGGTCGAACTACTATAATTAAGATATTTAAATGGGTAATCTCTATCTGGTATGTCGATTATTCTTTTGACGATCGAATGGTAAACTTCTAGTGAACTGTTGATGAACTGTTGGAAAATCTTAGGAGTGACATCACATGCGCAGTGGAAGAACAGAAAATAAAATCCTCAATTCCCAAATATATGTTAGTCATCATGCGAAGATTGTTGTGCAAAATCCACAAAACTTAAAACTGCGTATAGAATAGATTATGTTACTTAGAGAGATCGTATATCCCATAATCCTCAAATCTCTAGAAGAGGGTAAAGGAGATCAAGTGCCCTCCTCTCTAGTAGTGATCCACACAGTAGGGCTACGACGATGCTCTTCAAAACTCCAGGCCTGCTCTAAGGTGGTGATGGGGAGGAGAATAGGAGAGGCAAGTAAAGATTCTAGCATATGAACTACCAGTTCCCTCCTATTTATAGAGGTTACTTATCAACTTAACCCTAACGGATCCTGCTCTATTGGGTATTGGATCTCTATCCAATTACCCAAGCCTATTAGATTAGTGGATCTCTATCTAATAATCTCTCATGGGCTCTTATTAGATCTCATTCATAGGATCCAATAATTCAGGGGCTTATTGGATATTCTGTAAGATAGGGGCTCCAACGGATATCTCACATTTGAACCTCAACTCATCACAATGCCTACCATATGTATATGACCCTCTAGGTCTAATATCGAGCTGGCCATGAGTCATACCTGTCAGAACTCTTTTTGGCTCAGTGAATTATTATCTCCATAATAATTCACTCGACTCATCGACTACGGACGTATTATGCCATTATGCCATAATCCCCAAATGATATAAGGGAATATAATCCATTGGACCTATCTATCCTCAATTAAGAAGTACCTATAGTCCCTTATCCATCTAATATCCCAGAGCCCATATACCGGGCATGGTGCTGTCGGACCCATACGATTTCTACACGAGTCTTGCTCTAATTAGATTTCCCAGAGAACTCTTTCTCTCTCAGTCTGAATGACCCTGGTCAGAAATTTGTTTGAGTAAGAACACATGAGACATTCCTCTCATGACACTGAGAGTAGATGATCCTCTATCAATACTCAATAGCCCTCATAAGATTGACTACCACTCCCGAAGACCGGTTGTGCTAGATCTGGGACATCCAAACCTATAAGTCTGGTATCAAAGAGTAGAGCACTCATACAGGACATCCTTGATGTCTTAAGTCTAAAGACTAGATATACTATTAGGACCACATAATCGCTGTGTGATAATAAGGCATCATCAACCATTCAGCATTCCGTAAGCAGATCAATCAATGAACTCATTCCCCAATAAGCACCTGTATTGTATCCCTAGTGTCCTCATATGAGCAGCTATTAGACCAACTGCATCCATCATATGAATGGGTGTACAACACACTAGTATGTTTAGTTATCTCGATGTTCCTCTCGAGTAACCAATGATCGGGATTATTTAGAATCTGTTTAAAGGCGAATCGTTCTCATTATCATGATCTTATCACGATCTAATTCCCATTACACAGATCTAAGGATATCACTATATATATATATATATATATATATATGTATGTATATGTATATGTATATGTATATGTATATGTGTATGTATATGTATATGTATATGTATATGTATACGTATATATATATGTATATGTATATGTATAAATATATATATCTATATGTGTTTAAAGGCGAATCGTTCTAATTATCATGATTTTATCACGATGTGATTCCCATTACACAGATCTAAGGATATCACTATATATATATATATATATATGTATGTATATATATATATATATGTATATATATATATATATATGTATATATATATATATATATATATATATATATATGTATGTATATATATATATATGTATATATATATATATGTATGTATATATATATATATATATATATATATATATATATATATATATATGTATATATATATATGTATATATATGTATATATATATATGTATATGTATATATATGTATATATATGAGTTTCATTAAATCATGCTTCAATTTTAACAAAGAGAAGGGATTCATGAAAAGGATCATAATATCCATGTGAAATCAAATCAGCATTCTTGCAAGTAATCATCACACATTGAAAATTCATAAAATTCTTTCGTGAGAAGTGTAAGGAAGAATTCATGGGAAGGGAGCATCATATGAAAAAGAAATTCATGAATAAAACTTCATAAATCAAATCCTTTTCTCATTAAAAATTCATAAGAGTAAAATCCGTGAGAGATGCATTTGTCAATGAATTCTATGAGTGAAGTGATTAAGTGTATCAAAAATCATTAAGTGATGGAGCAAGGGTATGAAGCAAATTTGATACCAAGTTAAGAGGAAGATAAAAACAAAATAAATTCATGAAATCTCCATTCATGAGATGAATTAAGAGGAAAATAGTCCATAAAAGAAATACAACAAACTCATGCATTCGGACAATTATCATTCTTAAATCCAGGAGGTTGTTCAACATAAACTTCTTCAAAAATAAAGCCATTAAGAAAAGCACTTTTGACATCCATTTGAAATAACTTCAAATTATTACTACTAGCATAGGCAAGGAGCATCCTTATGGCTTTTAATCGTACCACAGGAGCGAAAGTTTTGTCATAATCGATAACTTCTTCTTGGTTGAAACTCTTGGCCACTAATCTAGTCTTGTTTCTAACCATGATACCAAATTCATTTTACGTATTTCTAAAAACCCATTTAGTACTAATAACTAAATGGTCATTTAGCCTCGGAACAAGCTTCCACACCTTGTTTCTGTTGAATCTCGTATTTTGATGATGAAATCAATTGATGGGTTAATTGATCTAATCCATATTATTGAAGTTAAGTGTGCAGGATTAACTACGACAGCCTAAAAATATAAAGCAAAGATACTGGAGTCAAGTTCGATGGATGTTTGAGAGTCTGAAGATTCGTCGGAGATGCTATTGGAACCAACCAAGAAAGAACGGAGACTTGTCGGAACTTTCGAAAGTCTGCCGAAGAGATCGTCAAAGGTTCACAGAGATCACCGAGAAGGCTCGGCTACTTGTTGAATTCGTCACAAAGATTGGGAGCCTGTTGGGAGTCCGTCGAAAGAAACATGAGGGCATATCGGAAGTCCGCCGGAAGATCGTCGGAAAGCTCGCCGGAACAAGACTCGACATTTGCCGATTAAAAACTTGCTTAGGATTATGTTTTTAGGTATGTAGTTCGCATATAATTAGGGTTAGGATTAAAGGATAATCCTATATCCTGGTTAAGGGCCAACTGGGCCCAAAAGTGACCTGGTTCAGTATGGACTTGAAGCCCAACCAGAGATCAGTAAGGATGGGCGGTGGAACCGCCGGATTGGGTGGTGGCACCGCCCAAAGCCTGAAGTGTCAAGCAGTGGCAACGCTAGACTAGGCGGTGGTACTGCCCAGCACTCGAGATAAGGTGGTGGCACAGCCACCGATAGGCGATGGCAACGCTAGTACACCGTTTGACAGACATTGATGGGCGGTGGCAACGCCATCGACAGGCAGTGGCACCACCAATCTCGGAAACCCAAGAGAATTCAAAATTTGGAGCCCAAATTTGAATCCTCTTGGGGCCTATAAATACCTCTCAATTCTCAGCAGAGAATATAACTTTTGCCAAGCAATAGTTTGAGATAAGAGCCTTAACAAAGTATTAGCAAGTCTTGTTTTCAAATTGCTTGAGTGTTCACCTCCTCCCTTCTTGTTGAAAAAATTGTAAGAGTGTGAACCACTTGTAAAGGTTGTAAGAGGGGTATTAGTCCTTCCCCTTCAAAGTGATTTGCTAGTGGAAGTCGAGAGGCTCTTCGAAGAAGGCTTCGCAAGTGGATGTAGGTCATTTTGACCGAATCACTCTAAAACTGCTGTGTTCTCTGGTTTGCATTTTATTCTTGCCATTTACATATTGCAAACTACTTTACTTAGTCACTACGCTTCCATACACTTCTAAGTTATTAAGCTTCCAAAATCGGTTTTCATCGGTATTGGTTTTTATCGTACGAAAGTTTTTAAACCAACGTTAGTTTACCGCTGCACTAATTCACCCCCCTCTTAGTGCCATTCCGATCCTAACAATTGGTATCAGATCAAGGCTCACTCTCATATTTGGTTTAATACCCAAGAGAGATGGCTTACTCCGGCATACATGAGGGTCATTCTATCACACGTCCACCTATGTTTAATGGGTTGGATTACACGTATTGGAAGACCCGTATGAGGATCTTCCTCATTTCCATGGATTTCGAGCGTTTGACTATTGTCGAAAATAAATTTCAAAAATCTTCTCTTCCAATGAGCAAATGGAATGAATCGGAGAAGAAGGTTTTTGCTTTAAACATAAAGGCTATGAATGCCTTGTTTTGTACATTAGACAAAAATGAGTTTAATCGTGTTTCAATTTGTGATTCGGTTTTTAATATTTGGAGAACTCTTGAGGTCACTCATGAAGGCACTAGCCGAGTGAAAGAGTCCAAAATCAACATCCTTGTGCACTCTTATGAACTTTTCCGAATGAAACCAAGTGAGTCCATCGGAGAAATGTGCACCCGTTTCACGGATGTCATCAATGGACTCAAAGCTCTTGGTAAAGATTTTTCTAACTTTGAACTAGTAAATAAAATATTAAGATCTCTTCCTAAAAGTTGAGATCCAAAAGTTACGGTCATTCAAGAGGCCAAAGACCTTAAAACATTCCTTCTTGAAGAACTTATTGGGTCTCTAATGACCTACGAAATGACGTGTCAAGATCATGACGAACTCGAGAACCCCCTTCCAAAGAACAGGAAGGATATGACACTCACATCATAAGAAGATCACTTGAAAGGAATATCAAGTGATGAGGATAGTGAAAATGAGATTGCACTTTTGACTCAAAAATTTAAAATTTTTTTAAGAAAGAACAAATTTAAAAATAACACCAAAAACATACTTGAATATAAAAAAGACCAAGTGATATGCTATGAATGCAAGAAGCCGGGGCATTTCAAAAATGAATGTCCCCAAGCCAAGAAAAAGCAATCGAAGAAGAAGAAAGCTCTAAAAGCAACTTGGGACGATTCAAGAGATTCCGAAAGTGAAGAAGCTAGCAACAAAGAGGAGGCAAACTTCACGCTAATGGCTTTAGGAGAAGAGGTATGTGATTTAAGTAATGAAGATTTATCTTTTGAAGAACTCTCTATCGCTTTTCATGAATTATTTGATGAATGTAGAATTATTAGTAAGAAGTTAAATATCTTAAAGAAAGAGAATGTCTTACTACAAAGTAAGTTTGATAGTCTTCAAACTCCTCCATGCTCTAAGTGTGAGCATTTAGAAGTAATAAAAAATAAAAATTTGCTACTTAAAGAAACCTTAAACAAGTTTAAGGTCGGTAGCAAAGGATGAGACATGATCCTTGCAAACAAGGGTCACATCACAAATAGAAGTGGAATTGGATTTGTAAAAGGATCACATCAAAATCCTATCACTTTCATAAAAGGACCTACATTGCATGTTTCATCTTATATGAAATGCAACTTTTGTTGCAAATCCGGACATATTGCCTACAAATGTCTGTTTAGGAAAATTAGTACACATAAATTAATATGAGTTTCTAAAGGAACTATAAAAAATTCAATAATGAATTACAAAATTAGTGGATCAATTTTTGAGGCACCCAAAATCAAATGGGTACCTAAAAATCATCCTCTTTTGTAGACAAACCCACAAGCTAGGAGCAAGAGATGGTATCTTGATAGTGGATGCTTAAGACATATGACTGGAGATCCATCTTATTTCTCTATGCTCACTAGCAAAGAAGAAGGGTACGTCACCTTCGGAGACAACAACAAAGGCAAAATCATTGGCAAGGGAACCATAGGTAACAAATTTAGTTTTTCTATTGATGATGTATTACTAGTTGATGGATTGAAACATAATCTCTTGAGTATTAGTCAATATGCGATAAAGGTTATATCGTTAGATTTGAATCAAATATGTGTATTATTGAAAAACCAAATAATAATATGACTATGATTGAATTAAAACAAAATAATGTCTACATTATCAACCTTGATGAACTTGTTAGGATCGAGAGCACTAAGAGGGGGGGGGGTGAATTAGTGCAGCGGAAATCTTTCAGCGATTTAAGAACGAAAGCTACGTTCGTCCGATAAAAACAATTTCGATGTAAAAGCCGATTCACAGTTTGTATCTAAGTGTAGTTTACGCAGTTTGCATCTAAATGCAGTTTGCGTCTAAATGCAGATTGCGTCTAAGCGCAGTTTGCATTTAAGCGCAGTTTGCGTCTAAGCGCAGATTGCGTCTAAGCGCAGTTTGCGTCTAAACACAGTTTGCGTCTAAACACAGTTTGCGTCTAAGCGCAGTTTGCGTCTAAACACAGTTTGCGTCTGAGCGCAGTTTGCGTCTAAACGCAGTTTTACGTCTAAGTGCAGTTTTACGTCTAAGTGTAGTTTTACGTCTAAGTGCAGTTTTACGTCTAAACGCAGTTTTGCGTCTAAACGTAGTTTTACGTCTAAACTCAGTTTTACGTCTAAATGCAGTTTTACGTCTAAACGCAGTTTTGCGTCTAAACGCAGTTTTACGTCTAAAAGCAGTTTTACGTCTAAACGTAGTTTTTACGTCAAAGCGTAATTTTACGTCTAAACGTAGTTTTGCGTCTAAAAGCAGTTTTGAACTTTGAAAAGCGTTTTATGAATACGCAGAAAGCAATTTGCAGTTATAAATGGAATCAAAACGTAAGCGTAAACTGCAGTGTAAAGATCGTACGAAAACACCGATTTACATCTGAATGCAGATTCGGAAAGATCAGAACTTAGAGACTCGTTCGTAAAAGCGCAGAGGGCAGTAGCTATGTAGGAGGTTTGCAGTAATGATAAAGTGCTGAAAGTAAAAGCAAACCAGATATTTAGAGTGGTTCGGTCAGTCTTGACCTACTCCACTTTTGGCTTCCTCCTCCGACGAGGTCACTGACGTCAACTAGCTGCCTTCCTTCAATGGGCGAAGGCCAACTGCCCTTTTACAGTTTCACTCCTTTTGATGGGCTCAGGAGACAACCCTTACAGAACCTTTCTCTCCTCACTTTTACAATTCAGAAACTTAAAGAACAGAAGGAGGAGACTTAAAGGCTTTACAACAATTTTGAGCTCAGGAATCACAGAGAAGATCAAGATTTCGGTGTAGGTCTCTTACTTTTTTGTGCTGAATGGGTGGGGTATTTATAGGCCCCAACCCAGTTCAAATTTGGAGCTCAAAATGATCAAATCCCAGAATTCGGGATCAAAGCGGTTGCACCTCGATGGAGAGGTTGCACCGCCTGGCGAGCTTCAAGATCGAGCCTCTGGCGGTGCCACCTGGCCGAGGCGGTTGCACCTCTCCCGAGCTTCGAAGACCGAGCTCGGGCGGTTGCACCGCCGATGGAGAGGTTGCACCGCCTGGCGAGCTTCGGAGATCGAGCCCCAGGCGGTTGCACCTCTTTGGGGGCGGTTGCACCGCCCTTGATCTCATTGGGAGACATAGCCCAGCGGTGCCACCTCCTGGCCTAGGCGGTTGCACCTCACGGTGCAATCGTGGTCCGAATGGTTAGCTCCATTCGGCCCAATTTCAATCTTTTCAAGGGCCCAATTGCCCCAAGATTAAGTTAATGGGATCACCTCTCATTTTCCAACTTAATCAACGTGCTAACTACGATTAAATCTAAGACAATTTCTGCAGCTTTGCTCGATCGTCAATCGCTTCTTCCCGCGAAGTTTCTGAACTTCCTCGATCATCTGATGAACCCTCGGTGATTCTTCTGCGGACTTCCGCAAACTCCTGGACTTTTGCGACGATCCACTTGGCAAGTTCGACGAAGCGCTTGGCAAGCTTCTGGACTTCTCGGATCTGTTCTCGCAGAACCTCCGATGACCGTCCGATCTTCCGTCGAACTCTCGAACTCCCAACGTGATCATGATCTTGACTCCGGCGCAACTCCTGCTGCTTGTCTAACTTTCATCGTAGTTAATCTTGCACACTTATCTCAACACATAGATTAGACAACAAATGACAATTGACTTCATCATCAAAATCTGAGATTCAACAATCTCCCCCTTTTTGATGATGACAATCAATTGATAATGGAGTTATCCTTAACTCCCCCTATCTATATGCCATAGTTGAGATAAGTCAACCTTGAATTCAAGACCTAAGAATTCAAGTGACGTTTTGATAAGTTAGATCGGTTAAACTTATCAATACTCCCATCATGATGTATCTCTTCAAGAATGATGTCAAGGCTTGAAAGGCTTGACATACATCATCAAGTTTGTATGATTGTGTTTGTAACTATTCATCATGTAATTGAATATTATCATATAAAGCTGCGAAGGACTATTACATGATGCACACATTTGAGATTTTCTAGCAAGTTTGCATTTACTCCACAAGATAGGATATCAACTCAAGACATAATGCAAACTATAGCACATGTTCATATATCTCTTGGTGATGCAAAGATGGCATAACCATAACATTATTTATAGCATCACTCAAGTATTTGCAACTATGACATAGACATGATTATGGCAGTGTTTATCAATTCATATGTTTCTCCCCCTTTGTCATCAACAAAAAGCATGATAGCATTATCAAAAAGCATGATAGATGTGATTCCAGCAGGTTATCACGCACATAAAGGAAGGCATGACACATATAATACTTTGAATATCTCTTCTCCTTGTTATAGTTCGTTGCTTGAAGGAGGAAAGTCATTTTTCAAAAAGTTTTCATAAGAGTGTACAGGAAAATCCCATTTTTAGCATTCAAACCGAAAAATGAACTTCTTACATGCATTCGGGTATGAGTAAGCTACTGATTTTTAAAAACACTTGTCACATAATTTCCAACATGTTATTTGATCAAGTGATGCCAAGGCATGTAATAGTAATAACGTCCGAAAAATAATTTTAACTAGTTTAAGTATTCGGACACATCAACATTCCTAATTCTTTTCTTATGAAATCAAATTGTTCTTTACTTAGGGGTTTTGTAAAGATATCAGCTAGTTGATGTTTGGTATCAATGTCATATTGCTGACTTATCAACTATATTGGTATGTCACTTTATATTTTTCAAGGCATAAGGTATTTAAAACATTTTAGTTTCAATGTAACACCCGAGATAAACAACAAGAGATATTTGTAAATTTGCATATGCTTACAGATCAAGGTAAAGGGTAACATATGGAGTTTACAACATATCAGGTAACCATATAAAAAACAAAGTCCTTCATGATGAGTAACATAAGGAGTTTACAACATGCCAGGTAACCATATCAAAAACAAAGTCCATGAGGAGTTTATAACATCAACGGATGATTGTGTTCAACAAGCTCATTCATGAGGTGGAAGGTTGAAGTGCCTAAATAAAGAGTCAAATTGTCGATGGATTTGCTGCAGCTCAGTTAGGATTTGATCTTGTCGAAGTTCAAGCCGTTCTTGTCTTTGTTCGAATCGGTCCATCCGAATCCCAATATCTTCGATAGATGATGTGTGAGTTTGCTCAACTGGATGTGTTTCCTTAAAGGGACAGATCGCAGGAGATTGGGTTCTCCTAAATACTGGTGTTTCCGGCTCGGGTTCAGGTTCAGGTTGAGGGGGATCAGTTCTTCTAGGCATTCTAACCCAGTTACCGTTTCTATAGTGACATCTTAGTCGGTGAAGTAGATTTTTGTTTATTATGCTGAATCTATCTACTTTCATTACTTCTTCTTCTAGTGGTATTTGAATGTCGTAAGCTTTCATTATTCTAGTAATTATACCACCATATGGGAGCATCATATCTTTCTTAGATAATTCTAACATGTTTTGTTGGATAAGATAGCCAAGACAAATGTCATGTCCTTTCATGATTAAGTACATAGTTCCTAATTCTAATTGGCTCACTTCATCATGATGGTATTGTTTAGGAAGAATTATACTAGTCATGATATGATGAAGTATCTTAGTGTTTAAAGGCAGTAGATGTTCACAATTTTTAGGAACAAATGCTATGTTAGGATCGGTAAAGATTGTTCCTAAGGCTTCAACATAGGATGTTCCAATAGTTTCATCATCCCATGATCCTCTAAAGTAAAGTCCTATGCTTTTCATGGGAATGCCTATCATATCACAAATGAATCTATCAGTGATTGAGATGTGTTGTCCTAAAAGATAGGTGGACATCCTTTCTTCATCATCTATTTGCATGTTATTGTAAAACAATCTAACTAGCCTAGGATAGATGGGTTCGTTAATCTGCAAGATTGGAAGTAGATTTAGATTTGTAAACCATTGGATAGTCTCTATGTCTCTTAGTTCATTCAGATCTACGTATTTTCCTTTGTTGATGTTTCTTAGTTCGAAAGAGAGAAATTTTTCAGCATGGTTTTTTGAATCAAAAAGGGTAAAATCAAACTCTTCTACTAATCTCCTCTTTCCCTTGTCCCTTGAGGATCTTCTTGATCCCATAACTACTGCTGTTTGGAGGAATAAAGATGAACAAGAGTAAATGAAGAACAAAACAGAGTTTAAGAGGTTCTTAGAGAATACCTTAGTGGAATCTTCAAAACAGGGAGCGATTCTTGATGTTTTGCTCCGAAATGGGAGGTATTTGGGAAGCTAAACGGGGTGAAATGGGGATGGAGGAGGCTTGGAGGAGTAGAGAAGGAAAGGGAGGTGAGTTGGGGTCGGTTTCACCGCCGGCCCTAGCGTGGGTTAAAAAGGCAGAGTTGCGGGCGGTTGCACCTCTGGCTGGAGCGGTGCAACCGCTGGCAACCCGTGATGGCTGGAGGTGCCACCGCTAGCTGGAGAGGTGCCACCGCCTGTAGGCAGTGAACACTTTGTTGTGATTTGATCAGGGAGGTTTTGTCTTGAGGAGAGTTTTCATTCAGAGCAATTAACGTTACTTACATGATTACGTGTGCGTTTTTATTTCAAGGCAAAAACGCTTGTACGATCAAGATAGACTTTTTAACGTGCATACTCCCAATGTCGTACATATGTTTGTGATTTTGAAAAGTCACATTAGGTTGTATCCAAATTGCATTTATGATTTCATAATTTCCACTCGTTGTTGTATCCAAATTGCATTTGGGTCATGACTATCGAGAATCAAGGAGCAGAACATTAATTCTTACTCCAGCCTAAGGTTTTAATGTTTTTGTAGGAAGGGATGATTTTTAGGTACCCATTTGCTTTTGGGTGCCTCACTAATAGATCTATATTTTCTATCATGTTGCATAGAATTTGTCATGGTTCCTTTAGGAACCCAAATCAATTTGTTTGGACTAAATTTCCTGAATGGACAATAATGCGCCCCAGTGTCCAAGAACTTGCAACAAAAGTTGCATTTGCTTTGATGTCTAACATGTAAGATGGGGCCTTTTACGAAGGTAGTTGGATTTTGGTGAGGACTCCTCACAAATCCAATCCCACTTCTTTTTGGGAACATGACCCTTGTTTGTAAGGATCATGTTTAATGACTTGCTACCAACCTCAATTTCTTCAAGGTGTCCTTAAGTAGCAAGTTTTCTTTTTGAAAAGTTTCTAGATCATGACATTTGATACATGAATTTAAACTATCATGATATTCAATTTTTAACTTATTAAAATCACAAGTAAGACTATCATGCTCCTTTTTTTAGCAATTTGTATTTTCTATTGATAATCTTGCATTCATCAAATAAGTCATGGAAGGCATTTAATAATTCATCGAAAAGACAAATCAGCATCTAATAAATTCGTTACCTCCTCTCCGATGGCCATTAAGGCGTAATGAGCAACTTGCTTTCGGTGTTGGACTCCTCTTCTTCGACACTTTCGAAGTCATCCCATGTTGCTTGAAGAGCCTTCTTCTTTGATGTTCTCCTTTTGACTTGGGGACAATCACTCTTGTAGTGTCCCGGCTTTTTTGCATTCATAGCAGATCACTTGGTCCTTCTTGGGTTTAAGTTTAATTTTTGCATCATTCTTAAACTTGTTTTTTTAAAGAATTTTTTTTAAACTTTCTTGTTAAAAGTGCCAAGTCATCATCATTAGTCCTCATCACTTGAGTTTTCTCTCAAGTGGCATTCAGAAGTTTTATGCCATATCCTTCCTGTTCTTTGGAAGGATGTCTTCTTGCTCTTCATGAGCTTTGCAAGTCATTTCAGAGGTCATTAATGACCCGGATTAGTTCTTCAAGAGGGAAGTTGGCAGATCTTTTGCCTCTTGAATAGCATGACTTTAGGATCCCAACTTTTAGGAAGGGATCTTAGTATCTTATTTACTGAGTTCAAAATCCGAAAAACTTTTTTCCGAAGTCCTTTTAGACCGTTGGCGACATCCGTGAAACGGTAAACATGTCGCCAATGGTTTCACTCGGTTTCATTCGAAAAGTTCAAAAGAATGCAACAACAGATTGATTTTTGACTCTTTCACTCTACTTGTGCCCTCGTGGGTCACTTCAAGTGTGTGCCAAATATCAAATGCAGTTTAAGCAAGTTGAAACACGATTAAACTCGTTTTTTTTATCAAGTGCTTAAAATAAGGCATTCATAGCCTTTGCATTAAGAGTTTTAAAGCCTTCTTTTTCCAATTCATTCCAATCGATCATTGGAAGAGAAGACTTTGAAAATCCGTTTTCAACAAGGTTCCACAATTCAAAATCCATAGAAATAAGAAAGATCCTCATTCGAGTCTTCCAGTAGGTGTAGTCCGTCCCACTGAACATGGGTGGACGTGTAATAGAATGCCCCTTTTGGTTTCCGGCGTATGCCATCTCTCTTGGGTTTTAATCCGTTAGAGAGTTAACCTTGCTCTGATACCAATAGTTAGGATCGAGAGCACTAAGAGGGGGGGGGGGGTGAATTAGTGTAGCGGAAATCTTTCAGCGATTTAAGAACGAAAGCTACATTCGTCCGATAAAAACAATTTCGATGTAAAAGCCGATTCACAGTTTGTATCTAAGTGTAGTTTACGCAGTTTGTGTCTAAATGCAGTTTGCGTCTAAATGCATATTGCGTCTAAGTTTAGTTTGCATTAAAGTTTAGTTTATGTCTGCAGAGATTGCGTCTAAGCGCAGTTTGCGTCTAAACACAGTTTGCGTCTAAGCGCAGTTTGCGTCTCAACACAGTTTGCATCTAAACACAGTTTGCGTCTAAGCGCAGTTTGCGTCTAAACACAGTTTGCGTCTAAACACAGTTTGCATCTGAGCGCAATTTGCGTCTAAACACAGTTTTACGTCTAAGTGCAGTTTTATGTCTAAGTGCAGTTTTACGTGTAAGTGCAGTTTTACGTCTAAATGCATTTTTACGTCTAAACGCAGTTTTACGTCTAAACTCAGTTTTACGTCTAAATGCAGTTTTACGTCTAAACGCAGTTTTGCATCTAAACGCAGTTTTACGTCTAAACGTAGTTTTTACGTCAAAGCGTAATTTTACGTCTAAACGCAGTTTTGCATCTAAACACAGTTTTGAACTTTGAAAAGCGTTTTATGAATACGCAGAAAGCAATTTGCAGTTATAAATGGAATCAAAACGTAAGCGTAAACTACAGTGTAAAGATCGTACGAAAACACCGATTTACGTTTGAATGCAGATTCGGAAAGATCAGAACTTAGAGACTCGTTAAAAAAGTTAGAGAGGGCAGTAGCTATGTAGGAGGTTTGCAGTAAGGATAAAGTGCTCAAAGTAAAAGCAAACCAGAGATTTAGAGTGGTTGGGTGGGTCTTGACCTACTCCACTTTTGGCTTTCCTCCTCCGACGAGGTCACCGACGTCAACTAGCTGCCTTCCTTCAATGGGCTAAGGCCAACTGCCCTTTTACAGTTTCACTCCTTTTGATGGGCTCAGGAGACAACCCTTACAGAACCTTTTCTCCTCACTTTTACAATTCAGAAACTTAAAGAACAGAAGGAGGAGACTTAAAGGCTTTTACAACAATTTTGAGCTCAAGAATCATAGAGAAGATCAAGATTTTGGTGTAGGTCTCTTACTCTTTCTGTGCTGAATGGGTGGGGTATTTATAGGCCCCAACCCAGTTTAAATTTGGAGCTCAAAACGATCAAATCCCGGAATTAGGGATCAAGGGGTTACACCTCCTGATGGAGAGGTTGCACCACCGTGAGCTCGAAGATCGAGCCTGGGCGGTGCCACCTGCCGAGGCGGTTGCACCCTCTGCCGGAGCTCGAAGACCGAGCTCGGGCGGTTGCATTGCTCGACCGAGAGGTTGCACCGCTTTGGCGAGCTTCGGAGATCGGAGCCCAGCGGTTGCACCTCTTTGGTCGGGCGGTTGCACCGCCCGATCTCGCTGGGAGACATAGCCCAAGCGGTGCCACCTCGGTTTAGGCGGTTGCACCTCGGTGCAATCGTGGTCCCAATGGTTAGCTCCATTCGCCCAATTTCAATCTTTTTTCAGGGGCCCAATTGCCCCAAGATTAAGTTAATTGGATTACCTCCCATTTTCCAACTTAATCAACGTGCTAACTACGATTAAATCTAAGACAATTTCTGCAGCTTTGCTCCGTCGTCAATCGCTTCTTTAAATGAAGTTTCGCTGAACTTCCGTCGATCATCCGATGAACCCACGGTGATTCTTCTGCGGACTTCGGCAAACTCCTGGACTTTTGCGACGATCCACTTGGCGAAGTTCACGAAGCGCTTTGGCAAGCTTTCGGACTTTCGGATCTGTTCTCGTGAGAACCTCGGCGACCATCCGATCTTCCGGTCGAACTCTCGAACTCCCAACGTGATCATGATCTTGACTCCGGCGCAACTCCTGCTGCTTGTCTAACTTTCATCGTAGTTAATCCTGCACACTTATCTCAACACATAGATTAGACAACAAATGACAATTGACTTCATCATCAAAATCTGAGATTCAACAGAACTAAGTAATGAAATGTGCTTCTCTGCTCTAAATGATGAAGCTTGGCTTTGGCATAGGAGATTAGGCCATGCAAGCATGAAACTAATATCTAAGATCTCATCTAGAGAATTAGTACGAGGGATTCCAAATATGAAGTTTATTAAGGACAAAGTATGCGATGCATGTCAACTAGGTAAATAAATAAAAACTAGTTTCAAACCAAAAAATCAAATTAGCACTACTAGACCATTACAATTGAGCCATTTGGACTTATTTGGACCAATTGACACAACAAGTCTAGGAGGAAGCAAATATGCTTTTGTAATTGTGGATGACTATACTAGGTACACTTGGACCTATTTCTTAGTTCACAAAAGTAATTGTTTCAAGTGTTTCTCAAAATTTTGTAAACTCACTCAAAACAAAAAAGGCTCCATGATTTCATCAATTCGGAGTGATCACGGTAGCGAATTTCAAAACCGTGATTTCCAAAATCTTTGTGAAGTTAATGGATATAATCACAACTTCTCCACTCTAAGAAATCCTCAACAAAATGGAGTAGTTGAAAGAAAAAATAGAAACCTACAAGAAATGGCAAGAACTATGTTAAAAGAACATAGTCTCCCTAAGTATTTTTGGGCTGAAGCCGTTAATACGGCTTGCTACATCATGAATAGGGTTCTAATAAGACCGTCTTCATCAAAAACTCCCTATGAATTATGGAATAACAAAAAACCAAATGTTTCTTATTTTAAAGATTTCGGTTGCAAATGCTTTATTTTGAATGAAAAGGATGCCTTAGGAAAATTTGATGCTAAATCCGATGAAGGCATCTTTCTTGGTTACTCTTCCGTTTCTAAGGCTTTTCGTGTTTTTAACAAGAGAACCTTAGTTATAGAAGAGTCTATTCATGTAGTGTTTAATGAAATTTCTAATTTATAGAAAAATGATTTTGATGATGATCTTGGTTTTGATAATTTGAATTTAAATGAACCCCCTCCTCAAAATAGCAACTTGGATGCATCTTCTTCCGAAATTTCCTTACCCAAGGAATGGAAGTATATGTATGCTCATCCAAAGGAGCTAATTATAGGAGATACATCAAAAGGGGTTTAAACTCGTTCTTCTTTCAAGAATTTTTGTGCTAACGCCGCCTTCCTTTCTCAAATCGAACCAAAATGCATTGATGTGGCCTTAAAAGATGATTTTTGGGTCATTGCAATGCAAAAGAATTGAACCAATTTGAGAGGAATGAGGTATGGAAGCTTGTTCCTAGACCTAGTGACCATTTAGTCATTGGTACTAAATGGGTCTTTAGAAATAAGCAAGATGAATGCGGTATCGTGGTTAGAAATAAGGCTAGATTAGTGGCCAAAGGTTTTAACCAAGAAGAAGGTATCGACTACGAAGAAACCTTCGCTCATGTGACAAGATTAGAAGCCATTAGGATGCTCCTTGCCTATGCTAGTAGTAATAACTTTAAACTATTTCAAATGGATGTCAAAAGTGCCTTCTTGAATGGTTTTATTTCCAAAGAAGTATATGTCGAACAACCTCCCAGATTTGAAAACTCTCTTCTTCCTAATCATGTATTCAAATTGACTAAGGCTCTCTATGGCTTGAAACAAGCTCCTAGAGCTTGGTATGAAAGGCTTAGTTCCTTTCTTATTTTAAATAATTTTACCAAAGGCAAGGTTAATACTACATTATTTATCAAACAATTTGAAAATAATTTTCTTATTATACAAATTTATGTTGACAATATTATTTTTGGCTCTTCGGATGAATTACTATGTGAATCATTTGCCAAATGCATGAGTCATGAATTTGAAATGAGTTTAGTGAGTGAATTAACTTTATTTTTGGGATTACAAATCAAACAACTTAGTGATGGTATATTTCTTAACCAATCTAAATATATATTAGAATTATTAAAACGATTTAACATGAATAATTCAAAAGTGATAAACACCCCTATGAGTACTTCGACTAAGTTAGATATGGATGAAAATAGTGAAAATTTCAATCAAAAAACATATAAGGGGATGATAGGTAGTCTACTCTACCTCACTACGATTAGACCGGACATCATGTTCATTGTAGGACTTTGCACTTGGTTTCAATCTAATCCTAAATTATCTTATCTTAAGAGTATTAAAAGAATATTCAGATATCTTAAAGGAACTCCAAATTTAGGATTGTGGTATCCAAAATCTGATAAATTTGATTTAATAGCTTATGCAGATGCCGATTTTGGCGGATGTAGGATAGATAGAAAAAGTACATCCGGAACATTCTAATTTTTAGGACATGCACTTGTTTCTTGGACTTCCAAGAAACAAAATTCAGTTGCACTATCTACGGCGGAAGCTGAATACATTGCTGCAAGTGCATGCTGTGCATAAGTTGTTTTGATGAAAAATACATTAGAAGATTATGAAATTCACTTGAAAAATATTCCCATAAAATGTGATAATACAAGTGCCATATGTCTTACCAAAAATCTGATTCAGCACTCTAGAACTAAGCATATAGATATTAGGCATCATTTCATATGCGATCATGTCCTTAACAATAATGTTGTTCTAGAATTTATTTACACAAAGCATCAATTAGCAGATATATTTACAAAAACCTTAAATGAAGACCAATTTGAATTCATTAGAAGGGAACTAGGCATGTTAAATTGTCCCTGAAAATAAGCTTATTTGAATGTATTTAAAAAAAAAAAGTCTCATCCTTGTTCCGTTCTTTTGTGGATTTGATTTCATCCTCCTCTTTCGATTCCAAATGATATATTAAAGTATAACCTAATATCTCAACCTATCTTGAGTCAAACACCTTTGAAAAAACAAAAGACGGGAAGAAAGAATTCTTTCTTCTCTTCCGCGGCATGCCAGCGGTGGCATCGCCAAAACCGACGGTAGCACCGCCTGTGCGCTCGGGCGCCAAGCGGTGGCACCGCTTGTTTTGGTGGTGGCACTGCCCGAGAGCCCCTTTATAAGCTGAGGGGTTAGGGCCGGCGGTGACACCACCCCCAACCCATGAGAAACTGCCTCAAGCTCTCCCACAACCTCTCTAAATCTTCATTCTAGCATTTAGAAGCCTTGGAGAGGGATTCTTGTTGGTCCAAGCTCTCCATCTTCCAAGAGATTCTCAATAAAGTAAAATCTAAAAATTTTTCTGTCTTATCATTATTTTACCTACTCCTTATAGTTTCATCTATCATCTTGTCTAGATAATGGCTCCTAAAAGATCAAAAGGGAAAAGAGTTGAAGGAGATTCATGTGACCAAGACCTTTTTAGATCCAAAGAAGTAGCTCTTAGGTTTCCAAACATCGAAACAAGATGTATCCATAAGGGTAAACACGTTGATCTCAATGAACTAGGAAACCTAGAACCCATTAGATGGTTTGCACATCTAGATGCCCTACCTCTGCTACAAATAAATGAACCAATTTATCCTAGGTTAGTTAGGCTATTTTATGCAAACTTATATATGGATAATGATAGCCTAAGTACTTACCTATTAGGAACACAAATTAGAATTTTTGATAATACTATTTATGAACTAATTGGAATCACTGAAAAAGATAGGGGCTATTATTTTAGAGGTAAATAAGATGTCAATATAATCGGAGCAACTTACTCCGAAGCCGTCGAAACCATTTTTGTAAATCCGGACCTCGGCATAATACCCAAGAGTTGCGAGCACTTACTGCCCTTTAACTCTAAAATCCTTCATCATATCATAACCAGCATACTATTCCCTAAGCAATTTCATCTTGATGAAATGAGTCAAGTAGAAATAAGCACCATGTATTGGATTATGACCGGTCAACATAACTATTTTGGATACTTAATCCAGCAACACATGTAGGATATTATAGCTAAACGCACTATATTGCCATATGGAGGGTTAATCATTCGATTCCTACTTGCCCATGACATTTGTATCCCACCCGATGAAGACAATTCAAAGTGATTGGTATAACATCATCAACAGAAATTTGCTAAAAAGACTTAGATGCACATTTAGCAATGGTATATGGGTTAGGCAACCTAGAAGGACTGATCCAATTCCCCCACTAGTAGAACAACCCGAAACACCAATTCTTAGGGGAAATGAATCTCCTCCTCCTAGTCCCTTTGGCGTAGCACCTTTTGCTCCTGTTTCATCCTCTAAAGAACTTATTATGGCAGAATTGTATCAGATCAAATCGCAGCAAGAACAAATTCAAATCCAGCAAATTGAAATTTTGAAGGAACTATGATAAATAAATCAAAAAATAGATGTCATATATCAGCACTCTGGCTTACCTCGTAAGGATTAATCGATGTAGTTTCTTATTCTATTATGATTACTCTTAATGTGAAGTTAGAAGTTTGTCATCTTCTTTTGAACAAAAACTGAACCTTTGTTTAAGATGTATTATTAAATTCTAGATAATTGCTGATTTGGTTTGGAATTTAGATAAATATTTCTTGCGAGATTAATTTTGAATGATGAATTTCGTATGATTAATCTTAATACTGAATTCTTTTGATTTTATGATCACAAACTGTGAGCTTCAAGTCTCATCTCTTTTTTTTTGTTGATGACAAAGGGGGAGAAGTGATGACTTGTACATATCATAACTTAATAAAAATGACTTAAGCACATCGATAGCATGACTTATATGAATTGCAAAAGTTTGTCTTATATACCTCGCAAAATCTTTGAGTATATCGCAAGTTCTCAGATTGGTTGATCATATGAAATCATGCCTCACATATATAGTATGAAATTCATGTTGAAAATTCTTATCTCTAGTCATAGTGAAAATTGTCTCTTATCATTTGACTTGAAAATGATTTTCAATAGCTGAAAATTATGAGAAATACGAAGTTTCGTATTTGATCATGCTTAATAAGATAACGATAAGTTCAACGGTTAGAACTTATCGATTTATGCTTGAATTCAAGGGATGCAATTCAAGTGTTTTTATCTTCTCATAATATGGCATATAGATAGGGGGAGTTATGTTTAACTCCATCATCAAATTGATTGTCATCATAAAAAAGGGGGAGATTGTTGAATCTCGGATTTTGATGATGAAATCAATTGATGGGTTAATTGATCTAATCCATATTATTGAAGTTAAGTGTGCAGGATTAACTACGGCAGCCTAAAAACATAAAGTAAGGATACCAGAGTCAAGTTTGATGGATATTTGAGAGTCCGAAGATTCGTCGGAGATGCTGTCGGAACCAACCAAGAAAGATCGGAGACCTGTCGGAACTTTCGGAAGTCTGCCGAAGAGATCGTCAGAGGTTTGCAGGGATCACCGAGAAGGCTCGGCTACTGGTTGAATTCATCACAAAGATCGGGAGCTTGCTAGGAGTCCGCCGAAAGAAACCCGAGGGCATATCGGAAGTCCACGAGAAGATCATCGGAAAGCTCGCCGAAACAAGACTCGACGTTTGCCGATTAAAAACTTGCTTAGGATTATGTTTTTAGATACGTAGTTCATATGTATTTAGGGTTAGGATTAAAGGATAATCCTATATCCTGGTTAAGGGCCAACTGGGCCCAAAAGTGACCTGGTTCGGGACGGACTTGAAGCCCAACCAGAGATCAGTAAGGATGGGCGGTGGAACCGCCGGATTGGGCGATGGCACCGCCCAGAGCCTGAAGTGTCAGGCGGTGGCACTGCCAGACTAGGCGGTGGCACCACCCAACACTCGAGATCAGGCAGTGGCACAACCACCGATAGGCGGTGGCACCGCCAATACACCGTCTGATAGACATTGACGGGCGGTGGCACCGCCAGTCTCGGAAACCCAAGAGAATTCAAAATTTGAAGCCCAAATTTGAATCCTCTTGAGGTCTATAAATACCCCTCAATTCTAAGCAGAGAATACAACTTTTGCCAAGCAATAGTTTGCGATAAGAGCCTTAGCAAAGTATTAGCAAGTCTTGTTTTCAAATTGCTTGAGTGTTCACCTCCTCCCTTCTTATTGAAAAAATTGTAAGAGTGTGAACCACTTGTAAAGGTTGTAAGAGGGGTATTAGTCCTTCCCCTTCAAAGTGATTTGCTAGTGGAAGTTGGGAGCCTCTTCGAAGAAGGCTTCGCAAGTGGATGTAGGTCATTTTGACTGAACCACTCTAAAACTGCTGTGTTCTCTGGTTTGCATTTTATTCTTGCCATTTACATACTGCAAACTAGTTTACTTAGTCACGACGCTTCCATATGCTTCTAAATTATTAAGCTTCCAAAATCGATTTTCATCGGTATTGCTTTTTGTCGTACGAAAGTTTTTAAACCAACGTTATTTACCATTGCACTAATTCACCCCCTCGCTCTCAGTGCCGCTCCAATCCTAACCGTTTCTCTCAAATTGGTTCAACTCTTCTTGCATTGAGATAACCCATAAATCATCTTTCAAGGTCTCGTCAATGCATTTATGTTCAATTTGAAAAAGAAAAGCAGTGTTGACACAAAAATTTTTAAGAGAAGAACAAGTTTAAACCATTTTTGATCTGTCTTCTATGATTAGCTTCTTAGGATGAGCATCTACATACTTCAATTCCTTGGGTAAGGATGTTTCGAAAGAAGATGTATCCAAGTTGCTAGTTGGAGGAGAGGGTTCGTTTATATTCAAAGCATCAAAATTAAGATCATCATCAAACTCATTTTTCTTAAATTTGAAAACTTCATTAAAGACAACATAAATAGACTCTTCTATAGCCAAAGTTCTTATATTAAAGATATAAAAGGCTTTAGAAATAGAAGAGTGATCAAGAAAAATCTCTTCATCATATTTGGCATCAAACTTTCCTAAGGCATCTTTTTCATTCATGATAAAACATTTACAACCGAAAACTTTAAAACATGAAACGTTGGGTTTTTTGTTATTCCACAATTTATAAGGAGTTTTGGAAAGTAATGGTCTTACTAGAACCCTATTCATGACATAGCATGTCGTATTAACGGCTTTGGCCCAAAAATATTTAGGTAGGCTATATTCGTTCCACATAGTTCTTGCCATTTCTTGTAAATTTCTATTTTTTCTTTCTACTAGTCCATTTCGTTGAAGATTTCTTGGAGTAGAGAAATTATGGTTGTATCCATTAGATTCACAAAAAATTTAAAAATCACGGTTTTGAAATTCACCACCATGATCATTCCAAATTGATGAAATCATAAAGATTTTTTCATTTTGAACAAGTTTACAAAATTTAGAAAAATACCTAAAGTAATCACTTTTTTATGCCAAGAAGTATGTCCAAGTGTATCTACTATAGTCGTCCATAATTACAAAGGCGTATTTGCTACCTCCTAGGCTTGATGTATCAATTGCTCCAAATAAATTCATATGGATCAATTGCAATGGTCTAGAGGTGGTTATTTAATTCTTTGGTTTGATACTATCTTTTATTTGTTTTCCTAATTGACATACATCACACACATTATCTTTAACAAACTTAATATTAGGAATACCTCTTACAAGTTCTTTGCATGAGATTTGAGAGATTAGTTTTATGCTAGCCTGACTTAGTCTCTTTTTCCAAAGCCAAGCATCGTCATTCGAAACCGAAAAACATGTCATTACAAAGATCATCAATGTTAATAGTGTTTATTTTAGGGTAATTATAGATGTGTTTTTATATGGTTTTTCAATAATGCAAGCATTGGTTTTAAATTGGATAATGTATCATTTATCACATAATTGACTAATGCTCAAAAGATTATGCTTTAAGTCATCAATCAACAACACATCTTCAATCAAAATGTTAGATTTGTTACCAATGGTTCCTTTGACAATGATTTTACCCTTGTTGTTGTCTCCAAAGTTGACATTCCCTTTATCTAGGCTAGTGAGCTTAGAGAATTGAGATGGATCTCCGGTCATGTGCCTTGAGCATCCACTATCAAGGTTGTTAGGATCAGAGCGGCACTAAGAGGGGGGGGTGAATTAGTGCAGCAGATTAAAACGTTGGTTTCGACAAATCTTTCGTACGATAAAAATCGGAATCGGAAATGCTTAACTTGAAAGCGTATTCGTAAAGTTATGCAGCAAAGGTAATGATGAAATAAAGCAAGTAAGAAGGTTTGCAGTAATGTAAATAACAGTAATGAAATGCAAACCAGAGATTACGCCGTTTTTAAAGTGGTTCGGTCAAGTGACCTACATCCACTTGCGAGACCCCTCTTCGATGAGGCTCCCACCTTCCACTAGCAAATCTCTTGAAAGGGAAGGGTGAATACCCCTCTTACAACTTTTTACAAGCGGTTCACTCTCTTACAGATTTTCAGCAAGAAAGAAGGAGGCGAACACTAGCAAATTGAAAACAAGACTAGCTAAGACTTTTCTAAGGCCTTTCTCTCAAACAATTGCTGCTCAAAAAGTTGTAATCTCAGTTGAGATTGGAGGGGTATTTATAGGCCTCAAGAGGATTCAAATTTGGGCTCCAAAATTTGAATTCTCTTGGAGTTCCCGATGCTTGCGGTGCCACCGCCTGTCAGTGGCGGTGCCACCACCTGTCAATGTTAGGCGCTGACAGTGCTGGGCGGTGCCACTGCCCAGCTCTCGGGTGCTGGGCGGTGCAACCGCCCAGTCTGGCAGTGCCACCGCCAGACTCTTTGATTGACTGGTTGGGCTTCAAACTTAGCCCAAACCAAGTATAATTTTGGGCTCAGTTGCCCCCTAACCAGGATATAGGATTATCTCTTAATCCTAATCCTAATTACTTGTTAACTACATAAAAAAAACATCCTAAGCAAGTTTTCAACTGCGAACGTCGAGTCTTATTCCAGCGAGCTTTCCGACGAACTTCTCCCGACGGACTCCTAGCAAGCTCCCGAACTTGTGATGACTTTAATGAGTAGCCGAGCCTTCTCGGTGATCTCTGTGAACCTCCGATGATCTCTTTGGCAAACTTCCGAAAATTCCGACATGTTCCCGATTTCTTCTCGGTTGGTTCCGGCAACATCTCCGACGATTCTTCGGACTTCCGTCGAACTCTTGAACTCCTAACGAATCCTTCATGCTTAACTCCGCACTTTGTTTCGCTTTATGTCTTCATCATTATCGTAGTTAATCCTGCACATACAAGCCAAAACTCTACTCCGATCTAGACAGTTATTACAACGCGAATTGACATTCTGTTGCTCGGCACGTCATTGGTTGGCGCTTCGTCTGATTCTTCAGCGCATCATCCTCTCTTGCGGCTTGTTTCCCAATCGGCAGTTGACCTCCGCAACCCCGATATCCTTGGCATAATTCCGCTCTCCTTTGGCCCGATGCCCAACGTCCGAAGCCTTCTGCCGTCCAATATCCTGACGTGAACTCCTCCGGCGCAACGTCAATTCCTCCTGCGTTAACTGTCTAATCCTGATCGAGTAGACCTGCATCACTCAAAATGCAGTTTAAATTATAAACACATATCAAGTGGTTTCATCATCAAAATACGAGATTCAACAAAGGTACCATCTCTTGCTCCTAGCTTGTGATGGTAAATATTTCTCATCTCCGATAGCCATTAGTGTATAGTTAGTGATCTCCTTGTTGCTTTAATCTTCGCCTTTGGAATCGCTCGAGTCATCCCACGTTGCTTTGAGCACTTTCTTCTTCTTTGGTTGCTTCTTCTTTACTTAGGAACATTCGCTTTTGAAATGTCCCGGCTTCTTGCATTCGTAGCATATAACTTGTTCTTTCTTGGGTTTAATTTTATTTTTAGTATCATTTTTAAATTTATTCTTCTTTATAAATTTTTTGAACCTTTTTGTCAAGAGTGTCAAGTCATTATCATAGTCCTCATCACTTGAACTTTCTTTCAAGTGGTCTTTATGAGTTCTTAGTGCCATATCATTCTTGTTTTTTAGAAGGTTGTTCTCAAGCTCTTCATGAGCATTGTAAGTCATCTCATAGGTCATTAGTTACCCAATAATTTTTCGAGAGGGAAGTTATTTAAATCCTTGGCCTCTTAAATGGTCGTTACTTTAGGGTCCCAACTCTTTGGAAGAGATCTCAAGATTTTATTAACAAGTTTAAAGTTTGAAAAATATTTGCTAAGAGCTTTTATACTATTGACGACATCTGTAAAACAGGTATACATATCAATAATAGTTTCTCTTAGCTTCATCCAAAATAACCTATAAGTATGAACTAAAAGATTTATCTTCGACTCCTTTTCTTTACTAGTGCCTTCGTGAGTGATTTAAAGTGTGTGCCAAATATTAAAAGTTATTTCACAAATAGATACTCGATTGAACTCATTTTTATCCAAAGTGCAAAATAAGGCATTCATAGCCTTTGCATTTAAGACGAAAGTCTTCTTCTCCAACTCATTCCAATCGTTCGTTGGAAAAGAAGACTTTTGAAAGTCATTTTCCACAATGTTCCATAACTTAAAATCCATATAAATTAGAAAAATCCTCATTCTAGTCTTCCAATAGGTATAATTAGTCCCATTGAACATGGGTGGACGTATAATTGAATGACCCCCTTGGTTGTCGGTAAATGTCATCTCTCTTGTATTTCAAACTATATGAGAGTGACCTTACTCTGATACCAATTGTTAGGATTAAGAGTGGCACTAAGAGCGGGGGGGGGAGTGAATTAGTGCAGCAGAAAAAATTATCGGTTTTGTAAAATATTCATTCATTGAAAACCAATCTTAGAAAGTGCTTGACTTTATACTTAAATGAACTAGTAATTAACTTAGAAAGTAATGGTAATAATGAAAAGCAGAATGGAAATGAGCATATCATAATTTAATGTTTTTTAGTCATTATAACCTACATCTGCTTCCGATTCCTCCTCCGTCGAGGTTATTGCCATCCACTAATGATTTTCCTTCAATATGCGAAGACTAACCACCTCTTTATAGCACTTTCTCCTTTTCATGGGTTTAGGAGATAACCCTTACAAGCCTCACACCTCTCTTGAATAATCACAACACTAGAAAGGGAGGAGGACTCTTTGCACATTTACAAACACTTTCACACCCTAAGACTTCAATATTTTGTTCACACTTTTGTACCCTTTCATGTAGAAAAGGGTAGGGTATTTATAAACCCCAATAGCTCTAAAATTAGAGCAAAAAAGAGTCTCATCCTGGATTTCTAGGGTACTAGTGGTACCATCGCCATTATTGGGTAGTACTATCGTTTGCAGACTAACACTAGATGGTACCATCGCTTAGTCTGGGTGGTACGATCGCTTGACAAAGCTCGAAGACCGAGCTTTAGTGGTACATCCGCTTGGCAGCATTAACTGCCGATAGTACCACTGCCCAATCTGGGTGGTACCACCACCCAGACCAATTAGGAGACTGAGCCACCAGGCGATGCCACTGTCGACCGTGATTTCAAGTGCTGAATGGGTTGTTCAACCGGCCCAGTTTAGCCTTGTTAAGAGCCTAGTTGGCCCTTAATTGAGTTAGTAGGATTACCTCCCAATCCTAACTCATCTTAAGGTTTAACTATGATAATTAAGATATTTAAACAAACAATCTATGTCTAATATGTCGATTGTTCTTTCACCGATATTTTGGCAAACTTCCGATAAACTTCTGACAAACTCCTCACGAACTCTCAACAAACTCCCAATGAACTCTCGGTGAGCTCTCGACGAACTCTTGGCGAGCTTCCAGCAAACTTCCGGCACATCGTCCGAATCTTCAATATATCGTCTGATCTTTGACTTTGGCCCAACATCTGTTTTATGCCTTACTGATATCGTAGTTAATCCTACATACTTATCTCAACATATAGATTAGATCAAATACTTTACTAATTGATTTCATCATCAAAATCCGAGATTCAATACTTTTCTAAACATATAGATTTGATCAAATAATTTACTAATTGATTTTATCATCAAAATTTGAGATTCAATATGTTTTCCTTCTCAAGTGCCTCTAAGTGTTCACACTTAGTGTATAGAGGCAATGAAGGATTATCTTGCTTAAGTTTTTCAAATTCATTATTTAAAAGGCCTCCTTTTTCAAAGAATTATACTTTTTGCTCATTATTCTATATTCATCAAACAAATTATGAAAAGCACTTCAAAGCTCATTAAAAGATAAATTTGTATCTAATGAAGCACTTACCTAATCTCTTATAGCCATTAGTGCATAGTTGGCAATTTCCATGTTGCTTTGTTCTTCTCTTCGGAATCACTCGAATCATCCCACGTTGCTTTGAGCGCATTCTTCTTCTTTAGTTGTTTCTTCTATACTTGGGGACATTTGCTTTTGAAATGTCCTGGCTTCTTACATTCATAACATATAACTTATTTTTTCTTGGTTTCAATTTTATTTTTAGTATCATTTCTAGATTTATTTCTTTTTATGAATTTTTTAAACTTTCTTGTCAAGAGTGTCAAGTCATCATCATAGTCCTCATCACTTGAACTTCCTTTCAAGTAGTCTTCATGAGTTCTTAGTGTCATATCTTGTTAGGCGATGGTACCGCTAGAGCTTGAGATCTATTAGTGTCATATCCTTCCTAGACTAACATAGGATACAAACATCTCAAGAAGACCATGACATGGAGATTATTTACATAGAGTGAAAACTTCTTCCTTTTTATTTGTTATTATCTTTTTTGCATGAAGGAGGAAAGTCATTTGTGTAGTTCAAATCAATAGCATGCTTTACAAGGATCAGGATATTTATGCGAGTAAAGTCCTTGCAAACAATATCTTCCTTTTATAAGAAGGAATCATCAAATTTATTTCTCAAAGCAATATTTTTCACATGATAAGTCTAAAAGCTATGCATTTGCTAGATGATTCTTTTTTTCAAGATTTAATGATGTGAATCAAAATCCAAAGGAGAATAATGTATTCATGAAATCCGATTGGAACCAAAAATTTAATTTAACACTTTTATGCAAGACTATGAAGACATGCTCAACGTTTATGAAAATTTTTGTATTAATTTCCAACATGTTATTTTTGGCATGTAATGGCGATTAAGTAATTTGATTATTCAATCAATAAAGTCCGAATAATAATTTTAATAAGTTTATGCATTCAGACACATCATCATGGCAATACATCAACATCATGGTATCAACATCATGGTAATACATAAATATTATGTCACATGACACATCAATTTCAAGGCTATATTACTTTCACATTCATCATGGAAAACAAGACACAAGGTTTTCAAAGTTGGTATTATAGAAACATTTAATATCAACATGAAATCCGACAATGAGTAATGAGATTGAGCAACGTAACCCGGCATATTCTTGCATCAAGTAACCATAAAGCATTGTGATCAAGGTGAGTAATATAAAGAGTTTACAACAACGTAGTTGTTACAACAAGAGGTTATTGTGTCCACATATACAAGCTTTATTCAGGAGGTGGAAAATTAAAGTGCCTAAATAAAGAGTCAAATTGTCGATGAATTAGCTGCAGTTCAGATAGGATTTGATCTTGCCGGTGTTCAAGCTGATCTTGTCTTTGTTCAAATCGGTCCATCCGAATCCCAATGTCTTCAATGGATGATGCATGAGCTTGCTCAAATGGATGTGTTTCCTCAAAGGGATAGATTGGAGGAGATTGAATGCCCCTAAAGACTGGTGTTTCAGGTTCAGGTTCAGGTTGAGGGTGATCGGTTCTTCTAGGCATTCTAACCCAATTACCATTTCTATAAACACATCTCAATCGATGAAGTAGATTTTTGTTTATTATGCTAAACCTATCTACTTTCATCACTTCTTCGTCGGGTGGGATTTGGATATCGTAAGCTTTAAGGATTCTAGTGATTATACCACCATATGGAAGCATCATGTCTCTCTTAGATAGTTCTATCATGTTTTGTTGGATGAGGTATCCAAAACAGATGCTATGTCCTTTCATGATCCAATACATGGTTCCTAACTCCATTTGACTTATTCATCATGATGATATTGTTTAGGGAGAATGATGCTAGTTAGGATATGATGAAGTACTTTAGTGTTTAGTGGTAGTAGGTGTTCACAGCTTTTAGGAACTATCACTAAGTTGGGATTACCAAAAATTGTTCCTAAGGCTTCAACATATGTTATCTCAACTGTTTCATTATCCCATGATCCTCTAAAATAAAGTCCTCTATTTTTTACGGGAATGCCTATCATGTCACAAATGAATTTATCCGTAATGGAGATGTGTTGTCCTAAGAGATAGGTGGACATTCTTTCTTCTTCATCTACTTGTAGATTGTTGTAAAATAGTCTAACAAGTCTTGGATAGATGGGTTTACTAATTTGTAAAATAGGGAGTAGATCTAGGATGGCGAACCATTGGATTGTCTCTAAGTCTCTTAATTCATCTAAATCTACATGTTTTCCCTTATTGACACTACTAAATTCAAAAGAGGAGAATTTTTCAGCATGATACTTTGAATCAAAGAGGGTAAGATCAAAATCTTCCACTAATCTCCTCTTTCCTTTGTCCCTTGAGGATCTTCTAGAGCCCATAACTACTATTATTTGAGAGGATAGTAATGAGCAAGAGTAAATGAATCAAAAACAGAATTTAGAGGGCTCTTAGAGAATACCTTAAGTGAGATCTTCAAGAGAAGGAGAAATTGTTGATCTTTTGCTTCGAAATGAGGAGGTTTTGGGATGCTAAGATGGGAGAAATGGAGGTGGAGGGGCTTTGGAAGAGAAAAGAGGGGAAGGGAGTAAGTTGGGGTCGGTTCCACTGCCGGCCCTAGCTCGGTTTAATAGGGGGCAAGTGTTGAATCTCGGATTTTGATGATAAAATCAATTGATGGGTTAAATGATCTAATCCATATTATTGAGTTAAGTATGCAGGATTAACTTGTTGAATCTCAGATTTTGATGATGAAGTAAATTGTCATTTGTTGTCTAATCTATGTGTTGAGATAAGTGTGCAGGATTAACTACGATGAAAGTTAGACAAGCAGCAGGAGTTGCGCCGGAGTCCAGATCATGATCACGTTGGGAGTTTGAGAGTTCGACGGAAGATCGGACGGTCGTCGGAGGTTCTGCGAGAACAGATCCGAGAGGTCCAGAAGCTTGCCAAGCGAAGCTCGTCGGAACTCGCCAAGTGGATCGTCGCAAAGTCCAGGAGTTTGCCGGAAGTCCGCAGAAGAATCACCGAGGGTTCATCGGATGATCGACGGAAGTTCGCCGGAAACTCGCCGGAAGAAGCAATTAACGCATCGGAGCAAAGCTGCAGAAATTGTCTTAGATTTAATCGTAGTTAGCACGTTGATTAAGTTGGAAAATGGGAGGTGATCCCATTAACTTAATCTTGGGGCAATTGGGCCCCTGAAAAGATTGAAATTGGGCCGAATGGAGCTAACCATTGGGACCCCGATTGCACAGGAGGGGAGGTACAACCGCTTAGGCCAGGAGGTGGCACCGCCTGGGCTATGTCTCCCAGCCGAGACTGGGCGGTGCAACCGCCCCAGCCAAGAGGTGCAACCGCCTGGGCTCGATCTCCGAAGCTCTGCAGGCGGTGCAACCTCTCGGTCGGCGGTGCACCAACCGAGCTCGGTCTTCGAAGCTCCGGCAGAGAGGTGCAACCGCCCGAGCAGAGGTGGCACCGCCTGAGGCTAAGTCTTCGAAGCTCGCTAGGCGGTGCAACCTCTCCAAGGAGGTGTAACTTTGATCCCGAATTCGGGATTTGATCGTTTTGAGCTCCAAATTTGAACTGGGTTGGGGCCTATAAATACCCCACCCATTCAGCTGAAAAGAGTAAGAGACCTACACACCAAATCTTGATCTTCTCTGTGATTCTTGAGCTCAAAATTGTTGTAAAGCCTTCAAGTCTCCTCCTTCTGTTCTTTAAGTTTCTGAATTGTAAAAGTGAGGAGAGAAAGGTTCTGTATGGGTTGTCTCCTCGAGCCCATCAAAAGGAGTGAAACTGTAAAGGGCAGTTGGCCTTCGCCCATTGAAGGAAGGCAGCTAGTTAACGCCCGGTGACCTCGTGGGAGGAGGAAGCCAAAAGTGGAGTAGGTCAAGACTGACCGAACCACTCTAAATCTCTGGTTTGCTTTTACTTTGAGCACTCTATCATTACTGCAAACCTCCTACATAGCTACTGCCCTCTGCGCTTTTACGAACGAGTCTCTAAGTTCTGATCTTTCCGAATCTACATTCAGACGTAAATCGGTGTTTTCGTACGATCTTTACACTGCAGTTTACATTTACGTTTTGATTCCATTTATAACTGCAAATTGCTTTCTGCGTATTCATAAAACGCTTTTCAAAGTTCAAAACTGCGTTTAGACGTAAAATTATGCTTTGACGTAAAAACTGCGTTTAGACGTAAAACTGCATTTAGACGCAAAACTGCGTTTAGACGTAAAACTACATTTAGACGTAAAACAGTGTTTAGACGCAAAACTGCGTTTAGACGTAAAACTGCATATAGACGTAAAACTGCGTTTAGACGTAAAACTGCGTTTAGATGCAAAACTGCGTTTAGACGTAAAACTGCACTTAGACGTAAAACTACACTTAGACGTAAAACTGCGTTTAGATGCAAACTGCGCTCAGACGCAAACTGTGTTTAGACGCAAACTGCGCTTAGACGCAAACTGTGTTTACACGCAAACTGTGTTTAGACGCAAACTGCGCTTAGACGCAATCTGCGCTTTGATGCAAACTGCGCTTAGACGCAATCTGCGCTTAGATGCAAACTGCGCTTAAATGCAAACTGCGCTTAGACGCAATCTGCATTTAGACGTAAACTGCATTTAGACGCAAACTGCGTAAACTACACTTAGATACAAACTGTGAATCGGCTTTTACATCGAAATCGTTTTTTATCGGACTAACGCAGCTTTCGTTTTTAAATCGCTGAAAGATTTCCGCTGCACTAATTCACCCCTCTTAGTGCTCTCGATCCTAACAATTGGTATCGAGCTTCGGTTAACTCTCTAACGGATTAAAACCCAAGAGAGATGGCATGGCCGAAACCAAGAGGGGCATTCTATTACATCGCCCACCCATGTTCAAGTGGGGACGGACTACACCTACTTGGAAGACCCGAATGAGGATCTTTCTTATTTCTATGGATTTTGAACTGTGGAACCTTGTTGAAAACGGATTTTCAAAGTCTTCTCTTCCAATGATCGATTGGAATGAATTGGAAAAGAAGGTTTTCGCTCTTAATGCAAAGGCTATGAATGCCTTATTTTGCGACTTGATAAAAAAAACGAAGTTTAAACGTGTTTCAAACTTTAAACTGCATTTGATATTTGGCACACACTTGAAGTGACCCACGAGGGCACAAGTAGAGTGAAAGAGTCAAAAATCAATCTGTTGTTGCATTCTTTTGAACTTTTCGAATGAAACCGAAAGTGAAACCATTGGCGACATGTTTACCCGTTTCACCTGGATGTAAATCAACGGTCTAAAAGGACTCGGAAAAAGTTTTTTCGGATTTTGAACTCGTAAATAAGATACCGAGATCCCTTCCTAAAAGTTGGGATCCTAAAGTCACTGCTATTCAAGAGGCAAAAGATCGCAAGAACTTCCCTCTTGAAGAACTAATCGGGTCATTAATGACCTACGAAATGACTTGCAAAGCTCATGAAGAGCAAGAAGACATCCTTCCAAAGAATAGGAAGGATATGGCACTTAAAACTTCTAAATGCCACTTGAGAGAAAACTCAAGTGATGAGGACTGTGATGATGACTTGGCACTTTTAACAAGAAAGTTTAAAAAATTCTTTAAAAGAAACAAGTTTAAGAATGATGCGAAAAATAAACTTGAACCCAAGAAGGACCAAGTGATCTGCTATGAATGCAAAAAGCTGGGACACTACAAGAGTGATTGTCCCCAAGTCAAAAGGAGAACATCAAAGAAGAAGGCTCTTCAAGCAACATGGGATGACTCGAGCGCATCTGAAGAAGAGGAGTCCAACACCGAGCAAGTTGCTCATTACGCCTTAATGGCCATCGGAGAGGAGGTAACGAATTTATTAGATGCTGATTTGTCTTTCGATGAATTATTAAATGCCTTCCATGACTTATTTGTTGAATGCAAGATTATCAATAGAAAATACAAATTGCTAAAAAAGGAGCATGATAGTCTTACTTGTGATTTTAATAAGTTAAAAATTGAATATCATGATAGTTTAAATTCATGTATCAAATGTCATGATCTAGAAACTTTTCAAAAAGAAAACTTGCTACTTAAGGACACCTTGAAGAAATTCGAGGTTGGTAGCAAGTCATTAAACATGATCCTTACAAACAAGGGTCATGTTCCCAAAAGAAGTGGGATTGGATTTGTGAGGAGTCCTCACCAAAATCCAACTACCTTCGTAAAAGGCCCCATCTTACATGTTAGATATCAAAACAAATGCAACTTTTGTTGCAAGTTTGGACACAGGACGATTATTGTCCATTCAGGAAATTTAGTCCAAACAAATTGATTTGGGTTCCTAAAGGAACCATGACAAATTCTATGCAACATGATAGAAAATGTAGATCTATTTGTGAGGAACCCAAAAGTTTAATGGGTACCTAAACATCATCCTTTCTTTGTAGAAAACTAAACCATCGTAAAGCTAGGAGCAAGAGATGGTACCTTGATAGTGGATGCTCAAGGCATATGACCGGAGATCCATCCCAATTCTCTAAGCTCACTAGCATAGACGAAGGATATGTCACCTTTGGAGACAACAACAAGGATAAAATCATTGGCAAAGGAACCATAGGTAACAAATCCAACTTCTCTATTGAAGATGTTTTGCTAGTTGATGGTCTAAAACATAACCTCTTGAGCATTAGTCAATTGTGTGATAAAGGATATATTATCAGATTTGAATCTAATGCTTGCATTATTGAAAAACCACATAAAAACATATCTATGATTGCATTAAAACAAAATAACGTATACACTATTGACATCAATGATTTATGTAATAAAATATGTTTTTCTGCTTTAAATGAGAATGCTTGGATATGGCACAGAAGATTAGGTCATGCTAGCATGAAGCTAATCACTCAAATATCATCCAAAGAACTTGTAAGAGGAATTCCTCATATTAAGTTCATCAAAGATAATGTATGTGATGCCTGCCAATTAGGTAAACAAATTAAGAGTAGCTTCAAATCTAAAAATCAAATAAGCACCTCTAGGCCCTTACAATTGATCCATATGGACTTGTTCGGACCCATCTCCATATCAAGCCTAGGAGGTAGCAAATACGCTTTCGTCATCGTGGATGACTATAGCAGATACACATGGACTTACTTCTTAAAACAGAAAAGTGAATGTCTTAGATCTTTTACCAAGTTTTGCAAACTCGTTCAGAATGAGACAGGTTCTATGATTTCGTCAATTAGAAGTGATCATGGTGGTGAATTTCAAAACCATGATTTCCAGGAATTTTGTGAACTCAATGGATACAACCATAATTTCTCTACTCCTAGAAACCCTCAACAAAATGGAGTTGTAGAAAGAAAAAATCAAAATTTACAAGAAATGGCAAGAACCATATTGAATGAACACAACCTACCCAAATATTTTTGGGTCAAGCCGAAATACTGCATGCTACATTTTAAATAGAGTTCTAGTGAGACCTCTACTAACCAAAACTCCCTATGAGTTATGGAACAAAAAAACCCAACGTTTCATATTTTAAAGTCTTTGGGTGTATGTGTTTTATCTTGAATGAAAAAAGACAACTTAGGAAAATTTGATGCTAAATCATGATGAAGGAATCTTTCTTGGTTATTCTACAGTTTCTAAAGCCTTTCATATCTTCAATAAAAGAACTCTAATTATTGAAGAATCCATTCATGTTGTTTTCAATGAGATTTCTGAAATCACGAAAAATGATCTTGATGAAGATGTTAATTTTGATTCCTTGAATTTAAAGGAAACCCCCTCTCCAACTAACAACCTGGATGCATCCACTTCCGAAATATCCTTACCCAAGGATTGGAAGTATGTAGATGCTAGTCATAGGTGCCCAGCAAGCCAATCACGTGAGTGATGGCACGTGTGACTTGATACAGAATCTTTTTGCTTATTATATTTTGGCGTATATCACTTTATAACTATTACATAAATGCATATATATATTGTGATGTCCTTGGATTTGTGCAATGGGAATCGGATCGTGATGAGATCACGATAATGAGATCGATTCACCTTTAAACACATATCCTAAATAATCCCGGTCATAGGTTTTTCGAGAGGGACATCGTGATAACCGGATAGACCGGTGTCTTTGTATACCCGTCCATATGATGGATGCAGCTGGTCTCATAGTTGTTGGTGTAGGGACACTAGGGATACAAGATGCAGTGCTCATTGGAGAATGAGTTCAGCGATTGATCCGCTTACGAATCTTTGGATGGTTGATGATGCCTTATTGTCGACAAACGGCGATTCCGTAGTCCTAGTGGTGTATCCGGTCCTTAGACTTGAGACACCAAGGATGTCCTATATGAGTGCTCCACTCTTTGATACCGTGACTTATAGGTTTTGCTGTCCCCGGATCAAATACACAACTGGTCATTGGGAGTGGTAGTCGACCTTACGAGGGCTATTGAGTGTCGACAGAGGATCATCCACTCTCGGCGTCATGAGAGGAATATCCCATGTGTTCTTGCTCAGAAAAAAATCCCGGCGTGGTCATTCGTGTTGAGAGAGAAAGAGTTCTCCGGGAGAATCCGATTAGAGCGAGACTCGAGTAGAAACCGTATGGGTGTCGACAACACCATGCTCGATATCGGTCTCCGAGATATTAGATGGATGAGGGACTATAGGTACATGGTGGCGAGGACAGATTGAGGTCCAATGGATTGGATTCCCTCAGATCGCCCGGGGGACTATGGCGTGAGTGGCCTAAAAGTACGTCCGTGAGTCGATGAGTCGAGTAAATTATTACAGAGATAATAATTCACTGAGTTAGAAGGATTTCTGACAGGTATGACTCATGGCCAGCTCGATATTGGGCCTAGAGGGTCACACACATATGGTAGGTATTGCGATGAGTAGAGGTTCGGATATGAGATATCCGACGGAGCCCTTGTCTTATTGGATGCAGATCCAATACCCACTAGGGAAGGACCCATTAGGGTTTGACATGTTGAATCTCGTATTTTGATGATGAAACTACTTGATATATGTTTATGATTTAATCTGCGTTTTGAGTGACGTAGGCTGCTTTGATCAGGATGAGACAATTAAAGCAGGAACATCATGTTGTGCCGGAGGAACATGTCAGAAGATTGGACGTCGGCCCGGTGGATCGGTCGGCCGACGATCGATGAAAGGCTTCGGCCGTGGACTCGGGCATCGGGCCAAGAAGAGCGGGTATTGTGCCAAGGATATCAGATTTATGAGTCAACCGGCCGATTGGACAATAGGCTGCGGGGAGAGGACGATCTACCAAGAATCGGACGGCGTCGAGGACCAATGACATGCCGGACAACTTGGTTAAATTGCTTAGGATTAATTGTCTCGATCGAAGTTTTGTTTTAATTGTGCAGGATTAACTATGATAACGATGAAGACATAAAGCGAAATAAAGTGTCAAGTCAAGCCTTGAAGGATTTGTTGCGAAGTTCGAGAGTTCGACGGAAGTCCGAAGGTTCGTCGGGAATGCTACCGGAAGCTAGCCGAGAAAGATCGGAGCTTGCCAAGAAGCTCATTGGAACTCGCTAAGATCAAATCATGAAGTCTAGGAGCTTGCGGAGTCCATGAGAATGGTTTCCAGAGTTCATCGGAAGACCCGCAGGAAGTTTCAGGAAGCTTCATGGAAGAAGTCTTGACTTGCGAACTTTGTAATAGCTTAGAAAATGTCTTTAAATTCATAGTTAGCACGTTAATTAGGGTTAGGATTAGGTGTTAATCCTATAACCAAAGTAGGGCCAATTAGGCTCAAGTTCGGACTGGTTTGGGCCAAGTTTGGAGCCAAACCAAGTGAGCTGAAATAGTAAAAGAGGTGGCACCGCCGGGGTTGGAGGTAGCACCGCCGGTGCAATGTCTCCCTAAGAGACCGGGCGGTGCAACCGCCCAAAATTAAGAGGTGCAACCGCCTGGGGGCTCGATCTTTGAGCTCTACCGGGCGGTGCAACCTCTCCGGTCAAGCGGTGCAACCGCTGAGCTTCGATCTTCGAGCTCTGGCGGAGAGGTGCAACCGCCTTTGACAGAGGTGGCACCGCCTGAGAGGCTCGATCTTTGAGCTCTGCCCGAGGCGGTGCAACCTCTCCGATCAAGAGGTGCAACCTTTGATCCCGAATTCGGGATTTGATCGATTTGATCGTTTTGAGCTCCAAATTAGAACGGGTTGGGGCCTATATATACCCCACCCATTCTTTGAAAAGCACAGCACATACACTCGAAATCTTGCTGTCTTTCTGTGTTTCTTAGAAACTCAAAACTGCTAGTTCTCCTCCTTCTATTCTTCAAGTTTGAATTGTAAAGAGAGGAGAGAAAACTTCTGTAAGGGTTGTCTCCGAGCCCATCAAAAGGAGTGAAACTGTAAAGGGCAGTTGGCCTTCGCCCATTGAAGGAAGGCAGCTAGTTGACGCCGGTGACCTCGCCGGAGGAGGAAGCCAAAAGTGGAGTAGGTCAAGACTGACCGAACCACTCTAAATCTCTGGTTTGCTTTTACTTTGAGCACTTTATCATTACTGCAAACCTCCTACATAGCTACTGCCCTCTGCACTTTTACTTAAGCGAGTCTCTAAGTTTCGATCTTTCCGAATCTGCATTCGAGGGCGTAAATCGGTGTTTTAAACGATCTTTACACTACAGTTTATGCTTACGTTTTGATTCCATTTATAACTGCAAATTGCTTTCTGCGTATTCATAAAACGCTTTTCAAAGTTCAAAACTGCATTTAGGCGTAAAACTGCGTTTAGGCGTAAAAACGCGCGTTTAGGCGTAAAAATTACGCTTTGACGTAAAAACTGCGTTTAGGCGTAAACTGCGTTTAGGCATAAAACTACGTTTAGGCGTAAAACTGCGTTTAGGCGTAAAACTGCGTTTAGGACGCAAAACTGCGTTTAGGCGATAAAACTGCACTTAGGCGTAAAACTGCACTTAGGCGTAAAACTGCGTTTAGGCGCAAACCGCGCTCAGACGCAAACGCGCTTTTTAAACGCGAAAAACTGTGTTTAGACGCAAACTGTGTTTAGACGCAAACTGCGCTTAGACGCAAACTGTGTTTAGACGCAAACTGTGTTTAGATGCAAACTGCGCTTAGACGCAATCTGCGCTTAGACGCAAACTGCGCTTAAATGCAAATTGCGCTTAGACGCAATCTGCATTTAGACGCAAACTGCATTTAGACGCAAACTGCGTAAACTACACTTAGATACAAACTGTGAATCGGCTTTTACATCGAAATCGTTTTTATCGGACGAACGTAGCTTTCGGTTTTAATCGCAGAAAGATTTCCGCTGCACTAATTCACCCCCCCCCCCCCTCTTAGTGCTCTCGATCATAACATTTGGTATCAGAGCGGGGTATTTCTCATTTCGGATTTACACCCGAGAGAAATGGCTCTTCAAGAGGGCTTTTCGGTCTTTCGTCCATCGTTCTTTAACGGATTGGACTACACTTATTGGAAAACTCGAATGAGAGTTTTCTTGATTTCTCTAAATCTGGATTTATGGAATATCGTTGAAAACAGTTTTCAACTTCCCTCTAAACGGATGAACGAATGGTCGGATTTAGAGAAGAAGTATTTTTCTTTAAACGCAAAGGCTATGAATGCCTTATTTTGCGCTTTGGACAAAAATGAGTTCAATCGGGTTTCTTTTGTCTTAAACGGCTTTTCGATATCTGGGCACTCTTGAAATCACGACGAGGGAACTAGTAGAGTCAAAGACTCGAAAGTTAATATTTTACTGCATGATTTCGAGCTTTTTTCATATGAAACCAAGTTAAAACCGTTGTTGACATGTACACGTTTTTACGGATGTCGTCAATGGTTTAAAATCACTTGGTAAAAGCTTTTGGATTTTGAACTCGTTAACAAAGTTTTGCTCACTTTCTAAAACTTGGGATTCAAAAGTAACTGCTATTCAAGAATCGAAAAACTTGAACCAATTTCCACTTGAAGAACTAATTGGTTCATTGATCACATATGAAAAGGCGTGCAATGCACATGAAGAACTTGAGAACCACCTTCCAAAGAACAGGAAGGATTTGGGACATAGAACATTTGAAGACCACTTTCGAGCATAAGCTTAAGTGATGGTGAACTTAAACTACAAATGAAACAAAAAATAAAAAAAGTAAAAGAACGGAACTACTTGCTTTGAATGCAAGAAGAAGAACAAAATTGGGATGAATCAGGCTCCTCAGAAGGCGAGGAGAAAATCAACAAAGGCGAGGTGGCAAACTAAGCCTTTAAGCCTTCGATCTTTGAGGTAATCAAAATGCCTTTAATTTACTTTGAAATTACATGATGCTTTTCATAAAGCATTTTTTTTTTATTTTCTTGAAAATTACATGTTCAATAATCTTATAATGAAAATACAAACAATTAGGAATCATGCTTATCATTCTAGAAATTTTGAAAATAATCATGAAAATTGCATGTTTATGATAAACAAAATGATTTTGATTAAAAATACCTTATGAAATCATGCTATATGTGGTTGAGAAGTAATAATGTGTATCATGTTAATTTCCATTGTTATTTCTCGATGAAATCATGAATCTATTTATAAATTTTGTGAGCCATAAAAATGATTTTGATAATTTAAAATTGAAATAAGTTTTATCAAAATCATGATCTTGATTTATCAAATTGAATGAATTGAAAATGAACAATAATTTTTCTCTTGAATGATTGTGACTTGTATTCCTTGTATTCATGATATGATTTTTATGCAATTCCTTGTATTCATGAAACATTTATCTCATCACTCAATTATTTCTTTTCAATATTCCTCAAGTGATGATATGAATGCATGAGATATTCATGAATTTATTTTTTCAATCATGCACGATAGGATGCAACGTGACAAACTAATACCTTGATTATTTGAAATAATATGAATGATGATTTGGAATCATGCATATAATAATGAGTTTATATGTTTTAAAAAATGTGCATGTTTTAATTTGAAAATATAATGATGCACAAATAAGATTGATACTAACCTTTGTCATGATTTAAAAATTGATGTAAAGGGTTTTTCCCTTCTTTTTGACAATGACAAAAGGGGAGATAGCTAGCTTGCACAATTCAAGAAGAAAGCAAAAATTGCACTTCTCAAAAGAGAAGAAATTGCTATCTTGAACATCATTAAGAAGTGCTATCTTGCAGATCTCAAGACACACAAATGCAATCATGCAAAATTTGTAATTTTGCACATCATTAAAATTTATGATGCTTTGGTGATTATGCATGTTCTAAAATGTTATAAAATTCACTAGCTTCCATGATGTAGAACATAGCTATATTGAACATCACCAAGGAATGCTATCTTAACTATCTCAAGAAGCAAAAAGTTAACTTGCACATCTAGCAAAACTTATATTTCAAGAAGCAAGAGTTGCTTTCTTGAACATCTCAAAATTGCTAGCTTGCGGGCCTTAAAATATAGAAATTTTTTTGCTAGCCTGTATATGGTAAACTTGCTATCATACCACCATGATGATGAGCATGCCTTATCTTCATGATTATATTTGAAAAACTATGGCAAAAATATGTCCGAATGATTAAATGTGTTAAAAATATTTTTTCGGACTTTTTTGATTGAATGATCAAATCACCTGATTGCCATAATGATTTTACACAATTACTTACAATGATTACATGTTGGAAATTAGGTGCTTAAATACAAAATTTTTATGATAATAAGCATGTTTTACCTTCATGATTGTAATTGAATATCTCTAGTAAAACTCTGTCCGAATGTATGAAAGTGTCAAATTTCATTTTCGGATTTTCCTGATCCTAACAATTGGATTTTCTTGATACATTATCCTCTTCCGAATTTAACAAGCATATGTCATATCAAGTTTAATTCACATCATTGATTTTTGACATATGGAATCATCTAGCAAATGCACTTATCATGTAAAAAATATTTTTCGAAAAACATATTTGATGATTCCCTCTTACCAAAGGAAGACATTTTTACATACAAGGATTTGACTCACTTACATATCTTAATCCTTGCAAAAATGAAGTGTGCTTTAATATCTCATCGATTTGAACTTCACATATGGCTTTCCTCCTTCATGTAAAAAGATAACAAATAAAAAGGAAGAAGCAATAAAAGCTATCTCCATGTCATGTTTTCCTTGAGATGTTTGCATTACTGGTATCCTATCACTCACTGTTGGAAAATGACATGAACCAACTTATGGCATCGCACTTATATTTAAAATTTGTTTATATCGTTCTGCTTATTGTTGATGACAAAGGGGGAGAAATATATGAATTAATATGTTTGCTATCACTAATGGTTGCTATCACTGATGCTGATGATGATATGGTTGCTATTACTGATGTTGATATGTTTGCTATCACTGATGTTGATATGGTTGCTATCACTGATGCTATGATTAGGCCATACTTGCATCACCAAGTAATATATGATTGCTATCATTGCTATATGCCCTGTATCAAGATATCAAACAAAAATTTGCATTGCACGAGCTGATATCTTACCATGTGATGCAATGCTTGCTAAAATATTCGAAATGTGTACATCATGAAATGATATCAAAATCTTGCTTCACAGCTTTACATGTCGATATCATGCCATATGATGAAATGCTACAATTGATAAACAGTTGAAATAGTTGCGTTACGATACCAAAAGCTAACACTACAAAGGAAGCAAAAATTTGCTAGCTTGCAACTTGCATGTTTCAAGAAGCAAGAGTTGCCTTCTTGAATATCTCTAAACTGCTAGCTTGCAAGCTCTAAAATATTGTAACATTGCTAGCTTGCATGTGCTATCTTGTATGCCGTAAAACTTGCATATCTAAAACTTGATAGATTGAATGTTCTAAGCATGATGTAACACTTGCTAAATCTTCTAGCTCCAAGATTGCATGATGATAAAACTTGATACTATGTTTTTCATGCAATGAGTTGAATCAATATCACACACGATTGATTGTGATACTTCTCCTTTTTGTTGATGACAAAGGGGGAGAAGTATGTTGATGAAAGTATGTTGATGACATGACATGTGATGCATAAGTTTATGCATATGTTCATGTTGACGTGTTGCAAGTATTCATGATGAATATTGCAATGACTTGAATTCAGTTTGAATTCAAGGTTCTATCAATATGGCATATTGATAGGGGGAGTTTGTTTAAACTCTGGGAGTTAAGGTTAACTCCATTTATGATGACATGTTGCTTAGATTTTTGAATCTAAGAGTTTCTAACAATATGACATATTGATAGGGGGAGTCTGTTTAATCTCCGGGAGTTAAGTTTAACTCCGTCATCAAGTAGTTGTCATCATCAAAAAGGGGAAGATTGTTGAATCTCGTATTTTGATGTGAAACTACTTGATATATGTTTATGATTTAATCTCTTTTAAGTGACGTAGGATGCTTTAATCAGGATGAGACAATTAAAGCAGGAACATCATGTTGTGCCGGAGGAACATGTCAGAAGATTGGATGTCGGCCCGGTGGATCGGTCGACGTATCGACAGAAGGCTTCGGGCCGTGGACTCGGGCATCGGGCCAAGAAGAGCGGGTATTGTGCCAAGGATATCGGAGTTGCGGAGTCAACTGGCCGATTGGGCAATAGGCTGCAGGAGAGGACGATGCACCGAAGAATCGGACGAAGCGTCGAGGGACCAATGACATGCCGGATAACTTGGTTAAATTGCTTAGGATTAATTGTCTCGATCGAAGTTTTGTTTTAATTGTGCAGGATTAACTATGATAACGATGAAGACATAAAGCGAAACAAAGTGTCGAAGTCAAGCGCGAAGGATTTGTTGCGAGTTCGAGAGTTCGACGGAAGTCCGAAGGTTCGTCGGGAATGCTACCAGAGCTCACCGAGAAAGATCGGAGCTTGCCGAAGAAGCTCATTGGAACTCGCTAAGATCAAATCATGAAGTCTAGGAGCTTTGCCGGGAGTCCATGAGAATGGTTTCCGAGAGTTCATCCGGAAGACCCATGGGAAGTTTGCTTAGGAAGCTTCGCCATAAGAAGTCTTGACTTGCGAACTTTGTAATAGCTTAGAAAATATCTTTAAATTCATAGTTAGCACATTAATTAGGGTTAGGATTAGGTGTTAATCCTATAACCCACGTAGGGGCCAATTAGGCTCAAGTTGGACTGGTTTTGGGCCAAGTTTGGAGCCAAACCAAGTGAGCTGAAATAGTACAAGAGGTGGCACCCGGGGTTGGAGGTAGCACCGAGAGGCCATGTCTCCTAAGCGAGGCTGGGCGGTGCAAACCGCCCCACCAAGAGGTGCAACCGCCCAGGGCTCGGTCTTTGAGCTCGCGGCGGGCAACCTCTCGGTCGGCGGTGCAACCGCCTGAGCTCGATCTTCGAAGCTCTGGCGAGAGAGGTGCAACCGCCTCGACAGAGGTGGCACCGTGAGGCTCGATCTTTGAGCTCGCCGGGGTGCAACCTCTCCGATCAAGAGGTGCAACCGCCTGATCCCGGAATTCCGGGATTTGATCGATTTGATCGTTTTGAGCTCCAAATTAGAACTGGGTTGGGGCCTATATATACCCCACCCATTCAGCACTGAAAGCACAGCACATACACTCGAAATCTTGCTGTCTTTCTGTGTTTCTTAGAGCTCAAAACTGCTAGTTCTCCTCCTTCTATTCTTCAAGTTTGAATTGTAAAGAGAGGAGAGAAAACTTCTGTAAGGGTTGTCTCCTGAGCCCATCAAAAGGAGTGAAACTGTAAAAGGGCAGTTGGCCTTCGCCCATTGAAGGAAGGCAGCTAGTTGACGTCGGTGACCTCGTCGGAGGAGGAATCCAAAAGTGGAGTAGGTCAATACTGACCGAACCACTCTAAATCTCTGGTTTGCTTTTACTTTGAGCACTTTATCATTACTGCAAACCTCCTACATAGCTACTGCCCTCTGCGCTTTTACGAACGAGTCTCTAAGTTCTGATCTTTCCGAATCTGCATTCAGACGTAAATCGGTGTTTTCGTACGATCTTTACACTGCAGTTTACGCTTACGTTTTGATTCCATTTATAACTGCAAATTGCTTTTTGCGTATTCATAAAACGCTTTTCAAAGTTCAAAACTGCATTTAGGCGTAAAACTGCGTTTAGGCGTAAAACCGCGTTTAGGCGTAAAATTACGCTTTTGGCGAAAAAAAACTGCGTTTAGGCGTAAACTGCGTTTAGGCATAAAACTGCGTTTAGACGTAAAACTGCGTTTAGACGTAAAACTGCGTTTAGATGCAAAACTGCGTTTAGACGTAAAACTGCACTAAGACGTAAAACTGCACTTAGACGTAAAACTGTGTTTAGACGCAAACTGCGCCAGGCGAAACCGCGCTTTAAACGCATAAACTGTGTTTAGACGCGAAACTGTGTTTAGACGCATAAACCGCGCTTTTAGACATAAACTGTGTTTAGACGCAAACTGTCTTTAGACGAAATGCGCTTAGACAGGCCAAATCGCGCTTTAGATGCAAACCGCGCTTAAATGCAAACTGCGCTTAGACACAATCTGCATTTAGACGCAAACTGCATTTAGACGCAAACTGCGTAAACTACACTTAGATACAAACTGTGAATCGGCTTTTACATCGAAATCATTTTTATTGGACGAACGCAGCTTTCGGTTTTAATCGCAGAAAGATTTCCGCTGCACTAATTCACCCCCCCCCCCTATTAGTGCTCTCGATCCTAACATTTAGTATCGGAGCGGGGTATTTCTCATTTCGGATTTACACCCGAGAGAAATGGCTCTTCAAGAGGGCTTTTCGGTCTTTCTTCCATCGTTCTTTAACGGATTGGACTACACTTATTGGAAAACTCGAATGAGAGTTTTCTTGATTTCTCTAAATATGGATTTATGGAATATCGTTGAAAACAGTTTTCAACTTCCCTCTAAACGGATGAACGAATGGTCGGATTTAGAGAAGAAGTATTTTTCTTTAAAATAAAGGCTATGAATGCCTTATTTTGGCGCTTTGGACAAAAAATGAGTTCAATCGGGTTTCTTTGTGCTTAAACGGCTTTCGATATCTGGCGACTCTTGAAATCACGCACGAGGGAACTAGTAGAGTCAAAGACTCGAAAGTTAATATTTTACTGCATGATTTCGAGCTTTTTCATATGAAACCGTTTAAACCGTTGTTGACATGTACACCCGTTTTTCTGGATGTCGTCAATGGTTTAAAATCACTTGGTAAAAGCTTTTCGGATTTTGAACTCGTTAACAAAGTTTTGCGCTCACTTTCTAAAACTTGGGATTCAAAAGTAACTGCTATTCAAGAATCGAAAAACTTGAACCAATTTCCACTTGAAGAACTAATTGGTTCATTGATCACATATGAAATGACGTGCAATGCACGTGAAGAACTTGAGAACCACCTTCCAAAGAACAGGAAGGATTTGGGACATAGAACATTTGAAAACCACTCGAGCATAAGCTTAAGTGATGGTGAACTTAAACTACAAATGAAACAAAAATTAAAAAGTAAAAAGAACGAAACTACTTGCTTTGAATGCAAGAAGAAGAACAAAAATTGGGATGAATCGAGCTCCTCCGAAGACGAGGAGAAAATCAACAAAGGCGAGGTGGCAAACTACGCCTTTACGCCTTTCGACGCTGAGGTAATCAAAATGCCTTTAATTTACTTTGAAATTACATGATGCTTTTCATAAAGCATTTTTTTTTAATTTTCTTGACAATTGCATGTTTAATAATCTTATAATGAAAATACAAACAATTAGGAATCATGCTTATCATTCTAGAAATTTTGAAAATAATCATGAAAATTGCATGTTTATGATAAACAAAATGATTTTGATTAAAAATACCTTATGAAATCATGCTATATGTGGTTGAGAAGTAATAATGTGTATCATGTTAATTTCCATTGTTATTTCTCGATGAAATCATGAATCTATTTATAAATTTTGTGAGCCATAAAAATGATTTTGATAATTTAAAATTGAAATAAGTTTTATCAAAATCATGATCTTGATTTATCAAATTGAATGAATTGAAAATGAACAATAATTTTTCTCTTGAATGATTGTGACTTGTATTCCTTGTATTCATGATATGATTTTTATGCAATTCCTTGTATTCATGAAACATTTATCTCATCACTCAATTATTTCTTTTCAATATTCCTCAAGTGATGATATGAATGCATGAGATATTCATGAATTTATTTTTTCAATCATGCACGATAGGATGCAACGTGACAAACTAATACCTTGATTATTTGAAATAATATGAATGATGATTTGGAATCATGCATATAATAATGAGTTTATATGTTTTAAAAAATGTACATGTTTTAATTTGAAAATATAATGATGCACAAATAAGATTAATACTAACCTTTGTCATGATTTAAAAATTGATGTAAAGGGTTTTTCCCTTTCTTTTTGACAATGACAAAAGGGGAGATAGCTAGCTTGCACAATTCAAGAAGAAAGCAAAAATTGCACTTCTCAAAAGAGAAGAAATTGCTATCTTGAACATCATTAAGAAGTGCTATCTTGCAGATCTCAAGACACACAAATGCAATCATGCAAAATTTGTAATTTTGCACATCATTAAAATTTATGATGCTTTGGTGATTATGCATGTTCTAAAATGTTATAAAATTCACTAGCTTCCATGATGTAGAACTTAGCTATATTGAACATCACCAAGGAATGCTATCTTAACTATCTCAAGAAGCAAAAAGTTAACTTACACATCTAGCAAAACTTATATTTCAAGAAGCAAGAGTTGCTTTCTTGAACATCTCAAAATTGCTAGCTTGCGAGTCTTAAAATGTAGAAATTTTTTTGCTAGCCTGTATTTGGTAAACTTGCTATCATACCACCATGATGATGAGCATGCCTTATCTTCATGATTATATTTGAAAAACTATGGCAAAAATATGTCCGAATGATTAAACGTGTTAAAAATATTTTTTCGGACTTTTTTGATTGAATGATCAAATCACCTGATTGCCATAATGATTTTACACAATTACTTACAATGATTACATGTTGGAAATTAGGTGCTTAAATACAAAATTTTTATGATAATAAGCATGTTTTACCTTCATGATTGTAATTGAATATCTCTAGTAAAACTCTGTCCGAATGTATGAAAGTGTCAAATTTCATTTTCGGATTTTCCTGATCCTAACAATTGGATTTTCTTGATACATTATCCTCTTCCGAATTTAACAAGCATATGTCATATCAAGTTTAATTCACATCATTGATTTTTGATATATGGAATCATCTAGCAAATGCACTTATCATGTAAAAAATATTTTTCGGAAAACATATTTGATGATTCCCTCTTACCAAAGGAAGACATTTTTACATACAAGGATTTGACTCACTTACATATCTTAATCCTTGCAAAAATGAAGTGTGCTTTAATATCTCATCGATTTGAACTTCACATATGGCTTTCCTCCTTCATGTAAAAAGATAACAAATAAAAAGGAAGAAGCAATAAAAGCTATCTCCATGTCATGTTTTCCTTGAGATGTTTGCATTACTGGTATCCTATCACTCACTGTTGGAAAATGACATGAACCAACTTATGGAATCGCACTTATATTTAAAATTTGTTTATATCGTTCTCCTTGTTGTTGATGACAAAGGGGGAGAAATATATGAATTAATATGTTTGCTATCACTAATGGTTGCTATCACTGATGCTGATGATGATATGGTTGCTATTACTGATGTTGATATGTTTGCTATCACTGATGTTGATATGGTTGCTATCACTGATGCTATGATTAGGCCATACTTGCATCACCAAGTAATATATGATTGCTATCATTGCTATATGCCCTGTATCAAGATATCAAACAAAAATTTGCATTGCACGAGCTGATATCTTACCATGTGATACAATGCTTGCTAAAATATTCGAAATGTGTACATCATGAAATGATATCAAAATCTTGCTTCACAGCTTTACATGTCGATATCATGCCATATGATGAAATGCTACAATTGATAAACACTTGAAATAGTTGCGTTACGATATCAAAAGCTAACACTACAAAGGAAGCAAAAATTTGCTAGCTTGCAACTTGCATGTTTCAAGAAGCAAGAGTTGCCTTCTTGAATATCTCTAAACTGCTAGCTTGCAAGCTCTAAAATATTGTAACATTGCTAGCTTGCATGTGCTATCTTGTATGCCGTAAAACTTGCATATCTAAAACTTGATACTTGAATGTTCTAAGCATGATGTAACACTTGCTAAATCTTCTAGCTCCAAGATTGCATGATGATAAAACTTGATACTATGTTTTTCATGCAATGAGTTGAATCAATATCACACACGATTGATTGTGATACTTCTCCTTTTTGTTGATGACAAAGGGGGAGAAGTATGTTGATGAAAGTATGTTGATGACATGACATGTGATGCATAAGTTTATCCATATGTTCATGTTGACGTGTTGCAAGTATTCATGATGAATATTGCAATGACTTGAATTCAGTTTGAATTCAAGGTTCTATCAATATGGCATATTGATAGGGGGAGTTTGTTTAAACTCTGGGAGTTAAGGTTAACTCCATTTATGATGACATGTTGCTTAGATTTTTGAATCTAAGAGTTTCTATCAATATGGCATATTGATAGGGGGAGTTTGTTTAAACTCCGGGAGTTAAGTTTAACTCCGTCATCAAGTAGTTGTCATCATCAAAAAGGGGAAGATTGTTGAATCTCGTATTTTGATGATGAAACTACTTGATATATGTTTATGATTTAATCTGCGTTTTGAGTGACGTAGGATGCTTTGATCAGATGAGACAATTAAAGCAGGAACATCATGTTGTGCCGGAGGAACATGTCAGAAGATTGGACGTCGGCCCGGTGGATCGGTCGACGTATCGACAGAAGGCTTCGGGCCGTGGACTCGGGCATCGGGCCAAGAAGAGCGGGTATTGTGCCAAGGATATCGGAGTTGCGGAGTCAACTGGCCGATTGGGCAATAGGCTGCAGGAGAGGACGATGCGCCGAAGAATCGGACGAAGCGGCGAGGGACCAATGACATGCCGGACAACTTGGTTAAATTGCTTAGGATTAATTGTCTCGATCGAAGTTTTGTTTTAATTGTGCAGGATTAACTATGATAACGATGAAGACATAAAGCGAAACAAAGTGTCGAAGTCAAGCGCTTGAAGGATTTGTTGCGAAGTTCGAGAGTTCGACGGAAGTCGAAGGTTCGGTCGGGAATGCTACCGAGCTTCGCCGAGAAAGATCGGAGCTTGCGAAGAAGCTCATTGGAACTCGCTAAGATCAAATCATGAAGTCTAGGAGCTTGCCGGGAGTCCGCAGAATGGTTTCAGAGTTCATCGGAAGACCGCGGAAGTTTCTTGGGAAGCTTCTTGGGTAAGAAGTCTTGACTTGCGAACTTTGTAATAGCTTAGAAAATGTCTTTAAATTCATAGTTAGCACATTAATTAGGGTTAGGATTAGGTGTTAATCCTATAACCCAAGTAGGGGCCAATTAGGCTCAAGTTCGGACTGGTTTGGGCCAAGTTTGGAGCCAAACCAAGTGAGCTGAAATAGTAAAAGAGGTGGCACCGCCAGGGTTGGAGGTAGCACCGCCCAGGCCATATCTCCTAGCGAGACTAGGCGGTGCAACCGCCCCAGCCAAGAGGTGCAACCGCCCAGGGCTCAGTCTTTGAGCTCTGCCAGGCGGTGCAACCTCTCCAATCAGGCGGTGTAACCGCCTGAGCTCGGTCTTCGAGCTCTGGCAGAGAGGTGCAACCGCCTCTGGCAGAGGTGGCACCGCCCAGAGGCTCAGTCTTCGATTTGATCGTTTTGAGCTCCAAATTTGAACTGGGTTGGGGCCTATATATACCCCACCCATTCAGCACTGAAAGCGCAGCACATACACTCGAAATCTTGTTGTCTTTCTGTGTTTCTTAGAGCTCAAAACTGCTAGTTCTCCTCCTTCTATTCTTCAAGTTTGAATTGTAAAGAGAGGAGAGAAAACTTCTGTAAGGGTTGTCTCCTGAGCCCATCAAAAGGAGTGAAACTGTAAAAGGGCAGTTGGCCTTCACCCATTGAAGGAAGGCAGCTAGTTGATGTCGGTGACCTCGTCGGAGGAGGAAGCCAAAAGTGGAGTAGGTCAAGACTGACCAAACCACTCTAAATCTCTGGTTTGCTTTTACTTTGAGCACTTTATCATTACTGCAAACCTCCTACATAGCTACTGCCCTCTGCGCTTTTACGAACGAGTCTCTAAGTTCTGATCTTTCCGAATCTACATTCAGACGTAAATCGGTGTTTTCGTACGATCTTTACACTGCAGTTTACGCTTACATTTTGAATCCATTTATAACTGCAAATTGCTTTCTGCGTATTCATAAAACGCTTTTCAAAGTTCAAAACTACATTTAGACGTAAAACTGCGTTTAGACGTAAAACTGCGTTTAGACGTAAAATTACGCTTTGACGTAAAAACTGCGTTTAGACGCAAAACTGCGTTTAGACGTAAAACTGCGTTTAGACGCAAAACTGCGTTTAGATGTAAAACTGCACTTAGACGTAAAACTGCACTTAGACCTAAAACTGCGTTTAGACGTAAACTATGCTCAGACGCAAACTGCGCTTAAACACAAACTGTGTTTAGACGCAAACTGTGTTTAGATGCAAACTGCGCTTAGACACAAACTGTGTTTAGACGCAAACTATGTTTAGACGCAAACTGCGCTTAGACGCAATCTGCGCTTAGACGCAAATTGCGCTTAAATGCAAACTGCGCTTAGATGCAATCTGCATTTAGACGCAAACTGCGTAAACTACACTTAGATACAAACTGTGAATCGGCTTTTACATCGAAATAGTTTTTATCGGACGAACGTAGCTTTCGGTTTTAATCGCAGAAAGATTTCCGCTGCACTAATTCACCCCCTCTTTGTGCTCTCGATCCTAACATGACACGGGATCTCTATAAATAGGAGGGATTCACAGCCTCATAGGCAAGAGTCTTTGCTTGCCTTTCCTATTCTCCTCTCCCTCTCCACCTTAGAGGTCTGGAGTTTTGAGGAGGGTCATCGCAACCCTGCTGTGTAGATCACCGCTAGAGAGGAGGATGCTTGACCTCCTTCACCCTCTCCTAAGGATCTGCAAGGAAACAGGGATATACGATCTCCCTAGGTAACACAATCTCTATACGCAGTTTTGTGTTTTTGCGGATTTTTTCGCACCAATCTTCGCACGACGACGAACATCTTTTTGGGAATCGGCGATTTTTGTTTTCTTGTTCTTCCGCTGCGCATATGATGTCGCCCCCATGATTTCCCAACAGTGGTATCAGAGCCAGGTTGTTCGTGCGAATGATTGATTTTGAACTGCGTGTGTTGTGTTTAGGAAGAATATTGACGTCAAAATCGTTGACGCAAAAGCGAGGAAGGGCAGCAACAGTTGCTGCCCTCGATCTGCATGCCTGCAGCCACCTGCATCAGTAGTCGCAGCCGCAACCAGGCAGCACAGCGCCGGCGCATGCGCAAGCGCTGTGCCTGCAGTAGTCGGCCGGCGGTCTGCTTGCAGCAGGCTTGCTGCCGGTGGGGCTGGCAGCCCACGAGTAGAGGCGCGCCGAGGGCGGCGGCGCCGCCTGCCGAAGGAAGCGGCGCCTGCCGCCCGCAAAGGCAGCGACGCCGCCGCCGCCAGGGCAGCGACGCCACCGCCGCTGCTCCGCTGGGTGAAACCCTCCCACATAAGGGCCGCCTTCAAGGGACAGCACCGCCAATGAGTGGCGACAGGGGCGCCACTGGCGCAATGGCGGCTTCAATGGCAAGGCGTGCGGCTTGGCGCGAGGGCACTGCCCTCGCCCTCGCCGCACAGGCCGCCGCCAGCAGGGTGGCGGCTAAATGACAGTTTTGCTCCTATGAATTTGAGAAATTCCAATTTCTATCTTTTGTCCAAATTACGAAAATACCCTTAGGAATTGAGAAATTCCCTACATGTCCCTGATTTCAGAAAAATATTAATTAATTAAAAGGTTTAGTTGATTATTATTTTTTATTATTATCTAGTAGTCCTACATGATGATGATTATTTATACATGTGATGTATGATGTGTGGGACGGATGATCATGGACAGGTGTGATGTGTGTACTTGTGATTATTATTATTGAGGTCTGCGAACCTCCATTATATTTTCGTTTTATTGTCGGGCCTGCGTGCCTATGATTAAGTTGTAATCACATGAGGAGGCGAGCGGGGCGTGGATGCGATAGCGGGACCCACGAGACGGACGATCGTGATGCATGGAGATGCATCAAGATGTCGATTTAAAACCGACGAGGGCGAGATGAACGATCACGGGGCATGGAGATGCACCGTTGCACACATAGATCTTGATGTGAGTGATTAGGCCCTATCGCTCGGGCCTAATCATATTAGGTTGTGGTCCATGATCATCGATGTGATTGCTTATACACATACTAGATATGTATATATATTTGCATGCGATGTAGATATATATTAAATATGTATATGTGTGACATGTCATATTAGGAGACCAAATTATAGAAACATCTCGATATTATTAAGTCGGTAAGCGTGAGGCAATTAGATTGACCCACGTGGCCTTCCATCGTTATGAGTAGGAACCGATTCCGGTGTAGGTTGAGTTGGTCGAGTCCCTCGAGACTCACCTATATCGCGATTCGCTATCTTGCTTACGACATAGAGATGTCACCGGTGACCGAGGACATGGTATGCTTGGTCGAGTCCCTCGAGGGTATATCATCATCAGACTCATCTTGTAACGAAGGTGTTGACTTAACCGAGCATCATGTTTGGTCGAGTCCCTCGAGGCCATGGTGATTCGGAGGCCGAACGGGACGGGAATCACAAGGAGTTGTGATCGGCAAGAGTTGCCTACCTTTTTAGGCTTAGTGTGATTGGTCGAGTCCCTCGAGGTTACACTAAGACGCTGATTGGATCCCCGATCCCCACTAGAAGTTCTGCTGGAGACTTCGTTTTCACGTCTTTGAGGGTGTCGCGTGACTCGTTAGTAAAATAGTGGGAGCATATTAAGATAGAAGTCCATATCTTGATAGTTTATTTCTTGCAAAATCTGCATGTTATTCATTTCTGCTATATCTTTATTTTCAGAAAATGTCGCTTTCAAATCCCTTACGTGGCATACTTGATGTCAACCGCCCTTCATGGTCCAAATTATACGGATTGGCTCCGAAACTTGAGAATTGTTCTCAAGAGAGAAAATCGTGGTACGCCCTTGATACATGATGCCTACGCCCGAAGAAGGGCAAGCGAGGATGAGATCGCCGTTACGTGAAGTACATTGATGACTCCACTCTTGCTTTCGATTGCTATATGTTGGGCTCTATGACTCGAGTTACTGAGAGACAACATGAAAAGATGGATGCCAAATCCATTCTCCTACATGTCCGAAAATTGTTTGAGGAACAGGGAAGGACTCAACGATATGAGATATCCAAGAGCCTTTTCCGCGCTAGGATGACTAAGGGGACACCGGTTCAGAACCATGTCCTAAAGATGATTGAGTGGATAGAGAAACTCACAGGTCTAGGAATGGTCCTAGAGGATAACTTGTGTGTGGACATTGTGCTTCAGTCCCTACCAGATTCCTTTTCACAATTCATAATGAATTTTAATATGAACAAGCTTGAGGTGACTCTCCCAGAGCTCCTCAATATGTTAAGGGAGGCAGAGAGTACTATTAAGAAAGAGAAGCCAGTTCTCTACACTCGTGAGACCAGAAAGAAAAGGAAAGCAGAAAGGTCCCTTAAAAAGGGAAAGGGCAAGGGCAAACAAGGTAAAGCAAAGGTTGCTAAGAAAGACCCAGCAAAGGACAAAGACCAGTGCTTCCACTGTGGTAAAGATGGGCATTGGAAGAGAAACTGCAAAGAGTACCTTGCAGAAAGGGCGAAACAAAAGCTTGATGAAGCTTCAGGTACATTCATGATCAGTCTCCATTTGTCAGACTCTTATGATAACATATGGGTATTGGATACCAGTAGTGCTTATCATATATGCAATTCGTTGCAGGTTCTGGCAAGGCCTATGAGACTACAGAGAGGCGAGATGGACCTCAAGATGGGTAATGGAGCAAAAGTTGCTGTATTAGCTGTTGGCGAGGTCACCCTACATCTGCCTAGTGGAGCTTTTATTGCATTAGATGCATGTTATTTTGTTCCTTCTATTATCAAAAACATTATCTCCATTTCATGTTTAACAGTTAGTGGATATAAATTTGTTTTTGCGAACAATGGTTGTTCGATATTATTATATGATAAGATCATCACGAAAGGAACATTGCATAATGGTTTATTTATGTTAGACACCACTCAACATATCATGAATGTAAATGTGTCCAAAAGGAAACGAGATGAGTTGAACAGTGCAAACCTGTGGCATTGTAGGCTAGGTCACATCCATGAAAGAAGGATTCAAAAGTTGCTAAATGATGGATATCTAGATCCATTCGACTATGTGTCATATGCGACTTGTGAGCCTTGCATTCGTGAAAAACTGACCAAATCTCCATTTAGTAGAACTGGAGAGAGAGCCAATGAGTTGTTGGAACTCATACATAGTGATGTATGTGGACCCATGTCAACTCATGCCATTGGAGGTTACTCCTACTTCATTACATTTACTGATGATTTCTCAAGGTATGGATATGTGTACTTAATGAAGTACAAGTCTGAGACCTTTGAAAAATTCAGAGAGTATAAGAATGAGGTGGAGAACCAGACTGGAAAGAGTATCAAAACTCTTCGATCAGATCGAGGAGGTGAATACTTAAGTACAGAGTTTACTCAGTTCCTCAAGGACCATGGGATATTATCCCAATGGACACCTCCTTATACACCTCAGCTCAATGGTGTCTCTGAAAGGAGAAATCGTACATAATTAGATATGATACGGTCCATGATGAGTTTCGCTGACCTACCCATCTCATTCTGGGGATATGCCCTAGAAACCGCAGCTTACCTTCTGAACAGAGTTCCAACTAAGTCGGTAGTGTCTACACCATATGAGATATGGAAAGGGAAGAAGCCTGATCTTAAGGTTGTTAAGATCTGGGGCTGCCCTGCCCATGTTAGAAGACACAACCCCGATAAGTTAGAATCAAGGACAGAGCGATGCAAATTTGTGGGATACCCCAAGGAAACTTGTGGGTATTATTTCTATCATCTCGAGGACCAAAAGGTCTTTGTAGCTAAGAGAGCAGTGTTCCTTGAGAAGGAACACATTCTTGACGGAGACAGTGGGAGAATGATAGAATTGAGCGAGGTTAGAGAACCAAGCTCAAGCACAAGGATAAGTAAGACATATCATGAATGTGTGAAAACTTGCTTAGGATGTGTTTTGTTATGTAGTTCACTTGTAATTAGGATTAGGATTAAGAGATAATCCTATATCCTGGTTAGGGGCCAACTGGGCCCAAAATAAGACTTGGTTTGGGCTAAATTTGAAGCCAAACAAGTGAACCGAAGGGTCTGGCGGTGGCACCGCCAGACTGGGCAGTTGCACCACCCAACACCCGAGAGCTGGGCGGTAGCACCGCCTGGGTTGGGCGGTGGCACCGCCCAACACTGTCAATGTCTGACACTGACAAGCAGTGGCACCGCCAGCATCGGGAACTCAAAGAGAATTCAAATTTTGGAGCTCAAATTTGAATCCTCTTGAGGCCTATAAATACCCCTCAAATCTCAGTTGAGAGAACAACTTTTTGAGTAGCAAGTGTTTGAGAGAAAGGCCTTAGAAAAGTCTTAGCTAGCCTTGTTTTCAATTTGCTAGTGTTCACCTCCTACTTTCTTGTTGAAAATCTGTAAGAGAGTGAACTGCTTGTAAAAAGTTGTAAGAGGGGTATTCATCCTTCCCTTTCAAGAGATTTGCTAGTGGAAGGTGGGAGCCTCACCGAAGAGGGGCCTCGCAAGTGGATGTAGATCACTTGACCGAACTACTGTAAAATCGGCGTGATCTTTGGTTTGCATTTACTTATTGTCATTTACATTACTGCAAACCATTTGCACTTTAATGCTATACTGCTTTGTCTCAGTCTTACTTATCCCTTCAAGTTAAAACGCAATCGAAATGATTTTAAACAAACACGTTGCTTTCATCTTACGAAGTTTCCGAAAAGTGTTTAAATCGTGAAAAGTTATCGCATTTTACCGCTGCACTAATTCACCCCCCCCTCTTAGTGCCGCTCCAATCCTAACAGCAGGATTGCGGGCGGTTGCACTGCTGGCTGGGGCGGTGCAACCGCTTGCAACCCCAGCCAGTAGTGCAACCGCTTGCAACCCATGACAACCGGCGGTGCTACCGCCAGCTAGAGCGGTGCCACCGCCTGCAGGCAGTGAGCACTCGTTTTGACTACTGTGTGGTCTGTTTTGAATGTTTCTTACTTAAGAAGAGTTTTTATTTATGGAGCAGTCAACTTTACTTACGTAACTACGTAAGAATTTTCATTTTAAGATGAGACATTTGCACGATCAAGATAGATCTAGTGACGCGTATATTCTTCTTCAAATGTTGTATTCATGTTTGTGACAGTTTGTCCACGTTGGTAAGCTTTGCAAGTTCATGACAAACTTTGCTTACAAGACACAAGTTCATGATATAGTTGAAATTAAAAGTAACGAACTAATCAGTTTGATGGGATTGGAAATCTAGAGGATATGTGAAGGTAGAAATATGGGTTTCCAATTCTAAGGGATTAAATAGGTTTGTATTGCTCTTGTAATTTTAGTTTTCTAATCTTCTTTTTGTTATTTAGGCTTAGGGAGCATCGCGTGTTCTTTTTGGATCTCAAGTTATGAATATCGAGAATCCAAAGAGCAGGATATTATTTCTTGCTCCTAACTTGGGATGGTTTACTTTTCTACAAGACAAGATAATTTTTAGGTACCCATTTACTTTTGGGTGCCTCGAAAGTTGATCTATATTGTTTGTCATGTTGCATAGAGTTTATCAAGGTTCCTTTAGGAACCCAAATTAATTTGTTCGGACTAATTTTCTTGAATGGACAATAATGCGTTATGTGTCCATGCTTGCAACAAAAGTTGCATTTGCTTTGGTGTTGAACATGTAGGATGGGGCTTTTTATGAAGGTGGTTGGATTTTGGTAAGAATTTCTCACAAATCCGATTCCACTTCTTTTGGGAATGTGACCCTTGCTTGTAAGGATCATGTTCAAAGACTTGCTACCAACCTCAAATTTCTTCAAGGTGTCCATGAGTAACAATTAAGACTGTCATGATCTTTTTTTAGCAATTTATATTTTCTACTAATAATCTTGCATTCATCAAATAAATCATGGAAGGCATTTAATAACTCATCAAATGATAAATCTTCATTAATTAAATTAGTTACCTCCTCTTCGATGGCCATTAAGGCGTAATGAGCAACTTGCTCGGTGTTGGACTCCTCTTCTTCGGACGCGCTCGAATCATCCCATGTTGCTTTGAGTGCCTTCTTCTTTGATGTTCTCTTCTTGACTTGGGGATAATCACTCTTGTAGTGTCCCGGCTTTTTGCACTCATAGCAAATAACTTGGTCCCTTTTGGGTTCAAGTTTATTTTTTGTGTCATTTTTAAACTTGTTTCTCTTAATTAATTTTTTGAATTTTCTTGTTAGAAGTGTCAAGTCATCGTCACAGTCCTCATCACTTGAGTTTTCTCTCAAGTGGTCATCTAAAGTTTTAAGTATCATATCCTTCATATTCTTTGGAAGGATGTCTTCTTGTTCTTCTTGAGCCTTGCATGTCATTTCATAGGTCATTAATGACCCGATTAGTTCTTCAAGAGGGAAGTTGCTTAAATCTTTAGCCTCTTGAATAGCAGTGACTTTAGGGTCCCAACTCTTAGGAAGGGATCTTAGAATCTTATTTACGAGCTCAAAATCCAAAAAACTTTTGCCGAGTCCTTTTAGACCATTGACGACATCCGTGGAAACGGTGTACATGTCGCCAATAGTCTCGCTTCGGTTTCATTCGAAAAGTTCAAAAAGAGTGTATAAAAGATTGATTTTTGACTCTTTTACTCTACTTGTGCCTTCATGAGTCACTTCGAGTGTATGCCAAATATCAAACGCAGTTTCACAAACCGAAACACGATTAAACTCATTTTTATCAAGTGCACAAAATAAGGCATTCATAGCCTTTACATTAAGAGCGAAAGTCTTCTTCTACAATTCATTCCAATCGATCATTGGAAGAGAAGATTTCGAAAAACCATTCTTGACAAGATTCCAAAGTTCAAAATCCATCTCTCTTGGGTTTTAATCCGTTTGAGAGTGAACCCTGCTCTAATATCAATTGTTAGGATCAAGAGCACTAAGAGGGGGTGAATTAGTGCAGCGGAAAACTTTCAACGTTTAAAACTGCGTTCGTACGACAAGAGCAATTTCGGTAGAAAAGTCGACTCATAAATTACTTTAACTTGAGATCAGGTAAGAAGCAGTTAAAACAAATCTATAGAGGCAATTTGCAGTTATGATGGAAATTAGAATGTAAGTGCAAACTGAAATACGATGTTCATATGTTAAAAGCGATTTCAATAGAAAAGCTGATTTGTAAATCACTTTAACTTGTGATTAGGCAAGAAGCAGTTAAAATGAATCTATGAAGGCAGTTTGCAGTTGTGATGGAAATCAGAATATAAGCGTAAACTGAAATACGATGTTCATACGAGAAAAGCGATTTACGTCTAAACACCAATTCGAAAAATACAGAGCTTAGAAACGCAATCGTAAAAGCGCAGAAGGCAATGAGCTATGAAGGAGGTTTGCAGTAAGGATAATAAGCTCAAAGTAAATGCAAGCCAGAGACCAACGCGATTTTAGAGTGGTTCGGTCAATATTAACCTACATCCACTTTTGGCTTCCTCCACCGATGAGGTCACCGACGTCCACTAGAGGCCTTCATTCAATAGGCGAAGGCCAACTACCCTTTTACAGATTCACTTCTTTTGACGGGCTTAGGAGACAACCCTTACAAACTTTTCTCTCCTCTCTTGAAAGATCTGAACTTGGAAGAAAAGAGGGAGAAGAACCTTTAGCTTATACAACACTTTTGAGCTCTAAAAATCACAGAGTAAGATCAAAATTTTGGTGGTTTTTCGTTGCTCTTTCATTGCTGAAAGAGTGGGGTATTTATAGGCCCCAAACCAGTTTGAATTTGGAGCTCAAAACTGTCATTTCTCAGAATTTCGGGGTCTGGCGGTTGCACCGCCTGACTGGGGCGGTTGCACCTCCTGGCAGAGCTCGGAGATCGAGCTCAGGTGGTTGCACCACTGTCAAAGGCAGTTGCACCGCCCAGCCAGAACTCGAAGACTGAGCCTTGAGCGGTGCCACCGCCGACCCAGGAGGTGCCACCTCTGGGCGAGAGATCTAGGTCCGAATGAGTTGATCCATTCGGCCCAATTTGGTTCTTTCAAGGGCCCAATTGCCCCTGGATTAAGTTTATGGGATCACCTCCCATTTCTAACTTAATCACCATGCTAACTACGATAATTCTTAAGACTTTTACTACAGCTTGCTCCGGTGCGTCAATCGCTCCTTCCGGCGAGCTTCCAGCAAACATCCGACGGACCTCCGGCGATGCTCCTGCGGACTTCCGGCAAACTCCTGGACTTGCGACGATCCACTTGGCAAGTTCCAACGAGCTTCTTTTGGCAAGCTCCTGGACTTCTCGGATTTGTTCCCGCAGAACCTCCGACGACCGTCCGGACTTCCGTCAAGCTCTCGAACTCCTAACGTGATCATAGTCTTGACTCCGACGCAACTCCTGCTGCATGTCTTACTTTCATCATAGTTAATCCTACACACTTATCTCAACATATGGATAGATAACAAATGGCAATTGACGTCATCATCAAAATCCGAAATTCAATAGGTACCACCGCCTAACAGCATTAACTATCGGCGGTACCACTACCCAAGCTTCTTGGAGACTTAACCATGGGCGGTTCCACTGCCCTATTCTGGTAGTGCCACCACCAAACAGGGTTCAACAACTTGTTTAAGCCTTGAATCTGGCCCAAACCAGTCCAATTACGGGCCTAGTTGGCCCTTAATAGGTTTAATGGGATTACCTCCCAAACCTAACCATAATTACATGCTAACTTCGATTTTTAAGGCATAGACTAAACAAAAAAGTCCAATAAGTCTAGGTTTCTTCCGACGAGCTTCTGGTGATCTTTCGACAGACTTCCGACGATCTCTCAATAATCTTCTAGCAGACTCCCGGCAAGCTCCTAGACTTCACGATGATCTTCTTGGCGAGTTCCTATGAGCTTCTTTGGCAAGCTCCTGGACTTCTCGGCAAATTCCGGCGACACTTCCGACGAACCTCCGGACTCTTGATGAACTCTCGAACTCCCAACGAATTCTCGATCTTAACTCTGGCACTTCATTTTGCTTTATGCCTTGATCACTTTCGTAGTTAATCCTACATACTTTTCACAACATATTGATTGAATCAAATAATTTACTAATTGATTTCATCATCAAAATGATATTATTGGGGCCTACGAGCTACCACTTTATTTCTCATTTATTATCGAGCCTACGTGTCTATGATTAAGTTGTAATCACACAAGGAGGCACAATAGGAGCGTGGAAGTAATAGCGGGACCCACGAGGTCGAGACGGATGATCGTGATGTATGGAGATGCATCGAGATGCCGATAGAACCGATGAGGACGAGATGGGCGATCACAGGGCATAGAGATGCACTACTACACACATAGATCTTGATGTGAGTGATTAGGCTCATTGGCTAGGACCTGATCACATTAGGTTGTGGTCGATGATCATCTAGTATGATTGCTCATGTGATATGTGATTACTTATACACCTACTAGATATGTATATATATTTGAATGTAATATAGATATATATTAAATATGTATGTGACATGTCATATTAGGAGACCAAATCATAATCCCCTCTCTTGATAATATTAAGTTAGTAAATGTTAGGCAATTAGATTAACCCACGTGGCCTTCCATTATTATAAGTAGGGACCGATTCTTGATGTAGGTTGAGTTGGTCGAGTCCCTCGAGGCTCACCTATATCGCGATTTGCTATCTTGCCTATGACATAGAGATGTCACCAGTGACCCGAGGACATGGTATGCTTGGTCGAGTCCCTCAAGTGTATATCATCGAATCAGATTCATCTTGTAATGATAGTGTTGAGTTAACTAAACATCATGGTTGGTTGAGTCCCTCGAGACCATGGTGGTTCGGAGTCCGAATAGGATGAGAATCATAAGGAGTTGTGATCAGTAAAAGTTGCCTACGTTTTGGGGTTAGTACGATTGGTCGAGTCCCTTGAGGTTACACTAAGATATTGATTGGATCCCGATCCCTACTAGAAGTCTGCTGGAGACTTCTGTTTCACGTGCTGAGGGTGTCACATGACTCACCAGAAAAGTAGTGGGAGTAGATTAAGGCAGAAGTCCATATCTTATTTATTTTCCTACAAAATCTGAATGTTATTTATTTCTGCTGCATCTTTATTTTAAGAAAATGTTTCTTTCATATCCCTTACGTGACATACTTGATGTCAATCGCCTCATTAGTTTGAATTATATGGATTGGCTCTGCAACTTGAGAATTGTGCTCACAATGGAGAAAATCATGTTCATCCTTGATATAGTGATGCCTACGCCCGAAGAAGGGGCAAGTGAGGATGAGATCGCACACTACGTGGAGTACATAGATGATTCCACTCTTGTTTAGAGTTACATGTTAGGCTCCATGACTCCTGAGTTATAGAGATAACATGAAAAGATGGATGCCAGATCCATTCTCCTATATGTTCGTAAACTATTTGAGGAACAAAGGACTCAGTGATATGAGATATCTAGGAGCATTTTATACGCTAGGATGATTAAGGGGACATCAGTTCAGAACCATGTCCTAATGATGATTGAGTGGATAGAGAAACTCCTAGGTCTAGGAATGGTTCTAGAGGATAACATATGTGTGGATCTTGTGCTTTAGCCCCTACCAGATTCCTTTTCACAATTCATAATGAATTTTAATATGAATAAGCTTGAGGTGACTCTCCTTGAGCTCCTCAATATGTTAAGAGAGGCAAAGAGCACTATCAAGAAAGAGAAGTCAGTTCTATATACTGGTGAGACCAGAAAGAAAATAAAGGCAGAAAGTCCCTTAAGAAAGGCAAGGTCAAGGGCAGAGCGGGTAAAGCAAATGTTGCTAAAAATGACCTGGTAAAGAACAAAGGCCAGTGCTTCCACTATGGCAAAGGTGGGCACTAGAAGAGGAACTACAAAGAGTACCTTGTAGAGAGGGTGAAACAGAAGCTTAGAGTGGCTTTTGGTATATTCATGATCAATCTCCATTTGTCATTCTTTTGATAACACATGGGTGTTAGATATCAGTAGTGCTTTTCATATTTGCAATTCATTGTAGGTTCTAGCAAGACCTAGGAGATTGGAAAGAGATAAGATGGACCTCAAAATGGGAAATGGAGCAAAAGTTGCTACAGCAGCTGTTGGCGAAGTCACCCTACATCTGCCTAATGGAGCTATTATTGTATTGGCTGCATGCTATTTTGTTCCTTCTATTATCAAAAATATTATTTACATTTCATGTTTGATAGTTAGTGGATATAAATTAATTTTTGAGAACAATGGTTATTCGATACTATTAGATGATGAGATCATCACGAGAGGAACATTGTATAATGGTTTATTTATGCTAGATACTGCTCTACATATCATGAATATAAGTGTGTCCAAGAGGAAACGAGATGAGGTGAACAGTATATACCAGTGGTATTGTAGGCTAGGCCACATCCATGAGGGAAGGATTCAAAAGTTTTTAAAAGATGGATATCTAGATCCATTCGACTATGAGACATATACAACTTATGAGCCTTGCCTTCATGGAAAATTGACCAACTCTCCTTTTAGTGAGACTAGAGATAGAGCCATTGAGTTGTTGGAACTCATACATAATGATGTATATGGATCCATGTCAACTCATGACATAGGTGTGTTAGGATCAGGGTCGGCACTAAGAGGGAGGAGTGAATTAGTGCAGCGGATAAAAATTACGTCTTCAAAAATTTTATTGCTATAAAACCGTTTTCGACGAAAAACTAATTTTAAAAACTTAACTTGAAAGTGTACGTAAATGTATTGAAGGCAGTAAGTTACTAAAGAGGTTTGCTGTAAAGATAAATGGTAGGAAGTAAATACAAACCAGAGAACACAGCAGTTTTAGAGTGGTTCGTTTAATATGACCTACATCCACTTTCGGCTTCCTCCTCCAACGAGGTCAACGTTATCCACTAGCCTTTCTTCAATAGGAGAAGGCCAATCACCTTTTATACCCCTCTTCTCCTTTTACTGGGTTTAGGAGATAACCCTTATAAGCACTCACTCTCCTCTCTAAATAGAAATCTAAGTTTAAGCTAGAGGAGGGAATACACTTATGATCGTAGTAGTGTTTTCTCTCTTTTAATCTCTCTGTGCTTGTGTGCTTTAACCAGGGATGAGAGGGGTATTTATAGGCTTCAGGTTGATTCAAACTTGGAGCCTAAAACTTTCTCATCCTGGATTCCTCAGGCACGGGTGGTACCACCGCCCAAACTGGCGATACCATCGCCTGGCACCCTGCCAGGGGTGGTACAACCACCCATACTGGCGGTACCACCGCCTGACATAGTCTCGAAGACTATGCCACGATGGTGAGACTTCTTGGAGCACTGTTTGGGTCTCTTATTGGGCCCAAAATAGTTCTTACATGGGCCTAGCTGGCCCCTAATTGGGTTGGCCCAAATCCAAGCCCAATTACGTGCTAACTATGAAATCCTAAGATATTTGCTAAGCAAAACAAGTTCCTATGTCTATTCTTCCGGCGAGCTTCCGGCAAACTCTTGGACTTCACGACGATCTTCTTGGCGAGTTCCAACGATCTTCTTAGTGAGCTTCGATAAGCTTCTTTGGCAAGCTCTAAGACTTCTCGATTGGTTCCTCCAGAATTTTTGACAAACGTTCGGACTTCCGATGAACTTTCAAACTCCCAATGTAATCGCCTCCTTGACTTCGGAACTTCATTTTGCTTCATGCCTTGCTATCGTAGTTAATCTTGCACATATAAAATATACTTCGATCTAGACAATTAGTACTAAGTATTAATCAAGTTGTCCAGCATGTCATTGGTCCCTCGATGCTTCATCCGATTCTTTGACGCATCGTCCTCTCTTATGGCCTATTGTCCAATCGGCCAGTTGACTCCACAACTTCGATATCGTTGGCGCAATATCTGCTCTTCTTAGCCTAATGCCCGAATTCATGGCCCGAAGCCTTCTGTCGATACGTCGACCATTTCTCCAGCTTAACGTCTAATCTTCTGACATGTTTTCCCTTGACACAACATGATTTTTCTTGCTTTAATTGTCTCATCCTGATCGAAGCATCTTGCGTCACTCAAAACATAGATTAAAACATAAACACATATCAATTGGTTTCATCATCAAAATATGAGATTCAATAATCTCTCCCTTTTTGATGATGACAACCAATTGATGATGGAGTTAGCCTTAACTCCGGGAGTTTAAACAAACTCCCCCTATCAATATGCCTTATTTATAGAAACTCTTGGATTCAAAAATCCAAGCAAACATGTCATGATCAAATCATGCATGACATAAACATACTTCTCCCCCTTTGTCATCAACAAAAAGGAGAAGTCCAACTATTCATATGTTTGGAAATATAAATTTAACTCATTGGCATATTTGTTTAGAACATTCATGCCATCAAGTTTATATATGCAAGTTTTACAACATACAAGCTAACAAATTTTACAACATTTTAGAACATGCAAGCTAGCAGTTTTGAGATGTTCAAGAAGGCAACTCTTGCTTTTTGAAATATGCAAATTTATCAATTTTGCTAGATATGCAAGTTACCATATTTTGCTTCTTGAGATAGGCAAGATAGCATTTTTGCTTGAGATCGTAAGATAGCATTTCTTGCATTTGTTGAGATAGCAACTTTTTGCTTCTTGAGATTGCAAGATAGTAAGTTTGCCTCTTTTCATGATGTGCATGATAGAAATTTTTTCTCCCCCTTTGTCATTGGCAAAAAGAGGGGAATAATAAAAACAATAGTGCAATCCATCATTTTTCAAATTATGACAAAAATAAAGTATCATTCTTATTGCAATATGTCATAATTAAGATAAACCTTGAATTTAAATTTAATTCAAGTCAATGCAATTTTAATCATGATTCTCATACATGATATGCAATACATCAAATACATCTTCATAATAAATTCATAAGTATTGCATGCATAATTTTTTAATAAGCTAGCAACTTTGCTTTCTAAAATGTTTTTCTCCTTGCAATTTGTGAGCTAGCAAATTTTACACATGAAAGTTGGCAAGATTTTTGCATCTTTTTTAGATGAGCAAGCATTTTGCTTCTTCTTGAAAGATGCAAGCTAGCAAAATTTGCTCCCCCTATGTCATTGTCAAATAGAAGGGAAGAATACAATGTTGTAATTCTTTTCCCTTTTTTTCAATCTTCACATCATGACAAATATAAAGTATCATTCAATATGGTATCATATCATAAAATGATAATTATTGATTTTCACATTATTTCAAAAAATCATAGTGTTGCATGTAATTTTATCTAAGGAAAAAATCATACTGTTGCATGCATCATTCCAAAACATTTCAAAACATACAAGCCATAAATAAAAAGATATCATGTCATGAAAGAGAAAACCTCTTAAATTACAAAAGACATGATTTATATAGTAAATCTCTTCTTTAAATAAAATGTCAAAAAAATTGTAGGTGAAAGAAGAGATCTTGGAAAAGAAATCTCATGTAATTCCAAGAAATCAATATAATTTTTATAAAACTCATTTAAATTCAAATCATCCAAATCATCAAAAACATTTTCAAAATCATTTTCAAGAGATTCACAAAAGTGATACAAATAGATTCATTAATCTCCTTTTTGAAAATATTGATAAAGTAGAGAAAAATAAAATTTTCTAGGAAAAACCTTTTCTCTTTTAAGTTGTTTCAATTCATGTGATTTATTTTATTTATGCCAAATAAAAATGTACATCAATGTTTAGGATCGAAAAATGAATTTCATCATAAAAAGTATCAAGACCAATAAATCACAAACATCATCATGCATCATTTTGAAAGATAAACTTATTAAGCAAGATTATTATGCATTAAATTATCAAGCATGATTTCATTTTTTCAATCAAAATCATTTTGTTTGTTTATCATAAAATATATATTTTTCATGATTATTTTTAAAATCATTGGAAAGGTAAGCATGATCCATAATGATCATGCTTAATAAGTTTATATTTCAAAATTATGCATGATGATTTTTGTGATTTATGGATTATCGATCTTTGTCGTAATGAAAGTTTTTTTTTGGTTTTAAATGTTGATGCATGTTTTTATTTGGCATAAATGAAAAAGGAGCATGCTTATATGAAATCAATTATATGAATTGAAACACAGAAAAGAGGAAAGCTTCTCTGGCTTATATGAAATCAATCCATTAGGGTTAATTTTATAGAGGGCCTCTATAAATAGGAGGGAACCAAAGGCTCATAGGCTAGAGCTTCTCTTGGTTGCCATCTCCTATTCTCCTCTCTCGTTCTCCTTTTCAAATAGCAGACTTAGAGATTTGAGGAGCGTCGTCACAGTCTTGCTGTGTGGATCATTGCTAGAGAGGACACTTGACCTCCTTCATCCTCTCCTACAGATATGTAGGGATTCAGGGATATACGATCTCCCTAGGTAAAATACAATCTTTCATATAAGTAGTTTTCGGTTTCATGAATTTTGCTCACCAATCTTTGTTTGATGACGAACATAATTTATGGGAAATTTGGAGATTTTTGTTTTCAGTTTTTTTATTGCACATGTGATGTCGCCCCTAGATTTTCCTATATGTGGTACTGCCTAGTGTCATGGAGTACTGGCGGTGGTACAGCCCAACACTGGCGGTGGTACTGTCAGTACCTTGGAAACCCGAGATGAGACCCTTCTTGGCTCTAAATTTAAATCCATTTGGGGTATATAAATATCCCATCTATTCTTACTTGAAGTAGCAAGAAAAAAGACAAAAATGGGGTTGTTATTCTGAGTTGAAAAAGTGCTAAGTGTCCTTCTCCTCTTTAAGCTTTGGGCTTAGTCTAAGAGTGGTGTGAGGCTTGTAAAGGTTGTCTCCTAAACCTATGAAAAGGAGAAAGAGTTGTAAGAGGGTAGTTGATCTTCTCCCGTTGAAAGAAGATCGTTAGTGAACGCCAGTGGCCTCAATGGAAGAGGAATCGATAGTGAATGTAGGTCGTGATGATCGAACTACTATAAAACATGGTTTGTATTTCTATTATGCTTTTCATTCATATTACTAACTGATTTACTTGCTTACTATTCTCATTACTCTTACAAATGTTTATAAGTTAAACATTTTTTCGATACGTGCTTTATCAAAAAAAAATTTTGAATCGTTGAAAGTTTTTATGAAAGTACTAATTCACCCCCCCCCACTCTCTTAGTGCTAATTCGGTCCTAACAGTTGGTATTAGAGCTAAAGTTTCTCTTATTTGAATTAACACCCAAGAGAAATAGCTTTTATCGGTAACTAAGAGGGTCACTCTATCATTCATCCTCCTATGTTCAATAGGATAGATAGGATAGAATACACATATTGGAAAACATGTATGTGAGTTTTCTAGCTTTCTATAGATTTAAATTTATGAAATATTATTGAAAATGACTTTCAAAAACCCTCTAGACTAATGAACAAATGGATTGATCTAGAGAAAAAAATATTTTCTTTAAATGCTAGAGATATGAACGCTCTATTTTTCGCCTTAGACAAAAATGAGTTTAATTATATTTTTTATAAAAAACTGCACATGAGATTTGGCACACACTAGAAGTAACTCATGAAGGTATGAATAGAGTAAAAGAATCTAAGATAAATTTTTTAATGCATGATTTTGAATTATTTCGAATGAAGCCAAGTGAAACCATTGTTGGCATATACACCCATTTTATGGATGTCGTTAATAGTTTAAAAGCTCTTGGTAAATATTTTTTCTAATCTTGAACTTGTAAATAAGATTCTAAAATAATTTCCAAAGAGTTGGGATTCGAAAGTAACTATAATATAAGAGTCAAAGAACTTAAACAATTTTTCATTGGAAGAACTTATTGGTTCATTGATGACATATGAAATGACGTGCAAGGCACATGATAAACATGATGAACATGAGAACAACCTTCCAAAGAATAGGAAGAATTTGACACTTAAAACAAAAGAAGGCCACTCAAGTGAAAGCTCAAATAATAATGACATAGAACTTTTGACAAAAAAATTTAACAAATTCATAAGACAAGAATCTGAAAATGAACTTAAAATGAACATAATAACTTGCTATAAATGCAGAAGGTTAAGACACTTCAAAAATAAATGTCCCCAAATGAAGAAAAAGCTACCAAAGAAGAAGAATCTACCAAAGAAGAAGAAAGTACTCAAGGCAACTTGGGATGATTGGAGTGCATCCGAAGATGAGAAGCCAACCAATAAAGACAAAGTTGCAAATTATGCTCTAATGGCACTCAATGATGAGATAAGTGACTCAAACAAATCTCATTTAGCTTATGATGATTTACTTAATACTTTTAATGATTTATATTATGACTAGTTAGTAAAAAGTATAAACTGTTAGAAAAGGATCATGCTTCTCTTGTTAGCAAATTTGAAAAATTTAAAAATGAGCATGATGATTATATGTTAACTCCTTGTACTATGAAAATTTATATTCATTTAAGAAAGAAAATATTTTACTACAAGAAATATTAGAAAATTTTAAAATAGGTAACAAATCTTTAAACATGATCCAATATGAGTCATGTTCATAAAAAGGAAGGAATTAGCTTTGTGGGTAATACTCAATAAAAGTCAACTATCTTTATTAAAGAACCTACTTTACATGTTTCACTTGGAAATAAATGTAATTGTTATGGTAGATGTGACCATTTTGCATATAAATGTTTATTTAAAAATTATGACTCACATCAATTAGTTTGGGTTCCTAAAGGAACCATGAATGACATAATGCTAAAAGCTAAGAATGATAGATTAAACTATGAGGGATCCAAAGCTAAATGGGTACCTAAAATAAACCCACCCTTCTTGTAGATATCTCTAAAATCAAAAGCTATGAGCAAAAATGATATTTTGATAGTGGATGCTCGAGGCTTATAACCGGAGATCCAACACACTTTTCAAAGCTCATTAGTTGAAACAAAATGATTTTGATTGAATATGCTTTATGAAATCATGCTTAATCAAATATATATTTTGAAATTATGCGTGATGATTTTTGTAATTTATGGCTTATTGATCTTGATTTTTTTTTTGTGATGATTTTTTTTCTGTTTTAATTAATGATGCATGGATTTAGCATACAAAACAAATACATGCTTGTATGAAATCAATCAGTTCAATTTAAAAAAAATGGAGAATGCATTATTCTTGAAAATGTCTCTATCCCTAAAAGTTTATCAAATCTTTCAAAAAGTGATTATAGAATCTATTTATATTATTTTTTATGAATATATGAAAGTTATTTTGATTATTTAAATTTAAATGTGTTATCCATGTTGAATCTTAGATTTTGATGGTGAAACCAATTGATAGTATTTATGATTTAATCTGCGTTTTGAGTAACGCAGGATGCTTCGATCACGGGAGACAATTAAAGCATGAAGAATCATGTTGGGTCGGAGAAAAACATATCAGAAGATTAGACGTCGAGCTGAAGGATCGATCGACGTATCGATAGAAGCCTTCGGGCCATGAGTTCGGGCATCGGCCCAAGAAGAGTTAATATTGCACTAAGGAAATCTGAGTTTGGGAGGTCAATTGGCCGATTGGGCAATATGCCACAAGAGACGATGATGCGCCAAACAATCGGACGAGGCGTCGATAAACCAATGACATGCCAGACAATATCTAATTAGCTTAGTATTAATTGTCTAGATCGAAGTAGGTTTTATGTGTGCAAGATTAACTACAATAGAAAGTCATAAAGAAAAATGAAGTCCTGAAGTCAAGAACACAATTTCGTTGGGAGTTCAAGAGTTTATCGTAAGTTCGGACGTTTGTCAAAAGTTCTACCGGAATTGATCAAGAAGTCCAAGAGCTTTCTAAAGAAGCTCGTCGGAACTAGCCAAGAAGATTATCGTGAAGTCCAAGAACTTGTCGGGAGTCTGCTAGAATATTGCCGAGAGATCGTCAGAAGTTATTAGGAAGATCATCGGAAGCTCGCCGGAAGAAACCTAGACTTACGTACTTATTTAGCTTAGTAAATGTCTTAAATTTTGTAATTAGTATATAATTTGGATTGGAATTGGGCCAACCCAATTAGGGGCCAATTGGGCTCATGTATGGACTATGTTGGGCCCAATAAAAGGCTCAAACAGTGACCCAACAAGTAGCACCATCGTGGCACAGTCTCCAAGACTATGTCAAGCGATGATACCGCCCAATGGTAGTGTCAGGAGGTGGTACCGCCCAGTGGCAGTGTCAGACAATGGTACCACAAGTCTGGGTGGTGGTACCACCCAGATAGTCTCCCAAGCAATGGTACCACCAGATTGGCGGTGGTACTACCCACTATCAATGCTGCAGGCGGTGGTACTGCCAGGACCCAGGAAATCTGGGATGAGACATTTTTAGGCTCCAAGTTTGATTCAACTTGAGGCCTATAAATACCCCTATCATCCTTGGTTAAAACACACAAGCATAAAGAATTTAAAAAGGGAAAAATGCTATAGAAATCTCTTGTAAGAATCCTCTCTTCTTCTAGTCTAAGTGTTAGAATAGTTTGAGAGAGGAGTGGGTGCTTGTAAAGGTTGACTCTTAAACCGATTAAAAAGATAAGAGGGGTGTATAAGGGCAGTTAATCATCACCCGTTGAAAGAAGATCATTAGTGGATGCCGGTGGCCTCGACGGAAGGGGAATCGACGGAGTGGATGTAGGTCATGACGACCAAACCACTATAAAATTGTTTGCATTTCTTTTGAGCAATTTACTTCAATTGGAAACTGCCTTCTTATCACTTGCTATACTCTTCCATATGCTTTCAATTTAAGCATCTATACGAAATGGGTTTTATCGTACAAAAGAGATTTCAAACCGACATAATTTTTTCGCTTCACTAATTCAATCCCCCCCCCCTCCTTCTCTTAGTGCCGACTCGTTCCTAGCAGTTGGTATCAGAGCCTCGTTTTTCTCATTTGGTTTAATACCCAAAGAGAAATGGCTCTTTTCGGCTTTCAAGAGGGTCACTCTCTTATTCGTTCTCTGATGTTCAATGGGATAGACTACATATATTGGAAAACTCGATTGAGAGGTTTCTTGCTTTCGTTGAATCTCGATTTATAGAATATAATCAAATTTGGTTTTCAAATGTCTTCTCATCCAATGAATGATTGGAATGAGATGGAGAAAGACTTTCTCTTTAAATGTGAAAGCTATGAATATTTTGTTTTGCGCCTTAGACAAAAATGAATTCAATCGGATTTCTACTTGTGAAACAACTTTTGATATTTGGCACATTCTTGAAGCCACACACGAAGGCACTAGTAGAGTAAAAGTTTCAAAGATTAATATTTTAATGCATGACTTTGAATTGTTTCATATAAAACAAAGCAAAACCATTGGAGATATGTACACCCGTTTTATGGATGTCGTCAATGGTTTAAAAGCACTTGGTAAAAGTTTTTTGGATTTTAAACTTATATACAAAATTTTATGTTCTCTTAATAAGAACTGGGATTCAAAAGTAACTACCATAGAAGAGGCAAAAGACTTAAATAAGTTTCTACTCGAAGAACTTATCGGGTCTTTAATGACTTACAAAATGACCAATATTGTACAAAACGAACTTGAGGACAACCTTCCAAAGAACAGGAAGGATTTGAGACATAGAACAATTGAAGACCACTCGAGCATAAGCTCAAGTGATGGTGAACTTGAACTCCTCACTATGAAATTTAAAAAGTTCATGAAACATAAATTAAAGAACAAAAAGAACATAACTACTTGCTATGAACGCAAGAAGAGGGAAGCACTTTGGAATGGATCGAGCTCAACTGATAACTAGGAGGAAACTGATGAATAACGAACCAACAAAGTCAAGACAGCAAACTATGCCTTAACGACTTTCGACGGTGAGGTAATCAAAATCCCCTTAATTTATTTTGAAATTACATGATGCTTTTCATGAGTTATTTTTAATTTAGTTTAATTATTTTTCTTGAAAATTATATGTTTAATAATGTAATGAAAATGCTAGAAAATTGGGATCATGCTAGTAACTTTGAAAATGATAATAAAAATTACATGTTTTATGATACAGAAATAAAATATTATATTTAAATCTAATGATAATCCTATATATGTTTTTAAGAAGCATTAATGTGTATCATGTTGATTTTCGTATTGTTTCTCGATTTTGATTGACGATGCTATATAATTAATGATATCATGCCCAAAGTATGATGCATAATGATCATGCTTAATAAGTTTATATTTCGAAATTATGCATGTTAATATTTATGATTTATAGATTATTGATCTTTGCCATAATAAAAGTTCTTTTTCAGTTTTAAATGTTAATGCATGTTTTTATTTGGCATCAATGAAAAAGGGGCATGCTTATATGAAATCAATCATATGAATTAAAACATTAAAAAGAGGAAAGCTTTCTCCTTGAAAATTTTCTTTTTCTCTACTTCATCGATTTTCAAAAAGGAGATACTAATGAATCTATCTATATTTTTTATGAATCTCTTGAAAATGATTTTGATGTGACGATTTGAATTTGAATGAGCTTTATCTTGATTTTTTGAGATTTATAACATAAAATCTTTTATGAATCAAGATCTCTTATTTGATCTCTTATGTTTCTCTTTGCCATTTACTAAAGTGGAAAATAATTCAATTCATGATCTTGATTTCATCAACGTACGAACGCAGTTTTAATCGTCGAAAGTTTTCCGCTGCACTAATTCACCCCCCCACCCCCCCCCCCTCTTAGTGCTCTTGATCCTAACAATTGGTATAAGAGCTCGGTATTTCTTATTTCGGATTTACACCCAAGAGAAATGGCTCTTCATGGCTTTAAAGAAGATTTTTTGGTTGTTCGTCCACCGTTGTTTAACGAATTGGACTACACTTATTGGAAAACTCGAATGAGAGTTTTCTTGATTTTTATGAATTTGTATTTATGGAATATTGTTGAAAACGATTTTCAACTTCCCTCTAAACCGATGAACGAATGGTCAGATTTGGAGAAGTATTTTTCTTTAAACGCAAAGGCTATGAATGCCTTATTTTGCGCTTTAGACAAAAATGAGTTCAATCGAGTTTCTTTGTGCGAAACGGCTTTTGACATATGGCACACTCTTGAAATCACACACAAAGGCACTTCTAGAGTTAAAGATTCAAAAATCAACTTTTTTATGCATGATTTCAAGCTTTTTCAAATGAAGCCAAGCGAAACTATTGGTGACATGTACACCCGTTTTACAGATGTCGTCAATGGTTTAAGAGCTCTTGGCAAATATTTTTCGGATTTTGAACTCGTAAATAAGATTTTTCTTTCTCTTTCTAAGAAGTAGATTCAAAAGTAACTACAATACAAGAAGCTAAAAACTTAAACAACTTACCACTTGAAGAACTAATTGGTTCTTGATGACATATGAAATGGTGCACAATGCATATGATGAACATGATGAACAAAATAATCTTCCAAAGAACAGGAAGGATTTGGAACCCCGGACAAATGAATACCACTTGAGTGATGACTCAAGTGATGAGCACAATGATGAACTTAAACTTCGAACACTAAATCTTAATAAGTTTATTAAATAAAAATCTAAAATAAACAATGAACTTGAACGGAGGAAGAGACCAAAAAAGAGAAAGGCAACCAAGGATGAATCAAGAACTTCCAAAGGTGAAACGGTGAATTAGGCTTTGACGGGCTTCAACTACAAGGTAAGTAACTCAACTCTCTTGAATTATTTTGAAATTACTTAAAGTCCTTCATGAGTGCTTAATTTAGATAGTAGGAATAGGAAATAAAAAATTGTTTTTCAAAAATTATATCATGTTTTTCTTTTTAGCATGTTTGAAAAATTAAAAATTTGATAATGAAAAGTATATTGCTAAGGTTTCATGCATGTTATGTTTTGAAATGTTGAATGATGTATGCAACATTAGGGATGATAATATGATGTGTGATAATGCTTAGGATTAATCCATGCATGTGTATCTTAATGATTTTATGTCATACATGAGTTTTTGAAGTAAATGTTGATTTGAAACTCTCATTTTAGATTAATATGTTTTTGGTCTAATCGTTTTTATGACGAATTAAGATGACATTCTCATGACGTATTAAGATGAAATAGTGCATGTACATCTATGTATGAATTTCTTGATAGTCTTTTGATGATAGATGTGATATCATGATGTGTTTGGTCTTGATGGCTTTATGACGAAACTTATGTCTCGATTTTAAATGATGATACATGTTTTCATAAAAGACTTGAATACCCTCACATGAGATCAATTGTATGAAATGGAAATAATTTTCTATCCTATTGAGATTAATGAATTTATTTTACCAATCTTGTGAATCTCATGAAAATAAACATGATGAATATTTTGAAAATAAATGAGTGTATCATACATTTGGTCTTAATGATTTCTCTTTAACATACTTTTTGAAATCATACTTGATGATGAATATCAAGATATTAAAAGAATGTTATCATGGAATCATGCTTGATGATTTGTTTTTTACCTTTCCGTCTTAAATGTTGACACTTGTTTTTATTAAAGGTAAAGGCATGCTTATAAGAAGCAAATCACATGAATAGAAATTTATAAAAACAAAATGCGATCCTCTATCTTATCATTTTTTCAATAAATCTATGCTTATCATGTATGAATTTATTTAATGTGACTTTGAGGATGATTTTGGATTTTACAAATGCTTGATTCATACTTATGACATGAGACACATTTTAAATATGAATCATGTTCAATGCTTCAATCATGTTACATCTCCTTAATTCATTTTGTTCTCCTAGATTTATTTACCAAAGAGGAGAATCTTCCGAATGAATGAAATGATACAAATGAATCACTTATCGATATATCTTTTAGAAATATATTTTTAATGTGATGTTGATATTTTGAGATGCCTATTGGAATTCATTATATGAGATAATTGAATCCTTGACTTACTCTTTATATGGCTTGGAAATAGATGTTTAAAATCTTGCTTGATGAGTTGTTTTATAAGATTTTACCTTTACGTCTTGAACTTTCATGCTTATCTTGATTTGGTATATAAAGACTAAGGCATGCTTATCGAGATTAATGATTTCATGATATTTTGTGAAACTCAAAATTTATTTTGATGACTTGATTATGAGTTTCAAGTTAACGATTTGATTTGAATGAGTTTTATCTAAATCATAATCTTGATATTACAAAATTGGAATCACAAATAATATCTTTTGGTATTCATGAATTGATACTCACAATATGAAAGTATTGGTATTCATGACTTGAATTTGATTGAAACATTGCATGCTTAAATTAATCATTCTCCTATGTTTCAAAAATTCTTTAAATGCCTTATGTGATGACTGAACATTTATTTGCTTTATGATGAATCACGAATCATGACTTGATCTACGATATTGATATATTTTAATCATGATCCTTGGTTGTATAATTCTTTTGCTCTAATAAAAGGATTTGTTGAATGAATCATGTCCTTCTTGAATTTTCTTGATATCATGACATGATTTTGTAATATGGCTTGTATAATGAATTTTTTTTTTTTTTTGGCCATTGATTTCTCCCTTCTTTTCGGTAATGACATAGGGGGAGAAAGATTGCAAGCTCAAGGCAAATGCTGGCTAGCTTGTACTCTTCCCTTCTTTTTGACAAAAACAAAGGGGAGAAAACTTTTGCTAGTTAGAACATGAAAAGAAAAGCAAAGTGCAATCTTGCACAAGAAGCAAGTGTTGAATTGCCATGATTGAACTTAAGAATCTTGCTATGCTTTTATGCTTATATGTTGTGATGAAAATCTAGTTTCATGTTACAAAAACTTGCATATCTTTTAAAATAGCTAGAGCTACTTCCCCTTTTGTTGATGACAAAGGGGGAGAAATATATGAATTGATACTATGAGTATCATATTTGAATAACAAATATATGAATTAATGCTATAAGTGTCATATTTGAATTTGAATTATGTAAAGATATCAAAAGAAAAATATATGGTAAATTGATAATCGAAATGCTATAATTGACATATGCCATGTTTGCATCATGTTAAGATATCAAGAACTTGCATTGTAATTTTACTTGCTGATATCTTGCCATGTGATGAAATGCTATGATTTGTTGCTAAAATGATGCATGCAATACTTATGCTTTTTATGTGATATATTGCATATGATGTGAATCATGATTAAAATTACCTTAATTTAAATTCAAGGTTTATCTAAATTATGAAATTTTGAAATAAGAATGATTACTCACCTTTGTCATGATTTAGAAATTGACATAAAGGGTCTTCCCTTCTTTAAAAAGGGTCTTCCCTTCTTTAGAAAGGGTCTTCCCTTCTTTTTTACAATGACTAAGGGGGAGATAGCCAGCTTGCACAATTCAAGAATACAACAAAAATTGCACTTCTCAAAAGAGAAGAAATTGCTATCTTGAACATCACCGAGAATTGCTAGCTTGAAACATCAAGAAAATACAAAAATGTGCTATCGTGCCTATCTCAAGAAAATCAAATATGCCAACTTGCATATTTTTGAATTTGCTAGCTTGTAAAACTTGCATATTTCAAGAAGCAAGAGTTACTTTCTTGAACATCTCTAAATTGCTAGCTTGCAAGTTTTAAAATGTTGTAAAATTGCTAGATTGCATGATGATAAAAATTTAATATTATGTTTTTCATTCAATGAGTTGAACTTATATTACAAACACAAGAATAGTTGTACTTCTCCTTTTTGTTGATAACAAAGGGGGAGAAGTATGTTGATGACATAACATGTTATGCATAAGTTTATGCATATGTTCATTATGACGTGTTGGAAGTATTCATGATGAATATTGCAATGACTTGAATTCAGTTTGAATTCAAGGTTCTATCAATATGGCATATTGATATTGGGAGTTTGTTTAAACTCCGGGAGTTAAGTTTAACTCCGTCATCAATTAGTTGTCATCATAAAAAAGGGAGAGATTGTTGAATCTCGTATTTAGATGATGAAACCAATTGATAATTGTGTTTATGTTTTAATCTACATTTTGAGTGACGTAGGATGCTTCGATCAGGATGAGACAATTAAAGCAGGAAAAATCATGTTATGCCGGAGGAACATGTCAGAAGATTGGACGTTGGGCCGGTGGATTGGTCGACGTATCGATAGAAGGCTTCGGGTCATGGACTCAAGCATCAGGCCAAGAAGAGCGGGTATTGCGCCAAGGATATCGAAGTTGCGGAGTCAACTGGCTGATTAGGCAATAGGCCACAGGAGAGGACGATGCACCGAAGAATCGGACAAAGCGTCGAGGGACCAATGACATGCCGAACAACATGGTTAATTGCTTAGGATTAATTGTCTGTATTGAAGTTTTGTTTTACATGTGCAAGATTAACTACGATGGAAGAAAGACATGTAGCAAGAGTTGCGTCGGAGTCAAGACTATGATCACGTTGGGAGTTCGAGAGTTCGACGGAAGTCCGAACGGTCGTCAGAGGTTCTGCGGGAACAAATCCGAGAAGTCCAAGAGCTTTCCAAAAAAAGCTCGTCAGAACTCGCCAAATGGATCGTCGCAAGTCCATGAGTTTGCTGGAAGTCCGTCGGAGCATCGCCGAAGGTTCGTCGGATGTTCGTCGGAAGTTTACCGGAAGAAGCGATTGATGCACCGGAGCAAGTTGTAGTAAATGTCTTAAGAAATGTTGTAGTTAGTATGTAGATTAAGTTAGGAATGGGAGGTGATCACATTAACTTAATCTGGGGGCAATTGGGCCCTTGACATACCCAAATTGGGCCGAATGGATCAACCCATTCGGACCAGAATTTCTGCTAGGCGGTGGCACCGCTAGGGTTGACGGTGGCACCGCCCAGGAAAGGGTCTCCCAGGAAAGCTGGGTGGTGCAACCGCCCCAGGTAGGTGGTGGCACCGCCTAGGCTCAGTCTCTGAGCGAGACTGGGTAGTGCAACCACCCCTGACAAGCGGTGGAACCGCCTGAGCTCGATCTCCGAGCTTTGCCAAGCGGTGCAACCACCCCAGTCAGGCAGTGGCACTACCAGGGCTTAGTCTATGAGCGAGACTGGGCGGTGCAACCGCTCCTCTCAGGTGGTGGCACCACCCATAGGCTCAGTCTCCGAGCTGCCAAGCGGTTGTACCGCCCCAGTCAGGCGGTAGTACCGCCAAGACCCCGAAACTCTGGGAGATGACATTTTTAAGCTCCAAATTCAAACTAGTTTGGGGTCTATATATACCCCACCCTTTCCTGCATGAAAGGGCACTAAAAATCCAATCTTACTCTATGATTTTTAGAGCTCAAAAGTGTTGTAAAGGCTAGAAGTTCTCCTCCCTCTTTTTCCAAGTTTTGATCTTTCAAGAGAGGAGAGAAAAGTTTGTAAGGGTTGTCTCCTAAGCCCGTCAAAAGGAATGAAACTGTAAAAGGGTGGTTGGCCTTCGCCTATTTAAGGAAGGTCTCTAGTAGACGTCGGTGACCTCGTTGGTGGGAGGAAGCCAAAAGTGGATGTAGGTCAAGATTGACCGAACCACTCTAAATCTCGGTTTGCATTTAATTTGAGCATCTTATCTTTACTACAAACCTCCTCAATAACTTACTACCTTCTGCTAATTTACGAACATGTTTCATAGTTAAGTATTTTTCGAATTGGCGTTAAGACGAAAATTAGGTTTATAGTACGAGCATGATATTTCAGTTTGCGCTTACATTCTGATTTTTATCTTAACTGCAAACTGCCTTCCTTACTTTACTTCAAATACATTTTCGTAAGCTTTCAAAGTTATTATCTGCACGAAATGACTTTTACGTCGGAATCAGATTTCAATGTACGAACGCAGTTTTAATCGTCAAAAGTTTTTCGCTACACTAATTCACCCCCTAGTTATGAGCCGGTGTCCCCTCAGTCATCCTAGCACAGAAAGGCTCTTAGATATCTCATATCATTGAGTCCTTTCTTGTTTCTCAAATAATTTACAGACATGTAGGATAATGGATCTAGCATCTATCTTTTCATGTTGTCTTTGTAACTCATGAGTAATGGAGCCCAACATGTAATACTGAGCAAGAGTTGAGTCATCTATGTACTTTATGTAGCGAGCAATCTCATCCTCGCTTGCCCCTTCCTCAAGCGTAGGCATCACTATATCAAGGACGTACGCGATTTTCTTCGCTGTGAGAACAATTCTCAAGTTGCGGAGCCAATCCGTATAATTCGAACCAGTGAGGCAGTTTGACATTAAGTATGCCAAGTAAGAGATTTGAATGCGACATTTTTTGAAAATAAAGATGCAGTAAAAATAAATAACATGCTGATTTTATATAGACTTCTATCTTAATCTTCTCCCACTATTTTACTAGTGAGTCAAGCGACACCCTCAACATATGAAACGAAAGTCTTCGGAAGACTTCTAGTGGAGAATATTATCCAATCAGCATCTTAGTGTAACCTTAAGGGACTCGACCAATCACACTAAACCTAAAAGACAGGAAACACTTGTCGATCACAACTCTTTGTGATTCCTATCATGTTCAGCCTCTGAATCACCATGGTCTCGAGGGACTCGACCAACCATGATGTCCGGTTAAGTCAATATCATCGTTACAAGATGAGTCTGATTCGATGATATATCCTCGAGGGACTTGATCAAGCATACCACAGGTCACCGGTGGCATCTCTATGTCATAGGAAAGATAACGAATCACGATATAGGTGAGCCTCGAGGGACTCGACCAACTCAACCTATACCGGGAATCAGTCCTTATCTATAATGATGAAAGGCCACGTGGGTCAATCTACTTACCTCACGTTTACCGACTTAATATTATCGAGAGAGGGATTTCTTTGATTTGGTCTCCTAATATGATATGTCACACACATACCTATTTAATATTGTTAGGAAAGGGGTCGACTCTAAGAGGGGGGGTGAATTAATGTAGCGGTAAAAGTAACGTTGGATTAAAAAACCTTCGTACGATAAAATCTATTTCCGATGATAAACCGTTTCATAAAGGTAATAACTTTGAAAGTGTATGTAAGAGAGTAGTTGATGTAAAGAGCAAGTAAGGAGGTTTGTACTTAAAGTAAATTGCTCAAAAAAATGCAAACCAGATTTTAGAGTGGTTCGATCGTCGTAACCTACATCCACTTTGCTGATTCCTCTTCCGTCGAGGCCATCGGCATCCACTATCGATCTTTCTTTAATAGGTGAAGATCAACCTCCTTCTTACACCCCTCTTCTCCTTTTCATAGGTTTAGGAGTCAACCTTTACAAGCACACACTCCTCCTAAATAGAATTCTAAACTTGGACTATAGGAGGGGATTTCTCTAGTAATTGCAGTAGTGTTTTCTCACTTTTAAATACTCTATGCTTGTGTCTTTTAACCAGGGATAAGAGGGGTATTTATAGGCTTCAAGTTAATTCAAACTTAGAGCCTAAAAACATCTCATCCTGGGTTTTCTAGGTCTGGGCGGTACCATCGCCTATGTTGGGCGGTACCAACGCTAGTGTCAGTCTGACACTGACATTGCACTGGGCGGTACCACTGCCTGGGAGGCTGTGCTAGGTAGTACCACCGCCCAGACTAGTGATACCACTGCCGTAGCCTCTCGGAGGCTGTGTCTGGGCAATACCATAGCCCAAACCAACGGTACCACCGCCTGACATAGTCTCGAAGACTATGCCACGATGGTGCCACCTCTTGGGTCACTATTTGCGCCTTTTATTAGGCCCAACACAGTCCTTACATGGGCCCAACTAGCCCCTAATTGGGTTGGCCCAAATCCATTCCCAATTATGTGCTAACTACGAATTCTAAGATGTTTCCTAAGCTAAACAAGTCTGTAAGTCTAGTTTCTTCCAACGAGCTTCCGGTGATCTTCCGACGAACTTCCGACGATCTCTCGGCAATGTTCCAGTGGACTCCCGGCAAGCTCTTGGACTTCACGACGATCTTCTTGGTGAGTTCCAATAAGCTTCTTTGGCAAGCTCCTGGACTTCACGATGATCTTCTTGGCGAGTTCCGACGAGCTTCTTTGGTAAGCTCCTAGACTTCTCGACTAGTTCTTGTAAAACTTCTTATGAACGTTTGGACTTTCGATGAACTCTCGAAATCCCAACGAAATTGCATCCTTGACTCCAAGACTTCATTTTTCTTTATGTCTTTCTATCGTAGTTAATCCTTCACATGTAAAAAGACACTTCGATCTAGACAATTAATACTAAGCATGAATCATGTTGTCCGGCATGTCATTGGTCCATTGACGCTTTGTCCGATTCTTCGGCGCATCATCCTCTCTTACGACCTATTGCCCAATTGACCAATTGACTCCGCAACTCTGATATCCTTGACACAATATCCACTCTTCTTAGCCTAATGCTCGAATCCATGGCCCAAAGCATCCTGTCGATATGTTGACCGATCCACCGGCTCGACGTCCAATCTTCTTACATGTTTTCCCCCGACCCAACATAATTCTTCCTACTTTAATTATCTCATCCTAATCGAAGCATCCTACGTTACTCAAAATGTAGATTAAATCATAAACACTTATCAATTGGTTTCATCATCAAAATCCGAGAGTCAACAAATATATATCTACATCGCATGTAAATAAATAAATATATATATATATATATACATATATAATAGGTGTATAAACAATCAATATCAAATGAGCAATTACACCGGATGATTATGGCCCATAATCTAATGTGATCAGGCTCGAGCCAGTGGGCCTAATCACTCACATCAAGATCTATGTGTGCAGCGGTGCATTTCAATGCCCTGTGATAATCCTTCTTGTCCTTGTCGGTTCTGTCGACATCTCGACGTATCTCCATACATCGCGATCATTCGTATCGTGGGTCCCGCTATCGCTTCCACGCTCCCGCTGCGCCTACTCGTGTGATTACAACTTAATCAAAGGCACGTAGGCCCGACAATAAACGAGAAATAAAATCGTGGCTCGTAGGCCCCAATAATAATAATCACAAGTATACACATCACACGGTCCATGATCATTCATCCACATATCATACATTACATGTATAAATCATCATCATATAGGACTACTAGATAATAATAAAAAATAATAATCAATTAAATTTTTAATTAATTAATATTTTTTTAAATCAAGGACATGTAGAAAATTTTCAAAAATCTTAGTGGTATTTTCATAATTTGGGTAAAAGGATGGAATCTAGAATTTCTAAAATTTCAAGGGGTAAAATTATCTTTTATCTAAAAACCCCTAATCTCTTCTCCCTCTCCCTTGTTACTATGGCGGCCGCCACCCTGCTAGCGACGGCTCTCTATAGTGGTGGGGCGAGGGCACCGCCCATGCAGATGGGCACCCCCCGCACCCCGCGAGCATTGTGCCCACGGGTGCAGTGCCTGCAGGCGCCGTACCTATGAGGGCAGCACCCACAAGCGGCTTGCCCGCTAGCGGTGCCCCTATTTTGGGTGACCGTCGTTGCAGGCGCACCCGTAGGTGTCGTCCGCCCTTGTGGGCAGTATGCCCGCAGGCGCCGCCTGCCCTTACGGGTGCTCTGACCGTAGGCAGCGCCCCCGGGTGGGGCACCCGCGGGCTACTAGTCTCATCGGCCGGCTATTGTAGGTGCATACGCCGGTGCTATGCTGCTAGCTTGCGACTGTTGCTGCAGGCAGGTGCACGCACATAGATCGAGGGTAGCAAGAGCAGCAACTGTTGCTGCCCTTTCTCGCTTTTGCGTTAACGATTTTGACGTCAAAAGCTTGTGTAAAACCCAACACACATAGTTCAAAACCAATTTTTCGTATGAACAACCTAGCTCTGATACCACTATTGGTAAATCTAGGGGGCAACATCATATACGCAACAGAGGAATAAAAATAAAATCCCAATTCCCAAAGATATGTTCGTCGTTGTGCGAAGATTGGTGCGTAAAAATCCACGAAATAGAAAACCACGTGTGAGATAGGTTGTGTTACCTAGGGAGATCGTATATTCCTGAATCCCTATAGGTCTCTAGGAGAGGGTGAAGGAGGTCAAGCATCTCATCTCTGCAATGATCCACATATCAGGGCTATGATGATGCTCCTCAAAACTCCAAGCCTGCTCTGAGGTGGAGAGCGGAAGGAGAATAGGAGAAGGTAACCAAAAAGGCTCTAACCTATGAACCACTAGTTCCCTCCTATTTATAGAGGTCCCCTATTAACTTAACTCTAATGGAACCTACTCTATCGGGTATTGGATCTCATCCAACTATCCAAGTTTCTTAGATTAGTGGATCTCTATCCAATAATCTCTCATGGGCTCTTATTAGATCACATTTATAGAATTCAATAATTCAGGGGTTTATTGGATATCTAATAAGATAGGGGCTCCGACGGATATCTCATATCTAAACCTCTACTTATCGCAATACCTACCATTTGTGTGTGATCCTTTAGGCCCAATATCGAGCTAGCCATGAGTCATACTTGTCAGAACTCATTCTAGCTCAATCAATTATTATCTCCGTAATAATTCACTCGACTCATCGACTGCGGACGTACTATGCTACTACGTCGCAGTCCCCAAACAATACAGGGGAATCCAATCCATTGGACTTGTTTGTCCTCAATTACCGTATACCTATAGTCCCTCATCCATCTAATATCCCAGAGACTATATACTAAGCATGGTGCTGTTAGACTTATATAGTTTCCACTTGAGTTTCGCTTTAATCGAATTCTCCTAGAGAACTCTTTCTCTCTTAATAAAAAATGACCCTGGCCAGGGATTAGTCTGAGCAAAAATGCATGGAACATTCCTCTCATCATATCGAGAGTGGATGATCCTCTATCGACACTCAATAGCTCTCGTAAGGTTGACTACCACTCCCAATGACCTATTATACTAGATTTAGGACATCCAAGCCTATAAGTTTGGTATCAAAGAGTGGAGCAATCATATAGGACATCCTTAGTGTCTCAAGTCTAAGGACCAGATACACCACTGGGACTACGGTATTACTGTCTAACAATAAGGCATCATCAAGCATTCAACATTTCGTAAACGGATCAATCAGTGAACTCATTCCCAAATAAGCATATGTATTGTATCACTAGTGTCCCCACATGAGCAGCTATGAGACTAGCTGCATCCATTATATGGATGAGTATAAAATACATCAATCTATTAGGTTATCTCAATGTCCCTCTCGAGTAACCTTTGATCGGGAATATTTATGATATATGTTTAAAGGCGAATCGGTCTCATTATCATGATCTCATCACGATCTGATTCCCATTGTACAGATCCAAGGACATCACAATATATAAATGCATATATGCAACAAGCAATATAAAGTGATAAATGTCAAAATATAATAAGCAAAAAGATTGTGTCAAGTCACATGTGTCATCACTCACGTGATTAGTTTGTAGGGCATATATGACTAGCATTGATATAATCTTGTAGATTGTGTCTAGGCGGTACCACCGCCAAGTCTGGGCAGTACCACCGCCAAACCCTGCTAGAGGGCCTTGAATAAGCTAAACAATAGGCCCAATTCAGCCCTGATTCAGGCCCAATTGTCCCCTAATTCAATTGGCATTGTTTCATGCTAATACCGAATCAATTAGACCTAAATTAACTCGATCTAGACAGATTATTACAAGCATGAATCCTTTGTTGTCTGGCATGTCATTGGTTCATTCGGTGCTTTGTCCGATCCTTTAGTGCATCGTCCTCTCCTTTGGCATATTGCCCAATTGGTAGGTTGTCTTCCCGCAACAACCGATCTCCTTGGCGCAATGTCCGATCTTCTTGGCCCAATGTTGGAACTCATGGCACGAAGCCTTCTACCGATACATCAACTGATCCTCCGGCCCGACATCCAATCTTCTAACATGTTCACTCCGGCCCAACGTTCGATTCCTCTTGCTTTAATCAATTTACCTCTTATTGATCGAAGCTAGTCCTGCATCACTTAAACGCATATTAGATGACTAACACATCAATTGATTTCATCATAAAAATATGAGATTCAACACAACTTCACACGATGACGAACACATCTTCAGAAAATTTGGAGATTTTTTTTTTGATGTTCTTCCATTACGTATGTGATGCCCCCTAAGTTTTCCCTACACTAACAACCTCGAAGACTGGGCATTTGACTTTTCCAGCTCATGGGCAGTTCCACTGCCAATTTGGTAGTGCCATCGCTTGACCCAACTTTTGGTCATTGAATAAACCTTCCTCTTACCCCAAAACATGTTAGGAACGAGTTAGCACTAAGGGGGGGTGAATTAGTGCAGTGGTAAAACCGTTGGTTTAATAAAAAATCTTGGTACGATTAAAACTAATTCCGAAAATATGCTTAGATTGAAAGCGTGTTCGTAAACATATTGAAGGTAGTTTGCAGTTAATGTAAATTGCAAGAAGTAAATACAAACTAGATTTTATAGTGGTTCGGTCGTTGTGACCTACATCCACTCCACCAATTCCTCTTCCGTCGAGTCCACCGGCATCCACTATCGGTTTTTCTTAAATAGGCGAAGACCAAGCACCTTTTACAACTCGATTCTCCTTTTACTGGATTTAGGAGATAACCCTTACACCCCACTCACTCCTCTCTCAAACTATTCTAACATTTCGAACTTTGAAAGGAGATTACACAAGATTACAACAGCGTTTCTTTCTTTTTTACTCTCAAGTCTTGTGTGTATCTTAACCAGGGATGAGAGGGGTATTTATAAGCTTCAAGTTGATTCAAACTTAGAGCCTAAAAATATCTCATCTCGGGTTTCCTGGGTACGGGTGGTACCACCTAAAAATATTACTTTACAACATGCATAATCACCAAATCATCATTTATTTTAAAGAAGTGCATGATTGTAAATTTTGCAAGTTTGTATTTTTGCTTCTTAAGATAGGCAAGCTAGCAATTTTTGGTGATGTTCAAGATAGCAAGCTCTTTCTTCTCTTTTGAGAAGTATGATTTTTTGCTTCCTTTGCAAAGTGCAAGCTAGCAAAATTTTACATTATTTTACAATATGCAAGCTAGCAATTTGGCAAGTGTTACTTCTCTTTGAAATATGAAGGTTAGCAATTTTTTGAAAAATAATGTAAGATAACAAGCTAGCAAGATACAATGTTTTACATGAAGCAAGCTAACAAGTCTTGCATCTTTTTACGATATATATGTTTGTAATTTTTACTTCTCTTTAGATGTGCATGCAAGCAAGCAAGTTTTTCTCATCTTTTGAGATGAGCAAGCTTTTTCTTCTTCTTGAAGTATGCAAGCTAGCAAATTTGCTCCCCCTATGTCATTATCAAATAGAAGTGAAGAATATAATATTATAATTCCTTTCCCTTTTTATCAATCTTCACATCATGACAAAGGTAAAGTATCAACCTTATTTCAATATGTTTATGCATCATTATAGTTTTAATTTACAACATGCATAATTTTAAAACATTACATATCATCCTTACTCTATGCTGTTAGGATCAAGAGCGGTATTAAGAGGGGGGGGTAAATTAGTGCAACGGATAAAAACATCGGTTTCAAAAAATCCTTTCGTATGATAAAATAAAACTCGAAAATGCTTAACTTTGAAAGTGAAGTAAGAGCATATTGAAGGCAATTTGTAGTTAATGTAAATTGCAAGAAGTAAATGCAAACCAGAGAACATGCTAATTTTATAGTGGTTCGGTCGTCATGACCTACATCCACTTTGTTGATTCCTCTTCCGTGGAGGCCACCGGCATCTACTATTAGTCTTCCTTTAATAGACGAAGACCAATCACTTTTTACAACTCGATTATTCTTTTACCGGGTTTAGGAGATAATCCTTACACCCCCACTTACTCCTCTCTCAAACTATTCTAACACTTAGAACTTTTGAGAGGAGTTCACACAAGATTGCAGCAATGTTTCTTTCTATTTTTACTCTCAAGTCTTGTGTTTCCTGGGTCTGAGCAATACTATCGCTTGTGCTAGGTGGTACCACCGCCAATGTCAGTCTGACACTGACACTGCATTGGGCGATACCATCGCCCAGTCTGGCGGTACCACCGCTTGACACTGGGTGGTACCACTGCCCAGACTGTTGGTACCATCGCCTGTAGCCTCTTGGAGGCTATGTTAGGGTGGCACCACCACCCAGACTGGTGGTACCATCGCTTGACATAGTCTTAGAGAATGTGCCACGAAGGTATCACCTCTTGTGGCACTGTTTGGGCCTTTTCATTGGGCCCAACATAGTTTTTACATTGGCTCAACTGGCCCATAATTGTGTTGGCCTAATTTTAAACCCAATTACGTTCTAACTACGAAATCTAAGACATACTTAAGCTAAACAAGTCCGTAAGTCTTGGTTTCTTCTGGTGAGCTTCCGACGATCTTCCGGTGAACTTCTGGTGATCTCTCGGCAAGCTTCTGGACTTCACGACAATTTTCTTGGTGAGTTCCGACGAGCTTCTTTGGCAAGCTTCGAGACTTGTCGACTAATTCCGATAGAACTTCTGACGAAATTCCGACGAACTCTCAAACTCCCAACAAAATCACATCCTTGACTCTGGGACTTTATTTTGCTTCATGCTTTGCTATCGTAGTTAATCCTACACATATAAAACATACTTCAATCTAGACAATTAATACTAAACATTAATCATGTTGTCCAGCATGTCATTGGTCTCTCGATGCTTCGTCCGATTCTTCGGCGCATTGTCCTCTCTTGCAGCCTATTGCCCAATCGGCCAGTTGACTCCGCAACATCAATATCCATAGCGCAATATCCACTCTTCTTAGCTTGATGCCCGAAGCCTTCTGTCGATACATCGACCGATCCTTCGGCCCGACGTCCAATCTTCTGACATGTTTTCCTCCGGCCCAACATAATTCTTCCTTCTTTAATTGTTTCTCTCAGATTGAAGTATCCTGCGTCACTTAAAATATAGATTAAATCATAAACACTTATCATTTGGTTTCATCATCAAAAGCTGATATTCAATAATCTCCTCCTTTTTTATGATGACAATCAATTGATAGAGGAGTTAACCTTAACTCCCGGAGTTTAAACAAACTCCCCTTATCAATATGCCATATTGATAGAACTCTTGAATTCAAAAATCCAAGCAAACATATTTTCATGATTAAAAGCATGCATAACATCAACATACTTCTCCCCCTTTGTCATCAACAAAAAGGAGAAGTGTAACTTTCATTTGTTCGAGATACAAGTTCAATACATTATGTTATAAATCTCCAGTTTTATCATCATGCAAGCTAGAAAATTTTTTTCAAAATTGTAGAACATGCAAGCTAGCTATTTTTGCTTCCTTTTACAATGTGCAAGTTATAAGTTTTGCTTCTTGAGATAGGCAAGTTAGTGATGTTCAAGATAGCAAGCTCTTTCTTCTCTTTTGAGAAGTGTCATTTTTTCTTCCTTTGTAAAGTGCAAGCTAGAAAAATTGTACATTATTTTACAATATGCAAGCTAGCAATTTGGCAAGTGTTACTTCTCGTTGAAGTATGAAGGCTAGCAAATTTTTGAAAAATAATGCAAGATAACAAGCTAGCAAGATATAATGTTTTACATGAAGCAAGCTACATGAAGTATGTTTGAATCTTCTCTTTAGATGTGCAAGCAAGCAAGCAAGTTTTTGCATCTTTTTGACTTGTGCAAGCTAGCTAGCAAGCCAGCTATCTCCCTCTTTATCATTGTCAAAAGGAAGGGAAGAATACAATTTTGTAATTCTTTTCCCTTTACAGAAATTTTCAAATCATGACAAAAGTAAAGTATTAATCTTATTTATGTATCATTATATTTTCAAATTAAAATATGCATAATTTTAAAACCTTACATTTGTATCCTTACTTCATGCATGACACAAATAAATCAATCACTATGGGCATATCATACATGATATTCAAGCATTCATAATACATAATTTTAGCAACAAATCATAGCATTTCAAATCATGATGGTATATAAATATCAAATTATATTACATCCTATCATGTATGATCATAACTTCTCATTTGTTTGCATCAACATAAATTCATGAGTATTTCATGCATAATTTCATATCATTAAAAAAATATCAAGAGATTTTTGGTGATGAGATATACAAATCATGAAGACAAATTGTGAATATCAAGAGACATATTATGATTCTTTTTGGATAACTCATATGGCAAAAAGAAAGAATCATAGTAGAAAATCTTGATTTATAAAAAGAATTTTCAAGTTATAAATCATGAGAAATCAATATCATGATTTCGATAAAATCCATTAAATTTAAATCATTTTCATAATCCATGAGATTCACAAAAGCATAATATGCATGGATTTATTAATGAAAAATCAAAATCAATTTCATGGTTCAAAAATTCATAACATAGGAATTGCGAAATTATCAAGAAATGTATTACCCTTTTATTTCATACAAACATGCCTTTACTAAATAAAAACATTCATCATCGTTTTAAAACCAAAAAATTAAATTTCATCATGACAAGGATCAATAAGCCATAAATCATAAAAATCATCATGCATAATTTTGAAATATAAACTCATTAAGCATGATATCAAATCTCTTAATATTTTTATTAAGACATTAAGTATGGCTTCATTGAATATAATGTTGAATGATTCTTATAGATATCTAATCTTCTTTAGTTTTAATTTGTATGATTGACTTTATATTAGCAAGGTCAAATATTTGTTCTTACATCAAAACCATGCATCATGTTTTTAATAAAAAACGAAGGACAAGATTCATCACAAAAATCATCAAGCCTCCCATACAAAAGCTATCATGAATAACTTCAAAATCTCATGCATAGAATTAAGTCATCAAGCATTGTATCAAAACTTTTATTAAAAACAACAAGCATGATTTCATTGAGTGTTTTCAGTCAAAGTTGGAAATCAATATGGAAATCAATATGATACACATCATTATTTCTTTAGACAAAAGATTTTATTTATCTTTTTATGTGATTGATTTTATATAAGCATGCTCAAATTTTTCATATGAAAGCCATCCAACAAAACTCGAAAAGCAATACAAAATCATCACAATACACAATTGTTTATACCATACAAGAAATTAATCACTAGATTTAATTCTAACATTTTATTCATTTATCATAAAACATGCAATTTTCATGATCATTTTCAAAATTACTAGAATGATAAGCATGATCCTAATTTTTTAGCATTTTCATTATATTATTTAAACATATAATTTTCAAGAAAAATAATTAAACTAAATTAAAAATTACTTATTAAAAGTATCATGTAATTTCGAAATAAATTAAGGCATTTTGATTACCTCATCGTCGAAAGCTGTTAAGGCATAGTTTGCCACCTCGCCTTTGTTGATTTTCTCCTCATCTTCGGATGAGCTCGATTTATCCTAATTTATGTTCTTCTTCTTGCATTCATAGCAAATAGTTACGTTCTTTTAATTCTTTATTTTTTGTTTAATGAACTTTTAAAATTTCATAGTGAGGAGTTCAAGTTTACCATCACTTGAGCTTATGCTCGAGTGGTCTTCGATTGTTCTTAGTCTGAAATCCTTTCTGTCATTTGGAAGGTGGTTCTCAAGTTCTTCACGTGCATTACACGTCATTTTATAGGTTATTAAAGACCCTATTAGTTCTTCAATCGGAAAGGTATTCAAATTTTTTTATTATTAAATTACTGTTACTTTTGAATCTCAATTCTTATTAAGAAAACATAAAATTTTGTTTACAAGTTCAAAATCCGAAAAACCTCTACCAAGTGCTTTTAAACCATTGACGATATCTGTAAAACAGGTGTACATGTCTCCAATGGTTTCGCTTGGTTATATATGAAATAGTTCAAAATTATACATTAAAATATTGATCTTCGAATCTTTTACTCTATTTGTGTCTTTGTGTGTCATTTTGAGAGTGTGCCAAATATCAAAAGTGGTTTCGCAAGTAGAAACCAAATTAAACTCAGTTTTATCTAAGGTGCAAAATAGGGCATTCATAGCCTATGCATTTAGAGAAAAAGTCTTCTTCTCTAAATCATTCCAATGGTTCATTAGAACTGAAGACCTTCGAAAATCGTTTTTAATAATATTCTATAAATTTAAATCCAACGAAAACAAGAAAACTCTCATTCGAGTTTTCCAGTATGTGTAGTCCGTCCCATTGAACAAGGGAGGACGAATGATAGAGTGCCCCTCTTGAAAGCTGAAAAGAGTCATTTCTCTTGGGTGTTAAACCAAATGAGAAATACGAGGTTCTAATACCAATTGTTAGGATCAAGAGCGACACTAAGAGGGGGGGGGTGAATTAGTACAGCAGATAAAAACATTGGTTAACTTAGAAATGCTTAACTTTGAAAGCGAAGTAAGAGCATATTGAAGGCAGTTTGCAGTTAATGTAAATTGCAAGAAGTAAATGCAAACCAGAGAACATGCTAATTTTATAGTGGTTCGGTCGTCGTAACCTACATCCACTTCACTGATTCCTCTACCGTCGAGGCCATCGCCATCCACTTTCAGTCTTCCTTCAATAGACAAAGACCATCCACCTTTTACAACTCGATTCTCCCTTTACTGGATTTAAGAGATAACCCTTACACCCCCACTTACTCCTCTCTCAAACTATTCTAACACTTAGAAATTTTGAGAGGAGTTCACATAAGATTGCAACATCGTTTCTTTCTATTTTTACTCTCAAGTCTTGTGTCTCTTAACTAGGGATGAGAGAGGTATTTATAGGCTTCAAGTTGATTCAAACTTGGATCCTAAAAACATCTCATCCCGGGATTCCTAGGTCCGGGCGGTACCATCGCCTATGCTAGGCGGTACCACCGCCAGTGTTAGTCTGACACTAACACTACACTAGGCGGTACCACCGCCCAGTTTGGCGGTACCACCGCTTGACATTAGGTGGTACCACCTCCTAAACTGGTAATACCACTGCCTGCAGCCTCTCAGAGGCTATGTCTGGGTGGTACCACTGCTTGACACAGTCTAGGAGACTGTGCCACGACGGTGTAACCTCTTGGGGTACTATTTGGGCCTTTTCATTGGGCCCAACATAGTTCTTACATGGGCCCAACTGGCCCATAATTGGGTTAGCCCAATTTTAAACCCAATTATGTTCTAACTATGAAATCTAAGATATACTTAAGCTAAACAAGTCCGTAAGTCTTGGTTTCTTTCGGCAATCTTCCGGTGAACTTCCAACGATCTCTTTGCAATGTTCTAGCAGACTCCCGATAAGCTCCTGGACTTCACAACGATCTTCTTGGTGAGTTCTGATGAGGTTCTCTGGCAAGCTTTGAGACTTCTCGGCTGGTTCCGACAGAACTTATGATGAACATCCGGATTTTCGACGAACTCTCAAACTCCCAACGAGATCACGTCCTTGACTCCGAGACTTCATTTTGCTTCATGTCTTGCTATCATAGTTAATCTTGCACATGTAAAATATACTTCAAACTAGACAATTAATACTAAGCATTAATCATGTTGTCAGGCATGTCATTGGTCCCTCAATGCTTCGTCTGATTCTTCGGCGCATCATCCTCTCTTGCGGCCTATTATCCAATCGGCCAATTGACTCCGCAATTCCGATATTCTTGACGCAATATCCGCTTTTCTTAGCCCCATCCCCAAATCCATGGCCCAAAGTCTTCTATTGATACGTCGACTGATCCTTTGGCCCGATGTCCAATCTTTTGACATATTTTCCTCCGGCCCAACATGATTCTTCCTACTTTAATTGTCTCTCCCAGATCGAAGCATCCTGCATCACTCAAAATGCAGATTAAATCATAAACACTTATCAATTGGTTTCATCATCAAAATCTGAAATTCAACATATGCATGATACTAAAAATAAATCAATCATCATATCATACATGATACTCATAAGCTAGCAAATTTATATCATTTTAAAGCATTAAAACAATATCATGAGTATTTCATACATTCATATCATCACATGAAGAATATCAAAAAGAATTAGGTGATGAGATATACTTCAAAAATACAAAGACAAAAAAAAAATCATATCATGAAAAATGAGATCTTATGAATACCGAAAGACATGATTCATTTTGACAAATCTCCTCTTAAATATTCAAAGAGAAATCTTAGGAGATCAAATAGTAAAATATATTTAAATAAAATTTTAAGTCATGAATTTCAAAAAAGATATTCTCTTTAGTAAACCGTAAAAGGAAATGTAGGAGAAAAAGATTTCAATTCATGCATAAGAAACCTTATGATTCACATAGAAAATCTCCTCTTTAGTAAAATACCAAAAAAAATCATAGGAGTATAAAGAAGAGATCTTGATTAAAAAAATCTCAAGTATTTCCAAGAAATTAAGATAAAGCTCATTCAAATTCAAATCATTAAATCAAAATCATTTTCAAGAGATTCTAAAAAAAATAGGTTCAATAGTCTCTACGTTTTGAAAAGTTGATAAAGTAGAGAAATTTTTTAAGGAGAAAGCTTTCTTCTTTTTAGTGATTCAATTCATAAGATTGATTTCATAGAAGCATACCTTTTTCATTTGTATCAAATAAAAACATGCATCAACATTTAGGATTGAAAAATAGGTTTCGTCATAAAAACGATCCATCTTGTTTATAATCGAAAAAGCAATTTTCATTATGACAAAGATCAATAAGCCATGAATCACAAAAATTATCATGCATAATTTCATATTATGCATGATATCAAACCTCTTAACATTTTCATTAAGACATCAAGCATGGTTTCAATCAAAATCAGAAATCATCAAGATACATTAGTTCTTCTCGAAAAACATATATAGGATTATCATTAGATTTAAATCTTACATTTTATTCCTTTAACATAAAACATGTAATTTTCATTATCATTTTAAAAATTACTAGCATGATCCCAATTTTTATATTTTCATTACATTATTAAACATGTAATTTTCAAGAAAAATAATTAAACTAAATTAAAAATAACTCATGAAAAGCATCATGTAATTTCGAAATAAATTATGGAAATTTTGATTACCTCGTCGTCAAAAGTCATTAAGGCGTAGTTTGCTACCTCGCCTTTGTTGATTTTCTCCTCGTCTTCAAATGAATTTGATTCGTCCTAAAGTGGTTCCCTCTTCTTACATTCATAACAAGTAGTTGCATTCTTTTTGTTCTTTAATTTTTATTTCACGAACTTTTTAAATTTCATAGTGAGGAGTTCAAGTTCACCATCAATTGAGCTTATGCTCGAGTCGTCTTCAATTATTCTAAGTTCGAAATCCTGTATGTTCTTTCGAAGGTTGTCCTCAAGTTCATTTTGTGTATTGTGCACCATTTTATATGTCATTAATGAACCAAAAAGTTCTTCAAGTTAAAAATTATTAAGATCTTTTGCCTCTTGTATTGCAGTTACTTTCGGATCACAACTCTTATTAATATAATGTAAAATTTTGTTTACAAGTTCAAAATCCGAAAAACTTCTACCAAGTGCTTTTAAACCGTTGATGACATCTGTAAAATGGGTGTACATGTCAACAACGGTTTCGCTTGGTTTCATATGAAAAAGTTCAAAATCATGTATTAAAATATTTATTTTAGAATCTTTTACTCTACTAGTGCCTTCGTGTGTGATTTCGAAAGAGTGCCATATATCGAATGTCGTTTCGCAAGTAGAAACCCGATTAAACTCAGTTTTATCCAAAGCGCAAAATAAAGCTTTCATAGCTCTTGCATTTAAGGAAAAAGTTTTCTTCTCCAAATCATTCCATTCTTTCATTGGAGTAGAAGACCTTTAAAATCTATTTTCGAAAATATTTCATCAATCTAGATTCAACAAAAGTAAGAAAACTCTCATTCGAGTTTTTCAATATGTGTAGTCCGTCCCATTGAACAAGAGAGGACGAATAAGAGAGTGACCCTCTTAAAAGCTGAAAAGAGTCATTTCTCTTAGGTTTAAACCAAATGAAAAATTACGAGGCTCTGATACCAACTGTTAGGAACAAGTCAGCACTAAGAGGGGGGGGTGAATTAGTGCAACGGTAAAACCGTTGGTTTAATAAAAATTCTTCGTACGATTAAAATCGATTCCGGAAATATGCTTAGATTCAAAGCATGTTCATAAACATATTGAAGGCAGTTTGGAGTTAATGTAAATTGCAAGAAGTACATGCAAACCATATTTTATAGTGGATCGGTCATCGTGACCTACATCCACTCCGCTGATTCCTCTTCCGTCGTGTCCACCGTATCCACTATCGGTCTTCCTTGAATAGGCTATTGAATCTCAAGTTTTGATGATGAAACCAACTGATAGTATTTATGTTTTGATACGCATTTTGAGTGATGTAGGATGCTTCGATCAGGATGAGATAATTAAAGCAGGAAGAATCGTGTTGGGCCGGAGGAAAACATATCAAAAGATTGGGTGTCGAGCTGGAGGATCGGTCGACATATCGATAAAAGGCTTCGGGCCATGGATTCGGGCATCGGGCCGAAAAGAGCAAATATTGTGCTAAGGATATCGGAGTTGCGGAGTCAACTAGCCGATTGGGCAATAGGCCATAAGAGAGGACGATGCACCGAAGAATCGGACGAAGCGCCAAGGGACCAATGACATACCGGACAACATGATTAATGCTTAGTATTAATTATCTAGATCAAAGTGTGTTTTACATATGCAGGATTAATTACGATAGCAAGGCATGAAGCAAAATGAAGTCCCAGAGTTAAGGACGTGATTTCGTTGGGAGTTCGAGAGTTCGTCGAAAGTTCGGACGTTCTGTCACGGACTTAGCTGGTTTTTCCTAAGTCGTGCGGCACCCTTGCATGTCCGTCCACAATGGTCAGCCTCCCCAACGCCTCCCATGGTCCCTCAGGACCCACAAAATGTTAGGATCGGAGCGGCACTAAGAGGGGGGGGGGGGGGGTGAATTAGTGCAGCGAATTAAAACTTGTAAGTTCGAAAATGATTTCATAAAATGCAAGGAGATTTCGCTTTGATTATAACTTGAGTAAAAAAAAATAAAATGGAAATGATTGTAAAAAGGTAAGTACTCATAGATTCAATGAACACGACAATTTAAAGTGGTTCGGTCAAATGTCCTACATCCACTTATGAAGCCTTCTTCAATGAGGCTCCCAACTTCCACTAGCAAATCACTTTGAAGGGGAAGGACTAATACCCCTCTTACAACCTTTACAAGTGGTTCACACTCTTATAATTTTTTCAACAAGAAGGATGGAGGTGAACACTCAAGCAATTTGAAAACAAGACTTGCTAAGACTTTGCTAAGGCTCTTATCTCAAACTATTACTTTAAAAAAGTTGTATTCTCTGTTGAGAATTGAGGGGTATTTATAGGCCCCAAGAGGATTCAAATTTGGGCTCCAAATTTTGATTCTCTTGGGTTTCCGAGACTGGCGGCGCCACTGCCTATCAATGTCTGTCAGACGGTGTACTAGTGGTGCCACCGCCTGTCGGTGGCTGTGCCACGGCTTGATCTCGGTGTTGAATCTCGTATTTTGATGATGAAACTACTTGATATATGTTTATGATTTAATCTGTGTTTTGAGTGACGTAGGATGCTTCGGTCAGGATGAGACAATTAAAGCAGGAAAATCATGTTGTGCCGAAGGAACATGTCAGAAGATTGGACGTCGGGCCGGTGGATCGGTCGACGTATCGACAGAAGGCTTCGGGCCGTGGACTCGGGCATCGGGCCAAGAAGAGCGGGTATTGTGCCAAGGATATCGGAGTTGCGGAGTCAACTGGCCGATTGGGCAATAGGCTGTAGGAGAGGACGATGCGCCGAAGAATCGAACGAAGCGTCGAGGGACCAATGACATGTCGGACAACTTAGTTAATTGCTTAGGATTATTTGTCTCGATCGAAGTTCTGTTTTAAGTGTGCAGAATTAAATACGATGGAAGAAAGACATGCAGCAGGAGTTGCGCCAGAGTCAAGACAATGATCACGTTGGGAGTTCGAGAGTTCGATGGAAGTTCGGACAGTCGTCGGAGGTTCTGCGAGAACAAATTTGAGAAGTCCAGGAGCTTGCCAAGCGAAGCTCATCGGAACTCGCCAAGTGGATCGTCGCAAGTCCAGAGTTTGCCGGAAGTCCGCAGGAGTATCACCGAGGGTTCATCAGATGATCGATGGAAGTTCGCCGGAAACTCGCCGGAAGAAGCGATTGACGCACCGGAGCAAGCTATAGAGATTGTCTTAGGATTAATCGTAGTTAGCACATTGATTAAATTGGAAATGGGAGGTGATCCCATTAGCTTAATCTTGGGGCAATTGGGCCCCTAAAAAACCAAAATTGGGCTGAATGGAGCTACCCATTCGGACCCTGATTGATGTGGGAGGTGCAACCGCCCAAGCTAGGACGTAACACTGCTTGGGCTAAGTCTCCCAGGGAGACTGGGCGGTGCAACCACCCCAGCTAGGAGGTGGCACCACGGGCTCGATCTCGAAGCGAGGGCGGGCAAAGGCAACCTCCCCCGGTAGAGAGGTAGCACCGCCGAGCTCGATCTTCGAAGCTCGGCAGCGCGGTGCAACCGCCTCGAGGTGGAGGTGCCGGGCTCGATCTCAAGTTGTGACCGAGGCGGTGCAACCGCCTCGACAGAGAGAGGTGCAACCGCCGGCTCGATCTTCGAAGCTCTGCCAAAGCGATGCAATCGCTCCAGTCGAGAGGTGCAAACCACCGATCCTGAATTCGGGATTTGATCGTTTGAGCTCCAAATTTGAACTGGGTTGGGGCCTATAAATACCCCACCCATTCAAGACTGAAAAGATAGACCTACACCCAAATCTTGATCTTTTTCTGTGATTCTTAGAGCTCAAAATTGTTGTAAAGGCCAAAAGTTCTCCTCCTTCTGTTCTTCAAAGTTTTGAGTTGTAAAGAGAGGAGAGAAAAGTTCTATAAGGGTTGTCTCCCCGAGCCCGTCAAAAAGGAGTGAAACTGTAAAAAGGCAGTTGGCCTTGGCCTATTGAAGGAAGGCCTCTAGTTGACGTCGGTGACCTCGTTGGTGGAGGAAGCCAAAAGTGGAGTAGGTCAAGACTGACCGAACCACTCTAAATCTCGGTTTGCATTTACTTTGAGCATTTTATCATTATTGCAAACCTCCTAAATAGCTACTGCCTTCTGCGCTTTTACGAATAAGTTTCTAAGTTCAGAACTTTCTGAATCTGCGTTTAGACGTAAATCGGCATTTTCGTACGATCATTACATTTCAGTTTACGTTTACGTTTTGACTCCAATTATAACTACAAACTGTCTTCTGTGCATTTACAAAACATATCTCAAAGTTCAGTATCTTCAAAGTTGACGTTTAGACATAAACCGGTTTTATCGTACGAACGTCGCATTTTAGTTTGCACTTGCATTCTGATTTTTATCATAAACTGCAAACTGCCTTTGTAGATTTACTTTAACATCATCTTGCTTAATCTTATGCTAAAGTAGTCTTAGAATCTGATTTTACATCGAAATCGTTTTTTGTCGTTCGAACGCAGTTTTCCATAATTCACCCCCCCAATAATTCCCCCCCTCTTAGTGCTCTTGATCCTAACACTCGGGTGTTGGGCGGTGCCACCGCCTGACACTTTGGGCTCTAGGCGGTGCCACCGCCCATCCTTACTGATCTCTGGTTGGGCTTCAAGTCCGTCCCGATCCAAGTCACTTTTGGGCCCAGTTGGCTCTTAACCAGGTTATAGGATTATCCTTTAATCCTAACCCTAATTATATGTGAACTACGTACCTAAAAACATAATTCTAAGCAAGTTTTTAACCAGCAAATGTTGAGTCTTGTTCCGACGATCTTCTGGCGGACTTCCGATACGCCCTCGGGTTTCTTCCGGCAGACTCCCACTAGGTTCCTGATCTTGTGACGAATTCAACGAGCAACCGAGCCTTCTCGATGATCTCTACGAACCTCTAACGATCTCTTTGGCAGACTTCCAAAAGTTCCGACAAGTCTCCGATCTTTCTTGGTTGGTTCCGACAGCATCTCCGATGAATCTTTAGACTCTCAAACATCCATCGAACTTGACTCTGGTATCCTTGCTTTATGTTTTTAGGCTATCGTAGTTAATCCTGCACACTTAACTTCAATAATACAGATTAGATCAATTAACCTATCAATTGATTTCATCATCAAATTTCGAGTTTCAACAATCTCCTCCTTTTTGATGATGATAATCAATTGATGACAGAGTTAAACATAACTCCCCCTCTCTATATGCCATATTATGAGAAGATAAAAATACTTAAATTCCATCCCTTTAAATTCAAGCATAAATCGATAAGTTCTAACCATTGAACTTATCGTTATCTTATTAAGCATAAGCAAATACAAAACTTCATATTTCTCATAATTTCCAACTATTGAAAATCATTTTCAAGTCAAATGATAAGAGACATTTTTTTGTTGAATCTCGTATTTTGATGATGAAACTACTTGATATATGTTTATGATTTAATCTATGGTTTGAGTGATGCAGGATGCTTCGATTAGGATAAGACAATTAAAGCAGGAAAATCATGTTGTGCTGAAGGAACATGTCAGAAGATTGGACGTCGGGCCGGTGGATTGGTCAACGTATCGATAGAAGGTTTCGGGCCGTGGACTCGGGCATCGGGCCAAGAAGAGTGGGTATTGTGCCAAGGATATCGGAGTTGCGGAGTCAACTGGCCGATTGGGCAATAGGTTGCAGGAGAGGACGATGCGCCGAAGAATCGGACGAAGCGTCGAGGGACCAATGGCATGCCAGACAACTTGGTTAATTGCTTAGGATTAATTATCTCGATCGAAGTTTTGTTTTAATTATGCAGGATTAATTATGATAACGATGAAGACATAAAGCGAAACAAAGTGTCGGAGTCAAGCGCGAAGGATTTTTTGCAAGTTCGAGAGTTCGACGGAAGTCCGAAGGTTCGTCGGGAATGCTACCGGAACTAGCCGAGAATGAGTTGGGAGCTTGCCGAAGGGTTTTCGGAAGCTCGCCGGAAGGTTCGTTGGAAGTTCGCGGAGCTCGCCGAGAAAGATCGGAGCTTGCCGAAGAAGCTCGTTGGAACTCGCTAAGATCAAATCGTGAAGTCTAGGAGCTTGCCGGAAGTCCGCAGAATGGTTTCCGAGAGTTCATCGGAAGACCGTCGGAAGTTTGTCGGAAGCTCGCCAGAAGAAGTCTTGACTTACAGACTTTGTAATAGCTTAGAAAATATCTTTAAATTCATAGTTAGCACGTTAATTTGGGTTAGGATTAGGTGTTAATCCTATAACCTAAGTAGGGGCCAATTAGGCCCAAGTTCGGACTAGTTTGGGCCAAGTTTGGAGCCAAACCAAGTGAGCTGAAATAGTGTAAGAGGTGGCACCGCCAGGGTTGGAGGTGGCATCGCCCAGGAGAGGATCTCCCAGCGAAGTTGGGCGGTGCAACCGCCCCAGGCAGGAGGTGGCACTGCCTGGGCTCAGTCTCCGAGCGAGACTGGGCGGTGCAACCTCCCCTGACAGAGAGGTAGCACCACTTGAGGTCGGTCTTCGAGCTCTGGCAGAGAGGTGCAACCGCCTCAGTCAGGAGGTGGCACCGCCTGGGGCTCAATCTCCGAGCCAGACTCAGGCGGTGCAACTGCCCCTGACAGAGAGGTGCAACTGCCTCGGCTCAGTCTTCGAGCTCTGCCAGGCGGTGCAACCGCTCCAGTCAGGAGGTGCAACCGCCTGATCCTGGAATTCCGGGATTTGATCGTTTTGAGCTCCAAATTTGAATTGGGTTGGGGCCTATAAATACCCCACCCATTCAGCACTGAAAAGATAGAGATATACACCGAAATCTTGATCTTTTCTGTGATTCTTAGAGCTCAAAATTGTTGTAAAAGTCCTAAAGTTCTCCTCCCTCTGTTCTTCAAGTTTTGAGTTATAAAGAGAGGAGAGAAAGGTTCTGTAAGGGTTGTCTCATGAGCCCGTCAAAATGAGTGAAACTGTAAAAGGGCAGTTGGCCTTCTCTTATTAAAGGAAGGCCTCTAGTTGACGTCGGTGACCTCATCGGTGGAGGAAGCCAAAAGTGGAGTAGGTCAAGACTGACCGAACCACTCTAAATCTCTGGTTTGCTTTTACTTTGAGCACTTTATCATTACTGCAAACCTCCTACATAGCTACTGCCCTCTGCGCTTTTATGAACGAGTTTCTAAGTTCTGATCTTTCTGAATCTGCCTTTAGATGTAAATCGGTGTTTTCGTACGATCATTACATTGCAGTTTACGTTTACGTTTTGACTCCATTTATAATTGCAAACTGCCTTCTGCGCATTTATAAAACGCATCTCAAAGTTCAGTATCTTCAGAATCAGTATTTAGACGTAAACTACGTTTAGACATAAAACTGCGTTTAGACGTAAACTACGTTTAGACGTAAAACTGCGTTTAGACGCAAACTGCGTTTAGACGCAAACTGTGTTTAGACGTAAACTGTGCTTAATCTTAACCAATCTTAGAATCGGCTTTATCGAACGAACGCAGCTTTCGTTTTTAATCGCTGAAAGATTTCCGCTGCACTAATTCACCCCCCCCCCCCCCCTCTTAGTGCTCTCGATCCTAACAATTTTCACTATGACGAGAGATAAAAATTTTCAACATGAATTTCATGATATAAATGTGAGGCATGATTTCATATGATCAACCAATCTGAGAACTTGCAATATACTCAAAGATTTTGCGAGGCATATAAGATAAGCTTTTGCAATTTATATAAGTCATGCTATCGATGCGCATAAGTCATTTTTATTAAGTCATGATACGTACAAGTCATCACTTCTCCCCCTTTGTCAACAACAAAAAAAGGAGATGAGACTTGAAGCACACAGTTTGTGATCATAAAATTATTAGAAAAAAAATTCAGCATTGGGATTAATCATACAAAATTAGTCTCATAAGAAATATTTATCCAGATTCCAAAAAAAATCAGCAATTATCCAGAATTTAATAATACATCTCAAACAAAGGTTCAGTTTTTGTTCAAAAGAAGATGACAAACTTCGAACTTGACATTAAGAGTAATCAGAATAGAATAAGAAACTACATCGATTAATCCATAGGAGGTAAGTCACAGTGCTAATATATTACATCTATTTTTTTGATTCATTTATCGTAGTTCCTTCAAAATTTTAATTTGCTGAATTTGAATTTGTTCTTGCTGCGATTTGAGCCGAAGGTGCTGTGCCAAAGGGACTAGGAGGAGGAGATTCATTTCCCCTAAGAATTGATGTTTCGGAGTGTTCTACTGGTGGAGGAATTGGATCAGTCCTTCTAGGTTACCTAACCCATATACCGTTGCTAAATATGCACCTAAGTCTTTTCAGCAGATTTCTATTGATGATGTTATACCGATCACTTTGAATTGTTTCTTCATCGGGTGGGATACAAATGTCATGGGCAAGTAGGAATCGAGTGATTAATCCTCCATATGGCAACATAGTGTCTTTAGCTATAATATCTTGCATATGTTGCCGGATTGAGTATCCAAAATAGTTATGTTGACCGATCATAATCCAATACATTGTGTTTATTTCTATTTGACTCATTTCATCGAGATGAAATTGCTTAGGGAATAGTATGCTAGTTATGATATGATGAAGGATTTTAGAGTTAAAGGGCAGTAGGTGCTCATAACTCTTGGGTATTATGCCGAGGTTAGGATTTGCAAATATAGTTTCAACGGCTTCGGAGTAAGTTGCTCTGATTATATTAACATCCCATTTACCTCTAAAATAGCAGCCCCTATCTTTTTCAGTGATTCCAATTAGTTCACAAATAGTACTATCAAAAATTCTAATTTGTGTTCCTAGTAAGTACTTAGGCTATCATTATCCACATATAAGTTTGCATAAAATAGCCTAACTAACCTAGGATAAATTGGTTCATTTATTTGTAGCAGAGGTAGGGCATCTCGATATGCAAACGACCTAATGGGTTCTAGATTTCCTAGTTCATTGAGATCAACGTGTTTACCCTTATGGATACATCTTGTTTCGAAGTTTGGAAACCTAAGAGCTACTTCTTTGAATCTAAAAAGGTCTTGGTCATATGAATCTCCTTCAACCTTTTTCCCTTTTGATCTTTTAGGAGCCATTATATAGACAAGATGATAGATGAAACTATAAAGAGTAGGTAAAATATTGAGAAGAGAGGAAAGATTTCAGATTTTACCTTATTGAGAATCTTTTGGAAGATGGAGAGCTTGGACCAACAAGAATCCCTCTCCAAGGTTTCTAAATGCTGGAATGAAGGTTTAGAGAGGTTGTGGAAGAGCTTGAGGTAGTTTCTCACGGGTTGGGGGTGGTGTCACCGTCGGCCCTAACCCCTCGGCTTATAAAGGGGCTCTCGGGCAGTGCCACCATCTAGCGCCTGAGCGCTCAGGCGGTGCTACCACCAGTTTTGGTGGTGCCACCGCTGGCATGCCACGGAAGAGAAGAAAAAATTCTTTCTTCCCCCTTTTTGTTTTTCAAAGGTGTTTGACTCAAGATAGGTTAAGATATTGGGTTATACTTTAATATATCATTTGGAATCGAAAGAGAAGATGAAATCAAATCCACAAAAGAACGGAATAAGGATGAGATATTTTTTGAAAAATACATTCAAACAAGCTTATTTTCAGAGATAATTTAACATGCCTAGTTCCGTTCTAATGAATTCAAATTGGTCTTCATTTAAGGCTTTTGTAAAAATGTCTGCTAATTGATGCTTTGTGTCAATAAATTCTAGAATGACATTATTGTTAAGGACATGATCACATATGAAATGATGCCTAATATCTATATGCTTAGTTCTAGAGTGCTGAATTGGATTTTTGGTAAGACATATGACACTTGTATTATCACATTTTATGGGAATATTTTTCAAGTGAATTCCATAGTCTTCTAATGTATTTTTTATCCAAACAACTTGTGCACAGCATGCACTTGCAATAATGTATTCGGCTTCTGCCGTAGATAGTGCAACTGAATTTTGTTTCTTGGAAGTCCAAGAAACAAGTGTATGTCCTAAAAATTGGCATGTTCTGGATGTACTTTTCTATCTATCCTGCATCCGCCAAAATTGGCATCTGCATAAGCTATTAAATTGAATTTATCATATTTTGGATACCACAATCCTAAATTTAGAGTTCCTTTAAGATATCTAAATATTCTTTTAACACTCTTAAGATGAGATAATTTAGGATTAGATTGAAATCTAGCGCAAAGTCCTACACTAAACATAATGTCCGGTCTAGTCGTGGTGAGGTAGAGTAGACTACCTATCATTCCCCTATATGTTTATTGATCAAAATTTTCACTATTTTCATCCATATCTAACTTAGTCGAAGTACTCATAGGGCTGTTTATCACTTTTGAATTATTCATGTTAAATTGTTTTAACAATTCTAATGTATATTTAGATTGGTTAAGAAATATACCATCACTAAGTTGTTTGATTTGTAATCCCAAAAAGAAAGTTAATTCACCCATTAAACTCATTTCAAATTAGTGACTCATACATTTGGCAAATGATTCATATAGTAATTCATCCGAAGAACCAAAAATAATATCATCAACATAAATTTGCACAATAAGAAAATTATTTTCAAAGTGTTTGATAAACAATATAGTATCAACCTTGCCTTTGGTAAAATTATTTAAAATAAGAAAGGAACTAAGCCTTTCATACCAAGCTCTAGGAGCTTGTTTCAAGCCATAAAGAGCCTTAGTAAATTTGAATACATGATTAGGAAGAAGAGAGTCTTTAAATCCGGGAGGTTGTTCGACATATACTTCTTCGGAAATAAAACCATTCGAGAAGGCACTTTTAACATCCATTTGAAATAGTTTAAAGTTATTACTACTAGCATAGGCAAGGAGCATCCTAATGGCTTCTAATCTTGCCACAGGAGCGAAGGTTTCTTCGTAGTCGATACCTTCTTCTTGGTTGAAACCTTTGGCCACTAATCTAGCCTTGTTTCTAACCATGATACCGCATTCATCTTGCTTGTTTCTAAAGACCCATTTAGTACCAATTAGTAAATGGTCACTAGGTCTAGGAACAAGCTTCCATACCTTATTCCTCTCAAATTGGTTCAATTTCTCTTGCATTGCAATGACCCAAAAATCATCTTTTAAGGCCTCGTCAATGCATTTTGGTTCGATTTCAGAAAGGAAGGCGGTGTTAGCACAAAAATTCTTGAAAGAAAAACAAGTTTGAACCCCTTTTGATGTATCTCCTATAATTAGCTCCTTTGGATGAGCATCCATATACTTCCATTCCTTGGGTAAGGAAATTTCGGAAGAAGATGCATCCAAGTTGCTATTTTGAGGAGGGGGTTCATTTAAATTCAAATTATCAAAACTAAGATCATCATCAAAATCATTTTTCTTTAAATCAGAAATTTTATTAAAAACTACATGAATAGACTCTTCTATAACTAAAGTTCTCTTGTTAAAAATATGAAAAGCCATAGAAACGGAAGAGTAACCAAGAAAGATGCCTTCATCGGATTTAGCATCAAATTTTCCTAAGGTATCCTTTTTATTCAAAATAAAGCATTTGCAACAGAAAACTTTAAAATAAGAGACATTTGGTTTTTTATTATTCCATAATTCATAGGGAGTTTTTGATGAAGACGGTCTTATTAGAACCCTATTCATGATGTAGCAAGCCGTATTCATGGCTTTGGCCCAAAAATACTTGGGTAAACTATGTTCATTTAACATAGTTCTTGCCATTTCTTGTAGGTTTCTATTTTTTCTTTCAACTACTCCATTTTATTGAGGATTTCTTAAAGTGGAGAAGTTGTGATTGTATCCATTAACTTCACAAAGATTTTGAAAATCACGGTTTTGAAATTTGCCACTGTGATCACTCCGAATTGATGAAATCATGAAGTCTTTTTCGTTTTGAGTGAGTTTACAAAATTTTGAGAAACACTTGAAACAATCACTTTTGTGAACTAAGAAATAGGTCTAAGTGTACCTAGTATAGTCATCCACAATTACAAAAGCATATTTGCTTTCTCCTAGACTTGTTGTGTCAATTGGTCCAAATAAGTCCAAATGGATCAATTGTAATGGTCTAGTGGTGCTAATTTGATTTTTTGGTTTGAAACTAGTTTTTATTTGTTTACCTAGTTGACATGCATCGCATACTTTGTCCTTAATAAACTTCATATTTGGAATCCCTCGTACTAATTCTCTAGATGAGATCTTAGATATTAGTTTCATACTTGCATGGCCTAATCTTCTATGCCAAATCCAAGCATCATCAATTTGAGCAGAGAAGCACATTTCATTACTTAGTTCATCAAGGTTGATGGTGTAGACATTATTTTATTTTAATGTAATCATAGTCATGTTATTGTTTGGTTTTTCAATAATACACATATTTGATTCAAATCTAACGATATAACCTTTATCGCATAATTGACTAATACTCAAGAGATTATGTTTCAATCCATCAACTAGTACTACATCATCAATAGAAAAACTTAATTTGTTACCTATGGTTCCCTTGCCAATGATTTTGCCTTTGTTGTTGTCTCCGAAGGTGATGTACCCTTCTTCTTTGCTAGTGAGCATAGAAAAATAGGATGGATCTCCAGTCATATGTCTTGAGCATTCACTATCAAGATACCATCTCTTGCTCCTAGCTTATGGGTGTGTCTACAAAAGAGGATGATTTTTAGGTACCCATTTGATTTTGGGTGCCTCAAAAATTGATCCACTAATTTTGTTATTCATTATTGAATTTTTTATAATTCCTTTAGGAACCCATATTAATTTATGTGGACTAATTTTCTTAAACGGACATTTGTAGGCAATATGTCCGAATTTGCAATAAAAGTTACATTTCATATAAGATGAAACATGCAATGTAGGTCCTTTTATGAAAGTGGTAGGATTTTGATGTGATCCTTTTACAAATCCAATTCCACTTCTATTTGTGACGTGACCCTTGTTTGCAAGGATCATGTCTAATCCTTTGCTACCGACCTTAAACTTGTTTAAGGTTTCTTTAATTAGAAATTTTTTATTTTTTATTACTTCTAAATGCTCACACTTAGAGCATGGAGGAGTTTGAAGACTATCAAACTTATTTTGTAGTAAGACTTGATCTTTCTTTAAGATATTTAACTTCTTACTAATAATTCTACATTCATCAAATAATTCATGAAAAGTGATAGAGAGTTCTTCAAAAGATAAATCTTCATTAATTAAATCACATACCTCTTCTCCTAAAGCCATTAGTGCGAAGTTTGCCTCCTCTTTGTTGCTAGCTTCTTCACTTTCGGAATCACTTGAATCGTCCCAAGTTGTTTTTAGAGCTTTCTTCTTCTTCGATTGCTTCTTCTTGGCTTGGGGGCATTCATTTTTGAAATGCTCCGGCTTCTTGCATTCATAGCATATCACTTGGTCCTTTTTATATTCAAGTCTATTTTTGGTGTTATTTTTAAATTTGTTCTTTCTTAAAAAAAATTTAAATTTTTGAGTCAAAAGTGCAATCTCATTTTCACTGTTCTCATCACTTGATGTTCCTTTCAAGTGATCTTCTTGTGATGTGAGTGTCATATCCTTCCTGTTCTTTGGAAGGGGATTCTCGAGTTCGTCATGATCTTGACACATCATTTCGTAGGTCATTAGAGACCCAATAAGTTCTTCAAGAGGGAATGTTTTAAGGTCCTTGGCCTCTTGAATGATCGTAACTTTTGGATCCCAACTTTTAGGAAGAGATCTTAAGATTTTATTTACTAGTTCAAAGTTAGAAAAATCTTTACCAAGAGCTTTGAGTCCATTGATGACATCCGTGAAACGGGTGTACATGTCTCCGATGGACTCACTTGGTTTCATTCGGAAAAGTTCATAAGAGTGCACAAGGATGTTGATTTTGGACTCTTTCACTCGGCTTGTGCCTTCATGAGTGACCTCAAGAGTTCTCCAAATATCAAAAGCCGAATCAAAAATTGAAATACGATTAAACTCATTTTTATCTAGTACACAAAACAAGGCATTCAGAGCCTTTGCGTTTAAAGCAAAAACCTTCTTCTCCGATTCATTCGATTCGCTCATCGGAAGAGAAGATTTTTGAAATCTGTTTTTGACAATAGTCCAAAGCTCGAAATCCATGGAAATGAGGAAGATCCTCATACGGGTCTTCCAATACGTGTAATTCAACCCATTAAACATAGGTGGACATGTGATATAATGACCCTCATGCATGCCAGAGTAAGCCATCTCTCCTAGGTATTAAACCAAATATGAGAGTGAGCCTTGCTCTGATACCAATTGTTAGGATCGGAGTGGCACTAAGGGTGAATTAGTGCAACAAATTAAAACTTATAAGTTTAAAAATGATTCCGTAAAATGCAAGGAGATTTCGCTTTGATTGTAACTTGAGTAAAGAAGAAAAAAAAATGGAAACGATTGCAGAAAGGTAAGTACTCACAGATTCAATGAACATGCCAATTTAAAGTGGTTCGGTCAAATGACTTACATCCACTTGCGAAACCTTCTTCAATGAGGCTCCCAACTTCCACTAGCAAATCACTTTAAAGGGGAAGGACTAATACCCCTCTTACAACATTTACAAGTGGTTCACACTCTTACAATTTTTTCAACAAGAAGGATGGAGGTGAACACTCAAGTAATTTGAAAACAAGACTTGCTAAGACTTTGCTAAGGCTCTTATCTCAAACTATTGCTTTGCAAAAGTTGTATTCTCTGCTGAGAATTGAGGGGTATTTATAGGCCCCAAGAGGATTCAAATTTGGGCTCCAAATTTTGAATTCTCTTGGGTTTCCAAGACTGGTGGTGCCACCGCTTGTCAATGTCTATCGAACGGTGTACTGGCGGTGCCACCTCCTAACACTTCGGGCTATGGGTGGTGCCACCGTCGAATCCGGTGGTTCCACTCCCCATCCTTACTGATCTCTGGTTGGGCTTCAAGTCCATCCCGAACCAGGTCACTTTTGGGCCCAGTTGGCCCTTAACCAGGATATAGGATTATCCTTTAATCCTAACCCTAATTACATGTGAACAACGTACCTAAAAACATAATCCTAAGCAAGTTTTTAACCAGCAAACGTCGAGTCTTGTTCCGGTGAGCTTTCCGGCGATCTTCCGGCGAACTTCCGATATGCTCTCGGGTTTCTTCCGGCGGACTCCCAGTAGGCTCCCGATCTTGTGACGAATTCAACAAGTAGTCGAGCCTTCTCGGTGATCTCTATGAACCTCTGACGATCTCTTTGGCAGACTTCTGAAAGTTCCGACAAGTCTCCGATCTTTCTTGGTTGGTTCCGATAGCATCTTCGACGAATCTTCGGACTCTCAAACATCCATCGAACTTGACTCCGGTATCCTTGCTTTATGTTTTTAGGCTATTGTAGTTAATCCTGCACACTTAACTTCAATAATATGGATTACATCAATTAACCCATCAATTGATTTCATTATCAAAATCCGAGATTCAACACAAAAGAGAGAACAGGATAGAGAAAACGCATCACTCAGGATCCACAAGCAAACTTCTCCGAAAACACTTCATAGACAATGCAAATTACAAACAGACTTTACAAGCTCTGAACAGTTGCACAATAAAGGGTAAAATGGTCCATTACAGATCAAAAATCTCTCACATGTGTCCACATGACATAACCTTTATTTATAAGCCTAAAGCGGCCACCAACCTAACTAAAATGGGACTATTAAGCCTTCGGCCATCCCTTTACATATTATACAAAGCATGAACATACCAAAAGACACAGACATATATAAGCATTACATCAAACATCATGTTTCAAAGTTTGTCCGTGACATTCTCCCCCACTTATTCCTTCGACGTCCTCGTCGAAGCCTTTGCCGACACTGTAACTCCTTACCTTTATTGAGTCTTCAATCTTCTGCTCTAACTGTAATGCACCTTCTGGCTCCCAGTTGCTCTTCGTTGTTGTTTTTGAGTAGTCGAACCGTTGATCTGCCATGCTGCTTCAACTCGCCAATGACTCTGACTCTAGTGTGAGGTTGGCTGAGTTGTGTTGATCCCTGTTGGTTCTTGCGGATCCTCCAGATAAAGGAAAATACCATCCTTACTACGCTAATCTCTCAAATGCCTCATGCTACTTGAACTGGGTGGATGCTTCTTGGAGCTTTAAAGAGAATCGTCTCGCAAACTTCTAAAGTTTTGGGTCCTTCCTCCACAAAATTTGCCTATTGACTCTTATTTCACTTAGTTGTCACTTCCAAATAGGTTCGCATCACTTCCGCTTTCGATTGGCATTTCATTGGGAAATGAAGCGGACAATCTACTCTCAGTAGCACTGATCACCGTTGGTGAGGATTTGATAACTATTGTCTTCCATTATCTTCGAAGGGTCTTTGAACATATGCAGAGCTCCTCTACTGGATAGATAAGAGAATTTGGGTACTCGGTTTCGCCCATTCTCTTAAGAGTTGAGAAGGCAAAGGTTAAATGACTTTGCCCGCCTCCTCGAGGTTGTACTCCATGCATCGAGCTGGTTACTGGCCTTCGCTTGCTCTTTGCTCACAGTTCTGAAGCACTTGAAGTGTTTGCACTCCTTGCGTTGAGTTAGCTACTATGATTCACCTTCTCAAACTTCTGGAATGCAGGAAGTTTTTACCCCAACTTAGAGTAATTCTCTAATAGATTTGGTCGCCTCTAGGATTGTACCGTCTTCTCCATCAACCTTGCCGCCTACTCCCCTGAGTAGCGAAGGTACAGCACCGCGTACTGCTTGCTTCATTCCTTGGTCGTGCACTCTTGCATGACCCAAAGTCCTTCACTTTGGGCTATCTTGATGAGAAACTCGTTGACACCGGTCTTACGAAGTTCCTTGGCCTCTGCCCTTCAGCCTTGTCACGGTACTTGGAGTTTGCCTCTGCATGCTCCACCTCCTCGGCCCCTTTCACGACCAAGCGCTCTCCCTCCATGAGAGCAAGGGATCAATAACTTTCACAGAAGTCCCGCCTCTACGGTACTATGGCACTACCATACCCATGGCACTACTATCCATCGCCTCGCATCTGCATCCCTTTTCTTCACGATTAGTAGATGTGTCTCTGTGGCACTCCTCCACGTCCACCTCTATTTTAACTGATGCTTGATTTTAGGTAGCTAAGTCCCTCTGGACTCATCGTCACTTCCTCACCCCTTTCGACCCCCTGCTTCAACACCTTTGTGTTCTCCAAACAGCTCCCTTTGGTCAATGGAAAGACAGATTGCAACTCCCATGCATGGCCTCTGCCATCGCATTATAGGGTTTGCACCGATTTTGTTCTCTTTAGCTTCCTTGGTAGCAACGTTCGCTTACTCGACCTTGTCCTCTAACTTATCAAGCTCCCTCAAGCGAATATGAGCTCTGGAGCAGTCCAACTCTTCAGCTACTTCGATTATACATCTATATAATCAAGTCCCTCCCATAGGACTCACTGGTACTTGCATTCGAACTTTTCCCTTGGTGGAACACAGCCCCCATATGCTGATGACCAAGGTTTTCATTTGATGTAAAATTTGATGCACGCACGGAAGACCCGCCTCTACGGCACCATGGCCTTCACTCCTTGAATCCATAGCCCTTCTCGTCGTCGTGTTGTTCACCAAAATGGAGATTCCAGTAGCTCCCGATCATACCTCCGTATGATCTAGTCCCTCACAGGACTAGGTTGTGTTTATCGCATTGCCACGAACTATTCCACCACGATCCGCTGCACCATGTCGCCTCATGGTGACATCTCTATTGCATTCTGATCCTTATGGGATGAACTCGAATTGTGAACCCTTCATGCGTGGCCTCTGCCAATACATCGCAGGGTCTCTTCCACCATCGATTTTGTTCGCTCCTTTGGCAATCGACCTTCATCCACCCACTCTTGGGTCACACCTAGATGAAGCACCGCTCTAGGACAGTTTGTCGCCTAGTAGCTCCCGAAGTCCCCCAACTTTGCTAGAATTAGTGCACCATTGTCTGGATCCTGGCCTCTACCCCTACTAGCACAATCTTCGCTACGCACCGCTTCCTTCATAGCAACTTGAATGGCAACATTGTGGCATATTCTTCAAGAGTACCTGCCTCTGCATCCTCTTGCCCCGTGCTAAGGCCTTCTGAACCCAACTTCGCCTCCGCAAATTGAGTCACCTTAGTTCCTCCATAAAATGCTCCTCTGAGATAAGGTGCATGTGCCCAAAAGCTCCCTTCATCTTTGGCACTATGCAAGATGAGTTCGCTCCGTCAGAATGAATGACCCATGGAACAACATGATCCTGCTCTTGCCTCTGCAAGAGTTCATGTCTTTGACCTCTATCCAAGGAAAGCACTATGCCTCCGCTCCATGTTCCATCTTCTATACTGGCTCCCTTCATGCGGCTTGGGTACTTCGCCAAGTTACACCCAAGTTGCTTCGCTCCTCATTTTGCATTGAGTTAATGGTGGCCCTCGCACCCACCATTCCACGGGTCAGCCCTCCCTTGAGTCCGATCTCCATATCGACTCCAAATGTGCCTTCATTTGTGTTGCTTTGGGTCGCTCCCCCACTTGATCTCACAATGCATCCACCAATGCATTCTCTCAAGCGAGATCATGCGACGACTCCTCGCCGCTTGCTCAGTCCATTGAGCTTTGTGGAGTTGTTGTTTGTTGAGGTACTCCTCCTCAACTTGTGAGGTTTGTCCCACATGATTCTCCCTCTGGAGAGCTGGGACTTATCCCTCCTAGATAAATGTCCCATTGGAGCAAAATCTCTCTTCGTTTCAGAGACCACCAACTCCTTGGGCTACTCCGATCTACTAAATAAACTATGCATTGTTCTGCCTCCTGCAAACACACTTGCTAGATTGTGACTCCACGTCAATACAACCCCCGCTGCACCACTTAAGGCCTAGCAACATGCTGAACTCGTTGCACACTTCAGCCTCCTATGGACGTATCCTTCACATGTCGAAGAGAAAGTTTTAATGCTCCATGGTGCCAAGTTTTGGTCGCCTTGGGATGGCTACGAATATTCCATCGTCCGCATACAAGCCCATGCATGAGTACCGAATTCTTTGAGTTAGCAATTCCCCTCACCTCTATGAGCTTTGCATAACTCTTTCAGTCGCTGAGCAACTCATTCCACCTTGGATTGTCTCATCCTTTACCAAGCGCCTCGCTTGTCTTGAGCACCATCAAGTATGGTTGTCAACGTTGAGCTGTAGCTCAAACTCAGCCATCCCAACCTTTGTGCGCTCTGCATTCTTCCAAGCTTGTATGTTCTCGTGGTACCTCTTGCGCGAAGGGTTGGCCATTCCTCTGAATGCCAATCTCAAATGCTCGCTCCTCCGAGCAACTCCTTTTCCCTACATCTCCATGCCCATTTTCCCCCAAACGGTCGCGTGTGTGCTGACTGCCCTCAACGCAGCCCCGCTAGGTCCCCCATGTTTGCATGCTAAGTGTTTCTATGAGTGCTTGTCCCGCTCCGATACCATCTGTCACGAACTTAGCTGGTTTTGCCTAAGTCGTGCGGCACCCTTGCGTGTCCATCCGCAAAGGTCAGCCTCCCCGACACCTCCCATTGTCCCTTAGGACCCACAAAAGAGAGAACAGGATAGAGAAAACGTCTCACTCGGGATCCATAAGCAAACATCTCCAAAAACACTTCATAGACAATGCAAATTACAAACAGACTTTACAAGCTCTGAACAGTTGCACAACAAAGGGTAAAATAGTCCATTATAGACCAAAAATCTCTCACACGTGTCCACATGACACAACCTTTATTTACAAGCCTAAAGCGGCCACCAACCTAACTAAAATGGGACTATTAAGCCTTCGGCCATCCCTCTACATGTTATATAAAGCATGAACATACCAAAAGATATGGACATACATAAGTATTACATCAAACATCTTGTTTCGAAGTTTGTCTGTGATAGTTCGTCGGAAGTTCTATTAGAACTAGCCAAGAAGTCTCGGAGCTTGCTAAAGAAGCTCATCGAAACTCACCAAGTAGATCATCATGAAGTCCAGGAGCTTGCCGAGAGTCCGCCGAAACATTACCGAGAGTTCATCGGAAGTTCGTCATAAAAATTGCTGGAAGCTCGTCGGAAGAAAACAAGGCATAGGGACTTGTTTAGCTTAGCAATGTCTTAGGAATCGTAGTTAGCACGTAATTGGGTTTAGATTTGGGACAACCCAATTAGGGGTTAGCTAGGCCCATATAAGAAGTGTGTTGGGCCCAATAAGAGGCCCAAACAATATCCCAAGAAGTCTCACTGTCATGGCACAATCTCTGAGACTATGTTAGGAGGTGGTATCGCCAGTCTGGGTAGTTGTACCACCCCTAACAGGGTGCTAGGCGGTGGTACCGCCAATCTACCCCAGGCAATGGTATCGCCCAATGCAGTATTAGTGTCAGACTGACACTAGGCGATGGTACCACACAACGTAGGCGGTGGTACCACCCGTGCTTGGGAAACCCGGGATGAGATGTTTTTAGGCTCCAAGTTTGGATCAACTTTAAGCCTATAAATACCCCTCTTATCCCTCGTTAAAGGACACAAGCATAGAGAGTTTAAAAGTAAAGAAACGCTGCTGCAATTGTTAGGATCGGGGTCGGCACTAAGAGGGGGGGGGGTGAATTAGTGCAGCGGTAAAATCACGTCTTCAAAAACTTTCGTACGATAAAATCTATTTACGTTGAAAACTGATTTCAGAAACTTAACTTGAAACACATGTTCGTAAATATATAGAAGGCAGTAAGCTATTAAAGAGGTTTGCAGTAAAGATAAATTGCTCAAAGTAAAATGCAAACTAGATTTTAGAGTGGTTCGGTCATCGTGACCTACATCCACTTCGACCTACATTCACTTCGTCGATTCCTCTTCTGTCGAGGCCACCGACATCCACTATCGATCTTCCTTTATAGGTGAAGATCAACCTCCTTCTTACACCTCTCTTCTCTTTTTATCGGGTTTAGGAGACAACCCTTACAAGCACTCACTCTCCTCTCTAAATAGAAATCTATGTTTAAGCTAGAGGAGGGATTTCTCAAGTGATTTCTATAGTGTTTCTTTACTTTTAAACTCTTTGTGCTTGTATGCTTTAACGAGGGATGAGAGAGATATTTATAAGCTTTAAGTTGATTCAAACTTGGAGCCTAAAACTTTCCCACCTCGGGTTCCCTAAGCACGGGTGGTACCACCGCCCAGGTCTAGCGGTACCACCGCTTGAGGGGTAGTGCTAGGCAGTACCACTGCCCAAACTGGTGGTACCACCGCTTGGCTCCCTACAAGGGGTGGTACAACCACCTAGACAGGTGGTACCATTGCCTGACACAGTCTCGAAGATTGTGCCACGATGGTAAGACTTCTTGGGGTACTGTTTGGACCTCTTATTGGGCCCAACACAATCCTTATATGGGCCTAGCTGGCCCCTAATTGGGTTGGCCCAAATCCAAACCCAATTATGTGCTAACTACGAAATCTAAGACATAATCTAAGTTAAACAAGTCCGTAAGTCTATTTTTCTAGCAAGCTTCCGGCAATCTTCCGATGAACTTCCGACAATCTCTCGGCAATGTTTCGACGGACTCCCAGCAAGCTCTTGGACTTCATGATGATCTTCTTGGCAAGTTTCGATGAGCTTCTCTAGCAAGCTCCAAGACTTCTCAACTGGTTCCGCCAGAACTTCCGACGAACGTCTGAACTTCCGACGAACTCTCGAACTCTCAACGAAATCGCGTCCTTGACTCCGGGACTTCATTTTACTATATGCCTTGCTATCACAGTTAATCCTGCACATGTAAAACGTACTTCGATCTAGACAATTAATACTAAGTACTAATCAAGTTGTCCGGCATGTCATTGGTCCCTCGACGCTTCGTCTGATTCTTCGACGCATCGTCCTCTCTTATGATTTATTGCTCAATCGACCAATTGACTCCGCAACTCCAATATCCTTGGTGCAATATCCGCTCTTCTTAGCCTGATGCTCAAATCCATGGCCCGAAGCCTTCTGTCGATATGTCGACCGATCCACCGATCCGACGTCCAATCTTCTGACATATTTTCCTCCTACCCAACATGATTCTTCTTGCTTTAATTGTCTCATCCTGATCGAAGCATCCTGCGTCACTCAAAATATAGATTAAAACATAAACACTTATCAATTAGTTTTATCATCAAAATCCGAGATTCAACAATCTTCCCCTTTTTGATGATGACAACCAATTGATGACGGAGTTAAAACAAACTCCCGGTGTTTAAACAAACTCCCCTATCAATATGTCATATTGATAGAACATTGAATTCAAGCTGAATTCAAGTCCTTGCAAATATTCATCATGAATATTTGCAACATTTCATCATGCATAATATGATCATACTTCTATCAATAAAAAGGAGAAGTACCAACTATCAAATGTTTGGAAATATAAGTTCAAACATTGCATCATAAATCTCCAGTTTTACAATCATGCAAGATAGCAAAAATTTTGAGTTTTACAAGTTTATAAATTTTGCTAGATATGCAAGTTCAGCATGTTTGTTTTGTAATGTTCAAGCTAGCAAGTGTTTGAAAAGAAAGCAAGTTTTGTAACATACATACTAGCAATAATTTAGAGTTGTGAAAGTTTGCAAATTTACTTTTCTTTACGATGTGCAAGATAGCATATTTTTGCATCTTCTTCAGATTTCAAGCTAGCAATTCTTGGTGAGTTCAAGATAGCAGTTTCTTCTCTTTTGAAAAGTACGATTATTTTTGCTTCCTTTGCAAAAACGCAAGCTAACAAAATGTTACATTATTTTATAACATGGAAGCTAACAATTTGAGATGTTTAAGAAGCAAGTTCTTTCTTCTTTTTTGAGAAGTATAATTTTTTGTTTTTTTCTTGAGTTGTGCGAGCTAGCATCTTTTATCTCCCCCTTTGTCATTGTCAAAAAGAAGGGAAGACCCTTCATATCAATTTTTAGATTATGACAAAGATAAGTATCAATCTTATTTGTGCATCATTATATATTCAAATTAAAACATGCACAATTTCAAAACTATACATTTCATTTTTTATGTATGATACCGAAAAATAAATCAATCATCATTATGAGCATATCATACATGATACTAAAATATTAAAATTTTTAAGCATTTATCAACATTTTAATCATGATACCAAACATTCATCATTTAAAGTATTCATTATACATCATTTTGGTAACAAATCATAGCATTTCAAATCATGATAGTATTAATTTTGTCAAATTATATCCTACCATGCATGATCAAAACTTCTCCCCATTTTATCATTGTAAACAAGAAAGAAGAAGGGAAGAACATGATGGTGTAAAATATTTCAATCATTCAAGGCATACGAGCCATAAATACAAAGAAATCATGTCATGAAGGATAAGACCAATTAAATACCAAAAGACATGATTCATATAGTAAATCTCTTCTTTAAATAAAATATCAAGAAAAAATCGTAGGTGTATAAAGAAGAGATCTTGATAAAAAAAAATCTCAAGTAATAAATCCAAGAACTCACAAGAAAAAAATCAAGATTCATTTAGAAAATCTCCTCTTAAAAAGATAACAAGTATAATCGTAGGAGAATGATTAATAAAAAATATTGATTCATAACAAATCTTTCAAGTTATAATCAATTCATGAATACCAAAAGAGCATTCATGACTCATTTGGATATTTTTTCTCTTTTGTAAATGACAAAAGGAAACATGGGAGTTCAAAAAATAAGATCTTGATTCATAAACAATTTCAAGTTATAAATCACGAGAAATCAAGATCATGATTTCGATAAAAAAATTTTCAAATTTAAATCATCAAAATTATTTTCAAAGTCCAAGAGATTCGTAAAAATGAGACAAATGAATTCATTAATCTCCTTTTTGGATAAATCGATAAAGTAGAGAAATTTTCCAAGAGAAAGCCTTCCTCTTTTTAGTTTGTTACATACAAGCATGCCTCTGTCTTGTTTATGCCAATATATATATATATATATATATATATATATATATATATATATATATATATATATATATATATATATATATATATATATATATATATATATATCATTATTCGTTTAGGATCAAAAAATAAATTTCATCATAAAAACCATAAAGATCAATAAACCATAAATTACTTGAAAATCATCATGCATAATTTTGAAATTTATTAAGCATGATCATTATACATGACATCAAAACATGGTTTCAAAATATTTAATATTTTCGTTACATAATTACATCATTATACATCATCGAGATTGATTTCATAAAGCATTTTTCTTTTTTAGGTGAATCAACTTTTTATGCTTAGTTTTCCATACAAAAGCCATGCATCATCATTAAGCATGATATCAAATTTCTTAATATTTTCATTAAGACATCAAGCATGGTTTCACTCAAATTCGGAAATCATCAAGATACACATTATTTATTCTTGAAAAAATATACATAGGATCATTAGATTTAAATCTAACATTTTGTTCATTTAACATAACACATACAATTTTCATGATTATTTTTAAAATTACTAGCATGATAAACATGATTCCTAATATTTTTGTATTTTCATATCATTATTAAACATGTAATTTTCAAAAAAAATATTTTTTAACTAAATAAATAAAAAAATATCATGAAAAGCATCATGTAATTTTAAAATAAATTAAGGGAGTTTCGATTTCTCATCGTTGAAAGTTGTTAAGGCGTAGTTTGCCACCTCACCTTTGTTGATTTTCTCCTCGTCTTCGGAGGAGCTCGATTCATCCTAATTTGTGTTTTTCTTCTTGCGTTCAAAGCAAGTAGTTCCGTTCTTTTTGCTTTTTAATTTTTGTTTTATGAACTTTGTAAATTTCATTTGTGGTTCAAGTTCACCATCACTTGAGTTTATGCTCGAGTGGTCTTCAATTGTTCTATGTCTTAAATCCTTCCTATTCTTTGGAAAGTGGTTCTCAAGTTCTTCACATGCATTGCACGTCATTTCATATATGATCAATGAACCAATTAGTTCTTCAATCAAAAAATGGTTCAAGTTCTTTGATTCTTGTATTGTCATTATTTTCGAATCCCAATTTTTTGAAAGCGATCGTAAAATCTTGTTAATGAGTTCAAAATCCGAAAAACTTCTACCAAGTGCTTTTAAACCATTGACGACATCCATAAAACGGGTGTACATGTCTTTAATGGTTTCGCTTGGTTTTATTCGAAAAAGTTTAAAATTATGCATTAAAAAGTTAATTTTTGAATCTTTTAATCTACTTGTGCCTTCGTGAGTAGTTTCAAGAATATGCTAAATGTCGAAAGCCATTTCACATATAGAAACCCGATTAAACTCATTTTTGTCTAAGGCACAAAATAAAGCATTCATAGCCTTTGCATTTAGAGAAAACATCTTCTTCTCTAAATCATTCCAATTGGTCATTAGAAGAGAAGACATTTCAAATCCATTTTCGACTATGTAACATAAATCGAAATTTAATGAAAGCAAGAAAACTCTCATTCGAGTTTTCCAATAAGTATAGTCCGTCCCAATGAAAAAGGAAAGACGAATGAGATAGTGACCCTCTTGAAAGCCGAAAAGAGTCATTTCTCTTGGGTGTTAATCCAAGTGAGAAATAACGTGGCTCTGATACCAATTGTTAGGATCAGGGTCGGCACCAAGAGGGGGGGATGAATTAGTGCAGCGGTAAAATCACGTCTTAAAAAACTTTCCTACGATAAAATCTGTTTACGTTGAAAACCGATTTTGGAAACTTAACTTGAAACATGTGTTCGTAAATGTCTAGAAGGCGGTAAGCTATTAAAGAGGTTTGAAATAAAGATAAATTGTTCAAAGTAAAATATAAACCAGATTTTAGAGTGGTTCGGTCATCGTGACCTACATCCACTTCGTCGATTCCTCTTCCGTCGAGACCACTAGTATCTACTATCGATCTTCCTTTATAGACGAAGATCAATCTCCTTCTTACACCCCTCTTCTTCTTTTACCGGGTTTAGGAGACAACTCTTACAAGCACTCACTCTCCTCTCTAAACAGAAATCTAAGTTTAAGCTAGAGGAGGGATTTCTCAAGTGATTTCTATAGTGTTTCTTCACTTTTAAACTCTTTGTGCTTGTATGCTTTAATAAGGGATCAGAGGGGTATTTATAGGCTTCAAGTTGATTCAAACTTGGAGCCTAAAACTTTCCCATCCTGGGTTCCCCGGGCATGGGTGGTACCACCGCCTGCGTTGGGCGGTACCACTACCTAGTGTCAGTCTGACAATAACACTGCCTTGGGCAGTACCACCGCCCAAGTCTAGCGGTACCATCACCTAGGGGGTAGTGCTGGGTGGTACCACTACCCAGACTGGTGGTACCATCGCCTAGCACCTTACCAAGGGCGGGACAACCGCCCAAACTAGCGGTACCATTGCCTGACATAGTCTCAAAGACTATGCCACGACGGTGAGACTTCATAGGGCAATGTTTGGTCCTCGTATTGGGCCTAACACAGCCTTACATGGGCTTAGCTGGCCCCTAATTGGGTTAGCCCAAATTCAAACTCAATTACGTGCTAACTACAAAATCTAAGATATAATTTGAGCTAAACAAGTCTATAAGTCTATTCTTCCGGCGAGCTTCCGACGATCATCCGGCGAACATCCGATGATCTCTCAGTAATGTTCCAACGGACTCCTGGCAAGCTCCTGGATTTCACGATAATCTTCTTGGCAAGTTCCGATGAGCTTCTCTGGCAAGCTCCAAGACTTCTCGATTGGTTCTGCCAAAACTTCCGATGAACATCCGAACTTCCGATGAACTCTCGAACTCCCAACGAAATCGTGTCTATGACTCTGGGACTTCATTTTGCTACATCCTTTGCTATCATAGTTAATCCTGCACATGTAAAATATACTTCGATCTAGACAATTAATACTAAGCATTAATCAAGTTGTCCGGCATGTCATTGGTCGCTCGACGCTTCGTCTGATTCTTCGGCGCATCATCCTCTCTTGCGGCCTATTGCCCAATCGGCCAATTGACTCCGCAACTCCGATATCCTTGGAGCAATATCCACTCTTCTTGGCCCGATGCCCGAATTCATGGCCCGAAGCCTTCTGTCGATATGTCGACCGATCCACCGGTCTGACGTCTAATTTTCTGACATGTTTTCCTTTGACCCAACATGATTCTTCCTACTTTAATTGTCTCATCCTGATCGAAGCATCTTATGTCACTCAAAATGTAGGTTAAAACATAAATACTTATCAATTGGTTTCATCATCAAAATCCAAGATTTAACAACAATCTCTTTAGAAAATCCCTCCTCCACTCTAAGTTTAGAATTATGTAAGAGAAGAGTGAGTGCTTGTAAGGGTTGTCTCCTAAACCTATAAAAAGAAGAAGAGGGGTGTAAGAAGGTGGTTGATCTTCGCCTATAAAGGAAGATCGATAGTGCATGCCGGTGGCCTCGATGGAGGAGGAATCGGCGGAGTGGATGTAGGTCACAACGACCAAACCACTATAAAATTAGCATGTTCTCTTGTTTGCATTTACTTCCTGCCATTTACATACTGTAAACTGAATCTATACTTGCCTACTACATTCACTTCATAAACGTATGCTTTCAAAGTTAAGTTTTCGAAATCGGTTTTCATCGGAATCGGTTTTAATCGAAACGAAAAGTTTTGAGGACGTGATTTTACCGCTGCACTAATTCACCCCTCCTCTTAGTGCCGACCCCAATCCTAACATAGGTAAAGACCAACCACCTTTTATAACTCAATTCTCCTTTTACCAGATTTAGGAGATAACCCTTACACCCCTACTCACTCATCTCTCGAACTATTCTAACACTTAGAACTTTGAGAGGAGTTCACACAAGATTACAGTAGCGTTTCTTTCTTTTTCACTCTCAAGTCTTGGGTGTATCTTAACTAGGGATGAGATGGGTATTTATAAACTTCAAGTTGATTCAAACTTGGAGCCTAAAAATATCTCATCTCGGGTTTCCTAGGTACGGACAGTACCATCGCCTGTATTGGGCGGTACCACTGCCAGTGTCCGTCTGACACCCTACCTCTTGGCACCCTACCATTGGGCGGTACCACCGCCCAGACTAGCGGTACCACTACTTAACACAGTCTCGGAGATTGTGCCACAACGGTGTCACCTCTTGGGTCACTGTTTGGGCATTTTCATTGGGCCTAACACAATTCATACATGAGCTCAACTGGCCCAATTCCAATCTCAATTATGTGCTAACTACGAATTCTAAGACAACTAAGCTAAACAAGTTTGTAAGTCTAGTTTCTTCCGGCGAGCTTCCGACGATCTTCTAGCTCTCAGCAATATTCCAACGGACTCCTAGCAAGCTCCTGGACTTCATGACGATCTTCTTGGCGAGTTCCGACAAGCTTCTTTGGCAAGCTCCTGGACTTCTCGGTCAATTCCGGCAGAACTTCCGACGAACGTCTGGATTTCCGACGAACTTTCGAACTCCCAACGAAATCACGTTCTTGACTCTGGGACTTCGTTTTGCTTTATGCCTTGCTATCATAGTTACTCCTGCATACGTAAAACATACTTCGATCTAGACAATTATTACTAAGCATAAATCATGTTGTCTGACATGTCATTGGTCCATTGACGCTTCGTCCGATTCTTCGGTGCATCGTCCTATCTTGTGGTCTATTGCCCAATCGGCCTATTGACCTTCACAACTCCGATATCCTTGGTGCAATATCCACTCTTTTTGGCCCGATGCCTGAAACCATGGCCCGAACCTTCTATCGATACGTCGACCGATCCTTCGGCGCGATGTCCTATCTTCTAACATGTTTCTCCGGCCCAACATGATTCTTCCTGCTTTAAATGTCTCTCCCTGATCGAAGCATCTACGTCACTTAAAATGAATATCAAATCATAAACACTTATCAATTGGTTTCATCATCAAAATACGAGATTCAACAAAACAGTCCCAACTCAAGCCCAATGGGCCCCTAATTGAGTTGACATTGTTTCACCCGAAAATGACTCAATTGGACGTAAACTAACTCGATCTAGATACACGATTACAAGCATAAATCTTATATTGTCTAGCATGTTATTGGTTCATCTAGCGCTTCGTCCGATCCTTTGACGTATCATCCTCTTTTTCGACGTATTGGCCAATCGGCATGTTGACTCTCGTAACTTTCGATCTCCTTGGTATAATGTCTAATCCTTTAGCTCGATGCCCAAACTCATGGCACGAAGTCTTTCTAGCACGTCGACTATTCCTTCGGCCTGACATCCAATCTTTTGACATCTTCTACTCTAACCCAATATATGATTCTTCCTGCTTTATTCAAATTATCTTTCCTTGATCGAGGTTAGTCCTGCATCGCTCAAACGCACATTAGATCTTAACTTCATCAATTAATTTCATCATCAAATCTGAGATAAAATACATGACATTTTAAAGAAATGATCATATCGACTATAGTGAGGATTGTAGGTACAATAAGGGTTGGATCAGATTTACCTGCAATGTGAGAAAGTGGCCTGCTAGATTAGACTTGTCACCATCGTTGATGTTGTGTAACGAGGGAACCTGCTAGAGAAGGAAGCAGTTGGGAGGCTACTGGTGATGAGAGTGGGAAGGTAGGCTAGAAGTAGTCACCAGTAGTGGGGTAATGGGTCGCTCAAAGGAAATAAGTTGGCCAATAGAGAATCGCTCACTAAGGAAGAAGTGAAAACGCTAGTATGGGATTATGACATAACCAATTTTACAGTGCACACACCATGTGTACATGGGTGGAATCTATATACACCAGAGAAGAAGATGAATCTATCGACGCCTTGATCGATAATGAGGAGTAGGGTGTCAGTTGTGAAAGGCTATCAGGATCGCTTCTTCATGCAATTGGAATGAACAACTAACTGAGAGAAGTATGTGGAGATGCAAAGAATAGGGGAACCCAAAGGAATCGACGCTAAGGAGATTAGTGGCGATGGCTGGTATTTGCCCGTAGCATGTGAGGAAGATCGCCAAGAAGACCACTGAGAAGAATGTATCTAAAAGAGCTAGTGGAATACCGGTAGTTGAGTAATTACTGTGGTAGATCAGTGAAGAGGGATTGCTATCATCGAACAACAAAAAAATGGGAGAATCTTGCTTTGGTACCATGAATAAATTTTTCATGAAAGAGAATTATTTTATTTATTAAGGTAATACATACTTATAATATTTGAGGTAGAGATTTTTCTCAATCAAATACTCAAATTATACATATATATTATTATGATTAATTCTTAAATTATAAATTATATATATATATATATATATTAATTATAAATTAATTAAAAATATAAAATTATCATTTCATATTTATTTCTATCATGATCTTCTACCGGTACTTATGTTTTACCACTTACACTAAAAGTCCTTTCTTATTTAATATTCTTAAACTAAAAAGACTCTTACTTGTATTCATCAATAATAAAATAAATAAATAAATAAATAATATAAAATTTACGTGATTCAATACTCCATCTTAAGTCCATGAATTCTCTAAACTAGAATAATAAAAAGCATTGAATAAAACATTCTTTGAAATTAACCAAAAGAATTTTTTGTTTCCGGTGTTTATAGATCTAGATCTACTAAGAAAAATATGAAGTAGAATTTTACTTCAATGCCTTTCCTAGCTAAGACCGTGAGATATATAATGTATTTATATGAAAAACACATCTTAAATCCCAAGAATTTTTTAAATATTCTAAATAGTTATTTTTCAAAATAAATAAAACATTATTATAACTCTAAGAACACAATGTGGTGTTAAGGAAACGAGTCTATGTCATCAAATTGGGTGATGACTAATTTAAAGGTGGTGGTGGTTCACCTAATGACACAAGAGAAGCTGCCATACAAGAAACCAAGTGTTTAGATCACACATGATTGCTTTATAGTTCAAAGAGAAAATCAATTGAGTCCTCTCTAAGTTTGATGCAAGCATCATTTGATGCAAACATCATATCCACATGAAGACCAACATGCAAAACACACAGTTTAGACCTCAATCAATACTGTTTATGAGATTGCATCTCATGGTGTATAGCTCACTTCAATACCAGTAAAATAATGCCTGATGGATAGTATTCTCTTTCACTGCCGTGGCTCATTCTTGATCATCGTTTGCTTCAATTTGATGTCCATGATGGAATGTGAACACCAAATCCAAAAAAAAGAAAAAGGGGTATTATGTTTCCTAATCATAATTATTTAGAACTCAACCGACATAAATATAATCAAATCTCGAATCACTAAAATATTGATTGCAGCAATGGGTTAATTGATCGGATCATAATTTTAATATTTTTATTAAAAATATAAAATATATGAATAATATTATAAAAATAATTCTTATAATTTGGTGAAAGATAGTCATAGGCTTTCTTACCTTACCTTAGATTCTTGTAATAATTTTAAGTAATAAATAAAATGTTAAGAAAAGTGAATAAGATCAAGCGATGGGCTGGATTCGGTTCCTGATTTTTTTCGATCCGAACCAAATGGATCGATTTGATCCAGATTTTATAACTAAATTATAATTATAGTTATGTAACAAATTTAGATCTCAATGTTCTTTGCCTTCCTAAAGAAAAAGATTGAAGGCTTTAATGGTTGTTGTTGGCATTGCACTCCATGAAATTATATGCCTTCGGTGGGAGGGAAGTGGTATGTCCAACTTTATTCAATCCCATCTCATTAAATACATTATATATATATATATGTATATATATGTGTATATATGCATATATATATACATATATATACACAAGAAAATCAAGCAAATTAAAAATGGTAGATTAATTATTTATCTTTTTTTTTTCCTTTTCGACAATCAAAATAATAGGAAGGAGAGGTAGAAAAATATATATCATGCAGACCACATCTGCTGCCATATCAGTTCGGCGTGATGGACGGTCCAGCTTGCAAGATTTCGGCCTCTCCTCGCGTCCCTCCGTATGCTGAGCGGCGCAGAGGGAAACCCGCGCCGAAGCTGTGTTCCCCTTGCTCGAGTCTCTGCCATTGATAGCATTCCCCCCGAACGAGACCACCTATTCTTGACGCAGAGGATAGGATTTAGCAGATGTTCTGGGTGGTGGATAAGCAATAAGAAGGCGAGGGACTCGGTTCTTCGCAGCAGAAGAGAAGGAAGAGCAGAGGATTCCAAGCAGCGATCCCGACTGGTCACTCTGCCTTCTAATCTTCCTGCAGCAGAGATCAAATGGAGGAGCTCGGTGGCGGCGGCAATGGCTCACCTCCGAGGTTTGTCCATCTTTGCTTCTCGAGACTTTCTTCTTGTCCTACTGAAAAATCCCTTCTTGCTTTCGTTCGCAGGGTGTGCGCAGGGAAACCCCCGAGGCATGGAGGAACGGTGCATTCCGCCCGCGACAGGCACTCGGCCATGTCGGTTCCCGCCTTCGCCTCTGCTCAAGGTGGTGTGGAACCTCAGGTTTGCCGTCTTTTGATCGTGTCCATGCTAATGTTCTGCATCTGATCCGTAGATCTGCGGTGCCTCGACCTGGAGAAGGAGGCCGGCGAGGTCCTCGCGGAATGCTCGCCCCGGGGTGTCCTCGACGACGGTCTGAGGTGTTTGGACTCGGAAACGACCTCCAAGGCCAGCACTTCCTACACGGAGACCCAAATGATTCGAAGCAGCTTCGCGCTGTGGCACGGCTTCTTTCGGCTGTGGAAGCACAAGTCCATGAGGCGCCTCTCGAGCTTCCCCCCCATCGGGTTCCGGAAGCGGTCGAGGAGGAGGAGGAGCAACAGGGACTCTCGTGTCCCCATGCCGGACTCCACCTCGGCTGCCGATAACGAATCATCCTCCTTTAAGCCCACTTGGAGGAACTTCACCATTTCGGAGCTTGAAAAGGCCACCAACAATTTCAACTCTGGTGAGTTTTGGCATCCGTCGAGCGCTTCTTCTCTACCATCAACAACTCTTGTGCTGTTCGATGCTCTGTTCCAGCTCCTTGATCCAGCCAAGTTACTTGTTGTGAACCAAATCCATCAAATCTAGCAATCATTTGCAGGGTTTTTGTTGTTGAAGAAGCTATAGACATCAAATTTAGCTGCCACTCTTCTTGTTGCAGAGAACATGATAGGGAAGGGTGGCTCTGCCGAGATCTACAGAGGATGTCTGGAAAATGGCCAGCTTGTAGCAGTCAAAAAGATCACCAGAGGAACAACAGAAGAAAAAACTCACAATTTCCTCTCCGAGATGGGAGTTCTTGTCCATGTAGACCACCCAAACACTGCCAGATTGATCGGAGTCGGAGTCGAAGGAGGCATGCACCTTGTTCTTGTCCTCTCACCTCATGGAAGCTTAGCAAACCTTCTTCACGGTAGCATCAGTAGACACTGCACTGACTTGTTCTCACCCTCATCGAGATTCTTATGGCTCAGCTGTGACAGATTCGAAAGACAAACTTGCGTGGGGAATACGATACAAGGTCGCCGTAGGGACAGCCAACGGACTCGAGTACCTCCACGAGAGGTGCCACAAGCGCATCATTCATCGAGATATCAAGGCTGCGAATATACTGCTCACCGAGGACTTCGAGCCACAGGTATCATCAGAATCAGCATCACTTATAGTCGTCCTACCGCATCAAATTGACGATGGATGCTCTTGCAATCCAGATATGTGATTTCGGCCTCGCGAAGTGGCTGCCTGACGAAGTGACGCATCACACATTGCCAAGCTTCGAAGGCACATTTGGGTGTGTATAGCTTCAACTCTCAGTTCATGCATGATTCATGATTCACGCTTCTCATGCTTGCTCTAATGTGTCGTCCATCTTCTCGATCGGGCAGATACCTTGCTCCCGAATACTGCATGCACGGCGTGGTCGATGAGAAGACCGATGTGTTTGCTTTCGGAATCCTGCTGCTTGAGCTCATCAGCGGACGCAGGGCAGTGAACTCTTCGCAGCAAAGCTTGCTGATGTGGGTACGTACATACGTCCATGACACTGACCTCGATCGCTCTCTTCTTCTTGAGCTTCTTCCCTTTCTCTTATGATGCCTCAGGCGAAGCCATTGCTCGAGCAGAACCACATCAGGGACCTCGTCGATCCGTCTCTCGGTGACTCTTACGACTCCAAGCAGATGGATCGAGCAGCAAAGACGGCGTACATATGCATTCAGCACTCATCAGTTCTGCGACCTCGCATGAGTGAGGCATGCCTACTAACGCCTTCACTCCCTAAAACAGGCAGAGGATGATTGAGTCAAGTTCTTTGCTGGGTTCAGGTTCTAAAGCTATTGAGTGGAGGAGACGAAGGCCGAGCTGAGAACGGAAGAGCGCTTCACAGGTCGTTCTTGAGGAGGACATACTCCGAGGAGATCTTCGATGCAGAAGAGTATAATGCGACGAGATACCTGAGCGACATTACTCGGCACAAGCAGATTGCTTTCGATTTCTAGGGGGAGGAGGACACCTGCGCCTGTGCAGGGCCTGAGGCCATGTTCATCCATGTCGATTGCATGCTGGGCTTGAGCAACTGTGTATATATAAGAGCACTTATCGAAGGTTAAAAGTAGGATGGCAAAGAGATCAGCGTTTTATGATTGTTGTACTTTTACGAATCACCTCAAATACTTCGTCTCCGATGAGAATGAGCATTCAAAGACATGTCAACTGGTTTAGTCGGTAAAGATATCAATTCGTAATAATAAGATCGTGAGATCGAATTTTCGATCTTTGCGACATACTTTTATAAGAAAAAAAAAAGTCTAAATAAATATAATTATCTAAACAAGCGTTTGTAAAAACTAATTTTTTTTTATAGATAAATATATATAGGTAATTTAGTAAAAGGGAAAATAATAGCTCCTACGGCAAAAGTCCAGCCGCGACCGAAGCCGATCAAATCCTTTTGCGGCTGAGGGAGCGAGTCGTAGGTCTCCTCTTCCCCGATCCACTGAGTTGGACGACAGCATGCTTATCCGAAGGATCACCTGCGCCCGCGCGCTTCCTCTCTCCATCCCTGTGGCCACTTCCCCTCTCTTCTCCCACCTCAAACCCCCCTCCCCTTCCTCCCCGCTTCCTCCCCGTATCCTCTCCTCTTCCCGTTCTTTCCCTTTCTCGTCTCTCGCCTCCGCCTCTCCCAGCAAGCCCTCCTCTAAGAGGGCCAACCCGCCGATCGCAGCTCTCGTCGAGGTTGGCGGCATCAAGATCGCCAAAGATGGTACGTTTCCTTTTCTCTTTCCATTCTTGAGTAGCGTCCCCTTTCGCATGACGTATTTAGGTTTCGTTTTCTTCGGTGGATGGGCCAGATGTGGTGCGGGAGAGCGATCCCACGAACAACGTGCCCGACAATATATTTTCCAAGATTGGCTTGCAGCTGCACCGGAGGGATAACCATCCAATTGGGATTTTGAAGAATGCCATTTATGATTTCTTCGATACCAGTTACTCCTCCAAGTTCGTCAAGTTTGACGACCTTTGTCCCATTGTTTCAGTCCAGCAGGTAATTCTTCGACATATTATTTTTTTTTTGTTTCTTTTCGGGAACTTTAGTGTTGTGGCGTCTGCAAATGTTAAGCTCAATGCTGTATTTAAGTACATGGTGATGAAAAGTTCGTGTTTTGTGCCATATATTGGGTTTTGGTTTTGATAACAAGCATCTCTTAGATATAAGGGTTCAGTTTCTTACATCTTTTTCTGTCTCCTAATATTTGGCAAGTAGATTCCTCACTTGTCATCTATCTGTTCCGCGTCATGTTTGATTCTAATATTTGTCCTGATCTCCACAGTCCTGTAGTCACTCTTATCTTCCACTAATATGAATGGGTAATTAGGATAGCATCTGCTGATGGAGCTTCATAACCAAACCACACCATGGACCATCAAACCTTAGTCTTGGCTCACATCTATACTTACTAGTAAGCATAAAATTTTTTGATTCTTCCTACTGTAAACACAATTTTACAACATTAAGAGTTGCCACCAGACAGACCATTCCTTTAAGCTTGGATAATCAAGTTGGCAGACACCAATATAGTGGTTTTCAATTATGTTTTCAGAATGCTGGAAAGGATTCACATGCTTTACTGTGTGCTTTGAAGTTTACAAGGCACCACAGTTTTTCTTGAAGCTTGATGAAACCATATTGCCAAGAATCGAAATTTGGAGCTTATTTATCAGAACATAGTTGGAACTCTTTATGCACTTGAAAGACCAAATGGTAGTTTCTTGTTGGTTAATACAGCCATCAAAATAGCATCAAACTGTCACAGGATATTGTATCGATCAAAGCACATTATTTTAATCAGCTTCACAGCGCATGGTTAACATGTTATCACTTGTGCATGGTCATGTTAACACTTGTGCATGGTCAAAACCCAATTCACTGACTATGCTTTTATTATAAACTTTCAATTGATAATTCCATATTTGTACGAAAACTTTGCACAAGGAAGTTGGCTCTTGTTGTGATAATTTAGGTTTCATCCTCTTGTGGCTTCTTTTAGGCATCTTGTTAGAACTTATTATATTTTTTTTTCATACGATATTTTACTTTTACCTTCAACTGAGCTTATAGTCTTTAGCTCTTGTAAAACTATTTCTGCATGCCGAAAATTTAGTTCATATTCATCCAATGTTATCATGAACGTCACCAAAACTATTTCTGCATGCCGAAAATTTAGTTCATATTCATCCAATGTTATCATGAACGTCACCAAAACTATTTCTGCATGCTGAAAATTTATTCATATTCATCCAATGTTATCATGGATGTCACCAAGGCAGTGCCTATGTCATTTAGCTCGGCGGTTTTTTATTTTCAGATCAATCAACAGCCCAAATGTCTTCATGAGGCTTAGGAAGCTATATGCGTGACATATCACTTTTTATTGAGAACTTATAGATTGTTAGAAGTGGTTGCACTTAATCTTTATATGCATATTCCAACTCATATTATCCCTTCCGATAGTTTTTCCAGGCACTCTCCTGTGTGCCTGACACCTAAGCCTTTCAAGAGGTCATCTTTTGGCTTTTTGACAACTTTTTATGTGACACATGTACTTGGAAGTTTGTCAAATTGAATTGTGTGCAGTTGAATGAGTAAGAAAAGAAGGCTGTTCTAAATATTATAGAAGGAATTTATTTTAATTTTGTTGTGACATTTTGTGATGAACAGCAGCTCGATATTCTTTAAGAGGCGAAAAGAGAAGAAGCAAAAACAAGTACATTAATTGAATCACAAAGAAGAGGGAGCAATGGGAGAAGGAAAAATGAGAGAACTTATCCCTTGTGGACTATTCTTCCCTTCCACAGGTTCAATTTGATTGGATCAAGTAGAGGCAGGGTTCCTATCATCTTCACCTTGTCGTGAAATAGAGAAAAAGAGGATTGTGCAGTCATGGTATGATGTGAGAGATAATAGCATCACACTTCTTTTTATTCTTCTTTCCTTCATCCATAGTGATCATTGTTCTCGTACACTAAAAATTACTAGGTTGGTCAATTCCCCTTCGAAAGGCTGAAAGCCCATACATTTTATTACTAAAATTCATCATACATAGTACAATGTTGTCTTTGACAGCATTGAAGGTGTTGTAGAAGTTGTCAGGGTTGGCAATTGATACTCGGACATGTAGGAAAGTCCAACTAATTATTCTCATGGCTCATTATGCTTCCTTTAATGGAGAAGCCCCATAATATGAAGGATGTGGCTGATGTTCAGACTGTTGCTGTGGTGGATAAAACCATGGCTTTATTTTATAGATCTTATAGACATTAAGGATGATGCCAATTGTTGGCTGTCATGGTACATCAATCCCACTTTGGGAACAATTTTTTCAAGACTGATGTCTTTGACAAGCTTTTCTTTAATATGAGGACAAAATGCTACTTAAGCATATTAATTAAACTAATTTCATTATGCATAAAATAAAAAGATATTCAAGCATGAGCCTCCAGGTTTACAATCCTCTCATATGGATAGGGTTGTTGGAGAAAAGTTAGTCTCATTGCCCTGTTAATACTTACTAAAAGAGGCATTCAGACTCTCAAAATACAGGTCCTTATTGTAAAATAGATTCTTTAACCTGTATTATAGTCATATTAAGATTTTAGGACATGAATTTGACTCAAAACATGACTTTTTTACCCATGAAATTAGTTACTTTGTATAGTGACGAAAATCAGTCCGAAAATAACAGTAAAATTCGGAAAAAAACCCCTTTTATTGCTAGAATCTGATGAGGAGATTCAGTTAACCCATTTGTTTTCTAACTTGATTAGGAGAGTTTTGAGGAAGAAAAAGAGTTTCTCCACTCTAGTCCAACCAGAATTGTACGGTCCACTCTCTTGCAAAGCTGGATATTTGTCCTTTCAATATCTAAAACAAAGTAGGAGGTTCTTAGGCTGAGGGATTGCTGTACCAGGTTCTGAATATACTTCACATCAGGCTTGATTGCACTCCTTTATGCTAAAACATGGTGGATCAACTTATTAAAAAACTGTATTAATTTGTCCTGAGCTGAACCAACCTTTATTTGAGCTCTCTTAATCATCAAGAAGGCTATTCTATAGCTATGTCTGGCCTGGCTATGCCTTGGGCTGATGGGAGGGGGTCAATGAGTCTGCCACATTGTAAAATTCATTTATATGCTTAATATTCTGTCAACTGCAAACAAGAAGCTTGACTTTTATATTGTTTACATCATATTGGAACAGTTCCAATCTTTGTAATAGATGTGCTATCTACCATGAGACCTTAGAGCTTACTGTTTTTTTAATTAAATTGCTATTCTCTTTCCCTTTTGTTGTTTGTTTCTTTAAAACTTTCTGTTCAAATTCTTGGAATATATTTCTTTTGTAATTCACAGAGTTTCGTGCATCATATGCTCATGGTTGACTGTAAATCTGCTTGTTGCAGAATTTTGATGAGGTGTTGGTTCCTGCTGATCATGTAAGCAGGAGTTATAATGATACATACTATGTTAATGCAGACACTGTTTTAAGGTGTCATACAAGTGCTCATCAGGCAGAGCTATTGAGGGATGGACACAGCTATTTTCTTGTAACAGGGGATGTCTATCGTCGAGATTCCATTGATTCAACTCACTATCCTGTGTTTCATCAGGTTTTTGCCTGTCAGTTTAAAAGCATAGAGTTTAAGTGGATATTTGCAAATTCTTATCTTTAAATACCCAGCACGCAGATGGAAGGGGTTCGTGTCTTCTCTCCAGATGAATGGGAAGGTAGTGGTGCTGATGCACCATCTTATGCAGCCATGGACCTAAAGAAGTGTCTTGAGGGGTTGGCAAGGCATCTTTTTGGTATTTTGGAAGCGATAGCATTTCTCTTTTTTATTTCTAAATGGAAGATGCTAGTTACCGCCATACAATGCTAATACCAATTTTGGAGCCTATAATCTGGTGTCCAATGTCTAATGTACATAAATGTGCAGGTGCTGTGGAAATGCGGTGGGTTGATACTTATTTTCCCTTCACCAACCCATCATTTGAGTTAGAGATTTATTTTCAGGTCTGCTGCTTGTTCCAAAACCTTCTTGATGGATCCTGCCCTTATCTTTTTTTTTTGTATTTTCTTATTAAAGCTATAACATATTGTTAATTGGATCATTAAAATATGCTTTAGATATTTAAAAATCTGATCTCATTAATTTTTGGACAGGATTCCTTAAATTATTTACATATTTGTATTTATGTTTCTGATCATGTGCACAGGAAAGATGGATGGAAGTGTTGGGATGTGGAGTGACTGAACAGGAGATTCTTAGTAGAAACGGTAGAAAGGATTGTGTTGCATGGGCCTTCGGGCTTGGATTAGAAAGACTTGCAATGGTTCTCTTCGATATACCAGATATTCGGCTTTTCTGGTCCACTGATCAGCGATTTACTTCACAAGTATGTCTTATTCTGGCTTTGCTGCTGATAGAACTGATGCTAATTTTTTTGTAGAACTATCTGCCTTGATTTGGACTATATTGTTACGTTAGCTCCATATTCGTTAAAGATGACAACAAAAGATATATTTCTCCAATTATTAAATGAGATACATCAATGGGTCTTTCAATTAAGATTTAGAGGTTATCTGATACTGAAAATCCTTCTTTCGCTATAATCAATACAAACTGAAGTCCTAATAATGTTGAATCCATTATCATTGATTTCTTCTGTTGATGATGTATGAAATATGAATGTTTATCATTGCAAATATATTCTCAGCATCTTATATGTTTACGTTTAATATTATTCATTGATATAAGATTCTGGTACAAGTGCTTGTATCTAGAACTAATTGCTCTAGCGACTCTTCACTATCAACCATCATACCAAAATGAGAGATGAAGAAAGTTAAGGCTTTGAATTAGACACTTTCGGTCCCTTTCATTGTTGTGCAAGTGATAAATCGCTGAACTGGATGAACTCTATGTATTCCTGCGACCACATATATGCAAGTTGCATATGTGGCCGACCACATATTTATGCTGCATATAGCCAGTGCGGTGTGAATTAGTGTGGATTTATTGCCAAACCATATGAGTGGCCTTCTAAACCACATTAAAACCTTGATCATCATGTTCTTTTGTTTTTCTAAGTAACTGAATGACTTTTTTTTAATTACATGATGCTCGCTTTGGCTCACCATTTTGGAATAAACTTCCATATTATACAAAACAATCTACCTCACAAATTAAAATACTACTTACCTGAGTGCACCTGTCTAGATGATCAATGTATAAATATCTGCTAAATTGGCTTCTATCTTTAGTTAAATTTTAAGCTTTATGATCTTTATTTATAAAATCTAACCTCCTTTGAACAGTTCTCAGAGAGCAAGCTTGGTGTCAAGTTCAAACCTTTTTCGAAGGTACTGCTTGAACTTAATAGCTCAATTAACTCTTTCTAATCAGCTGATGGAACAAAAATATAGACAAATTTTTGGTAATGTTATTCATCCCAGGTCATTGAACATACATCTAAAGGCATTTCTACCGTTTTTGAAAAATATCATTGGAGAATTGAGATTCTGGACTAAACCACCTTCACATGTGAAAGATGCAAAACAAAAGAAATTGAGAATAAAAAATTGCTTTATTAAATAAATACTTGGGGTCATAAAGGAGACATTTCATCGTTTAGAAATGTGCTGTTATCGAAGCTCATTAAATCTCGGTGTTCTTTTTCCAACTCCATGGTGATATTTTTTGCAGTTTCCTCCCTGCTATAAGGATATCAGTTTTTGGATCACTGACTCCTTTACCGAGAACAATTTATGTGAAGTCGTTAGAGGAATTGCTGGGGATCTTGCAGAGGAGGTGTGGCTCTTGGTGACATTCATTGGAAAAGATTATTGTCGTTGACTTTATGTTTTCTTTTCTTTTTCTCCTAATTTTTATATTTCATAAGCTGCATTTCTATATGCATATTTGTTTCTTTGGAGATTCTTATGCCTACAAAGCTTGCCATTGAGCTAAATAATGTGGCTGCAGGTGAAGTTGATCGACAATTTCACTAATAAAAAGGGCATGACCAGCCATTGTTATAGAATAGCATTCAGATCGATGGAACGCTCACTTACAGATGACGAGATAAACCAGTTGCAGGTTTCAAGAGAGTTTTGAAGTAGTCTTTCTTTTGGAATCCAAACTTATTGATGTCAACTGATTTATCCACACTATTTTCTTGCAGTGGAATGTTAGAGAAGCAGTGCAGAACAAGTTACATGTCACACTAAGATAAGAGCCAAGTCTAATAGCCCAATGTTCTTATTTTATATGAAGTTGCATGATCGAGTTGAATTTTGATATTATTAAGCTCATTACAAAGTATTTTTCATTCAATAATGCTTGTAAGGACTGTGTTTAAATGTAATACCCCCTATTATTTTTTAGTGACTGATGTTAAGACAATTTGCATGATTATGATAATGATTTCTATTTGAAGTAGACACATGGTATAAAGATTAAGACTGATTTATAATGATTTGATGGACATTATTATTAACTTTAGCTTAGTTCTAGAGTCATTAGTTTATGCTCAATTGATATCAGAATCGATTGGACATGATAAAAGACTTTGGGAAAGGATTATTGGTGGTGTAAAAAAGTTCATAGCATTCTAATTTAGTCTCACAACTAAAATAGACAAAGGCTGAGATTGATAAGTTTATTATTATTAATTTTAATTTTAATTTTAATTTTAATTTTAATATTTTGAACAAACTCAACAAAATTAATAAACATAATATAATTTATATAATTAGTAAATTAATAAACTCAACGAAATTAATAAATCAATATTTCAAGCTTAACGGGATAAGATGGAGATTGGTATCAAAACCGAGCATGATGAAATGTTGAAATGTTTTGAGTAAGAAAAAACTACTTATGGGCAAAATTAAAAAGTACATTACTGGCATAAGAGAAATTATTAATTAATTCGAAAATGAACAATCACCAAAATCGAATTTTGGTTTAATAAATATGTTATTGTTAATTTTAACTTAAGTATTTTGATCTAATAATTCAAATTCAACAAAATTAGTTTGGTTGGTTATCCCATCGGATCACCACGACTAAAATAAGTCTACAATTTGGGTGTAATTTGGATGTAGACTCGTTAACTTAGCAGAAATAGTGTCAGCAATAAGAATGGATTTAGTAGAGCCAATGGGCATATATCTTGAGATTAATAAAAAGTTAGGAAATTATAATAGTTACATCCGTACATATGTATCAGATGAATGTCCAAATTCAGTTTGACTTGCATGATGCACAGGCACAAACAAATACAAGGATCCTACAAACTTTCCTCAACATTCTACTCATCTAAAACACAGTTAAAAATAAGATATGCAATATCGTATTCGATACGATACGATATCATGTATCGCTCGATACACCAGGACGTACTGAATGGTTTTAAATATTTCTTCTTAGCATGGTAACAATGCTACAGTATAAAACTATAGTATGTTCTGTCCGATAACGGACGATTTATGTAACAGTATGTTGTCGAACCGATACGTACCACCCATACCGGATGGTATTATTCAAAATTACATACCATAATTCAAAATTCAAATAAAGAGATAATTGCCCACCAGCTAGCTCCTAAAACACAGTTAAAATTACACGCACACATCATTTATATGGCACTGACGGGATACAGCATGCATTAAGAATGCAGTGATTTATTCATAAACCATATTTCTCCATGATCCACTGTTCCTTGGAGTTGGTAGTAAACTAAAGCGGTAGGGAATGTGACCATCCTCTTGCTATGTTGCTTAGTCTTTCTGTACGACACAAGAACATCTCAAGATATGCCTGATCTGAAGCAGAATGAAGCTTCTCCGGAGCAATCTCGACTTGTTACCAGGCACTTGAATCCAAAATTGCATAGGCAACAAAGAAAAGATGGGAAGAGTGATCATCCTGGGGCCTAATTGGAGAAATGTAATTAATGCTCAGAAAAAGTATCATCAATCTGGCTTATTTTTACTTCGAGATTGGGTTTTCAATGAAAAAGGCAATATGATCAACATACAGTATTCAACTCGAGGCCAATAGGTTTATTTACAGCAAACTGGACTCCAGGCCTTGTACGACAACAGTGGGAATATATTTTTGCCTCCATTGCAGAAAATGAGGAACCATCATACATGATATTATGAAACATAGTAAAGAATTTGATTGAAACAGGCAGACACACCATAAAACTTAGCTGTCTCGTGTTGCTGCATTGGACTGCAATTATCTGAGGAATAGAGAATACAGAATATTTTTGTTTGGTTAAAATATATCACCTACAATTTTAAGGCATTTCAAATAATCTTTAAATATGCTCATTTTCAATAGTAATCATGCTCTAGTTTTAAAACTAGCATGAATTATCCCTAATGAAGGGCTATATATATAATTAGGAAAACTAACCATTTCATGTGTATTTCTTCACAATTTCACGGATCAAGTTCTCAGGGGCTGCAAAACGAAAAAAAAAAAAAAGAAAACAAGCAAGGCAAACCAAATTATTCAAGGACTCCTACAAACATATAAAGTTTGTCAAGTTATGATAATAAAGTTTACCTGCCAGATTTGTGAACAGTTCAAATTGTCCCATTGCTTGCCTTATGAACATCTCAAGTCCACTAACAACAGTGGCTCCAGATTCTTCTGCTTCCCTCAAAAGTCTAGTCACTTTGGGGGTGTAGACGGCATCAAAAACCACAGCATAAGCCCCAAGAGCTTGCTGTAAATTTAGGAACACATTTAATCATGGACCATGAATTGGATCCATCAGAATTTCGTATTTATAGTCACATTCTAGCAGCTAAAAATTGTAGAGTAACTTTCAAGTTTAATATGTTCAGTGTTCTATTTCGTCATATTACAAAAGATAGACAAGAAATATTGTTTCCAGCCTTCCAGATGCATCAAACTTGAAGGTGCTACATATCCCTTTAGAATATCTATATGAAGGTTTTATGTGATGGGAAGACAGAAAGAGATCAGATCCAGCTATATTAAAATGAACAAGGTCATTTCAAATAACAGAATATTTAAGATGATGATTTAATTGACACATGCTGATTATATATCTAAGGTCACAGACTTCATTGGAGGCCATCTCCCTGAATGATATACTGAAGGGCACACATAATTTATTGCAAAAATTTGGAAGAAATGGTTGAACTGTTGAAAATCCTTGTAGCCAACTTGAGAAGAAAATATTACAAACCTTCTTGAGGGGGGTCTCATCAACATTTGGCTGCATTCCGATCGATGTTGTGTTTGCAAGAATCATTCCATCTTCTGGATGGAACTTTTCCAATTCAGAAAGTGTCAATGCATGACCCCCGATCAAGTTTGCAAGCTCTCTAGCTCGTTCTGACAATCATGTGCACGCAACCACAGAAATTCATTTTATAAAAGAGATTTACTGCTGATTCAAGTCAGATTTAAACAAATTATAACCAACATCGTAAAAATAACCAGAAGGATGTACAAATATATGGTAACTGTGAACTATAGAATTAAAATTCTTTATGATCAGAAGGATTACAGCAGAACCATATTAGTGGATTTTATACATATGCTTTTGACAGATTCACTTCATAGAAAAAAATAATGATTAAAGATTTCAATGTCAGAATGCAAATTTGCACTTGAAAATGATGGGAACTATAAAAAATATATTCCCAATTTCACAAGGAAAATCTCTTATTAAGGTATCCAAACTTAATCAACCAGATCTAATCAGCTATTTCGAAAGGCAAAAATATATATACAGAAAATAATTTTTTAGTGGAGATGATGCCATTGAATCAAACAGGCATGGACCTACATAAGTCATATATTGTAAGCATAATAAAGAGGATAATAGTGAGAGCATAAGGATATTATATATGTGGATGTTATGTTGCTTCTTTTCTCAGTCAATATGCACTGCTCTGTTCTTTTAATACTATCCAATACAGAACCTAAAAAGTGGTAAGAGGACAATAATTAATTGTACTTTAGAAAAAAATTACCATATGTCCTATTTGCAATCACAACCTTTGCTCCTTTCTCCTTTGCTCCATAAGCAAGAGCCTTACCAGCACCACCAGCACCTATGACAACAAAAACCTTACCAGCAAGGGGAGAAACAGTCTCGTCCTTTCCCACCCCCTTTGAACCTGCCAAATAACATACTTGGGAACTTGATATGCTGTTACCACTGAATGTAATCTACCTTTGCCATTTTTTACATTCATAAAACAGAGATATATGAGACTGGTGAGTATGCCATACACCTCTTATTCCATCCTCGATTGCAGATATTGCACCAACATAGTCAGTGTTGTAACCAATTAATTTCCCATCAGTTGGCCATTTAACAATTGTATTTACAGCACCTATAGACTGGTAAAAAAATGCAGAAAAAAAAGAAAAGAAAATGACATAAATCATAACCAACTCATGATATGTAGCTATTTAAATTCTTGAAAAAGATGCAAAGACATTCAAACTGGGAATGCCATCACTCACCTTTGCAATTGGATCAACCTCATCACAACATCTAACTGCAGCTTCTTTGTGGGGAATTGTACAACTGCACCACAAGAAGTAGAGTTGATATTGAAGACATGATTGGATATGTTCATCAAGCATAACAGTTCATTGTCCAAAAAAGAACATTCTTCATTAAGTGGAAAATTTGTCAACTACAGGCAATTCAAAAGCATATCCAAAACTGATTCTGGCCATACTAAACTTAGAGCCTTGCATCTTTTGATGATATTGGCTATCCTTTTATTCTTGACAAAGACTATTGGCTAGTTGTGTTTGCTTGGAATCAATATTCTCTTTGCCAGACAACACTCAGATATTGATGTTGAATCTCGAATTTTGATGATGAATCGATTGATGAAGTTAAGATCTAATGTGCGTTTGAGTGACGCAGGACTAACCTCGATCAAGGAAAGACAATTCGATTAAAGCAGGAAGAATCAGACAATGGGCCGGAGTGGAACATGTTAGAAGATTAGACATCGGGCCGAAGGAATGGTCGACGTGCCGGAAGGACTTTGTGCCATGAGTTTGGGCATCGGACCGAAGGATCGAATATTGCGCCAAGGAGATCGGAAGTTGCGGGAGTCAACATGCCGAATGGGCAATACGTCGAAGGAGAGGACGATGCGCCGAAAGATCAGACGAAGCGCCAGATAAACCAATGACATGCTGGACAACATAGGATTCATGCTTGTAATCGTGTGTCTAGATCGAGTTAGTTTAGGTCTAATTAAGTCGGTTTTGAGGTGAAACAATGCCAACTCAATTAGGGGCCCATTAGGCCTAAGTTGGGACTGCTTTAGACCAAGTGGAAGGCTCATTCAGTGACCCAAGGTTAGGTAGAACCACCTATGAGCTAAAAAAGTCAAGAGCACACTTTTCCAAGTTGTCAGGCGATGGTACCGCCTAGTGTCAGTGTGTCAGGCGGTTGTACCACCAGACTGGGTGGTGGTACCGCCAGACACAATCTCCCAGACTATGTCAGGCAATGATACCGCTCAGTGGTAGTGCTACAGGCGGTGGTACCGCCCAGCACAAGCGATGGTACAATTAGGACCCGGGAAACCACCTTTTTTGGCTCTATTTTTGAAGTCATTTGGGGTCTATAAATATCCCATTTATTTCTGCTTGGTAGAGCACGAAATTGAATAGAAAAGAGAAAAAGAATACTTGAGAAAAATTGAAAACTCTCTTAGGATTTAGAGTCTCTTCCTCCTAGAGTTTGAAGTTTTTTAAGGGATGAGTGAGATCTAAAAGAGAGGTGTAAAGGTTCTCTCCTGAGCCTGTGAAAAGGAGAAAGAACTTTAAGGGTAGTTGATCTTCGCCCATTGAAAGAAGATCGGTAGTGGAAGCCGATGGCCTCGAGTGAAGAGGAATCGGGAGTGGACGTAAGTCACAACGACCGAACCACTATAAATCTGGTTTGCATTTACTTTATGCTTTTCATTTACATTGCAAACTGATTTCTTACTTTCACTATGCTTTCGTATGTTTATAAGTTAAACATCTTTCTGATACGATTTCATCGAACGAAAATTTCAAATCTACGTGATTTTACGACCCCCTCCCCTCTTAGTGTCGATTTCGGTCCTAACAATTGATAGTGAGACTTGAAGCACATAATTAAATAATCAGGCAAGAGAATTTATATCCAATCAACAGTTCCGCATCCTTAATAACTCAAGAGAAATCAATATACAGACAATTGATCAAAGAGATGGTGGATAATCCATCAAGTATGATTATCTGTTCCTTTTAAGTGACCTGACCACACAGCAACTGAAAAAAGGACAAAGATAGCCCAGTATATGAAGTTCACATGTTGTGGCATCTGGAAAGGGTTAAATATTTATGCAGCCTTTAGTCTTTTTCTGTATTTGAATCCATAACATTAAGTTCACTATAGAGCAACCTTAAGCACTGGGCATAGTCCACCCTCTACTTCAACTTTTCACCTAGGAGGTTGGAAGTAGAACACCAATTGCAACAGACCATATATTTGATTCACTTATCATACTGATGAAGATAAGATAAAAGATGTTAGTTGGATTAATATTAAGTTTATTCATTTACCAAATTTATAGGTGTTTCCCGTTCTCTTCTAGTATCTTGATGATATATGTCTGTCTCAACAGGTTTTCTTTTACTTGTTAGGGTGGTTGGTAATTTTTGAGGTAATCATACTTGTATTTTACCAATGCCCTCCCAAATGGACTGATCATCATATTCTTTGAATATTGTAATGCACGTAACTGATACAAAATTAAAATCAAAATATATTAGGAAGTGTGAAAGGTGGCATGAGAAATTAAATATCATGTATTCTCTCTTATCTATTTAAACATATTGCATACATAACCAAGTGTTTCTCTGTGATGCAACAATATTTTGTCAAGAATTCCTCAACAGTCTAAATTGAAACCAAGTTCTTGTGAAGGAAATTCTTGAGCAGGAGAAGACCTGCAATAGTGCCTAGAAATCTATAGATATGGAGCCACATGAAATGGATATAATTGTTACTTCTAACATAAAAATACATGCATAAAGAAAAACAAAACTTTCCATGTTGGAAGGTTGCATGAACAGATGTCATTTCAACTTCCAAGAGTTGTTGACATCCCTATCAATGTCAGCCATATATTAGCACAGGGTAGTAATTCCCAAGCCAACACGAGGGCAGCTGCATTATCCAAAAGTAAAAGACAAGGAAATTGAGAAGAAAACTAAAATTCTTCCCTACTTCTCTGGCCTCAACTCCAATAAGAAGTGGTGGCACTGATGCAACATGGTAACTTTTTGTATCATCGAAGCCCTAACCCAAAGCCAAAAAAAATATTGTGATCAGTTTTATGATTCCATGGACCAATCTAGTCAAGTTTGTGATGAGAAGGCTGGTTTGACAATTGGTATTAATGACTATTTGCAGGAAAACCAAATGGCATTTTGCAGGAAAACCAAATGGAAAAAGAACTTAGAGTCACATATCCATGACTATTTGGATATAAACCTTTAATAGCAATGACATGCAATGTTTTCTGGGCCTTAAATTGTAATTCAATTGCAATTAGGCATTCCAATGCCTGTCAAGTAAAGTTTCAGATGTTTGTGTTGGCAATCAGAATGTTCATGCTACACCATGCCGTGCTAGTCAGGTGCAACCTGCCAGTGTATCACTTATAGACGAGTGGAGCACATGCTAATAATATTAGAGAATAGTTGTAACACTGACATATATAAAGCTTAAAACAGAAGAATGAAGCACAGTTTTGGTTTAGCATTTTAAGGCTACAACCTGTTAGTGAAGGTAAATTAGATACCAAATATGGAGACAATCATGACCAATAATATAAAGGCAAACAACTAGGAAGTCAACAAACCTTACCACAAAATTCTTGTAAGTGAAACAATTTCTCTTTTTCTATTTTTTTGATGTTCTGATTTATTAATACATATCAAAATAAAGTAAGAATAATCTTTCGAAAGAAATTTACTTGCAAACATTTGAAAAAAAGAGACAGTATCAAAAGTTATATTCTCAGAACCCAGCTGTACCTGAACCCAGCAAAATCTGCTGATGAGTAGGCATTTAGAAAATCAGCAAGGACATCTACTAAAAATGGCACATAAACTGCATTGAGACCAACTGACTTGAATGCAGCATTATGCAAAATAGGGCTCTTACTGTGGCCTACAGGCTTCCCTATAATCCCAAAAACTTTTGTATCTGTTCCAATCTGCCTAATATTGTACACATTCAACAAGTCTGATATCGTTGGTTGTCCTGGAGCTGATTCCTTTCCCGCGCCAAGGGTGGCAAATGTTAGATATCCACCATATTTTGGGCAAAGCAACCTCGAGATTAGGCCTTTCTCCTCCATAACCAATCCTATCATCGGGACCTGCTATTCCTATCCATTAGTCAAAATACAAGACATTCTATTATAAGTAATATACTAGAGCTGTCTACAAATAATTAACTGGATCATTGACAGGAACTTGCAACATTTATATATAAACAAAATTGTCACAGTAGTGATAGGAGATAAATTTATGCTAAAATATGAGCAACACCCAAAAAGCAAAGAAAAAATAATAAAAAAGAATAAATAATGTGGAACACTATATTTTTAAAAAGAGATTCAGAGTTCATTCAGAAATGGAGCAGGGCAATTACAAGCGAGGAGATGCTGTTCTATAAAGGAAAGCAGGAAATGGAGCACATAGAAAGCAACTAATAAGTTACCATAACCACAGCCAGTCAAACAAATCCTCTTTACTTCAGGTTTTCATTCTGAGCCCTTAATAAAAAAATGTACGGTTGATGACATACATTTTTCACCACAAAACCATTCCAACTAGATACCGAAGAATTGTAGAAAGCCAGTTGCCTACATCCATGGTTGATATATTATAACTATATCACAATTAACATGGCCATACAACAAGGCAGAGATATTAAGGTCATAGAGACCTTTGCTACTAACAAAATAAGAACCAAAAGATAAGAAAGAAGGTCATGATAAAAAGTCATAATGAAAAATTAACTAAGATAAATGGGATAAAGCTGGCTGTAACTGAGCCCTAATCTAAGAATCCATTTCTCCAGAATCTTTCCTTATCCTTCATTCCATTAAAATGCTCTTCTTCTTTCAGATTTTCAGCAACACGTGCTTAAATTGAGTCAGCATCATAGACCTTCTGCTCCAACTTTGCATTTCGGCTGAGCCTGCAGGCAACATCCAACAAAATAGGGCCCCAGCAACTAACTGCCCTCAACTAGCAACATGCCACCAACAGTTGAAAGCATGAATGAAACTGAATGCCCATTTCAGTGCAACCATATTAATCGACCACAAGGTGCAGTGGAACAGCACCTCACAACATAAAAATAGGACACATGCCTCAGTTTACTCCAGTTACAGATTGAAATAATATTCCGGTACTCACTTGGCAATGCACAATTACTTGGAACATGCGTGCAACATCAACAATGTCCACAGCAGTGGTTGCAATCTTTACAATGTCAGCTCCAGCAGCTTGAATTCTTCCTACAAGGCTACTTAACTCCTCATTTGATGGGGTGCTTTGATAGTTATGAGAAGAAATAATAAGCTTAAAGTTCTCTGGCTTCTTTTCAGATATTAGTCTAACAAAATCCTCAGCAACCTGCGAGAAAGAAGTATCATATAATATGTCAAGCCAAGAACAATACCAGTTGAGCGTATAGATAATGATAAAAAGAAAACCATAAGCCATATTAAGTTATAACTAAATACAAAATCAATTGAATGTTTTATGACAAAGGAATTCCAAATTAACTCAGGTATTTATACTTCCTAAATAGATAATTCCTTAGAAGCATGTGATAATTGATGATAACTGCCATATGATTCCAGTTATAGTAGACCTGGGTTTTTTCAGTAGCAGTACAGAATCTTCAGATTAGCAGAAAGAACATCAAAATGGATAAATATCAGTTTTTTTCTTTCACTAAAACCAGTATAGTAGAATGTTTCTTATTCGTACTACATAGCATTGACCCCAATCAGGGACTAGGTGTGTCTGCTTATTGAGTGTCATAAAATGTTAAAAAACCAACCTTAAGCTCAACATCGACATATTCAGCACCTAATTCCATGGCTAAGCACAGTGCCTGGAATCTCTGTTTATCATTACCTTCATATTCACCTCCTTCCCATTTTGGCCTAAGGAAGATGAAAATGTTAGAATCAAATTCAATAATATGAGCATAATACATAGGAATAAGATCTACCAAGTTCCCGGAGACATATTTTAAGAAGCTTCAAGCAAAAGCTTGTTAGAGAAGCAATATACAATCTGAAAGGAATTATTCAGACCGGAATGCATACTACCAAATGGAAATCCAAGAGATGCAAGGGTACTGTATTTCTCAGAAAAGATATGCATGAGCATTCTTGATTGACAAAGGCTAACTCTTCTTTTAATGGATATCACATTTCATGCTAAGAGAATAAATGTTTGATAGCATTTGGTTAGTAAAATATGCACTCATGTAAAACTTCACCCAGAGAGAAAAGCTGAGGATCTCATATCAAGCACCCAAATTTTTGTGTTTCAATACACCTTCATCCATGTTAGACAGAAGTTCATAGATGAAGTAGCTACAAGTCATCAATTCAGCATCATCATCTGATGAAGTGGACTAAGAAAATGGGACAGTGCAGATCATAAATGGTTGCTTAATAAAGACAATTCCCTTCCTGCATTCAAATTCAAACTGAAAAAAACAATATTAGAGTAATTACAATAATATAGAAGATTAATTGAAAAGTTTGTTTCTTTAATGTAGATTTATTGGGCATAGTTATCAAAAAGCAAATCAGCACAACTCTCTGCTGCTTCTTCCCTAGCAAGCGTCCAAAACCCCTCCTTTCCATAATCATTAGTCTTCCAATTCTGATACCGGGGAGGGTAAAAATGCAAAATGGATTTCGGACGAACACCAATAGAAGTTATTCAGATAGAAAATGTCACAGAAGGCAAGTAACGGACTCTTGAAGAAACTTCGGTAAAACGAAAAATAGCTCACCACCAAGTTTAAAATCAAAAGGGATACAAAAAGATCACCACCCTAGTGACAATAAACAAGGATACAGAACTGAAAGCAAAAGACTCACCACTCAAGTACACATCCAAGAGATACAGAGTTCAAAGAGCACTCCAAGAGAGCTTCTGCCAATATCCTCAGTTTTCTAAAGTCTTTTCTAGGCCCTAAACCCCAAAATAAATACTAGTGCATGAAACAACCCTTCATGCATAGGGAATTTCGAAATTAAGTGCTTTACAGCTGCCAACCAACTCCATTAATGTATTCCTTAGCCATGAGGAAAAGCACCATGATCTGACTTTTACAACCGCCAACCAACTCCATTAATGTATTCCTTTCAGGCAAGAGAAATATCTTTGATTATGTGGCAATATTATTGGCTGAAAAAATATCATATTATCAAAGATGATCCATATGAACAGATTGAAGCAAATTAAACACTCCCGTGTCAATCTCCCCGGGTTCAAAAAAAAAGACTTGTCCTCAAGTTCTTGTTTGTTTCAATCATCATGATTATAAAAAGGACTTAAATCAGCCACATTAAATGTTGGGGATACTCCATAATCTTTAGGTAGCTCAATCTCATAAGCATTTTTGCCAATTCTCTTAAGCACCTTGAATGGACCATCAGCCTTAGGTTTCAGGTTTTCCAAATTTTCCGTGGAAACCTCTCCTTCCTTAGATGAATCCGGACCAAATCATCCGCATTAAACTCCACAAGTTTTCTGTGTGTTTGTTAGCGGCTTGCATGTACCTCTCATTTTGTTTCTCAATGGTTGCTTTCACACCCTCATGTAGCTTCTTTATCCGCTTAGCTCTTTCATGACATCTCCACTAAATTGCTTTGTTGTAGAATGAGGGATTAAGTCCAAAGGGCCAGCCAGGATTAGCACCATAAACTACCTCAAAAGGACTCTTACCAATACTATGATGCATAGAACGATTGTAGGCAAACTCAATTTGTGGAAGAATGACATCCCATTGCTTAATATTCTTGCCAACATAGCTTCTAAGCAAATTTCCCAAGCTTCGGTTTTTGTTACCTCGGTTTGCCCATCGGTTTTGTGGATGATGCGAAAATGAAATTCAAAGAAGTACCCAGCTTCCTCCAAAGAGTTCTCCAAAAATGACTAACAAATTTTGAATCTCGATCGACACCATAGTTCTTGGAATACCATGCAATTTAACAATCTCCTTAAAATATAAATCAGCAATATGAGATGCATCATTTGATTTATTGCATAGAACAAAGTGAGATATTTTTAAAAATCTGTCAACAACAACCATGATAGAATCCTTGTTCTTTTGAGTTCTTGGCAGTCCTAAGACGAAATCAAGACTCACATCCTCCCATGGAGCATTTGGCACTGGCAATGGAGTGTACAAACCAGAATTTTGACTTCTTGTTTTTGCCAAATGACACAATCGGCATTGCTTCACATGTCTATCCACATCTCTGAACATTTTAGGCCAGTAGAAATTTGATTGAACAAGAGCTAGAGTCTTGTCCCTCCCAAAACACCACCATGAGCTTCAGCTAGAATTACTTGTCTCAAAGAACAAGATGGAACACACAAAGCATTAGCTCGAAAAAGAAAGCCATCAAAGATAAAAAATTATTGAAAGGAACCTGATTTACAATTCTGCCATATCGAGTCGAAATCCACATCATTCTCATATAGATCTTTGAATGTTTCAAATCCAACCACTTTGACTTCCATTCTTTGATAATAAGAAGAACGCTTCAATCGTCGCCTACTACATTTTGAACACCGGATTTGTGCTTGATTGTAAAGTTGTAAGATTGTAAAAACTCCACCCAAGTCGCATGTCTCTTGTTTAGCTCAGGTCTTTGGTGATTAATGAACTTTAATGCCTCATGATCGAATATAGAATAAATGGTTTGGCAAGAAGATATTGACTCTAATGAGACAAAGGTCGATAAATCGTGATAAAACTCCTTATCATAAGTAGAGTATTTCTTTCTCGATCATTCAACTTTTCACTAAAAATGCAATGGGCTTTTCCGTCTTGACTCAAAAAAACAAAGACCAATTCTACATTAGATGCATCACATTCAACTTCAAACACATTATCAAAATTTGGTAGAACTAAGATAGAGCTTCAATAACCTTTCTTTTCAAAAGCTCAAAAGCATCGTTAGCCTCACTAGTCCATTTGAACTTATCACATTTCGCATATCGGTGATTGGAGTTTTACAATAGAGTCAAAACCCTTGATAAATCTTCTCGAAAACGGTTAAGCCATGGAAACTCCTCACATCATGCAACCAAGGTGTGTTGGCCAACTGAGAATAGCCTCTACCTTACTTTGATCCATCATGATTCCATCTTTTGAAACAACATACCCCCAGAAACACCACACTAGAAGTAAAGAAATCACACTTCTTTATATTAGTATAAAGCTTTTGATGCCTCAAAATAAGAAAGATCTCTTTCAGATGATTCATATGCTCCTCTTCGCTCTTGCTGTACACCAATATATCGTCAAAATAAACTACAACAAATATTCCAATACATGGCTTAAGTATGTGATTCATAAATCTCATGAAGGTGCTAGGAGCATTAGATAGCCCAAATGGCATAACCAACCATTCATATAAGCCTTCTCTAGTTTTAAATGTTGTTTTCAACTCATCTCCGGGCCTCATTCTTATTTGGTGATAGCCACTCAAATCAATTTTTGAGAAAATATAAGCACCACACAATTGATCAAGTAAATCATCTAACCTTGGAATAGAAAGCGATAGTCCATTGTGATTTTGTTGATGGTGCATTTCGCCCACGACATTCTCCAAAACCATCCTTCTTAGGCACTAACAAGGCTGGAACCGCACAAGGACTCATACTCTCCCGGATCAATCCTTTTTTAATCAATTCATTAACTTGCCTTTGAAGTTCTTCATGTTCCTTGGGACTCATTCTATATCTTTGTCTTATTAGGTAGAAACGACCCCCGGAATAAGATCAATGTGATCTTTGGATATCTCTCAAGGGTGGAAGGCCGTGTGGAATCTCTTCCGTATAACATCTTCAAACTCTTCCAAGATTTGTTTCATGATTTTCGAGTCTCCTTGTGTTGTTCATTTTCTTCTACTACTAGTAGAGCCATAACATGACCACCCTTGTCTAATTCATCTTTGCAGATTCACCATAGGACATAAAAGCTTAACTTTTTTTTTGGTGCATTGATTTGGGATGGTTATAATGGAACTAAAATAATCTTTCTTTTCATTCACCTTTAAAAGAATAAGTATGTTTGTAGCCGCCATACAACACCCTTTCTATCATAATGCCAAGGTCTTCCCAACAAAGAAATGACACGATCCATGGGAGCAACATCACACCATACTTCATCTTTATAATACTTGCGATAGAAAATGAAACTAAACATCTTTTAGTTACATTGATGTCTTTTTTCCTTTTGATAGCCAACATATGGCGGTATGGGTGTGGATGAGAGATGATGTCCAACTTTAGCTTCGTACCATCTCCAAAGATACCACATTCTCAAAGTCGCCACTGTCGATGATCACCAAGCATACTTTGCCAAGAGAAGTGCATTTAGTATAAACACATTTTTTCTCACCCAACTTTCATCACCGTTTCGACCACATATGACACTTGTAAACTACGTTGCAATACAATAGACAAACCATGATCAGCATAAGTGATCTCTTCCCTCATCATCATCGTATTTTGATTCGTCATCAGTTTCATCTTCTCCTCCATCATTATGATCTTCAACCAAAGTTACAATCCTCCTATTTAGACAATCGATGCGATATGTCCAAAACCATGACATTTGAAGCATTTTCTACCACTGGGGTAGAAGAATTAGGTATTTTTTTTCGCTGCCAGATTCTTCACCCTTTTTTTGCACCTTCGATATCACCTTGCTTTGGACGATGAGGGCTTGGAACTTCCTTCTTTTGTATATCCTTCTTTTTGAGTCGTGATCGAAAACTCTTTTCAAACTTCATTTGCTTTTCAACTTTTAATGCCACGGTGGCTCACATCATTTAAAGACCAATACGGGTCAGAAATGAACAACTTTAGCAATCTCATACTTCGGACCTCCTAAGTATCTTTGTAATCGTTTGCTCTTCCAGGTTCCACAAGCTCTCCTTTTAACATCAAATTATCAAATTTGCGAAGTTGTACTCCTCCACACTAAGATCTTTTTTGCTTGAAATCATGTATTTTGAGAAAGATCTCTTGCATATAATTACGAGGTAAATATTTTCTCCAACTCCCTTTTCATTTTCTCCCATGTAACGATCTTACTCTTCCCCTCACGTTCTCTTTGTTTCTTTGATTTTCCCACCAAAAAATGCATTCACCGAAGTTTGAGTGCCACAAGTTTGACCTTCTTTTGTTTCGGTGGTTCATGAAAATCAAAAAATTTTCATCAGATTAAGCCAATCGATAAAGTCATCAACATTTATTTTACCTTCAAATTCTGGAATATCAAATCTGGGGTTATATTTATTCTGTCACTCGTCTTGGACTTCATTTCTTCTCCGACATCTTCTCGACTCTCTTGGAAAATGAGGTGTATCATCATCAGAAATAAACTCTCGTGCGTCATTTTCATGCTAGTTGTGTCTACTTTGAAGTTCGTCGATTATTTCATTTTTTTCTTGTAGGATACGCAGCAATTTTCGTAGCCGCAGCCTCAACGACTCAGCGTCATCTTCACGGTCGCTACCTTCACAAACTACATCTTTTCCATTCCGCCTTGCCATGATCTCTAGCCTTTAACTCTGATACCAAACTGATACCGGGGAGGATAGAAATGCAGAATGAATTTCGGACGAACACCAATAGAAGTTGTTCAGATAGAAAATATCACGGAAGGCAAGTAACGGACTCTTGAAGAAACTTCGATAAAACGAAAAATAGCTCACCACGAAGTTTAAAATCAAAAGGGATACAGAAAGATCACCACCCTAGTGACAATAAACAAGGATACAGAACTGAAAGCAAAAGACTCACCACTCAAGGACACATCCAAGAGATACAGAGTTCAAAGAGCACTCCAAGAGAGCTTCTATCAATATCCTCAGTTTTCTAAAGTCTTTTCTAGGCCCTGAACCCCAAAATAAATATTAGTGCATGAAACAACCCTTTATGCATAGGAAATTTCGAAATTAAGTGCTTTACAGCTACCAACCAATTCCATTAATGTATTCCTTAGTCATGAAGAAAAGCACCATGATATAGCTTTACAACTGCCAACCAACTCCAGTAATGTATTCCTTTGTGCAGAAAAATACGTTGATTATGTGGTAATATTATTGGCCAAAAAATATCATATTATCATCATGATCCATATAAACAGATTATAGCAAATTAGACACTCCCGTGTCAATTCCGTCAAAAGTACAAGAATACAAACAGAATGACAACAAAAGCGAAAGTAACCACCAAAGTAATTAGCGGCCGAAACCGGGCCAGCCAAAATCTCGTCTCCTGGATAATTCAATGAGAATAATGGGGGGGAAAAGAGAGACGAGACCTGTAGGTGACGAGGGCCGGGAGCGGCCGGTCGTCAAGGAGGAGCTGGAGATCGCGGCGGGGATCGAAGTTGGAGAGGTGGTCGAGCCGAATCTCGACGAGGTCGGCGCCGCAGGCCTTGGCGGCGGCCATGTCGGCCACCATCTGCTCCACCGTCTTCGACACCAGCGGTACGCACAGCAGCGTCATTCTCTCTTTCTCACTTTCCCTCTCTCGATATGGGAAGGACGAATTCGATCTCGCAATGGAGAACCGGGATGAGGAAAAGGTCGGGCGACCAATCGAGAATTCCTCGACCACGGGATCGAATCGCTGGAGGCATCAACTAGATCGAACGGTCCACGGCATTGCTGGCGATCAACAGCTGTCGTGTCCGCCGATGAGAAGGCTACGGAAAGCAGCGGCCGATGTCGGTGCACGGCCCCGCAACGCGCACGATCCTGTGCCTCAGCCTAGGTAACCGAAAATAAAAGATCTCCCACCATTGGTTACCACAGCAGTCCCACGTGTGGGGACCATAATTGATGACCATTGAAATGTTTCTTTTACGTGTTTGGTAAAGACGCAGAACTCAATCCCATAAGGGACCGTTCACGCGAATCCTGTGCGCATAGGAAAATAATATAAATCCATCCAAAATTATGCACGTTATGTGATACCAAAAAAAGGTGCAAATTTCCTTAAAATAATACAACTAAGCATCATGTAAGAAATTACTGAGAACGGTGGATCATTCATGCATGGTGTAAAGAGCATTCGTTGATGACCTAAATTATTCCAAAACGAAGAATATAAAGCTAGAAACAAATGAACTTAACTATTACTGCTTGATTGGGGAATCTCCATATCAGCTAATGCATAAACTTCAAAGATCACATCATTATTGCTGGCATATTGCCAACATACAAAGATTAACTTCTTTCTCAGTTAATTTATTCTACTAGATCTACAAGTATGACAGTAATCAACAACACAGCTCCCTATATAACTTGCAGTTCTTGAAAGGGAAAACCGAGTTCTTGCATGCATGGGGATGCAAAGGAAGCATAGAGTCAAAAAGAGAGGTAAAACGCTACCTGATCACAGGAAAAAGAAACTCCAAATCTGGTTCTAAGCATCAGAAGCTTCCATTGTATCCATCATCAACGTTACTAATCTACAGATATGATTAGTGATGCACTTCTACCAACTAGGGTTTTCCTCTTCCCGGTCATCAATCTCAATCTCCTAACGGATAAGGTTTTCTTGTTCGTGGTCACCACCCGACAATACTGTTTGTTAAGAGAGGATAGAAGCTATTTTACATTCACATATTCTCTTTCTATTTATACATAGGAAGGATTTTCCTCAACAGAGTAGAGACATTTCTTCATACAGTTAGAAAAATCTTATCTGCTATCATGCCCCCGCAAGATAGTGCTTCTATCAAGGATACCAATCTTAGATCGATGCAATGCAAAAAGTTTACGAGCGAAAGGCTTTGTGAGTGAGTCGGCTAATTGATCAGTCATATGCACATGAGAAACACGAAGTTGACAACGGACAACTTAATCTTCAACAAAGTGAAAGTCGATAGCAATATGTTTCATGCGAGAGTGAAACACCGGATTAGCATATAGATAGGTAGCTCCGACATTATCACAATATATTATATGAGTGGAATTGATGTTGAGTTCCTTGAGCGGACTTGTGACCCAATTGAGTTTTGCAGTGGCAATGGCCATAACATTGTATTTAGCTTCAGTTGTAGACAATGCGATTGTCTTTTGCTTCTTAGAACTCCAACTGATTGAATTAGCGTCAAGGAAGACAATATACCCCGATGTGGATGTTCTATCATTAAAGTTGCTTGCCCAATTGATATCGGCAAAAGCATGAAGATGAAGTGGAGAGTGTTTACGAAAAAAGAGACTATAATTGAGGGTCCCTTTAAGATATCACAAGATTCGTTTGACCGCAGACCAGTGCATAATAGACGGCCTCTACATAAACTGTAATAATTTATTGACTGCAAAAGAGATGTTTGGACGGGTGAGAGTTAAGTACTATAAAAAGCCAACGACTTGTCGGTATTGAGTGGGTTATGTAGTAGGACTTCCATCAGATATTTTGAGAGAGCCACTAGTAAAGAGAGGAGTTGTAACCGCATTTGCGTCCTGCATGTTTGTCTTTGATAATAAATTTTGAATGTACTTTCTTTGTGATAGAAAGAGACATGAAGATGTGAATGTAGCTTCTACACCCAAAAAGTAGTTCAAGGGTCCTAGATCTTTAAGCGAGAATCGATCTGCCAATTGTTTGATGAACACTTGGATTTCTATGGGATTGTTGCCTATGACAATAATGTCATCCACATATACCAGAATATATATTATGTCTATATGGTGTTGTCGTAGAAATAACGAGGTATCCGATTTGGAGTTGAGAAAGCTAACTGAAGTAAAAAAAGAGCCAAGTTCAGTGTACTAAGCTCTTGGAGCCTGACGAAGTCCATAAATTGTTTTTCGAAGTTTGTAAACATGCCTTGGATACTAAGGATGAGTGAAACCAGGAGGTTGTTATATAAAAACATCTTCAGTTCCTGTAAAAAGATATTATTAACATCCAATTATCGTAATTGCTAGCCCTTAGTGGTGGCTAGACTCAAGATAAGTCAGATTATAGTAGGCTTAACAATGGGACTAAATGTCTCAGTGAAATCAACTCTAGGTCGTCCTTTGGCAATGGGGCATGCCTTATATCAGGCAACAGAGCCATCTGGGCTCCACTTAATTTGAAATGCCCACTTACACTTGATGATATTTTGTATATGATGAGAGGGTACTAGATCCCATGTTGAGTTATGAAGGAGGATATTATATTCTTCACACATGGCGGTATGCCAATGCAGAGATTTTTGGACTTGAGTGAAAGTGGTGGGTTCAACGATGGTGGATGAGGAATCCATGATAGCATGTAGGTCAAGGACTCAACGTGGTTTGAAAATACCACTTTTAGAGCGTGTGATTATAGGATGGTTGTGTTAGGATCAAGAGCACTAAGAGGGGGGGGTGAATTAGTGCAGCGGATAAAAATGTCAACTTCGTCAAATCTCTCGTACGATAAAAATCGTTTCCAACGTAAAATAGATTTCGAAAACTTAGCTTGAAAGCATACATAAATGTATTGAAGGCAGTAAACTATTAAAGGGGTTTGCAGTAAGGTAATAGTAGGAAACAAAATGCAAACCAGAGAAGACGAGAGTTTATAGTGGTTCGGTCAATCGTGACCTACATCCACTCCTCCGATTCCTCTTCTGTCGAGTCCACCGGCATCCATTAACGATCTTCCTTTACTAGGCGAAGATCAATCTCTTTCTTACACCCCTCTTCTCCTTTTACCGGGTTTAGGAGACAACCCTTACAAGTACTCACTCTTCTCTCTAAAATAGAATTCTAACACTTAAGCTAGAGGAGGAATTTCTTAACTGATTTCTACAGTGTTTCTTTCCTTTTTTGCTCTTTGTGCCTGTGTGAATTAACCAAGGAGGAGAGGGGTATTTATAGGCCCCAAACCAGTTTGAATTTGGAGCTCAAAACTATCATCTCCCAAATTTTCGGGGTCTAGCGGTTGCACCGCCTGACAAAGCTCGAAGACTGAGCCTCTGGGCGGTGCCACCTCCTGTCAGGGGTGGTTGCACCGCTTGGCAAAGCTCGGAGACTGAGCCTCTAGGCGGTGTCACCGCTTGACAAGGGCGGTTGCACCGTCCAATCTCTCTCGGAGACTAAGCCCAAGCGATGCCACCGCTTGACTAGGGCGATTGCATTGCTTGGCAGAGCTCGGAGACCGAGCTTAGGCGGTTCCATCGCCTGTCAGGGGCGGTTGCACCACCCAGCCTAGCTCGGAGACTAAGCCTTGGGCGGTGCCACCGCTGGCCAAGAAATTTGGGTCTGAATGGGTTGATTCATTCGGCCCAATTTGGGTCTATCAAGAGCCCAATTGCCCCAAGATTAAGTTAATGAGATCACCTCCCATTTTTAACTTAATCATCATACTAACTACAATATTTCTTAAGACATTTACTACAACTTGCTCTGGTGCGTTAAACGCTTCTTCCGGCGAGCTTCCGGTGAACTTCCAGCGAACTTCCGTCGATCATCCGATGAACCCTCGGTGATGCTCCTGTGGACTTCCGACAAACTCCTGGACTTGTGACGATCCACTTGGTGAGTTCTGACAAGCTTCTTTTGGCAAGCTCCTGGACTTCTCGGATTTGTTCCTACAGAACCTCCGACGACCGTCCGGACTTCCGTCGAACTCTCGAACTCCCAACGTGATCATAGTCTTGACTCTGGAGCAACTCCTACTGCATGTCCTACATCCATCGTAGTTAATCCTACACATGTAAAACAAAACTTCGATCGAGACAATTAATCCTAAGCAATTAACTAAGTTGTCTGGCATGTCATTGGTCCCTCGACGCTTCATCCGATTCTTCGGTGCATCGTCCTCTCCTGCGGCCTATTGCCCAATCAGCCAATTGACTCTGCAACTCCGATATCCTTGGCATAATACCCGCTCTTCTTAGCCCGATGCTCGAGTCCACGGCCCGAACCCTTCTGTCGATACGTCGACCGATCCACCAGCCCGATATCCAATCTTCTGACATGTTCCTCCGGCACAACATGATTTTTCGTGCTTTAATTGTCTCATCCTGATTGAAGCATCCTACGTCACTCAAAACGCAGATTAAATCATAAATATATATCAAGTGGTTTCATCATCAAAATACGAGATTCAACAATCTCCCTCTTTTTTATGATGACAACCACTTGATGACGATGTTAACCTTAACTCCCGGAGTTTAAACAAACTCCCCCTATCAATATGGAAGAATTAACCTTTTTTTTAGATTATAAATTAAATAACTTAGTGATGGTATATTTCTTAATCAATCTAAATATATATTAGAATTATTAAAACGATTTAACATGAATGGTTCAAAAGCTATAAATACTCCTATGAGTACTTCCACTAAGTTAGACGTGGATGAAAGTGGTGAAAGCTTTGATCAAAAAATATATAGGGGAATGATTGGTTGTTTACTTTACCTCACCGCAGCTAGATTGAATATCATGTTTAGTGTTGGATTTTGTGCTAGGTTTCGAGCTAATCCTACATTGTCTCATCTTAAAAGTGTTAAAAGAATTCTTAGATATCTTAAATGAACTCCTAGTTTAGGATTATGGTATCCAAAATATGATAATTTTGATTTAATAGCTTATGCAGATGTCGATTTTGGTGAATATAGGATAGATACAAAAAGCACATCTAGAACATGTCAATTTTTAGGACATGCACTTATTTCTTGGACTTCCAAGAAATAAAATTTGGTTGCACTATCTATGGCGGAAGCCGAATACATAGCTGCAAGTGCATGCTGTGCACAAGTTTTGATGAAAAATACTTTGGAAGACTATGGAATCTACTTAAAGAACATTCCCAAAAGATGTGATAATACAAGTGCTATTTGTCTAACCAAAAATCCAATTCAACACTTTAGAACTAAGCATATTGACATTAGGCATCACTTTATGCGAGATCATGTCAATAATAATAATGTCATTCTAGAATTTATTGATACAAAGTATCAATTAGCGGATATTTTCACAAAAGCCTTAAATGAAGATCAATTTGACTTTATTAGAAGCGAATTAGGCATGTTGAATTGTCCTTGTGAATGAGCTTGATTGTATATATTTTCCAAAAAATTTTCATCCTTTTTTCGGTTTTCGTGGATTTGACTTCTTTCTTTTCGATTTTGAATGACATCTTAAAGAGCGATCCAAGACACTATCCTATTTTAAATCAAACACATTAAAACTTCCAGAAACAAAAAAAAAATTATTTTTTAGCGTGCTAGTGGTGGCACCGCCAGAACCGGTGGTAGCACCGCTTGGGCGCTCAGTCCCAGGCGGTGGCACCACTCGGTTAGCGGTGGCACCACCCGAGAACCCCCTTATAAAGAGGGGGTGTTAGGATCGGCGGTGGAACCGCCCCCCAACCCGAGATCACCCTCCCTAGCACTCTTATAAAGCCCTATAAATCTCTCTCAACCTCGTTCTAAGCCTCTAGACGTCTAAGAGAGGGGTTCTTCTTGGATCAAGCTCTCTACCTCCTAAGGAAACTTATATAAGGTAAGATCTGAAAATTTTTTTTCTTCCTCTCATTATTTGTCATATTCTTTAAAATTCTCTCTTAATCCATCATCATGATTAGATATAGCTCCTAAGAGATTATCAAGAACCAAAGGGAAAAGGGTGGAAGGAGATTCCTATGACCAAATCCTCTTTAGATCTAATGAAGTAGCCCTTAGGTATCCAAATTTCGAAATAAGAACAATACATAAGGGCAAACATGTTGATCTAGATAAACTTGGAAACCTAGAACCCATTAGATGGTTTGTAAATTTAGATGTCTTATCTATCCTACAAATCAATAAACCGATTTACCTTAGGTTAGTTAGGTTATTTTACGCCAACTTAAGTGTGGACAATGATAGCTTAACTACCTACCTCTTAGGAATACAAATTTGAATCTTTGATAGCACTATATGTGAGTTAATTGGAATTACCAAAAAGGATAGGGGTTGTTATTTTAGAAGTAAATGGGATATCAATGCAATCGGAGCAACTTACTCCAAAGCCTTAGAAATTATTTTTGCAAATCCGAACCTAGGCATAATTCCCAAAAGTTACGAGCACTTGTTACTCTTTAACTCTAAATTTCTTCATCACATCATGATAACCATCCTACTTCCGAAACAATTTCATCATGATGAGATTAGTCAAACAGAGTTAAGTACTATGTATTAGATTATGACCGGCCAAAATAATTGTTTTGGATATTTAATCTGGCAACATATACAGAACATAATAGCTAAAGACTTAATTTTACCATATGGGAGGGTTAGTCACTCGATTAATGCTTGTCAATAATATTTGTGTCTCACCCGATAAAGAAATAATCCAGGTCGATCGATTTAACACTATCAACAGAAACCTGCTCAAGAGACTTAGGTAAACTTTTGGCAATGGTATATGAATTAGGCAACCTAGAAGGACTAATCCAGTTCCCCCACCAATAAAACACCCTGAAACACCCATTTTTAGGGGAAATAAATCTCCTCCTCCTAGTCCCTTTGATGTAGCACCTTTAGAACCAACTCCTGCATCATCTTCTGAAGATCCCATCATGGCAGAATTAAATCAAATTAAATCACAACAAGAGCAACTCAAATCACAGCAAAAGCAAATCTAATTACAGCAAGTTGAAATTTTGAAGGAACTACAACAGATGAACCAGAAGATAAATGCCATGTATAGGAACTCTAGAATTCCTCCTAAGGAATAATCATTGTGTTAAACCTTTCTTATTATTGTAATCCTCTATGCTACCTTAACATGCTTTTGATATTATCCTAGTATATGATGTTGGAAGTTTCTTTCCGAAATTTTGTCAACATTTAGATTATACCTTCATGTTATTTTGGATAATTTGATGTCTTTCTTGAATGATTGATCTTAATGCCAAGTTGAAGCTTTATCAATTTTGACATCTCCTTTTCAAGATTTTTTTTCTTATGATATGATTTTATGAATGGCTTCAATGATCACAAGTTTTATACTTGAAAACTTATCTCCTTTTTGTTAATGACAAAGGAGGAGAAGAATGTGCAAAAGATTGATGACTTAGGCAAATATGAAATTAGCAAGACTTATATGTATCGTAATTGCAATAGCTTATATACTGTATAATGCAATGAAAAATGTCTTATATGTATTATATTCCTTAAAAGCATCATAAAATTTTTTTGAGCAAATCGCATATAAAAGTTTTTAGATTGGTTGTCATATCATGTTTATCATATATATATATATATATATATATAATAAGCAATCATCTCATGATCATATGAAATCATGCCTTGCATTTATATCATGAGATCCATATTGAAAATTTAAATTATTATTATTTCTTATCGAAATGATAATTGTCTTTTATTATTCAGTTTAAAAATAATTTTTATGCCTTGAAATTATGAGAAATACGAAGTTTCGTATTTGCTCATGCTTATTAAGAATAACGATAAGTTCGATGGATAGAACTTATCAGTTTAGGCTTGAATTCAAAGAGATTGAATTCAAGTATTTTTATCTTCTCATAATATATCATATAGATAGGAGGAGTTATGATTAACTCGGTCATCAATTGATTGTCATCATAAAAAAGGGGGAGATTGTTGAATCTCAGATTTTGATAATCAAGTCAATTGATGGGTTAATTGATCTAATCCATATTATTGAGTTAAGTGTGCAGGATTAACTACGATAGCATGAAGACATAAAGCAAGTTTACCGGAGTCAAGTTCGATGGGTGTTCGAGAGTCCGCCGAAAGTCCGAAGAATCATCGGAAGTGCTACCGGAACCAACCGAGAAAGAATCGGGGACTTACCAAAGTTATCGAAAGTCTACCAGAAATATCGTCGGAGGTTCGCAGAGATCACCGAGAAGGTTCAGATACTTGCCAAAGACTCATTGAACTCACCACAAGACAGGGAGCTTACTAGGAGTCCATCGGAAGAAATCCGAGGGTGTATCGGAAGTCCCCCGGAAGTTCGTCGGAAAGCTCGCTAGAAGGAAACTCGAAGTTGCCAGTTAAAAATTTGCTTAGGGCTATGTCTTAATTTTGTACTTTACATATAATTTGGGTTAGGATTAAGGGTTAATCCTATAACCTGATTAGGAGCCAATTGGGCTCGAGTTTGGACTGGTTTGGGCCAAGTTTGGAGCCCAACCAGTGAGCTAGAACAGTCCAGGCAGTGGCACCACCCAGAACCCGAGAGGTCTGGCAGTGGCACTATCAGTACACTGTTAGTGTCAGACACTGACAAGTGGTGGCACCACCACTGACAGGCGGTGGCACCGCCAGCATCGGGAAACCCAAAAGTAATTCAAATTTGGAGCCCAAATTTGAATCCTCTTGGGGCCTATAAATATCCCTCAATTCTCAGAAGAGAAAGTGAGAAAAAGCTCTAGCAAAATCTTGTTTTCAATAGCTTAAGTGTTCACCTCCCTCTTTCTCTTTGAAAAATTTGTAAGAGTGTGAACCACTTATAAGAAGATTGTAAGAGGGGTATTTGGTCCTTCCCTTTCAAAGTGATTTGCTAGTGGAAGTTGGGAGCCTCATCGAAGAAGGCTTCGAAAGTAGATGTAGATCATTTGAACAAACCACTATACATTGTGATGTTCCTTGAATGTGTGAGTGTTTAATTTTTTGAACCATTTCTTTACTTAACTGCAAATCGTTCAGTTTTCATCTCTCTACTCTTGACTACCTTTACTAGAGCTATTTTAGCTAAGTCATCCTTCGTCGAATCGAAATCTTTACACATTTACGAAATCGATTTCAAACTTACGAGTTTTAATCCGTTGCACTAATTCACCCCCCCCCCACCTTAGTGCCGCTCCGATCCTAACACGACATGTCATTGGTTCATAGGTGCTTCGTTCAATCCTTCGGTGCATCATCCTCTTTTGCGACCTTTTGTCTAATCGGTATGTTGACCTCTGCAACTCCGATCTCCTTTATGCAATGTCCGCTCTTCTTGGTATGATGTCCGAACTCATGGTATGAAACCTTCTATCGATACATTGACCGATCCTCCGGCTTGACATCCAATCTTCTGACATGTTCCACTCCGGCCCAATATTGATTCTTCCTATTTTAATTGTCTCTTCATGATCGAAGCTAGTACTTCATTACTCAAAACGTAGATTAGATTATAAACTCTATCAATTGATTTTATCATCAAAATCCGAGATTTAACAATCTCCCCCTTTTTTATGATGACAACCAATTGATGACCGAGTTTGAACCAAACTCTCTCTATTAATATGTCATATTGATAGAAATATAAATTCAGACTTAATTATAAATCCAAGCAATATGTCATCAAAAAATCATGCATAATCAAAATTTTAATATATCATTCCATGTATAATCATTATCATAATCTCTCCCCCTTTGTCATCAACAAAAAGGAGAAGTACAACTTTCAAGATTTAGAGATATACAAGCTTAGTGATTTAGCAAAATTTTCAACACTTTAGAGTATGCAAGCTTGTGAGTTCTTTCTTCTCTTTTGAGAAGTACAAACTAGCAATTTTTGCTTCCTTTGCAATGTTCAAGCTAGCAATTTTTTAGAATATGAAGTTTAGCAAAGTTTTTGCTTCCCTTTATAATATGCAAGATAGCACCATTTTTGCTAATTTTTGTGATGCACAAGCTAACAAGACTTTCTCCTTTGAGATGTGCAAGATAGTAATTTTCTCTCTCCCTTAGTTATTGTCAAAAGGAAGGGAAGGATACAATAGTGCAAAATATTTCAATCATTACATGAGGCATACAAGCCATATATACAAAGGAATCATATCATGAAAGATATAATATTAAAGATCATGAAGATTAAGTCATGAATACCAAAAGACTTGATTTATTTTGACAAATCTCCCTTTTAGTAAATAACAAAAAGTAACCTTAAGAGATCAAAGATCTTGATTTAAAAAAAACTCAAGTATTAAACATCAAGAATTCAAGATCATGATATAGATAAAGACTTTCCTATAGCAAAAAGAGTCATAGGAGAACACATCAAGGATCTCAATTCATGTATAATATATCTTAATTCATTTTGAATCATAAAAAAAAATTAAGTTATAATTCTAAGAAATTAGAAGAGAAATCATGATTCATTTGGATAATTATCTTTAATAAAACAAAAGAATCATAGTGAACGATCTTGATTTATATAAAAATCTCAAGTGATAATTATCAAGATATCAAGATCATGATTTGGATAATAACTCATTCAAATTCATATTATCAAAATCACTTTCATAGTTTAAGAGATTCAAAAAATAATAATATATATGGATAGAAAAACTTGAAAAGCTTTAGAAATAAAGACATTTTCAAAAGAGATACATTCCCCTTTTTAAGTGTTTCAATTTATATGATTTATTTCATACAAGCATGCCTTTATCTTTTATGCCAAATAAAAGCAAAAAACAAGCTTTATCTTGAAAATCATCAAGATAAATATTTAAGCATTCATAGAATTATTCTTATTTGGTATGCAAGCAATAGATTCAAATTTATATCACTTATTACACAAACACTTAATGAGTTATATCCGTTGAATCTCGTATTTTGATGATGAAACCAATTGATATGTGTTTATGATTTAATCTGCATTTTGAGTGATGTAGGATGCTTCGATCAGGATGAGACAATTAAAGTAGGAAAATCATGTTGTTAGAAGATGGATCGTTTGAGGTATTGACAGAAGGCTTCGGGCCTTGGATTCGGGCATCGGGCCAAGAAGAGCAAGTATTGCACCAAGGATATCGGAGTTGCGGAGTCAACTAACCGATTGGGCAATAGGCCGCAAGAGAGGACGATGCGCCGAAGAATCGGATGAAGCGTCGAGGGACCAATGACATGTCGAACAACTTGATTAATTGCTTAGGAGTAATTGTCTAGATTAAACTTTTGTTTTACATATGCATGATTAACTACGATAGCTTAAAGACATAAAGCAAGTCTACTGGAGTCAAGTTCGATGGGTGTTCGAGAGTCCGAAGATTCGTCGGAGATGCTGCCGGGACCGACCGAGAAGAAATCGGGGACATGTCGGAGTTTTCGGAAGTCCGCCGAAGAGATCGTCGGAGGTTTACGGAGATCACCAAGAAGGCTCAGCTACTCGCTGAACTTGCCACAAGATCGGGAGCCTATTGGGAGTCCACCGGAAGAAATATGAGGATGTATCGGAAGTCCGCTGGAAGATCACCGGAAAGCTCGCCGGAAGGAGACTCGACATTTGCCGGTTGAAAACTTGCTTAGGACTATGTTTTCAGTTGCATAGTTTGCATGTAATTAGGATTAAAATTAAGGGATAATCCTATATCCTGGTTAGTGGCCAATTGGGCCCGATATTACCTAGTTTGGGCTAGATTTGAAGCCCATCTAGTGACCCGTAGGATCGGGCGGTGGAACCGTTGGACTGGGCGGTGGCACCGCCCAGAACCTGCGGATCAGGTGGTGGTACCACCAGACTGGGCGGTGGCACTGCCCAACACCTGAGAGGTTCGGCGGTGGCACCGCCAGTACACTGTCAGTGTTAGACACTAACAGGTGGTGGCACAGCCACTGACAGGCGGTGGCACCGCCAGCATCGGGAATCCAAGAGAATTCAAAATTTGGAGCCTAAATTTGAATCCTCTTGGGGTCTATAAGTACCCCTCAATTCTCAGCAAAGAACATAACCTTTGAGAAGTTAGAGATTGAGAAAAAGCCTTAGCAAAGTATTTAGCAAGTCTTGTTTTCAATAGCTTAAGTGTTCACCTCCCTCTTTCTCTTTGAAAAATCTATAAGAGTGTGAACCACTTGTAAAAGGTTGTAAGAGGGGTATTTGTCCTTCCCCTTCAAAGTGATTTACTAGTGGAAGTTGGGAGCCTCATCGAAGAAGGCTTCGCAAGTGGATGTAGGTCATTTGACCGAACCACTTTAAATTGGTGTGTTCCTTGAATGTCTGAGTGTTTACCTTTCTGAAACCTTTATTTACATAGCAGCAAGCTTTTGGTTTTCATCCTTACTTTACTCGAGCTACTTTTACCAAGTCATTCTTTGTCGAATCGAAATCTCTACATATTTACGAAATTGTTTTCAAACTTACGAGTTTTAATCCGCTGCACTAATTCACCCCCCCCCCCCTCTTAGTGCCGCTCTGATCCTAATAATTGGTATCAGAGCCATGGTTTTCTACTTTGGTTTAACATCCAAATAGAAATGGCTCTTTTCAGCCTTCTAGAGGATTACTTTCTCATTTGTCCTCTCTTTTTCAATGGGATGGACTACACTTATTGGAAAACTCGAATGAGAGTTTTCTTACTTTCTTTGGATTTGAATTTATGGCACATAGTCAAAAATGGATTTGAAATGTCTTCTCTTCCAATGAACCATTGGAATGATTTGGAGAAGAATTTGTTTTCTCTAAATGCAAAGGTTATGAATGCCTTATATTGTGCACTTGACAAAAATGAATTTAATCGCGTTTCGAATTATGATTCGGCTTTTGATATTTGGAGAACTCTTGAGGTCACTCATGAAGGCACTAGCCAAGTGAAAGAGTCGAAAATCAACATTCTTGTGCATTCTTACGAACTTTTCTGGATGAAACCAAGTGAGTCCATCGGAGGCATGTACACCCGTTTCACGGATGTCATTAATGGACTTAAAGCTCTTAGTAAAGATTTTTCTAACTTTGAACTAATAACTACAATTTTAAGATCCCTTCCAAAGAGTTGGGATCCAAAAGTTACGGTCATTCAAGAGGCCAAGGACCTTAAAACATTTCCACTCGAAGAACTAATTGAGTCTTTAATGACCCACGAAATGAACAATGTGACAAAAAGAAAACTCGAGAACAACTTTCCAAAGGACAAGAAGGATTTGGGACATAGAACACATGAAAACCACTTGAGCATAAGCTCAAAGTGATGGTGAAATTGAACTCCTCACTAATAAATTTAAAAAGTTAATGAAATAAAATTTTAAGAACAAAAAGAATAGAACTACTTGCTTTGAACACAAGAAAAGGAACAAGAATTGAGATAAATCGAGCTCCTCCGAAAATGAGGAGAAAATCAAGAAAGGCGAGGTGGCAAACTATGCCTTAACCACTTTCAATGATGAGGTAATCAAAATCCCCCTAATTTACTTCAAAATTATATAATGCTTTTCATAATGCACTTTTTTTTATAATTTAGTTTTGAATCATTTTTTTTAATTAAATGTTTAAAAAATGAAAATGCAAAAATATGTTCATGCTCGTAATTTTAAAAATGACAATGAAAATTGCATGTTTTATGTTAATGTAATAAAATATTAGATATAAATCTAATGCTTGTACACCTAGTAAGATTAATCTTATGTATGTGCTTGAGAAGCAAGAATGTGTATTTTGATGATTTCCATATTGATTTTCAATGACGATGCATGGCTTTTGAATGGAAGGCTTGATGATTTTTTTATGAACCTAGTCTTTGGTTTTCAAACATGATGTATGGTTTTGGCATATGAACAAAATTTGAGCATGCTAAGATAAAGTCAATCATATAAATTAAAACTAAAGAAGTTTTAGTTATCTATAAGAATCTTTCAAAATTATGTTCAATGAAACCAATGCAAAATGATGGATTGAAAATATTAAATGTTTTGATACCATTTTATGCATGAGATTTTGAAAGTTATACATGATGATCTTGATAGTTTTTATGAAGAAATTTATTTTTCGATCCTAAATGATTGATGATATATATATATTTTTTGGCACAAAAAGGACAAAGGCATGCTTACATGAAACAACTAAATAGATAAAAGTATTTTTCTTGAAAATTCTTGGTTTGATGAATCTATTTTATCATCTTTTTATGAATCTCTTGAAAATGATTTTGATTTGATGATTTGAATTTGAATGAGCTTTATCTTGATTTTTTGAGATTTATAACTTGAGATTTACTCTATAAAAATCAAGATCTTTTATCCTCAATGTTCCTTTTTGACATCTACTATCCAAATGAATTATGATTGGTATCATTGCTATATTTCTTCTTATCGTGCACTAAAGAGAAAATTTTCCTAAATGAATCGTGATTTTTCGGAACCACAATTCTTTTTATGATTCATAATGAATTGAAAAATTTTATATGCTTGAATTTGTTAGAATCGGAGCGGCACTAAGAGGGGGGGGGGAGTGAATTAGTGCAGCGGATTAAAACTTCGATTTCGGAAAAATCTTTCATACGATAACAAATAATATCGATGAAAACCGATTTAAAAGCTTGATAACATAGAAGCGTATGGAAGCGTAATGACTAAGTAAAGCAGTTTGCAGTATGTAAATGACAAGATTAGGATGCAAACCAGAGAACATAGTAGTTTTAAAGTGGTTCGGTCAAAATGACCTACATCCACTTGCGAAGCCTTCTTCGAAGAGGCTCCCAACTTCCACTAGAAAATCTCTTTGTAGGGGAAGGACTAATACCCCTCTTACAACCTTTACAAGTGGTTCATACTCTTACAATTCTTTTCAACAAGAAGAAGGGAGGTGAACACTCAAGCAATTTGAAAACTAGACTTGCTAAGACTTTGCTAAGGCTCTTTTCTCAATCTCTTGCTTCTCAAAGGTTGTGATCTCAGCTGAAAATAGAGGGGTATTTATAGACCATAAGAGGATTCAAATTTGGGCTCCAAAATTTGAATTCTCTTGGGTTTCCGAGGCTGGCGGTGCCACCGCCGGACCTCTCGGGTGCTGGGCGGTGCCACCGCTCAGATCTCGGGTTATGGATGGTGCCACCGCCTAATCTGGCGGTGCCATCGCCTACACTATTTCAGCCCACTAGTTGGGCTCCAAACATGGCCCAAACCAGTCCGAACTCGGGCCCAATTGGCCCCTACTTGGGTTATAGGATTAACACCTAATCCTAACTCTAATTAACGTGCTAACTACAAATTTAAAGACATTTTATAAGCTATTACAAAGTCCATAAGTCAAGACTTCTTCCGGCGAGCTTCCGGCGAACTTCCGGCGGTCTTCCGATAAACTCTCGGAAACCATTCTACGGACTCCCGGCAAGCTCCTAGACTTCACAATTTGATCTTGGTGAGTTCCAACAAGCTTCTTCGGCAAGCTCTGATCTTTCTCGGCGAACTCCGCGAACTTCCCACGAACCTTCCGACGAGCTTCCAAAAAACCCTTCGGCAAGCTCCCTACTCATTCTCGGCTAGTTTTGGCAGCGTTCCCGACGAACCTTTGGACTTCCGTCGAATTCTTGAACTCCCAACGAATCCTTCGTGCTTGACTCCGCACTTTGTTTCGCTTTCTGTCTTCATCGTTATCATAGTTAATCCTGCACATGCAAGCCAAAACTCTACTCCGATCTAGACAGTTATTACAATGCGAATTGACATTCTGTTGCCCGGTGTTGGGAAATCCTTGGGGGTGACATCATATGCGCAGCGGAAGAACAAAAAAAACAAAATCCCCAATTCCCAAAGAGAAGTTCGTCGTCATGCGAAGATTGGTATGCAAAAATCCGCGAAACATAAAATTGCGTATAGAGTAGATTGTGTTTCCTAGGGAGATCGTATATCCCTGTTTCCTTGCAGATCCTTAGGAGAGGGTGAAGGAGGTCAAGCGTCCTCCTCTCTAGCGGTGATCCACACAGCAGGGTTGCGACGACGCTCCTCAAAACTCCAGACCTACTCTGAGGTGGAGATGAAGAGGAGAATAGTAAAAGGCAAACAAAAGCTCTCTAGTCCATGGGGCTCTGAATCCCTCCTATTTATAGAGGTCCCATGTCAAACCCTAATGGGTCCTCCCATAGTGGGTATTGGATCTGCATCCAATAAGACAAGGGCTCCGTCGGATATCTCATATCCGAACCTCTATTCATCGCAATGCCTACCATATGTGTGTGACCCTCTAGGCCCAATATCGAGCTGGCCGTGGAGTCATACCGCCGAACTCCTTCTAACTCGAATTGAATTATTATCTCCGTAATAATTCACTCGACTCATCGACCTGGGACGTACAGGGCCACTACGCCAGTAGTCCCCGTGACGATACAGGGGAATCCAATCCATTGGACTTGTCTCGCCCTCGATTCTGATGTACCTATAGTCCCTCATCCATCTAATATACCGAGACCAGATATCGAGCATGGTGTTGTCGGACCCACCACGGTTTCTTCTCGAAGTCTCGCTCTAATCGGATTCTCCGGAGAACTCTTTCTCTCAACCCGAATGACCTTGGCTAGGGATTTGTCTCGAGCAAGAACACATGGGATATTCCTCTCATGACGCCGAGAGTGGATGATCCTCTATCGACACTCAATAGCCCTCGTAAGGTCGGCTACCACTCCCAATGACCAGCTGTACTAGATCTGGGACAGCCAAACCTATAAGTCTGGTATCAAAGAGTGGAGCACTCATACAGGACATCCTTAGTGTTTCAAGTCTAAGGACCAGATACACCACTAGGACTACGGAATCGCTGTCTAACAATAAGGCATCATCAACCATCCAACATTCCGTAAGAGGATCAATCAGTGAACTCATTCTCCAATGAGCACTTGTACTGTATCCCTAGTGTCCCTACACAAGCAGCTATGAGACCAGTTGCATCCATTATATGGACGGGTATATAGTACACTAGTCTGTCCGGTTATCACGATATCCCTCTCGAGTAACCTATGACCGGGATTATTTAGGATATGTGTTTAAAGGTGAATCGATCTCACTATCGTGACCTCATCACGATCTGATTCCCATTGCACAAATCCAAGAACATCACAATATATGTAAGCATTTATGCAATAGTTATAAAGTGATATATGCCAAAATATAATAAGCAAAAATATTCTATATTAAGTCACACGTGCCATCACTCACGTGATTAGCTTGTTGGGCACCTATGACTAGCAATCTCCCACTTGACCTAAAGCCAATCACCTATGTGTCTGATCCCCATCAGACCCCTGTGACGCTCAAAACAAATCTGAGACAACGGCTTTGTTAGTGGATCTGCAATGTTATCTTCGGATGGAACTCTTTCCACTACTACATCTCCTCAGGTCACGATCTCTCTGATAAGGTGGAACGTGTGACTTAATACATCCCCAGCAAGCCAATCACGTGAGTGATGACACGTGTGACTTGATACAGAATCTTTTTGCTTATTATATTTTGGCGTATATCACTTTATAACTATTGCATAAATGCATATATATATTGTGATGTCCTTGGATTTGTGCAATGGGAATCAGATCGTGATGAGATCACGATAATGAGATCGATTCACCTTTAAACACATATCCTAAATAATCCCTGGCCATAGGTTACCGAGAGGGACATCGTGATAACCGGATAGACCGGTGTGTGTCAGATAACCCGTCCATATGATGGATGCAGCTGGTCTCATAGCTGCCGTGTAGGGACACTAGGGGATACAAAGATGTGTGCTCATTGGAGAATGAGTTCATCGATTGATCCGCACGAATGCTGGATGGTTGATGATGCCTTATTGTCGGCGATTCTCAGAGTCCTAGTGGTGTATCCGGTCCTTAGACTTGAGACACCAAGGATGTCCTGTATGAGTGCTCGAACTCTTTGATACCGTGACTTATAGGTTTGGCTGTCCTGCATCTAGTACAACCGGGTCATTGGGAGTGGTAGTCGACCTTATGAGGGCTATTGAGTGTCGATAGAGGATCATCCACTCTCAAGGCCATGAGAGGAATATCCCATGTGTTCTTGCTCGCACAAATCCTGGCCGGGTCATTTGGGTTGAGAGAGAAAGAGTTCTCGGGGAGAACTGATTAGAGCGAGACTTCGAGTAGAAACCGTGATGGGTCGACAACACCATGCTCGAGCATATACTCGCCTCTCTAGGATATTAGATGGATGAGGAACTATAGGTACATGGTAATCGAGGACGACAGTGTCCAATGGATTGGATTCCCCAGATCGTCTGGGGGGACTACTGTAGTGGCCTAGCACGTCCAGAGTCGATGAGTCAGTGAATTATTACAGAGATAATAATTCACCGAAGTTAGAAGGAGTTCTGACAGGTATGACTCACGACCAGCTCGATATTGGGCCTAGAGGGTCACACACATATGGTAGGCATTGCGATGAGTAGAGGTTCGGATATGAGATATCCAACGGAGCCCTTGTCTTATTGGATGCAGATCCAATACCCACTAGGGAAGGACCCATTAGGGTTTGACACGATCTCTATAAATATGAGGGATTCACGACCTCATAGGCTAGAGTCTTTGCTTGCCCTTCCTATTCTCCTCCTCCCTCTCCACCTTAGAGGCCTGGAGTTTTGAGGAGGGTCGTCGCAACCCCCCGGCTGTGTGGATCACCGCCAGAGAGGAGGACGCTTGACCTCCTTCACCCTCTCCTAAGGATCTGCAAGAAAACAGGGATATATACGATCTCCTAGGTAACACAATCTCTATACGCAGTTTTTGTGTTTTGCAGATTTTCGCGCACCAATCTTCGCGACGATTTATTTAACATCATTTTTGGGAATCGGGATTTTGTTTTCTTGTTCTTCCCACAAGATATGATGTCGCCCCCATGATTTCCCCAACAAAGGGTATCGTGAGCTAGGTTGTTCGATGCGAATGATTGGTTTTGAACCGCGTGTGTTGTGTTTAGGGAAGAATATTGACGCCAAAATCGCTGGATAAAAAGTGAGGAAGGGCAGCAACAGGTTGCTGCCCTCGACCAGATGCCTACCACCACAGCAACAAGAGCGGAAATTGGCCCCATAACTGTGGGCACGCGGGCAAGATGCACAAGCTTGTTCGGGAACGACGGGCGGCGGTCCGTTTGCAGCAGGTTTATGGTCGGCGGGCTGGCAGCCCTCGGGTAGAGAGGCGCAAGGCCGTCACCGACCCCGGCGGGCAGAGAGGCCACGGGGAGAAAATGGCTGGGTCGAGAGACCAGGGGGCGCGCCAGGCCGCTGTTCCCATCGGCAAAAACCCCCAGGGGGCGGGCAGCGAGGCAGCATCGCCGCTGGGGGCGCCGCCGGGCAGAACCCCCCGGAGGAGGCTGGCGTCCGGGGCGCCACCCACCCTGGCGGCGCCTGGCTCAAGTGCGCAGCAGCGAGGGCACCGCCTTTGCCCTCGCCAAGATGCCGCCGCCAAAGAAGGTGGCGGTGGCGGCAGCAGTAGAGGGAATTAGGGTTTTGGGCAAAGGGACAGTTTTGCCCCTGTGAATTTGAGAAATTCTAATTTCTGTCTTTTTGTCCAAATTATGAAAATACCCTTAGGAATTGAGAAATTCCCTACATGTCCCTAATTTCAGAAAAATATTAATTAATTAAAAGGTTTAGTTAATTATTATTTTTTATTATTATCTAGTAGTCCTACATGATGATAATTATTTATACATGTGATGTATGATGTGTGGACGGATGATCATGGACCGTGTGATGTGTGTACTTGTGATTATTATTATTGAGGTCTACGAACCTCCATTATATTTCTCGTTTATTGTCGGGCCTGCGTGCCTATGATTAAGTTGTAATCACATGAGGAGGCGCGATGAGAGCGTGGATACGATAGCGGGACCCACGAGACGGACGATCGCGGATGCATGGAGATGCATCAAGATGTCGACGGAACCGACGAGGACGAGATGGACGATCACAGGGCATTGAGATGCACCGCTGCACACATAGATCTTGATGTGAGTGATTAGGGCCTCATCGCTCGGGCCTAATCATATTAGGTTGTGGTCCATGATCATCGATGTGATTGCTTATACACATACTAGATATGTATATATATTTGCATGCGATGTAGATATATATTAAATATGTATATGTGTGACATGTCATATTAGGAGACCAAATTATAGAAACATCTCTCGATAATATTAAGTCGGTAGACGTGAGGCAATTATATTGACCCACGTGGCCTTCCATCGTTATGAGTAGGAACCGATTCCCGGTGTAGGTTGAGTTGGTCGAGTCCCTCGAGACTCACCTATATCGCGATTCGCTATCTTGCTTACGACATAGAGATGTCACCGGTGACCTGAGGACATGGTATGCTTGGTCGAGTCCCTCGAGGGTATATCATCAAATCAGACTCATCTTGTAACGAAGGTGTTGACTTAACCGAGCATCATGGTTGGTCGAGTCCCTCGAGGCCATGGTGATTCGGAGGCCGAACAGGACGGGAATCACAAGGAGTTGTGATCGGCAAGAGTTGCCTACCTTTTAGGCTTAGTGTGATTGGTCGAGTCCCTCGAGGTTACACTAAGACGCTGATTGGATCCTGATCCCCACTAGAAGTCTGCTGGAGACTTCCGTTTCACGTGCTGAGGGTGTCGCGTGACTCGTTAGTAAAATAGTGGGAGCATATTAAGATAGAAGTCCATATCTTGATAGTTTATTTCTTGCAAAATCTGCATGTTATTCATTTCTGCTACATCTTTATTTTCAAAAAATGTCGCTTTCAAATCCCTTACGTGGCATACTTGATGTCAACCGCCTTTTCATTGGTCCAAATTATAATGGATTGGCTCCGTAACTTGAGAATTGTTCTCACAAATGAGAAAATCGTAACGCCCTTGATACAATGATGCCTACGCTCGTAGAAGGGGCAAGCGAGGATGAGATTGCTCGCCACGTGAAGTACATTGATGACTCCACTCTTGCTCAAGTTATATATGTTGGGCTCTATGACTCCAGAGTTATAGAGACAACATGAAAAGATGGATGCCGATCCATTCTCCTACATGTCCGAAAATTGTTTGAGGAACGGGGAAGGACTCAATGATATGAGATATCAAGAGCCTTTTTTTCCGCTTAGGATGACTGAGGGGACACCTGGTTGAGAACCATGTCCCAAAGATGATTGAGTGGATAGAGAAACTCACAGGTCTAGGAATGGTCCTAGAGGATAACTTGTATGTGGACATCGTGCTTGATCCCTACCAGATTCCTTTTCACAGTTCATAATGAATTTTAATATGAACAAGCTTGAGGTGACTCTCCCGAGCTCCTCAATATGTTGAGGGAGGCAGAGAGTACTATTAAGAAAGAGAAGCCAGTTCTCTACACCGTGAGACCAGTAAAAGAAAAGGAAAGCGTAAAGGTCCCTTAAGAAGGGAAAGGGCAGGGCAAACAAGGTAAAGCAAAGGTTGCTAAGAAAGACCCAACAAAGGACAAAGGCCGTGCTTCCAATCGTGGTAAAGATGGGCATTGGAAGAGAAACCGCAAAGAGTACCTTGCGTAAAGGGCTTAAACAAAAGCTTGATGAAGCTTCTAGTACATTCATGATGGGTCTCCATTTGTCGGACTCTTATGATAACACATGGGTATTAGATACCGGTAGTGCTTATCATATATATGCAATTCGTTGCAGGTTCTAGCAAGGCCTAGGAGACTACAGAGAGGCTTAGATGGACCTCAAGATGGGTAATGGAGCAAAAGTTGTTTGTATTATAGTTGTTGGCAGGTCGCCCCTACATCTGCCTAGTGGAGCTTTTATTGCATTAGATGCATGTTATTTTGTTCCTTCTATTATCAAAAATATTATCTCCATTTCATGTTTAACAGTTAGTGGATATAAATTTATTTTTGAGAACAATGGTTGTTCGATATTCTTAGATGATAAGATCATCACGAAAGGAACATTGCATATTGGTTTATTTATGTTAGACACCACTCCACATATCATGAATGTAAATGTGTCCAAAAGGAAACGAGATGAGTTGAACAAAGGCATACGGGTGGCATTGTAGGCTAGGGTCACATCCATGAAAGAAGGATTCAAAAGTTGCTAAATGATGGATATCTAGATCCATTCGACTATGTGTCATATGCTTAACTTGTGAGCCTTGCATTCGTGGGAAAATTGACCAAATCTCCATTTAGTAGAATCGAGAGAGAGCCAATGAGTTGTTGGAACTCATACATAGTGATGTATATGGACCCATGTCAACTCATGCCATTGGAGGTTACTCCTACTTCATTACATTTACTGATGATTTCTCAAGGTATGGATATGTGTACTTAATGAAGTACAAGTCTGAGGCCTTTGAGAAATTCAGAGAGTATAAGAATGAGGTGGAGAACTAGACTGGAAAGAGTATCAAAACTCTTCGATTAGATCGAGGAGGTGAATACTTAAGTACAGAGTTTACTCAGTTCCTCAAGGACCATGGGATATTATCCCAATGGACACCTCCTTATACACCTCAGCTCAATGGTGTCTCTGAAAGGAGAAATCGTACATTATTAGATATGGTACGGTCCATGATGAGTTTCACGACCTACCCATCTCATTTCGGGGATATGCCCTAGAAACCGCAGACTTACCTTTTCGAACAAAGTTCCAACTAAGTCGGTAGTGTCTACACCATATGAGATATGGAAAGGGAAGAAGCCCGATCTTAAGGTTGTTAAGATCCTGGGGCTGCCCTGCCCATGTTAGAAGACACAACCCCGATAAGTTAGAATCAAGGACAGAGCGATGCAAATTTGTGGGATACCCCAAGGAAACTTGTGGGTATTATTTCTATCATCTCGAGGACCAAAAGGTCTTTGTAGCTAAAGAGAGCAGTGTTCTTGAGAAGGAACACATTTTTTGACGGAGATAGTGGGAGAATGATAGAATTGAGCGAGGTTGGAGAACCAAGCTCAAGCACAACTCTGACCGAAGTCTCTTCGTGTACCTAATACACAAGTATCAACTTTATTACAGGTCCGATGGAGTATCCCATCCTCCCGAGAGATATGTGGGACATATTAGAGCAGAGGATGTAGAGGATATTGATCCTCAGACCACGAGGAGGCTATTATGAGTATAGACTCGGAAGTGGAAAGAAGCCATGAATTTCGAGATGGATTCTATGTACTCCAATAAGGTTTGGAACCTAGTTGATGTGCCCGAAGGTATTGTACCCATCGGTTGCAAGTGGATCTTTAAGAAAAGATCGGAGTAGATGGAAAGGTAGAGACCTATAAAGCAAGGCTAGTGGCTAAGGGGTATCGTCAAAGGCAAGGTGTTGACTACGACTAAACTTTTCACCAGTAGCAATGCTAAAATCCATCAGAATTCTATTGGCTATTGCAGCACACTATGATTATGAGATCTGGCAGATGGATGTGAAAAAACCGCATTCCTCAACGGAACCTCGAGGAGGAGGTGTATATGATGCAACCTGAGGGATTCGCGGTCCAAGAACTGCCCGAGATAAGGTGTGTAGGTTGCTTAGATCCATTTATAGACTAAAGCAAGCTTCCCAAGTTGGAATATAAGATTTGATGAGGCAATCGATCTTATGACTTCGTTAAGAACGAAGATGAGCCTTGTGTATACGTAAAGGTAAGTGGGGGCGCTTATCACCTTTTTTTTGGTGTTATATGTGAATGACATCCTCATCATTGGGAATGACATAGGAATGCTATCCATAGTAAAGGCTTGGTTATCTAGACACTTCTCCATGAAGGACTTAGGGGAAGCATCTTATATCTTGGGGATTAGAATCTATAGAGATAAATCCAAGAGGATGCTTGGCTTGTCCCAGTCCAGGTACATAGAAACCATTGTCAAAAGGTTTGGCATGGAAAATTCCAAGAGAGGTCTCATACCGATGAGACATGGGATATCGCTTTCTACGAGTATGTCCCCAAAGACTCCAAAAGAAAGGGCGAACATGGATATGATACCTTATGCCTCAGCAATATGGTCTATCATGTATGCCATGCTATGTACTGAGCCTGATATAACGATGCTCGAAAGTGTCACGAAAGAAAGGTATCAGCGGATCCGTGCTTGGAGCACCGGAAAGCAAGAAAGTGTATCCTTAAGTACTTGAGAAGGACTAAGGATCTTTTACTAGTATATGGAGGTAATAGCCTTAAGGTTGAAGGCTATCTTGACTCAAGTTTTCACCGATGTAGATGACCGCAAGTCTAATTCGGGGTATGTGTACACCTTGAATGGAGGAGCAAGTGTCTTGGAAGAGTTCCAAGCAATATACCACTGACTGAATTCGACCACAGAGGCGGAGTACTTTGCTGCATCAGATGCAGCAAAGGAGGGAGTCTGGGTGAAGAAGTTCATCACAGATTTGGGAGTCGATACAGATAGCGACAAGTCGACTTCCTTATATTGCGACAACTATGGGGTGATTACTCAAATAAGGGAACCCGGGTCTCATCCGAAGTGTTCTAAGGAGGTTCCAGCAGTGGAAAGAGTTCCATCCGAAGATAACATTGCAGATCCACTGACAAAGCCGTTGTCTCATTTTGTCTTTGAGCGTCACGGGGGTCTGATGGGGATCAGACACATAAGTGATTGGCTTTAGGTCAAGTGAAAGATTGCTAGTCATAGGTGCCCAGCAAGCCAATCACGTGAGTGATGGCACGTGTGACTTGATACAGAATCTTTTTGCTTATTATATTTTGGCGTATATCACTTTATAACTATTGCATAAATGCATATATATATTGTGATGTCCTTGGATTTGTGCAATGGGAATCGGATCGTGATGAGATCACGATAATGAGATCGATTCACCTTTAAACACATATCCTAAATAATCCCGGTCATAGGTTATTCGAAGGGACATCATGATAACCGGATAGACTGGTGTGCTGTATACCCGTCCATATGATGGATGCAGCTAGTCTCATAGCTGCTTGTGTAGGGACACTAGGGATACAGTACAGGTGCTCATTGGAGAATGAGTTCATCGATTGATCCGCCTTACGGAATGTTGGATGGTTGATGATGCCTTATTGTCAAACAAATGATTCCAGTAGTCCTAGTGGGTATATCTGGTCATTAGACTTGAGACACCAAGGATGTCCCAGATGAGTGCTCCACTTTTTGATACCAGACTTATAGGTTTGGCTGTCCCAAATCTAGTACAACCGGTCATTGGGAGTGGTAGTCGACCTTACGAGGGCTATTGAGTGTCGATAGAGGATCATCCCTCTCGGCCGTCATGAGAGGAATATCCCATGTGTTCTTGTTAGACAAATCCCCGGCCAGGGTCATTCGGGTTGAGAGAGAAAGAGTTCTCTAGGAGAATCCGATTAGAGCGAGACTTCGAGTAGAAACCGTATGGGTCGACGACAACACCATGCTCGATATACGGTCTCTCGGGATATTAGATGGATGAGGGACTATAGTTACATGGTAAATGAGGACGATAGGTCCAATGGATTGGATTCCCTCAGATCGTCGGGGACTACGGGCAGTAGTGGCCTAGTACGTCCAGTAGTCGATGAGTCGAAAGTGAATTATTACAGAGATAATAATTCACCGAAGTTAGAAGGAGTTTCGGACAGGTATGACTTACTTACCAGCTCGATATTGGGCCTAGAGGGTCACACACATATGGTAGGCATTGCGATGAGTAGAGGTTCGGATATGAGATATCCGACGGAGCCCTTGTCTTATTGGATGCAGATCCAATACCCACTAGGAAGGACCCATTAGGGTTTGACACGGGATCTCTATAAATAGGAGGGATTCACAACCCTCATAGGCTAGAGTCTTTGCTTGCCCTTCCTATTCTCCTCCCTCTCCACCTCAGAGGCCTGGAGTTTTGAGGAGGGTCGTCGCAACCCTGCTGTGTGGATCACCACTAGAGAGGAGGACGCTTGACCTCCTTCACCCTCTCCTAAGGATCTGCAAGGAAACTGGGATATACGATCTCCCTAGGTAACACAATCTCTATACGCAGTTTTGTGTTTTGCGGATTTTGCGCACCAATCTTCTCACGACGACGAACATCTTTTTGGGAATTGGGGATTTTGTTTTCTTGTTCTTCCGCTGCGCATATGATGTCGCCCCCCATGATTTCCCAACAATCTTGTGTTCCAACTTCGGGAAGCTTGCTTTAATCCATAAATGGATCTAAGCAACCTACACACATTATCTGGATAGTTCTTGGACACGTATCCCTCAGGTTGCATCATATACACCTCTTCCTCGAGATTCCCATCGAGGAATGTGGTTTTCACATCCATCTTACAGATCTCATAATCATAGTGTGCTGCAATAGCCAATAGAATTCTGATGGATTTTAGCATTGCTACGGGTGAGAAGGTTTCGTCATAGTCAACACCTTGCCTTTGACGATACCCCTTAGCTACTAGCCTTGCTTTATAGGTCTCTACCTTTCCATCTACTCCGATCTTTTCTTAAAGATCCACTTGCAACCGATGGGTACAATACCTTCGGGCGCATCAACTAGGTTCCAAACCGTATTGGAGTACATAGAATCTATCTCAGAATTTATGGCTTCTTGCCACTTCCCGGAGTCTATACTCATAATAGCCTCCTCGTAGGTCTGAGGATCAATATCCTCTGCATCCTCTCCTCTAATATCTCTCAGAAGGATGGGATACTCTATCAGACCTGCGTAAAGTTGAAACTTGTGTATTAGGTACCTGAACAGACTTGGGCTGTAGAGTGGTGCTTGAGCTTGGTTCTCCAACCTCGCTCAATTCTATCATTCTCCCACTATCTCCGCCAAGAATGTGTTCCTTCTCAAGGAACACTGCTCTCTTAGCTACAAAGACCTTTTGGTCCTCGAGATGATAGAAATAATACCCACAAGTTTCCTTGGGGTATCCTACAAATTTGCATCACTTTGTCCTTGATTCTAACTTATCGGGGTTGTGTCTTTTAATATGTGCAGGGCAGCCCCAAATCTTAACAACCTTAAGATCAGGCTTCTTCCCTTTCTATATCTCATATGGTGTAGACACTACCGACTTAGTTGGAACTCTGTTCAGAAGGTAAGCTGCGGTTTCTAGGGCATATCCCCAGAATGAGATGGGTAGGTCAGCGAAACTCATCATGGACCGTACCATATCTAATAATGTACGATTTCTTTTTAGAGACACCATTGAGCTGAAGTTGTATAAGGAGGTGTCCATTGGGATAATATCCCATGGTCCTTGAGGAACTGAGTGAACTCTGTGATTTAAGTACTCACCTCCTCGATCTCGATCGAAGAGTTTTGATACTCTTTCCAGTCACGGTTCTCCACCTCATTCTTATACTCTCGAATTTCTCAAAGGCCTCGGACTTGTAATTCATTAAGTACACATATCTATACCTTGAGAAATTATCAAGTAAATGTAATGAAGTAGGAGTAACCTCCAATGGCATGAGTTGACATGGGTCCACATACATCACTATGTATGATTTCCAACAACTCAGTGGTTCTCTCCGGTTCCACTAAATGGAGAGTTGGTGGTTTTCCAAGAATGCAAGGCTCACAAGTTGCATATGACATATAGTCGAATGGATCTAGATATCCATCATTTAGCAACTTTTTGAATCCTTCTTTCATGGATGTGACCTAGCCTACAATGCCATTGTGTATGCATTGTTCAACTCATCTCGTTTCCTTTTGGACACATTTACATTCATGATATCCGAGTGGTGTCTAATATAAATAAACCATTATGCAATGTTCCTTTCATGATGATCTTATCATCTAATAATATCGAACAACCTTTGTTCTAAAAAACAAATTTATATCCACTAACTGTTAAACTTGAAATGGAGATAATGTTTTTTGATAATAGAAGGAACAAAATAACATGCATCTAATGCAATAAAAGCTCCACTAGGCAGATGTAGGGGCGACCTCGCCAACTTGCCTACTACAAAGAACTTTTGCTCCATTACCCATCTTGAGGTCCATCTCTCTCTCTCTAGTCTCCCTAGGCCTTGCCGTAACCCGCGAACGAATTGCATATATGATAAGCACTACTGGGTATCCAATACCCATATGTTATCATAAGAGTCCAAAAAATGGATACCGATCATGAATGTACCAAGCTTCATCAAGCTTTTGTTTCGCCCTTTCTGCAAGGTACTCTTTGCAGTTTCTCTTCAAAGTGCCCATCTATACCACACAGTGGAAGTTAATCGGCCTTTGTCCTTTGCTGGGTCTTTCTTAGCAACCTTTGCTTTACCTGGTTTGACCTTGCCCTTTCCCTTCTTAAGGGACCTTTCTGCTTTCCTTTTCTTTTTTGTCTCACCAGTGTAGAGAACTGGCTTCTCTTTCTTGATAGTACTCTTTGCCTCCCTCAACATATTGAGAAGCTCTAGGAGAGTCACTTCAAGCTTGTTCATATTAAAATTCATTATGAACCGTGAAAAGGAATCTGGTAAGGACTGAAGCACAATGTCTACACACAAGTTATCCTATAGGACCATTCCTAGACCTGTGAGTTTCTCTATCCACTCAATCATCTTTCGGACATGGTTCTGAACCGGTGTCCCCTCAGTCATCTTAGCGCGGAAGAGGCTCTTAGATATCTTATATCGCTGAGTCCTTCCTTGTTCCTCAAACAATTTACGGACATGTAGAAGAATGGATCTGCCATCCATTTTTCATGTTGTCTCTATAACTCAGGAGTCATAGAGCCCAACATATAGCACTGAGCAAGAGTGGAGTCATCAATGTACTTCACGTAGCGAGCTATCTCATCCTCGTTTGCCCCTTCTTCGGGCACAGGCATCATTGTATCAAGGACGTACACGATTTTCTCCGCTGTGAGAACAATTCTCAAGTTACGGAGCCAATCTGTATAATTTGGACCAGTGAGGCGGTTGACATCAAGTATGCCACGTAAGGGATTTGAAAACGACATTTTTTGAAAATAAAGATGCAGCAGAAATGAATAACATGCAGATTTTGCAAGAAATAAACTATCAAGATATGGACTTCTATCTTAATATGCTCCCACTATTTTACTAACGAGTCACACGACACCCTCAGCACGTGAAACGAAAGTCTCCGGCAGACTTCTAGTGGGGATCAGGATCCAATCAGCGTCTTAGTGTAACCTCGAGGGACTCGACCAATCACACTAAGCCTAAAAGGTAGGCAACTCTTGTCGATCACAACTCCTTGTGATTTCGCCCTGTTCGCCTCCCAATCACCATGGCCTCGAGGGACTCGACCAACCATGATGCTTTCGGTTAAGTCAACACCTTCGTTACAAGATGAGTCCGATTTGATGATATACCCTCGAGGGACTTGACCAAGTATACAATGCCCTTAGGTCACGGTGACATCTCTATGTCGTAAGCAAGATAGCTTAATCACGATATAGGTGAGTCTCGAGGGACTCGACCAACTCAACCTACACCGAATCGGTTCCTACTTATAACGATGGAAGGCCGTGGGTCAATCAATTGCCTCACGTTTACTAATTTAATATTATCGGAGAGATGTTTCTATGATTTGGTCTCCTAATATGACATGTCACACATATACATATTTAATATATATCTACATCACATGTAAATATATATACATATCTAGTATGTGTATAAGCAATGACACCAGATGATCATAGACCACAACCTAATATGATTAGGCCCGAGCCAGTAGGCCTAATCACTCACATCAAGATCTATGTGTGCAACGGTGCAACTCCATGCCCTGTGATTGTCCATTTCGTCCTTGTCGGTTCCGTCGACATCTTGATGCATCTTCATGCATCACGATCGTCCATCTTGTGGGTCCCGCTATCGCATCCACGCTCTCGCTATGCATCCTCATGTGATTACAACTAATCATAGGCACGTAGGCCTGACAATAAATAATCACAGGTACACACATCACACGGTCAATGATCATCCGTCCACACATCATACATCACATGTATAAATAATCATCATCATGTAGGACTACTAGATAATAATAATAATAAAAAATAATAATCAACTAAACCTTTTAATTAATTAATATTTTCTGAAATCAAGGATATTATAGGGAATTTCTGAATTTATAGGGGTATTTTCCTAATTTGGACAAAAGACAGAAACTGAAATTTCTCAAATTCTGAGGGGCAAAACTGTCTTTTGCCCAAAAAACCCTAATGCCCTTTCCCCTTTTCGCTGTTGTCGCCGTCGCCACCCTACCGGCGGCGGCCTGTGCGGCGGGGCGAGGGCAATGCCCTCGCCTGCAAGCGGCACGCCCGCTAGCAGCGCTGCCGCCTCCGCAGGCGGTGCTGTCCCACCGGGCGACCGCCCTTGTGGGGGGTTTCGCCTGCGGGAGCAGCGGCGGCGGGCGCCGCTGGCCTCGCCTGCAGGCGGCACGCCCGTTGGCAGCGCTGCCGCTGCGGGTGGGCACCCCTTTCGGGCGCCGCCGCCTCCGCAGGCGTTACTGTCCCACCGGGCGACCGCCCATCTGGGGGGTTTCGCCCGCGGGAGCAACGGCGGGGCAGCGGCGCCTCTGCCCGTGGGCTGCCAGCCCCGCCGGCAGCAAGCCTGCTGCAAGCAGGCCCCCGGTCGGTTGCAGCAAACGCAGCCCCTGTGCTGCCCGCCTTCGGCTGCGCTGCATGCACGCAGATCGAGGGCAGCAACTATTGCTGCCCTTCCTTGTTTTTGCATCAACAATTTTGGCGTCAAAATTCTTCCTAAACACAACACACGCAGTTCAAAACCAATCATTCGCACGAGCAACCTGGCTCTGATACCACTGTTGGGAAATCCTTGGGGGCGACATCATATGTGCAGCGGAAGAATAAGAAAAATAAAATCCTCGATTCCCAAAGAGAAGTTCGTCATCGTGCGAAGATTGGTACGCAAAAATCCGCAAAACATGAAACTGCGTATAGAGTAGATTGTGTTACCTAGGGAGATCGTATATCCCTGTTTCCTTGCAGATCCTTAGGAGAGGGTGAAGGAGGTCAAGCGTCCTCCTCTCTAGCGGTGATCCACACAGCAGGGTTGCGACAACGCTCCTCAAAACTCCAGACCTACTATGAGGTGGAGATGGAGAGGAGAATAGGAAAAGGCAAACAAAAGCTCTCTAGCCTATGGGGCTCTGAATCCCTCCTATTTATAGAGGTCCCCTGTTAAACCCTAATGGGTCCTCAACTAGTGGGTATTGGATCTGCATCCAATAAGACAAGGGCTCCGTCGGATATCTCATATCCGAACCTCTATTCATCACAATGCCTACCATATGTGTGTGACCCTCTAGGCCCAATATCGAGCTGGCCGTGAGTCATACCTGTCAGAACTCCTTCTAACTCAGTGAATTATTATCTCTGTAATAATTCACTTGACTCATCGACTACGGTCGTACTAGGCCACTACGCCGTAGTCCCCAAACGATACAGGGGAATCCAATCCATTGGACTTGTCTGTCCTCAGTTACCGTGTACCTATAGTCCCTCATCCATCTAATATACCAGAGACCGTATATCGAGCATGGTGTTGTCAGACCCACACGGTTTCTTCTCGAGTCTCGCTCTAATCGGATTCTCTCGGAGAACTCTTTCTCTCTCAACCCGAATGACACTGGCCAGTGATTTGTCTGAGTAAGAACACATGGGATATTCCTCTCATGACGCTGGATGATCCTCTATCGACACTCAATAGCCCTCGTAAGGTCGACTACCACCTCCAATGACCAACTGTACTAGATCTGGGACAGCCAAACCTATAAGTCTGGTATCAAAGAGTGGAGCACTCATACAGGACATCCTTGGTGTCTCAAGTCTAAGGACCATATATACCACTAGGACTACGGAATCGCTGTATGACAATAAGGCATCATCAACCATCCAGCATTTCGTAAGCGGATCAATCAGTGAACTTATTCTCCAATGAGCACCTGTACTGTATTGTTAGGACTCTAGCTACAAGAGTCCTAATTGAGACGGACATTCATGTAAAACCTACCTAAGCCGACCCTTATTAAAGAGGTGAAGAGGCCGGCTAGGGTTAGTGTTAGGATCAGAGCAGCACTAAGAGGGGGGGGGGGGTGAATTAGTGCAGCGGATTAAAACTTCGGTTTTTAAAAAATCTTTCGTATGATAAGAGCGGAACTTGACAAGCTTAATCTTGAAAGCGTATTCTTAAATATGTGCAGCAAAAGTAATAAGGAACTAAAGTATATAAGAAGGTTTGCAATAATGTAAATAGCAATAATGAAATGCAAACCAAGGATCACGCCGATTTTAGAGTGGTTCGGTCAAATGACCTACTCCACTTGCGAGGCCCCTCTTCGATGAGGCTCCCACCTTCCACTAGCAAGTCTCTTGAAATGGAAGGGTAAATACCCCTCTTACAACTCTTTACAAGCGGTTCACTCTCTTACAGATTTTCGAGAAGAGATGAGGTGAACACTAGTAAATTGAAAAGAAGACAAGCTAACACTTTTCTAAGACCTTTCTCTCAAACTCTTGTTGCTCAAAAAGTTGTGTTCTCAGCTGAGATTTGAGAGGTATTTATAGGCCTCAAGAGGATTCAAATTTGGGCTCCAAAATTTGGGCTCCAAAATTCAAATTCTCTTTGGGTTCCGTCTTTGGCGGTGCCACTTCAGCCAAGCCGGTGCCATAGCCCACCCTAGGAGGTGTCAGCCAAAGCACTGGTGTTGGGCGGTGCCACCGGCCAGCACTTGGTGCTGGGCGGTGCCACCCGCCAGCCTGAAGGCGGTGCCACCGCCTACAATGTTTTCAGCCCACACTACAAGTGTTTTCTTAACCAAGATATTAGGTGTTTTCAAATTTATAGTGTTATAGGCCCCTATTTGGGTTATAGGATTAATACCTAATCCTAACCCTAATTAACATGCTAACTACGAATTTTAAAGACATTATATAAGCTATTACAAAGTCCATAAGTCAAGACTTCTTTCCGCGAACTTTCTGCGGTCTTCCGATAAACTCTAGGAAACCATTCTCATGGACTCCAACAAGCTCTTAAACTTCACGATTTGATCTTGGCGAAGTTCCAACGAGCTTCTTCGCAACTCGATCTTTTTCTCGCAAACTCTATGAACTTCTCACGAACCTTCCAATGAAGCTTCCAAAAAACCTTCGGCAAGCTCCCTACTCATTTCGGCTAGTTCCGGGAAGCGTTCCCGACGATCCTTCGGACTTCCGTCGAACTCTTGAACTCCCAACTAATCCCGTGCTTGACTCCGACTTTGTTTCACTTTTTATATCTTCATCGTTATCGTAGTTAATCCTGCACATGCAAGCCAAAACTCTACTCCGATCTAGATAGTTATTACAACGCTAATCGACATTCCGTTTCTAAGTCATTGGTTGGCGTTTAGTCCGATTCTTTAGCGCATCGTCCTCTCTTTGTGACTTGTTGCTCAATCGGCGGTTGACCTCCCAACCCCGATATCCTTGGTGCAATTCCGCTCTCCTTAGCCCCGATGCCCGACGTCCGAAGCCTTCGCCATCCAATATCCCCGACGTGATCTTCTCCAAGAACGTCAATTCCTCTTGGCGTTAACTGTCTAATTCTGATCGAGTAGACCTGCATCACTCACCAAAATGCAGTTTAAATTATAAACACATATCAGGTGGTTTCATCATCAAAATATGAGATTCAACAATCCCCCCTTTTGATGATGACAACCACTTGATGACTGAGTTAACTTTTAACTCCGGAGTTTAAACAAACCCCCCTATCAATATGCCATATTGATAGAACCTTGAATTCAAGAAGAATTCAAGTCATTGCAATATTCATCATGAATACTTGCAACACATCATCATGAATATATGCATAAACTTATGCATATTATGTCATCAACATACTTCTCCCCTTTGTCATCAACAAAAAGGAGAAGTACAACTATTCTTTGTGTTGGTAATATAAGTTCAACTCATTGCATGAAAAACATAATATTAAGTTTTATCATCATGCAGTTTTGAAGCTAGAAAATTTAGCAAGTAATGCATCATGCTTAGGACATTCAAGCTATCAAGTTTTAGATATGCAAGTTTTACAACATACAAGATAGCACTTTTGGTAATGTTCAAGATAGTAAGTTCTACATCATGCAAGCTAGCAATATTGAGATATTCAAGAAAGCAACTCTTGCTTCTTGAAATATTCAAATTTGTCAAGTTTTACTAGGTGTGCAAGTTACCATTTTTGTCTTTTAAGATAGGCAAGATAGCACATTTGTTTCTTTTGAGATAGCAACTTTTTGCTTCTCTTTTAGACTACAAGCCTAGCAATGTTTATATGATATGTAAGTTTCACAATATACAAGCTAGCAAAAAATTTCGAAAGCAAATGTAAGATAGCTTTCTTGTGTAAGCTCATGATTCTTGCTTCCTATTGCAATGTGCAAATTGCAAGTTTTGCTTCTTGAGATAGGCAAGATAGCACATTTGTTTCTTTTGAGATAGCAACTTTTTTTGTTTCTCTAGAGACTACAAGCTAGCAATGTTTACGATATGTAAGTTTCACAATATAAAAGCAAAAAAAATTTCGAAAGCAAATGTAAGATAGCTTTCTTGTGTAAGCTCATGATTCTTGCTTCCTATTGCAATGTGCAAATTGCAAGTTTTGTTTTTTGAGATAAGCAAGATAGCACTTTTGCAATTTTTGTTTCTTAAGATAGGCAAAGCTTGTGATGTTTAAAATAACAAGCTCTTTCTTCTAGAAGTGTCATTTTGCTTTCTTTGCAAAGTGTAAGCTAGCAAAATGTTTGAAAAAGTGATAAGTTTTGCAACATACAAGCTAGCAAAAATGTCAAACTAGCAAGAGATAATATTTTACATGAGGCAAGCAAACAATTTGGCAATGTTACATTTGCATCTTCTCTTTGAGAAGTGCAATTTTTTGCTTTCATCTTGAATTGTGCAAGCTAGTTAGTTTGCCTCTTTTCATGATGTCCACGCTAGAAATTTTGTCCCCCTTTGTCATTGTCAAAAGAAGGGAAGACCCTTATATCACTTTTCATATTATGACAAAGGTAAGTACCATTCTTATTTGTGCATAATTATATATTCAAATTAAAATATACACAATTTCAATAACCTTATTTTTCATGCACGATACCGAAAAATAAATCAATCATCATTAATAAGCATATCATACATGATACTCAAACATTAAAATTTTTAAGCATTTATCAACATGTTGATCATGATACCAAACACACATCATATGCAATAAATACATCATGTACATCATTATCATAAGTATTGCATACATCATTTTAACTTTATGAATATTTCATCATTGCATGCATTATATCAAAACATTTCAAGCCATGGAAGCCATAAATACAAAGAAATCATGTCATGAAGGATAAAATCATTTGAATACCAAAAGACATGATTCATATAGTAAATATCTTCTTTTAAATAAAATATCAAGAAAATCATAGGAGTACAAAGAAGAGATCTTGTTTTAAAAGAAAAATCAAATAATAACTCCAAGAACTCACAAGGAAAAATCATGATTCATTTAGAAAATCTCCTCTCAAGAGAATATCAAGTAAAATCATAGAAGATCGATTAATGAGAAATTTTGATTTATAATAAAATCTCATGTATCGAATGTCAAGAAATTAAATGATGATTTATATAAATAATATCACAAGTTATATTCAAGAGAAAAATCATCATTCATTTTCAACTTATTCAATTTGTCACATCAATATTTTTAGATATGCATAATACTAAAACATGGTTTTAAATCTTTAACATATAACATGCATAAATTGAAAGGAGAAGGGAAGAATTCAAACGCATAAAGATTTCAACCATCTCATAAACAAATGTAAGACCAAGTCATGAATCCAAAATTCCATGAATCAAAATGATCATCAAAGGTAATCTCATGTTATTCCAAGAAATCAATATCATGATTTTGATAAAACTCATTTCAAATTTAAATCATCAAAATCATCAAAATATCAACATTACTTTCAAGAGATTCAAAATGGTATACATAGATTTATCATAATAAACATCAAGATCAATAGGATAGAGAAAATAATTTTTCAAGGAAAAAAATATTTTCCTCTTTTTAGTTGTTTCAATTCATATGATTTTATTTCACTTATACCAAATAAAAACATGTATAATGTTTAAAACCGAAAGTGTAAGATTTATTACAACAAAGATTAATAAGGCACTTTCATTATGGTAAAAATCAATAATCCATAAATCACAAGATTCGTATGCATAATTTTGAAATTTATTAAGCATGATCATTATGCATGACACTAAAACATGATTTCAAAATGTTTAATATTTTCATTACATCATTATGCAATGGTTTCATTGAACATAATTTTGAATGATTCTTATAGATAACTAAAACTTCTTTAGTTTTAATTTATGTGATTGACTTTATATTAGCATGCTCAAGTTTTGTTCTTATGTCAAAACATACATCATGTTTGAAAACCAAAGACAAGGTTTTAAAAAAAAAAATATCATTAAGCCTTCCATATAAAAACCATGCATCATCATTGAAAGTTAATATGGAAATCATCAAAATACACATTCTTGCTTCTCAAGCACATATATATGATTATTTAAATCTAACATTTTATTCTATTAACATAAAACATACAATTTTCAAGAAAAATATTTATTCAAAAAAGAAAAGAGAAAATACATCATGGAAAACATCAAGTAATTTCAAAATAATTCAAGAGAGTTGAGTTACTTACCTTGAAGTGAAGCCCGTCAAAGCCCAATTAAGCCTTTTCACCTTTAGAAGTTCTTGATTCATCCTTGGTGCCTTCCTTTTCTTTGGCCTCTTCCTCCGTTCAAGTTCATTGTTCATTTTAAATTTATGTTTAATGAACTTATTAAGAGTTAGTGTTCGAAGTTCAAGTTCATCATTGTCCTCATCGCTCAAGTGGTATTCAATTGTCCAGGAGTTCCAAATCCTTCTTATTCTTTGGAAGGTGGTTCAAAGCGTTTATTGTGTTCATCATGTGCATTAGCACCATTTCATATGTCATCAACGAGCCGATAAGTTCTTCAAGTGGAAAAAATATTTAAATCTTTTGTTTCTTGTATTGCAGTAACTTTTGATTCCCAAATTTTAGAAAGTGATCGTAAAACTTTACTAACAAGTTCAAAATTTGAGAAACATTTGCCAAGAGTTTGTAAACCATTGACGACATCCGTAAAACGGATGTACATGTCAACAATGGTTTATTTCGGCTTCATTTGAAAAAGCTCGAAATCATGCATTAAAATGTTAACTTTCGAAGTCTTTGACTCTACTAGTTCCCGCGTGTGTGATTTCAAGTGTTCGCCAAATATCAAAAGCCGTTTTAAGACGTAGAAACCGATTGAACTCATTTTGTCTAAAAGCGTAAAATAAGACATTCATAGCCTTATGTTTAAAGAAAACATCTTCTTCTCCAAATCATTCCAATGGTTTATTGGGAGAGAAGACATTTCATATCCATTTTCGACTATGTGCCATAAATTCAAATCTAAAAAAAGTAAGAAAACTCTCATTCGGTTTTTTCCAACAAGTGTAGTAACGATCCAAAACAACGGTGGATCTAACAACCGATAAGCCCTCTTGAAAGCCATAAAGAGCCATTTCTATTTGGGTGTTAAACCAAAGTAGAAAACCGTGGCTCGATACCAATTGTTAGGATCGAGAGCAGCACTAAGAGGGGGGGGGGGTGAATTAGTGCAATGGATTAAAACTTTGGTTTTAAAAAATCTTTAAATGATGATAAGAGCTGAACTTGACAAGCTTAATCTTGAAAGTGTATTCTTAAATATGCAAAGAAAAAAGTAATAAAAGGAACTAAAGTATATAAGAAGGTTTGCAATAATGTAAATAGCAATAATGAAATGCAAACCAAGGATCACGATTTTAGAGTGGTTCGGTCAAATGACCTACTCCACTTCATGGAGGCCCCCCTCTTCGATGAGGCTCCCACCTTCCACTAGCAAGTCTCTTGAAATGGAAGGGTAAATACCCTCTTACAACTCTTTACAAGGGTTCACTCTCTTACAGATTTTCGAGAAGAGATGAGGTGAACACTAGCAAATTGAAAAGAAGACAAGCTAACACTTTTCTAAGACCTTTCTCTCAAACTCTTGTTGCTCAAAAAGTTGTGTTCTCAGCTGAGATTTGAGAGGTATTTATAGGCCTTAAGAGGATTCAAATTTGGGCTCCAAAATTTGGGCTCCAAAATTCAAATTCTCTTTGGGTTCTCGATGCTGGCGGTGCCACCGCCCAGCCCAGGAGGTGTCACCGCCCAGCACTCGGGTGCCAGTGGTGCCACCGCTTCAGCCAGCCCAGGTGCCCACCTGCCTACAATGTTTTCAGCCCATCGATACAAGTGTTTTCAGCCTATAGTGTTATAGGCCCCTACTTTTGGGTTATAGGATTAATACCTAATCCTAACCCTAATTAACATGCTAACTACGAATTTTAAAGACATTATATAAGCTATTACAAAGTCCATAAGTCAAGACTTCTTCCGACGAACTTTCTGCGGTCTTGGAGATAAACTCTCGAAACCATTCATGGACTTCGCAAGCTCTTAAACTTCACGATTTGATCTTGGCGAAGTTCCAACGAAGCTTCTTCGCAAGTTCGATCTTTTCGGCAAACTCTGTGAACTTCTCACTAACCTTCCCATGAAGCTTCAAAAACCCTTCGCAAGCTCCCTACTCATTCGGCTAGTTCAAGAAGCTGTTTCGAGGATCCTTGAGGACTTCCGTCGAACTCTTGAACTCCCAACGAATCCTTCATGCTTGACTCGCGACTTTGTTTCACTTTTTATGTCTTCATCGTTATCGTAGTTAATCCTGCATTATGCAAGCCAAAACTCTACTCCGATCTAGATAGTTATTAGAACGCTGAATCGACATTGCTGTTGCCGCACGCTATTGGTTGGCGTTTCGTCCGATTCTTTAGCGCATCGTCCTCTCTTGCGACTTGTTGCCCAATCGGGCGTTGACCTCAGAAACCCGATATCCTTGGTGCAATTCCGCTCTCCTTAGCCCCGATGCCCGACGTCCAAGCCTTCGCCGTCCAATATCTCGACGTGATCTCCTCCCGCTAACGTCAATTCCTCCTCAAGCGTTCTGTCTAATTCTGATCGAGTAGACCTGCATCACTCAAAATGCAGTTTAAATTATAAACACATATCAGGTGGTTTCATCATCAAAATCTGAGATTCAACAGTTAGGAGATTGTTTCTTAGAGATAAATTAGGAGTTGTAAAGAAATAGGAGTCTTGATTAGAAGTCTATTAGGAGTTGGTTAGAAGAAGGAGTCTTGAGTAGGAGTCCTATTAGGAGTTAGGGTTTAGAAACCCTATAAATAGCCATGTATTCCTCCTCTTTTCACAAGCAATAGATGAATCTTTTCTACAGCCTTTGAGTAGCAACTTGGAGGGAGGAACCCCTATAGAGTTCCAAGGAGGCCGATCCCCTAAAGAGATCAACCCCAAGTTTAGAATCTGCAAGGGTTCTAACGCCCGATATCAGAGCAGCGTTCTTGGCATCTCGCTGCCCTTCCATAGCCATCCATCAACCCTCCACAACCGCCCAAAGTAATTCCCACAATTGCTTAAGAGATCGTTGTCAAATTCCATCGTCATCTCCACCACCACGGATCATCCTTTGATCTCCTCGTGAATTGCAACAGGTTCTAGTTTTCTACCTTACTGCTGCTGTAATTTAGTTATCTTTATTTGAAAATCAAAAAAAAAAAATATTCTATATTGTTGCATATACTTTTCGTCATAAAAGTTTTCATCTCTATGACTTTAAAGATACATTGCAGAATTCCATAAAAATATAGCACCGTCTGGTTGATCTTGCTACTATATTTTTTTCTATCCAAATCTCTACGAAATTTTTTTTATGACATCTTTGACATTTCCTAATAGCATATTCCTTTGGTTTCATAAAAAAAATTCTCAATATAAACCACTGATCTTTTACGTCTAATCTGCTATACTTAAAAATCTGTGCTGCAGAAAAATTTCAGCCGAGATATTGTTGCCTTAACCCATCTATTTTCAATCTTTTTTTGAATGAAATTTCTTTATACACTTCATAGATCATCTTGGCTTCCATCTAAGATTGATCTATAAAGAAATTCATCTCTAAAACGATGTTGTGTTGCTACAAATTTTCATCAGAACCTGCTGGAATTTCTCGACGAGAATTCTGTTATCATAACTTGCACCAATTTCCTTGCTGTTATACTGCCAAAATTTTCTTTGATTAAATTAGATATCCTTGCTGTCATATAAATTGTGATTTTGCTATCAATTCCCTCCTCAATTCTCTCACGTTTTTGGTGGGAATTACGTCAAGAAACCATTGTTTCTTGACGACAATTCTACTCTTACAAGAAAGCACATACTTGCTGTAACTTCCATTGATTTCTACCAAACCTTTGCTACCATCTACCACAGATCCAAAACTTTTATCTACAGCCTAAAACTCTACCAAACCACACCCTCAACCTGGACCCAAAATAGCCACAAAACAAGCCCTAAACCGTAGCCTACATCCACCAATCTACCAACCCTTTCGACCATCACTCTCTCAACCAATACATACCTTTAACCCGACAACAAAAGAGATCTTGATATCATAGATTAGATGACATATACTATGATATCTGAGGAGGTATTCAATGCTAAAATTCGAAGCCTTCGAGGCGGTGAATGGAGGATAAGATTGGGATGTTTCTTCTAGAACTTCAGTTAATGACCACTAAGTCCTCAAGAAATCACATCAAGGAGAGAGCTTTTGCCCAATCGCTTCAAGCCCAAAGATATAACTTCCAAGAGAGGAGAAACACTATGACCAACCTTAACTATCCATGCATGAGAGTGGACTTCCCTAGATGGGAAGGAGACCGATTGGTTGGATTCAGCTGTATGTTTATATTTTCGTACCACAAAATCGCAGATGCATCTATGGTAAAAAATTGCAGCTATACATCTTGAAGGGGATGCTATACAGTGGTTTGACTGGTTTGAACATACTTATGGAGTCTTTTCATGTCAACAATTCAAAGAAGGACTGTTGATATGCTTCAAACCAACCAATTCTGAGAATATTGACGGACAACTAGCAAAGATCCGACAAACCTCCACCATTCAGAGTACCAAACCAGGTTTGAAAGGTTATCTAATCAAACTCATGATTGGTCTCAAAAAATAGCTATTGAGGACCTTCATTGAGGGCTTGAAGCCGGAGATCCGAGGAGAAGTTAAAAGCGCGACAACCATATACGCTTATGGCAGCCATCTCTTTCATCGACATCAAGAGGAGCAATTGAACCATGAAGCTTTCGGAGGACTAGGGTCACTCCTCAACCAGTAATATTAAAGCCCTCAGCCCCCCTATTGTCAACCAAGTCCATACACCAAAGAGGTTAACAGGAGAAGAGCTTGGGAGCGATATCTGAAGGGTTATGTTGGCATTGTGACGAGCCGTGGAGCCGTGAGCATCGCTGTAGTAAAGGGAGACTTCTTATGATTGAACCAATAGGAGAAGAGGTCATTGAACATTCAAAAGAGAGCCTGGAACATAAACAAGAAGATACAGAAAAAGAGCCACAATCGATCAAGTTACGGTACATGCACTAGCTAATTACTCAAACCCGGAAACGATGAAAGTTGGAGGCCTTCTCAAACAACAACCGATCACTGTTCTCATTGACACGAGCAGTACTAATAACTTTCTAAACAGGTTGCTGTCCAGATAGCTTTACCTATTGAGAATTGCAGCAGGTTTGACGTTAAGATCGCCGATGGATGGATTTTTGAAGTATGATCGAGGCGCCCCAAGAAGAGAAACTATTGCTGCAGAACCAAGAGATAATTGCAGATTTCTTCCTTTCTCCGCTTGATGATCATGAGGCCATGCTCATAATTAAATGGTTGACAACATTAGGTGATATTTCTTGGAATTTTATGCAACTAATTATGAAATTTTACAGTAAGGAGAAATAGGTGATAATCTTGAGCGAGAAACATGGGGGGCGGCGTAACGATGATTTGCACACAACAAATGGAGAAGATTTTGCATAAAGCATGCCGCAGATTTTTGGTACAACTTGAGCAGCAAACTAAGGGAGAGCCAATAGAATTTGAAGATCCAAACCTACTTCCTTTGCTTGCTGAATTTTCAGATATATTTGATGAACCTTACAACCTACCTCTTACCCGGTCGGCATGATCATTATATAACGATTCTTTCAGACAAACCTCCAGCAAATACTTGGCCATATCAATATCTACATCTCAGAAGGATGAAACAGAAAGGATTGTAAAAGAGATGCTCAAAATAGGAGTTATTGACCCAAGTTGCAACCTCTACTCTTCACCGATGCTACTTGTATGCATAAAGAAGGATGGAACATGGTGAATATGCATTGATTACTGAGCTTTTAAATGGCATCACCGTCAGGACAAGTACCCAATACCAGTGGTGGATGAACTTCTTGATGAATTAAAAGGAGCTCGAGTCTTCACGAAGTTGGACCTCCGATCAGTTACCACCAAATTCGGTATGTGACGATGACATTCCAAAACTGCATTTCTCGCACATAATGGCCATTATGAATTCTTAGTTATGCCTTTTGGACTCACTAATGCTCCTTCAACCTTTTTAAAGTCTCATTAATGATATTTTTGGAGCTATCTTCGTAAATTTGTGCTGGTATTTTTTCGATGATATTCTCATTTCTGACCCTTCTCTTGAGACTCACTTCGACATTTACGGATTGTTCCGGACGATCGCCGGAGAATACTCTTTTGTAAAGCAACCAAAAAGTGCAGCTTTCTCCAGTAAAAAAAAGTAAGAGTACCTTGGGCATATAATATCAAAAAAGGTGGCAAAGTAGACCCGAAAAAATTGAGGCAATGCAAAGGTCGGGTCAAACCTACAAACGGAAATTCTTTGCGGGGTTCCTTTGGACTAACGGGCTACTACCAAATATTTATTAATGACTATGGGAAGATCAGTACACCACTCACTTCTTTACTAAAAAAGATATTTTTTAATGGTCGGACAAAGCCTCGCACGCCTTCGACAAACTTAAGGCGACCATGACAAGCGATCTTTGGTGCTTGGCTACCGATTTCAATAGACCCTTCATCATTAAGGTGGATGCATCTGAGTCGGAATTGAGCCGTTCTCATGCAAGATGGTCGACCACTCACATACACTAGCAAAGACACTATCTCCCCTCCCATCAAAATAAGTCAATATATGATAAGGAGATGCTTGCCATTGTCTTGCAAAGAAATGAGGTGGAGACCCTACTTGAATGGTCGTGATTTCAAATTAAAATCAATCATAAAAGCCTCAAGTACTTTTTGGAGCCGAAAGATATCATCCCCTCGAGCAGCAAAATGGGTAACAAAACTTCTTGGATTTGATTATGAAATAACTACAAAAAAAGGGAAAGAGAATATTTTGGAGATGCCAAGAACTACCGAAAGCAAGTGAAGTTTAGGTCGTTTCACTTCCGACCAGAAGACTTCCTTGAGGATATTAAGATGGAATGACAGGAAGATTCAGTAAACAAGTAAGATTATAAAAAAATTGTAGGAAGCACCAAGCTCCGTGGCTCATTCTGATTGGGACTCAAAGAATTACACTATAAGGGACGATTGTGCTTATAGATAAATTCTACTTGCATCTTCACGTGAGCAGATTTTGGACAAAGTTATTCTATATACAGGTACTAAATTGAAAAGGAGTACGACCCTATCACCCATAAATCAATGGCCAGACAAAATTTGTAAATAGGTGCTTGGAGACAACCCAAAGCCACCCACCAAATATGACTATCCAAGGAGAACTCCCGGACCCGACCAAGTGTCAAATATTAATCGGCCGGATCGTGACTCAACGCGGCGGCCACCCACTACTACTGATTAACACAAAGTGGGTGAACCTACCAACAGAAGATGCCACTTGGGAGAACAATGACGACTTGAAGATCAAATTCCCAAAATTCATGAAGGCCTTGAGGACAAGGTCGATTTGAAGAGGGCGGGTTTGTTAGGACTATAGCTAGGAGAGTCCTAATTGAGAGGGACATTCATGTAAAACCTACCTAAGCCGAAGGCCCTATTAAAGAGGTGAAGAGGCCGGCTAGGGTTAGGAGATTGTTTCAGAGATAAATTAGGAGTTGTAAAGAAATAGAGTCTTGATTAGAAGTCTATTAGGGAGTTGGTTAGAAGAAGGAGTCTTGAGTAGGAGTCATATTAGGAGTTAGGGTTTAGAAACCCATAAATAGCCATGTATTCTCCTCTTTTCACAAGCAATAGATGAATCTTTTCTGCAGCCTTTGAGCAGCAACTTGGTGGGAGGAAACCCTATAGAGCCCAAGGAGGCGATCCCCAAAGAGATCAACCCCAAGTTTAGAATCTACAAGGGTTCTAACATGTATCCCTAGTGTCCTACACAAAAGCGGCTAGACCCATTTGCATCCATCATATGGACGGGTATACAACACCCCATCTGTCCGGTTCCATCACATATCCCTCTCGAGTAACCCATGACCGGGATTATTTAGGATATGTGTTTAAAGGCGATCGATCTCACTATCGTGATCTCATCACGATCCCATTCCCCATTGCAAATCCAAGGACATCACAATATATGTATGCATTTATGCAATAGTTATAAAGTGATATATGCCAAAAAAATATAATAAGCAAAAAAGATTCTATATTAAGTCACGTGTCATCACTCGTGATTGGCTTGTTGGGCACCTATGACTAGCACCTTCGCACGTCATTGGTTGCTTTCGTTCAATTCTTCAACGCATCATCCTCTCTTGCGCTTGTTGCTCAATCGGCGGGGTTGACCTCTGCACCCTAATATCCTTAGCGCAATACCACTTTTCTTGGTTCGGCCCGTTCCCGCGTTGAAGTTTTCTTCGCCATCCAATATTCTCGGCGTGATCTCTTCAACGCGAACGTCAATTCCTCCTGCGTCAATTGTCTAATCCTGACAAGTAGACTCACCATCACCAAAATGCTTTTAAACATTAAACATAATCAATTAGTTTCATCATCAAAACCGAGATTCAACAATCTCCCTCTTTTTTGATGATGACAACTAATGATTTCCAATTGAGTTAACCTAAACTCCACGGAGTTTAACTAAACTCCCCTATCAATATGTCATTGATAGAACACTTGGATTATCCCATATCCGCTAGTATTCATCATATGTTATGAAAAAAAATTTAAACCATCATGCAAATATATAAAATATTCAATTCAATACATGAAGTCATCAATATATTCCCCTTATATCATCAACAAAAAAGGAGAAGTAGCTCTAGCTATTTTAAAAGATATGCAAGTTTTTTACAACATGAAGCTAGATTTTCATCACAACATATAACAAAAGCATAGCAAGATTCTTAAGTTCAATCATGGCAATTCAAACACTTGCTTGTGCAAGATTTAACTTTGCTTTTCTTTGCAAGTAACAATATTTATGATGTTTGATATAGCAAATTTTATATCATGCAAGGTAGTAAACTTTTGTGATGTTCAAGATAGTAAGTTCTTTCAATGAAATGATCGAGCTAGGAAATTTTCGATATGCAAGTTTTACTACATAAAAAGTCGGTAAAATTTGAAAAGCAAATGCAAGATAGCTTTTCTTGTGTAAGCTCATGATTCTTGCTTCCTATTACAATGTGCAAGTTGCAAGTTTTGCTTTTGAAATAAGCAAGATAGCTCATTTGTTTGAGATTATAAGATAGCATTTTTTGCTTTCGAGATGAACAAAGCTAATAAGTTTTGCCTTTTTGCGATGTGTAATGTTTGTAATTTTTTTGCTTTTCTTTTTTTGTGCAAGCTAGTTATCTCCCCTTTGTCGTTGTCAAAAAAAGAAGGAAAAACCCTTTACATCAATTATGACAAATGTAAGTATCAATCTCATTTGTGCATCATTATATTTTCAAATTAAAATATGCACTATTTCAAAAACATTATATTTCATTCATGCTACGATATTGAATAAATCAATCAACATTATGAGCATATCATGCATATACATACATTTTTTGGCAATAACTCATAGTATTTTTAAATCATGATTTACATAATATGCAATACATCATCATAATAGAAAGCACAAGTATTGTATGCATCATTGTTAATCATATATGTTTCATAATGGTATCAATTTTATCAAATTATATCCTACCATGCATGATCAAATCTTCTCCCTATTTTATCATTGAAAACAAGAAAGAAATAGGGAAGAACATAAAAGTGTAAAAATATTTCAATCATTTCAAGGCATTTGTATCATAGATATAAAGAAATCATATCATCAAAAGATAAGACCATTTGAATACCAAAAAAAGACATGATTCATTTTATCAAATCTCTTCCTTTTATAAATAACAAAATTGTAGGTGTACAAAGAAGAGATTGTGATTAAAAAAGAATCTTAAGTAGTAAACCAAAGAAATCAAGATCATAATTTGAATACAAACTCATTCAAATTTAAATTGTCAAATTCATCAAAATCTCAATATTACTTTCAAGAGATAAAAAATGGTATACATGATTTATCATAATAATCAAGGGAAAATCTTAGGAGATCATGATATAGATAAAATTCATTCAATCTTATAAGAGAACAAGATATTAATTCAAGCATATAAAATTTCTCAACCACTATGAATCATAAAAGGAATTATGGTTCCGAAAAATCATGATTTATTTACTAAAATTTTCTCTTTAGTGCACAATAAGAAGAAATATAGCAATGATACCAATCTATAATTCATTTGGATAGTAGATGCTAAAAAAGGAACATTGAGGATATAAGATCTTGATTTTTTTATAGAGTAAATCTCAAGTTATAAATCTCAAAAAAAATCAAGATAAAGCTCATTTAAATTCAAATCATCAAATCAAAATCATTTTCAAGATATTCATAAAAGATGATAAAATAGATTCATCAAACCAAGAAATTTTTGAGAAAAATACTTTTATCTATTTAGTTGTTTCATATAAGCATGCCTTTGTCCTTTTTTGTGCCAATATATATATATATATATATATATATATATATATATATATATATATATATATATATATATATATATCATCAATCATTTAGGATCGAAAAATAAATTTCTTCATAAAAATCATCAAGATCATTATGTATAACTTTTAAAATCCTCATACAAAAAATGGTATCAAACATTTAATATTTTCATTCTATCATTTTGAATTGGTTTTATTGAACACAAGAGAAAAAAAGAGCTTGCTTTCTTGGACATCTTTTAATTTTGCTTTAGCTAGCATAATGTACAATTTTTATTTAGAACATTACAAAGAAATGCTATTATGCACAGAAAGAAAAGTAAATATGCTAACTTGCAAATCTTTAAATTTGCTAGTATGTATGTAGTAAAACTTGCATATAGTAAAAAATTGCTAGCTTGTAGAGAAGCAAACAGTTGCTATCTCAAGAAAAGCAAAATGCTAAACTGCACATCTTTAATTGCTACATTTGCATGGATGATAAAACTTGATATTATTTTTTTTTTTCATACAATGTATTGAACTTTTATCTCAAAAACACTTGATACTTGAATATTTTTTAAAAAATGTGATCTTGATAAGAATGTTTCAAGGTTGCTTTTTGTGCAATATCTTTCAAATGAATCATGAGCCTTGATATCATATATTTCATAATATAGAAATAAACAAAGATTTCTTTGCCTTTGTATGCCTTATGTGATGATTGTACATCAATTTGTTTTATTATGAATTATATGAATCTGGGATCGTGAACTTGTTAAGAAGAATTTTAATGAACCATGAATCATATCTTTGGTATTCATGAATTGATCCTTATTGATATTTTTCTTTGCATATTTAGCTTGTTGGATGGTTGAAATTTTAGCCATTAGGTCCTCCCTTTCTTTTTGACTTTGATAGGGGGAGAAGGTTTTAGTTTGTGCATTGAAAATGAAAATAAACTTTCTAGCATGCTATGAAGTAAAACTTGCAAAGCTTGCACTTCTCAAAAAAGAGAAGAAAGATCTTGTTCATGGAAAGAAGCAAAAAAAGCAAAACTTAGAAAAACTTACACAACAAAATTGTTTTGCCATGCTTTGTACAAAAAATAGGTTGATATCCTTAAAAAGCATCATATTAAATTTTTTTTAGTGTATAGCAATGTATCACATGTATCGTAAATTAAAATTTTTGAGACTATTATCATATCATGTTCAACAATTGATATCTTTCATTGATATGATAAATTATCATCTCATGATGTATCACATAATGATATTATGATTTGCGATTATATCATGTCATCCTTGGTGAATTTTCACATTGATATCCTTTATGAAATGATTTTTTTGCATTATTGTATTGTATGCATCATGATTGAAATATTGATTAACGCAAAGTTGATGTAAAAGTCTAAAATCATTGGTTCTTCTCTTCTTTTAACATTGACAAAGGGGGGAGAAAGTTGTTGCTTGCTTGAACACTTGAATGAAGAATTTGCTAGCTCGATCATTGTAATGAAGAAATTTGCTATATCAAACATCATAAATATTGTTACTTTTGTAAAGAAAAATCAAAATGCAATCTTACAAAAAAATTCAAGTGTTGAATTGCCATGATTGAACTAAGAATCTTGCTATGCTTTTTGTTTATATGTTGTGATGAAAATCTAGCTTCATGTTGCAAAAAAACTTGCATATCTTTTAAAAATAGCTGAGCTACTTTCCTTTTTCGTTGATGACATAAGGGGAGAAGTATATTGATGACTTCATGCATTGAGTTGAATATTTTATATATTTGCATGATGGTTTAAATGTTTTTCATAACATATGATAAATGTTACATTGGTTTGGGATAATCCAAGTGTTCTATCAATGGCATATTGATAGATGGAGTTCGAAGTTAAACTGGGGGAGTTAAGGTTAACTTGTTAATCATCAATTAGTTGTCATTAAAAAAAGGGGAGATTGTTGAATCAGATTTTGATGATAAAACTAATTGATTATGTTAGATATTTAACTGCATTTTGAGTGATTCATGCTCTACTGATTAGGATTAGACAATCGACGCGGGAGGAATTAACGCTAAAACGGAGGATATCACGTTAGGATATTGGATGACGTAAGGCGGACGTGTATCGGGCCAAGGAGAAAGCATAATTGTGCCAAGGATATTGGGGTTATGGAGGTCAACCACTGATTGGGCAACATGCCGCAAGAGAGACGATGCACTAAAAAGAATCGGCGAAGCGCCAACCAATGACGCGTCTTTGGCAACATTTAATGTCAATTTGCATTGTAATAATTGTCTAGATCGAGGCAGAAGTTTTGTGTGTGTAGGATTAACTACAATAATGACGAAGCACATAAAGTAAAAAAAAAGTGTCGAGTCAGTTTAAAAGCGATTTGTTTGCATGGTTCGATAGTTAAATCGAAGTCCGAAGATTCGCTGGGGAATGCCGCCTAATCAGCCTAGAGAATGAGTAGGAAGCTTGCCGAAAGGTTTTGGAAGCTCACCCAGAAGGTTTATGGAAGTTCACGAGCTTGCCAAGAAAGATCGAGCTTGCCAAAAGAAGCTCATTGGAACTCACCAAGATTAAACGAAGTCTAGAGTCTTGCGGAGTCCGCCGCACGGTTTCCGAGAGCTAATTGGAAGATCGCAGGAAGTTCAACGGAAGCTCATAGGAAGAAGTCCGAACTTGTTGACTTTGTAATAGTTTGGAAATATCTTTAAATTATAGATTAGCACGTTAATTAGTGTTATGATTAGGTGTTAATCCTATAACCCAAGTAGGGGCAATTGGCTGAGTTCGACCGGATTTGGGCCAAGTTTGGAGCCCAACCAGATTGAGTTGAAAATAGTGTAAGGGTTAACCACCAGACAGGGCAAGGCACCACCTGTGAACCTCGGAGAACCGAGCGTGGCACCGCCCAAGACCGGAGGAGGTTCAGTGCTGGCACCATGCCTCGGAACCAAGAGAATTCAAAATTTGAAGCCCAAATTTGAATACTCTTAGGACCTATAAATACCCTCAATTCTTAGCAAAGAATACAACTTTTGCAAACAATATATTGAGATAAGAGCCTTTTTTAGCAAAGTCTTAGTAAGTCTTGTTTTCAATTGCTTGAGTGTTCACCTCATTCTTTCTCTTTGAAAATTAGAAGAGAGAGTGAACCACTTATAAAAGGTTTGTAAGAGGGTATTTGTCCTTCCCCTTCAAAGTGATTTCAACCTAATTATAACTTAAAACTACTTAGATTTAGGCAATTATTATAAAAGCATTAATCATATGTTGTCCAACATGTCATTACCTCATCGGCGCCGATCTAATCCTTCAACGATCATCCTTTTTTTGGTCTTTACCCAATCCGGTATGTTGACCTCGTAACTCGATCCTTGATGCAATGTCCTCTTTCAGGCATGATGTCAATTCATGGCACGTAAGCCGCCACAGGCACGTCGCCAACCGATCCTCCAAATAGATATCCAATCTTCTAACATGTTTCCCTCCGACTCAACATTGATTCTCATCGCTTTAATTATCTCTTCATGATCGAAGCTAGTCTAGTGTCACTTTAAAACGTAAAATTAGATCATAAACTCTATCAATTGATTTCATCATCAAAATTCAAGATTCAATACAAATTTAAATCCTTGAGTTTTTGGGGTACTAGTGGGTACCATCACTAGTAATAAACAAGACCACTACTAGTATTCTTTGACACTTGGTGGGAACCATCAGCCTAGATCTAATACCACCACCTTACCATAGTTTCAAAGAGTTGTCTTGGAGATCGAAATACGTTGGTGGTTCCACCGCCAGACCGGCGGGTACCACCGCTTAGACAACAAATTTTCCATCACTCAACCTAACTTTTGGGTCACTGGATGGGCCTTTCCACTGGTCTCAAACAACTCCACTGGGCCCACTTGGGTTCCTTAATGAAGTTAGCCTAATTATATTCAAACTAACACAATTAGAACTAAAACAACTTGATCTAGACAATTATTACAAAGCATTAATCATATGTCGACATGTCATTGGTTCATCCTGGACGTTTCCTCGTCCCTTCTGGCATTATTCCTCTCCTTTCGCATCTTACCCAATCAAAGATATTGTCTTTCCTAAACATCCCATCTCCTTAGCATAATGTCCCATCTTCTTGGCTCGTGCCCAAACTCATGGCACTTTAAGCCTTTTGTACACACCGCCAACCGATCCATTCGGCTCGACATCCAATCTTCTAACATGTTCCACCGCCCAATATTGATTCTTCCTCTTTTGATCAAATTGTATCTCCATGATCGAAACTAGTCCCGCATCACTCAAAACATATATTAGATTACAAACTTATCAATTGATTTCATCATCAAAAATCGAGATTCAACAAAAGAATCTATAGTCCTTTAAGGAATGGTGAACTCTGCCTCAAGTACTTACCTTCGACCGATCAAGAGTCTTGATTTTTTTTCTAGTCCGGTTCTCCAATTCATTCTTATCTCTCTCAAATTTTCAAATGCCCTGAACTTATACTTCATCAAGTACATATGTCCAAACTTTGAGAAATCATTAGTAAAAGTAATAAAAGTAGGAGTAACCACCTATGGCATGAGTTGACATGGGTCCACCGGCGCCAGATTGACATCAAGTATGCCACATAAGGGATTTCAAAGTAATATTTTTTAAAAAATAAAGATGCAAAAAAAAAAAACATGCAGATTTTGCAGAACAATAAATAATCAAGATATGGACTTCTATCTTATTCTCTCCCCACTATTTTTCTAGTGAGTCATGAACATACTCATGATGTAAAATAAAAAGTTCTCAATAGACTTTCAGTGAGGATCGAGATCCAATCAACGTCTTAACATAACCTTGAAGAACTTCGATCAATCACACTAAGCCTAAAAGGTAGGCAACTCTTTTCTAATCACAACTCCTTATAACTCTCATCATATTTGGTCTCCCAAACCACTATGGTCTCGAGGGACTTGACCAACCATGATGTTGCGGTTAAGTCAATACCATCATTACAAGATGAGTCTAATTCAATGATATACCTGGGGACTGGGACTTGACCAAACATACTTTGTCCTCAAGTCTTGGTGAGAACTCTATGTTGCAGGGCAAGATAGAGATGTCGTAATATAGGTGAGCCTCGAGGGGACTCCAAAACTCAACTTAGGTTGAGAATTAGTCCCTACCGATAACGATGGAAGGTTACGGCGGTGTCCACCTTTAGCTGGAATTACAAGGCGTGAGGCACCCTTGGCCAAAGGCAGCGAACCAGTTTAAGCGCCGCCTAAGTCATGGTCACCCTTGTGGAAAAGACGCTGAACTTAGCTGCGTTGCCTGTCAGCGCTTTGCCTTGGCGATATTGCTCTGCAAGGATCAGCCAACTTGTAACCTCTGCAGGTCCGAAGGACCTGAAAAAGAAAGTTGATTAGATTAAAAGAACGAAGCCGGGCGAAAAAAAATCCGGGCGCCTCTGAAAAGGGGAAGCTTTTACAAACAATTCAGCGAAAGCACCTTACGCGGCATAAGAGAAAAGAGGGAGGGGGAAAACAAAGGGCTTTAGAAGGTTGAATGAACAGTTGCAAGCCCATAAACACCTCGGTCCGGAGCAACAACAAGTTTCGCCAAGGCAACGCGGAAACGAACTTTCTTAAAGATTGTTCAACGCCTCAGATATAATCGGCCCCATCCAGCCCTGTGCCACAGGGGGGGTTCAGAGGGCTAAGATGGCTGGCGACGTTTTGGTGAGCCGGAGGCAGATTTCAGAAATCAACCGGCGGCACGCCAAAAACAAGTTGTTTTGGGCTTGTTTTGGGGGGCTGTTTTTTTGTTCGGTGGCGAGCTGTCGCCATAACGCTGCAGCTTATTGAACTTACATTTTACAAGAAAAATGACCCAAAACCAAGAGAAAACATGCTGTCAAGTAGCTATACATGGGGTGTGAAGCGATTTAATGATTCGTTGAATGGGACATTGGAGTCTGCGCCGCGAGATTCGTGACATTCCCCCCATTTTAAATCACCCCGGTCGACGCTTGTTGATAGTTGTTGATGATTTCTTCTTCATGTTCTTGGGGGCATCTTCGTGCTCCTAATTGGCTTTAGTTCAGGAAGCTTTCACCACTTCACCAAGTACTTTGTCCGCTCAACTCGTTTGGGTAGCTTTATTTATGGATGCTTTAATAGTTTCAACTCTTCCTTCGTAGGGGAGGCTGTGATGGGAGGCAACCGGAAGTTGGAACACAGAGAAAAAAGCATCTTGCGGATCCAGTGGTAGGCCTTTAGGTTCTTTGGCATGAAGAACGTTAGAATTTTGAACCACACCCCAGCCTACAACTTAAAAGAGAGCGTTGCTCACCCTTGCTGATAATTGGTTGCGACCAATCCTTTGTGGACTTTATTCCTAAAAGTATTAGAGTGATGCCGGTTGGGCTTTTACCAACACCAAATCGCCAACTTTGAACTCTTGCAAGTGCCTCTTCCCGTTTGCCCACTTCTTCATCCCTTTCACGCCTTTCTCTCCAAGTAAGCCAGCGCCAATATCTGCATTTCGACACTCCTTTCATATGATAGGGTGATGGACTACCCCAGTATACCCAATTGCCATGGTGTAATGCGGAGTCGGCGTTATTGTATCTGTGATGATCTCAAAAGGGCTCTTATTGGCTCAGAGCTCTACCAAGTTGTAGGAGAATTGGGCAATGTCAGCGCTTCACCCAATCTCGTTAGTTGGCACTCACATAGTGTGGAGATATTGCTCTAGAGCGAGTTTATTCTTCAGTCAGGCTATCGTTTGGGGGGGTGGAGGCTTGTAGAGAAGTATAATTTAACCCCAACAATTTGAATAGCTCGGTCGTAATCGTCCCCAGAAGAGCATCTCGATCACTAATAATATTGTGTGGGACTCCCCTAATATTTACCACATCCTTCATCATCGACTTTGGCCGCCTCCTCTGGCGGCAGGTGTGGGGGCAACAATGAAAGTTGCATACTTTGAAAATCGGACCACCACTATATTGATCCCAGTCTCCCCCTACAAGTGGCAAGCTAGATATGAAATCTAAGGAAATGCTCTCCCGACCTTTCGCGGTGCACGCAATCGCTCCAAAAGTCCCACGGCTTCGCTGCTCTACCTTGTCTTGTTGGTTGGTAAGGCATGTTCGGAATATATTCCTCCACATCGGTCCCCATCTTTGGCCCGTTAGAAGGCCCTCTCCACGAGAGCCAATGTTCTTGGAATGCTTGGGTGTCAAAGCCCAAAGGGAATCGTGACACTCTTTTAAGAGTTCACGCCTAAATTGTCCACTTTCGGGAATATAAATCCTATTCCCTTTTTTGTAAACGAGTCCTCTTGGACCCAAAATCATCGTGGTCATGCCTTCTTTGATGGAGCTGCATTAGGATAACTTCTTGGGGGTCACTATACAGTCCATCCATCGATTCTGGAAAGGAAGTTGGAGTGCAACCGACTTGCTTGGTTTCCATCTCCAATTATGTGGCATTCACACGCTCCACCTTCCGATTCAATGCATACGCCCGACATTTGCCTTCCTGGGGCTTATACTCCATCGCCATGTCAAATTCAGCAGGAAGTCCCGCCAACGGGCTTGCTTTGGGGAGAGCTTCTTGAAGTTTTGAAATAGCTCGTCGGGCGATGTTGTCAAGATCCTCAAGACAAAAATCGCGATCCGGAGATAATGTGACAAACTCAGAGACGGTGGATTATCTTTATTATCTCCTTCTCAGACCGATGGATAACGCCTTTCGATCTCGTTGGTTGCGGCTCGTAGGCCACGGATGACCCTCCCCCTCCATGAGTACTCCCCAATAGAGAAGTTTGAAGCATATCAGTATGGACTTTAAAAGGCTCCCCATGGTTTGGTAATTGAGTATTGGTTCTTCCATAACAAAGCCTTGTCGATCTTGAATGCTATTTCACATTTGTCAGACCACTTTCCAAGGTCGCTCCTTCTTTAGCAACTCCGTTAGTGGGGTTGCACGCGTCAATATCCCGCTATGAAGCGTCGATAATAATTAGTGAAAACCAAGGAAGGATCTCAACTCGGCACCTTCTTTGGAGTTCGCCATTCGGAACCACTTGCACCTTTTCGACTTATCCATCCGAATGGAGCCATCACCCATTCGATGTCCCAAGAATAATATCTCGGTTTGAGCAAAGTAGCATTTCTCCTTCTCCGAACAAAGTGTTCTCCCGAGAACCTTGAAAATCGTCAGAAGGTGCTTGACGTGCTCCTCGGCGTTTATTTGTAGGCGACGATATCGTCCAAGTAGGCGACCCACAACTTATCCAAATACTCCTTGAATAGTTGGTGGGTTCATGAGTATCGTGCCCGGCGTTGGTTAGCCGAAAAGGCAACACCAAGAACTCAAACGTTCCATACGGTCCTGCAGTAGTCTTTGTATCGCCGCCTTGAATAGCACTGCCAATACCCCAACCGAAGGTCGAAGGTTTGAGAAATACGGAAGCTTTGCCCAATTGTTCGAACAAGTCCGCATTGGCGGGATGGATACTTGTTCTTCACTATCACTTTGTTGGGGCTGGTAGTCGGCGATAACCGGAGGCTCCCATCTTGTTTCTTTTGGACAAGAATTGGAGCTAGAAAGGTGCTTTAGAGCGTGGATGAGACCACCGCTAGCAGTTCACCTAACGCTTCCGAGTTCTCGCCAACTCTGGGCAGGGGCATGGTGGGTGGGGTCTCACGGAGGCTTCACTCGGCTCCAGACTCGATGTTGGATCCGCCTGTGGTGGAAGAGTCTTTGGTAACTCGGTGGCATAACATCCTTGAACTCTTTCGGGACGTTCGCCCACAGCAGGGTTCTCTAATGGCCTTCTCGTTGAGTGGCTCTAGCTTCATAGCAGCTTCCCCAGATGTTAATTGCTTTTTTTAGCACCCTTCTTCGGTTGTAATGCCGATATGTGTTGGGGCTCCTTGGTTTCCTCTCAGAGAGGCGGGAACCCTTGAGGGGTCATCGCCTCCCATCATACATAGGGAGTTCAAGAATGGCATTGGCACCAACTTTGTGGCGATGCATAAACTCCATTCCAAGAATCACTTGAAGTCATCCAATGGCACGACCAATCGTGGTCGGTGTTCCAGCTCCATGTCCCGATTTTGATGGGAACACCCTTCGCTAACCCGGAAGATTCACTGGCCTTGAAGTTCACGCCTTCATTCGGGGCAGGCTCTTCTCCAAGATCAACCAAGTCATTTATTGCTTCTCGTCGGCTATGGTTGTGGGTGGCGCCTGCGGTCCCACCATTGACGGGTCGTTTGGCCATTTAGCTTGATGTCCACATACATCAGCTCACTGCTACACTTTTTTTGTAGCTTTGTCTTGATGTTCTCCCCACTTGACCCCGCATGGCATTCAACAAACGCATTGCTCCCATTAAAGGTCTTAGCGCTCCCTCGTCATCGCCGCTAGATTCGGAATCTTTCAGAACAGAGCAACAGCCTTTGCCCTTTGTCCGGGGGGGGGTGGATGGAAGTCGTCAAAGCATTGAGTGTGCCTATTTTTTGTGCCTCCCTCCCACCATGTCGGTCCTCGACAAGAAACATCCTCCGTGTTTGAGGCTTTTGCCTTTCGGTTTGGCCCCTTTCAGGACTCTTCTTCTTTTGTTCGCTCCCCAGCCTTCCCTTGAGAATGTTTTTTGCTAGTCATAGGTGTAAAACAAGCCAATCACGTGAGTGATGGCACGGTGATTTAATATAGAATCTTTTTGCTTATTATATTTTTTGGCATATATCACTTTATAACTATTGCATAAATGCATAGATATATGATGTCCTTGGAATTGTGCAATGAAATGGGATGTTGATGAGATCCAATGATTGAGATCGATTCACCTTTAAACACATATCCTAAATAATCCGGTCATAGGTTTTTCGAGAGGATATATTTGATAATAGGACAAACCGGTGTCTTTATATGCGTCCATATGATGGATGGTTGGTGGTCATAGCCCATAGTGTGTAGGGACACTAGGGATACAAGCTGGTGCTCATTGGAGAATGAGTTCACTATTGATCCGCTAACGGAATCTTTGGATGGTTGATGATACCTTATTGTCAAACAGCGATTCCGTAGTTAGTCCTAGTGGTGTATATCTGGTCCTTAGACTTGAGACACCAAGGATATCCGTATATAGTGCTCCACTCTTTACTACTAGACTTATAGGTTTGGTTGTCCCAGATCTAGTACAACTGGTCACGGGAGGGTAGTAACCTTATACGAGGGCTATTGAGTGTCGATGGAGGATCATCCACTCGACGTCCATGAGAGGAATATCCCATGTGTTCTTGTTCGGACAAATCCCCGGCCAGGGTCATTTGGGTTAAGAGAGAAAAAAGAGTTCTCCGGGAGAATCGATTAGAGCGAGACTCGGGAAGAAACCATGTGGGTTCGACAACACCATGCTTTCGATATACTCGGTCTCGGTATATTAGATGGATGAGGGACTATAGGTACACGGTATGGCGAGGACGACCAGGTCCAATGGATTGGATTCCCTCAGATCATCGGGGACTCAGTGTAGTAGGCCTAGTATGTCCATTAGTCGATGAGTCGATGTGAATTATTACAAAGATAATAATTCTTGAGTTAGAAGGAGTTCTCTGGACACGGTATGACTCACGGCCCGGCTCGATAATGGGCCTAGAGGGTCACACACATATGGTAGGCATTGTGATGATATGAGATATCCATAAGCTGAAGGCCCTTGTCTTATTGGATGCAGATACAATACCCACTGGGGGAGGGACCCATTAGGGTTTGACATGGGACATCTATAAATAGGAGGGATTGAGCCCCATGGGCTAGAGAGCTTTTGTTTGCCTTTTCTTATTCTCCTCTCCCTGGCCACCTCAAATTGGGCCAGGAGTTTTGAGGAGCATCGTGCAAGAAAAGCAACCCTCTTGTGGATCACCGCTAGAGAGGGGGCTTGACCTCCTTCACCCTCTCCTAAGGATCCTAAGAAACAGGGATATACGATCTCCCCAGGTGCCACAATCTACTCTATATGCAGTTTCATGTTTACGTGGATTTTTTTGTACCAATCTTCGCGGCTGACGACGAACAACTCTTTGGGAATCAGGGATTTTGTTTTCTTGTTATTCCACTTCGCGCATATGATGTCGCCCCTGGGATTCCCTAACAGTGGTATCAAAGCTAGGTTGCTCGGGCGAATGATTGGTTTTGAACTGCGTGTGTTGTGTTTAGGAAGAATTTTGACGTCAAAATTGTTGTGAAAAAAAAAATAAGGAAGGGCAGCAATAGTTGCTGCCCTCGATCGCGTCGTGCGTGGTCGAGGCGAGGCGTTCATGGGGCGGAGAGGGCAATGGCCCCATCACCGAAAAGCCCCAAATCACCGCCGCTTCTTTCGGGGGGACAACACCCGCCCTGGCGGGCGGCGGCGCCGGGGCACCCACCAGCCGGCCCGCCAGTACTGGCGTACACGCCCTTGCCGAGGCAGTGCCCAAGCCCATACGCCTATAAATTAGCCGATGCGGTAGAAGTGGCGGCACGCGAAAAGTGATTAGGGTTTTTCGGGCAAAGATGGTTTTGCCCTCGAATTGAGAAATTCCGTTTTGTCTTTTGTCAAATTATGAAAATACCTATGAATTCAGAAATTCCTATAATGTCCTTGATTTCAGAAAAATATTAATTAATTAAAAGGTTTGATTGATTATTATTTTTTTTATTATTATCTATTAGTCCTACATGATGATGATTATTTATACATGTGATGTATGATGTGTGAAGACGGATGATCATGGGTGTGATGTGTACCTTGTGATTATTATTATTGAGGTTTGCAAACCTCCATTATATTTCTCATTTTATTATCGCCTGCGTGCCTTTGATTAAGTTGTAATCACATGAGGAGGCCTGTGGGAGGCGTGGATGCGATAAGACCGACAGGACCCACGAGGCGGACGATCGTGATGCATCAAGATGTCGATGGAACCGAAATGGGCGATCACAGGGCATGGAGATGCAATTGCACACATAGATCTTAATGTGAGTGATTAGGCCTCTTGGCTGGGCCTAATCATATTGGGTTGTGGTCCATGATCATATGGTGTAATTGCTTACACATACTAGATATGTATATATATTTGCATGCGATGTAGATATATATTAAATATGTATATGTGACATGTCATATTAGGAGACCAAATCATAGAAACATCTCTCGATAATATTAAGTTGGTGGCATTGAGGCAATTAAGATTGACCCACGTGGCCTTCCATCGTTATTGGGAACAGGATTCCGGTGTAGGTTGAGTTGGTGAGTCTCTCGAGACTCACCTATATCGCTGATTCTCGCTATCTTGCTTATGACATAGAGAGATCACCGGGTGACCTGAGGGCATGGTATGTTTGCCAGTCGAGTCCCTCGAGGGGTATATCATCAAATCGGACTCATCTTGTAGCGAAGGTGTTGACTTAACCGAGCATCATGGTTGGTGAGTCCCGAGGAGGCCATGGTGATTAGGAGGCCGAACAAGGCAAGGAACCACAAGGAGTTGTGATCGACAAAGAGTTGCCTACCTTTTTTAGTGTGATTGATTGGAGGTCCCTGAGGTTACACTAAGACGCTAATTGAATCCGGATCCCCACTAGAAGTCTCAGGGGAGACTTCCGTTTCAAATCTCTTTGAGGGTGTCGCGTGACTAGTTAGTAAAATAGTGGAGCATATTAAGATAGAAGTCCATATCTTAATAGTTTATTTCTTGCAAAATCTGCATGTTATTCATTTTTGCATACATCTTTATTTTTTTAGAAAATGTCGCCAAATCCCTTTACGTGGCATACTTGATGTCAACCGCCTTACTTGGTCCAAATTATACGGACTCAGCGATATGAGATATCTAAGAGCCACCGGGTGCTAGAATGGCCCGAGGGGACAGGGTTTGAGAACCATGTCCTCAAAGAATTGGTGGATAGAATCTCAGGGGATCTGGGAATGGATCCTGAAGGATAACTTGTATGTGGACATTGTGCTTGATCCTACCAGATTCTTTCACAGTTAATAAATTTTAATATGAACAAGCTTGGCGTGACTCTCCCAAAGCTTCTCAATATGTTGGGAAGGGAGAGTACTATCAAGAAAGAGAAGCCAATTCTCACACTGGTGAGATCAAAGGAAAAGGAAAGCGAGAAAGGTCCCTTAAGAAGGGAAAGGCAAGGTCAAAACGGGTAAAACAAAGGTTGCTGAAAGACCCAAGCAAAGGACAAAGGCAGATTGCTTCCCCTTTGTAGTAAAGATGGGCATTGATTGGAAGAAACTGCAAAAGTACCTTGCAGGAAAGGGCAGAAACAAAAGCTTAATAAAAAGGGTACATTCATGATGGGTCTCCATTTGTGGGACTCTTATGATAACATATGGGTATTGGATACTTGGGTGGTACTTATCATATATACAATTCGTTGCGAGGGTTACAGCAAGGCCTAGGAGACTAGAGAGAGGAGATGGACCTCAAGATGGGTAATGGAGTACAAAGTTCTTTGTAGCTGTTGGGGAGGTCACCCCTATCTACTAGTGGAGCTTTTATTGCATTAGAGATGCATGTTATTTTTGTTCCTTCTATTATCAAAATATTATCTCCATTTCATGTTTATGATTAGTGGATATAAATTTGTTTTTAGAACAAACGATGTTTGTTCGATATTATTAGATGATAAGATCATCATGAAAGGAACATTGCATAATGGTTTTATTTATATTGACACCACTCCACATATCATGAATATAAATGTGTCCAAAGGAAGCGAGATGAGTTAAAGCGGTTCATACACGGTGGCATTGTAGGCTAGGTCACATCCATGAAAAGAAGGATTCAAAAGTTGCTAAATGATGGATATCTAGATCCATTCGACTATGTGTCATATGCAACTTGTGAGCCTTGCATTGGAAAAGCCGACCAAATCTCCATTTAGTGGAATTGGAGAGAGCCAATGAGTTGTTGGAACTCATACATAGTGATGTATGTGGACCCATGTCAACTCATGCCATTGGAGGTTACTCACTTTCATTACATTTCTTGATGATTTCTCAAGGTATGGATATGTGTACTTAATGAAGTACAAGTAAAAGCCTTTGAGAAATTAGAGAGTATAAGAATGAGGTGGAGAACAGATTTGGAAAAAGTATCAAAAACTCTTGATGGGTCGAGGAGGTGAGTACTTAAGATACAGAGTTCACTCAGGTTTCCTCAAAGGACCATGGGATATTATCCCAATGGATACCTCCTTATACACCTCAGCTCAATGGTGTCTTTGAAAGAAGAAATCGTACATTATTAGATATGATACGGTCCATGATGAGTTTTTGACCTACCCATCTCATTAGGGGATATGCCTAGAAACAGTACTTACCTTACAGACAGAGTTCCAACTAAGTTGGTAGTGTCTACCCATATGAGATATGAAAGGGAAGAAGCCCATCTTAAGGTTGTTAAGATTTGGGCTACCCTTGCACATGTTAAAAAATACAACCCGATAAAGTTAGAATCAAGGATGACGGCGATGCAAATTTGTGGGATACCCCAAAGAAACTTGTGGGTATTATTTTCTATCATCTCGAGGACCAAAAGGTCTTTGCCAGCTAAAGAGCAGTGTTCCTTGAGAAGGAAACACATTCTTGGCGAAGATAGTGGGAGAACGATAAATTGGCTGGAATTGAAACCAAGCTCAAAGCACCACTCTTTGAGCCGTTCCGTTTGGGTACCTAATACACAAGTTTCAAACTTTGCAGTCGATAGAGTATCCCATCCTCTCGAAAGAGATATGTGGGACATATTAGAGGAGAGGATCACGAGGATATTGATCCTCGGACTACTGAGGAGGCTATTATGAGTATAGACTCGAGGAAGTAGAAAAAGCCATGAATTACGAGATGGATTCTATGTACTCCAATAAGCTTTTGGAACCTAGTTGATGCTTGAGAAGGTATTGTACATGGTGGGTTGCAAGTGGATCTTTAAGAAAAAAGATCGGAGTAGATGGAAAGGTAGAGACCTATAAAAAAAGGCTAGTGGCTAGGGGGTATCGTCAAAGGCAAGGTGTTGACTATGGATGAAACTTTCTCACCAGTAGCAATGCTAAAATCCATCATAATTCTATTGGCTATTGCAGCACACACTATGATTATAATCTGGCAGGATGGATGTGAAAACCGCATTCCTCAATGGGGAACCTGAGGAGGAGGAGGTGTATATGATACAACTTTGAGGGATCGTGTCCAAGAACTATCGGATAAAGGTGTGTAGGTTGCTTAGATCCATTTATGGATTAAAAGCAAGTTTTTCGAAGTTGGAACATAAGATTTGATGAGGCAATCAGATCTTATGACTTCAATTAAAACGAAGATGAGCCTTGTGTATACAGAAAGGTAAGTGGGGCGCTATCACCTTTTGGTGTTATATGTGGATGACATCCTGATCATTTGGGAATGACGTAGGAATGCTATCCACAGTAAAGGCTTGGTTATCTAGACACTTCTCCATGAAGGACTTGGGGGAAGCATCTATATTTTGAGGATTAGAATCTATAGAGATAGATCCAGAGGATGCTTGGCTTGTCCCAGTCTAGGTACATAAAACCATTGTCAAAAAGGTTTGGCATGGAAAATTCAAGAGAGGTCTCCTCTGGATGGAGACATGGGATATCGCTTTCTATGGTATGTCCCCAAAGACTCGAAGAAAGGGCGAACATGGATATGATACCTTATGCCTCAACAATAGGGTCTATCATGTATGCCATACTATGTACTGAGGCGATATAGCATGCTCTGAGTGTCATGGCAGGTATCAAGCAGATCGAGGCTTGGACACTAGGAAGCAGTAAAGTGTATTCTTAAGTACTTGAGAAAGGACTAAGGATTTTTTACTAGTATATGGAGGTAATAACCTTGCAAGGTTGAAGGCTACTGCGACTCAAAGTTTTTCAGTCGATGTCGATGATAGCAAAATTGAATTCATGGTATGTGTACACCTTGAAGGAGGGGGTGTCTTGGAAGAGTTCCAAGCAAAGATACCCACTGATTTCGACCATAGAGGCGGGTGCATTCTTGTGGGTGCGACAAAGGAGGAGAGTTTTGGGTGAAAAGTTCATTACAGATTTGGGAGTTGTGTAGGGTAGCGGCCGTCTCCCTATATTGCGACAACAACGGAGGCGATTGCTCAAGCAAAGGAACCTAGGTCTCATAAGAAATCTAAGCATGTTAGAGGGAGGTTCACTTTGCTCAGGAAAGATGGTGACCAGGGGAGATGTAGTAGTGGAAGGAGTTCCATCGAGAAGATAACATTTGCAGATCCACTAACAAAGCGTTGTCTTGATTTGTTTTTGAGCATCACATGGGATTGCGATGGGGATGGAGGACACATAGGTGATTGGCTTTAGGTCAAGTGGGGAGATTGCTAGTCATGGGTGCCTAACAGCCCAATCGTGGTGATGCGCGTGTGACTTAATATAGAATCTTTTTGCTTATTATATTTTGGCATATATCACTTTATAACTATTGAATAAATGCATATATATATTATGATGTTCTTGGATTTTGTGCAATGGGAATTCGGATGTGATGAGATCACGATAGTGAATCGATTCACCTTTAAACACATATCCTAAATAATCCGGTCATACGTTTTCGAGGGATATCGTGATAACCAGGATGGCGGTGTCTTTATATACCCGTCCCATATGATGGATGCAACTGGTCTCATAGCTGCATGTGTAGGGACACTAGGGATCTGATCTTCAGTGCTCATTGGAGAATAAGTTTTTGATTGATCCGCTTACGGAATCTTTGGATGGTTGATGATGCCTTATTTATGGAACAAGCGATTCCGTAGTCCTAGTAGTGTATCGGTCCTTAGACTTGAGACACCAAGGATATCTGTATGAGTGCTCCACTCTTTGATACCCGAACTTATAGGTTTGTTGTCCCAGATCTAGTCATTTGGTCATTGGGTGGGAGATGCGACCTTACGAGAGGCTATTGAGTGTCGATAAAGGGATCATCCACTCACCGGCGTCATGAGAGAATATCCCATGTGTTCTTGCTGGGACAAATCCCTGGCTAGGGTCATTGGGTTGAGAGAAAAGTTCTATAGGAGAATCAGATTGGAAGCGAGACTAGAAAAACAGCGTATGGAGTGCGACAACACCATGCTTTCGATATCGGTCTTTGGTATATTAGATGGATGAGGACTATAGGTACATGGTGGCGAGGACGGAATGGGTCCAATGGATTGGATTCCCCTTGTATTATGGGGACTATGGCGTAGTGGCCTAATACATCCGTAGTAGATGGTCAGTGAATTATTACAGAGATAATAATTCTTTGAGTTAGAAAGAGTTACGCGGTATGACTCACGGCCAAGCTCGATATTGGGGCCTAGAGGGTCACACACATATGGTAGGCATTGCGATGAATAGAGGGGTTGGGATATGAGATATCCAGGCCGGGCCCTTCTCTTATTGGATGCAGATCCAATACCCATTAGGGGAGGACAGATTAGGGTTTGATGAGGGGACCTCTATAAATAGGAGGGATTGAGCCCCATGGGCAGAGAGCTCTTGCTTACCTTTCCTATTCTCTCTCTCCTCCCTCAAAATAGGCCTCGAGTTTTTTTGAGGGCGTGTCATAACCCCTCTTTGTTTGGATCACTTCTAGAGAGGAGGGCGCTTGACCTCCTTCACCCTCTCTAAGGATCTACTGAGGAAAGCAGGAGGATATATGATGATCTCTAGGTAACATCAATCTACTCTATGCGTTTTTCATGTTTTTGGATTTCACGTACCAATCTTTTGCATGTTGACGCACATCTCTTGGGGAAGGGGATTTTATTTTCTTGTTCTTTCCTACTGCGCGTGGTGATGTTGCCCCCTAAGATTTCCAACAGGAGGAGGTTCCACCTTGTCAGAGAGATCGTGTCGAGGGAGATGTAGTAGTGAAAGAAGTTCCATCAGAAGATAACATTCTTGATCCACTAACAAAACCATTGTCTCAGATTTGTTTTGGCGTCGTCCGAGGGGGGTGATGGTATGGACACATAGGTGATTTGGCTTTAGGTCAAGTGGGGAATTGCTAGTCATAGGAATTTTGACAAGCCAATCCGCATGAGTGATGGCGATGTGACTTAATATAGAATCTTTTGCTTATTATATTTTGGCATATATCACTTTTATAACTATTGCGTAAATGCATACATATATTGTGATATTACTTGGATTTGTGAAATGGAAATGGGATGGTGATGAAATCGATAGTGAGATGATTCACCTTTAAACACACATCTAAATAATCTGGTCATAGGTTACTCAAGAGGATATCGTGATAACCAGGCAGACCAGTGTCTGTATACCCATCCATATGATGGATCTTGGTGGTCTCATAGCTGCTTATTGGCCAGGGACACTGGGATACAGTACGATGCAGTGCTCATTGGAGAATGAGTTTCCTGGATTGATCCTTGAGGAATGTTGGATGGTTGATGATGCCTTATTGTCGGACAGCGATTTTGTAGTCCTAGTAGTGTATATGGTCCTTGGGCTTGGGAACACCAAGGATTGTCTTATATGAGTGCTCCACTCTTTGATACAGAACTTATAGGTTTGTTTGTCCCCAATCTAATACAGCTGGTCATTGGAGTGATAAGTGGAACCTTACGAGGGCTATTGGTGTGATAGAGGATCATCCACTCCGGCGTCATGAGAAGAATATCCATGTGTTCTTGCTGGACAAATCCTAGCGAAGGTCATTGGTTGAAAAAAAGTTCTCGGGAGAATCCGATTAGGCGGACTTCGAGAAAAAACCGTATGGCTGCGACAACACCATGCTTTCGATATCACGGTCTACGGTATATTAGATAGATGAAGGACTATAGGTACCACCGATGGCGAGGGCAGACATGTCCAATGGATTGAATTCTCCATCGTTTGGGGACTCGGCGTAATGGCCCTATCGTCAGTGATGGGTAGATCCGATGAATTATGCAGAGATAATAATTCACTAAGTTAGAAAAGGAGTTACGATAGGTATGACTCACGACCAGCTTCGATATTGGGCCTAGGGGTCACACATATGGTAGGCATTGCGATGAATAGAGGTTGGGATATAAGATATCAAAGCGGCCAGACCTGTCTTTTGGATGCAGATCCAATACCCACTAGGGTAGAGACCCATTAGGGTTTGACAAGGGACCTCTATAAATGGGAGGATTAGCCCCCATGGGCTGAAAGAGCTTTGTTTGCCTTTTCTTGTTCTCCTCTTCATCTCACCTCGAGTAGGTCACGGAGTTTTGAGGGCGTCATTCGTGTTTTGTTGTATGTATATCCTTCTAGAGTGGAGGGCAGCTTGACCTCCTTCACCCCCTCCCTAAGGATCTGCAAGAAACAGGGATATACAAATCTCCTAGGTAACACAATCTACTCTATCGGGTTTTCATGTTTCTTCATTTTTTTGCGTACCAATCTTTAGCGACGACGAACATCTCTTTGGGAATTAGGGATTTTTTTTTTTCTTATTCTTTCTTTGGCGTATGATGTGCCCGAGGGATTCCCCAACAGTTTTTTGGAGGCGATTTCACGAAGATTGTTTCATTCTCCCTAGGTCTTGGGAGGAAACAAAAGTCGGTGAGTCTTCTGGTGATAATTGCCCGACCACATCGGTAACATTCCTCGATTTTAGCTCTGTTGAGCCCATGGCTTGAAACCATCGAGGAAGCTAAACAACTTGTCTCCCTTCTCGGACATGTCTGTATGTCCAGCATTAGTGCAGAAAATTGTTTCATATAGTCTGGGATGCTAGTACTCTGGAGTTGTCTCAACTTCCTTCTTGTGAACTTTTGTGTTCTCTGGTAGAACCGAGTTCTCAACTCCAACTTCAATTCCTCCCGTGTCGGCTCGACACGGCCTTTGTGGATCTCTCCCAGCGGGTTTGCCACTAAAGTTTAGCATCTCAGTTCAGATACATTGTTGCTATAGAAACTTTGGTATCTTCATGTCGGGACCTCATTAGCTTGGAAGTATTGTTCCATGTCGAGCAGAAAAGTTCTCGAGCTCTTTGGCATCTCGGCCCCTCCATATCCATGAGGCTCGGGTGCCCTCAAATTTTTGTGGTGGTAGCGTGGGTGTTGCTTCCTCTCTGCATTTAGTGTTCTTGTGAGCATGGCCACCTTTGAAGTAAGTTCCGCCACAACATTCTGTAAAGTGTTGCATGGAGTCTTTGGTGTCATCGAGCCGTCGATCGACTAGGGCCTTGACCTTGTCGATCCTAGACTCTAACTTCCTCTTCTGAGCTCTCTACCCAACAAGCCTTTGTTGGCTATGGTAGGGTTCCTTCATGCTCGCCTTCAAGAATATCCGGCGGGGTTTCGCCGTTGTGAATCTCTCCTTGGCTCTTTTTTTTCCCAGTTAAGCGCTCAGTTGCGCTTCCTCCCCTCGTGGAAGTAGCCACCTTCTAAACTCTTCGTGTGGCCTCGCACTCCTCTTGGCGGCTCCAACAACATGGAAACAAAGTGTGCTTTTATGCAGCCACTGCGGGCTGCTTGGGGCAGAATCCGGATTACCCCGTCTTGCTTGATTAAATCACGATGCTGCCATGCAATTTTGTGAAGTTCGTTAAGCTGCTCTTTCGAGTGCTTGCCGCTCGATACCACAATGTCACGGCCTTGGCTGGAATTGCCTAAAGGCGTGAGGCACCCTGCGACCAAAGGCGCTGAACTTAACTAAATTCGCCTAAGTCGCGGGTCACCCTTGCGACAAAGGCGTGAACTTGGCTGCGTTGCCTAAGTCGGCGCTTCACCCTTGCGATATTGCTCCATGAGGGATCACCCAACTGTAACCTCGTAGGTCGAAGGATCTATAAAGAGAAAGTTGATTAGTTGAAGAAAGAATGGCGGCCGGACAAGTCCGGCGTCTGCAAAGGGAAGCTTTACAAGCAATTCAGTGGCTTTGCCCATGCACAAAGAAAAGAGGAGGGAAAACAAAGCTTTAGAAGGTTGAACAAAGTGGTTGCAAACCCAAGCGACCGCTCGCTTGGTCCGTGGCGACAACAAGTTCGTCAAAGGTAGCGTGTGAACTTTGAAAGAGTGTTCAACGCCGGTATATCGAACCCCATCAAGCCTTGTGCCACCCGGGAGTTCAAAGGGCTAGATATTTGGCGTTTTGGTGAGAGGAAGCGATTTCGAAATCTGCCAGCGACGACGTGTAACTTTGTTTTTTTTGGGGTTGTTTTGCTCGGTTGGTGAACGATAAACTTTATGCGCTGTAGCTTGTTGAACTTACATTTTTTACAAGCAAAATAACCAAAACCAAGAGAAAACATGCTGTCAAACAACTGTACATGTAGGTGTGGCAGCCGACGGTTGGTTAAATAGAAGGCAGTCTTGCGATATGGCGGGTTAAGGTAATGATGGGTTGATCTAATTGCCTCCGTTTATTAATAACATTATTATCGAGAAAATTTAGATTTGGTCTCCTAATATGACATGTCACACACATACATATTTAATATATATATATCGCATGCAAATATATTTATATATCTAGTAGGTGTATAAATAATCACATATCACATTAGATAAACATGGACCCTAGCCTAATGTGCTTTCTCCAGGCGAAACCAATGGGCCTAATCACTCACATCAAGATATATGTGTAGTGGTGCATCTTCATGCCATATAATCATCTATCTCGTCCTCGTTGGTTCGTCGACATCTCGATATATCTCCATTCATCATGATCGTCCATCTCGACCTGGTGGGTCTTGCTATAACTTCCACACTCTCGTCATACTCCTTGTGTGAATATAACTTAATCATAGACACCAAAACCCGACAATGAATAGGAAAAATAGAGCTCCAATTTAATAATAATAATGATCATCCATTCAAATTATACATCATGTACATATCATTATATAGAACTATTAGATAAATAATAATAATAATTAATTAAATCTTTTAATTAACTTTTTTTTGAAATTCGAGATATGCAAGGAATTTTTTGAATTTTGTGGGGTATTTAGGTAATTTGGATGAAAAGGACAAACTATAAAATTTCTAAAATTCCTAGGGGCAAAATAATTTTTTCTAAAAAACCCCGATCCCCTTTCTGCCTTTCTTATATTGCCGGTACATCGTCACTCCGATGGCGGTCACTATACCAGTGGTGCCACCTCTACCCGATGGGCTTCGCCCATGGCGTTTTACTGGGTTACACACTACCCAATGCGCTACCCCGGCGGTTTTTGTTGAATCTCAGTTTTGATGATGAAACTAATTGATTGTGTTTAGATGTTTAACTGCATTTTGGTGATGCGGGTCTCTCGATCAAATTAGACGGTTTTGAGGAGGAATTGACGTTCTTGGGGCGGAGATCCCGTCAAGATATTGGATGAGAAGGTTTTGAGCGTCGGGCATCGGGCCAAGGAAGCGGAATTAAGCCAAAGGATCTCGGGGTTCGAGGAGGTCAGGCTTGTGATTGAGCAACAAAGCGCAAGAAGGGCGATGTGCTAAAATGGAATGACGCCGCCAACCAATGATGTCGAACAGCGAGAATGTCAATTAGTTGTAATAACTTCTCTGGATGGAGAGGTTTGGTTTGCATGTCTGCAGGGATTAACTTCGAAATGAAGACATAAAGTGAAACAAATGTGGAGTCAAGCACGAAGGATTCGTTGGGAGTTCAAGAGTTGGAAGCGGAAGTTGAAAGGATGTGAGGCAGCATTGGAACTAGTCTAGAATGAGTGGGGAGCTTCTAGAAGGGTTTTAGGGAAGCTGGGAAGAAGGATTAGATGGGAAGTTCTTGAGAGTTAAAAGAAGATCGAAGCTTGCCGAGAAGCTTCGTTGGAACTCCTAAGATCAAATCGTGAAGTTTAAAAGCTTCGGGGAGTCCACTGAATGGTTTCAGAGTTTATCGGGAAGACCTTGAAAGTTGGTTGGGCTTCATGGGGAAGAATCTTGACTTATGGACTTTGTAATAACTTATAAAATGTCTTTAAATTCGTAGTTAGCATGTTAATTAGTGTTAGGATTAGGTATTAATCTATACCCAAAATGAGAGGCCAATTGGGCCGGAGTTAGGACTAGTTTGGGCCAAGATTGAAAGCCCAACTAGTGAATTTGAAAAAAACCTTGTAAAATGGCACCGGTGCGACCTTTTCACTTGTGATGTGGCGGTGGCACCATGCCAGGATGGCCGCCAACATGGGAACCAACGAGAATTCAAATTTGGGCCCAAATTTGAATCCTCTGAAGCCTATAAATAGCCCTCAAATCTCTGTTGAGATTACAACCTTTGAGAAGCTAGAAGTTGAGAAAAGCTTTAGGAAAAAGTCTTTGTTTTCAATAGCTTAAGTGTTCACCTCCTTTCTTTTCATTGAAATCTTTGTAAAGGGTGAACCACTTGTAGAGGTTGTAAGAGGATCTAAGAAGGAGGTTGATCTTAGCCTGGTAAGGAAGATCATTAGTGGATCTTGGTGGCCTGGAAGAAGAGAATCGGAGGAGGTGGATGTAGGTCCCACGATTAGTAAACCACTATAAACTTCTAGAGTCTTCTCGGTTTGCATTTATCTTGTTTGTCATTTATATTACTGCAAACCATCTTCACTTTAATGCTCTACTTCTTTGTCTCCTTCTTACATATATGCCTTCAAGTTAAAAGCATAATGAAAGCGGTTTCCAAAGCAAGCGTTGTTTTTTATCATCTGAAGTTTCCATAAGTGTTTAAATGTTTCAGTTTTTATCATACTTTACGCTGCACTAATTCACCCCCTCTTAGTGCAGCTCAGATCTAACAATTGGTATAGACCCACGGTTTTTTTACTTTGGTTTAACACCCAAATAGAAATGGCTCTTTTATGGCTTTGAAGGGTCTCTCTCGTTCGTCCTCCCCTTTTTCAATGGGGCCGGACTACACCTATTGAAAAACTCGAATGAGAGTTTTCTTACTTTGAATCTGGACTTTGGAATTGTCAAAATGGATTTAAAAAATCTTCTCTTCCGACCAGAATGGGATGAATTGGAGAAAGAAAGTTTTTGCTTTAAATGCAAAAGCTATGAATGCCTTATATTATTGCACTTGACAAAAATGAATTTAATGCTTTTCAATTTGTGATTGGCTTTTAATATTTGGAGAACTCTTGGGGTCACTCATAGAAAGCACTAGCGAGTGAAAGAGTCCCAAAATCAACATTCTTGTGCACTCTTACGAACTTTTAGGATGAAACCAAGTGAGTCCATGGGACATGCACACCCGTTTCTCGGATGTCATCAATGGACTCAAAGCTCTTGGTAAAGTTTTTTCTAACTTTGAACTAGTCACTAAAATCTTAAGATCCCTTCCAAAAAAAGATGGGAATCAAAGTTTATGGCTATTCAAAGGCCAAAGGACCTTAAAACATTTCCTCTTGAAGAACTTGTTTGGGTCTCTAATGACCTCAAGAAATGAACAATGTGACAAAAGAAAACTTGAGAACAACCTTCCAAAGGACACAAAGGATTTGGGACATAGAACACATGAGACCACTCGAGGCATAAGCTCAAGTGATGGTGAACTTAAACTACAAATGAAACAAAAAAAAAAAAGAAAAAAATGGAACTACTTGCTTTGAATGCAAGAAGAACAAAATTGGGATGAATTGAGCTCTTAGAGAGGCAGGGGAGAAAATCAAAGAAAAGGTGGGTGGCAAATATGCCTCAACCACTCTCTCAATAATGAGGTAATCAGAAATCCCCTAATTTATTTCAAATTACATAATACTTTCATGAGTCATTTTAATTTAGTTTAAGTTAATTTTTTTAAAAAAAATTACATGTGTTATTAATGTAATAAAATGTTAGATATAAATCTAATGCTTATACACCTAGTAAGATTAATCTTATGTATGTGTTTTGAGAAGTAAGAATGTATATTTTGACGATTTCCATATTGATTTTCAATGGCGATGCATGGCTTTTGAATGGAAGGCTTGATGATTTTTTTTTTTTAACCTTATATTTGGTTTTCAAACATGATGTATGGTTTTGACATATGAATAAAATTTGAGCATGCTAAGATAAAGTCAATGTTATAAATTAAAACTAAAGAAGTTTTAGTTATCTATAAGAATCATTCAAAATTATGTTCAATAAAACTAATTCAAAATGATGGAATGAAAATATTAAATGTTTAGATACCATTTTATGCATGAGATTTTAAAAGTTATACATAATGATCTGATGGTTTTTATGAAAGAATTTATTTTTAGATCCTAAATGATTGATGATATATATATGTATATTTTGGCACAAAAAGGATAAAACCATGCTTATATAAAATAATTAAATAGATAAAAGTATTTTTCTTGAATATTCTTGGTTTGATGAATCTATTTTATCATCTTTTATGAATATCTTAAAATGATTTTGATTTGATGATTTGAATTTAAAAATGAGCTTTATCTTGATTTTTTGAGATTTTAACTTGAGATTTACTCTATAAAATCAAGATCTTGTATCCTCAATGTTCTTTTTAGCATCTACTATCCAAATGAATTATGATTGGTATCATTGCTATATTTCTTCTTATCATGCACTAAAGAAAATTTTCCTAAATGAATCATGATTTTTTTGGAACCATAATTCTTTTATGATTCATAATGAATTGAGAAATTTTATATGCTTGAATTAATATTTTGTTCTCTTATAAGATTGAATGAATTTTATCTATATCATGATCTCCTAAGATTTTCCTTGATTATTATTATAAATCTATGTATACCATTTGAATCTCTTGAAAGTAATGTTGAATTTTGATGAATTTGACAATTTAAATTTGAATGAGTTTGTATTCAACTTACGATCTTGATTTCTTGGATTTACTACTTGAGATTCTTTTTTAATCACAATCTCTTCTTTGTACACCTACAATTTTGTTATTTATAAAGGAAGATATTTGATTAAATGAATCATGTCTTTTTGGTATTCAAATGGTCTTATCTTTGATGATATGATTTTTTTTATATCTATGATACAAATACCTTGAAATGATTGAAATATTTTACACTTTTATGCTCTTCCCTTCTTTCTTGTTTCAATGATAAAATAGGGAGAAAGATTTGATCGTGCATGATAGGATATAATTTGACAAAATGGATATCATTGTAAACATTTATGATTGGCAATGATGCATACAATAGTTGTGCTTTCTAATTATGATGTGATGTATTGCATATGATGTAAATCATGATTTAAAATACTATGAGTTATTGCAAAAGATATATCATATGATATGCTCATAATGTTGATTGATTTATTCAATATCAGCATGAATGAAATATAGGTTTTTTGAAATAGTGCATGTTTTAATTGGAAAATATAATGATGCACAAATGAGATTGATACTTACCCTTCATAATTGATGTAAAAGGGTCTTTCCTTATTTTTGACAGCGACAAGGGGGATAGCTAGCTTACACAAGACAAGCAAAAAATTACAAAGCGTAGACATATGTAAAGGGGCAAAAAACTTATTAGTTTGCTCATCTAAAAAAGCAAAATGCTATCTTGTAATCTCAAACAAATGAGCTATCTTGCCTATTTCAAAAAGCAAAACTTACAACGTACATTGCAATAGGAAGCAAAAGAATCATGAGCTTACACAGAAAGCTATCTTGCATTTGCTTTAAATTTTTACTGGCTTTTTATGTAGTAAAACCCCATAAGTAAAATTTCTAGCTCGATCATTTCATTGAAAAGAACTTACTATCTTAAACATCAAAAAAGTTTGCTACCTTACATGATATAAATTTGCTATATCAAACATCATAAATATTGTTACTTACCAAAGAAAAGCAAAGTGCAATCTTACACAAAAAACAAATTGAATTGCCATGAGTTGAACTTAAGAATCTTGCTATGCTTTTGTGCTTATGTTGTGATGAAAATCTAGCTTTATGTTGTAAAAACTTGCATATCTTTTAAAATAGCTAGAGCTACTTCTCCTTTTGTTGATGACATAGGGGGAGAAGTATATTGATGACTTCATGCAATGAAGATTGAATATTTTATATATTTGCATGATGGTTTTAAATATTTTTTCATAACATGTGATGAATGTTACTTGGATTTGGGATAATCCAAGTGTTCTATCAATAGCATATTGATGGGGAGTTTTAGTTAAACTCGAGGAGTTTAGGTTAACTCCGTTAGTCATCAATTAGTTGTCATCATCAAAAAAGGGAATTATTTGAATCTCAGTTTTGATAGTAAGAAACTAATTATTGTGTTTAGATGTTTAACTGCATTTTGAGTGATGCAGGTCTACAAATCAAATTAGGCGATTAGGGAGAGTGAATTGGCGTTGGTATAATTTGGACCAGTGGAGGCGGTTGACATCAAGTATGCTTATGCGGGATTTGAAAACGACATTTTTTGGGAAAATAAAGATCGTAAAATGAATAAACATGCAGATTTTGCAAGAAAATAAACTATCAAGATATGGACTTCTATCTTAATATGTCTCCCACCATTTTTTACTAACGAAGTCACGACACCCTCAAGACGTGAAATGGAAAGTCTCGCAGACTTCTAGGGGGGATGGGGATCAATCAACGCTCTTTAATTAGCAAACCTCGGTGTTCGACCAATCACACTAAGCCTAAAAGGTAGGCAAACTCTTGTCGATCCACAATCTTGTGATTCGCCTCTGTCGCTCTCCAATCACCATGGCTCAGGGACCTCACCAACCATGATGCTCGTTAAGTCAACACCTTCGTTATAAGATGAGTTCGGTTGATGATATACCCTCAGGGACTTGACCAAGTATACAATGCCCTTAGGTCACCGGTGACTTTCTATGTCAAAGCAAGATGGCGAATCAATGATATAGGTGAGTCTCGAGGGACTTCGATCAACTTCGACCTACACCGGAATCGGTTCCTACTTATAACGATGGAAGGCCACGGGTCGTCGAATTGCCTCACGTTCTGGACTTAATATTATTATCAGAGATGTTTCTATGATTTGGTCTCCTAATATGACATGTCACAATATATACATATTTAATATATATCTACATCACATGTAAATATATATACATATCTAGTATGTATGTATAACACGACACCGGATGATCATAGACCACAACCTAATATGATTAGGTTGATAGGCCTAATCACTCACATCAAGATCTATGTGTGTAACGGTGCAACTCCATGCCACCGTGATTGTCCATTTCGTCCTTGTCGATTTCGTCGACATCTTGATGCATCTTTCATGCATCACGATCGTCCATCTTGTGGTCCCGCTATGCATCCACGCCTCGCCATGCATCCTCATGTGATTACAACCAATCATAGGCGCATTAGGCGACAATAAATAATCACAATTTTTTACACACATCACACGGTCAATGATCATCCAGTCCACACATCATACATCACATGTATAAATAATCATCATCATGTAGGACTACTAGATAATAATAATAATAAAAAATAATAATCAACTAAACCTTTTAATTAATTATTTTCTGAAATCAAGGATATTATAGGGAATTTCTGAATTTATGGGGTATTTTCTAATTTGGACAAAATAAACTGAAATTTCTCGAGTGCCGAGGGGCAAACTGTCTTTTGCCCAAAAACCTAATGCCCGCTTTCCCTTTTCGCTGTTGTCGCCGTCGCCACCCTACCGGTGGACCTGTCTTGCGGGCTAGGGCAATGCCCTCGCCTGCAAGCTGACGCTGGCTAAGCGGTATTGCCACTCCAGGGCGGTCTTTGTCCCCCGGCATCGCCTTGTGGGGGTTTCGTCATGAGCAACGGGCGGCGCCCCATTGGCCCGGCCTGCAGGCGGCACGCCCGTTAAGCGCTGCCCCATTGGGTGGGCACACCCCGCCGTAGCAGGGCGCGTTCTTATCCCAAGCATAGCCATCGGGGGGTTTAAGCAGTTCATGGAGCAACGGCCGGTACGGGCCTCTGCCGATGGGCTGCCAGCCCCGCCGGGCAGCAAGCCTGCTGCAAGCAGGCCCCGTCGGTTGCAGCAAACGCAGCCCCTGTGCTGCCCCTTTACTGTATTTGCATCAGCGGTCGAGGGCAGCAACTATTGCTGCCCTTCCTTGTTTTTTGCATCAACAATTTTGGCGCCAAAATTCTTCCCTAAACACAACACCGCGCCAGTTCAAAACCAATCATTCGCGACGAGCAACTGGCTCGATACCACTGTTGGGGAAATCCTTTGGGGCGACATCATATGTGCGCCGGAAGAATAAGAAAAATAAAATCCTCGATTCCCAAAGAGAAGTTAAGTCATCGTAGCGAAGATTGGTGCGCAAAAAAATCCATAAAACATGAAAACAAGTTATAGAGTAGATTGTGTTACCTAGGGAGATCAGATATCCCCTGTTTCCTTCGTAGATCCCTTAGGAGAGGGTGAAGGAGGTCAAGCGTCCTCCCTCTCTAGCGGTGATCCACATGCTAGGGGGTTATGACATAACGCCTCCTCAAAACTCGAACCTACTATGAGGTGGGAGATGGAGAGGAGAATAGGAAAAGGCAAACAAAAGCTCTCTAGCCTATGGGGCTCTCGAATCCCTCCATTTTTATAGAGGTCCCCTGTTAAACCCTAATGGGTCCTCAACTAGTGGGTATTGGATCTGCATCCAATAAGACAAAGGGCTCTCCGTCGGATATCTCATATCGAACCTCTATTCATCACAATGCCTACCATATGTGTGTGACCCTCTGGGCCCAATATCGAGCTGACCTTTGAGTCATACCTGTCGAACTCTTCTAACTTCGGTGAATTATTATCTGTAATAATTCATTTGACTCATCGATTGCATTACTAGGCCACTACCTGTGGTAGTCCCCAAACGACTGTGGGAATCCAATCCATTGGACTTGTCGTCTCGATTACCAGTGTACCTATAGTCCCTCATCCATCTAATATACCAGAGGCCATATATCGAGCATGGTGTTTGGACCTGGACCCGGCAGTTTTCTCGAGTCTCGCTTAATCGGATTCTCTAGGAGAACTCTTTCTCTCTCAATGCAGAATGACTGCGGCCAGGTGATTTGTGCGGTAAAGAACACATGGGATATTCTCTCATGGATTGGATGATCCTCTATCGACACTCAATAGCCCTCGTGAAGGTCGAAGCTACCACCTCCAATGACCAACTGTACTAGATCTGGGACAACCAAACCTATAAGTCTGGTATCAAAAGAGTGGAGCACTCCTCAGGGACATCCTTGGTGTCTCAAGTCTAAGGACCATATATACCACTAGGACTACGGAATGGCTGTATGACAATAAGGCATCATCAACCATCCAAACATTTAGTAAGCGGATCAATCAGGTGAACTTATTCTCCAATGAGCACGCATCTTTGTATTGTTGGGACTCTAGCAACAAGAGTCCTAGTGAGGATGGGACATTCATGTAAAACCTACCTAAGCCGACCCTTATTAAAGAGGTGAAGAGGAGGCTAGGGTTAGTGTTAGGATCGAGCTGACACTAAGGGGGGGGGGGGTGAATTAGTCGTGGGATTAAAACTTCGGTTTTTAAAAAATCTTTGTGTATGATAAAATGAACTTGACAAGCTTAATCTTGAAAGCGTATTCTTAAATATGTGCAGCAAAAGTAATAAGGAACTAAAGTATATAAGAAGGTTTGCAATAATGTAAATAGCAATAATGAAATGCAAACCAAGGATCACGTGGAGATTTTAGAGTGGTTGGGTCAAATGACCTACTCCACTTGCGAGGCCCCTCTTGATGAGGCTCCCACCTTCCACTAGCAAGTCTCTTGAAATGGAAGGTAAATACCCCTCTTACAACTCTTTACAAGCGGTTCACTCTCTTACAGATTTTGAGAAGAGATGAGGTGAACACTAGTAAATTGAAAAGAAGACAAGCTAACACTTTTCTAAGACCTTTCTCTCAAACTCTTGTTGCTCAAAAAAAAGTTGTGTTCTCATTTGAGATTTGAGAGGTATTTATAGGCCTCAAGAGGATTCAAATTTGGGCTCCAAAATTTGGGCTCCAAAATTCAAATTCTCTTTGGGTTCCGGAATTTTGGTGCCACCGATACCGGTTCAAGACCTAGGAGGTGTCGCTTAGCACCTGCTGTTTGGTGCCACCACCTCAGCACGAGGTCTTGGGCGGTGCCACCCTTCAGCCAGGCGGTGCCGCTTGCTTACAATGTTTTGACCCACTCCGGTGTTTTGTTACCGCTGTCTGGTGTTTTCAGCCTATAGTGTTATAGGCCCCTACTTGGGTTATAGGATTAATACCTAATCCCTAACCCTAATTAACATGCTAACTACGAATTTTAAAGACATTATATAAGCTATTACAAAGTCCATAAGTCAAGACTTCTTCCGCGAACTTTCTGGCGGTCTTGGGATAAACTCTCGAAACTATTCTGCGGACTCTAAGCAAGCTCTTAAACTTCACGATTTGATCTTGGCGAGTTCCAACGAGCTTCCGACAAACTCCGATCTTTCTCGGCAAACTCTATGAACTTCTCACGAACCTTCCGCGAGCTTCAAAAAACCCTTGGCAAGCTCCCTACTCATTCTCTTTTAGTTCGGCGCGTTCCCGACGATCCGCCGGACTTCCGTCGAACTCTTGAACTCCCAACGAATCGCTTCGTGCTTGACTCCGCACTTTGTTTCACTTTATATCTTCATCGTTATCGTAGTTAATCCTGCACATGCAAGCCAAAACTCTACTCCGATCTAGATAGTTATTACAACGCGAATCGACATTCCGTTGCCCGGCACGTCATTGGTTGGCGTTTCGTCCGATTCTTTAGCGCATCGTCCTCTCTTGTGACTTGTTGCCCAATCGGCGGTTGACCTCCGCAACCCCGATATCCTTGGTGCAATTCCGCTCTCCTTAGCCCGATGCCCGACGTCCGAAGCCTTCTGCCATCCAATATCCTGACGTGATCTTCTCCGGCGCAACGTCAATTCCTCTTGCGTTAACTGTCTAATTCTGATCGAGTAGACCTGCATCACTCAAAATGCAGTTTAAATTATAAACACATATCAGGTGGTTTCATCATCAAAATATGAGATTCAACAATCTCCCCCTTTTTGATGATGACAACCACTTGATGACGGAGTTAACCTTAACTCCCGGAGTTTAAACAAACTCCCCCTATCAATATGCCATATTGATAGAACCTTGAATTCAAGAAGAATTCAAGTCATTGCAATATTCATCATGAATACTTGCAACACATCATCATGAATATATGCATAAACTTATGCATATTATGTCATCAACATACTTCTCCCCCTTTGTCATCAACAAAAAGGAGAAGTACAACTATTCTTTGTGTTGGTAATATAAGTTCAACTCATTGCATGAAAAACATAATATTAAGTTTTATCATCATGCAGTTTTGAAGCTAGAAAATTTAGCAAGTAATGCATCATGCTTAGGACATTCAAGCTATCAAGTTTTAGATATGCAAGTTTTACAACATACAAGATAGCACTTTTGGTAATGTTCAAGATAGTAAGTTCTACATCATGCAAGCTAGCAATATTGAGATATTCAAGAAAGCAACTCTTGCTTCTTGAAATATTCAAATTTGTCAAGTTTTACTAGGTGTGCAAGTTACCATTTTTGTCTTTTAAGATAGGCAAGATAGCACATTTGTTTCTTTTGAGATAGCAACTTTTTGCTTCTCTTTAGACTACAAGCTAGCAATGTTTACGATATGTAAGTTTCACAATATACAAGCTAGCAAAAATTTCGAAAGCAAATGTAAGATAGCTTTCTTGTGTAAGCTCATGATTCTTGCTTCCTATTGCAATGTGCAAATTGCAAGTTTTGCTTCTTGAGATAGGCAAGATAGCACATTTGCTTCTTTTGAGATAGCAACTTTTTGCTTCTCTTTAGACTACAAGCTAGCAATGTTTACGATATGTAAGTTTCACAATATAAAGCAAGCAAAAATTTCGAAAGCAAATGTAAGATAGCTTTCTTGTGTAAGCTCATGATTCTTGCTTCCTATTGCAATGTGCAAATTGCAAGTTTTGCTTTTTGAGATAAGCAAGATAGCACTTTTGCAATTTTTGTTTCTTAAGATAGGCAAGCTTGTGATGTTTAAAATAACAAGCTCTTTCTTCTAGAAGTGTCATTTTTGCTTTCTTTGCAAAGTGTAAGCTAGCAAAATGTTTGAAAAAGTGATAAGTTTTGCAACATACAAGCTAGCAAAAATGTCAAACTAGCAAGAGATAATATTTTACATGAGGCAAGCAAACAATTTGGCAAATGTTACATTTGCATCTTCTCTTTTGAGAAGTGCAATTTTTTGCTTTCATCTTGAATTGTGCAAGCTAGTTAGTTTGCCTCTTTTCATGATGTCCACGCTAGAAATTCTTGCTCCCCCCTTTGTCATTGTCAAAAGAAGGGAAGACCCTTATATCACTTTTCATATTATGACAAAGGTAAGTATCATTCTTATTTGTGCATCATTATATATTCAAATTAAAATATACACAATTTCAATAACCTTATTTTTTCATGCACGATGCCGAAAAATAAATCAATCATCATTAATAAGCATATCATACATGATACTCAAACATTAAAAATTTTTAAGCATTTATCAACATGTTGATCATGATACCAAACACACATCATATGCAATAAATACATCATGTACATCATTATCATAAGTATTGCATACATCATTTTAACTTTATGAATATTTCATCATTGCATGCATTATATCAAAACATTTCAAGCCATGGAAGCCATAAATACAAAGAAATCATGTCATGAAGGATAAAATCATTTGAATACCAAAAGACATGATTCATATAGTAAATATCTTCTTTAAATAAAATATCAAGAAAAATCATAGGAGTACAAAGAAGAGATCTTGTTTTAAAAGAAAAATCAAATAATAACTCCAAGAACTCACAAGGAAAAATCATGATTCATTTAGAAAATCTCCTCTCAAGAGAATATCAAGTAAAATCATAGAAGATCGATTAATGAGAAATTTTGATTTATAATAAAATCTCATGTATCGAATGTCAAGAAATTAAATGATGATTTATATAAATAATATCACAAGTTATATTCAAGAGAAAAATCATCATTCATTTTCAACTTATTCAATTTGTCACATCAATATTTCTTAGATATGCATAATACTAAAACATGGTTTTAAATCTTTAACATATAACATGCATAAATTGAAAGGAGAAGGGAAGAATTCAAACGTACAAAGATTTCAACCATCTCATAAACAAATGTAAGACCAAGTCATGAATCCAAAATTCCATGAATCAAAATGATCATCAAAGGTAATCTCATGTTATTCCAAGAAATCAATATCATGATTTTGATAAAACTCATTTCAAATTTAAATCATCAAAATCATCAAAATATCAACATTACTTTCAAGAGATTCAAAATGGTATACATAGATTTATCATAATAAACATCAAGATCAATAGGATAGAGAAAAATAATTTTTCAAGGAAAAAATATTTTCCTCTTTTTTAGTTGTTTCAATTCATATGATTTTATTTCACTTATACCAAATAAAAAACATGTATAATGTTTAAAACCGAAAGTGTAAGATTTATTACAACAAAGATTAATAAGGCACTTTCATTATGGTAAAAATCAATAATCCATAAATCACAAGATTCGTATGCATAATTTTGAAATTTATTAAGCATGATCATTATGCATGACACTAAAACATGATTTCAAAATGTTTAATATTTTCATTACATCATTATGCAATGGTTTCATTGAACATAATTTTGAATGATTCTTATAGATAACTAAAACTTCTTTAGTTTTAATTTATGTGATTGACTTTATATTAGCATGCTCAAGTTTTGTTCTTATGTCAAAAAACATACATCATGTTTGAAAACCAAAGACAAGGTTTTAAAAAAAAATATCATTAAGCCTTCCATATAAAACCATGCATCATCATTGAAAGTTAATATGGAAATCATCAAAATACACATTCTTGCTTCTCAAGCACATATATATGATTATTTAAATCTAACATTTTATTCTATTAACATAAAACATACAATTTTCAAGAAAAATATTTATTCAAAAAAAGAAAATACATCATGGAAAACATCAAGTAATTTCAAAATAATTCAAGAGAGTTGAGTTACTTACCTTGAAGTCGAAGCCCGTCAAAGCCCAATTCGCCTTTTCACCTTTAGAAGTTCTTGATTCATCCTTGGGTGCCTTCCTTTTCTTTGGCCTCTTCCTCCGTTCAAGTTCATTGTTCATTTTAAATTTATGTTTAATGAACTTATTAAGAGTTAGTGTTCGAAGTTCAAGTTCATCATTGTCCTCATCGCTCAAGTGGTATTCAATTGTCCGGAGTTCCAAATCCTTCTTATTCTTTGGAAGGTGGTTCAAGCGTTTATTGTGTTCATCATGTGCATTGCGCACCATTTCATATGTCATCAACGAGCCGATAAGTTCTTCAAGTGGAAAAATATTTAAATCTTTTGTTTCTTGTATTGCCGTAACTTTTGATTCCCAAATTTTAGAAAGTGATCGTAAAACTTTACTAACAAGTTCAAAATTTGAGAAACATTTGCCAAGAGTTTGTAAACCATTGGCGACATGGTAAAAGCGGATGTACATGTCAACAATGGTTTTATTTCGGCTTCATTTGAAAAAAGCTCGAAATCATGCATTAAAATGTTAACTTTCGAGTCTTTGACTCTACTAGTTCCCTCGTGTGTGATTTCAAGTGTTCGCCAAATATCAAAAGCCGTTTCGCACGTAGAAATCCGATTGAACTCATTTTTGTCTAAAGCGTAAAATAAGACATTCATAGCCTTTGCGTTTAAAGAAAACATCTTCTTCTCCAAATCATTCCAATGGTTTATTGGGAGAGAAGACATTTCATATCCATTTTCGACTATGTGCCATAAATTCAAATCTAAAGAAAGTAAGAAAACTCTCATTCGAGTTTTCCAACAAGTGTAATGCGATCCGTTAAACAACGGTGGGCGAACAACCCGATAAGCCCTCTTGAAAGCCATAAAGAGCCATTTCTATTTGGGTGTTAAACCAAAGTAGAAAACCGTGGCTCGATACCAGTGTTAGGATGGGAGCAGCACTAAGAGGGGGGGTGAATTAGTGCAATGGATTAAAACTTTGGTTTTAAAAAATCTTTCAGTATGATAAGAGCGGAACTTGACAAGCTTAATCTTGAAAGTGTATTCTTAAATATCAAAGCAAAAGTAATAAGGAACTAAAGTATATAAGAAGGTTTGCAATAATGTAAATAGCAATAATGAAATGCAAACCAAGGATCACGCCGATTTTAGAGTGGTTCGGTCAAATGACCTACTCCACTTGCGAGGCCCCTCTTCGATGAGGCTCCCCACCTTCCACTAGCAAGTCTCTTGAAATGGAAGGGTAAATACCCTCTTACAACTCTTTACAAGCGGTTCACTCTCTTACAGATTTTCGAGAAGAGATGAGGTGAACACTAGCAAATTGAAAAGAAGACAAGCTAACACTTTTCTAAGACCTTTCTCTCAAACTCTTGTTGCTCAAAAAGTTGTGTTCTCAGCTGAGATTTGAGAGGTATTTATAGGCCTTAAGAGGATTCAAATTTGGGCTCCAAAATTTGGGCTCCAAAATTCAAATTCTCTTTGGGTTCTCGATCTTTGGCGATTGCCCGCCCAGCCAGAGGTGTCACGCCCAGCACTTTCGGGTGCTGGGCGGTCCCACCCTTCAACCAGCCGGTGCCACTGTCTCTGATGTTTTCGAGCCCATCAAGATCTGATGTTTTTTCAGCCTATAGTGTTATAGGCCCCTACTTGGGTTATAGGATTAATACCTAATCCTAACCCTAATTAACATGCTAACTACTGAATTTTAAAGACATTATATAAGCTATTACAAAGTCCATAAGTCAAGACTTCTTCCCAGGCCGAACTTTCTGCGGTCTTTAGATAAACTCTGGAAACCATTCTCGGACTCGGCAAGCTCTTAAACTTCACGATTTGATCTTGGCGAGTTCCAACGAGCTTCTTCGACAAGCTCCGATCTTTCTCGGCAAACTCTGTGAACTTCTCACGAACCTTCGTGACTTCAAAAAAACCCTTCGGCAAGCTCCCTACTCATTCTCGACTAGTTCCGCGGCGTTCAGGATCCGGACTTCCGTCGAACTCTTGAACTCCCAACGAATCCTTCATGCTTGACTCGCACTTTGTTTCACTTTATGTCTTCATCGTTATCGTAGTTAATCCTGCACATGCAAGCCAAAACTCTACTCCGATCTAGATAGTTATTAGAACGCGAATCGACATTCCGTTGCGAAAACGCGTCATTGGTTGGCGTTTCGTCCCAGATTCTTTAGCGCATCGTCCTCTCTTGCGACTTGTTGCCCAATCGGCAGTTGACCTCCATAGAACCCGATATCCTTGGTGCAATTCCGCTCTCCTTAGCCCGATGCCCGACGTCCGAAGCCTTCTGCCGTCCAATATCCTGACGTGATCTCCTCCGGCGCAACGTCAATTCCTCCTGCGTTAACTGTCTAATTCTGATCGAGTAGACCTGCATCACTCAAAATGCAGTTTAAATTATAAACACATATCAGGTGGTTTCATCATCAAAATACGAGATTCAACAGTTAGGAGATTGTTTCTTAGAGATAAATTAGGAGTTGTAAAGAAATAGGAGTCTTGATTAGAAGTCTATTAGGAGTTGGTTAGAAGAAGGAGTCTTGAGTAGGAGTCCTATTAGGAGTTAGGGTTTAGAAACCCTATAAATAGCCATGTATTCCTCCTCTTTTCACAAGCAATAGATGAATCTTTTCTACAGCCTTTGAGTAGCAACTTGGAGGGAGGAACCCCTATAGAGTTCCAAGGAGGCCGATCCCCTAAAGAGATCAACCCCAAGTTTAGAATCTGCAAGGGTTCTAACGCCTGATATCAGAGCAGCGTTCTTGGCATCTCGCTGCCCTTCCATAGCCATCCATCAACCCTCCACAACCGCCCAAAGTAATTCCCACAATTGCTTAAGAGATCGTTGTCAAATTCCATCGTCATCTCCACCACCACGGATCATCCTTTGATCTCCTCGTGAATTGCAACAGGTTCTAGTTTTCTACCTTACTGCTGCTGTAATTTAGTTATCTTTATTTGAAAATCCCAAAAAAAAAATATTCCTATATTGCTGCATATACTTTTCGTCATAAAGTTTTCATCTCTATGACGAAAGATACATTGCAGAATTCCAACCGTATAGCACCGTCTGGTTGATCTTGCTACTATATTTTTTCTATCCAAATCTCTACGAAATTTTTATGACATCTTTGACATTTCCTAATAGCATATTCCCTTTGGTTTCATAAAAAAATTCTCAATATAAACCACTGATCTTTTACGTCTAATCTGCTATACTTAAAAATCTGTGCTGCAGAAAATTTCAGCCGCATATTGTTGCCTTAACCCATCTATTTTCAATCTTTTTTGAATGAAATTTCTTATACACTTCATAGATCATCTTGGCTTCCATCTAAGATTGATCTATAAAGAAATTCATCTCTAAAAACGATGTTGTGTTGCTGCAAATTTTCATCGTAACCTGCTGGAATTTCTCGACGAGAATTCTGTTATCGCAACTTGCACCAATTTCCTTGCTGTTATACTGCCAAAATTTTCTTGATTAAATTAGATATCCTTGCTGTCATATAAATTGTGATTTTGCTATCAATTCCCTCCTCAATTCTCTCACGTTTTTGGTGGGAATTACGTCAAGAAACCATTGTTTCTTCGACGACAATTCTACTCTTACAAGAAAGCACATACTTGCTGTAACTTCCATTGATTTCTACCAAACCTTTGCTACCATCTACCACAGATCCAAAACTTTTATCTACAGCCCTAAAACTCTACCAAACCACACCCTCAACCTGGACCCAAAATAGCCACAAAACAAGCCTAAACCGTAGCCTACATCCACCAATCTACCAACCCTTTCGACCATCACCTCTCTCAACCAATACATACCTTTAACCCGACAACAAAAGAGAGATCTTGATATCATAGATTAGATGACATATACTATGATATCTGAGGAGGTATTCAATGCTAAATTCGAAGCCTTCGAGGCGCGAATGGAGGATAAGATTGGGATGCTCTTTACCGAACTCAGATTGGGCCGACCACTAAGCCCGAAGAAATCACATCAAGGAGAGAGCTTTGCCCAATCGCACCAAGCCCAAAGATATAACTTCCAAGAGAGGAGAAACACTATGACCAACCTTAACTATCCATGCATGAGAGTGGACTTCCCTAGATGGGAAGGAGACCCGATTGGTTGGATCTCGCGCGCGGAGCGATATTTTCGGTACCACAAAATCGCAGATGCATCTATGGTAAAAATTGCAGCTATACATCTTGAAGGGGATGCTATACAGTGGTTTGACTGGTTTGAACATACTTATGGAGTCTTTTCATGTCAACAATTCAAAGAAGGACTGCTGATATGCTTCAAACCAACCAATTACGAGAATATTGACGGACAACTAGCAAAGATCCGACAAACCTCCACCATTCAGGAGTACCAAACCAGGTTTGAAAGGTTATCTAATCAAACTCATGATTGGTCTCAAAAATAGCTATTGAGGACCTTCATTGAGGGCTTGAAGCCGGAGATCCGAGGAGAAGTTAAAGCGCGACAACCGTATACGCTTATGGCAGCCATCTCTTTCGCACGACATCAAGAGGAGCAATTGAACCATGAAGCTCGGAGGACTAGGGTCACTCCTCAACCAGTAATATTAAAGCCCTCAGCCCCCCCTATTGTCAACCAAGTCCATACACCAAAGAGGTTAACAGGAGAAGAGCTTCGGGAGCGATATGCGAAGGGGTTATGTTGGCATTGTGACGAGCCGTGGAGCCGTGAGCATCGCTGTAGTAAAGGGAGACTTCTTATGATTGAACCAATAGGAGAAGAGGTCATTGAACATTCAAAAGAGAGCCTGGAACATAAACAAGAAGATACAGAAAAAGAGCCACAATCGATCGAAGTTACGGTACATGCACTAGCCGACTACTCAAACCCGGAAACGATGAAAGTTGGAGGCCTTCTCAAACAACAACCGATCACTGTTCTCATTGACACGAGCAGTACTAATAACTTTCTAAACAGTAAGGTTGCTGTCCAGATAGCTTTACCTATTGAGAATTGCAGCAGGTTTGACGTTAAGATCGCCGATGGATGGATTTTGAAGTATGATCGTAGGCGCCCGCAAGAGAAACTATTGCTGCAGAACCAAGAGATAATTGCAGATTTCTTCCTTCTCCCGCTTGATGATCATGAGGCCATGCTCATAATTAAATGGTTGACAACATTAGGTGATATTTCTTGGAATTTTATGCAACTAATTATGAAATTTTACAGTAAGGAGAAACAGGTGATACTGAACGAGAAACATGGGGGCGACGTAACGATGATTTGCACACAACAAATGGAGAAGATTTTGCATAAAGCATGCCGCAGATTTTTGGTACAACTTGAGCAGCAAACTAAGGGAGAGCCAATAGAATTTGAAGATCCAAACCTACTTCCTTTGCTTGCTGAATTTTCAGATATATTTGATGAACCTTACAACCTACCTCTTACCAGTCGGCATGATCATTATATAACGATTCTTTCAGACAAACCTCCAGCAAATACTTGGCCATATCAATATCTACATCTCCAGAAGGATGAAACAGAAAGGATTGTAAAAGAGATGCTCAAAATAGGAGTTATTCGGCCAAGTTGCAACCTCTACTCTTCACCGATGCTACTTGTACGCAAGAAGGATGGAACATGGTGAATATGCATTGATTACCGAGCTTTAAATGGCATCACCGTCAAGGACAAGTACCCAATACCAGTGGTGGATGAACTTCTTGATGAATTAAAAGGAGCTCGAGTCTTCACGAAGTTGGACCTCCGATCCGGTTACCACCAAATTCGGGTATGTGACGATGACATTCCAAAAACTGCATTTCGCACACATAATGGCCATTATGAATTCTTAGTTATGCCTTTTGGACTCACTAATGCTCCTTCAACCTTTTAAAGTCTCATTAATGATATTTTTTGGAGCTATCTTCGTAAATTTGTGCTGGTATTTTTCGATGATATTCTCATTTACAGCCCTTCTCTTGAGACTCACTTTCAGCATTTACGGATTGTTCTGACGATCCTTCGGGAGAATACTCTTTTTGTAAAGCAACCAAAGTGCAGCTTTCTCCAGTAAAAAGTAGAGTACCTTGGGCATATAATATCAGAAAAAGGAGTGGCAGTAGACCCAGCAAAAATTGAGGCAATGCAAGGCTGGCCGAAACCTACAAACGTGAAATTACTGCGGGGGTTCCTTGGACTAACGGGCTACTACCAAATATTTATTAATGACTATGGGAAGATCAGTACACCACTCACTTCTTTACTAAAAAAAGATATTTTTTAATGGTCGGACAAAGCCTCTGCTGCCTTCGACAAACTTAAGGCAGCCATGACAACGATGCTGGTGCTTGCGCTACCAGATTTCAATAGACCCTTCATCATTAAGGCTGATGCATCTGGAGTCGGAATTGGAGCCGTTCTCATGCAAGATGGTCGACCACTCACATACACTAGCAAGACACTATCTCCCTCCCATCAAAATAAGTCAATATATGATAAGGAGATGCTTGCCATTGTGCGCGCAGCAACGAGGTGGAGACCCTACTTGAATGGTCGACGATTTCAAATTAAAATCAATCATAAAAGCCTCAAGTACTTTTTGGAGCGAAAGATATCATCCCCTGAGCAGCAAAAATGGGTAACAAAACTTCTTGGATTTGATTATGAAATAACTTACAAAAAGGGGAAAGAGAATATTCTTGCAGATGCGCTTTCGCAACTACTCGAGCAAGCTGAAGTTTCAGTCGTTTCACTTCCGACCAGCGACTTCCTTGAGGATATTAAGATGGAATGACAGGAAGATTCAGAAACAAGTAAGATTATAAAAAAATTGTAGGAAGCACCAAGCTCCGTGGCTCATTACGATTGGGACTCAAAAGAATTACACTATAAGGGACGCATTGTGCTTATGATAAATTCTACTTGCATCTTCACGAGCAGATTTTGGACAAAGTTATTCTATATACAGGGTACTAAATTGAAAAGGAGTACGACCTATCACCCATAAATCAATGGCCAGACAAAATTTGTAAATAGGTGCTTGGAGACAACCCAAAGCCACCCACCAAATATGACTATCCAAGGAGAACTCCAGACCCAGCCAAGTGTCAATATTAATCGACGGATCGTGACTCAACGACGACGACCCACTACTACAGTGCTAATACAGTGGGTGAACCTACCAACAGAAGATGCCACTTGGGAGAACAATGACGACTTGAAGATCAAATTCCCAAAATTCATGAATCGTCAGCCTTGAGGACAAGGCTGATTTGAAGAGGGCGGGTTTGTTAGGACTATAGCTAGGAGAGTCCTAATTGAGAGGGACATTCATGTAAAACCTACCTAAGCCGACCCCTATTAAAGAGGTGAAGAGGCCGGCTAGGGTTAGGAGATTGTTTCTTAGAGATAAATTAGGAGTTGTAAAGAAATAGGAGTCTTGATTAGAAGTCTATTAGGAGTTGGTTAGAAGAAGGAGTCTTGAGTAGGAGTCATATTAGGAGTTAGGGTTTAGAAACCCTATAAATAGCCATGTATTCCTCCTCTTTTCACAAGCAATAGATGAATCTTTTCTGCAGCCTTTGAGCAGCAACTTGGAGGGAGGAACCCCTATAGAGTTCCAAGGAGGCCGATCCCCTAAAGAGATCAACCCCAAGTTTAGAATCTACAAGGGTTCTAACATGTATCCCTAGTGTCCCTACACAAGCAGCTATGAGACCAGCTGCATCCATCATATGGACGGGTATACAACACACCAGTCTGTCCGGTTATCACGATATCCCTCTCGAGTAACCTATGACCGGGATTATTTAGGATATGTGTTTAAAGGCGAATCGATCTCACTATCGTGATCTCATCACGATCCGATTCCCATTGCACAAATCCAAGGACATCACAATATATGTATGCATTTATGCAATAGTTATAAAGTGATATATGCCAAAATATAATAAGCAAAAAGATTCTATATTAAGTCACACGTGTCATCACTCACGTGATTGGCTTGTTGGGCACCTATGACTAGCACCCGGTACGTCATTGGTTGGCGCTTCGTTCAATTCTTCAACGCATCATCCTCTCTTGCGGCTTGTTGCCCAATCGGCGGTTGACCTCTGCAACCCCAATATCCTTAGCGCAATACCACTCTCCTTGGCCCGATGCCCGACGTTCGAAGCCTTCTGCCATCCAATATCCTGACGTGATCTCTTCCAACGCAACGTCAATTCCTCCTGCGTCAATTGTCTAATCCTGATCAAGTAGACCTGCATCACTCAAAATGCTTTTAAACATCTAAACACAATCAATTAGTTTCATCATCAAAATCCGAGATTCAACAATCTCCCTCTTTTTGATGATGACAACTAATTGATGACTAACGGAGTTAACCTAAACTCCCTGGAGTTTAACCAAACTCCCCCTATCAATATGTCATTGATAGAACACTTGGATTATCCCATATCCAAGTAGCATTCATCATATGTTATGAAAAAAAATTTAAACCATCATGCAAATATATAAAATATTCAATTCAATACATGAAGTCATCAATATACTTCTCCCCCTATATCATCAACAAAAAGGAGAAGTAGCTCTAGCTATTTTAAAAGATATGCAAGTTTTTACAACATGAAGCTAGATTTTCATCACAACATATAAGCACAAAAGCATAGCAAGATTCTTAAGTTCAATCATGGCAATTCAACACTTGCTTCTTGTGCAAGATTGCACTTTGCTTTTCTTTGCAAGTAACAATATTTATGATGTTTGATATAGCAAATTTTATATCATGCAAGGTAGTAAACTTTTGTGATGTTCAAGATAGTAAGTTCTTTCAATGAAATGATCGAGCTAGGAAATTTTTACGATATGCAAGTTTTACTACATAAAAGCTGGTAAAAATTTCGAAAGCAAATGCAAGATAGCTTTCTTGTGTAAGCTCATGATTCTTGCTTCCTATTACAATGTGCAAGTTGCAAGTTTTGCTTCTTGAAATAAGCAAGATAGCTCATTTGCTTGAGATTATAAGATAGCATTTCTTGCTTTCGAGATGAGCAAGCTAATAAGTTTTGCCCCTTTTTGCGATGTGTACGTTTGTAATTTTTTGCTTCTCTTGTTTTGTGCAAGCTAGTTATCTCCCCCTTTGTCGTTGTCAAAAAGAAGGAAAAACCCTTTACATCAATTATGACAAATGTAAGTATCAATCTCATTTGTGCATCATTATATTTTCAAATTAAAATATGCACTATTTCAAAAACATTATATTTCATTCATGCGCGATATTGAATAAATCAATCAACATTATGAGCATATCATACATATACATCTTTTTGGCAATAACTCATAGTATTTTAAATCATGATTTACATAATATGCAATACATCACATCATAATTAGAAAGCACAAGTATTGTATGCATCATTGCTAATCATATATGTTTCATAATGGTATCAATTTTATCAAATTATATCCTACCATGCATGATCAAATCTTCTCCCTATTTTATCATTGAAAACAAGAAAGAAATAGGGAAGAACATAAAAGTGTAAAATATTTCAATCATTTCAAGGCATTTGTATCATAGATATAAAGAAATCATATCATCAAAGATAAGACCATTTGAATACCAAAAGACATGATTCATTTTATCAAATCTCTTCCTTTTATAAATAACAAAAATTGTAGGTGTACAAAGAAGAGATTGTGATTAAAAAAGAATCTTAAGTAGTAAATCCAAGAAATCAAGATCATAATTTGAATACAAACTCATTCAAATTTAAATTGTCAAATTCATCAAAATCTCAATATTACTTTCAAGAGATTCAAAATGGTATACATAGATTTATCATAATAATCAAGGGAAAATCTTAGGAGATCATGATATAGATAAAATTCATTCAATCTTATAAGAGAACAAGATATTAATTCAAGCATATAAAATTTCTCAATTCACTATGAATCATAAAAGGAATTATGGTTCCGAAAAATCATGATTTATTTACGAAAATTTTCTCTTTAGTGCACAATAAGAAGAAATATAGCAATGATACCAATCATAATTCATTTGGATAGTAGATGCTAAAAAGGAACATTGAGGATATAAGATCTTGATTTTTATAGAGTAAATCTCAAGTTATAAATCTCAAAAAATCAAGATAAAGCTCATTTAAATTCAAATCATCAAATCAAAATCATTTTCAAGATATTCATAAAAAGATGATAAAATAGATTCATCAAACCAAGAATTTTTGAGAAAAATACTTTTATCTATTTAGTTGTTTCATATAAGCATGCCTTTGTCCTTTTTGTGCCAATATATATATATATATATATATATATATATATATATATATATATATATATATATATATATATATATATATCATCAATCATTTAGGATCGAAAAATAAATTTCTTCATAAAAATCATCAAGATCATTATGTATAACTTTTAAAATCTCATACATAAAATGGTATCAAAACATTTAATATTTTCATTCTATCATTTTGAATTGGTTTTATTGAACATAAGAGAAGAAAGAGCTTGCTTTCTTGAACATCTTTAATTTGCTAGCTAGCATAATGTACAATTTGCTATTTAGAACATTACAAAGAAATGCTATTATGCACATCGCAAAGAAAAGTAAATATGCTAACTTGCAAATCTTTAAATTTGCTAGTATGTATGTAGTAAAACTTGCATATAGTAAAAATTGCTAGCTTGTAGAGAAGCAAACAGTTGCTATCTCAAGAAAAGCAAAAATGCTAAACTTGCACATCTTTAATTGCTACATTGCATGATGATAAAACTTGATATTATATTTTTTTTTCATACAATGTATTGAACTTTTTATCTCAAAACACTTGATACTTGGAATATTTTAAAATGTGATCTTGATAAGAATGTTTCAAGTTGCTCTTTGTGCAATATCTTTTCAAATGAATCATGAGCCTTGATATCATATATTTCATAATATAGAAATAACAAGATTTCTTTGCCTTGTATGCCTTATGTGATGATTGTACATCAATTTGCTTTATTATGAATTATATGAATCTTGATCGTGAACTTGTTAAGAAGAATTTTAATGAACCATGAATCATATCTTTGGTATTCATGAATTGATCCTTATTGATATATTTTATGAATTCTTTGCATATTTAGCTTGTTGAATGGTTGAAATTTTTAGCCATTGAGTCCTCCCTTTCTTTTTGACTTTGATAAAGGGGGAGAAGGTTTTGCTAGCTTGTGCATTGAAAATGAAAATAAACTTTCTAGCATGCTAAGGAAGTAAAACTTGCAAGCTTGCACTTCTCAAAAAGAGAAGAAAGATCTTGTCTATGGAAAGAAGCAAAAAGTGCAAAACTTAGAAAACTTACAACAAAATTGCTCTTGCCATGCTTTGTACCAAAAATAGGTTGATATCCTTAAAAGCATCATATTAAATTTTTTAGTGTATAGCAATGTATCACATGTATCGTAAATTAAAATTTTTGAGACTATTATCATATCATGTTCAACAATTGATATCTTTCATTGATATGATAAATTATCATCTCATGATGTATCACATAATGATATTATGATTTGCGATTATATCATGTCATCCTTGGTGAATTTTCACATTGATATCCTTTATGAAATGATTTTTTTGCATTATTGTATTGTATGCATCATGATTGAAATATTGATTAATGCAAAGTTGATGTAAAAGTCTAAATCATTGGTTCCTCTCCTTCTTTTTAACATTGACAAAGGGGGAGAAAGTTATTGCTTGCTTGAACACTTGAATGAAGAATTTGCTAGCTCGATCATTGTAATGAAGAAATTTGCTATATCAAACATCATAAATATTGTTACTTGCAAAGAAAATCAAAATGCAATCTTACACAAAAATTCAAGTGTTGAATTGCCATGATTGAACTAAGAATCTTGCTATGCTTTTGTGCTTATATGTTGTGATGAAAATCTAGCTTCATGTTGCAAAAACTTGCATATCTTTTAAAATAGCTAGAGCTACTTCTCCTTTTCGTTGATGACATAAGGGGAGAAGTATATTGATGACTTCATGCATTGAGTTGAATATTTTATATATTTGCATGATGGTTTAAATGTTTTTCATAACATATGATAAATGTTACTTGGATTTGGGATAATCCAAGTGTTCTATCAATGGCATATTGATAGATGGAGTTTGGTTAAACTCCGGGGAGTTAAGGTTAACTTCGTTAATCATCAATTAGTTGTCATCATTAAAAAGGGGGAGATTGTTGAATCTCAGATTTTGATGATGAAACTAATTGATTGTGTTTAGATGTTTAACTGCATTTTGAGTGATTCATGTCTACTCGATTAGGATTAGACAATTGACGCAGGAGGAATTAACGTTGCACCGGAGGATATCACGTTAGGATATTGGATGACAGAAGGCTTCGGACGTCGGGTATCGGGCCAAGGAGAGCATAATTGTGCCAAGGATATTGGGGTTGCGGAGGTCAACCACTGATTGGGCAACATGCCGCAAGAGAGGACGATGCACTAAAGAATCAGATGAAGCGCCAACCAATGACGTGCTGGGCAACAGAATGTCAATTTGCATTGTAATAATTGTCTAGATCGGAGTAGAGTTTTGGCTTGTGTGTGTAGGATTAACTACAATAATGACGAAGACATAAAGCGAAAAAAAGTGTCGGAGTCAAGCGCAAAGGATTTGTTGCGAGTTCGATAGTTCGACGGAAGTCCGAAGATTCGTTGGGAATGCTGCCGGAACTAGCCGAGAATGAGTAGGGAGCTTGCCGAAGGGTTTTTCGGAAGCTCACCAGAAGGTTTATTGGAAGTTCACGGAGCTTGCCAAGAAAGATCAGAGCTTGCCAAAGAAGCTCGTTGGAACTCACCAAGATTAAATCGTGAAGTCTAGGAGCTTGCCGGGAGTCCACAGAATGGTTTCCGAGAGCTAATTGGAAGACTGCCGGAAGTTCACCGGAAGCTCACCGGAAGAAGTCTGAACTTGCAGACTTTGTAATAGTTTAGGAAATATCTTTAAATTCATAGTTAGTACGTTAATTAGTGTTATGATTAGGTGTTAATCCTATAACCCAAGTAGGGGCCAATTGGGCCTGAGTTCGGACTGGTTTGGGCCAAGTTTGGAGCCCAACCAGTGAGCTGAAATAGTGTAGGCGGTGGCACCACCAGATTAGGCAGTGGCACCACCCAGAACCCGAGAACTGAGCGGTGGCACCGCCCAGCACCCGAGAGGTTCGGCGGTGGCACCGCCAGCCTCGGAAACCCAAGAGAATTCAAAATTTGAAGCCCAAATTTGAATACTCTTAGGGCCTATAAATACCCCTCAATTCTTAGCAAAGAATACAACTTTTGCAAAGCAATATATTGAGATAAGAGCCTTAGCAAAGTCTTAGTAAGTCTTGTTTTCAATTGCTTGAGTGTTCACCTCATTCTTTCTCTTTGAAAATTTGTAAGAGAGTGAACCACTTATAAAAGGTTGTAAGAGGGGTATTTGTCCTTCCCCTTCAAAGTGATTTCAACCTAATTATAACTTAAAACTACTTAGATTTAGGCAATTATTATAAAGCATTAATCATATGTTGTCCAACATGTCATTACCTCATCGGCGCTTCGTCTAATCCTTCAACGCATCATCCTCTTTTGTGGTCTTTTACCCAATCGGTATGTTGACCTCCGTAACTCTGATCTCCTTGATGCAATGTCCACTCTTCTAGGCCTGATGCTCGAATTCATGGCACGAAGCCTTCTGCCGACACGTCGACCGATCCTCCAGCTAGATATCCAATCTTCTAACATGTTCCACTCCGACTCAACATTGATTCTTACTGCTTTAATTATCTCTTCATGATCGAAGCTAGTCTAGTGTCACTTAAAACGTAAATTAGATCATAAACTCTATCAATTGATTTCATCATCAAAATTCAAGATTCAATACAAATTTAAATCCTTGAGATTTTGGGGTACTAGTGGTACCATCACTAGTAATAAACAGTACCACTACTAGTATTCTTTGACACTGAGTGGAACCATCGCCCAGTCTAGCGATACCACCACTTACCATAGTTTCAAAGACAGTGTCTTGGAGATTGAGCCGTTGGTGGTTCCACCGCCTAGACCGGCGGTACCACCGCCTAGACCGGCGGTACCATCACCTAACCTAACTTTTGGGTCACTGAATGGGCCTTCCACTTGGTCTAAAACAACTCCAATTCGGGCCCAATTGGCCCCTAATTGAGTTAGCCTAATTATATTCTAAACTAACACAATTAGAACTAAAACAACTTCGATCTAGACAATTATTACAAAGCATTAATCATATGTCCGACATGTCATTGGTTCATCCGACGTTTCGTCCGACCCTTTGGCGCATTGTCCTCTCCTTTGGCATCTTACCCAATCAGCATATTGTCTTTCTGAAACATCTGATCTCCTTAGCATAATGTCCGATCTTCTTGGCTCGATGCCCAAACTCATGGCACGAAGCCTTTTGTCGACACGTCAACCGATCATTCGGCTCGATATCCAATCTTCTAACATGTTCCACTTCGGCCCAATATTGATTCTTCCTGCTTTGATCAAATTGTCTCTCCATGATCGAAGCTAGTCCTGCATCACTCAAAACATATATTAGATTACAAACTTATCAATTGATTTCATCATCAAAATCTGAGATTCAACAAAAGAATCTCATAGTCCTTAAGGAACTGGGTGAACTCTGTACTCAAGTACTTACCTTCTCGATCTGATCGAAGAGTCTTGATACTCTTTCTAGTCTGGTTCTCCAATTCATTCTTATACTCTCTGAAATTTTCAAATGCCTCGAACTTATACTTCATCAAGTACATATGTCCAAACTTTGAGAAATCATTAGTAAAAGTAATAAAGTAGGAGTAACCACCTATGGCATGAGTTGACATGGGTCCACCTATAGCAGTTGACATCAAGTATGCCACATAAGGGATTTCAAAGTAATATTTTTTAAAAATAAAGATGCAATAAAAAAAAATAACATGCAGATTTTGCAGAACAATAAATAATCAAGATATGGACTTCTATCTTATTCTGCTCCCACTATTTTTCTAGTGAGTCATGCGACACTCTCAGCATGTAAAATAAAAGTCTCCAATAGACTTCTAGTGAGGATCGAGATCCAATCAACGTCTTAACATAACCTTGAAGAACTCGATCAATCACACTAAGCCTAAAAGGTAGGCAACTCTTTCTAATCACAACTCCTTATAACTCTCATCATATTTGGTCTCCAAACCACTATGGTCTCGAGGGACTTGACCAACCATGATGTTCGGTTAAGTCAATACCATCATTACAAGATGAGTCTAATTCAATGATATACCCTCGAGGGACTTGACCAAACATACTTTGTCCTCAAGTCACTGGTGAGAACTCTATGTTGCAGGCAAGATAGCGAATCGTAATATAGGTGAGCCTCGAGGGACTCGACAAACTCAACTTAGGTTGAGAATTAGTCCCTACCGATAACGATGGAAGGCTACGTGGTGTCACAGCCTTAGCTGGAATTGCCTAAGGCGTGAGGCACCCTTGTGGCCAAAGACGCGAACTTAGCTTGCGTCGCCTAAGTCGCGGGTCACCCTTGTGGAAAAGACGCGAACTTAGCTTGCGTTGCCTAAGTCGCGCTTTGCCCTTGCGATATTGCTCTGCAAGGATCAGCCAACTTGTAACCTCTCGCAGGTCCCGAAGGACCTGTAAAAAGAGAAAGTTGATTAGTTCGAAAGAACGAGCGGCGGAAAAGTCCCGACGTCTCGCGAAAAGGGGAAGCTTTACAAGCAATTCAGCGAGCACCTTACGTGCATAAGAGAAAAGAGGGAGAGGGGGAAAACAAGGGCTTTAGAAGGTTGAATGAACAGCTGCAAGCCCATAAACAGCCGCTCACCTGGTCCCGGGCGCAACAACAAGTTCCTGTCAAGGCAACGTGCGAACTTACGAAAGATTGTTCAACGCCCGGTATATAATCGAAGCCCCATCCAGCCCTGTGCCACCTGGGGGGTTCAAGAGGGCTAAGATGGCTGACGTTTTGGTGAGCGGAGGCAGATTTCAGAAATCAACCTGCGGCACGCGAAAACAGAGTTGTTTTGGGCTGTTTTGGGGCTGTTTTGCTCGGTTCGGTGAGCGGTCGCTTTGTAACGCTGCAGCTTATTCGAACTTACATTTTTACAAGAAAAATGACCCAAAACCAAGAGAAAACATGCTGTCAAGTAGCTATACATGTAGGTGTGAGCGACGAATGATTCGTTGAATGGAGCTGTTGCGAGTGCGCGATGACCGTTCGTGACATTCTCCCCCACTTAAACTGTCGACGCCCTCGTCGACGCTTGTTGATAGTTGTTGATGATTTCTTCTTCATGTTGCAGGGCATCTTCAGGCTCCTAATTGGCTTTAGTTCGGGGAAGCTTTCACCACTTCACCAAGTACTTTGTCTGCTCAACTCCGTTGGGTAGCTTTATCTTGCGGTCTGCCAGAATAGTTTCAACTCGCTTCTCGTAGGAGGCTGTGATGGGAGGCAACCGAGTTGGAACACTTCGAAAAGCATCTTGCGGATCCGAGTGGTAGGCCTTTAGGTTGCTGGCATGAAGAACGTTGTGAATTTTGAACCACACCGGCAGCTACAACTTGTAAGAGACGTTGCCTACCCTGTTGATAATTGGGTTGCGCACCAATCCTTTGTGGACTTTATTCCTAAAGTATTAGAGTGATGCCGGTTGGAGCTTTACCAACACCAAATCGCCAACTTTGAACTCTTGCAGTCGCCTTCCCAAGTTTGCCCACTTCTTCATCCTCTTTGCCGCCTTCTCCAAGTAAGCCCGCGCAATATCTGCATTTCGATGCCACTCCTTTGCGAAGTGATAGGCTGATGGACTACTCCCAGTATACCCAATTGCCATGGTGTGCGGAGTCGACGGTTATTGTCCTGTGATGATCTCAAAAGGGCTCTTATTGGCTACAGAGCTCCGCTGCAAGTTGTAGGAGAATTGGGCAATGTCCAACAGCTTCACCCAATCTCGTTAGTTGGCACTCACATAGTGTCGGAGATATTGCTCTAGGAGCGAGTTTATTCTTTCAGTCTGGCTATCCGTTTGGGGGTGGAGGCTTGTAGAGAAGTATAACTTCGACCCCAACAATTTGAATAGCTCGGTCCAGAATCGTCCCAGGAACCGAGCATCTCGATCACTAATAATATTGTGTGGGACTCCCCAATACTTCACCACATCCTTCATCATCAGCTTGGCCGCCTCCTCTGCTGAACAGTGTAGGGGGGCAGCAATGAAAGTTGCATACTTTGAAAACTGATCGACCACCACGAGTATTGATCCGAGTCTCCCTACAAGTGGCAAGCTAGATATGAAATCTAAGGAAATGCTCTCCCACGACCTTTCTGGTACGGGCAACTGCTCCAAAAGTCCCACCGGCTTCCGCTGCTCTACCTTGTCTTGTTGGCAAGTAAGGCATGTTCGAATATATTCCTCCACATCAGTCCCCATCTTTGGCCAGTAGAAGGCCCTCTCCACGAGAGCCAATGTTCTGTGAATGCTTGGGTGTCCAGCCCAAAGGGAATCGTGACACTCTTTTAAGAGTTCACGCCTCAAATTGTCCACTCGGGGAATATAAATCCTATTCCCTTTTGTGTAAACGAGTCCCTCTTGGACCCAAAATCATCGTGTCATGCCTTCTTTGATGAGCTGCATTAGGATAACTACTTGGGGGTCACTATACAGTCCATCCCTGATTCTGGAAAGGAAGTTGGAGTGCAACTGACTTGCTTGGTTTCCGCCCTCCAATTATGTGGCATTCACACGCTCCACCTTCCGATTCAATGCATCGGCCACGACATTTGCCTTCCCAGGCTTATACTCCATCGCCATGTCAAATTCAGCCAGGAAGTCCTGCCAACGCGCTTGCTTTGGGGAGAGCTTCTTCTGAGTTTGGAAATAGCTCAGAGCGATGTTGTCCGTCCTCAGCACAAATCGCGATCCGAGGAGATAATGTCGCCAAACTCGTAGACAGTGGATTACTGCTGTCATCTCCTTCTCATGCACTGGATACCGCCGCTCAGTCTCGTTGAGTTTGCGGCTCTCGTAGGCCACCAGATGACCCTCCTGCATGAGTACTCCCCCAATAGAGAAGTTTGAAGCATCTGTATGGACTTTAAAAGGCTCCCCATAGTTTGGCAATTTGAGTATTGGTTCTTCCATAACAGCAGCCTTCAGATCTTGGAATGCTATTTCACATTTGTCAGACCACTTCCAAGGCTGCTCCTTCTTTAGCAACTCCGTTAGTGGGGTTGCACGCTTCGAATATCCCGCTATGAAGCGTCGATAATAATTGACGAAACCAAGGAAGGATCTCAACTCTGGCACCTTCTTTGGAGTTCGCCATTCCGCAACCACTTGCACCTTCGACTTATCCATCCGAATGGAGCCATCACCGATTCGATGTCCCAAGAATAATATCTCAGTTTGAGCAAAGTAGCATTTCTCCCTTCTCACGAACAAAGTGTTCTCCCTGAGAACCTTGAAAATCGTCCGAAGGTGCTTGACGTGCTCCTCGAGCGTTTGACTGTAGACGACGATATCGTCCAAGTAGACGACCACAAACTTATCCAAATACTCCTTGAATAGCTGGTTCATGAGAGTGCAGAATGTGGCCAGAGCGTTGGTTAAGCCGAAAGGCAACACCAAGAACTCAAACGTTCCATACCTGGTCACACAGGTAGTCTTTGCTTCGTCGCCTTCAGCAATACGCACCTGCCAATACCCCAACCGAAGGTCGAGTTTTGAGAAATACTTAGCTTTGCCCAATTGTTCGAACAAGTCCGCATTGAGCGGGATGGGATACTTGTTCTTCACTATCACTTTGTTAAGGGCTCGGTAGTCGACGCATAATCGGAGGCTCCCATCTTGTTTCTTTTGGACAAGAATTGGAGCTCCGAAAGGTGCTTTAGAGCTGTGGATGAGACCACCGCTTAGCAGTTCACCTAACTGCTTCCTGAGTTCTGCCAACTCTAGTGGGGGCATGCGGTAGGGTGGTCTCGCTGGAGGCTTCACTCCTGGCTCCAGCTCGATGCTGTGATCCACGCCTCTGTGTGGTGGAAGAGTCTTTGGTAACTCGAGTGGCATAACATCCTTGAACTCTTTCAGGACGTTCGCCACCGTAGCAGGTTCTCGAATGGCCTTCTCGTTGAGTGGCTCTAGCTTCATAGCAGCTACGAATGTTAATTCGTTTTTTCGCACCCCTTTCTTCAGTTGTAATGCCGATATGTGTTGGGGCTCCTTGGTTCCTCTCCGAGAGACGGGAACCACGCAGGGGTCATCGCCTCCCATCATACATAGGGAGTTCAAGAATGGCATTGGCACCAACTTTGTCGCGTGCATAAACTCCATTCCAAGAATCACTTGGAAGTCATCCAATGGCACGGCCATCGTGTCGGTGTTCCCGCTCCATGTCCCGATTTTGATGGGAACACCCTTCGCTAACCCGAAGATTCACCTGGCCTTCGAGTTCACCGCCTTCATTCGGCTTGGGCTCTTCTCCAAGATCAACCCAAGTCGTTGTGCTTCTCGATCGGCTATGAAGTTGTGGGTAGCGCCCGTGTCCACCATTGCACGGGTCGTTTGGCCATTTAGCTTGATGTCCACATACATCAGCTCACTACTTCCTGCTTTTTGTAGCTTTGTCTTGATGTTCTCCCCCACTTGACCCCGCATGGCATTCAACAAACGCATTGCTCCCATTCGGGGTCCTTGCGACTCCTCGTCATCGCTGCTAGATTCAGAACTGCTCGAACTAAGAGCAACAGCTTTGCCTTTGTCCGATCGAGGGGGGTGGATGGAAGTCGTCAAAGCATTGAGTGCCTATTTTTTGTGGGCACTCCCTCACCATGTGCGGTCCTCCGCACAAGAAACATCCTCCAGGTTTTGAGGCTTTGCCTTTCGGGTTTGGCCCTTTGTGGGAACTCTTCTTCTTTTGTTCGCTCCCGAGCTCCTTCCCTTGAGAATGTTTTTGCTAGTCATAGGTGCTCAGCAAGCCAATCACGTGAGTGATGGCACGTGTGACTTAATATAGAATCTTTTTGCTTATTATATTTTGGCATATATCACTTTATAACTATTGCATAAATGCATAGATATATTGTGATGTCCTTGGAATTGTGCAATGGAAATCGGATCGTGATGAGATCACGATAGTGAGATCGATTCACCTTTAAACACATATCCTAAATAATCCCGGTCATAGGTTACTCGAGAGGGATATCGTGATAACCGGACAAACTGGTGTGCTGTATACCCGTCCATATGATGGATGCAGCTGGTCTCATAGCTGCTTGTGTAGGGACACTAGGGATACAGTACAGGTGCTCATTGGAGAATGAGTTCACTAATTGATCCGCTTACGGAATGCTGGATGGTTGATGATACCTTATTGTCAAACAGCGATTCCGTAGTCCTAGTGGTGTATCTGGTCCTTAGACTTGAGACACCAAGGATGTCCTGTATGAGTGCTCCACTCTTTACTACTAGACTTATAGGTTTGGTTGTCCCAGATCTAGTACAACTGGTCATTGGGAGTGGTAGTCGACCTTACGAGGGCTATTGAGTGTCGATGGAGGATCATCCACTCTCGACGTCATGAGAGGAATATCCCATGTGTTCTTGCTCAGACAAATCCCTGGCCAGGGTCATTTGGGTTAAGAGAGAAAGAGTTCTCCGGGAGAATCCGATTAGAGCGAGACTCGAGAAGAAACCATGTGGGTCTGACAACACCATGCTCGATATACGGTCTCTGGTATATTAGATGGATGAGGGACTATAGGTACACGGTAACTGAGGACAGACAGGTCCAATGGATTGGATTCCCCTGTATCATCTGGGGACTACGGCGTAGTGGCCTAGTATGTCCGTAGTCGATGAGTCGAGTGAATTATTACAAAGATAATAATTTACTGAGTTAGAAGGAGTTCTGACAGGTATGACTCACGGCCAGCTCGATATTGGGCCTAGAGGGTCACACACATATGGTAGGCATTGTGATGATATGAGATATCCGACGGAGCCCTTGTCTTATTGGATGCAGATACAATACCCACTAGGGGAGGACCCATTAGGGTTTGACATGGGACATCTATAAATAGGAGGGATTCAGAGCCCCATGGGCTAGAGAGCTTTTGTTTGCCTTTTCTTATTCTCCTCTCCCTCGCCACCTCAAATTAGGCCTGGAGTTTTGAGGAGCATCGTCGCAACCCTACTGTGTGGATCACCGCTAGAGAGGAGGACGCTTGACCTCCTTCACCCTCTCCTAAGGATCTGCAAGGAAACAGGGATATACGATCTCCCTAGGTAACACAATCTACTCTATATGCAGTTTCATGTTTCGTGGATTTTTGTGTACCAATCTTCGCACGACGACGAACATCTCTTTGGGAATCGGGGATTTTGTTTTTCTTGTTATTCCGCTGCGCATATGATGTCGCCCCCAGGGATTCCCTAACAGTGGTATCAAAGCTAGGTTGCTCGTGCGAATGATTGGTTTTGAACTGCGTGTGTTGTGTTTAGGAAGAATTTTGACGTCAAAATTGTTGACGAAAAAATAAGGAAGGGCAGCAATAGTTGCTGCCCTCGATCTGCGTGCGTGCAGCGTAGTCGTAGGCAGGCAGCCCATGGGCAGAGGCGCCGCAGGGCAGCGGCGCCCGCCACCGCTGCTCCCGCGGGCGAAACACCCCACAGGGGCGGTCGCTCGGTGGGACAACACCGCCTGCGGAGGCGGCGGCGCCCGAAGGGGGCACCCACCCGCAGCGGCAGCGCTGCCAGCGGGCGTGCCGCCTACAGGCGAGGGCAGTGCCCTCGCCCCGCCACATAGGTCGCCGCCGGTAGGGTGGCGGCAGCGGCAGTAGTGATTAGGGTTTTCTGGGCAAAAGATAGTTTTGCCCCTCGGAATTTGAGAAATTCCAGTTTTTGTCTTTTGTCCAAATTATGAAAATACCCCTATGAATTCAGAAATTCCCTATAATGTCCTTGATTTCAGAAAATATTAATTAATTAAAAGGTTTAGTTGATTATTATTTTTTATTATTATTATCTATTAGTCCTACATGATGATGATTATTTATACATGTGATGTATGATGTGTGGACGGATGATCATGGACCGTGTGATGTGTGTACCTGTGATTATTATTATTGAGGTTTGCGAACCTCCATTATATTTCTCATTTATTATCAGGCCTGCGTACCTTTGATTAAGTTGTAATCACATGAGGAGGCACAGCGGGAGCGTGGATGCGATAGCGGGACCCACGAGACGGACGATCGTGATGCATCAAGATGTCGATGGAACCGAAATGGACGATCACCGGGCATGGAGATGCACCGTTGCACACATAGATCTTAATGTGAGTGATTAGGCCTACTGGCTCGGGCCTAATCATATTAGGTTGTGGTCCATGATCATATGGTGTAATTGCTTATACACATACTAGATATGTATATATATTTGCATGCGATGTAGATATATATTAAATATGTATATGTGTGACATGTCATATTAGGAGACCAAATCATAGAAACATCTCTCGATAATATTAAGTCGGTAAACGTGAGGCAATTAGATTGACCCACGTGGCCTTCCATCGTTATTAGGAACCGATTCCCGGTGTAGGTTGAGTTGGTCGAGTCTCTCGAGACTCACCTATATCGCGATTCGCTATCTTGCTTATGACATAGAGATGTCACCGGTGACCTGAGGGCATGGTATACTTGGTCGAGTCCCTCGAGGGTATATCATCAAATCAGACTCATCTTGTAACGAAGGTGTTGACTTAACCGAGCATCATGGTTGGTCGAGTCCCTCGAGGCCATGGTGATTCGGAGGCCGAACAAGACGGGAACCACAAGGAGTTGTGATCGACAAGAGTTGCCTACCTTTTAGGCTTAGTGTGATTGGTCGAGTCCCTCGAGGTTACACTAAGACGCTAATTGGATCCTGATCCCCACTAGAAGTCTGCCGGAGACTTCCGTTTCACGTGCTGAGGGTGTCGCGTGACTCGTTAGTAAAATAGTGGGAGCATATTAAGATAGAAGTCCATATCTTAATAGTTTATTTCTTGCAAAATCTGCATGTTATTCATTTCTGCTGCATCTTTATTTTTAGAAAATGTCGCTTTCAAATCCCTTACGTGGCATACTTGATGTCAACCGCCTTACTGGTCCAAATTATACGGACTCAGCGATATGAGATATCTAAGAGCCACTTCCGTGCTAGAATGACTGAGGGGACACCGGTTCAGAACCATGTCCTAAAGATAATTGAGTGGATAGAGAATCTCACAGATCTAGGAATGGTCCTAGAGGATAACTTGTGTGTGGACATTGTGCTTCAGTCCCTACCAGATTCCTTTTCACAGTTCATAATAAATTTTAATATGAACAAGCTTGAAGTGACTCTCCCAAAGCTTCTCAATATGTTGAGGGAGGCAGAGAGTACTATCAAGAAAGAGAAGCCAATTCTCTACACTGGTGAGATCAAAAGGAAAAGGAAAGCAGAAAGGTCCCTTAAGAAGGGAAAGGGCAAGGTCAAACCAGGTAAAACAAAGGTTGCTATGAAAGACCCAGCAAAGGACAAAGGCCAGTGCTTCCACTGTGGTAAAGATGGGCATTGGAAGAGAAACTGCAAAGAGTACCTTGCAGAAAGGGCGAAACAAAAGCTTAATAAAGCTTCAGGTACATTCATGATCAGTCTCCATTTGTCAGACTCTTATTATAACATATGGGTATTGGATACCGGTAGTACTTATCATATATACAATTCGTTGCAGGTTCTGATAAGGCCTAGGAGACTAGAGAGAGGCGAGATGGACCTCAAGATGGGTAATGGAGTACAAGTTGCTGTAGTAGCTGTTGGCGAGGTCACCCTACATCTGCCTAGTGGAGCTTTTATTGCATTAGATGCATGTTATTTTGTTCCTTCTATTATCAAAAATATTATCTCCATTTCATGTTTAACAGTTAGTGGATATAAATTCGTTTTTTAGAACAATGGTTGTTCGATATTATTAGATGATAAGATCATCATGAAAGGAACATTGCATAATGGTTTATTTATATTAGACACCACTCCACATATCATGAATGTAAATGTGTCCAAAAGGAAACGAGATGAGTTAAACAGTGCATACCTGTGGCATTGTAGGCTAGGTCACATCCATGAAAGAAGGATTCAAAAGTTGCTAAATGATGGATATCTAGATCCGTTCGACTATGTGTCATATGCAACTTGTGAGCCTTGCATTCGTGGAAAACTGACCAACTCCTCCATTTAGTGGAATTGGAGAGAGAGTCACTGAGTTGTTGGAACTCATACATAGTGATGTATGTGGACCCATGTCAACTCATGCCATTGGAGGTTACTCCTACTTCATTACATTTACTGATGATTTCTCAAGGTATGGATATGTGTACTTAATGAAGTACAAGTCTGAGGCCTTTGAGAAATTCAGAGAGTATAAGAATGAGGTGGAGAACCAGACTGGAAAGAGTATCAAAACTCTTCGATCAGATCGAGGAGGTGAGTACTTAAGTACAGAGTTCACTCAGTTCCTCAAGGACCATGGGATATTATCCCAATGGATACCTCCTTATACACCTCAGCTCAATGGTGTCTTTGAAAGGAGAAATCGTACATTATTAGATATGGTACGGTCCATGATGAGTTTCGCTGACCTACCCATCTCATTCTGGGGATATGCCCTAGAAACCGTAGCTTACCTTCTGAACAGAGTTCCAACTAAGTTGGTAGTGTCTACCCCATATGAGATATCGAAAGGGAAGAAGCCTGATCTTAAGGTTGTTAAGATTTGGGGCTACCCTGCACATGTTAAAAGATACAACCCCGATAAGTTAGAATCAAGGACAGAGCGATGCAAATTTGTGGGATACCCCAAGGAAACTTGTGGGTATTATTTCTATCATCTCGAGGACCAAAAGGTCTTTGTAGCTAAGAGAGCAATGTTCCTTGAGAAGGAACACATTCTTGGCAGAGATAGTGGGAGAATGATAGAATTGAGCGAGGCTGGAGAACCAAGCTCAAGCACCACTCTACAGCCCGAGTCTGTTCAGGTACCTAATACACAAGTTTCAACTTTACACAGGTCTGATAGAGTATCCCATCCTCCTGAGAGATATGTGGGACATATTAGAGGAGAGGATGCAGAGGATATTGATCCTCAGACCTACGAGGAGGCTATTATGAGTATAGACTCCGTGAAGTGGCAAGAAGCCATGAATTCTCGAGATGGATTCTATGTACTCCAATAAGGTTTGGAACCTAGGCGATGCCTCAAGGTATTGTACCGTCGGTTTGCAAGTGGATCTTTAAGAAAAAAGATCGGAGTAGATGGAAATGTAGAGACCTATAAAGCAAGGCTAGTGGCTAAGGGGTATCGTCAAAGGCAAGGTGTTGACTATGACTAAACCTTTCTCACCAGTAACAATGCTAAAATCCATCATAATTCTATTGGCTATTGCAGCACACTATGATTATAAGATCCGCAGATGGATGTGAAAACCGCATTCCTCAATGGGAACCTCGAGGAGGAGGAGGTGTATATGATGCAACTTCGAGGGATACGTGTCCAAGAACTGTCGGAGATAAGGTGTGTAGGTTGCTTAGATCCATTTATGGATTAAAGCAAGCTTCGAAGTTGGAACATAAGATTTGATGAGGCAATCAGATCTTATGACGTAAAAAACGAAGATGAGCCTTGTGTATACAGAAAGTTAAGGGAGCTTATCACTTTTTTTGGTGTTATATGTGGATGACATCATGATCATTGGGAATGACGTAGGAATGCTATCCACAGTAAAGGCTTGGTTATCTAGACACTTCTCCATGAAGGACTTAGGGGAAGCATCCTATATTTTGGGGATTAGAATCTATAGAGATAGATCCAAGAGGATGCTTGGCTTGTCCCAATCCAGGTACATAGAAACCATTGTCAAAAGGTTTGGCATGGAAAATTCCAAGAGAGGTCTCATACCGATGAGACATGGGATATCGCTTTCTACGAGTATGTCCCCAAAGACTCCAGAAGAAAGGGCGAACATGGATATGATACCTTATGCCTCAGCAATAGGGTCTATCATGTATGCCATACTATGTACTAGGCCTGATATAGCACATGCTTTGAGTGTCATGAGCAGGTATCAAGCAGATCTAGGCTTGGAGCACTAGAAAGCAGTAAAGTGTATTCTTAAGTACTTGAGAAGGACTAAGGATTTTTTACTAGTATATGGAGGTAATAGCCTTAAGGTTGAAGGCTACACTGACTTAAGTTTTCAGTCTGATGTCGATGATAGCAAGTCGAATTCATGGTATGTGTACACCTTGAACGGAGGAGCAGTGTGCTGGAAGAGTTCCAAGCAAGATACCACTACTGACTCGACCATAGAGGCGGAGTACATTGCTGCATCAGATGCAGCAAAGGAGGGAGTTTTGGGTGAAGAAGTTCATTACAGATTTGGGAGTTGTGCCGGGTAGCGAAGAGTCGATCTCCCTATATTGCGACAACAACGGGGCGATTGCTCAAGCAAAGGAACCTAGGTCTCATAAGAAATCTAAGCATGTTCTGAGGAGGTTCCACTTTATCAGAGAGATCGTGACCCGAGGAGATGTAGTAGTGGAAGGAGTTCCATCCGAAGATAACATTGCAGATCCACTAACAAAGCCGTTGTCTCAGATTTGTTTTGAGCATCACATGGGTCTGATGGGGATCAGACACATAGGTGATTGGCTTTAGGTCAAGTGGGAGATTGCTAGTCATAGGTGCCCAGCAAGCCAATCACGTGAGTGATGGCACGTGTGACTTAATATAGAATCATTTTGCTTATTATATTTTGGCATATATCACTTTATAACTATTGAATAAATGCATACATATATTATGATGTTCTTAGATTTGTGCAATAGGAATCGGATCGTGATGAGATCACGATAGTGAGATCGATTCACCTTTAAACACATATCCTAAATAATCCCGGTCATACGTTACTCGAGAGGGATATCGTGATAACCCGACAGACTGGTGTGCTGTATACCCGTCCATATGATGGATGCAACTAGTCTCATAGCTGCATGTGTAGGGACACTAGGGATACTGAAGACAGTGCTCATTGGAGAATGAGTTCACGATTGATCCGCCACGGAATCTTTGGATGGTTGATGATGCCTTATTGTCGGACAACGATTCCGTAGTCCTAGTGGTGTATATCCGGTCCTTAGAGTTGAGACACCAAGGATGTCCCATATGAGTGCTCCACTCTTTGATACCAACCTTTATAGGTTTGGTCTGCCTCGGATCTAGTATAGCGGGTCATTGGGAGTGGTAGTCGACCTTACGAGGGCTATTGAGTGTCGATAAAGGATCATCCACTCTCGGCGTCATGAGAGGAATATCCCATGTGTTCTTGCTCAGACAAATCCCTAGCTAGGGTCATTCGGGTTGAGAGAGAAAGAGTTCTCCGGGAGAATCCGATTAGAGCGAGACTCGAGAAGAAACCGCGTGGGTCTGACAACACCATGCTCGATATACGGTCTTTGGTATATTAGATGGATGAGGGACTATAGGTACACGATGGCGAGGACAGATAGGTCCAATGGATTGGATTCCCCCAGATCGTTATGGGGACTATGCGTAGTGGCCTAGTACATCATCAGAAGTCGATGAGTCGAAAGTGAATTATTACGAGATAATAATTCACCGAAGTTAGAAAGAGTTCTGACAGGTATGACTCACGGCCAGCTCGATATTGGGCCTAGAGGGTCACACACATATGGTAGGCATTGCGATGAATAGAGGTTCGGATATGAGATATCCGACGGAGCCCTTCTCTTATTGGATGCAGATCCAATACCCATTAGGGGAGGACCAATTAGGGTTTGATAGGGGACCTCTATAAATAGGAGGGATTCAGAGCCCCATGGGCTAGAGAGCTCTTGCTTGCCTTTCCTATTCTCCTCTCTCTCTCCACCTCAAAATAGGCCTCGAGTTTTGAGGAGCGTCGTCGCAACCCTACTGTTTGGATCACCGCTAGAGAGGAGGACGCTTGACCTCCTTCACCCTCTCCTAAGGATCTGCAAGGAAACAGGGATATATGATCTCCCTAGGTAACACAATCTACTCTATACGCAGTTTCATGTTTCGCGGATTTTACGTACCAATCTTTGCATGACGACGAACATCTCTTTGGGAATCGGGGATTTTATTTTCTTGTTCTTCTGCTGCGCATGTGATGTTGCCCCCTAAGATTTCCAACACTTAGGAGGTTCCACCTTATCAGAGAGATCGTGTCCCGAGGAGATGTAGTAGTGGAAAGAGTTCCATCCGAAGATAACATTGCAGATCCACTAACAAAACCATTGTCTCAGATTTGTTTTGAGCGTCACAGGGGTCTGATGGGTATCGGACACATAGGTGATTGGCTTTAGGTCAAGTGGGAGATTGCTAGTCATAGGTGCCCAGCAAGCCAATCACGTGAGTGATGGCACGTGTGACTTAATATAGAATCTTTTTGCTTATTATATTTTGGCATATATCACTTTATAACTATTGCATAAATGCATACATATATTGTGATGTACTTAGATTTGTGAAATGGAAATCGGATCGTGATGAGATCACGATAGTGAGATTGATTCACCTTTAAACACACATCCTAAATAATCTCGGTCATAGGTTACTCAAGAGGGATATCGTGATAACCGGACAGACTGGTGTGCTGTATACCCATCCATATGATGGATGCAGCTGGTCTCATAGCTGCTTGTGTAGGGACACTAGGGATACAGTACAGGTGCTCATTGGAGAATGAGTTCACTGATTGATCCGCTTACGGAATGTTGGATGGTTGATGATGCCTTATTGTCAGACAGCGATTTCGTAGTCCTAGTGGTGTATATGGTCCTTAGACTTGAGACACCAAGGATGTCTTATATGAGTGCTCCACTCTTTGATACCAGACTTATAGGTTTGGTTGTCCCAGATCTAGTACAGCTGGTCATTGGGAGTAGAAGTCGACCTTACGAGGGCTATTGAGTGTCGATAGAGGATCATCCACTCTCGACGTCATGAGAGGAATATCCCATGTGTTCTTGCTCAGACAAATCCCTAGCGAGGGTCATTCGGGTTGAGAGAGAAAGAGTTCTCCGGGAGAATCCGATTAGAGCGAGACTCGAGAAGAAACCGTGTGGGTCTGACAACACCATGCTCGATATACGGTCTCTGGTATATTAGATAGATGAAGGACTATAGGTACACGATAACTGAGGACAGACATGTCCAATGGATTGGATTCTCCTGTATCGTCTGGGGACTACGACGTAATGGCCTAATACGTCCGTAGTCGATGAGTCGATTGAATTATTACAGAGATAATAATTCACTAAGTTAGAAGGAGTTCTGATAGGTATGACTCACGGCCAACTCGATATTGGGCCTAGAGGGTCACACACATATGGTAGGCATTGCGATGAATAGAGGTTCGGATATAAGATATCCGACGGAGCCCTTGTCTTATTGGATGCAGATCCAATACCCACTAGGGTAGGACCCATTAGGGTTTGACAAGGGACCTCTATAAATAGGAGGGATTCAGAGCCCCATGGGCTAGAGAGCTTTTGTTTGCCTTTTCTTGTTCTCCTCTTCATCTCCACCTCAGAGTAGGTCTGGAGTTTTGAGGAGCGTCGTCGTAACCCTGTTGTATGTATCACCGCTAGAGTGGAGGACGCTTGACCTCCTTCACCCTCTCCTAAGGATCTGCAAGGAAACAGGGATATACAATCTCCCTAGGTAACACAATCTACTCTATACGCAGTTTCATGTTTTGCGGATTTTTGCGTACCAATCTTCGCACGACGACGAACATCTCTTTGGGAATTAGGGATTTTATTTTTCTTATTCTTCCGCTGCGCATATGATGTCGCCCCCAGGGATTCCCCAACAGTTTTGGAGGGCGATTTCCTGAAGATTGTTTCCTTCTCCCTAGGTCTTCGGAGGAAACAAAGTCGGTGAGTCTTTCTGCAGCAGTAATTGCCCCGACCACATCGGTAACATTCCTCCGATTTAGCTCCTGTTGAGCCCATGGCTTCAAACCATCGAGGAAGCTAAACAACTTGTCCTTCTCGGACATGTCCTGTATGTCCAGCATTAGTGCAGAAAATTGTTTCATATAGTCTCGGATGCTAGTACTCTGGCGGAGTTGTCTCAACTTCCTTCTTGTGACGAACTTTGTGTTCTCTGGTAAGAACTGAGTTCTCAACTCCCGCTTCAATTCCTCCCATGTGTCGACTCGACACTGGCCTTGTTGGATCTCCTCCCAACGGGTTTGCCACTAAAGTTTCGCATCTCCGTTCAGATACATTGTTGCTATAGAAACTTTGGTATCTTCATAATCGGGCCTCGTAGCTTGGAAGTATTGTTCCATGTCGAACAGAAAGTTCTCGAGCTCTTTGGCATCTCTGGCCCCTCCATATCCATGAGGCTCAGGTGCCCTCAAATTTTGTGGTGGTGCAACGTGGGTGTTGCTTCCTCTCGCATTTAGTGTTCTTGTGAGCATGGCCACCTTTGAAGTAAGTTCCGCCACAACATTCTGTAAGTGTTGCATGGAGTCTTTGGTGTCATCAGACAGTCGATCGACTAGGGCCTTGACCTTGTCGATCCTAGACTCTGCTTCCTCTTACGAGCTCTCTACCCCAACAAGCCTTTGTTGGCTATGGTAGAGTTCCTTCATGCTCGCTTCAAGAATATCCAGGCGGGTTTCCGCCGTTGTGAGTCTCTCCTTGTGGCTCTTTTTCCCAGTTAGCGCTCCAGATTGCGCTTCCTCCACTCGTGGAGAGTAGCCACCTTCTCGCTCTTCGTGTTCGCTACCGCACTCCTCTTGAGCGGCTCCAACAGCATGAGAGCAAGTGTGCACATGCAGCCCACCTGCGGCTGCTTGGGGCAAGGGTCCGGATTGCCCCGTCTTGCTTGATTCGTCACGATGCTTTGCCATGACGAATTTGTGAAGTTCGTTCGCTGCTCACTCGAAGTGCTTGCCCGCTCTGATACCACAATGTCACGGCCTTAGCTGGAATTGCCTAAGGCGTGAGGCACCCTTGCGGCCAAAGACGCGAACTTAGCTTGCGTCGCCTAAGTCGCGGGTCACCCTTGCGGCAAAGACGTGAACTTAGCTTGCGTTGCCTAAGTCGCGCTTCACCCTTGCGATATTGCTCCGCAAGGATCAGCCAACTTGTAACCTCTCGTAGGTCCCGAAGGATCTATAAAAAGAGAAAGTTGATTAGTTCGAAAGAATGAGCGGCGGACAAGTCCCGACGTCTCGCAAAAAGGGGAAGCTTTACAAGCAATTCAGTGAGCACCTTGCATGCACAAGAGAAAAGAGGGAGAGGGGGAAAACAAGAGCTTTAGAAGGTTGAACAAACAGTTGCAAGCCCACAAACAGCCGCTCACTTGGTCCCAGGCGCGACAACAAGTTCCCGTCAAGGTAACGTGTGAACTTGCGAAAGAGTGTTCAACGCCCGGTATATAACCGAAGCCCCATCCAGCCTTGTGCCACCCGGGGGGTTCAAGAGGGCTAAGATGGCTGACGTTTTGGTGAGAGGAGGCAGATTTCAGAAATCAGCCCGCGACACGTGAAAACGAAGCTGTTTTGGGGTTGTTTTGCTCGGTTCGGTGAGCGATCGCTTTGTAACGCTGTAGCTTGTTCGAACTTACATTTTTACAAGCAAAATAACCCAAAACCAAGAGAAAACATGCTGTCAAGCAACTGTACATGTAGGTGTGAGCGACGAACGGTTCGTTAAATAGAGCTGTTGCGAGTGCGCGATGACCGTTCGTGACAGTGGGTCAATCTAATTGCCTCACGTTTATTAACTTAACATTATCGAGAGAGAGAATTTAGATTTGGTCTCCTAATATGACATGTCACACACATACATATTTAATATATATCTATATCGCATGCAAATATATTTATATATCTAGTAGGTGTATAAATAATCACATATCACATTAGATAAACATGGACCCTAGCCTAATGTGCTCAAGCCCGAGCCAATGGGCCTAATCACTCACATCAAGATATATATGTGTAGTGGTGCATCTTCATGCCATGTAATCATCTATCTCGTCCTCGTTAGTTCCGTCAGCATCTCGATATATCTCCATTCATCATGATCGTCCATCTCGACCTCGTGGGTCTTGCTATAACTTCCACACTCTCGATGCGCCTCCTTGTGTGAATATAACTTAATCATAGGCACGCAAGCCCGACAATGAATGAGAAAAATAGAGGCTCACAGGCCCCAATAATAATAATGATCATCCATTCAAATTATACATCACATGTACATATCATTATATAGAACTATTAGATAAATAATAATAATAATTAATTAAATCTTTTAATTAACTTTTTTTTTTTGAAATTCGAGATATGCAAGGAATTTTTTGAATTTTGTGGGGTATTTAGGTAATTTGGATAGAAAGGACAAACTATAAAATTTCTAAAATTCCTAGGGGCAAAATAATTTTTTCCTAAAAAACCCCTGATCCCCTTTCCCTGCCTTTCTTATATTGCGGCTGTCGTCACTCCACCGATGACGGTCACTATACCAGGTGGTGCCACCTCTACCAGTGGGCGACTCGCCCATGGGCGGTTTTGCCTGCGGGTTACACTACCCTCGCGAGCAAAACTGCTACCCCCCCGGGCGGTTTTTGTTGAATCTCGGATTTTGATGATGAAACTAATTGATTGTGTTTAGATGTTTAACTGCATTTTGAGTGATGCAGGTCTACTCGATCAGAATTAGACAGTTAACGCAGGAGGAATTGACGTTGCGCCGGAGGAGATCACGTCAAGATATTGGATGGCAGAAGGTTTCGAACGTCGGGCATCGGGCCAAGGAGAGCGGAATTGCGCCAAGGATATCGGGGTTGCGGAGGTCAACCGCCGATTGGGCAACAAGCCGCAAGAGAGGACGATGTGCTAAAGAATCAGACGAAGCGCCAACCAATGATGTGCCGGGCAACAGAATGTCAATTCGCGTTGTAATAACTGTCTAGATCGGAGTAGAGTTTTGGTTTGCATGTGCAGGATTAACTACGATAATGATGAAGACATAAAGTGAAACAAAATGTGGAGTCAAGCATGAAGGATTCGTTGGGAGTTCAAGAGTTCGACGGAAGTCTAAAGGATCGTCGGGAACGCTGTCGGAACTAGCCGAGAATGAGTAGGGAGCTTGCCGAAGGGTTTTTCGGAAGCTCGCCGGAAGGTTCGTGGGAAGTTCGCAGAGTTCGCCGAGAAAGATCGGAGCTTGCCGAAGAAGCTCGTTGGAACTCACCAAGATCAAATCGTGAAGTTTAAGAGCTTGCCGGGAGTCCACTGAATGGTTTCCGAGAGTTTATCGGAAGACCGCCGAAAGTTCGCCGGAAGCTCGCCGGAAGAAGTCTTGACTTATGGACTTTGTAATAGCTTATAAAATGTCTTTAAATTCGTAGTTAGCATGTTAATTAGTGTTAGGATTAGGTATTAATCCTATAACCCAAGTAGGGGCCAATTGGGCCCGAGTTCGGACTAGTTTGGGCCAAGATTGAAGCCCAACTAGTGGGCTGAAAACACTGTAGGCAAGCGGTGGCACCGCCACTGACAGTGACAGGCGGTGGCACCGCCACTGACAGGCGGTGGCACCGCCAGCATCGGGAACCCAACGAGAATTCAAATTTGGAGCCCAAATTTGAATCCTCTTGAGGCCTATAAATAGCCCTCAAATCTCAACTGAGATCACAACCTTTTGAGAAGCTAGAAGTTGAGAAAAGCTTTAGGAAAAGTCTTGTTTTCAATAGCTTGAGTGTTCACCTCCTTTCTTTTCATTGAAATCTTTGTAAAAGGGTGAACCACTTGTAAGAGGTTGTAAGAGGAGTGTAAGAAGGAGGTTGATCTTCGCCTAGTAAAGGAAGATCATTAGTGGATGCCGGTGGCCTCGACGGAAGAGGAATCGGAGGAGTGGATGTAGGTCACGATTGACCGAACCACTATAAACTACCGTCTTCTCTGGTTTGCATTTATCTTATTGTCATTTATATTACTGCAAACCATCTTCACTTTAATGCTCTACTTCTTTGTCTCCTTCTTACATATGCCTTCAAGTTAAAAACGCAATCGAAACGGTTTCAAACGAAACGTTGTTTTTATCATACGAAGTTTCCATAAGTGTTTAAATCGTCGAAAGTTTATCATACTTTACCGCTGCACTAATTCACCCCCCCTCTTAGTGCCGCTCCGATCCTAACAATTGGTATCAGAGCCACGGTTTTCTACTTTGGTTTAACACCCAAATAGAAATGGCTCTTTATGGCTTTCAAGAGGGTCACTCTCTCATTCGTCCTCCCTTTTTCAATGGGACGGACTACACCTATTGGAAAACTCGAATGAGAGTTTTCTTACTTTCGTTGAATCTCGAGCTTTGGAATATTGTCAAAAATGGATTTAAAAAATCTTCTCTTCCGACGAGCGAATGGGATGAATTGGAGAAGAAAGTTTTTGCTTTAAATGCAAAGGCTATGAATGCCTTATATTGTGCACTTGACAAAAATGAATTTAATCGCATTTCAATTTGTGATTCGGCTTTTAATATTTGGAGAACTCTTGAGGTCACTCATGAAGGCACTAGCCGAGTGAAAGAGTCCAAAATCAACATTCTTGTGCACTCTTACGAACTTTTCCGGATGAAACCAAGTGAGTCCATCGGAGACATGCACACCCGTTTCTCGGATGTCATCAATGGACTCAAAGCTCTTGGTAAAAGTTTTTCTAACTTTGAACTAGTCACTAAAATCTTAAGATCCCTTCCAAAAAGATGGGAATCAAAAGTTATGGCTATTCAAGAGGCCAAGGACCTTAAAACATTTCCTCTTGAAGAACTTGTTGGGTCTCTAATGACCTACGAAATGAACAATGTGACAAAAAGAAAACTCGAGAACAACCTTCCAAAGGACACAAAGGATTTGGGACATAGAACACATGAAGACCACTCGAGCATAAGCTCAAGTGATGGTGAACTTAAACTACAAATGAAACAAAAAGAAAAAAGAAAAAAGAATGGAACTACTTGCTTTGAATGCAAGAAGAACAAAAATTGGGATGAATTGAGCTCTTCCGAAGACGAGGAGAAAATCAAGAAAGGTGAGGTGGCAAACTATGCCTCAACCACTCTCAATAATGAGGTAATCGAAATCCCCCTAATTTATTTCGAAATTACATAATACTTTCATGAGTCATTTTTAATTTAGTTTAGGATTAATTTTTTAAAAAAAATTACATGTGTTATGTTAATGTAATAAAATGTTAGATATAAATCTAATGCTTATACACCTAGTAAGATTAATCTTATGTATGTGTTTGAGAAGTAAGAATGTATATTTTGACGATTTCCATATTGATTTTCAATGACGATGCATGGCTTTTGAATGGAAGGCTTGATGATTTTTTTTTTAACCTTATATTTGGTTTTCAAACATGATGTATGGTTTTGACATATGAATAAAATTTGAGCATGCTAAGATAAAGTCAATCGTATAAATTAAAACTAAAGAAGTTTTAGTTATCTATAAGAATCATTCAAAATTATGTTCAATAAAACTAATTCAAAATGATGGAATGAAAATATTAAATGTTTCGATACCATTTTATGCATGAGATTTTAAAAGTTATACATAATGATCTTGATGGTTTTTATGAAGAAATTTATTTTTCGATCCTAAATGATTGATGATATATATGTATATTTTGGCACAAAAAGGATAAAACCATGCTTATATAAAATAATTAAATAGATAAAAGTATTTTTCTTGAATATTCTTGGTTTGATGAATCTATTTTATCATCTTTTTATGAATATCTTAAAAATGATTTTGATTTGATGATTTGAATTTAAATGAGCTTTATCTTGATTTTTTGAGATTTATAACTTGAGATTTACTCTATAAAAATCAAGATCTTGTATCCTCAATGTTCTTTTTAGCATCTACTATCCAAATGAATTATGATTGGTATCATTGCTATATTTCTTCTTATCATGCACTAAAGAGAAAATTTTCCTAAATGAATCATGATTTTTTGGAACCATAATTCTTTTTATGATTCATAATGAATTGAGAAATTTTATATGCTTGAATTAATATTTTGTTCTCTTATAAGATTGAATGAATTTTATCTATATCATGATCTCCTAAGATTTTCCCTTGATTATTATTATAAATCTATGTATACCATTTTGAATCTCTTGAAAGTAATGTTGAGATTTTGATGAATTTGACAATTTAAATTTGAATGAGTTTGTATTCAACTTACGATCTTGATTTCTTGGATTTACTACTTGAGATTCTTTTTTAATCACAATCTCTTCTTTGTACACCTACAATTTTTGTTATTTATAAAAGGAAGATATTTGATTAAATGAATCATGTCTTTTGGTATTCAAATGGTCTTATCTTTGATGATATGATTTTTTTATATCTATGATACAAATGCCTTGAAATGATTGAAATATTTTACACTTTTATGCTCTTCCCTACTTCTTTCTTGTTTTCAATGATAAAATAGGGAGAAGATTTGATCGTGCATGATAGGATATAATTTGACAAAATGGATATCATTATGAAACATTTATGATTGGCAATGATGCATACAATAGTTGTGCTTTCTAATTATGATGTGATGTATTGCATATGATGTAAATCATGATTTAAAATACTATGAGTTATTGCCAAAAAGATATATCATGTATGATATGCTCATAATGTTGATTGATTTATTCAATATCGCGCATGAATGAAATATAAGGTTTTTGAAATAGTGCATGTTTTAATTGGAAAATATAATGATGCACAAATGAGATTGATACTTACCTTTGTCATAATTGATGTAAAGGGTCTTTCCTTATTTTTGACAACGACAAAGGGGGAGATAGCTAGCTTACACAAGACAAGAGAAGCAAAAAATTACAAACGTAGACATCGCAAAAAGGGGCAAAACTTATTAGTTTGCTCATCTCGAAAGCAAGAAATGCTATCTTGTAATCTCAAGCAAATGAGCTATCTTGCCTATTTCAAGAAGCAAAACTTGCAACTTGTACATTGCAATAGGAAGCAAGAATCATGAGCTTACACAAGAAAGCTATCTTGCATTTGCTTTCGAAATTTTTACTAGCTTTTATGTAGTAAAACTTACATATCGTAAAAATTTCCTAGCTCGATCATTTCATTGAAAGAACTTACTATCTTAAACATCACAAAAGTTTGCTACCTTGCATGATATAAAATTTGCTATATCAAACATCATAAATATTGTTACTTGCAAAGAAAAGCAAAGTGCAATCTTACACAAAAAGCAAGTGTTGAATTGCCATGATTGAACTTAAGAATCTTGCTATGCTTTTGTGCTTATATGTTGTGATGAAAATCTAGCTTTATGTTGTAAAAACTTGCATATCTTTTAAAATAGCTAGAGCTACTTCTCCTTTTTGTTGATGACATAGGGGGAGAAGTATATTGATGACTTCATGCAATGAATTGAATATTTTATATATTTGCATGATGGTTTAAATATTTTTTCATAACATGTGATGAATGTTACTTGGATTTGGGATAATCCAAGTGTTCTATCAATGGCATATTGATAGGGGGAGTTTGGTTAAACTCCGGGGAGTTTAGGTTAACTCCGTTAGTCATCAATTAGTTGTCATCATCAAAAAGGGGGAGATTGTTGAATCTCGGATTTTGATGATGAAACTAATTTATTGTGTTTAGATGTTTAACTGCATTTTGAGTGATGCAGGTCTACTCGATCAGAATTAGACAGTTAACGCAGGAGGAATTGACGTTACGCCGGAGGAGATCACGTCAAGATATTGGACGGCAGAAGGTTTTGAACGTCGGGCATTGGGCCAAGGATATCGGGGTTGCGGAGGTCAACCGCCGATTGGGCAACAAGCCGCAAGAGAGGACGAGGTGCTAAAGAATCAGACGAAGCGCCAACCAATGACGTGCCGGGCAACAGAATGTCAATTCGCATTGTAATAACTGTCTAGATCGGAGTAGAGTTTTGGTTTGCATGTGCAGGATTAACTACGATAACGATGAAGACATAAAGTGAAACAAAGTGTGGAGTCAAGCACGAAGGATTCGTTGGGAGTTCAAGAGTTCACGGAAGTCCGAAGGATCGTCGGGAATCTGCCGGGAACTAGCCGAGAATGAGTAGGGAGCTTGCCGGGAAGGGTTTTTGGAAGCTTCGCCGGAAGGTTCGTGGGAAGTTCGCAGAGTTCGCCGAGAAAGATCGAAGCTTGTCGAAGAAGCTCGTTGGAACTCACCAAGATCAAATCGTGAAGTTTAAGAGCTTGGGAGTCCACAGTAATGGTTTTTAGAGTTTATCGGAAGACCACCAAAGTTAAGGAAGCTTCATGGGAAGAAGTCTTGACTTATGGACTTTGTAATAGCTTATAAAATGTCTTTAAATTCGTAGTTAGCATGTTAATTAGGGTTAGGATTAGGTATTAATCCTATAACCCAAGTAGGGGCCAATTGGGCCCGAAGTTGACTAGTTTGGGCCAAGATTGAAGCCCAACTAGTGGGCTGAAAACATCAGAGGCGGTGGCACCGCCTGGGCTAAGCGGTGGCAAACCAAAGGCCCGAGAGCTGGGCGGTAGCACCACTGGCTGGCGGTGGCACCGCCTAGTGCCCGAGAGCTGTGCTAGTCATAGGTGGATTAAAGAAGCCAATCACGCGGGAGTGATGGCAATGTGACTTAATACGTAATCTTTTTTGCTTATTATATTTTGGCGATATCACTTTATAACTATTGCATAAATGCATATATATATTGTGATGTCCTTGGATTTGTGCAATGGGAATCGGATCGTGATGAGATCACGATAATGAGATCGATTCACCTTTAAACACATATCCTAAATAATCCCTATCATAGGTTACCGAGAGGGACATCGTGATAACCGGATAGACCGGTGTGTCAGATATACCCGTCCATATGATGGATGCAGCTGGTCTCATAGCTGCCGTGTAGGGGACACTAGGGATAGAGTACAGGTGCTCATTGGAGAATGAGTTCACCGATTGATTCGCCACGGAATCTTTGGATGGTTGATGATGCCTTATTGTCGACAACCATTCAGTAGTCCTAGTGGTGTATCTGGTCCTTAGACTTGAGATACCAAGGATGTTCTGTATGAGTGCTCCACTCTTTGATACTAGACTTATAGGTTTGGCTGTCCCGCATCTAGTACACCTGATCATTGGGAGTGGTAGTCGACCTTTACGAGGGCTATTGAGTGTCGATAGAGGATCATCCACTCACGGCGTCATGAGAGGAATATCCCATGTGTTCTTGTTTCAGACAAATCCCCGGGCCGGTCATTCGGGTTGAGAGAGAAAGAGTTCTCCTCGGAGAATCCGATTAGAGCGAGACTTCGAGTAGAAACCGTATGGGTTCGACAACACCATGATCGATATACGGTCTCCGGGATATTAGATGGATGAGGGACTATATGTACATGGTGGCGAGAGACGCAGGGCAGGTCCAATGGATTGATTCCCCTTTATCGATCGGGGACTACTGGCAGAGTGGCCTAGTACGTCCCAGTAGTCGATGAGTCGAAAGTGAATTATTACGAGATAATAATTCACTAAGTTAGAAGGAGTTCGACAGTATGACTCACGGCCCACTCGATATTGGGCCTAGAGGGTCACACACATATGGTAGGCATTGGGATGAGTAGTGGTTCGGATATGAGATATCCGACGGAGCCCTTGTCTTATTGGATGCAGATCCAATACCCACTAGGGAAGGACCCATTAGGGTTTGACACGGGATCTCTATAAATAGAAGGGGATCTACACCCTCATAGGCTAGAGTCTTTGCTTGCCCTTCCTATTCTCCTCTCCCTCTCCACCTTAGAGGCCCGGAGTTTTGAGGAGGGTCGTCGCTACCCGGGCTGTGGTGGATCACCGCCAGAGAGGAGGACGCTTGACCTCCTTCACCCTCTCCTAAGGATCTACAAGGAAACAGGGATATACTGATCTCCCTAGGTAACACAATCTATATATGCAGATTTTGTGTTTTATGGATTTTTTGCGCACCAATCTTTCGCGACTACTAACAACATCCGTTTGGGAATCGGGATTTTTGTTTTCTTGTTCTTCCAAGCATATGATGTCGCCCGCTGATTTCCCCAACAGTGGTATCGAGCCGTGTTGTTCGTGCGAATGATTGGTTTTGAACCGCGTGTGTTGTGTTTAGGAAGAATATTGACGTCAAAATCGTTGACGCAAAAGCGAGGAAGGGCAGCAACAGTTGCTGCCCTCGATCTGCGTATGCGGCAGCGCAGCCGGGGCGGGCAGCGAAACACTGTCGCCTGCAGCAGCCGGGCCAGCGGTCCGTTTGCAGAAAGCTTTGCCGGCCGCTGGGGTCGGGGTTCCACGGGCAGAGGCGCCAGGGCCGACACCTACCGCCGTTGTTCTCCCGGGCTTAAACCCCCCCAATGTGGGCGGCCGCCTGGCGGGACAGCACCGCCACTAGCGGGCGCCCGAAGGAGGCGCCCACCAGCGAAGGACGCCGCCGCCAACGGTGGAAGCCGATTGGCAGGCGAGGGGCGGTGCCCTCGCCCGCCAAGATAAAGCCGCCGCCAAAGAGGTGATGGCGGCGGCAGCGACAGCAGCAGAGGAAATTAGGGTTTTGGGCAAAAGGACAGTTTTGCCCCTGTGAATTTGAGAAATTACAGTTTCTGTCTTTTGTCCAAATTACGAAAATACCCTTAGGGATTGAAAAATTTCCTACATGTCCCTGATTTCAGAAAAATATTAATTAATTAAAAAGTTTAGTTGATTATTATTATTTTTTTATTATCTAGTAGTCCTACATGATGATGATTATTTATACATGTGATGTATGATGTGTGGACGGATGATCATGGACCGTGTGATGTGTGTACTTGTGATTATTATTATTGAGGTCTACGAACCTCCATTATATTTCTCGTTTATTGTCGGGCCTGCGTGCCTATGATTAAGTTCTAATCACATGAGGAGGCGAGGGGGAGCGTGGATGCGAGAAGGGACCCACGAGACGGACGATCCCGATGCATGGAGATGCATTAAGATGTCGAATTTAAAACCGACGAGGACGAGATGAACGATCACGGGGCATGGAGATGCACCGTTGCACATAGATCTTGATGTGAGTGATTAGGCCCTATCGGCTCGGGCCTAATCATATTAGGTTGTGGTCCATGATCATCCGATGTGATTGCTTATACACATACTAGATATGTATATATATTTGCATGCGATGTAGATATATATTAAATATGTATATGTGTGACATGTCATATTAGGAGACCAAATTATAGAAACATCTCTCGATAATATTAAGTTCGTAAACGTGAGGCAATTAGATTGACCCACGTGGCCTTCCATCGTTATGAGTAGGAACCGATTCCGGTGTAGGTTGAGTTGGTCGAGTCCCCGAGACTCACCTATATCGCGATTCACTATCTTGCTTTACGACATAGAGATGTCACCGGGTGACCTGAGGACATGGTATGTTTGGTCGAGTCCCCTCGAGGGTATATCATCAAATCGGACTCATCTTGTAACGAAGGTGTTGACTTAACCGAAAGCATCATGGTTGGTCGAGTCCCTCGAGGCCATGGTGATTCTGGAGGCCGAACAGACGGGAATCACAAGGAGTTGTAATCGGCAAGAGTTGCTTACCTTTTAGGCTTAGTGTGATTGGTCGAGTCCCTCGAGGTTACACTAAGACGCTGATTGATCCTCGATCCCCACTAGAAGTCTCATTGAGACTTCCGTTTCATCTTTGAGGGTGTCGCGTGACTCGTTAATAAAATAGTGGGAGCATATTAAGATAGAAGTCCATATCTTGATAGTTTATTTCTTGCAAAATCTACATGTTATTCATTTTCGCTACATCTTTATTTTTCTAAAATGGCTTTCAAATCCCTTTACGTGGCATACTTGATGTCAACCGACATTGGTCCAAATTATCTGGATTGGCTCAGAAACTTGAGAATTGTTCTCACAAAGCCGGAGAAAATCGGTACGCCCTTGATACAAAGTGATGCCTACGCCCGAAGAAGGGGCAAGCGAGGATGAGATTGCTCGCTACGTGAAGTATATTGATGACTCCACTCTTGCTTAGTGCTATATGTTGGGCTCTATGACTCCAGAGTTACAGAGACAACATGAAAAGATGGATGCCAGATCCATTCTCCTACATGTCCGCAAATTGTTTGAGGAACAGGGAAGGACTCAACGATATGAGATATCCAAGAGCCTTTTCCGCGCTAGGATGACTGAGGGGACACCGGTTCAGAACCATGTCCTAAAGATGATTGAGTGGATAGAGAAACTCACAGGTCTAGGAATGGTCCTAGGGGATAACTTGTGTGTGGACATTGTGCTTCAGTCCCTACCAGATTCCTTTTCACAGTTCATAATGAATTTTAATATGAACAAGCTTGAGGTGACTCTCCCAGAGCTCCTCAATATGTTGAGGGAGGCAGAGAGTACTATTAAGAAAGAGAAGCCAGTTCTCTACACTGGTGAGACCAGAAAGAAAATGAAAGCAGAAAGGTCCCTTAAGAAGGGAAAGGGCAAGGGCAAATAAGGTAAAGCAAAGGTTGCTAAGAAAGACCCAGCAAAGGACAAAGGTCAGTGCTTCCACTGTGGTAAAGATGGGCATTGGAAGAGAAACTGCAAAGAGTACCTTGCAGAAAGGGCGAAACAAAAGCTTGATGAAGCTTCAGGTACATTCATGATCAGTCTCCATTTGTCAAACTCTTATGATAACACATGGGTATTGGATACCGGTAGTGCTTATCATATATGCAATTCATTGTAGGTTCTAGCAAGACCTAGGAGACTAAAGAGAGGCGAGATGGACCTCAAGATGGGTAATGGAGCAAAAGTTGCTGTATTAGCTGTTGGCGAGGTCGCCCTACATCTGCCTAGTGGAGCTTTTATTGCATTAGATGCATGTTATTTTGTTCCTTCTATTATCAAAAATATTATCTCCATTTCATGTTTAACAGTTAGTGGATATAAATTTGTTTTTGAGAACAATGGTTGTTCGATATTATTAGATGATAAGATCATCACGAAAGGAACATTGCATAATGGTTTATTTATGTTAGACACCACTCCACATATCATGAATGTAAATATGTCCAAAAGGAAACGAGATGAGTTGAACAAAGGCATACCTGTGGCATTGTAGGCTAGGTCACATCCATGAAAGAAGGATTCAAAAGTTGTTAAATGATGGATATCTAGATTCATTCGACTATGTGTCATATACAACTTGTGAGCCTTGCATTCGTGGAAAATCTGACCAAATCTCCATTTAGTAGAATCGAGAGAGAGCCAATGAGTTGTTGGAACTCATACATAGTGATGTATGTGGACCCATGTCAACTCATGCCATTGGAGGTTACTCCTACTTCATTACATTTTATGATGATTTCTCAAGGTATGGATATGTGTACTTAATGAAGTACAAGTCCGAGGCCTTTGAGAAATTTAGAGAGTATAAGAATGAGATGGAGAACCAGACTGGAAAGAGTATCAAAACTCTTCGATCGATCGAGGAGGTGAATACTTAAGTACGAGTTTACTCAGTTCCTCAAGGACCATGGGATATTATCCATATGGACACCTCCTTATACACCTCACTCAATGGTGTCTCGAAAGGAGAAATCGTACATTATTAGATATGGTACGGTCCATGATGAGTTTTTCACTGACCTACCCATCTCATTTTGGGATATGCCCTAGAAACCCAGCTTACCTTTCCGAACAGAGTTCCAACTAAGTCGGTAGTGTCTACACCATATGAGATATGGAAAGGAAGAAGCCCGATCTTAAGGTTGTTAAAATCTGGGGCTGCCCCTGCCCATGTTAGAAGACACAACCCCGATAAGTTAGAATCAAGGACGAGCGATGCAAATTTGTGGGATACCCCAAGGAAACTTGTGGGTATTATTTCTATCATCTCGAGGACCAAAAGGTCTTGGTAGAAAAGAGAGCAGTGTTCCTTGAGAAGGAACACATTCTTGACTGAGACAGTGGGAGAATGATAGAATTGAGCGAGGTTGGAGAACCAAGCTCAAGCACCACTCTGACCGAGTCCATTCGGTACCTAATACACAAGTATCAACTTTACACAGGTCCGATAGAGTATCCCATCCTCCCCGAGAGATATGTGGGACATATTAGAGCAGAGGATGTAGAGGATATTGATCCTCGGACCTCACGAGGAGGCTATTATGAGTATAGACTCCAGGAAGTGGAAAGAAGCCATGAATTCGAGATGGATTATATGTACTCCAATAAGGTTTGGAACCTAGTTGATGCTGCCCAAGGTATTGTACCCATCGGTTGCAAGTGGATCTTTAAGAAAAGATCGGAGTAGATGGAAAGGTAGAGACCTATAAAGCAAGGCTAGTGGCTAAGGGGTATCGCCAAAGGCAAGGTGTTGACTACTTGATGAAACTTTTCACCCGTAGCAATGCTAAAATCCATCGAATTCTATTGGCTATCAGCACACACTATGATTATGAGATCCGCGATGGATGTGAAAACCGCATTCCTCAACGGGAACCTCGAGGAGGAGGTGTATATGATGTAACCTGAGGGATTCGTGTCCAAGAACTGCCCAGATAAGGTGTGTAGGTTGCTTAGATCCATTTATGGACTAAAGCAAGCTTCCCGAAGTTGGAACATAAGATTTGATGAGGCAATCAGATCTTATGACTTCGTTAAGAACGAAGATGAGCCTTGTGTATACAGAAAGGTAAGTGGGAGCGCTATCACCTATTTAGTGTTATATGTGGATGACATCCTCATCATTGGGAATGACATAGGAATGCTATCCACAGTAAAGGCTTGGTTATCTAGACACTTCTCCATGAAGGACTTAGGGGAAGCATCTTATATCTTGGGGATTAGAATCTATAGAGATAGATCCAAGAGGATGCTTTGGCTTGTCCCAATCCAGGTACATAGAAACTATTGTCAAAAGGTTTGGCATGGAAAATTCCAAGAGAGGTCTCATACTGGATGAGACATGGGATATCGCTTTTCTACCTAATATGTCCCCAAAGACTCCAGGAAGAAAGGGCGAACATGGATATGATACCTTATGCCTCAAGAATATAGTCTATCATGTATGCCATGCTATGTACTAAGCCCGATATAGCGATGCCCGAAAGTGTCACGAAAGGTGTATCGTGGATCCGTGCTTGGAGCACCGGAAAGCAAGAAAGTGTATCCTTAAGTACTTGAGAAGGACTAAGGATCTTTTACTAGTATATTGAGGTAATAGCCTTAAGGTTGAAGGCTACACCGACTCAAGTTTTCAACCGATGTCGATGATAGCAAGTCGAATTCAGGGTATGTGTACACCTTGAATGGAGGAGCAAAGCAGTGTCTTTGGAAGAGTTCCAAGCAAGATACCATCTGCCGACCGACCACGAAGTGGAGTACACATTGCTGCATCGATGCAAGAAAGGAGGGAGTCCGGGTGAAGAAGTTCATCACAGATTTGGGAGTCGATACAGATAGCGACAAGTCGACTTCCTTATATTGCGACAACTATAGGGTGATTACTCAAATAAGGGAACCCGGTCTCATCGAAGTGTTCGAGGAGGTTCCAAACTTATAAGAAAGATCAGAACTTGAGGAGATGTAGCAGTGGAAAGAGTTCCATCCAAGATAACATTGCAGATCCACCGACAAAGCAGTTGTCTCGATTGTCTTTGAAGCTGTCACGTGAGTCCGATGGAGATCGCACACATAGGTAATTGGCTTTAGGTCAAGTGGGAGATTGCTAGTCATAGGTGCTCAGCAAGCCAATCACGTAAGTGATGGCACGGTGACTTGATACAGAATCTTTTGCTTATTATATTTTGACGATATCACTTTATAACTATTGCATAATGCATATATATATTGTGATGTCCTTGGATTTGTGCAATGGGAATCGGATCGCGTGATGAGATCACGATAATGAGATCGATTCACCTTTAAACACATATCCTAAATAATCCCGGTCATAGGTTACTCGAGAGGGACATCGTGATAACCGGATAGACCGGTGTGTCTGTATACCCGTCCATATGATGGATGCAGCTGGTCTCATAGCTGCTCGTGTAGGGACACTAGGGATACAAGAGCAGTGCTCATTAGAGAATGAGTTCACTAATTGATCCGCTTTTACGGAATGCTTTGGATGGTTGATGATGCCTTTATTGTCGGACAACCATTCCGTAGTCCTAGTGTCAGATCCGGTCCTTAGACTTGAGACACCAAGGATGTCCTGTATGAGTGCTCCACTCTTTGATACCAGACTTATAGGTTTGGCTGTCCCGCATCTAGTACAAGGTGGTCATTGGGAGTGGTAGTCGACCTTACGAGGGCTATTGAGTGTCGATAGAGGATCATCCACTCTCGGCGCCATGAGAGGAATATCCCATGTGTTCTTGCTCGGACAAATCCCTAGCCGTGGTCATTAGGGTTGAGAGAGAAAGAGTTCTCTGGGAGAATCCGATTAGAGCGAGACTTCAGTAGAAACCGTATGGGTCCGACAACACCATGCTCGATATACGGTCTGGGATATTAGATGGATGAGGGACTATATGTACATGGTGGCGAGGACGCATGTGTCCAATGGATTGGATTCAGATCGTCTGGGGACTACGGCAGAAAGTGGCCTAAACGTCCATAGTCGATGAGTCGAGTGAATTATTACAGAGATAATAATTCACCGAAGTTAGAAGGAGTTTCGATAGGTATGACTCACGGCCAGCCGATATTGGGCCTAGAGGGTCACACACACATGGTAGGCATTGCGATGAGTAGAGGTTGGATATGAGATATCCGATGGAGCCTTTGTCTTATTGGATGCAGATCCAATACCCACTAGGGAAGGACCCATTAGGGTTTGACACGGGATCTCTATAAATAGGAGGGATTCACAGCCTCATAGGCTAGAGTCTTTGCTTGCCCTTCCTATTCTCCTCTCCCTCTCCACCTTAGAGGCCTGGAGTTTTGAGGAGGGTCGTCGCTACCCTACTGTGTGGATCACCGCTAGAGAGGAGGACGCTTGACCTCCTTCACCCTCTCCTAAGGATCTGCAAGGAAACAGGGATATACGATCTCCCTAGGTAACACAATCTCTATATGCAGTTTTGTGTTTTCATGGATTTTTTACGCACCAATCTTCGCCACGACGACTAACATCCGTTTGGGAATCGGGATTTTTGTTTTCTTGTTCTTCCTGCGATATGATGTCGCCCCCGCTGATTTCCCAACAAGCTGGGGGTAGCATCGCTATTTGGGCGGTGGTGGCACCAAAGACTATCATCAATCAACGGATACAGGATAAAGCGGTGGCACCGCCAAAGATCGGAACCTAACGAGAATTCAAATTTGGAGCCCAAATTTGAATCCTCTTGAGGCCTATAAATACCCCTCAAATCTCAGTTGAGATCACAACCTTTTGAGAAGCTAGAAGTTGAGAAAAGCTTTAGGAAAAGTCTTGTTTTCAATAGCTCGAGTGTTCACCTCCTTTCTTTTCATTGAAATCTTTGTAAAAGGGTGAACCACTTGTAAGAGGTTGTAAGAGAGGTGTAAGAAGGAGGTTGATCTTCGCCTAATAAAGGAAGATCATTAGTGGATGCCGGTGGCCCTAATTTTAAAGAGGAATCGAGGAGTGAATATAGGTCACGATTGATTAGAACCACTATAAACTACCGTTTTCTCTGGTTTGCATTTATCTTATTGTCATTTATATTACTGCAAACCATCTTCACTTTGATGCTCTACTTCTTTGTCTCCTTCTTACATATGCCTTCAAGTTAAAAACGCAATCGAAACGGTTTCAAACGAAACGTTGTTTTTATCATACGAAGTTTCCGTAAGTGTTTAAATCGTCGAAAGTTTATCATACTTTACCGCTGCACTAATTCACCCCCCCTCTTAGTGCCGCTCCGATCCTAACAGTTTTGCTCGCAGGTGGTGCTACCCCCGCAGGCGGGCGCCCTTTGGGTAGTTTTGCCCACGGGCGCACCACTCATAAGCAGCACTACAATCGCCCTTAGGCGGTGCTGCCCACGCGAGCGTGCGCCCCTACGGGCACCGCTGTGGGTGTTGCCTGCAGGTACCACCCATGTGGCTGCAAGCGCAGTGCCTGCACATAGACAGCTCTGCCTACAGTTGCAATTGGGTGTAGGAACAATTGTAGGAATGGGCACCATGCTGCTTGCTTGCGGGTGCCACCGCTGTAGGCGGCTGCATACACGCAGATGGTAGCAAGACTGCCATTTGCAAGGATAGCAATAGTTGCTGCCCTTTCTCACTTTTGTGTCAATGATTTTGACATCAAAAGTCTTTCTAAAATACAACACACATAGTTTAAAATCAATCTTTCACATGAATAATCTGACTCTGATACCAGGAAAATCTAGGGGCAACATTACATGCGCAGCGGAAGAATAGAAAATAAAAATCCTCAAATTTTCCAAAAAATATATTCGTCATCGTGTAAAAATTAGTGCACAAAAACCTATGGAGCTTAAAAGCACATGTGAAATAGTTATGTTATCTAGGGAGATCGTATATGCTTGAATCCTACAGATCTATAGGAGAGGATGAAGGATGTCAAGCGTTCTCCTCTCTAACGGTAATCCACACAGCAGAGCTGTGATTATGCTTCTCAAATCATTGTCTAAATCTCCACACCTAATATTTGAGGAGGAGAATGGGAGAGGAGAATAGGAGGTGGCAACCAAAAGGTCTCTGGCCTTTGGGTCTTTGGTTCCCTCCTATTTATAGAGGCCCCTATCAACTTAATCTTAATGGATCCTATCATATTGGGTATTAGATCTCCATCCAACTACCCAAGTCTTCCAGATTAGTGAATCTCTATCTAATAATCTCTCATTGTCTCTTATTGGATCTCATTCATAGGATCCAATAATTCAGGGGCTTATTGGATATCTAATAAGATATGGGCTATGATGGATATCTTATATCAAAACCTCTACTTGTCTCAACGCCTACCATATATGTGTAACCCTCTAGGCCCAATATCAAGCTGGCAATGAGTCATACTTGTCAGAACTCTTTCTGGCTCAGTGAATTATTATATTCATAATAATTCACTCGACTCATCAATTGCGGACGTATAAGGCCACTACGCTATAGCCCTTAGACGATATTGAGGAATCTAGTCCTTTAGACCTATCTATCCTCAATTACCATATATATATAGTCCCTCGTACATTTAATACCCTAGAGATCGTATATCAAGCATGGTACTATCAGACCCATATGGTTTCTACTCGAGTCTCGCTCTAATTGGATTTTCCCATAGAACTCTTTCTCTCTCAATCCGAATGACTCTAGCTAGGGATTTGTTTGAGTAAGAACATATGAGATATTCCTCTCATGAGTTCTTGTCTATCGACACTCAATAGCCCTCGTAAGGTTGATTGCCACTCACGATGACCGATTATGCTATATTTGAAACTTCCAAACCTATAAGTCTGGTATCAAAGAGTGGAGTACTCACACAGGACATTCTTGGTATCTCAAACCTATGGACCAAGTATACCACTAGGACAACGGAATCACTATATGATAATGAGGTATCATTAACAATCCAACATTTTGTAAGCGGATCAATTAGTAAACTCATTCTCCAATAAGCACCTGCATTGTAGCCCTAGTGTCCCCACACGAGCAACTATGAGATCAGCTGCCTCCATCATATAAACAGACATATAGCATATCAATTTGTCTGATTATCTCGATATTCCTCTCGAGTAACCTTTGACCAAAATTATTTAGATATTGTGTTTAAAGGTGAATCAGTCTCATTATTATGATCTCATCAGAATATGATTCCCATTGTATAGATCCATGGACATAACAATATATATATGCAACAAGTAATATAAAGTGATAAAATCTCAAATAATATAATAAAAAAAATGTATATCATGTCACATGTGCCATCAGTAGGATTATTTGGAGTATGTGTTTAAAAGTGAATCGGTCTTATTATCGTGATCTTATCACGATCTGATTCTCATTATATAGATCCATGCACATCACTATATATATATATATATATATATATATATATATATATATATATATATATATATATATATATATATATATATATATATATATATATATATAAAGTGATAAATATTAAATAATATAATAAGTAAATAAAATGTGTATCATGTTACACGTGACACCTATGACTAGCACCAATAAGAGCCAATGAGATTGGATAGAGATCCACTAATCTAAAAAGTTTGGATAATTAGATAGAGATCCAATACCCAATAGGATAGGATCCATTAGGGTTAAGTTGATAGAAGGCTTCTATTAATAGAAGAGAACCAAAAGGTGGCTTGGCTTCTTGGTTACCACCTCCTATTCTCCTCTCCCCTTCTCCTCCTCAAATAATAGGTGTGGAGATTTAAATGTCACATGTGTCATCACTCAATATATATATATATATATATATATATATATATATATATAATATCAAATAATATAATAAGTATAAAAATGTGTATCATGTCACACGTGCCATCACTCATGTGATTGGCTTGTAGGACATCTATGACTAGCACCAATAAGAGTCAATGAGATTGGATAGAGATTCACTAATCTAAAAAGTTTGGGTACTTGGATAGAGATCCAATACCCAATAGGGTAGGATCCATCAGAGTTAAGTTGATATGGGGCTTCTATTAATAGAAAGAACCAAAAGGTCATAGGCTTGGCTTCTTGGTTGTCACCTCCTATTCTCCTCTCCCCTTCTCCTCCTCATATAGTAGGTGTGGAGATTTGGATAGCAATTTGATTTTTTAGCTCTAGCTAGAGAGGATGACACTTGACCTCCTTCATCCTCTCCCACAGATCTGTAGGAATTCAGGGATATACGATCTCCCTAGATAATATAACTATCTTACGCGTGGTTTTTAGTTTGTAGATTTTTGCGTATCAATCTTCGTACGACGATAAAACCTTTTTATGAAAATCTCGGATTTTATTTTATGTTCTTTCACTGCACATATGATATGATGTTACACTGAGATTTTCCTACAATAACTAATAATATAAGTGTAAATAGAGGGGGCTAAAGGTGTAGAGGCAAGAGGGGACTTGGTGAGGGAAGTTAGGAGAGTGGGGGCCAACAAAACTTGCGTCGCATGGATGAGAGCGAGGTGAGAAGGGGTAAGTTCAATGAAGGCCAATAGGAATATGTAGAGGTAAAAAGGAGTTTAATAAAAGTCGAGGGTCTGACATTAAGGGTAATGACATCATTTAAAAAAAAAAAACACTCCACAAGAATTTTTTAAGGCGATAAACATTAAGGGTAATGACATCAGTTAAAAAAAAAAAACACTCCACAAAAATTTTTTTAAGTTACTAACTGAGAATTTTTCAAAAATAGAGAATTTTTTTTGCATGAACTTACCCATTAGTTTTTTTCCTTCGTATTTAGATTATTTGACGATATATCGAAATCTAATTAAATGATAACAAGAATATTTTGTTAAACAGAAATATGGATTTGCAAGCAAAAAAAAAAAAGAACAAATTATGTAACAAAATCTAAATAATCAATTAATATGATCCAAATTTTGGTTAAAAAATAAGGTAAAATATATTAGAGTTTAAAGAAGCAAAGAAACGTTTGCAAATAGCGCTGTAGAATAAAGCTGCATTGGATTTGTCGCTTTAATGAATTTATGTTAAAAAAATACAAAATAAATAAATATACGATTGTCATAAATAATTATTTACATAAATATAAAAAAAGGAGATCATTGAGAATATAATATAAAACTGCATAATTTTTCTCCTAGTGTGAGTTCTCAATGAGATTTTTTTTCCATGACATGATCCTGATGATATCTTCTTATGCATCCGAAGAATCTTGATGAAGTATCTTTCAGCAAATCAGCAATAAAATCAAAATAAGAATACTTTTCTAGTTTTCATATGTGTTTATTAAAAAATATATCTAATCAAAGGCGAATTCATGAAAAAATCTATATTTTCAATAAATTCAAAGTTAGGGTCCCAATTTTTTTAAAAAAAATTCACAAAATATTTTTTTAAATGATAATATTATCCTTGTCGAACACCACCTCCGTCCAATTCCATCACTTTCGTCGAACCCTACTAGCTCTCATTAGACACACTCTATCTTTATAAACCTCACTAACCCCCATCGAATTTGCCCTTGCTATTCTTGCCCTTGGTATAAATGGTCACTGGCCCTCGTCATCCTAACTCCCTTCCCTCGATCCCGTTGGATTTATCCATGCCTTCATAATAGTAGTCCCCTCCTTCCTACAACTCTCTTTGTTTGTGCTACAGAAAAGGAGCATAAGGATGAGTTTAACCAGATAGAGAAAAAGTTAGGGTAAGGAGGGCCAACAATTGCTTATGCTACGAGTGAGAATGATGGCTAGGTGCACAAGTGTGAGTCTGATGGGAGCCAACAAGGTCCATAGGTCTAACAAGGATAACAGGATCCGTGGAGAGGAGACAGGGTAAAATGATATTTTCAAATAAAAATGAGCAAAGATATGTGTTTTGTTTTTTGGTTTTTGGTAATTCACCCTCAAACCAATATATGAAATTATTAATTAGATAAACAAAAAAATCGAGAAAATGATACAAATGACTGATTAACCATCATGATATTTAACAAAAAGTATTAGGAAACAACTGGAACAGCGACAAATGACTGAAACAGAACATTTCATTAAATCGACATGATATTGTATCTCCCCTTCTGTTTCTTCCTCACTTGCTGTCCTCTTTTTTTCTTATTTTTTCTGTTTTTCCTTTTATTTTACTCGCACAACCTGCCACCTCTAAACCTCAATTGTGTTCTTATGGTGACTATTTTTGGGCAAACGATCGATGGTGAAGATCGAGATGGATCAGGTACGATAATCACGTTCTATGTCATGCGTTGCTATTAGTTTGATACATGAAATTAATCCTTATAATTGCTTTAAATTCCAAGAACATTTGAAATATTTTGTTTATGAATAGAAAAACTAGAAAAACCGATTTCAAAGTAGTGTTCGATTGAATACATATTAATTTAACATTCAATTAAGAACCTCGCATGTAGATAAGATAAAGGAGAAACATGGCAGCTGGAATGCATAGTGGTCGTGAAGATGTACAGCTTCCGAATCGAAGCAGATAACCTACTTCAAAACAACACACTCGGGGATACTAATTTCTTATTGCTTCCACACATGGGTGTAACTATTTAAATGTACTCACAAGAAGGAAATATATCTGGTTGATGCACATATAACAAAAGTGTAGTCATATATTATTCACAATTCTGGGTGTATAAATTTATAGTTTGGATACTAAATCATGATGAGTTTTTGGGTCAGTCATGATTTGTGCTTCAGGGATACGAGGGTTGATGGTTGATAAGTAACATAAATAAAAAAATATATGCCACTAAGAAAAAATTATTCCATATTGTAACACAATGAGACAATAAGTCTAATTACCTGCAAGAAAAAAGTGGTGAAGATTTATGACTAGAAAGAAAGTACAAATATAATTTTTTATCATACTATGTTCGATATAAATAGCATGAAAGCCAGGAAATTCATATCCAGTAGCAGTCAACTCTAAAACTTGATGCCAAACTAATGCCATCTACTAAACCATCAGCAACCTTGAGGGTGTCATTTATCATCTCAATATTGTGCACATGTCATTTATCAACCCAAAAAAGTTAGAAAACCCAATTCCAAGTAATAGCCTAATGCAAGTTGAAGTCAATCAAATGTACAAATGCACATTAGGCAACTAAGGAGGGAGTCTTAGACATCATTATTAATTTTGAAGACATGGTCTTGTTTACTTGGCAGTTGCTCGCAGCATTTAGGATAAAGAAAATACACCACACAATACCAGATGAAATCAAGTAATGCTACAATAAAAAAGAAAAAATATTTAAAGGTAAGATGGGGGATGATGTGACTTCAATATCAAATCCTGTTACCCACACAATTCCAGCAGAAAATTTCTTACCAAGTGTTCTCCTTTGGTGTGGAAATTGATGAAGCACTTCAACTCTGGTTTCAAGAACATACAAAAAAGATGCTCCCATAGTCTCAAAAATTTGTCATCAATCTCCAGCCTGTGGCAACAGAATTCAACAGGCTCACTACCTCTGCAGTTGATGCAGATGGGAGCCTGAATGATGAACAGCATGTATGATTCTCCAGAGATCTAATCAATCAGGCCAAGTATCTGAAAAGATTTGGGTTGTCCTTATCGCGCTCTAAATAATCTCTGGTGATCAGATCTTCCATTCGTTTCTTAATGGCTTTGAAATCAGGCTGCAAAATTAACAAATCAAGACAGCATAAATAAGTGATCAAATATATTTCAGAGATTTATACAAATGATCAACAAAATTCCTTTTAAGGTCTGGCACCAATCAGTTACAATTAGTAAAACTATGCCATTGCAATTATTAGTTCACCATAATGTCAACAGTAGACAACCACACAAACAGAACAGCTTTCACTGCTATGTCAACAACAGACCACTCAGAAACAAGAAGCTATAGCTACTGATTGTTTAGGGTCAACCCAATATATCAGCTCGGACAAAAATAGAGAGTTAACATAGATGTTACAAGCATGAAAAGCCTTGTAAAATTGAAAGCGTATTGACCATAAAATATTCTTATGTTTCACTAGCTGTAACAAAATGAAGAAGCCGAGTACCTTGAACATGCGACCAAGTTGTTCAACACATTCCATCACCAGTTGTTGATAGCCCAAAACTTTACGACTTTTCATAATACGCACAATGGAGGCATCAATAGCATATCTTCGATCCTGGTCAACATCTTCTATTACCTTCTTCTTCTCATCCACTGGGGGGAGAGGTATCTGCAGTTAAGAACAGCTGATGAATCCAAAGAATATGAAAAACAGATGCAACAGCCAAAGTTGCTAAGCAAAGGACAATTGTCTGACGCTTTTGAATGGGAAGTTATGTTGAGACCTTGATCCTTCTCATTTTGTCACTGAATTTGGAATTGAACTCAAAGACGTCGTTTGGAGAAATGGATTTTGTATTTGGCTCTTTATTAAGAATCTTATATTTGGCACAAGAAAGGGAATGGAGCAATCTGACTACATCATCGTCAGTCAAATTAAGCTGAGTGACAATCTCTGAATAACTCAATCTATCTGATGCATTGAATAGAAGCAGAGTCGCAGCCTGTACACATAAAACACAAGAATAAATCTTGTCAGCATCCATGTTAATCCAACATCAATAAAATATTATCCAATAGATACCTGATAAGTCGTCACAATAAGCTCCATTGTCTTGGGTTCAAACTTTCCATTGATGTTACACGTCCCCAAAGAATAAATCCATGTAAGCTTTCTATGTTTGGTTTTTGTCTGATAAAACTCTCTGAACACTTCTACACATTTAACCTGGAAGCAGAAATCATAATCAGCATTTGCTTAACAATTAAACAATAAATAATTGCCTAACTTATATATATATAGATCCCTAAACGCTCTTATTTACATGATAGTCCCCCAATCTTGTGTTGTTGTGCATTCCAGCGCCATTTTCTTTAGCAAAACCTTATCAAGCTGATAGGACATCGGAAAGACTGATCTAACTCTAAAAACTATTGGGTTTGATCGAAAATAAACAATTAAGAGAACAAAGACCTGGAGATTCTTCCTTTCCTATTCTCCATCTTGCTTTAAAACTGAAGCTTCTTGATTGTTGATAAGTAATATCAAATATATTATGCTCCTCCAAAAGACAATGAATGAAAGATGTTGGAAAAGAATAATTCTACAAATTTGTTACAACCAATGAATGAGTAAAGGGGAACAATTAGGCTGGAAGGGCATACTTGCAACAGTATTTCCTACTAATCAATATGAATTTACATTAGGGTCAGGCCCATCAGTATCTTGATGACGAACTCTTTTTTTCCAAAAAATTACAAGATCTACAGGATCATTAATGATTATATTTGGTTAATATAATTAGCTTTGGGATAAAAGATGTGCTTCTAAGTTATAATATTATGTTAACAAAAAGATGGTGCTACTCAAAAGATATTTCTACTACATTGCTTAAATTTGTAAATGAAGAAACTGGAGGACCAAAATGCACAGTGAAGGAGGACTTCAGGGACCACCACCATGCAAATAAAAATATTAAGGCACCTGTCCAGAGTCAGAAAGAATTAAGGCACTATCATGAAAAAAAAAGACCTTTAGTTAAAGTAGATCGATTTTAATTAATGAGTTTGCTCAGCCTTGTGAATCCCCAAAGATATGACATAATATGACTATTCTTCAAAATGATTTCTATATTTTCATAGGATAAGAAAAAAAAATAGAACAGTTTGCCAAACCATTTCAGCAGGAAGGTTGAGATCAAATGATTTGTAACTTGGCCAGAAACCAGTTGTCAGAACAGTTACAGTTAGATCCATCCCCGGATTTGCATGAGGGTTACTGTTCAGATAGTCCTCAAAATTAGATTGGTTCTCTCTGGCAAGAGTTAGATCAGTCACCTGAAAAACCAAATCCAAGACATTAAACCACTAATTAGTATCCAACTAACAACATAATGCTACAGACCATGCCCTCCATCTTTGAGGTAAACTGTCCTCCGCATTGCTGCTTTAGCTTTGTCAAAATACTCCTCTCATGGTCATCATTAGCACTTTTGTCAAACAGCAACCTCCGAGCAAGCTTCTTCCTGCTCATTGATTTCACAATCGGAACAATGATGAAAAAGGCAGCACATATTGCAGTCATGTAAACATTAACTAAAATTGAAGATTGTCTAACTCAGCATAGGTTGGGCTATATACCTATAAAACTCGGCAAACAGATCTTTGTCACTGATATAAGCAAGCAACTTTACAACCTGCAAATATAAGTATTTGTTCAATGGCTGCATCCCAAAGTAGACAACACAGTAGAGATGAGAAAGGAGGGCTTTATGAGTGAGAGGAAGAATAGGAGAGGTAAACATGAGGTAGGAAAGATGCAAAGACACAAATAATTAAACAAGTTATTTACTTTCTCAAGTGTCTCCTCAATTGCTTCGTCACTGAGTTTTTCACTTCCGCCCTTCTTAAGAATATTATCACAAAAGGTAGCCAGCAACTCAGCACTTGAACTGCCTGCAACACCCTTGTTGCAGAAAACCTCAAATGCCTCTTTCAGTGCCTAAAAAGGGACAAATAAAACTTACACAAAGCAAAGGAACATAACTTGACCAGTGGTGCATCATAAACCAAACCTTATGGAAAAGGGAGTGATTCTGAAAGCAGTCATTCACATATGCCAAGTACTTGTCATGCAGCTCAATAACTTTTCTAACAAAAACCTGAAAACCCAAAGGTATTACTTTCTGATCATCAGAAAATAACCAAAACCTCTGCCCACATAACCAATCAGCTTGTGATAAAGTAAACGTCAAAACATCCCAATATACCTGTTCTTGCAGACCAACCACATCCCTTTTTTCTGCCTGCATAATTTATAGTGTCAAAATCTTAATACAATATGCATCCAAATAAGATGCTAAAACAAGGACCACAAAATATGCAAAAAACAGAAATAACTAAATGAAAAAGCAAACATAGCAAATCAGCTCAAGATATGCTAAAGATGAAGGCCATAAACCAATATAACTAACATCGGGTGAGAATAATGAATTCTGCAACACAAACTGCAGCAGATGTTTATTTGCTCCTAAGACAACAAAAAGAATGTAATATGAAATAGTACATTATGATGCTAGAGTACAGACAACTAAAAATTGTAGGTTCAACTCTCATTACCATAGTTTTTGGTGCTCTTGCTCAGAGCAAGTTGCTCAGTTACTACAAAGCTAAGTATTTAAGCAAAGATTTAAATCTTGAACTGGAACCTATTCAATAATCTATCAAACTGGTCTAGCATTGATATATTAGGTGGTATATCAACTTGTTAACTCAGTATCTCTCAAAAAAATAACAAAAAATAATACCAACTGATACTGGACCTTACGGTCCAATATCAGTTCTTCATCATGGTACCGACACACTGTTTGAATCCATGCTGTTAAGAACTATGCAACATGATCAGAATTCATGAACTTGAATAACAAGGACTGAGTAGCTAATTTATTATTTTGTTTTTGCCATGAGAAAGAAATAAAAATGATTACAACATACAGAGATAAGCAATGAAAAAAAAAAAGAGACGATGGAAGACTACCTTCTTGTTACTTGCAGCATCCTCTGCTTGTTTAACCAAGGCTGTACCCTCAGAAGTCACATGCTGCACCAGAGTAATAATTCAGAAAACAGACCCGTCAATATTTTACTGGAGCCCCATAAAGTCACAAATTAAAAATCAGAGGTAAACCTGCTTAAATATTTGAGAAACAGGATCTAGGCCACGAGGTATTCTGCAAAAGAGCCTATACATACGCGAGAGGTCATCCACCTAAAATGCAAAACAGATGCACAGCTGTTAAATCTTATTTAATTCCACAGGAAGAATCTTATTTTTATGCAACAAATAGGTACAGGCACCTTGTCATCTCGAAGTAAGGCATGGCACCCAGAATGTTCCTTTTCCAGAAGTTGGCTTGCATATGCAAATAGCAACTCATGTTGCACTTTCTACAAATAAAAAAAAATTGACGATGATATTTCAATTACTCAAGTAATAGTATCCAGCTGCAAATACTCAAGATTGGTGCACGTAGCTCCTAAGTCCTAACTGGTAACAATAAGTCCATGAAGTATCAAGACTTTTAAGATATCCTTTCTTTTTTAACACTTAAAAACATATTTAAATAACTGATCACTTCAGCTAGAGATGAAACTTATGACAAGAATGATATACCTCCAACAACTTCTGTTCACTGCTTGAATGCAAGTAATGAGCAACCCTATCCTTTTCCCGCTTTAAGCACTCCTCAGCCTAAAAAATGCCAGATAAGACATCAAAATGTCTCACTGTGGGATAATTAAACATAATTATGCATATTTAAGTGGGAATTACCTTTAACATGTAATCTGGACATGAATCTTCTAAAATCCAATTTGAAGCTTTCCTAGAATAATATGCTGCAGTATCTTTAAGCAGATCTGCTTCGAAGTCATTTTCGTAACACTCCATGTTACCTAGCCCAATCTCAACAAAAATGTCCAAGACATTCTTCAATAAAGCTCTATCAATTTGTTCCCCCTCTCGCTCTTGGTCAATCTGTTTGAAAGACCAACTGCAGTCAAAACTAGGTAGCCAGGTGAAAATGATTAATCATCAGAAAAAAGGCCAAACTTACCAAAGAAATGACAGCATCCTTAACTTTGCCTTTAATCTCCTGATAAACCTATAAAAAAGAGAATGCATGTCAAAATAAACTGCCATAAGGTCTCCAATATATTTCACTACATGTGAAATGCTTGTATCATAGAGAAAATGCAAACTTATGTTACATATTGCAGCAATTCAGCAAAAAAGGATGTTAATGTACCAGATCACGGAAGCAGGTAAGCCCAACTTCATTCAGTGGTGGAAGTGACCTCCGTGCGACAAAATATCGGTCAAGATAATGAAAAAACCGGGAAAGCCATCTGACCATAACTTTATGATTTAACCATCTTTTGACTAGCTCTCTCAACATATATTCATCATGCTTCTCTCTCAAAGATGGCAATACCTGAGCCAAAAAAGAAGGAAGCTTTAATGAAATTATAAAAACATTGATACCATCACAGAGTTCTATAACATTTAGACAGTAGAACTTTTGATTAAACTACAATTTGTACTCCAATGAAATTTCAGATTTTACATGATAGAAATTTAATGATTATCCAAGATGAAAGTTAATTCGGTCTCCTGTCATTAATAAAAAATCTGAACCTTTATTCCTGCATACCAGCTTTCCAAATGATAATCAAACTTGTATTGCATATAAACAATAGAATGCTACTTATTTCTCTCTTTTCTTTTATACAAATCATTTTTTTCTATTATTGCATCTTAGAGAAAGTGGAAACATGTAAATGATAAACATAATTACTGATCAAATGAGCTGCTGAACAGCAGTGAAGAATGAAGATGCTCCTTCACAAAACAACCAACAGTTTAAAGATCAAGACTTGGATCAGCTTGTTTGGGCTCCCAAAACCTATATAAATTTCAGCACACCCTGTGAAGCCCCAAAGCTTGACTCGATTTTGAGACACATCAAGTTATGTCATCAAAAGTCAAGCTTGTCCTTCTGAGGCTGAAAACCATAACTTTATACAACAGATGCAACAAGAAACAGATCAATGACATGCAACTAACTACTTAACCAATCAGCCTACTTAGATACTACTTCAGTCTCTACTTGATCGTGCAGAAAGATTAGTAACATAACAAAACAGGTTGCTATTGACACAAATCTTTTCTTTTTTTGTCGACAAAGCATGCAACGTGAGGTAAACGAATCGTGCTCACCATGGACGTGATGTATTCCTCAAACGACTCCCTGTACTTGTCATATAGCTGCTGCGAGTAATCGTGAGGGGGTTTCTGGGTGCACATGTTGTAGATAGTCCTGATCCAACGGCGAGGGCAACAAATCCGTAACCAACAAAAACACCCTTTTTCGAAGACTAGAAGATCAAGAAGCATAGATGATAAGATGTGACGTACGTGTAGAGCATCATGTAATCCTCCGAGCTGAACTGCGACTCCGGAAGCCCCTCCAAGATGTTCTTCAGTTTAGTGATGCCCTTCTGCATGAACTCCCATCCCTGCTCCAAATCGATCGTCTTCCTCTCGTGCATCGCCATCCTCCTCGGCGATCAAGATCCCCCGCGCCTTTCCCCGCAACGAATCGGGAGCCTGTGCCCAAATCACCCTCTAGGGAAGGAACCGAAGGCGATCGAATCAAACCCTGACCAGGGATCCGAACCCCGAAACCATCGATCAAGATGCGGGAGGAGTAGGGGAGAGGAGAAAGGAGGAGGAAGAGAAAAATCGGACCTGAGACCGATCGATTACCCTAACCCTAACAGAAGAGGTAGGAGGAGGGCCGCGGGAGTCGGAAAGCAACGAAGCAGGCGGTTGTGGTCACGATGGCAATGAAGAAGGTGTATGGCGATGAATTGGCGATCCCCAAAAAGGCTCCCCAATCTCGTACGAGATCGTAAGATCGGACCCTCATGCAATCGCATGTGTCAAAGCACAATCCATCGGCGAGTTCGTCGACGCCGGCGACGAGCCGTTCGATCCAAATGTGGCCTTTGATCCGATCCCGACCCTGTGGACGCGTTCGCATGAGTCTCCGACCAAAACAGTGCTGCGGAGAGGAAAGGAGGAAGAGTCGTCATAACGGAACATAAAGTGAGGTATTTAAATTCACCCGCCGGGTTAGTGGCTCAGCAGTGAACTATGCCGTGGATCCCACGTCGAAGGCCATTCACGTCAATGGTAATCTCGGTCGGGTATACAAGGGTGTTCTGAAAAAAGGTGCGGGTTTGGGTGCGTAGGAGGACCTCTTACAATACAGTCATTTAATGTAATAGATTTTTTAATTAAAAAATAGTATTTAAAAAATCAAAAACTTTTTAAAATATTAATTATTATTTTATATGTAAAAAATTATTTGATTAGCATGAGTTAATTGGATGGAGTAACGAATATGTAGAATTTAAATATTTGAAGGTAATATATAAATCCATGACAACTTATTTATATATATAAATGATATTTATGATATATATATATATATTATATTTTAAAATTTGACAGGGCAAATATGTTATTTCAAGAGTTTTGGAAGCATAGATACTTAAAGATCTACATGTGTGTTCTGCATGCCGGGTTGGGTGGGATAGGTCAGGTTTCCGGGTCGGGTCGGACGGGTCGAGCAGGCTCGGGTCGGATCGTGTCGTGTCGGATTACTGAACCTGCCACCAAAATGCTCTATTGAGGGGACGCCCGTCTGCCGACTCAAAGCTTACCAGGCGGAGGCGGCGGCAGTGGTTGGAACTGGTCGTACCAAGAGAGAAGACATAAGGAGAGGGAGAAGGGGAATGGGGCAGGCGTTGCGGCGAGCTACAGGAAGCGTGCGAGGCGGCCGGCCCGACCCTCCGCCTCCTCCGGTCCAGAGATCCCCACGGCCGGCCAACGTGGACCCGCCCCACCCCCCTGCTGCCTCCATTGACGGCCAAGATCCTCTTGGCATCTCCGGTGCAGGTTCGCGATGCCCTTCCTTCTCCGCTTCATTACTCTCTACTGCTTCACTTTGATTGACGCCGAAGGAAAAAACCATCCTTTTTCTTTCTCTGTTATTTAGCTTTTGGATTTTGATCTTGTTAAAAAAGATAGCCCGTCGACCTCCAAAAAATATCTCCTTGGAAGAATTTGCGCAAATTTGGGATTCACTTAATTGGCATAAGGAGTGCTTGGTATATGCTTACCTCATGTTGCGATGCTGCAAAGGACAGCGCACCCGACTTCTTGTTGTTCTTTCTTGAAAATTTCATGATCCAATTAGGGCATGTGATGGAAATCATCAACTTAGCAACCATACACCCCGATAGCTAAAGAGCTACGATATATATGGAATGCAAATTGATCCACTCCAACGAATTGAAACAAGAAGGATCTTTCAAGATTAAAGTTAGGAAACTATTCTAATCACTTTATCAATAAAAAATTTGATGAAATAATTAGAACAGCATTTTGATTCCCTTAAAACGTCACAAACTAAGAAGCTTGATAAGTTGAAAAGAAAAACAAAGATTTTTGGGTTTTGAACACCACAAGCAGAAAAGATTGATAAGTTTCAAAGTTCATACAAGAACTTAAAAACAAAACATTCACCGGTGTTGAAAGTTGAATACACTTCTGAATTATATTCCTTACAAAGGGAGTCAGCCTTGTTTATATAGTACAAAGGTCAAGTATAAAGAGAATGAATCCATTAAATATATTAAATGATATTTATATTTCTAATGCATGAATGTAGATTACTCATAAATCTATCTTGAATTTATTTGAGTAATTATTCATGAATAAACCCATAATTTCTAATATGATCCAATATGGCTGAATGACCTTTATTCTTTAAAATGAACTAAAAATTCATCCTTCATAAATCTATCTTGAATTTATTTAAGTAATTATTCATGAATAAATCCATAATTCCTAATATGATCCAATTTGGCTGAATGATCTTTATTCTTCAAAATGAGCTAAAAATTCATCCTTCTCTTAGGGTTGGACTTTCTCTTCACGATGTGGACTTATTTGAATCAGGTTGACTATTTTAGGCTCTTCTTGTATCCATAGAACCTTGACCAAGTTTTGATCAGCTTGCTCCTTCCAATAAACAAGTTAAGGCTTCTTTCATCCTTTTAGCTTTGGCTCTTCTCATTGGTCCTCCATGAATAGTTAAAGGGTCTTTGGCAAAATTATAATGAACTTGCTCATTCATATCATTCCACCTTTCCTTGAAAGAATTTGTTCTCGAATCAGCACCTTCATTATCTGCATCAAATAAAGATAAATCAGAATCATTGAAGGTTGCACTAACATTGGCATACTCACCTAGTAGTTCCAGCTTGTATGCTTTGATTGTCATTGATTTTTTGAAAGACTCGAAATGGACCATCTCCTCTTGGCATTAGTTTATACTTTGGTTAGGAAATCTTTCCTTCCTCAAGTGTACCCAAACCCAATCACCAGGTTCAAATACTACTTGCTTTCGGCCTTTGTTGTGTTGTTTCTCATATTGTAGAGTTTTCCTTTTAATTTATGTCCAGACTCTTTCATGCAATGCTTTGACAAAATCACCTTTTTGCTTACCATCCAAATTGGCATTTTCCAAAGGTAAAGGTAGCAAATCCATAGGAGTTAATGGATTGAACCCGTACACAACTTCAAATGGGGAATTGTTTGTTGTAGCATGCACACTTCTGTTATAAGCAAACTCCACATGTGGCAAACATTCCTCCTAATTTTTCGAATTCTTTTAAATTATGGCCCTCAAAAGTGTTGATAAAGTTCGATTTACCACCTCCGTTTGTCCATCTGTTTGTGGATAACAAGTGGTAGAATACAACAGCCTTGTACCCAACTTGCTACAAAGTGTTTTCCAAAAGTGGCTGAGGAACTTCACATCTCTATCACTCACAATTGTCTTTGGAATGCCATGTAATCTTATAATTTCTTTGAAGAACAGCCCTGCAACATGAGTTGTATCATCTGTTTTGTGGCAAGGAATGAAATGTGCCATCTTACTAAACTTGTCAACAACAACAAAAATAAAATCTCTCCCTCCATTTGACCTAGGTAAACCCAAGACAAACTCCGTGGATATATCAACCCAAGGCTCACTAATTATAAGAAGAGGAGTATGCAATCCATGAGGCATTACTTTAGATTTAGCTTGTTTACAAGTAATGCATTTCTCACACAATCTCTCAACATCTCTTTTCATGTACAACCAAAAGAAATGATCGCTTAACATATCTAAAGTTTTTCTAACCCCAAAATGCTCCATTAAACCTCCACTATGTGCCTTTCTCACAAGTAATTCTCGCATTGAACATTGAGGAACACACAACTTATTTTCTTTGAAAAGAAAATCATCATGCCTGAAGAACTTGTTAAAACTCCCTTTCTCACATGCCCCATAAACATTAGCAAAATCATGATCAGAATTGTATAAATTTTTAATGTACTCAAAATTCAATAATTTTGCATCAAGTTGAGAAATTAGAGCATACCTTCTAGAAAGAGCATTGACAACCACATTTTCCTTATCTTGTTTATACTAGATGATGTATGGAAAGGATTCAATAAACTCTATCCATTTTGCATGCCTACGGTTTAGCTTTCCTTGTCCTTTGAGATATTTCAAGGGCTCATGATCGATGTATATAATGAATTCCATGTACCAAAGATAGTGCTGTCATGTCTCTAACACTCTTACCAAAGCGTAAAACTCCTTGTTATATGTCGGGTAGTTAAGACTTGCTCCACTTAGCTTCTCACTAAAGAACGCAATGAGTCTGCCTTTTTGCATTAAGACTCCAATTTCTATTCCACTCGCATCACACTCAATCTCAAAAGTTTTAGCAAAGTGCGGTAAAGCAAGCAAAAGTGCTGAACTGAGTTTGTCTTTAAGCAAGTTAAAAGCATCATCTTGTTTTTCACCCCATCTAAATCTCATATTCTTTTTGATGCATTCAGTTAATGGTGCAGCAATTGTAGAAAAATCCTTAATGAATCTTCTATAAAAGTTAGCAAGACCATGAAAACTTCTAACATCACTAACACTAGTAGGTTTTGGCCACTCCCTACTTACTTTCACTTTTTCTTGATCAACATGTATTCTTTTATCATTAACAACATATCCAAGAAAAGTAATTTCATTAGTGCAAAAAGTGAATTTCTTTATATTAGCATATAACTTTTCTTTTCTAAGCACATCAAAAATAGTTTTTAAATGTGTTACATGCTCATCTAAAGTTTTGCTATACACAAGTATATCATCAAAATAAATCACTATAAACTTTCTAATGTAAGCACGTAAAATATGATTCATCAATCTCATGAAAGTACTAGGTGCGTTAGTTAGGCCAAAAGTCATAACCTATCATTCATATAAACCATGTTTAGTTTTGAAAGCAGTTTTCCATTCATCACCCTCATGCATTCTTATTTGATGATATCCAAATATTAAATCAATTTTTAAAAACACACAAGAACCATGCAATTCATCCATCATATCATCTAGCCTAGGAATAGGATGTCTATACTTTATCGTGATTTTGTTGATGGCTTGGCAATCAATACACATTCTCCAAGATCCATCTTTTTTAGGCACCAACAGAACAGAAACTGCACATGGACTCATGCTTTCTCATACATACCCCTTTTTCATAAGCTCACTTACTTGATTTTGGATTTCCTTGGTCTCTTCGGGGTTGTATCTATATGTTGGCTTATTTGGTATGCTTGCACCTGGAATGAAATCAATTTGATGCTCAATTCCTCTAATTGGTGGCAAACCATTAGGAACTTCTTCGGGAAAGAGATCCTTATTTTCCTGCAAAAGATCAACAATAACACTAGGCAAACTCTTATTAATTTTGTTAGAAGCAATCAGAACATCCTTGTACATAAGTATAAGTAAGGGCTGCCTCTCATGGTTAAGGCTTTCTTCACATCACTCATTTTTCTTCCACTCAAACTTTCCTTGTTTTCTCTCCTCTTGTGTTTCCCAATACTCTCATTTTTACCACTCAACTCACCATTTTCTTTTTTCTCTCTTTCTTGTTCCCTCTCCAAAGTTTTAGTTAATGAAGACTCAAGCTCCTCGTATTGTTGTTTTATGTGTATTTGGTCTTAAAAAATTGTTCTTGGAGGCAAAGGTCCAATTGATATTTCTATCCATCCATGATCAAAGAATAACGATTCTTGAACCCATCATGTATTACCCTTCGATCATATTGCCAAGGTCTCCCCAACAACATATGACCAGCATACATGGGTACCATATTACATCAAACTTCATCCTTATATCTACTAATTGAAAAAGAAACTAATACTTGCCGAGTTACCTTTACTACACCACTATCATTCAACCATTGTAACTTGTAAGGTTTTGGATGCTTGATAGCAGATAATTTCAGTTTCTCTACGAGCAAGTTGCTTGCCACATTTGTACAACTTCCACTATCAACAATCACATTACACAACTTGTTAGTAATCAAATAATGAGTATGAAACAGATTTTCACGTTGTTCACCATGTTCATCATTTTTATTTTGCAAACTAAGTATTCGTTGAACAACTAGATTTTCACCTTTAGCATACTCTCCATCACTAGCATCCTCTAGAATGTCATCATCATCCTCTCACTTTCAGATTCCACAATTCCATCCCTCATAATCATAACTCTCTTATTAGGACATTCACGTGCCACATGTCCATGCCCAAGGCACTTGAAACACTTAATACCTCTAGTTTGATTAGGTAGATTCTCACCTTTACCCTTGTTGCCTAATTCATTTCTTCCTTTAGTTTCATTGATTTTAGGTTTAACAATGGGTTTATCATCCTTTTTACTCCAATTCGGTTTCCAAGAAGAAGAAGAACCCGAATAAGGTTTTGAATCATACCTTGTGCCTTTTCTTTTGAGTTGCCTCTCAATCTTCATGGCCACATTCACCATGTCCTCAATCTCCACATAATGTTGCAACTCTACAAGATCAGCAATGTTCTTGTTTAATCCACTCAGGAATCGAGCCATGGTGGCCTCACGGTTTTGCTCCACATTAACCCTTATCATGGCTATCTCCATCTCCTTGTGATACTCATCAACACTCATGGAACCTTATGTCAAGGTTTGTAGCCATTGATGCAAATCCCTATAGTAATAGCTAGGGACAAATCTCCTCCTCATGATTTGTTTCAACTCCAACAAAGTCTCCACGGGTCTTTCACCATTTCTACGCCTATCTTTACATAATTGATCCCACCAAACAATAGCATAATAAAAAAATTCAACAACGGCTAATTTTACCTTTTTCTCTTCGGAGTAGTTGTGATATTCAAAGATCATCTCCACTTTTCGTTCCCACTCCAAATAGGCATATGGATTATTCTTCCCTTGAAAAGAAGGAATTTTCATTTTGATGCTGCCTATGTTTCTGTCCATACCATCAAAACGTCCTCTCCTAGTTTGTCTCTTAGAATTAACATTTTGACCAATTAGAGTAACTTGGTCATCATCCACGTCACCGCCACCATCATATTCATCATTGACAAAGGTTGGTTGTCTCCCACGTCGTGGTTCACCTTGCAATCGATTAATTGCATCATCATACCTTTCTAGATGATCTCTTACATCTCCCATCACTTTGAACATATATTTAAATTGTTGCTACATTGCTTGAACTAAAAGATCATTTAATAAATAACTCGCATCTTATCTTTAAACATGTGTACAACCTGAAAAAAAACATTAGAACAACCTCACCAACACTCCCTCACGTGTTTCACTCTAAATTTGATTCACTCCACTCGTGTTTCACACAATTTTTGGCTTTTCTCGATACTGATCTCACCACTCTTGCCTTTTACCTCTCTTGTTTTGTTATTTGAATTCTTAGATTAACTAAGGTACCTAAACAAACAATTCAGATTATGGCAATTCAAAAATAGTGAAATTGGATAGGGTTAAAAGCAAACAAAAGGTAGGCCAATTTAAAGGTGTGTGTAATACACTTTAATCATAAGCAAAGACTAGAATTCAAATATCAATTGAACAAAGAAATTTTGTTTGGAATGAAGAAAAATTTCCAAACCAAAACAGGAATTCAAATGAACAAAGATAGAATCCTATAATTTGCAAGAATTCCTTGAATCCGAAATTTTTTTTTTTAATTCTAATATTTTTTTTTTACCTTTGATTTTCTCTCTCTTTTTTGACCTTTGATTTTCACTCTTTTTTTTTATTTTTGATCCTTTTTTTTTATACTATAAAGTGCGGAATTACAAAGAGGAATAGCAATAATACAAGAAGCACAATAATGAAGATGAAGGAAGAACAATAATTATAGATATTGTCCAAAAAGAAGAAGAAGATGGAGAGAAAAGGAAAATATAAAAGATAACAAATAAATGGATACGCAAACCTCAAACTTGAGTCGAGCTCTGATACCAAATGATGGAAATCATTAACTTAGCAACCATACACCTCGATAGCTAAAGAGCTATAATACATATGGTATGCAAATTGACCTCCTCCAACGAATTGAAACAAGAAGGATCATTCAAGATTTAAGTTAGGGAAACTATTCTAATCACTTTATCAATGAAAATTTGATGAAGTAATTAGAACAGCACTTTGATTCCCTTAAAACGCCACAAACTAAGAAACTTGATAAGTTGAAAGGAAAAACAAAGATTTTTGGGTTTTGAATGCCACAAGCAGAAAAGCTTGATAAGGTCCAAAGTTCATACAAGAACTTAAAAACAAAACACTCACCGGTGTTGAATACACTTCTAAATTGTATTCCTTAGAAAGGGAGTCAACCTTGTTTATATAGTACAAAAGCTAAGTACGAAGAGAATGAATCAATTAAATACATTAAATGATATTCATATTCCTAATGTATGAATGTAGATTACTCATGAATCTGCCTTAAATTTATTTGAATGATTATTCATGAATAAGCCCATAATTCCTAATATGGTCCAATATGGCTGAATGACCTTTATTCTTCAAAATGAGCTAAAAATTCATCCTTCTCTCAAAGCTGGACTTTCTCTTCACGATGTGGACTTATTTGAATCAGGTTGACTATTTTAGACTCTTCTTGTATCCATAGAACCTTGACCAAGTTTTGACCAGCTTGCTTCTTCCAAATGCCTTCCAATAAACAAGTTAAGGCTTCTTTCATGCTTTTAGCTTTAGCTCTTGTCATTGGTCCTCCATGAATAGTTAAAGGGTCTTTGGCAGAATTATAATCAACTTACTCATTCATATCAGCATGTATAGTTGGATAAAAGTACTTTAGTTAAAAAAATGACCATTTTGTTTTCTTTTCCATTTTTTTTGTTGTTGCCTTAGGAACCTTAGTTGATCAGTTCATCAATAACTAGCTATTAAGCTTCTACTGCAACCACATTTTAAACTCTTATGGGCCCGTCTTTAGGCCCTATTTTGTCAGTTCAAGGTATAGTAAGTTTACCTTATATTTCTGTGAAGCAAATAAATGTTGTTCTTAGTTCCTGATTGTAGCTATTGTGTGATCTTAGAAGGCATAATGACCAGCATTTTACATAATAGATCATCATGTTGGTCAATTAGATTTCCTTTTTGCAATTCTCAGGACTTTTGTTTGGAGACTTTCATTGGAACTTTTATTTTAGCGACAGTTTTCATGCAAATTTGATGCATTACTGGTCCAAAATCAAGTATCTGTCTACTAGTTTTCTATTTTGTTTCTTTACAATCCACGAACAGAATCGAGAATTGTGGAAATAAATTTTCTGTATAGTTTGTTGCTCTCCAAACAAGGAAGAGAAAATGGAGGTCACAAGTGATGTTGGTTTGTGTTTGCTGAACGAGAAAATGTTGATGCCTCTTTTCACCTGATTTGTGCATGCCACTCTGAGCCTCTCCTCCATGAGGTTCATTCTCATTACAATTTTTTTTTAATTTATACATCCCTATTGGTGCTTCAGAATGGTATTCCAATCAGTTCTGCACCATATGCCACCAAAAGGAACAACATGAGCTGAAACCTTTTCCCTTAAGACTCTAGGATGACTGAAACTTAGTTTTACAAGATTTCACTATCGACAGATTATGATCCTCAAGCCACTAAACTGCACTTTGAGCAATGGCACGAATGATTGGTGCATTGTTGGGTAGTATAGGTTGGTTTGTCTTTTCCACGTTACTTTCTCTTGGAATCAGTTGTATGTATATCATGTGTGTATATATATGTATGCATATATATATATGTATGTATATATATACATATATATATATATGCACATATATATACACATATGCATATACAAATATATATATACACAAATATACAAATATATATATAAATATATAAATATATATATATATATATATATACATAAATATATGCAAGGTCTTTAATTTTGAATAATACGGTCGGTACTCGAATAATACTGCCCGTTACCATCTGCCAACAGATCGGTACACAGACTGCCCACAACTGGACAGTATCGTCGATTAGGGTTATTTCCACCTTGCACAATGACCGAGGGAGAAGAAAGAAAGGGAGAAGGGTGGTATTAAGCGAGGGAAGAAAGAAAAGAGGAAAACCTGGAGATCGACGCCGCTCTTCCTCCTCGTCTGTTGGCGACTTCTCTCGGTGCGGGGAGAAGAATCCGCGATCGCAGGGAGAAGAGAGGCGACATCATAGGCAGAAAGAGGAGACGTATCAGGCAATTTTTTTTTTTACTTATATATATAAAGGCGACGTCGTAGAAAAAAATTTCTTTTTACTTATATATATTTATATTTATATATAAATATATATAAGTAAACGAGACGACGTTGCCTCGTTTTTTTTGCGACGTTGCCTTGGTGACATCGCCTCGCATGGGGAGAGGAGAGGCAATGTCGCGTCGGCTTTGTGCCCACGTAGGGAGAAGAAGGTTCTTCTTCCCATGCGTCAAAAAGGGCGACGAGGTTGTCGGTTTTTTTTTTTTACTTTTATATATACCGAGCTGTATACCGAATTGTACCACTCGGTATATAGTATCGTACCATATTGAGTGAGTCTCAAAACTCCGGTATAGTACGAAATTTCAATACTTTTATATATATATATATATATATATATATATATATATATATATATATATATATATATATATATATATATATATATATATATATATATATATACATACATGTGTGTGTGTGAACTGCAAAGGTCAAAATACTTTTAAATGGTGCCATGATTTTGTTTGATCGAGACTACCATGGTAGCAAACCTGACATTGTAGAAAGTTTGTAGTAATAGTTAAATTGGGATTTCTATTGAAACTACGACTTAATGACTGAAGGCCATCAGTTGTTTTTATTGAAATTATAGTAAGGCAGGTCTTGGCTGGGCTAAACTTGTAACAAAGTTCTTATGTTTATTTGATATATTTAATTTCTGACCTTGTAATGGAAACTTGTTTCCAATGATTCCCTTGTATCAGTGAGGCCTTATATTATCTAGTTTTGACTTGGGCCTTATACCATCTATCTTGACTTGCCAACTAAAACTATTTGATCCTTTGTTGTTGTTTGATATAACTTTAATATAATTATTTCATGTCTGAACTGGCACTTTCACTAATGATATCCTCATGTGCATTTTTATTATAGAGGTCACTGAAAGGATTAAAGATGAGAGTGGTGTCCTTGAAGAACGGGATCCAAGATATGATGAAATGCTTAGACATATGGTTGGAAAGATAACATCAAGGTCCGGAGGAAAACTAGAGATGGGTGAGGTGAGAATAATTAGGTCCATTCTTTTCTCTTTCGAAGTTTATTGTTACAACTACATATTTAGCTGGAGTTTCTACCGGTTCCTGTAGCTTTGTTAAAATGCTATTAGTTTATGCTCTCATTCACAGAGAACTTTCACAGACAAACAAACGTTCTCTTAGCCTCGTGCATCATTTGAAGTACATGGAATTATTTGCACATTCATCTTGTTCAAATGTTGAAGTCATAGAAACTGTTGCCTAAATTCGAGTTTACTCCAGAAGTAAATGATCTTATTCTCTTGGCCAATGCTTGTCTGCATAAAATGGTAATGTGGCCACAGATATTTTTGTTATGGTAGACATCAGAAAATAGCAGAACATCTAGGATCAGGAGCTCCTCAAAAGCATGTAAAAATTGCACTTTTTCTGTTCTGTTCATCCTAGTCACTCAAATATTGTCTGGCTGCTGCTGTGTTCAATTTTTATAAGTGAATCATGGCTCAGAGTTAATATCCACTTGTAAATTGTTTGAGCATTTTTTTCATTTGTTTTCATAGTTTCTGAGAGAACTTCAGGGCTTCTCCAAGAGAAACGCTGGACTTGTTCCACCATAGGCAAGCCTGTCAACATGCTCCATAGACTGACCAACCCATGTGATTTTTGGCCTGCCTCCTCGTGTTGGATGTGTGTTGGTTGTATTTAATGTGTGCTTCTTGTTGAGGGGTTCATGATTATTTTGGTGGGTTTCTCCGACACTTGTGGATGTCACAACCTAGTAGCAATGACATTCATTTTAACTCATCCTATTACTGTTTGCAAATTAAGGTGGCCATGTTTGTAGAATCTATTTGTTAGTAAACAATCAAGGTCCTTTTGGACTTTGTTTGGCATGAACTGTAACCAAAAAAAGTTTCAGAAACTAAGCCTGGTTGCTTTTGGCATTTGCATTAGCAAATAGTTGGTCAGAAAGTATACTTTTCTGAATTCTACCTAATTTTAGTCAAACATCCATTCTTCAAGGAAAACTAATAAACCATCATACACAGAGACATGTCTAACATTCTTTTAGGTCTCATCCAATGACATCCTGCATTGACCATTGGGAGAAAAAAAAAAATTGTCACTGTATAAAGTTTGAGTCTTCTGCTTGATTGCAGGCTGGCATAGTTGAAAGATATAACAGACCAATGCCAAAACTTCGTAGTTCCAGAGAAGAAGCTGGAGCAAGTGGGCAAAAACCATTACCCCCAGGAACACTCTCTGTCGAGCAAGTATGTCAAATTATCCTCCTGCATCAGGGCAAAGCTGTAGATCACCCAGGAGTCATGGATATCCAGGACATTGCTAATAAGTTTGGAGTTGATGCTGCTCAGGTTCAACAAATCACACAATTTATGTCACTGCCTCCACAAGATGGAAGGAGGGAAACACAGTAATGAGTTGCAGGTCGTGACCAATTTGTTAAGATGCTTGACATTTATTGTTTCGGAAAGTTGCATGGGGGTCTTCGCTTTTAAAGAAGGATTTGCCCTTGGGCTGCAAGGAACTTGAAGAACAAGGTTATCACCATCCCATTTTTTCCATGTGGCATACACACTGAGTAATAGTGATGAGATATTTCACTTAAATAGATGAGCCTTTTGCTATTACTTTTCAGTGATTGAATGTGAATGACACTTTTGGGTGTCATGCTGTTATCTTGATTTCTGCTAATAAGTAAGCCATGGATAATGAATTGAATAAGATGATGTATTCCATATCTAATTTGAGTCTGTTGTCTTGTTCCAAGTCCTTTGTCTCGGATTATGTGTTTCGACAGTAAAAGTTGTTGTACTGGTGCCGATGTTCTCGTTGAAAGGTTGTGTTAAATTATCCAAGAGTCTCTTTTTTTTAATTTTTGGTTCTCACCACTGAAGCTATAACATGAGTGGTTCTCACCACTGATGCTATAACATGAGGGCTTAGAGGAAGTTCTTGCTCACCTTGTCCTAATTTTGCCTAAGCTTATTTTGTATGTCATATTTTCATAGATAAAGTTATAAAAATGGTGTTTGATGTAATGTTCATATCTTTCAATTTTATTCATGTTTTATACAATATATAAAGGGTTTAAGTAGATTTGATAATCTCATTTTGGTTGGCTTTTGTAGTTATTTTATATTTGTAAACGCAAGTGATGTACTGTTATCACGTAAAGGCAAAATTATCCAGAAATAAAGTATTTTGAAGGTTTTCTAACTCTATAGAATGACCTCGAGTGCCGATTAATATAGCGCCTAAGAGCTATTCAGGTGGCACATCATTGGTTGAGCATTTTGGGTAGTGTCTAGGGTTAATTCGTTGTTTTGTTTCGTAACAATGTTATGTGGGCATTTTTGTGGTCTTTTGGTCATAGCGAACCACCTTGGACCCTTTATCACGTGATCGTTTAGAGTTTACGAAGTTTATGTTTGTAATTTGAATTATCTATCAAGTATTTATTAAAATGGTTGTTTGTGGATCTCGAGTTAAATTTATTAACTTGTCTTCTCTTTTATAGGTATTTAAGAGACCATAAGAGGTTTTGGCCTTTGCTTACGGACACGCAAGGCTACCACACAACTTCGATAAAATCAGTTAAGTCTGTGATAAATGATATCAAAGTCGGACAAACACACTTAGAAATACTTAGCATGCAAACGTGAGGGACCCAATGGGGCTGCGTTGAGGACAGCTAGCATACGTAACCATTTTGGGGAAACAAGTATTGAGATATAAGGAAAAGAGTTGCTCAGAGGAGCGAGCATCCGAGATTGACATTTAGAATTATGGTCAACTCTTCGTGGGATTGAATTCCCCTATATCGTCTAGGGACTACGGCGTAGTGAGCTAGTACGTCTACAATCGATGAGTCGAGTGAATTATTATGGAGATAATAATTCACTGAGCTAGGAGTTCTGATAGGTATGAATCGCAACCAGCTTGATATTGGACCTAGAGGGTCATACACATATGGTAAGTGTTGCGACGAGTAGAGGCTTGGATATGAAATATCCGGAGCCCCTATGTTATTGGATATCCATTAAGCCCCTGAATTATTAGATTTGATAGATGAGATCCAATAAGAGTTAATAAGAGATTCTTGGGTAGAAACCCACTAATCTGAGAGGCTTGGATAATTGGATGAAGATCCAATACCCAATAGGGCAAAATTTATTAGAGTTAAATTGAAAGGGGACCTATATAAATATGAAGGAACCAAAGGGCTATATGCTAGGATTTTTTATTGCATAGTGCATGTAGCGAGAAAATTTAAGCAATGATTTGAGGAGCGTCTTTGCAGCCCCTGCTATGTGGATCACCACTATAGAGGAGGGCGCTTGGCCTCCTTCATCCTCTCCCATTGATTTATAGGAATTCATGGATATATGATCTCCTTATGTAATCTTACGTGCAGTTTTTAGTTTTGCAGGTTTTTGCGCACCAATCTTTGTACGATGATAAGAAACCTTTTTTCTGTAGGAAATCTATGATTTTTATTTCTGTTCTTTCGTTGCGCATATGATATCGCCCCAGATTTCTCAACAGTGGTGTCAGAGCTAGGTTGCTTGTGCAATAGATTGGTTTTTAAACTGCATGTGTTGTGTTTAATCACGTAAAATTGTTTTACGTGATTGTTGTGATTTTTTGGTTATATTCTTCAAATTTGTGCTGCACATTTTCTTATTATTATCAAGTGTTTTAGATGTTGAATCTCGGATTTTGATGATGAAATCAATTGATGAGTTTATGATCTAATCTGTGTTTTGAGTGACGTTAGACTAGCTTCGATCAAGGAGAGGTAAATTGATTGAAGCAAGAGGAATCGAACGTTGAACATATCAGGAGATTGGATGTTGGGCAGAAGGATCGATTGACGCGTCGGCATAAGGACTTTGTGTCGTGAGTTTGGGCATCGGGCTGAAGGATCGAACATTGCACCAAGGAGATCGGAAGTTGTGGGAGTCAACATGTCAATTAAGTAATACGCCGAAGAGAATGACGCGTCGAAGGATCGGATGAAGCGCTAGAAGAACCAATGATATGCCATACAACATATGATTTATGCTTTGTAATAATTTGTCTACATCGAGTTAGTTTAGGTCTAATTAAGTCAATATTTGGGTGAAAAATATCAACTTAATTAGGGGTCAATTAGGATTGAATTGGGCCTATTGTTTAGCCTATTTAGTGTCCTATAGCAAGTCTGGCGGTGGTACCGCCCAAACACAGTATTCAAGACTTTGTCAGGCGGTGGTACCACCCAGTGTCAGAGAGTACCGACGGTAGTACCGCCAATACCCCGAAAACCCAGGGATTTGAATTTTGGCTCCAAGTTTTGAAGCCATTTAGGGTTTATAAATACCTCATAAATTCCTGCTTGGAACATACACAAAAATAGACCAAAAACTCTATTATTCCAAGGTTATAAACTCTTTGAAGTATAGAATCCCTCCTCCAAGAGCTTAGTGATAGTTCTAAGGAAGGTGTGTGAGGGAACACTTGTAAAAGAGGAGTGTAAAGGTTCTCTCCCGAACTTGTGAAAAGGAGAAAAAGAGTTGTGAAAGCGCAGTTTATCTTTGCCCGTTGAAAGAAGATCGGTAGTGGAAGCCGGTGGTCTCGAGTAAAGAGGAATCAGGAGTAGACATAGGTCATGACGATCGAACCACTATAAAACTCGGTTTGTATTTATGTTTTGCTTTTCATTGTCAGCAATATTCCTTTAACTGCTTATTACACTTATTCTAAGTCAAGCACACCTTCAACATTTCTGACACTATTTTTAATCGAATGAAAGTTCGAATTGTTGAGTGTTTTATCGAAGCACTAATTCACCCCCCCTTCTCTTAGTGTCGATTTTGGTCCTAACATTAGATAGGGCTTTTGATGTCAAATTAATTGACACAAAAAGAGAAGAAAGGGTAGCAACCGTTGTTGCCCTTTGGATTGGTCGAAGGTTGCTTGCAACCTTAGCCGAGAGCTTTACTTTGCTGCTCTCAGCTTGGCCAAAAGTTGCAAGGCTGAGAGCATCATGGGGGCTCTTAGCCATGGCGGTTGCAGCCCCTATAGCCGGGTTTCCTAGCTGTAAGGGGCACCTTAGGTGGCTAGGGTTTCCTAACCGCCCAAGAGCCCCTAGCGGCCAAGACTCCTAATCGCATGAGGCAATGTGGTGGCTCGGGTTTCCTAGCCACCTATGCTCACCTTGTAGCCAGGGTTTCCTAGTTGCAGAGGCAACCTTAGAGGCTAGGGACCCCTAACCGCCTAAGGCAGTCCTGCGGCTAGGGTTTCCTAGCTGTAGGGGTAACCCTAGCAGCCAGGGTTTCATGGCCGCATGGGGCACCCTAGGGTAGGGTACCCCAAAGGGCTACAAACTAATTAATTAAATAGTTTAATTAATTATCATTATTATTATCTAGTAGTCCTATATGATGATATGTACATATGATGTATGATGTGGATAGATGATCATGGACCATGTGATGTGTGTGTACATGTGATGTGATTATTATTATTATTGAGACATGTGAGCCTCCAATTTTTTCTCTCATTTATTGTCAGGCCTACATGCTTGTAATTATGTTGTAATTACACACTGAGGCATAACGGGAGCATGGAGGTGATAACGAAACCCATGAGGCCGAGACGGATAATTGCAACGCATATAGATGCGTTAAGATGCCGACGGAACCGCTAGGATGAGATGGACGATCACAAGGCATGGAGATGCACCGCTGCACACATAGATCTTGATGTGAGTGATTAGACCCACTGACTCAGTCATAATCATATTAGGATATGGTCCATGAACACCTAGTATGATTGCTCATGTGATGTATGATTACTAATACACCTACTAGATATGTATATGTATATATATATATGGGTATGTATATATATATATATATACACATATATATATATTCATATATATATATATACATATATATATATACATATATACATATATATGTATATATGTATATATATATATGTATATGAATATATATATATATATATATATATATATATATATATATATATATATATATATATATATATATATATATATATATATATATATATATATATATATATATATATATATATATATATATATATATATATATATATATATATATATATATTTGTTGGCAATGTAGATATATATTAAATATGTATGTGTGTGACATGTCATATAAGACCAAATCAAAATCCTATCTCTTGATAATATTAAGTTGGTAAACGTGAGGTAATTAGATTGATCCACACGTGGCCTTCCATCATTATAGGAATTGATTCCCGACGTAGGTTGATTTGATCGAGTCCCTCGAGGCTTACATATATCATGATTCAATATCTTGACTATGACATAGAGATATCACTAGTGACATGAGGAGATGGTATGCTTGATCAAATCCCTCAAGGGCATATTATCGAATTAGACTCATCTTGTAATGATGGTGATGACTTAATCGAACATCATGGTTGGTCAAGTCACTTGAGGCTACGGTAGTTCATAGGTCAAATAACACGAGAATCACAAAGAGTTATGATTGACAAGAGTTGCATACCTTTATAGCCTTAGCTTGATTGGTTGAGTCCCTCGAGATTACTTTAAGATGTCAATTGGATCTCGATCCCCACTAGAGATTCGCCCGGGGTCTTTGATTCACATATAAGAGAGAGTTGTGTCTTTCGCAAGAAAATAGTGGGAGTAGATTAAGATAGAAGTTACTATCTTAATTGTTTATTTTTATAAAATCTGTATGCTATTTATTTCTGCTGCATCTTTATTTTTAGAAAAATATCGCTTTCGAATTTCTTATGTGGCATACTTGATATCAATCGCCTTACTGGTCCAAATTATATGTATTGGCTTCATAATATGATAATTACTTTTACGGTAGAAAAAATCATATATGTCCTACTAGTTATAGGTACTCTATAAGCCAATCACGTGAGTGATGACACATGTGACATGACACACACTCTTTTTGTTTATTATATTATTTGATATTTTATCACTTTATATTATTTATTGTATAAATATATTGTGATGTCTACGGATTTGTGCAACAGGAATCAAATTGTGATGAGATCATGATAATGAGATTGATTTGCCTTTAAACATAGATCCTAAATAATCTTGATCATAAGTTACTCGAGAGGGACATCGAGATAACTAGATATATTGGTGTACTGAATACCCATCCATATGATGGAGGTGGTTGGTTTCATAGCTACTCATGTAAGGACACTAGGAATATAGTGTAGGTGCATATTGGAGATTGAGTTTATTGATTGATCCATTCATGGAATGTTGGATGGTTGATGATACCTTATTGTCAAATAGCGATTCCATCGTCCCAATGGTGTATCCAGTCCTTAGACTTGAGATACCAAGGATATCTTATATGAGTACTCCACTCTTTAATACCAGACTTATAGGCCTGGAAGTTCCAAATCTAGCATAACTGGTTATCGGGAGTGGCAGCCAATCTTACAAGGGCTAGGGAGTGTCGATAGAGGATCATCCGCTCTTGGTGTCATAAAAGGAATATCACATGTGTTCTTACTCAGACAAATCACTAGCCAGGGTCATTCAAATTGAGAGAGAAAGAGTTCTCTAAGAGAATCTGATTAGAGTGAGACTCGAGTAAAAACTATATGGGCTTGACAGCACTATGCATGGTATATGGTCTCTGGGATATTATATGGATAAGGGACTATAGATATATAGTAACTAAGGACAAACATGTCCAATAGATTGGATTCCCTTGTATCGTTTGGGGACTACGACATAGTGACATAGTATGTCCGTATTCGATGAGTCGAGTGAATTATTATGAAGATAATAATTTACTAAGTGAGAAGGAGTTCTGATAGGTATGACGCATGGCCAGCTCGATATTGGGCTTAGAGGGTCACACACATGGTAGGTGTTGCAACGAGTAGAGATTCAAATATGAGATATCCATTGGAGCCCCTATCTTATTGGATATCCAATAAGCTCTTGAATTATTGGATCATATGGATAAGATCTAATAAGAGCTAGTAAAATATTATTGGGTAGAGACCTACTAATCCGGAGTTGCGGAGGTCGACTGGCCGATTGGGCAATAGGCCACAAGAGAGGATGATGCGCCGAAGAATCAGACGAAGCGTCGATGGACCAATGACATGCCGAACAACATGATTCAAGCTTTGTAATAATTGTCTAGATTGAAGTTGGTTTTTATATGCGTAGGATTAACTACTATAGCAAGGCATAAAGCAAAATGAAGTCCCGGAGTCAAGAACGTGATTTCGTTGGGAGTTCGAGAGTTCGTCGGAAGTCCTACCGGAATTGACCGAGAAGTCCTAGAGATTGCCAAAGAAGCTCATTGGAACTCACCAAGAAGATCGTTGTGAAGTCCAGGAGCTTGCTAGGAGTCCGCCGGAATATTGCCGAGAGATCATCGAAAGTTCGCTAGAAGATCGCCGGAAGAAACCTAGACTTATGGACTTTGTTTAGTTTAGTAAATGTCCTAAAATTCATATTTAGCACATAATTGGGATTAAAATTGGGCCAACCCAATTAGGGGATAGTTGGGCCCAAGTTTGAACTGTGTTGGGCCAAGAGAAAGGCTCAAACAATGGCCAAACAAGTGAAACCATTATGGCACAATCTCCGAGACTGTGTTAGGCGATGGTACCACCAGTCTGGGTGATGGTACTACCTACACGGTCTTCTAGGCGGTGGTACCACCAAACTAGGTGGTGGTACTGTTGGGAAATCCATGGGGGCGACATCATATGCGTAGTGGAAGAACAAGAAAAACAAAATCCCCGATTCCCAAAGAGATGTTCGTCGTCGTGCGACGATTGGTATGCAAAAATCCATGAAACATGAAACTACGTATATAGTAGATTGTGTTACCTAGGGAGATCGTATATCCCTATTTCCTTGCAGATCCTCAGGAGAGGGTGAAGGAGGTCAAGCGTCCTCCTCTCTAGCGGTGATCCACACAGCAGGGTTGCGACGACGCTTCTCAAAACTCCAGACCTACTCTGAGGTGGAGATGGAGAGGAGAATAGGAAAAGGCAAACAAAAGCTTTCTAGCCCATGGGGCTCTGAATCCCTCCTATTTATAGAGGTCCCTTGTCAAACCCTAATGGGTCCTCCCCTAGTGGGTATTAGATCTGCATTCAATAAGACAAGGGCTCCATCGGATATCTCATATCTGAATCTCTATTCATCGCAATGTCTACTTTATGTGTGTGACCCTCTAGGCCCAATATCGAGCTGGCCGTGAGTCATACCTGTCAGAACTCCTTCTAACTCGGTGAATTATTATCTCTGTAATAATTCACTCGACTCATCGACTACGGACGTACTAGGCCACTACGCCGTAGTCCCCAAACGATACAGGGGAATCCAATCCATTGGACATGTCGGTCCTTAGTTACCGTGTACCTATAATCCCTCATCCATCTAATATACCAGAGACCGTATATCGAGCATGGTGTTGTCAGACCCACACGGTTTCTTCTCGAGTCTCGCTCTAATCGGATTCTCCCGGAGAACTCTTTCTCTCTCAACCCGAATGACCCTGGCTAGGGATTTGTCTGAGCAAGATCACATGGGATATTCCTCTCATGACGCCGAGAGTGGATGATCCTCTATCGACACTCAATAGCCCTCGTAAGGTCGACTACCACTCCCAATGACCAGTTGTACTAGATCTGGGATAGTCAAACCTATAAGTCTGGTATCAAAGAGTGGAGCACTCATACCGGACATCCTTGGTGTCTCAAGTCTAAGGACCAGATACACCACTTGGAGTACGGAATCGCTGTCTGACAATAAGGCATCATCAACCATCCAGCATTCCGTAAGCGGATCAATCAGTGAACTCATTCTCCAATGAGCACTTGTACTGTATCCCTAGTGTCCCTACACAAGCAGCTATGAGACCAGCTGCATCCATCATATGGACGGGTATACAGCACACCAGTTTGTCCAGTTATCACGATATCCCTCTCGAGTAACCTATGACCGGGATTATTTAGGATATGTGTTTAAAGGTGAATCGATCTCACTATTGTGATCTCATCACGATCCGATTCCCATTGCACAAATCCAAGGACATCACAATATATGTATGCATTTATGCAATAGTTATAAAATGATATATGCCAAAATATAATAAGTAAAAAGATTCTATATTAAGTCACACGTGCCATCACTCACGTGATTGGCTTCCTGGGCACCTATGACTAGCAATCTCCCACTTGACCGAAAACCAATCACCTATGTGTCTGATCCCCATCAGACCCCTGTGACGCTCAAAACAAATCTGAGACAACGGCTTTGTTAGTGGATCTGTAATGTTATCTTCGGATGGAACTCTTTACACTACTACATCTCGGTCCGGGTCGACGATCTCTCGATAAGGTCGAACCTCTCCGAACATGCTTAGATTTACGATGAGACCTAGGTTCCTTTGCTTGAGCAATAGCCCCGTTGTTGTCGCTAATATAGGAGATCGGCTCTTCGCTACCCGCACGACTCCCAAATCTATGATGAACTTCTTCACCCAAACTCCTCCTTTCTTTGATCGAAGAATGTCTTGTGGTCGAAATCAACGTGGTATCTTACTTGGAACTCTTCGACACTTGCTCCTCCATTCAAGGTGTACACATACCACGAATTGACTTGCTATCATCGACATCGGTGAAAAACTTGAGTCAATGTAGCCTTCAACCTTAAGGCTATTACCTCCATATACTAGTAAAAGATCCTTAGTCCTTCTCAAGTACTTAAGGATACACTTTACTGCTTTCCAGTGCGTCAAGCCTGGATCCGCCTGATACTTGCTCGTGACACTCAGAGCATGCGCTATATCAGGCCTAGTATATAGCATGGCATACATGATAGACCCTATTGCTGAGGCATACGGTATCATATCCATGTTTGCTATTTCTTTTGGAGTCTTTAGGGACATACTTGTAGAAAGCGATATCCCATGTCTCATTGGTATGAGTCCTCTCTTGGAATTTTCCATGCCAAACCTTTTGACAATGGTTTCTATGTACCTGGACTGGGACAAGCCAAGCATCCTCTTGGATCTATTTATATAGACTGTTATCCCCAAAATATAGGATGCTTCCCCTAAGTCCTTCATGGAGAAGTGTTAGATAACCAAGCCTTTACTGTGGATAGCATTCCTACGTCATTCCCAATGATCAAGATGTCATCCACATATAATACTAAAAAGGTGATAGCGCTCCCACTTACCTTTCTGTATACACAAGGCTCATCGTCGTTCTTAACGAAGTCATAAGATCTGATTGCCTCATTAAATCTTATGTTCCAACTTCGGGAAGCTTGCTTTAATCCATAAATGGATCTAAGCAACCTACACACCTTATTTGGACAGTTCTTTGACACGTATCCCTCCGGTTGCATCATATACACCTCCTCCTCGAGGTTCCCATTGAGGAATGCGGTTTTCACATCCATCTGCCAGATCTCATAATCATAGTGTGCTGCAATAGACGATAGAATTCTGATAGATTTTAGCATTGCTATGGGTGACAAGGTTTCGTCATAGTCAACACCTTGCCTTTGACGATACCCCTTAGTCACTAGCCTTGCTTTATAGGCCTCTACCTTTCTATCTACTCCGATCTTTTTCTTAAAGATCCACTTGCTACCGATGGGTACAATACCTTCGGGCGCATCAACTAAGTTTCAAACCTTATTGGAGTACATAGAATCCATCTCAGAATTCATGGCTTCTTGCCACTTCCCGGAGTCTATACTCATAATAGCCTCCTCGTAGGTCTGAGGATCAATATCCTCTGCATCCTCTCCTCTAATATGTCCTACATATCTCTCAGGAGGATGGGATACTCTATCAGACCTGCGTAAAGTTGAAACTTGTGTATTAGATACACGAGCAGGACTTTCGGGTCAGAGTGGTGCTTGAGCTTGGTTCTCCAACCTGGCTCAATTCTATCATTCTCCCACTATCTCCGCCAAGAATGTGTTCCTTCTCAAGGAACCTTGCTCTCTTAGCTACAAAGACCTTTTGGTCCTCGAGATGATAGAAATAATACCCACAAGTTTCCTTGGGGTATCCCACAAATTTGCATCGCTTCTGTCCTTGATTCTATCTTATCTGGGGTTGTGTCTTTTAACATTTGCAGGTGGCAGCCCCAAATCTTAACAACCTTAAGATCGGGCTTCTTCCCTTTCCATATCTTATATGGTGTAGACACTACCGACTTAGTTGGAACTCTATTCAGAAGGTAAGCTGGGTTTCTGGGGCATATCCCGAGAATGAGATGGGTAGGTCAACGAAACTCATCATGGATCGTACCATATCTAATAATGTCTGATTTTTCCTTTCGAGAGACACCATTGAGTGAGGTGTATAAGTAGGTGTCCATTGGGATAATATCCCATGGTCTTTGAGGAACTGAGTGAACTTTGTACTTAAGTACTCACCTCCTCGATCGATCGAAGAGTTTTGATACTCTTTCGGTCACGGTTCTCCACCTCATTCTTATACTCTCCGAATTTCTCAAAGGCCTCGGACTTGTACTTCATTAAGTACACATATCCATACCTTGGAGAAATCATCAGTAAATGTAATGAAGTAGGTGTAACCTCCAATGGCATGAGTTGACATGGGTCCACATATATCACTATGTATGAGTTCCAACAACTCGGTGGCTCTCTCTCGAGTTCCACTAAATGGAGAGTTGGTGGGATTTTCCCACTTAATGCAAGGCTCACAAGTTGCATATGACACATAGTCGAATGGATCTAGATATCCATCATTTAGCAACTTTTGAATCCTTCTTTCATGGATATGACCTAGCCTACAATGCCACAGGTATGCACTATTCAACTCATCTCGTTTCCTTTTGGACACATTTACATTCATGATATGTGGAGTGATGTCTAATATAAATAAACCATTATACAATGTTCCTTTCATGATGATCTTATCATCTAATAATATCGAACAACCATTGTTCTCAAAAACAAATTTATATCCACTAACTGTTAAACATGAAATGGAGATAATGTTTTTGATAATAGAAGGAATAAAATAACATGCATCTAATGCAATAAAAGCTCCACTAAGGCGGATGTAGGGCGACCTGCCAACGACTACTCTACATAACTTTTGCTCCATTACCCATCTTGAGGTCCATCTCGCCTCTCTCTAGTCTCCTAGGCCTTGCTAGAACCTGCAACGAATTGCATATATGATAAGCACTACCGGTATCCAATACCCATATGTTATCATAAGAGTCTGACAAATGGAGATTGATCATGAATGTACCTGAAGCTTCATCAAGCTTTTGTTTCACCCTTTCTGCAATGTACTCTTTGCAGTTTCTCTTCCAGTGCCCATCTTTACCATAGTGGAAGCATTAGCCTTTGTCCTTTGCTGGGTCTTTCTCAGCAACCTTTGCTTTACCTGGTTTGACCTTGCCCTTTCCCTTCTTAAGGGACCTTTCTGCTTTCCTTTTCCTTTTGGTCTCACCAGTGTAGAGAACTGGCTTCTCTTTCTTGATAGTACTCTCTGCCTCCCTCAACATATTGAGAAGCTTTGGGAGAGTCACTTCAAGCTTGTTCATATTAAAATTTATTATGAACTGTGAAAAGGAATCTGGTAGGGACTGAAGCACAATGTTCACACACAAGTTATCCTCTAGGACCATTCCTAGACTGCCGGGTTTCTCTATCCACTCAATCATCTTTAGGACATGGTTATGAACGGTGTCCCTCACCATCATCCTAGCGGAAGAGGCTCTTAGATATATCTCGTATGTTTGAGTCCTTCCCTATTCCTCAAACAATTTACGGATATGTAGGAGAATGGATCGGCATCCATCTTTTTCATGTTGTCTCGTAACTTCAGGAGTCATAGAGCCCAACATATAGCACCGAGCAAGTGTGGAGTCATCAATGTACTTCCGTGAGTGAGCGATCTTATCCTCGTTTGCCCCTTCTTGGCATGAGCATCATTGTATCAAGGGCGTGCACGATTTTCTCATTTGTGAGAACAATTCTCAAGTTCTGAGCCAATCCGTATAATTTGGACCAGTGAGGCGGTTGACATCAAGTATGCCACATAAGGGATTTGAAAGCGACATTTTTTGAAAATAAAGATGCAGTAGAAATGAATAACATGCAGATTTTGCAAGAAATAAACTATCAAGATATAGACTTCTATCTTAATATGCTCCCACTATTTTACTAACGAGTCACGCGACACCCTCAACACGTGAAACGGAAGTCTCCGGCAGACTTTTAGTGGGGATCAGGATCCAATCAGCGTCTTAGTGTAACCTCGAGGGACTCGACCAATCACACTAAGCCTAAAAGGTAGGCAACTATTGTCGATCACAACTCCTTGTGATTCCCATCCTGTTCGGCCTCCGAATCACCATGGCCTCGAGGCACTCGACCAACCATGATGCTCGGTTAAGTCAACACCTTCGTTATAAGATGAGTCTGATTTGATGATATACACTCGAGGGACTCGACCAAGTATACCTTGCCCTCAGGTCACCAGTGACATCTCTATGTCGTAAGCAAGATAGCGAATCACGATATAGGTGAGTCTTGAGGGACTCGACCAACTCAACCTACACCGGGAATCGGTTCCTACTTATAACGATGGAAGGCCACGTGGGTCAATCTAATTGCCTCACGTTTACCGACTTAATATTATCGAGAGATGTTTCTATGATTTGGTCTCTTAATATGACATGTCACACATATACATATTTAATATATATCTACATCGCATGCAAATATATATACATATCTAGTATGTGTATAAGCAATTACACCAGATGATCATGGACCACAACCTAATATAATTAGGCCCGAGCCAGTAGGCCTAATCACTCACATCAAGATCTATGTGTGCAACAGTGCATCTCCGTACCTAGTGATCGTCCATTTCGTCCTTGTCAGTTCCGTCGACATCTTGATGCATCTTCATGTATCACGATCGTCCGTCTCGTGGGTCCCGCTATCGCATCCACGCTCCCGCTGTGCCTCCTCATGTGATTACAACTTAATCATAGGCACGTAGGCCCGACAATAAACGAGAAATATAATGAAGGTTCGCAGACCTCAATAATAATAATCATAGGTACACACATCACACGGTCCATGATCATCCGTCCACACATCATACATCACATGTATAAATAATCATCATCATGTAGGACTACTAGATAATAATAATAAAAATAATAATCAACTAAACCTTTTAATTAATTAATATTTTCTGAAATCAGGGACATTATAGGGAATTTCTGAATTCATAGGGGTATTTTCATAATTTGGACAAAAGACAGAAACTGGAATTTCTCAAATTCCGAGGGGCAAAACTATCTTTTGCCTAAAAAACCCTAATGCCCTTTCCCCTTTTCGTTGCTGCCGCCGCCGCCACCTTGCCGGTGGTGGCCTATGTGGCGGGGCGAGGGCACTGCCCTCGCCAGCAGGCGCCACGCCCGCTAGCAGCGCTGCCGCTGCGGGTGGGCGCCCCTTTCGGGCACCGCCGCCTCCGCAAGCGGTGTTGTCCCGCCGGGCGATCGCCCCTATGGGGGGTTTCGCCCGCGGGAGCAGCGGCGGCGGGCGTTGCTACCCTGCGGCGCCTCTGCCCATGGGCTGCCAGCCCCGCTGGCAGCAAGCCTACTGCAAGCAGGCCCCCGGCCGGCTGCAGCAGACGCAGCCCTTGTGTTGCTCGCCTTCTACTGCGCTGCACGCACGCAGATCAAGGCCAGTAACTATTGCTGCCCTTCCTTGTTTTTGCGTCAATAATTTTGACGTCAAAATTATTCCAAAACACAACACACGCAGTTCAAAACCAATCATTCGCACGAGCAACCTGGCTCTGATACCACTGTTGGGAAATCCCTGGGGGCGACATCATATGCGCAGCGGAAGAACAAGAAAAACAAAATCCCCGATTCCCAAAGAGTTGTTCGTCGTCGTGCGAAGATTGGTACACAAAAATCCGCGAAACATGAAACACAAAAATCCTCTCTAGCGGTGATCCACATAGTTGGGTTGCGACGATGCTCCTCAAAACTCCAGACCTACTTTGAGGTGGAGATGGAGAGGAGAATAGGAAAAGGCAAACAAAAGCTTTCTAGCCCATGGGGCTCTGAATCCCTCCTATTTATAGAGGTCCCTTGTCAAACCCTAATGGGTCCTCCCCTAGTGGGTATTGGATCTGCATCCAATAAGACAAGGGCTCCGTCGGATATCTCATATCCGAACCTCTATTCATCGCAATGCCTACCATATGTGTGCGACCCTCTAGGCCCAATATCGAGCTGGTCATGAGTTATACCTGTCAGAACTCCTTCTAACTCAGTGAATTATTATCTCTGTAATAATTCACTCGACTCATCGACTACGGACGTACTAGACCACTACGCAGTAGTCCCCAAACGATACAGGGGAATCCAATCCATTGGACCTATTTGTCCTCAGTTACCGTGTACCTATAGTCTCTCATCCATCTAATATACCAAAGACCGTATATCGAGCAAGGTGTTGTCAGACCCACACGGTTTCTTCTCGAGTCTCGCTCTAATCAGATTCTCCCGGAGAACTCTTTCTCTCTCAACCCGAATGACCCTGGCCAGGGATTTGTCTGAGCAAGAACACATGGGATATTCCTCTCATGATGCCGAGAGTGGATGATCCTCTATCGACACTCAATAGCCCTCGTAAGGTCGACTACCACTCCCAATGACCAGCTGTACTAGATCTAGGACAGCCAAACCTATAAGTCTGGTATCAAAGAGTAGAGCACTCATACAGGACATCCTTGGTGTCTCAAGTCTAAGGACCAGATACACCACTAGGAGTACGGAATCGCTGTCTAACAATAAGGCATCATCAACCATCCAGCATTCCGTAAGCGGATCAATCAGTGAACTCATTCTCCAATGAGTACTTGTACTGTATCCCTAGTGTCCCTACACAAGCAGCTATGAGACCAACTGCATCCATCATTTGGACGGGTATACAGCACACCAATCTGTCCGGTTATCACGATATCCCTCTCGAGTAACCTATGATCGGGATTATTTAGGATATGTGTTTAAAGGTGAATCGATCTCACTATCGTGATCTCATCACGATCCGATTCCCATTGCACAAATCCAAGGACATCACAATATATGTATGCATTTATGCAATAGTTATAAAGTGATATATGCCAAAATATAATAAGCAAAAAGATTCTATATTAAGTCACACGTGCCATCACTCACGTGATTGGCTTGCTGGGCACCTATGACTAGCAGGTACCACCCAGTGTCAGGCTGCAGGCGGTGGTACCGCCCATTCCCTAAAATTTTAGGGGATTTGAATTTTGGCTCCATTTTTAATGCCATTTGGGGTCTATAAATACCCTAGCTATTCCTACATGGAGAAGCAAGAAAAGTGAACAAAAACTTTGTGTTTCTAGAGTTGAAAACTTTATAAAGTATAGAGTCCCTCCTAAAGTTTAGAGACCATTCTAAGGGAGAGTATGAGGGAAGCTTTGTAAAAAGAGGGTGTAAAGGTTCTCTCCTGAGCCTGCAAAAGGAGAATAGAGTTGTAAGAAGGAGGTTGATCTTCGCCTATTAAAGGAAGATCGTTAGTGGATGCCGGTAGCCTTGACGGAAGGGGAATCGATAGAGTGGATGTAGGTCACAACGACCAAACCACTATAAAAACTTAGTTTGCATTTCTATTCTTACTATTTACCTTCACTACAAACTACTTACTTGCTTTACTTCCATTATGCTTATGAATATGATTTCAAAGTTAACATCTCTCCGAAACGGTTTTCGTCAAAATTGGTTTTATCGTATGAAGAATTTTTTAAACCGACATAATCTTTCCGCTACACTAATTTATCCCCCCCTCTTAGTGTCGACTTGTTCCTAATAATTGGTATTAGAGCATCGGTTTTCTCATTTGGTTTAACACCCAAAGGGAAATGGTTCTTTTCGGCTTTCAAGATGGTCACTCTCTCATTCATTCTCTCTTGTTCAATGGGATGAACTATACATATTGGAAAACTCAAATGAGAGTTTTCTTGCTTTTGTTGAATCTCGATTTATGGAATATAGTCGAATTTGGTTTTCAGAAGTCTTCTCTTCCAATGAACAATTGGAATGAGTTGGAGAAGAAGACTTTCTCTTTAAATGCAAAGGCTATGAATGCCTTATTTTGCACCTTAGATAAAAATAAATTCAATTGGATTTCTACTTACGAAATGACTTTTGACATTTGGCATACTCTTGAAATCACGCACAAAGGTGCTATTAGAGTTAAAGATTCTAAAGTTAATCTTTTAATGCATGATTTTGAATTGTTTCATATAAAACCAAGCGAAACCGTTATTGACATGTATACCCATTTTACGGATGTCATCAATGGTTTAAAAGCACTTGGTAGAAGTTTTTTAGATTTTGAACTTGTAAACAAAATTTGACGTTCTTTTAATAAGAGTTGGGATCCGAAATTAACTGCAATACAAGAGGCAAAAGATTTTAATAATTTTTCACTTGAAGAACTCTTTGGTTCATTGATGACATATGAAATGACGTATAATACACAAAACGAACTTGAGAACAACCTTCCAAAGAACAGGAAGGATTTCGGACTTAGAACAATCAAAGACCACTCGAGCATAAGCTCAAATGATAGTGAACTTGAACTCCTCACTATGAAATTTAAAAAGTGCATGAAACAAAAATTAAAAAACAAAAAAAACACAACTACTTGCTATAAATGTAAGAAGAAGGAAGAACTTTGGGATGAATCGAGCTCCTCCGAAGACGAGAAGAAAATCAACAAAGGCAAGATGGCAAACTATGCCTTAATGGCTTTATGAGGTAACCAAAATTCCTTTGATTTATTTCGAAATTACATGATACTTTAGCATGAGTTATTTTTAATTTAGTTTAGAAAAATTATATATATTTTTTTCTTAAAAATTTCATGTTTAATGTTGTAATAAAAATACAAAAAAATTAGGGATCATGCTTTTCTTTTTCTAGCTTATTTTGAAAAAAATGATCATGATAATTGCATGTTTTATGAAAATATAACAAAATGATAATTCTATGCATGTTTTAAGAAACAATATTGATTTTCATATTGCCTTTCGATTATAAATGATGATGTATGGCTTTTGTATGGAAAACTAAGCATGAAAAGTTAGATTCACCTAAAAAGAAAAATGCATAACTACAACAAACAAAATGATTTTGATGGAAAATGATTTATGAAATCTTGATTGATGTTTTAATGATGTAATGAAGTAACAATTTGTATCATAATGATTTTTATTGATCTTGATGATTTTTATGATTTTTCTTGCTCTTTCGATTTTAAACTATGATGTATGGTTTTCATGTGAAAAACTTGAGCATGCTAATATGAAATCAATCACACAAAATGAAACGTATAAAAAGAAAATTGTATTATCATTGGAATTAAAATGATTAACCAAATCGCTTGTTTAAAGAAGCATTATGTTTAATGTGTTATATTTTTTGTCATGATGAGAAAATTTGTTTTTTGGTTTAAATGATCAGATATGCTTTGATTTGGCATAAATGAAAAATGCATGCTTCTATGAAGCAAACAACTTAAAATGAAACAACAAAAAAGGGAATGCATTTTGAAAATAAATATTTGTATCATATTTGATGATTTTATACTTTTTAAACTATGTATGATGAGTTGAAGTAGTAATGGTTTGAATGCATGAATCGATAATTTTTTTTGTCACACAAATCATGACTTCATCACTTGATACTCTAAATTCTTTTATGATTTATGAAAAATTGAGACATTATGCATGAATCAAGTTCTCGTGTGAATCTATGTTGCCTTCATTGAATTTTCCGAAAAGTGATTTTGATGATCATTTTGATTATTTAAAAGGAGAATTGTCAAAATGATTCATGGAATTTTGGATTTATGACTTATCTTTCATTTGTTTATAAGATGGTTGAAATATTTGTACCTTCGAATTCTTCCATTCTCCTTTCAATTTTTTGAAATTAGGCATGTTATATGTTGAAGATTTGAAAACATGTTTTGGTATCATGAATACCCAAGAAATATTGATTTGACAAATTGAATGAGTTGAAAATGAATGATGATTTTTTTTCTCTCAATTATAACTTGTGATACTTCTTATATGAATCATCATCTTGATTCCTCGATATTTGATACATGAGATTTCTTTATTAATCAAGATCTTATCATTTGCCTATGTTTCATTTTGCTATTTATAAAAAGAAGAGATTTGATGAAATAAATCATATCTTATGGCATTCATGATTTGATATTAATATCTTTAATTTTTTATGATTGAAATAATGAATGGAATATTGATGTAATTATGAATGTTGATTTTGTATTATGCATGCAATACTTCAACTTATGATAATGATGCATGCAATGATGAAATATTCATGATGAAAAATTATTTTGACATTCATGACTTAATTTTTCATCTTTGTTATTTACCTTTGTCATGATTTGAAAATTATTGTAAAGAGAAAAGAATTACAACATTGTATTCTTCCCTTCTTTTTGACAATGACAAACGGGGAAAAAAATTGCTATCTCAAGATGCAAAATTTGGAAACTTACACATTGCAAAAGAAGCAAATTTGCTAGCTAGTATGTTGTAGAACTTGCTATCTTACTACCTTGTATATCTAAAACATGATAGCTTGTATGTTCTAATATGATGTAGCACTTAGCCAAATTTTTGCTAGCTTACATAAAACTGAAGATTATATTTATTATTCAATGATTTGAACTAATATCTTAAACACTTTATAGTTGCACTTCCCCTTTTTGTTGATGACAAAGGGGGAGAAGTATGATGATGTTATGCATAAGTTTATAATAACATGTTGCTTGGATTTTTGAATCCAAGAGTTCTATCAATATGACATATTGATAAGGGGAGTTTATTTAAACTCCGGGAGTTAAGGTTTGTTGAATCTTGAATTTTGATGATGAAATATTAGTAAATTATTTGATCTAATCCATGTATTGAGATAAGTGTGCAGGATTAACTATGATTGTAGTAAGGCGTAAAGCAGATGATGGGCCGGAGTTGAAGACTCAGACGATATACCGAGAGCTTGCTGAGAGTTCATCGTGAGATCACCAGAAGCACATTGGAAGACTCACCGAAAGATCGTCAGGAGATCGCCGGAAGCACACCGGAAGACAAGCTGACAGTTGGTCGAGAGTTCGCTGGAAGATCGCCGGAAGACTCGCCGAAAAGTTCGCCGGAAGATCGTCGAGTGAAAAATCAACGTACCAGACCATGCTTGCCTTAATCATAGTTAGAATGACAATTAAAGTTGATTAGGGAGGTAATCCCATCAACTCTGTTAGGGGCCAACTGGGCTCGGAGTTGGGCTGGTTTGGGCCGGAGTCAAGGCCCAATCAGGATGCTGAATTCCTGGTCGGTGGTGGCATCGCTTGGAAACCAGCACCCCAGGTAGTCTGGGTGGTGGTACCGCCGGCAGTTATTGCTGCCAGTGGTGGTACCACCCTTGTCAAGCGGTTGGCACCGCTTAGAAAGCAGTACCCCAAGTGGTTTGGGCGGTGGTACCGCCGGTAGTTATTGCTGCCAGTGGTGGTACCACCCCTATCAGGTAGTGGTACCACCAGAACTCGGTCTCTGAGCTCTATCAAGTGGTGGTACCACCCAGATTGAGCAGTAGTACCACCCAGTGTCCGATGTCCGGCGGTGGTACCGCCAGTACACCGGAAATCCGAGATGAGACACTTTTTGACTCCATTTTTGAAAGCTATTGGGGTCTATAAATACCCACCCTTTTCTGCATGAAAGGGCACGAAAGCTATTGGCATAATCTTGAGTTCTTCAGTCTTAAAAGAAAAGAGTTCTCCTCATTCATCTCTTAGCCTTGTAACCATCCAAGAAAGAGGAGTGAGACTTGTAAGGGTTGTCTCCTAAACCCGACAAAAGGAGAAAGAGATGTAAAGGTGGTTGGTCTTCGCCTATTAAAGGAAGGCCTTTAGTGGACATCGGAGACCTCGTCGGAGGAGGAATTTGAAAGTGGATGTAAGTCACATAGATCGAACTACTCTAAATTCTGATTTGCTTTTCATTTGTGCAATTTACATTACTGCAAATCTCCTTAATCCTCTCTTGCACTTTTTACAAAATCTTTCAAGTTCATAATCTCTCCGAAATGGATTGAATCAAAACCATTTTCGTCGGAATCAGTTTTAATCGAAACAAATATTTTTTTGAAATCGGAAAGGTTATCCGCTATACTAATTCACCCCCACTTTTAGTGCTACTCTTGATCCTAATAAGTGGTATCAGAGTAAGGTTTACTCTCATTTGGTTTTAAACCCAAGAGAGATGACATTTGCCAACAACCTAGAGGGTCATTCATTTACACGTCCTCCCATGTTCAATGGGATGGATTACACATATTGGAAGACTAAAATGAGGATCTTCCTAATTTCAATAGATTTCAAATTTTGGAATATTATAGAAAATAGATTTCAAAAGTCTTTTCTTCCGATGAACGATTGGAATGAGTTAGAGAAGGAGACTTTCGCTTTAAACGTAAAGGCTATGAATGCCTTGTTTTGTGCCTTAGACAAAAACAAGTTTAATCGTGTATCTATTTGTGAAACTATTTTTGATATTTGACACATACTCAAAGTGACTCATGAAGGCACTAGTAGAGTGAAGGAGTCAAAAATTAATCTTTTAGTGCATACTTATGAGTTGTTTCGAATGAAACTAAGTGAGACCATTAGAGACATGTATACCTGATTTACGGATGTTGTCAATGGTCTTAAAGGACTTGGTAAAGTTTTCTCAGATTTTGAACTTGTTAATAAAATTTTAAGATCCCTTCCAAAGAGTTGAGACCCTAAGTCACGACCATTCAAGAGGTCAAAAACCTAAATAATTTTCCTCTTGAAGAATTAATTGGATCACTAATGACCTATGGGATGACTTGTAAAGCTCATAAAGAGTTTGAGGAGACCCTTCCAAAGAACAAGAAGGATATGGTACTAAAAACCCAAGATGACTACTTGAAAGAAAACTCAAGTGATGAGGACCTTGATAAAGACTTGGCACTCTTAACAAGAAAATTCAAAAAATTCATAAAAAGGAATAAATTTAAAAATGACACTAAAAATAAATTTAAACCCAAGAAAGATCAAGTAATATGCTATGAATGCAAGAAGCCGGGACATTACAAGAGTGAATATCCCCTAGCCAAGAAGATACAATCAAAGAAGAAGGCTCTTAAAGCAACATGGGACGACTCAAGTACATCTAAAGAAGAGGAGCCTACCATCATCGATCAAGTTGCTCACTATGCACTAATGGCCATTGGAGATGAGATAACAAGGTCATTTGATGCAAATTTATCCTTTGATGAACTATTAAATACTTTTCATGATTTATTTGATGAATGCAAATCAATTAGTAAAAAGTATAAATTATTAAAAAAGGAGCATGCTTCTCTTGTTAGTGATTTCGATAGATTAAAGGTTGAGCATAATAGTAGTTTAACTCCTTGTATGAAATATGATGAACTAGAAATATTTAAAAAGGAAAACTTGCTACTCAAATAAACCTTAGAAAAATTTGAGGTTGGTAGCAAATCTTTGAACATGATCCTTGCCAATAAGGGTCATATTCATAGGAGAAGTGGAATCAGATTTATGAGCAGCTCTCACCAAAATCCAACTACCTTTGTTAAATGCCCAACCTTGCATGTTTCACCTCATACTAAATGCAACTTTTGTTACAAACTCGGACATATTGTCTATAAATGTTCACTTAAAAGATGTAGTCCACATAGATTGATTTGGGTTCCTAAAAGAACCTCAAATGACTCAATGCAACATGATAAGATATGTAAATTGATTTTTGAAACACCCAATGTCAAATGGGTACCTAAAAATCATCATTTTTTATAGAAAAATAAACCATCACAAGCTAGGAGCAAGAGATGATACCTTGATAGTGGATGCTCAAGGCATATAACCGTAGATCCATCTCAATTCTCTAAGCTCACTAGCCTAGACGAAGGATATGTCACCTTCGGTGACAACTAAAACAGTAAAATCATTGGCAAAGGAACTATAGACAATAAATCTAAACTTTTTATTGAAGATATGTTGTTGGTTGATGGCCTAAAGCATAACCTCTTGAGCATTAGTTAATTGTGTGATAAAGGATATATTGTTAAGTTTGAATCTAATACTTGCATTATTAAAAAACTATACAAAAACACATCTATGATTGTACTAAAACAAAATAACATATACACTATTGACATTAATGATCTTTGCAATGAAATATGTTTTTCGATCTTGAATGATGATGCTTGGCTTTGGCATAGGAGATTAGGTCATGCTAGTATAAAACTAATCTCTCAAATCTCATCTAAAGAACTTGTGAGAGGAATTCCTCATATTAAGTTTGTTAAAGACAATGTGTATGATGTATGTCAACTAGGAAACAAATTAAAGGTAGTTTTAAACCAAAGAATCAAATAAGCACCTCTAGACTATTGCAATTGATCCATATGGACTTGTTTGGACCAATTGTTATATCAAGCCTAGGAGGTAGCAAATATGCCTTTGTTATTATTGATGATTATAGTAGATATACTTGGACTTACTTCTTAGCATACAAAAATGATTGCTTTAGGTATTTCTTTAAGTTTTGTAAACTTATTCAAAATGAAAAATTTTTATGATTTCGTCAATTCGAAGTGATCATGGTGGTGAGTTTCAAAACCGTGATTTTCAAGAATTTTGTGAATCTAATGGATACAATCATAACTTCTCTACTCCATGAAATCATCAACAAAATGAAGTAGTAGAAAGAAAGAATATAAACTTACAAGAAATGGCTAGAACTATATTAAACGAATATAGCCTACCAAAATATTTTTGGGCCGAAGCCATAAATATGCTATGCTATGTTATGAATAGAGTTCTAGTAAGACCATTACTTTCCAAAACTCCTTATGAGTTGTGGAACAAAAAAAAGCCCAACGTTTCATACTTTAAAGTTTTCGGGTGTAAATGTTTTATTTTGAATGAAAAAGATACCTTAGGAAAGTTTGATGCAAAATCCGATGAGGAAATTTTTCTTGGTTATTCTTCTATTTCAAAGGCTTTTCGAATCTTCAATAAAAGAACTTTAGTTATAGAAGAATCTATTAATGTTGTTTTTAATGAAATTTTTGAAGTTAAGAAAAATGATTTTCATGATGATCTTAAATTTGATACTTTGAATTTAAATGAATCCCTTTATCTATCGAGCAACTTGGATGTATCTTCTTCCGAACCTTCTTTACCAAAAGAATGGAAGTATGTAGACGCTCATCCCAAGGAGCTAATTATAGGATACACATCGAAAGAGGTTTAAACTCATTTTTCTCTTAAGAATTTTTGTGTCAACGCTGCTTTTCTCTCCCAAATTGAACCTAAATACATTGACGAAGCCATGAAAGATGATTCATGGGTCATCGCAATGCAAGAAGAATTGAATCAATTTGAGAGAAATGAAGTGTGGAAGCTTGTTCCTAGACCAAATGATCATTTAGTTATTGGTACTAAATGGGTCTTTAGAAACAAGCAAGATGAATTTGGTATCGTGGTTCGAAACAAGGCTAGATTAGTGGCTAAAGGTTTTAACCAAGAAGAAGGTATCGATTATGAAGAAACCGTCGCTCCTGTGTTTGAATTGATTAAAGCTCTCTATGGATTGAAACAAACCCCAAGGGCTTGGTATGAGAGACTTAGCTCATTTCTAATTCATAATAATTTCTCTAAAGGCAAGATCAATACTACATTGTTTATTAAATATTTTAAAAATAATTTTCTTATTATTCAAATTTATGTTGATGACATTATATTTGGTTCTACAAATGAATCCTTATGTGAATCATTTGCCAAAAGCATGAGTCTAGAATTTGAAATGAGCCTAATGCGGGAACTAACCTTCTTTTTAGGCTTACAAATTAAACAACTTAGCAATGATATTTTTCTTAATCAAATAAAATATACTTTAGACTTATTAAAAAGATTTAACATGGATAGTTCAAAAGCTATCAACACTCCTATGAGTACCTCCACTAAGTTAGACATTGATGAAAGTGGAGAAACCTTTGATAAAAAAGCTTATAGGGGTATGATAGGTAGTTTTTTTTACCTCACCACAACTAGACCGGATATCATGTTTAGCATAGGACTTTGTGCTAGATTTCAATCTAACCCTAAGCAATTGTCTGAATACATGAATTTGTTAAAATTTCATTTCCGGACTTTCTTGATCACTCACCTGAATCATGATCTTATAGTGTGCGCAATGAGCCACATGCATTTTTCCATATGAGTTTTTATGATGTTTGCAAACAAATGATGAATCATAAACTTATGGTATGGATTTTATAATTTGAGTTCAAAATAATGTTTGAGTATAGTATGCATTTTATATGATGAATCATGAACGTATAATTATCAATACGAATTTTTTTTCTTATTATGTGAATTTTACATTATAAGGTTGTGTGAACCTATCTACCCTAGACTAGTTACGCTATTTCATAACAATTTAAATGTTGATGAAGATGAAAGGGTATCTACCTATATATTAGGACATCATATACCCATTACGGATAGAACCATTTGCAACATCATAGGAATTCCGGAAAAAGAAAGAGGGTGTTGTTTTAGAGGACAATGGGATGATGAAACAGTTGGGACTACTTACGTTGATGCCTTAGGAATAATTTTTGGCAATCCTAACTTAACGATTCTTCCAAAAAGTTATGAACATTTTGTTGGGAAATCTTGGGGGCGACATCAGATGCGTAGCGGAAGAATAAGAAAAACAAAATCCCCGATTCCCAAAGAGATGTTCGTCATCGTGCGAAGATTGGTGCGCAAAATCCGTGAAACTTAAAATTGCGTATAGAGTAGATTGTGTTACCTAGGGAGATCGTATATCCCTATTTCCTTGCAGATCTTTAGGAGAGGGTGAAGGAGGTTAAGCATCCTCCTCTCTAGCGGTGATCCACACAACAGGGCTATAACGATGCTCTCAAAACTCCAGGCCTGCTCTGAGGTGGAGAAGGGGAGGAGAATAGGAGAGGTAAGCAAAGGCTCTAGCCTATGAGACTCTGAATCCCTCCTATTTATAGAGGTCCCCTATCAAACCCTAATGGATCCTCACCTAGTGGGTATTGGATCTGCATCCAATAACCCAAGCCTTTTAGATTAATGGATCTCTATCCAATAATCTCTCATGGGCTCTTATTGGATCTCGTCCATGGGATCCAATAATTCAAGGGCTTATTGGATATCTAATAAGACAAGGGCTCCGTCGGATATTTCATATCCGAACCTCTACTCATCGCAATGCCTACCATATGTGTGTGACCCTCTAGGCCCAATATCGAGTTGGCCGTGAGTCATACCTATCAGAACTCCTTCTAACTCAGTGAATTATTATCTTTGTAATAATTCACTTGACTCATCGACTACGGATGTACTAGGCCACTACGCCGTAGTCCCTAGACGATACAGGGGAATCTAATCCATTGGACTTGTCTGTCCTTAGTTACCATGTACCTATAGTCCCTCATCCATATAATATCCCAGAGACCATATATCGAGCATGGTGCTGTCAGACCCATACGGTTTCTACTTGAGTCTCGCTATAATCGGATTCTTCCGGAGAACTCTTTCTCTCTCAACCCGAATGACCTTGGCTAGGGATTTGTCTGAGCAAGAACACATGGGATATTCCTCTCATGACATCGAGAGTGGATGATCCTCTATCGACACTCAATAGCCCTCGTAAGGTCGACTACCACTCCCAATGACCAGTTGTATTAGATCTGGGACAGCCAAACCTATAAGTCTAGTATCAAAGAGTGGGCCACTCATACAGGACATCCTTGGTGTCTCAAGTCTAAGGACCAGATACACCACTAGGACTACGGAATCGCTGTATGACAATAAGGCATCATCAACCATCCAACATTCCGTAAGCGGATCAATCAGTAAACTCATTCTCCAATGAGAACCTATACCGTATCTCTAGTGTCCCTACACAAGCAGCTATGAGACCAGCTGCATCCATTATATGGACGGGTATGCAGCACACCAGTCTATCCAGTTATCACGAGGTCCCTCTCGAGTAACCTATGACTGGGATTATTTAGGATCTGTGTTTAAAGGTGAATCGATCTCATTATCATGATCTCATCACGATCCAATTCCCATTGCACAAATCCAAGGACATCACAATATATATATGCACATATGTAATAGTTATAAAGTGATATATGCCAAAATATAATAAGCAAAAGGATTCTGTATCAAGTCACACGTGCCATCACTCACGTGATTGGCTTATTGGGCACCTATGACTAGCAATCTCCCACTTGACCTAAAGCCAATCACCTATATGTCTGATCCCCATCAGACCCATATGATGCTCAAAGATAATCTGAGACAACGGCTTTATTAGTGGATTTGCAATGTTATCTTCGGATGTAACTCTTTCCACTACTACATCTCTTCGGGTTACGATCTCTCTGATAAGGTGGAACCTCCTCAGAATATGCTTAGATTTCTGATGAGAACTAGGTTCCTTCGCTTGAGCAATCACCCCATTGTTGTTGCAATATAAGGAGATCGGCTCCTCGCTACCCGGCACGACTCCTAAATCTGTGATGAACTTCTTCACCCAGACTCTCTCCTTTGCTGCATCTGATGCAGTAATGTACTCCGCCTCTATGGTCGAGTCAGCAGTAGTATCTTGCTTGGAACTCTTCCAGCACATTGCTCCTCCATTCAAGGTGTACACATACCCTGAATTCGACTTGCTATCATTGACATCAGACTGAAAACTTGAGTCTGTGTAGCCTTCAACCTTAAGGCTACTACCTCCATATACTAGTAAAAGATCTTTAGTCCTTCTCAAGTACTTAAGGATACATTTTATTGCTTTCCAGTGCTCCAAACTTGGATCCGCTTGATACCTGCTCGTGACACTCAAAGCATGCGCTATATTAGGCCTAGTTCATAGTATGACATACATGATAGAACTTATTGCTGAGGCATAAGGTATCATATCTATGTTCGCCCTTTCTTCTGGAGTCTTTGGGGATATACTCGTAGAAAACGATATCCCATGTCTCATCGATATGAGACATCTCTTGAAATTTTCTATGCCAAACCTTTTGACAATGGTTTCTATGTACTTGGACTAGGACAAGCTAAGCATCCTCTTGGATTTATCTCTATAGATTCTAAGCCCCAAGATATCGGATGCTTACCCTAAGTCCTTCATGGAGAAGTGTCTAGATAACCAAGCCTTTACTATGGATAGCATTCCTATGCCATTCCCAATGATTAGGATGTCATCCACATATAATACAAAAAAGGTGATAGCGCTCCCACTTACCTTCCTATACATACAAGGCTCATCTTCGTTCTTAACGAAGTCATAAGATCTGATTACCTCATCAAATCTTATGTTCCAACTTCGGGAAGCTTGCTTTAGTCCATAAATGGATCTAAGCAACCAACACCCCTTATTTGGGCAGTTCTTGGACACGAATCCCTTAGGTTACATCATATACACCTCCTCGTCGAGGTTTCCATTGAGGAATGTTGTTTTCACATCCATTTTCCAGATCTCATAAGTATAGTGTGCTGCAATAGCCAATAGAATTCTGATGGATTTTAGCATTGCTACAGGTGAGAAGGTTTCGTCATAGTCAACACCTTGCCTTTGACGATACCCCTTAGTCATTAGCCTTGCTTTATAGGCCTCTACCTTTCTATCTACTCCGATTTTTTTCTTAAAGATCCACTTGCTACCGATGGGTACAATACCTTCGGGCGCATCAACTAAGTTCCAAACCTTATTGGAGTACATAGAATCCATCTCAGAATTCATGGCTTCTTGTCACTTCCCAGAGTCTATACTCATAATAACCTCCTCGTAGGTCTGAGGATCAATATCCTCAACATCCTCCCCTCTAATATGTCTCACATATCTCTCAAGAGGATGGGATACTCTATCAGACCTACGTAAAGTTGAAACTTGTGTATTAGGTACCTGAACAAACTCGGGCTGTAGAGTGGTGCTTGAGCTTGGTTCTCCAACCTCGCTCAACTCTATCATGCTCCCACTATCTCCGCCAAGAATGTGTTCCTTCTCAAGGAACACTGCTCTCTTAGCTACAAAGATCTTTTGATCCTTTAGATGATAGATATAATACCCATAAGTTTCCTTGGGGTATCCCACAAATTTGCATTGCTCTGTCCTTGATTCTAACTTATTAGGGTTGTGTCTTTTAACGTGGGTAGGGCAACCCCAAATCTTAATAACCTTAAGATCAGGCTTCTTTCCTTTCCATATCTCATATGGTGTAGACACTACCGACTTAGTTGGAATTTTGTTCAGAAGGTAAGCTGCGGTCTCTAGGGCATATCCCTAGAATAAAATGGGTAGGTCAGCGAAACTCATCATGGACAATACCATATCTAACAGCGTACGATTCCTCCTTCCAGAGACACCATTAAGTTCAGGCGTATAAGGAGGTGTCCATTGGGATAATATCCCATGGTCCTTGAGGAACTGAGTAAACTCTGTACTTAAGTACTCACCTCCTCGATCTGATTGAAGAGTTTTGATACTCTTTCCAGTCTGGTTCTCCACCTCATTCTTATACTCTGTGAATTTCTCAAAGGCCTCGGACTTGTACTTCATTAAGTACACATATCCATTCCTTGAGAAATCATCAGTAAAGGTAATGAAGTAGGAGTATCCACCAATGGCATGAGTTGACATGGGTCCACATACATCACTATGTATGAGTTCTAACAGCTCAATGGCTCTCTCTCCAGTTCCACTAAATGGAGAGTTTGTCAGTTTTTCATAAAGGCAAGACTCGCAAGTTGCATTTGACACATAGTCGAATGAATCTAGATATTCATAATTTAGCAACTTTTGAATCATTCTTTCATGGATGTGACCTAGCCTACAATACCACAAGTACGAACTGTTCATCTCATCTTGTTTCCTCTTAGACACATTTACATTCATGATATGTGGAGTAGTGTCTAGCATAAACAAACCTTTATGCAATATTCCTCTCGCATATCTCCCCTCGGCTTTGCTAGAATTTACAATAAATTATAGATGTGATAAGGAAGATTGGTATCCAATACCAATGCACTATCACAAAAATCTAACAATTGGAGATAGATCATGAATGTACCTGAAGCTTCTCCAAACGTCTATTTCGCCCTCTCTGCAAGGTACTCTTTGCAGTTCCTCTTCCAATGCCCATCTTTACCACAGTGGAAGCACTGGCCTTTGTCCTTTACTGAGTCTTTCTTAGCAACATTTGCTTTACCTAGTTTGCCCTTGCCCTTTCCCTTTTTAAGGGACCTTTCTGCTTTCCTTTTCTTTCTGGTCTCACTAGTGTAGAGAACTAGCTTCTCTTTCTTAATAGTACTCTCTGCCTCCCTTAATATATTGAGGAGCTCTGGGAGAGTCACCTCAAGCTTATTCATATTAAAATTCATTATGAACTGTGAAAAGGAATCTGGTAGGGACTGAAGCACAATGTCCACACACAAGTTATCCTCTAGGACCATTCCTAGACTAGTGAGTTTCTCTATCCACTCAATCATCTTTAGGACATGGTTATGAACCGGTATCCCCTTAGTCATCCTAGCGTGGAAGAGGCTCTTAGATATCTCATATCGCTGAGTCATTCTCTGTTCCTCAAACAATTTATGGACATGTAGGAGAATGGATCTGGCATCCATCTTTTCATGTTATCTCTGTAACTCAGGAGTCATAGAGCCTAACATATAGCACTGAGCAAGAGTGGAGTCATCAATGTACTTCACGTAGCGAGCGATCTCATCCTCGCTTGCCCCTTCTTTGGGCGTAGGCATCATTGTATCAAGGATGTACACGATTTTCTCCGCCGTGAGAACAATTCTTAAGTTACGGAGCCAATCCGTATAATTTGGACTAGTGAGGCGGTTGACATCAAGTATGCCACGTAAGGAATTTGAAAGCGACATTTTCTAAAAATAAAGATGCAACAGAAATGAATAACATGCAGATTTTGCAAGAAATAAACTATCAAGATATGGACTTCTATCTTAATATGCTCCCACTATTTTACTAACGAGTCACGCGACACCCTCCACACGTGAAACGGAAGTCTCCGGCAGACTTCTAGTGGGGATCAGGATCCAATCAGCGTCTTAGTGTAACCTCGAGGGACTCGACCAATCACACTAAGCCTAAAAGGTAGGCAACTATTGTCGATCACAACTCCTTGTGATTCCCGTCCTGTTCGGCCTCCGAATCACCATGGCCTCGAGGCACTCGACCAACCATGATGCTCGGTTAAGTCAACACCTTCGTTATAAGATGAGTCCGATTTGATGATATACCCTCGAGGGACTCGACCAAGCATACCATGTCCTCAGGTCACCGGTGACATCTCTATATCGTAAGCAAGATAACAAATCATGATATAGGTGAGTCTCGAGGGACTCGACCAACTCAACCTACACCGGGAATCGGTTCCTACTTATAACGATGGAAGGCCACGTGGGTCAATCTAATTGCCTCACGTTTACCGACTTAATATTATCGAGAGAGATGTTTCTATGATTTGGTCTCCTAATATGACATGTCACATATATACATATTTAATATATATCTACATCGCATGTAATTATATATACATATCTAGTATGTGTATAAGCAATCACACCAGATGATCATGGACCATAACCTAATGTGATTAGGCCCGAGCTAGTAGGCCTAATCACTCACATCAAGATCTATGTGTGCAACGGTGCATCTCCATGCACTGTGATCGTCCATCTCGTCCTCGTCGGTTTCGTCGACATCTTGATGCATCTTCATGCATCGCGATCGTTTGTCTCGTGGGTCCCGCTATCGCATCCACGCTCCCGCTACTCCTCCTCATGTGATTACAACTTAATCATAGGCACGTAGGCCCGACAATAAATGAGAAATATAATGGAGGCTCGCAGACCTCAATAATAATAATAATCACAAGTACACACATCACACGGTCCATGAACATCCGTCCATACATTATACATCACATATATAATTAATGTTGAATCTCGTATTTTGATGATGATGAAACCACTTGATATGTATTTATAATTTAAACTGCATTTTGAGTGATGCAGGTCTACTCGATCAGGATTAGACAGTTAACGCAGGAGGAATTGACGTTGCGCCGGAGGAGATCACGTTAGGATATTGGACGACAGAAGGCTTCGGACGTCGGGCATCGGGCCAAGGAGAGCGGAATTGCGCTAAGGATATCGGGGTTGCGGAGGTCAACCGTCGATTGGGGAACAAGCCGCAAGAGAGGACGATGCGCTGAAGAATCGGACAAAGCGCTAACCAATAATGTGCCGGGCAATAGAATGTCAATTCGTGTTGTAATAATTGTCTAGATCGGAGTAGAGTTTTGGCTTATGTGTGCAGGATTAACTACGATAATGATGAAGACATAAAGTGAAACAAAGTGTCGGAAGTCAAGCGCAAAGGATTTGTTGCGAGTTCGAGAGTTCGACGGAAGTCCGAAGGTTCGTCGGGAATGCTGCCGGAACTAGCCAAGAATGAGTAGGGAGCTTGCCGAAGGGTTTTTTGGAAGCTCACCAGAAGGTTCGTTGGAAGTTCACGGAGCTCGCCAAGAAAGATCAGAGCTTGCCGAAGAAGCTCGTTGGAACTCGCCAAGATCAAATCGTGAAGTCTAGGAGCTTGCCGGGAGTCCGCAGAATGGTTTCCGAGAGTTTATCGGAAGACCGTCGGAAGTTCGTCGGAAGCTCGCCGAAAGAAGTCTTGACTTACGAACTTTGTAATAGCTTAGAAAATGTCTTTAAATTCGTAGTTAGCACGTTACTTAGGGTTAGGATTAGGTGTTAATCCTATAACCCAAGTAGGGGCCAATTGGGCCAGAGTTCGGACTGGTTTGGGCCAAGTTTGGAGCCCAACCAGTGAGCTGAATTGGCCTAGGCGGTGGCACCGCCTAGACTGGGCGGTGGCACCGCTTGGCTGGGCGGTGGCACCGCTAGCCACTGTCAGTGTCAGAAACTGACAGGCGGTGGCACCGCCAGCAAGGGAACCCAAAGAGAATTCAAATTTTGGAGCCCAAATTTGAATCCTCTTGAGGCCTATAAATACCCCTCAAATCTCAGCTGAGATCATAACTTTTTGAGAAGCAATTGATTGAGAGAAAAGTCTTAGAAGAGTCTTTGCTAGTCTTGTTTTCAATTTGCTAGTGTTCACCTCCTTCTTTCTTGCTGAAAATCTGTAAGAGAGTGAACCGCTTGTAAAAGTTGTAAGAGGGGTATTTACCCTTCCCTTTCAAGAGATTTGCTAGTGGAAGGTGGGAGCCTCATCGAAGAGGGGCCTCGCAAGTGGATGTAGGTCATTTGACCGAACCACTGTAAAATCGACGTGATCTTTGGTTTGCATTTACTTATTGTCATTTATATTATGCAAACCATTTGCACTTTAATGCTATACTGCTTTGTCTCCGTCTTACTTATCTCTTCAAGTTAAAACGCAATCGAAATGGTTTTAAACGAAAATGTTACTTTTATCGTACGAAGTTTCCGAAAAGTGTTTAAATCGCGAAAAGTTTATCGCACTTCACCGCTGCACTAATTCACCCCCCCTTTTAGTGCCGCTCCGATCCTAACAATTAATTATCATCATGTAGGACTATTAGATAATGATAAAAATAATAATCAACTAAACCTTTTAATTAAGATATTCATGTGAAATTAAATCTTCATTCTTGCAAGTGTTCATCTAAAAAAAAATTCTTCCTTCATTAAGAAGGAATTCATATGAAAGAATCATCATTTCAAATCCATTTCTCAATTTACAAGAGAGAAATTCGAGAGATGCATTTGTCAATAAAATCCATGAATCAAACATCAAGATATGTATAAATACTTCATGCATTTATAAAATGTTTTATCATAGCTTTTCATCACTACTTGCATGAGGCAATAGCATTAGTGTTTTGTAGTACTCAAAGATTAAGAATATGATGTATGATTAAACCTTTTTAGCAAATTTAAGACGTATTTTGTTTAACTAAGAAATATACCATTACTTAGTTGTTTGATTTGTAAGCCCAAAAAGAAAGTTAATTCTCCCATCAAACTCATTTCAAATTCAAGACTCATACTTTTAGCAAATGATTCATAAAGAGATTCATTCGTAGAACGAAAAATGATATCATCGACATAAATTGGAACAATAAAAAATTATTTTTAAAATTTTTGATAAATAATGTAGTATCGACCTTGCCTTTAGAGAAATTATTTTCAATAAGAAATGAACTAAGTCTCTCATACCAAACCCTTGAGGCTTGTTTTTGTTGAATCTCGTATTTTGATGAGGAAACCACTTGATATGTGTTTATGTTTTAATCTGCGTTTTGAGTGACGCAGGATGCTTTGATCAGGATGAGATAACTAAAGTAGGAAAAATCATGTTGTGCCGGAGAAACATGTCAGAAGATTGGACGTCGGGCTGATGGATCTGTCGACGTATCGACAGAAGGCTTCGAGCCGTGGACTTGGGCATCGGGCCAAGAAGAGCGGGTATTGCGCCAAGGATATTGGAGTTACGGAGTCAACTGGCCGATTGGGCAATAGGCCGCAGGAGAGGACGATGCGCCGAAGAATCGGACGAAGTGTCGAGGGACCAATGACATGCCGGACAACTATTTAATTGCTTAGGATTAATTGTCTCGATCGAAGTTTTATTTTAATTGTGTAGGATTAACTATGATAACGATGAAGACATAAAGCGAAATAAATGTCGGAGTCGAGCGCGAAAGATTCGTTGCAAGTTCGAGAGTTCGACGGAAGTCCGAAGGTTCGTCGGGAACGCTACCGGAACTAGCCGAGAATGAGTTGGGAGCTTGTCGAAGGGTTTTTCGGAAGCTCGCCGGAAGGTTCATTGGAAGTTCGCGGAACTCACCGAGAAAGATCGGAGCTTGTCGAAGAAGCTCGTTGGAACTCGCTAAGATCAAATCGTGAAGTCTAGGAGCTTGCCGGGAGTCAGCAGAATGGTTTCCTAGAGTTCATCGGAAGACCGCCGGAAGTTTGTCGGAAGCTCGCTAGAAGAAGTCTTGACTTGTATACTTTGTAAGAGCTTAGAAAATGTCTTTAAATTCATAGTTAGCACATTAATTAGGGTTAGGATTATGTGTTAATCCTATAACCCAAGTAGGGGCCAATTGGGCCCAAGTTCGGACTGGTTTGGGCCAAGTTTGGAGCCCAACCAGTTAGCTGAAATAATGTAGGCGGTGGCACCGCCAGGGCTCAGTCTCCGAGCAAGACTGGGCGGTGCAACCACCTATAACAGCGGTGCAACCGCCTGAGCTCGGTCTTAGAGCTCTGCTAGGCGGTGCAACCGCCCCTGACAAGCGGTGGCACCGCCCAGAGGCTCAGTCTTCGAGCCCAGTCAGGCGGTGCAATCGCCAGACCTCAGAATTCCAGGAGATGACAGATTTGAGCTCCAAATTCAAACTGGTTTGGAGCCTATAAATACCCCTCCAATCCCTGGGTAAAAGACATAAGCACAGAGAGATTAAAAGAGAGAAAACACTACTGCAATCTCTAGAATTTCCCTCCTCTAGCTTAAGAGTTAGAATTCTGTTTAAGAGAGGAGAGTGAGTGCTTGTAAGGGTTGTCTCCTAAACCCAGTAAAAGGAGAAGAGGGGTGTAAGAAGGAGGTTGATCTTCGCCTAGTAAAGGAAGATCGTTAGTGGATGTCGGTGGCCTCAACAGAAGAGGAATCGGAGGAGTGGATGTAGGTCACGATTGACCGAACCACTGTAAACTCCCGTCTTCTCTGGTTTGCATTTACTTTGAGCTTATTATCCTTATTGCAAACCTCCTTCATAGCTTACTACCTTCTGCGCTTTTACGATTGCGTTTCCAAGCTCAATATTTTTCGAATCGTGTTTAGACGTAAATCGCTTTTACCGTACAAACATCGTATTTCAGTTTGCGCTTATATTCTGATTTCCATCATAACTGCAAACTGCCTTTATAGATTTGTTTTAACTGCTTCTTACCTGATCTTAAGTCAAAGAAATTTACGAATCGACTTCTCTACTGAAATCGGCTTTGTCGTAAGAACGCAGTTTTAAACGTTGAAAGTTTTCCGCTGCACTAATTCACCCCCCCCCCTCTTAGTGCTTCTGATCCTAACAATTGGTATTAGAGCTCGGTTCACTCTCAAACGGATTAAAACCCAAGAGAGATGGCATATGCCAGAAACCAAGAGAGTCATTCTATTACACGTCCACCCATGTTCAATGGGACGGACTACACTTATTAAAAAACTCGAATGAGAGTTTTCTTGATTTCTATGAATTTGGATTTATGAAACATTGTTGAAAATGGTTTTCAACTTCCCTCTAAACCGATTAACGAATGGTCGGATTTGGAGAAGAAGTATTTTTCTTTCAACGCAAAGGCTATGAATGCCTTATTTTGTGCACTTGATAAAAATAAATTTAATCGCGTTTTAATGTGTGATTCGGCTTTTGATATTTGGAGAACTCTTGAGGTCACTCGTGAAGGCACTAGCCGAGTGAAAGAGTCCAAAATCAACATTCTCGTGCATTCTTACGAACTTGTTTGAATGAAGCCTTGCGAAACCATTGTTGATATGTACACCCGTTTCACGGATGTCGTCAATGGTTTAAGAGCTCTTGGCAAATATTTTTCAGATTTTGAACTCGTAAACAAGATTTTACGTTCTCTTTCTAAGAAGTGGGATTCAAAAGTAACTGCAATACAAGAAGCTAAAAACCTAAACAACTTACCACTTGAAAACTAATTGGTTCATCGATGACATATGAAATGGTGCACAATGCACATGATGAACAAAACAACCTTCTAAAGAATAGGAAGGATTTGGAACTCTGAACAAATGAATACTACTTAAGCGATGACTCAAGTGATGAGGACAATGATGAACTTGAACTTCGAACACTAAATCTTAATAAGTTTATTAAACAAAAATCTAAAATAAACAATGAACTTGAACGGAGGAAGAGGCCAAAGAAGAAGAACACAAAGTGGGATGAATCGAGATTCTCCGAAGATGAGGAGAAAATCAAGAAAGGCGAGGTGGCAAACTACGCCTTAACCGCCTTCAATGAAAAGGTAATCGATATCCCCCTGATATATTTTGAAATTACTTGATGCTTTCATGATGTATTTTCTTTTTTAGTTTAGAATTAATTTTCTTGAAAATTACATGTTTAAAAATAAAAATATAAAAATTACGATAATGCTAGTAATTTCGAAAATGATAACATTGCATATTTTATGATAAACAAACAAAATGATTTTGATTGAAAATATGAAATCATAATGTGTATCATGTTTGATTAACATTGTTGAATGAAATCATATTTGATTTTAAGTAATGCATAATAATGTAATGAAAATATTAAATGTTTTTGATACAATGATTGACAATTTTATGCATGAGATTTTAAGTTATACATCATGATAAGCATGTGTTATTCTCATGAGTGTATATGGTAAAACCATGTCTAAATACATGAAAGTGTTAAATTTTATTTTCGGATTTTCTTGACCATAACAATTCATTTTTGAAAATCTATTGATCTTGATGGTTCTATGATGAAATTCATTTTTCAATCCTAAATGTTGATGCATGTTTTTATTTAACATAAATGAAAAGGCATGCTAACATGAAATCAAATACTTAAAAAAGGAGGAAAATATATTATCAATGAAATCATGAATCTACCTATGTTATGAATTTTGTGAACCATAAAAGTGATTTTGATGATTTAAATTTGAAATGAGTTTTATCAAAATCATGATATTGATTTCTTGGAATAACATGAGATTACCTTTGATAATTATTTTGTTTCATGAAATTTTGGATTCATGACTTGGTCTTACATTTGTTTATGAGATGTTTGAAATTTTCGTACCTTTGAATTCTTCCCTTCTCCTTTCAATTTTTTGAATTTATGCATGTTATATGTTGAAGATTTGTATCATGCATATCTAAGAAATATTGATGTGACAAATCGAATAAGTTAAAAATGAATGATGATTTTTCTCTTAAATATAACTTGTGATATTTTTTTATATAAATCATCATTTTGATTTCTCGACATTCGATACATGAGATTTTATTATAAATCAAAATTTCTCATTAATCGATCTTCTATGATTTTACTTGATATTATCTTGAGAGGAGATTTTCTAAATAAATCATGATTTTTCCTTGTGAGTTCTTGGAGTTATTACTTGATTTTCTTTTAAAAACAAGATCTCTTCTTTGTACTCCTATGATTTTTTTTGATATTTTATTTAAAGAAGATATTTACTATATGAATCATGTCTTTTGGTATTCAAATGATTTTATCCTTCATGACATGATTTCTTTGTATTTATGGCTTTCATGGCTTGAAATATTTTGGTATGATGTATGCAATGATGAAATATTCATGAAGTTAAAATGATGTATGCAATACTTATGATAATGATATACATGATGTATTGCATATGATGTGTATCATGAATGCTTTAAATGATGAATGTTTGGTATCATGATCAACATGTTGATAAATTCTTAAAAATTTTAATGTTTGAGTATCATGTATGATATACCCATTAATGATGATTGATTTATTTTTCGGTATCGTGCATGAAAATTAAGGTTTTTGAAATTGTGTATGTTTTAATTTGAATATATAATGATGCACAAATAAGATTGATACTTACCTTTGTCATAATATGAAAATTGATATAAGGGTCTTCCCTTGTTTTTGACAATGACAAAGGGGGAGCAAGAATTTCTAGCGTGAACATCATGAAAAGAGGCAAACTAGCTAGCTTGCACAATTCAAGATGAAAGCAAAAATTGTACTTCTCAAAAGAGAAGATGCAAATATAATATTTGCCAAATTGTTTGCTTGCCTCATGTAAAACATTATCTCTTGCTAGTTTGGCATTTTACTAGCTTGCATTTTGTAAAGAAAGCAAAAATGACACTTCTCAAAAGAGAAGAAAGAGCTTGTCATCTTGAACATCACAAGCCTGCCTATCTTAAGAAACAAAAATTGCAAAAGTGCTAGCTTGCCTATCTCAAGAAGCAAAACTTGCAACTTGCACATTGCAATAGGAAGCAAGAATCATGAGCCTACACAAGAAAGTTATCTTGCATTTGCTTTCGAATTTTTTGCTAGCTTGTATATTGTGAAACTTGTATTTCGTAAAAATTGCTAGCTTGTAGTCTAAAGAGAAGCAAAAAGTTGCTATCTCAAAAGAAGCAAATGTGCTATATTGCCTATCTCAAGAGGCAAAAATGCTAACTTGCACATCTAGCAAAACTTGACAAATTTGCATATCTCAAGAAGCAAGAGTTGCTTTTTTGAACATATCAAAACTGCTAGCTTGCATGTTCTAAAATGTTATAATATTGCTAGCTTGCATGATATAGAACTTGCTATCTTGAACATTACCAAAAGTGCTATCTTGTATGCTGTAAAACTTACATATCTGAAACTTGATAGCTTAAATGTTCTAAGCATGATGTAATACTTGCTAAATTTTCTGGCTTCAAAACTGCATGATGATAAAACTTGATATTATATTTTTCATGTAATAAGTTGAACTAATATTCCAAACACTTGATTGTGGTACTTCTCCTTTTTGTTGATGATAAAGGGGGAGAAGTATATTGATGACATGACATGTTATGCATAAGTTTATGCATAAGTTCATGATGATATGTTGCAAGTATTCATGATGAATATTGCAATAACTTGAATTCAGTTTGAATTCAAGGTTCTATCAATATGGCATATTGATAGGGGGAGTTTGTTTAAACTCTGGGAGTTAAGGTTAACTCCATCATCAAGTGGTTGTCATCATAAAAAAGGGGGAGATTGTTGAATCTCGTATTTTGATTATGAAACCACTTGATATGTGTTTATATTTTAATCTGCGTTTTGAGTGATGTAGGATGCTTTGATTAGGATGAGACAATTAAAGCAGGAAAAGTCATGTTGTGCCAGAAAAACATGTTACAAGATTGGACGTCGGGCCGATGGATCTGTCGACGTATCGACAGAAGGCTTCGGGCCGTGGACTTGGGCATCGGGCCAAGAAGAGCGGGTATTGCGCCAAGGATATCAGAGTTGCGGAGTCAACTGGCCGATTGGGCAATAGGCCACAGGAGAGGACGATGCGCCGAAGAATCAGATGAAGTGTCGAGGGACCAATGACATACTGGACAACTTATTTAATTGCTTAGGATTAATTATCTCGATCGAAGTTTTGTTTTAATTGTGCAGGATTAACTATGATAACGATGAAGACATTATTAGGATCGGAGCAGCACTAAGAGGGGGGGAGGGTGAATTAGTGCAGCGGTGAAGTGCGATAAACTTTTCACGATTTAAACACTTTTCGGAAACTTCGTACGATAAAAGCAATGTTTTCGTTTAAAACCATTTCGATTGCGTTTTAACTTGAAGAGATAAGTAAGACGGAGACAAAGCAGTATAGCATTAAAGTGCAAATGGTTTGCAATAATATAAATGACAATAAGTAAATGCAAACCAGAGATCACGTCGATTTTACAGTGGTTCGGTCAAATGACCTACATCCACTTGCGAGGCCCCTCTTCGATGAGGCTCCCACCTTCCACTAGCAAATCTCTTGAAAGGGAAGGGTAAATACCCCTCTTACAACTTTTACAAGCGGTTCACTCTCTTACAGATTTTCAGCAAGAAAGAAGGAGGTGAACACTAGCAAATTGAAAACAAGACTAGCAAAGACTCTTCTAAGACTTTTCTCTCAATCAATTGCTTCTCAAAAAGTTGTGATCTCAGCTGAGATTTGAGGGCTATTTATAGGCCTCAAGAGGATTCAAATGTGGGCTCCAAAATTTGAATTCTCTTTGGGTTCCCGATGTTGGCGGTGCCACCGCCTGTCAGTGGCGGTGCCACCACCTGTCAGTTTCTGACACTGACAGTGGCTGGCGGTGCCACCGCCCAGCTCTCGGGTGCTGGGTGGTGCCACCGCCTAGGCCAATTCAGCTCACTGGTTGGGCTCCAAACTTGGCCCAAACCAGTCCGAACTCGGGCCCAATTGGCCCCTACTTGGGTTATAGGATTAACACATAATCCTAACCCTAATTAACGTGCTAACTATGAATTTAAAGACATTTTCTAAGCTATTACAAAGTTCGTAAGTCAAGACTTCTTCCGGCGAGCTTCCGACGAACTTCCGACGGTCTTCCGATAAACTCTCGGAAACCATTCTGCGGACTCCTAGCAAGCTCCTAGACTTCACGATTTGATATTGGCGAGTTCCAACGAGCTTCTACAGCAAGCTTCGATCTTTCTCGGCGAGCTCCGCGAACTTCCAACGAACGTTTTGGCGAGCTTCCGAAAAACCCTTCGGCAAGCTCCCTACTCATTCTCGGCTAGTTCCGGCAGCATTCCCGACGAAGCTTCGGACTTCCGTCGAACTCTCGAACTCACAACAAATCCTTTGCGCTTGACTCTGACACTTTGTTTCGCTTTTTGTCTTCATCATTATCGTAGTTAATCCTGCACACATAAGCCAAAACTCTACTCCTATCTAGACGATTATTACAACGCGAATTGACATTCTGTTGCTAGGCACGTTATTGGTTAGCGCTTTGTCCGATACTTCAGCGCATCGTCCTCTCTTGCGGCTTGTTGCCCAATCGATGGTTGACCTCCGCAACCCCGATATCCTTGGCGCAATTCCGCTCTCCTTGGCCCGATGCCCGACGTCCGAAGCCTTCTGTCGTCTAATATCTTGACATGATCTCCTCCGGCGCAACGTCAATTCCTCCTGCGTTAACTGTCTAATCCTGATCGAGTAGACCTGCATCACTTAAAATGCAGTTTAAATTATAAACCCATATCAAGTGGTTTCATCATCAAAATACGAGATTCAACAATCTCTCCCTTTTTGATGATGACAACCACTTGATGACGGAGTTAACCTTAACTCCCGGAGTTTAAACAAACTCCCCCTATCAATATGCCATATTGATAGAACCTTGAATTCAAACAGAATTCAAGTCATTGCAATATTCATCATGAATACTTGCAACACATCATCATGAACATATGCATAAAACTTATGCATCACATGTCATGTCATCAACATACTTCTCCCCCTTTGTTATCAACAAAAAGGAGAAGTACCACAATCAAGTGTTTGTTATATGGGTTCAACTCATTGCATGAAAAACATAATGTTAAATTTTTATCATCATGCAATCTAGTAATTTTACAACATTTTAGAACTTGCAAGCTAGCAATTTAGAGATGTTCAAGAAAGCAACTCTTGCTTTTTGAAATATGCAAGTTTTATAAGCTAGGAAATTCAAATATATGCAAGTTGGCATATTTGCTTTTCTTGAGATAAGCACGATAGCACATTTTTGTATTTTCTTGATGTTTCAAGCTAGCAATTCTCGGTGATGTTCAAGATAGCAATTTCTTCTCTTTTGAGAAGTGCAATTTTTGCTTTCTTCTTGAATTGTGCAAACTGGCTATCTCCCCCTTAGTCATTATCAAAAAGAAGGGAAGACTCTTTACATCAATTATGACAAAGGTAAGTATCAATATTATTTGTGCATCATTATATTTTCAAATTAAAACATGCACTATTTGAAAAACCTTATATTTCATTCATACACGATATTGAATAAATCAATCAACATTATGAGGATATCATACATGATACTAAAATTTTTAACTATTTGTCAACATTTTGATCATGATACCAAACATTCATCATTTAGAGTATTCATGATACAAAATATTAAATCAATATTTATAATACATCATTTTAGCAACAACTCATAGTATTTTAAATCATGATTTACAACATATGTAATACATCACATCATAATTAGAAAGCACAAGTATTGCATACATCATTGCGAATCATAAATGTTTCATATCATGATGGTATCAATTTGTCAAATTATATTCTACCATGCATGATCAAAACTTCTCCCCATTTGTATTTCATGCATAATTTTACTTCATCACATTAGGAGTATCAAGAGGAATTAATTGGGTGATGAGATAAATATTTCACGAATACATGGAATTGTATAAAAAAAATCATATCATAAGTGTTTCATACATTCATATCATCACATGAAGAAATATAAACAAAAATTAGTGATGAGATATTACTTCATGAATACAATAAAATTCATATAGCATATCATGGTTTATTAGAATTAGTCTTCCTTTTGGTGAATAGCAAAAAGAATAGTAGGAGAGCAAGATCTCAATTCATGCACATCAAATATTCAATCATCAAAATCATGATTCATCTAGAAAATTCTCCTCTTTAAATATTGAAATCATGATGAACATTCTTGGTTTACATAAAGTTTCAAAACATAATTATCAAGATCATGAATACTAAAAGACTATGAAACATTTCGACAAATCTCCTTTTAAATAGAAAACAATGTTAATTCATAAAGAATTTCATGTTATAAATTTCAAGAGATCAAGATCGTGATTTCGATAAAAAAATATTCAAATTTAAATCATCAAAATCATTAACAAAATCAAAGAGATTCACAAAGATGATACAAATGGATTCATCAAAATCAATAAGATTGAGCAAAATAATTTTCAAGAATGTTTTCCTCTTTTCGATTGTTTCAAAACATATGATTTTGTTTCATTTATGCCTAATAAAAACATATATCATGTTTAAAACCGAAAGTGTAAGATTTGTTACAACAAAAATTAATAAGGCACTTTCATTATGGTAAAAATCAATAATTCATAAATCACAAGATTCGTCATGCATAATTTCAAAATTTATTAAGCATGATCATTATGCATGACATAAAATCATCAAGATACACATGCATGGATTAATCCTAAGCATTATAACATATTATATAATTATCATCCCTAATGTTGCATACATTATTCAACATTTTAAAACATAACATGCATGAAACCTTAGCAATATACTTTTCATGATCAAATTTTTAATTTTTCAATGATACTAAAAAGGAAAAAAAAAATGATATAATTTTTGAAAAATAATTTTTTATTTCCTATTCCTACTATCTAAGTTAAGCACTCATGAAAGACTTCAAGTAATTTTAAAATAATTCAAGAGAGTTGAGTATTTTAAAATAATTCAAGAGAGTTGAGTTACTTACCTTGTAGTCGAAGCCCGTCAAAGCCCAATTCGCCGTTTCACCTTTGGAAGTTCTTGATTCATCCTTGGGTTCCTTCCTTTTCTTTGGCCTCTTCCTCCATTCAAGTTCATTGTTTATTTTAGATTTTTGTTTAGTGAACTTATTAAGATTTAGTGTTTGAAGTTCAAGTTCATCATTGTCCTCATCACTTGAGTCATCGCTCAAGTGGTATTCATTTGTCCGGAGTTCCAAATCCTTCCTATTCTTTGGAAGGTGGTTCAAGTGTTCATCGTGTTCATCATGTGCATTGTGCACCATTTTATATGTCATCAATGAGCCGATAAGTTCTTCAAGTGGAAAAATATTTAAATCTTTTGTTTCTTGTATTGCGGTTATTTTAGGATCCCACCTTTTTGGAAGGGATCTTAAGATCTTGCTTATGAGATCAAAATTCGAAAAAGATTTACCAAGAACTCTTAGATTATTGATGACATCCGTGAAACAGGTGTACATGTCGCCAATAGTCTCGCTTGGTTGCATTCGAAAAAGCTAAAAATCATGTAATAAAATGTTAACTTTCGAGTCTTTGACTCTACTAGTTCCCTCGTGCGTGATTTCAAGTGTTCGCCAAATATCAAAAGCCGTTTCGCACGTAGAAATCCGATTGAACTCATTTTTGTCCAAAGCGCAAAATAAGGCATTCATAGCCTTTGTGTTTAAAGAAAAATACTTCTTCTCCAAATCCGACCATTCGTTCATCGGTTTAGAGGGAAGTTGAAAATCGTTTTCAATGATATTCCATAAATCCAAATTCATAGAAATCAAGAAAACTCTCATTCGAGTTTTCCAATAAGTGTAGTCCAATCCGTTAAACAACGGTGGACGAACAACCGATAAGCCCTCTTGAAAGCCCTGAAGAGCCATTTCTCTCGAGTGTAAATCCGAAATGAGAAATACCGGGCTTTGATACCAATTGTTAGGATCGGAGCGGCACTAAGAGGGGGGGGGGGTGAATTAGTGCAGCGGTGAAGTGTGATAAACTTTTCATGATTTAAACACTTTTCGGAAACTTTGTACGATAAAAGCAACGTTTTCGTTTAAAACTGTTTCGATTGCGTTTTCACTTGAAGAGATAAGTAAGACGGAGACAAGCAGTATAGCATTAAAGTGCAAATGGTTTGCAGTAATATAAATGACAATTAGTAAATGCAAACCAGAGATCACGCCGATTTTACAATGGTTCGGTCAAATGACCTACATCCACTTGCGAGGCCCCTCTTCGATGAGGCTCCCACCTTCCACTAGCAAATCTCTTGAAAGGGAAGGGTAAATACCCCTCTTACAACTTTTACAAGCGGTTCACTCTCTTATAGATTTTCAGCAAGAAAGGAGGTGAACACTAGCAAATTGAAAACAAGACTAGCAAAGACTCTTCTAAGACTTTTCTCTCAATCAATTGCTTCTCAAAAAGTTGTGATCTCAGCTGAGATTTGAGGGCTATTTATAGGCCTCAAGAGGATTCAAATGTGGGCTCCAAAATTTGAATTCTCTTTGGGTTCCCGATGTTGGCGGTGCCACCGCCTGTCAGTGGCGGTGCCACCACTTATCAGTTTCTGACACTGACAGTGGCTGGCGGTGCCACCGCCCAGCTCTCGGGTGCTGGGCGGTGCCACCGCCTAGGCCAATTCAGCTCACTGGTTGGGCTCCAAACTTGGCCCAAACCAGTCCGAACTCGGGCCCAATTGGCCCCTACTTGGGTTATAGGATTATCACCTAATCCTAACCCTAATTAACGTACTAACTACGAATTTAAAGATATTTTCTAATCTATTACAAAGTTCGTAAGTCAAGACTTCTTCCAGCGAGCTTCCGACGAACTTCCGACGGTCTTCCGATAAACTCTCGGAAACCATTCTACGGACTCCCGGCAAGCTCCTAGACTTCACGATTTGATCTTGGCGGGTTCCAACGAGCTTCTTCAGCAAGTTCCGATCTTTCTCGGCGAGCTCCACGAACTTCCAACGAACCTTCTGGCGAGCTTCCAAAAAACCCTTCGGCAAGCTCCCTACTCATTCTCGGCTAGTTCCGGCAGCATTCCCGACGAACCTTCGGACTTCCGTCGAACTCTCGAACTCGCAACAAATCCTTTGCGCTTGACTCCAACACTTTGTTTCACTTTATGTCTTCATCATTATCGTAGATAATCTTGCACACATAAGCCAAAACTCTACTCCGATCTAGACAATTATTACAACACGAATTGACATTATGTTGCCCGGCACGTTATTGGTTAGCGCTTTGTCCGATTCTTCAGCGCATCGTCCTCTCTTGCGGCTTGTTGCCCAATCGACGGTTGACCTCTGCAACCCCGATATCCTTGGCGCAATTTCGCTCTCCTTGGCCCGATGCCCGATGTCCGAAGCCTTCTGCCGTCCAATATCCTGATGTGATCTCCTCCGGCGCAACGTCAATTCCTCCTGCGTTAACTGTCTAATCCTGATCGAGTAGACCTGCATCACTTAAAATGCAGTTTAAATTATAAACACATATCAAGTGGTTTCATCATCAAAATTCGAGATTCAACAGACATAAAGCGAAATAAAGTGTCGGAGTCAAGCGCGAAGGATTCGTTGCGAGTTCGAGAGTTCGACGGAAGTCCGAAGGTTCGTCGGGAACGCTACTGGAACTAGCAGAGAATGAGTTGGGAGCTTGCCGAAGGGTTTTTCGGAAGCTCGCCGGAAGGTTCATTGGAAGTTCACGGAGCTCGCCGAGAAAGATCGGAGCTTGCCGAAGAAGCTCGTTGGAACTCGCTAAGATCAAATCGTGAAGTCTAGGAGCTTGCCGGGAGTCCACAAAATGGTTTCCGAGAGTTCATCAGAAGACCGCCGGAAGTTTGCCGGAAGCTCGCCAGAAGAAGTCTTGACTTGCGGACTTTGTAATAGCTTAGAAAATATCTTTAAATTCATAGTTAGCACGTTAATTAGGGTTAGGATTAGGTGTTAATCCTATAACCCAAGTAGGGGCCAATTGGGCCCATGTTCGGACTGGTTTGAGCCAAGTTTGGAGCCCAACCAGTGAGCTGAAATAGTGTAGGCGGTGGCACCACCCAGGAGAGGATCTCCTAGCGAAGCTGGGCGGTGGCACCGCCAGGGCTCAGTCTCCGAGCGAGACTGGGCGGTGCAACTGCCCCAGTCAGGCGATGGCACCGCCTGAGCTCAGTCTTTGAGCTTTGCTAGGCGGTGCAACCGCCCCTGACAAGCGGTGGCACCGGCCAGAGGCTCAGTCTTTGAGCCCTGTCAGGCGGTGCAACCGCATACCCCGAAATTCTGGGAGATGACAGATTTGAGCTCCAAATTCAAACTGGTTTAGAGCCTAGAAATATCCCTCCAATCCCTGGGTAAAAGACACAAGCACAGAGAGATTAAAAAAGAGAAAACACTGCTGTAATCTCTAGAATTTCCCTCCTCTAGCTTAAGAGTTAGAATTCTGTTTAAGAGAGAAGAGTGAGTGGTTGTAAGGGTTGTCTCCTAAACCCAGTAAAAGGAGAAGAGGGGTGTAAGAAGGAGGTTGATCTTCGCCTAGTAAAGGAAGATCGTTTGTGGATGTCGGTGGCCTCGACGGAAGAGGAATCGGAGGAGTGGATATAGGTCACGATTGACCGAACCACTGTAAACTCCCGTCTTCTCTGTTTTGCATTTACTTTGAGCTTATTATCCTTACTGCAAACCTCCTTCATAGCTTACTACCTTCTGCGCTTTTACAATTGTGTTTCCAATCTCAATATTTTCCGAATCGTGTTTAGACGTAAATCGCTTTTACCGTACGAACATTGTATTTCAGTTTGCGCTTATATTCTGATTTCTATCATAACTGCAAACTACCTTTATAGATTTGTTTTAACTGCTTCTTACCTGATCTTAAGTCAAAGAAATTTATGAATCGACTTTTCTACTGAAATCGGCTTTGTCGTACGAACGCAGTTTTAAACGTTGAAAGTTTTCCGCTGCACTAATTCACCCCCCCTCTTAGTGCTCTTGATCCTAATAGTTTTAAACCATAGAGAGCTTTAGTTAATTTAAACACATGATTAGGGAGACTATCATTCTTAAATCTGGGAGGTTGTTCAACATAAACTTCTTCGAAAATAAAGCTATTAAGAAAGCACTTTTAATATCCATTTGAAATAACTTAAAATTATTACTACTAGCATAGGCAAGGAGCATCCTTATGGCTTCTAATCGAACCACAAGAGTGAAGGTTTCTTCATAATCGATAGCTTCTTATTGGTTGAAACCTTTGACCACTAATCTAGCCTTGTTTCTAACCATGATACTGGATTCATCTTGCTTTTTTCTAAAGACCCATTTAGTACAAATAACTAAATGGTCATTTGGCCTAGGAATAAGCTTCCACACCTCATTTCTCTCAAATTGATTTAACTCATCTTGCATGACGATAATCCATGAATCATCTTTCATGGCTTCGTCAATACATTTAAGTTCAATTTGGGAGAGAAAAGCGGCATTGGCACAAAAATTCTTAAGAGAAGAACGAGTTTGAACCCCTTTAGATGTGTCTCCTGTGATTAGCTCCTTAGGATGAGCATCTACATACTTTCAATCCTTGGGTAAGGATGTTTCGGAAGTAGATGCATCCAAGTTGCTAGATGGAGAAAGGGTTTCATTTAAATTCAAAGCATCAAAATTAACATCATCATCAAAATTATTTTTCTTAATTTCAAAATGGATTCTTCTATAATCAAAGTTCTTTTATTAAATATACGAAATGCCTTGGAAATAGAAGAATAGCCAAGAAAAATTCCTTCATCGGATTTAGCATCAAATTTTCCTAATGCATCTTTTTCATTCAAGATAAAACACTTACACACAAAAAATTTAAAATATGAAACATTGGGTTTTTTGTTGTTCTATAACTCATAAGGAGTTTTGGTGAGTAAGGGTCTTACTAGAACTCTATTCATGACATAGCATGTCATGTTTACGGCTTCGACCCAAAAATATTTCGGTAGGCTATGTTCATTCAACATAGTTCTTGCCATTTCTTGTAAATTTCTATTCTTTCTTTCTACTACTCCATTTTATTGAGGATTTTTCGAGTTGAGAAGTTGTGGTTGTATCCATTAGAGTCATAAAAGTCTTGAAAATCACGGTTTTGAAATTCACTACCGTGATCACTTCAAATTGATGAAATCATAAAACCCTTTTCATTTTGAACAAGTTTACAAAACTTGGAGAAGTATCTAAAGCATTCACTTTTGTGTGTCAAAAAATAAGTTCATATGTATCTACTATAATCATCTACAATGACAAATGCGTATTTGCTACCTCCTAGGCTTAATGTAGAAATTGGTCCAAACAAGTCCATATGGATCAATTGCAAAGGTCTATAGGTGCTTATTTGGTTCTTAGGTTTGAAGCTATCTTTTATTTGTTTTCCTAATTGACAAGCATCATACACATTATCTTTGATGAACTTGATATGAGGAATTCCTCTTACAAGTTCTTTAGATGAAATTTGAGTGATTAGTTTCATGCTAGCATGACCTAATCTCCTATACCAAAGCCAAGCATCGTCATTTAAAATCAAAAAACACATTTCATTGCAAAGATCATTAATGTCAATGGTGTATACGTTATTTTATTTTAATGTAATTATAGATGTGTTTTTGTGTGATTTTTTAATAATGCAACCATTAGATTCAAATTTAATAATATATCTTTTATCATACAATTGATTAATGCTCAAGAGGTTATGTTTTAAGCCATCAACTAACAAAACATCTTCAATAAAGAAGTTGGATTTGTTACCTATGGTTCCTTTGCCAATGATTTTACCTTTGTTGTTGTCTCCAAAGGTAACATATCCTTCATCTATGCTAGCGAGCTTAGAGAATTGAGATGGATCTCCGGTCATATGCCTTGAGCATCCACTATCTAGGTACCATCTCTTGCTCCTAGTTTGTGATGGTATACGTTTCTACAAAAGAGGATAATTTTTAGGTACCCATTTGACCATGGGTGCCTCAAAAATCGATCTACTTAACTTATATTTGCATGAAGTTCTTTATGGTTCCTTTAGGAACCCAAATCAATTTGTGTGGATTACACTTTTTAAATGGACAATGATAAGCTATATGTCCAAGTTTGTAATAAAAGTTGCATTTCTTTTAGGATGAAACATGAAAGGTAGGGCCTTTAGGGTGAGAGCTACTCATAAATTCGATTCTGCCTTTTCTATAAACGTGACCATTATTAGCAATGATCATGTTCAATGACTTGCTACTAACCTCAAATTTCTTCAAGGTATCTTTGAGTAGCAAGTTTTCCTTTTGAATTATTCCTAAATCATGTCATTTCATACATGGAGCTAAACTATCATTATGCTCAATTTTTAATTTATCAAAATTACTAACAAGAGAATCATGCTCTTTTTTTAATAATTTATATTTTTTACTAATTATTTTATATTCATCAAATAAATCATGAAATGCATTTAATAGTTCATCAAATGATAAATTTGCGTCTAATGAACTTGTTACCTCATCTCAAATGGCCATTAGTGCATATTGAGCAACTTGCTCGGTGTTGGTTGGCTCCTCTTCTTCGAATGCGCTTGAGTCATCCCATGTTGCTTTGAGCGCCTTCTTCTTTGGTGTCCTCTTCTTGGCTTGGGGACATTCACTCTTGTAGTGTCCCAGTTTCTTATATTTGTAAACCCTTTTAAGTATAGAGTCATTCCTCCAAAAGCTTACTGATAGTCCTAAGGGAGGTGTGTGAGGGAACACTTGTAAAAGAGGGTTGTAAAGGTTCTCTCCTGAACCTATGAAACAAAGAAAGAGTATAAAATGGTAGTTGGTCTTTGCCCATTGAAGGAAGACCGTTTGTGGATGTCGGTGGCCTCGATGGAAGAGAAATCGGGAGTGGACGTAAGTCACAATAATCAAACCAATATAAATCAGTTTGCATTTCTATTTTGCTATTTATCTTTATTATAAACTACTTTACTTCCTCATTACTTTTTCGACACATTCTTACGAATGTTTTTAAAGTTAAACATTGTCAAAACGATTTTATCATACGAAGATTTTTGAATCGACATAATTTTTTAATGATGCACAAATCACCACCCCCCTCCCCTAGCGCCAACTTGATCCTAACATACACCATATGAGATATAGAAAGGGAAAAAGCCCAAACTTAAGGTTGTTAAGATTTGGGACTGCCCTGCCCACGTTAAAAAATACAATCCCGATAACTTAGAATCCAGGATGAAGATGTGCAAGTTCGTGGGATACCTTAAGGAAACTTGTGGGTATTATTTCTATCATTCTGATGACCAAAAGGTCTTTGTAGCCAAGTGACCGGTGTTCCTTGAGAAGGAACACATTATTATCAGAGACAGTGGGAGTATGATAGAGTTGAGAGAGATTGGAGAACCTAGCTCAAGCACTACTCCACCGCTCGAGTCTGTTCAAGTACCTAGCATACAAGTTCTAATGTTACATAGGTCTGGCAAAGTATCTCATCCTCTTAAGAGATATATGAGACATATTAGAGAAAAGGATATTGAGGATATCGATCCTCAAACTTATGAGCAAGCTATTACAAGTATAGACTCCGGGAAGTAGCAAGAAGCCATGAATTCTAAGATGGATTTTATATACTCCAATAAGGTTTGGAACCTAGTTGATGCACCCGAAGGTATTGTACCTATCGGTTGCAAGTGGATCTTCAAGAAGAAGATTGGAGTAGATGGAAAGGTAGAAACCTATAAAGCAAGGCTAGTGGCTAAAGGGTATCGTCAAAAGTAAAATGTTGACTATAACAAAACCTTCTCACTCGTAGCTATGCCAAAATCCATCTGAATTCTATTGGCTATTACAGCACACTATGATTATGAGATCTAGCATATGTATATGAAAATCGCGTTCCTCAAATGCAACCTCGAGGAGGAGGTGAATATGATACAGCCTAAGGGATTCATGTTCAAGGACTACCCAGATAGGGTGTGTAGGTTGCTTAAGTCAATTTATAGACTGAAGCAAACTTCCGGAAGTTGGATTATAAGATTTGATGAGGCGATCAGATCTTATGACTTCGTTAAGAATGAAGATGAGCCTTGTGTGTACAAGAAGGTAAGTGGGAGCACTATCACCTTCTTGGTGTTATATGTGGATCACATCCTGATCATTGGGAATGATGTAGGAATGCTATACATAGTAAAGACTTAGCTATCTAGACACTTCTCTATGAAGGACTTAGGGGAAGCATCCTATATCTTGGGGATTTGGATCTATAAAGATAAATCTAAGAGGATGCTTGGCTTGTCCCAGTCCAGGTATATAGACACTCCATTATCAAAAGATTTGGCATGAAAAATTTCAAGAGAAGTCTCATACTGATGAGACATGGGATATCATTTTCTAGGAGTATGTCACCAAATGCTCTTGAAGAAAGGGCGAACATGGATAGGATACCCTATGCCTTAACGATATGATCTATCATGTATGTCATGCTATATACCAGGCTTGATATAGTGCATGTTGTAAGTGTCATGAGCAAGTATTAGGTAGATCCAAGCTTGGAGTACTAGAAAGCAAGAAAGTGTATCCTTAAGTACTTGCGAATGTCTAAGTTTCTTTTAATAGTGTATGGAGGTAGTAAGTCAAATTTGGAGTATGTGTACAACTTGAAAGGAGGAGCAGTATGCTAGAAGAGTTTCAAGTAAGATACTATTATTGATTCGACCACAAAGGCGGAGTATATTGTTATAGTAGAGGCAACAAAGGAGGGAGTCTAGATGAAGAAGTTCATCACATATCTAGGAGTCATGCCAAGCAACGAGGAGCTGATTCTCATATATTGTGACAACAATGGAGCAATTGCTCAAGCGAAGGAACCTAGGTCTCATCAGAAATCTAAGCACGTTCTAAGGTGGTTCCACCTGATCATAGAGATCGTGACCTGAGGAGATGTAGTAGTGAAAAGAGTTCCATCCGAAGATAATATCATAAATCTACTAACAAACCCCATCAGACATATAGGTGATTGGCTTTAGGTCACGTGGAAGATTACTAGTCATAGATGCCCTACAAGCCAATCACATGAGTGATGGCATGGGTGACATAATATGCATTCTTTTTGCTCATTATATTATTTGGTATTTTATCACTTTATATTATATATATATATATATATATATATATATATATATATATATATATATATATATATATATATATATATATATATATATATATATATTGTGATGTTCATGGATCTATGCAATGAGAATCGAATCATAATGCGATCACAATAATGAGATCGATTCAGCAACCACACATGCTTGTAGGAACCTCGAAAAATTATAAAAATAATCTTCAATATTTGTGTAATATAAATAAATATCAATAATTTAATAAGAAATGATAATATAACAATTCATCATAAAACTTATACATCAGAAAAACGATAATAATTTCTTACATAATAAGCAAAATCATGTATTAGCCACATGCAATATATACATAATAACTATATAATAAAGACGAACATCACACCCGATGGTGCACTCTCCCAATAGTGGATGGAGATGCATATTCCACGGGATGGATTCCTCCCAACAATAGATGGAGATAATTCATATCGCACTCCCAACAGCGGATGGAGTCGTATCCCTCACCCACCCAAGTGGGGACATATTCCTCCCAACAGTAGATGGAGGAACCGTCTAACCATCATGTCTGATAGTCCGCTAATCCCTGAAGGGAATCGGCATACCTACCCTCGGTAGGGATACATAAATATTCATGATCATTCATTTACACTCATTCATTCACTCCCTCATACATCAAAAAATTAATATAATTAAATATTTTGAGAGACCATACTTGATTTAAATTTGCTAGACTATGTTCATTAGTGGCACTACACTATAATGGGCCCACAGCTCCTTTCACATATTGCACTTCCAATATGAACTACTAGCTTAGTTATATCGACTACTTAATAACAATCATCTCAATATCATAAACTTAAGAAAAGTCAAAAATCAATAATCATTTTCAATGATAACTTCAGATAAAATCTTTCAGTTCATTAAATCATAAATGCATGAAATATCAATCTCTCAATGGTCCTCAATCAATCAAAACCCTAATTGGAATAGCTCAATTGATTTAAACCATGCTCAATTCGATTATGACCTAATAGAACCAACCTCAAATCCTTATAGAACTGGTCTGGAATCACCCTAGACTGGTCTAATTTAGATTTGATTGATCTCGATTAGGTCAAGTAGGTTTCAATTAGTCAAGTTAGTCTATAATCACCCTAAATCAGTTTTTACTGATCAAACCTATTTGATTTAGTCAATTAATGAGCTCAAACCAATAAAGGGAGAGGAAATTGAACTATGTCATATAATACTAGCCCAAACTGAACCAACCCACCTGAGTCTTGGATGGATCACATGTGTTGCACATGTCTGTTCCAATTAATAGGTTGAGTTGAGGTACAACAGGCTAGATAAAGGAGCGACGATGTGTCTAATGCTAATCACATAGCTAGGCAGGCTTAACTTCATGGACTAGGCTAAACCTCATTTATAAGTTGGTTTGAGCCTTACTACTGAATTAGGCCATACTTGGCTCACAAGTTGGTTATATCTAGACACATGAGTTGGGATCATACCTGACCACATGGATTGGGTCGTACCTAGCAAGTTGGCCCATTCTTGGTCACATGGGCTAGGTCATACATGGCCACATGAACTAGATTGTACCTAGCCATATGGGTTGGGTCATGCTTGGCCACGTGAGTTGGGTCGTAACTTACCATATGAGCTGACTCCTACCTGGCCACATAGGCTGAGTCATGCTGAGTCACATGGGCTAGGTTGTACTTAGCCACATGGGCTAGGTCATACATGAACACATGGGCTAAGTCGTTCCGGTTTGACAAATCAACTTGACTCAAATTAGACATCAATTAGACTCCTCTTATCAAATTAGATTTCAATATCTAAAATTATTAAAGAATAATTTAAATTAATTAATTAAAAATTTTAATTTATGATCTTAAATTTAAAATAGTTACATTATAGAAATTCACACATAATTCTTGAAATATAGATATATCTAATTAAATAAATTAGAACTATTATGCTAATCTAAAAATAGAAATTTTAATAATTAAATAAATATTAAAATTCACTACAGCTTAAGAGATCAATATAAATTAAATAATCATTCTAACATCATAAATCAATAATCATTATTTATTAATCATGAAAATTTGAAATTAAAACATCATTATGTATCATAAAATTATAACAATCTCAACATCAAGATTTCAAAACATAAATCAAAGTTAATTAAAAAAGAAAGGATCCTGCCTCTCATCGACTATCCTTTCCTTGATATATATCTTCTAAAAAAATCCTCTCCTCAATCCTCCCATTGTTAGGCTCGATGAGGAATGAGGAAGGAGTAGTCTCCTTTATATAGGAGAAGATGAGATCTCACCGAAAGGTAAGAAATAATTTAATTTAATTTAATTTTTAATTTATTTTCATTTTTCTTTCATACATAAAAATAGAAATATAATATTCAATTATTATATTTCACACATGAAAATGGAATGTAAACTATTTACTTCCTAAAAATCAAATCATTCATTAGGAAATAAATCAATTAATAATCTGATTGATTAATAGAATTCCTAACTTATCCATATAATTAAGAAAACCAAATTTAATCATTTCCTTAACTATAGTGCACAAATATAGAAGTTAATAATAAAGTAATATATCATTTGTAGTAATTAATTTATATTAAAGGAGAAATTATCGGTGATTACATGGTCCTTAGACTTGAGACACCAAGGATGTTATATATGAGTACTCCACTCTTTAATACCAGACTTATAGGTTTGGAAGTTCCAGATCTAGCACAGTCGGTCATCGAGAGTGGTAGCCAACCTTACGAGGGCTATTGAGTATTGATAGAGGATCATCCGCTCTCAGTGTCATGAGAGGAATATCCAATGTGTTCTTGCTCATACATATCCCTGGCTAGGATCATTCAGATTGAGAGAGAAAGAGTTCTCCGGGAGAATATGATTAGATCGAGACTCAAGGAGAAATCGTATGGGCTTGACAGTACCATGCCCGATTTACGGTATTAGATGGATGAGAGACTATAAATATATAGTAACTAAGTACAAACAGGTCCAATGGATTGGAGTCTCTTGTATCGCTTGAGGACTGAGTCGTAGTGGCCTAATACGTCCGTAGTCGATGAGTCTATTGAATCTCGTATTTTGATGATGAAACCACTTGATATGTGTTTATGTTTTAATTTGTGTTTTGAGTGATGCAGGATGCTTCGATCAGGATGAGACAATTAAAGCAGGAAAAATCATGTTGTGCCGGAGGAACATGTCAAAAGATTGGATGTCGGGCCGTTGGATTGGTTGACGTATCGACAGATGGCTTCGGGCCATGGACTCGGGCATCGGGCCAAGAAGAGCGGGTATTGTGCCAAGAATATCGGAGTTGCGGAGTCAACTGGTTGATTGGGTAATAGGCTACATGAGAGGATGATGCGTAGAATAATCGAACGAAGCGTCGAGGGACCAATGACAGTAGGAAAACTTGGTTAATTGCTTAGGATTAATTGTCTAGATCGAAGTTTTGTTTTACAAGTGTAAGATTAACTACAATGGAAGTAAGACATGCAGCAGGAGTTGTGCCGGAGTCAGGACTATGATCACGTTGGGAGTTCGAGAGTTCGACGGAAGTCCGGACGGTCATCGGAGGTTCTACGGGAACAAATCCGAGAAGTCCAAGAGCTTGCCAAAGAAGCTCATCGGAACTCGTCAAGTGGATCGTCGCAAGTCTAGGAGTTTGTTGGAAGTCCGTCGGAGCATCGCCGAAGGTTCGTCGGAAGTTCGCCGAAAGCTCGCCGGAAGAAGCGATTGACGCACCGGAGCAAGCTGTAGTAAATGTCTTAAGAAATAACGTAGTTAGCATGTAGATTAAGTTAGGAATGGGAGGTTATCCCATTAACTTAATCTGGGGGCAATTGGGCCCTTGACAGACCCAAATTGGGTTGAATGAATCAACCTATTCGGGCCAGAATTCCTGCCAGGCGGTGGCACCGCCTAGGAGATGGTCTCCCAGGAAAGCTGGGCGGTGCAACCGCCTAGGTCAGGCGGTGGCACCGCCTAGGCTCAGTCTCTAAGAAAGACTGGGCAGTGCAACCGCCCCTGTCAGGCGGTGGCACCGCCCAGAGGCTCAGTCTCCGAGCTGCCAAGCTGTTGTACCGCCCCAGTCAAGTGGTAGTACCGCCAGGACCCCGAAAATCTGGGAAATGACATTTTTGAGCTCCATATTCAAACCAGTTTGGGGCCTATATATACCCCACCCTTTCCTGCATGAAAGGGCACCGAAAATCCAATCTTACTCTGTGATTTTTAGAGCTCAAAAGTGTTGTAAAGGCTAGAAATTCTCCTCCCTCTTTTCTTCCAAGTTTTGATCTTTTAAGAGAGGAGAGAAAATTCTGTAAGAGTTGTCTCCTAAGCCTGTCAAAAGGAGTGAAACTATAATAGAGTGGTTGACCTTCGCCTATTGAAGGAATGCCTCTAGTAGACGCCAGTGACCTCATCGGAGGAGGAAGCCGAAAGTGGATGTAGGTCATGTTTGACCGAACCACTCTAAAATCTGGTTTGCATTTCCTTTGTGCTATTTATCTTAACTACAAACCGCTTTCCTTACTTTACTTCAAATACGTTTCCGTAAGCTTTCAAAGTTATTATCTACACGGAACAACTTTTACCTCGGAATCAGATTTCAACGTACGAACGCAGTTTTAATTATCAAAAGTTTTCCGCTGCACTAATTCACCCCCCCCCAGCCCCCTCTTAGTGCTCTTGATCCTAACAATTGGTATCAGAGCCTCGTTTTTCATATTTGGTTTAACACCCAAATTGAAATGGCTCTTTTCGGCAACCAAGAGGGTCACTCTCTCATTCATCCTCCATTTGAATTTATGGCATATTGTCGAATCCGGTTTTAAAAGGTCTTCTCTTCCAATGAAAGATTAGAATGATTTGGAGAAGAAGATATTTTCTTTAAATGCTAGAGCTATGAACGATCTATTTTATGCCTTAGACAAAATCGAGTTTAATTGAGTTTTTACTTGTGAATTGGCTTTCGACATATGGCACACTCTTGAAATCACACATGAAGGCACAAGTAGTGTTAAGGATTCTAAAGTTAATTTTTTAATGCATGATTTCGAGCTTTTTCGAATGAAGCCGAGCGAAACCATTGGAGACATGTACACCCGTTTTACGGATGTCGTCAATGGTTTAAAAGCACTTGGTAGAAGTTTTTCGGATTTTGAACTTGTAAACAAGATTTTGCGTTCTCTTTCAAAAAATTGGAATTCAAAAGTAACTGCGATACAAGAAGCTAAAAACCTAAATAACTTACCACCTGGAGAACTAATTGGTTCGTTGATGACATATGAAATGTTGCACAATGCACATGATGAACAAAACAACCTTCCAAAGAACAGGAAGGATTTGGGACATAGAACATTTGAAGACCACTCAAGCATAAGCTCAAGTGATGGTGAACTTAAACTACAAATGAAACAAAAATTTAAAAGCAAAATGATCAGAACTACTTGCTTTGAACGCAAGAAGAAGAACAAAAATTGGGATGAATCGAGCTTCTCTGAAGACGAAGAGAAAATCAAGAAAGGCGAGGTGGCAAACTGTGCCTTAACCACTTTCAATGATGAGGTAATCAAAACCCCCGTAATTTATTTCGAAATTACATTATGCTTTCCATAATGCATTTTCTTTTTTAGTATAGAATTAATTTTCTTGAAAATTGAATGTTTAAATAATATAATAAAAATGCTAATGAATTAGGATTATGCTTGTCATGCTTACCTTTCCGATGATTTTAAAAATAATCATGAAAATGCATATCATATGATAAACAAACAAAATGATTTTTGATTGAAAATATGAAATCATGCTTGATGATTTAATAATGCATAATGATGTTTTAATACCATGATTGATGATTTTATTTTATGCATGAACTTTAAAGTTATACATGATGATTTTTGTGGTTTATTGATCTTGATGATTTTTATGACGAAGTTTATTTTTCGATCATAAACGATTGATGATATATATTCTTTTTGGCATAAAAAGGACAAAGGCATGCTTGTATGAAACAACTAAATAGAGAAAAGTATTTTTCTTGAAAATTCTTTTTCTCTATCTTATTGACTTTGATGAATCTATTTTATCATCTTTTTATGAATATCTTGAAAATGATTTTGATTTGATGATTTGAATTTGAATGGGCTTTATCTTGAATTTTTGAGATGTAAACTTGAGATTTACTTAATAAAAATCGAGATCTTTTATCCTCAATGTTTCTTTTTGCTATCTACCATCCAAATGAATCATGATTGCTATCATTGTTATATTTCTTCTTGTCGTGTACTAAAGAGAAAATTTTCCTAAATGAATCATGATTTTTCGGAACCACATTTTTTTTTATGATTCATAATGAATTAAGAAATTTTATATGCTTAAATTAATATCTTGTTCTCATATAAGATTAAATGAATTTTATCTATATCATGATCTCCTAAGAATTTCTTTCATTTTTTATTTAAAGAGGAGATGTGTCAAAATGAATCATGTCTTTTGGTATTCAAGTGATTTTATCTTTCATGACATGATGTGATTGTATTTATGACTTGTATGTCTTGAAATGATTAAAATATTTTACACTATTTTGTTCTTCCCTTCTTCTTTCTTGTTTACAATGATAAAATGAGGAGAAATTTTGATCATGCATGGTAGGATATAATTGCTATGATGAGAATTTTACACTATTGCATGCCTTAATAACATGTTGGAAATTATATGTTTTGAATACAAAAAAATTCCATGTTGATGAACATGTTTTATCTTCATTAAAAAACTATGGCAAAAATGTGCCCGAATGCATGAACTTGTTAAGATTATTTTTCAAACTTTCTTGATTCAATGAACAAATCACTTAATTGCCATGATGATTTTACACAATTACATGCCTTCATAACATGTTGGAAATTATATGTTTTGGATATAAAAATTTCCATGATAATAAGCATGTTTTATCTTCATGATTGAATTTGAAAATATATAGCTAAACCTTGTCTGAATGCATGAAAGTGTTAAATTTTATTTTCGAATCTTTTTGATCCTAACAATCAGATTTTCTCGATACATTTTTCTCTTCCAGACTTAATAAACATATGTTATATCGAGTTTATTTAATATCATTATTTTTTGACATATAGAATCAATTAACAAATGCATCTCTCATAGACTTATCATGTGAAAAATATTTTTTTTCGAGAAATGGATTTGATGAAATGATTCCTTCTTATGAATTCCTTCTTGAAAAAGGAAAATCTGTTTTAACACATGCAAGGATTTGATTCACACACACATATCTTGATCCTTGTAAAAATGAAGTGTGCTTTAATATCTTATCAATTTTAACTTCATTCGAGTAAGCTCACAAGTGACTTTCCTCCTTCATGCAAAAAGATAATAACAAATAAAGAGGCAGAAGTAATGAAAGCTATCTCCATGTCATGTTTTCCTTGAGATGTTTGTATAATTTATATCCTATCACTCATTGTTGAAAAATGACATAAACCTAGTTATGGCATAAATCATTATCGCACTTACGTTTAAAATTTGTTTATATCTTTCTCCTTTTTGTTGATGACAAAGGGGAAAAAATATATGAATTAATACTATTAGTACCATATTTGAATTTGAATTATGTTAAGATATCAAAAGAAGCTTGCATCGAAATATATGGTAAATTGATGATAGAAATGCTCTATGATTGCCATATGTCATGTTTGCATCATGTTAAGATATCAAGAACTTGCATCATAATTTTACTTGCTGATATCTTGCCATGTGATGAAATGCTATGATTGCTAAACACTTGAAATGTTTGAATCATGTTAAGATATCAAGAACTTGCATCGTAATTTTACTTGCTGATATCTTGCCATGTGATGAAATGCTATGATTTGTTGCTAAAATGATGTATGCAATACTTATGCTTTTTATTATAATGTATGTGATGTATTGCATATGATGTGAATCATGATTAAAATTGTCTTAATTTGAATTCAAGGTTTATCTCAATTATGAAATTTTGAAATAAGAATGATTACTCACCTTTGTCATGATTTAGAAATTGACATAAAGGGTCTTCCCTTTTTTAGAAAGGATCTTCCCTTCTTTACAATGACAAAGGGGGAGATAGCTAGCTTGCACAATTCAAGAAGAAAGCAAAAATTGCACTTCTCAAAAGAGAAGAAATTGCTATCTTGAACATCACCAAGAATTGCTAGCTTGAAATCTCAAAAAAATGCAAAAATGTGCTATCGTGCCTATCTCAAGAAAAGCAAATATGCCAACTTACATATCTTTGAATTTGCTAGCTTGTATATTGTAAAACTTGCATATTTCAAGAAGCAAGAGTTGCTTTCTTGAACATCTCTAAATTGCTAGCTTGCATAACATTGCTAGCTTGCATGATGTAGAACTTGCTATCTTGAACATTACCAAAAGTGCTATCTTGTATGCCGTAAAACTTGCATATCTAAAACTTGATAGCTTGAATGTTCTAAGTATAATGTAACACTTGCTAAATTTTCTAGCTTCAAAACTGCATGATGATAAAACTTGATATTATGTTTTTCATGCAATAAGTTCAATTAATACTACAAACACATTAGAGTTGGAACTTCTCCTTTTTGTTGATGACAAAGGGGGAGAAGTATGATGTTATGCATAAGTTTATGTATAAGTTCATGAAGACGTGTTGCAAGTATTCATGATGAATATTGTAATGACTTGAATTCAGTTTGAATTCAAGGTTCTCTAAATATGGCATATTGATAGGGGGAGTTTGTTTAAACTCCGGAAGATAAGTTTAACTCCATCATCAAGTGGTTGTCATCATCAAAAAGGGAGAGATTGTTAAATCTCGTATTTTGATGATGAAACCACTTGATATGTGTTTATGTTTTAATCTGCATTTTGAGTGATGCAGGATGCTTCAATCAGGATAAGACAATTAAAGCAGGAAAAATCTGTTGAATCTCGTATTTTGATGATACAACCACTTGATATGTGTTTATATTTTAATATATGTTTTGAGTGATGTAGGATGCTTCGATCAGGATAAGACAATTAAAGCAAGAAAAATCATGTTGTGCCGGAGGAACATGTCAGAAGATTGGATGTCAAGCCGGTGGATCAGTCGACGTATCGATAGAAAGCTTCGGGTCGTGGACTCGGGCATTGGGCCAAAAACAGTGGGTATTGCACTAAGGATATCGGAGTTGCAGAGTTAACTGACCGATTGGGCAATAGGCCGCAGAAAAGTACGATGCACCGAAGAATCGGACGAACCGTCGAGGGACCAATGACATGTCGGACAACTTAGTTAATTGCTTAGGATTAATTGTCTTGATCGAAGTTTTGTTTTACATATGCAGGATTAACTACGATGGATGTAAGACATGCAGTAGGAGTTACACCGGAGTCAAGACTATGATCACGTTGGGAGTTCGAGAGTTCGACGGAAGTCCGGACGGTCATCGGAGGTTCTACGGGAACAAATCTGAGAAGTCCAGGAGCTTGCCAAAAGAAGCTCATCATAACTCGCCAAGTGGATTGTCGCAAGTCCAAGAGTTTGCCGGAAGTCCGCAGGAGCATCACCGAGGGTTCATCGGATGATCGACGGAAGTTCACTAGAAGCTCGTCGAAAGAAGCGATTGACGCACCGGAGCAAGTTACAGTAAATGTCTTAAGAAATATCGTAGTTAGCACGATGATTAAGTTAGAAATGGGAGGTGATCCCATTAACTTAATCTTGGGGCAATTGGGCCCTTAACAGACCCAAATTGGATCGAATGGATCAACCCATTCGGACCCAGATTTCTTGGCCAGCTATCACGGACAAACTTCGAAACAGGATGTTTGATGTAATGCTTATGTATGTCCGTGTCTTTCGGCATGTTCATGCCTTGTACAGCATGTAGAGGGGCGGCCAAAGGCTTAATAGTCCTATTTTAGTTGAGTTGGTGGCCTCTTTAGGCTTGTAAATAAAGGTTGTGTCATGTGGACACGTGTGAGAGATTTTCGGTCTGTAATGGACCATTTTATCCTTGTTGTGCAACTGTTCAGAGCTTGTAAAGTCTGTTTGTAATTTGCATTGTCTATAAAGTGTTTTTCGGAGATGTTTGCTTGTGGATCCCGAGTGAGGCCTTTTTCTCATCTGTTCTCTCTTTTGTGGGACCTAAAGGGACCATGGGAGGCTTCGGGAGGTCGACCCTTCGCGACGGACACGCAAGGGTGCCGACGACTTAGGCAAAACCAGCTAAGTCCGTGACATATGGTATCGAGCGGGACAAGCACTCATAGAAACACTTAGCATGCAAACGGGGGGGACCAGCTGGCGCTGAGGGTTGAGGGCAATCAACGCCGCCAACCGCTTTGGGGAAAACGGGCATGGAGATGTTGGGAAGAGGAGTCGCTCAGAGGAGCGGGCATCTGAGATTGGCATTCAGAGGAATGGCCAACCCTTCGTGCAAGAGGCACCACGAGAACAGACAAGCTTGGAAGAATGTGAAGCGCATAAAGGATGGGATGGTTGAGTTTGAGCTACGGCTCAACGTTGACAACTATACTTGATGGTGCTCAAGGCAAGCGAGGTGGCATTCAGAGGAATGGCCAACCCTTCGCGCAAGAGGCACCACGAGAATAGACAAGCTTGGAAGAATGTGAAGCGCACAAAGGATGGGATGGTTGAGTTTGAGCTACGGCTCAACGTTGACAACTATACTTGATGGTGCTCAAGGCAAGCGAGGTGCTTGGTAAAGGATGAGACCATGCAAGGAGGAATGAGTTGCTCAACGACCAAAAGAGTTATGCAAAGCTCACAGAGGTGAGGGGAATTGCTAGCTCGAAGAATTTGGTACTCATACATGGGCTTGTATGCGGACGACGGAATGTTCGTGGTCATCCCAAGGCGACCGAAACTCAGCGCCATGGAGCATTGAAACTTTCTCTTCGGCATGCAAAGGATACATCCGTAGGAGGCTGAATGGTGCAACTAGTTCAGCATGTTGCTAGGCCCTGAGGGGTGCAGCGGGGGTTGTATTGACGTGGAGTCGCAATCTAGCAAGTGTGTTTGTAGGAGGCAGAACAATGCACAGTTTGTTCAGCAGATCGGAGTAGTCCAAGGGGATGGTGGTCTCCGAAATGAAGAGAGATGTTGCTCCAATGGGACAGTTATCCAGGAGGGATAAGTCCCGGCTCTCCAGAGGGAGAATCATGTGGGACGGACCTCACAAGTTGAGGAGGAGTACCTCAACAAACAACAACTCCACGAAGCTCAATGGACTGAGCAAGCGACGAGGAGTCGTCGCATGATCTCGCTTGAGAGAATGCATTGGTGGATGCATTGCGAGATCAAGTGGGGGAGTGACCCAAGGCAACACAAATGAAGGCACACTTGGAGTCGATACGGAGATCGGACTCAAGGGAGGGCTGACCCGTGGAATGGTGGGCGTGAGGGCCACCATCAACTCAATGCAAAAGCGAGGAGCGGAGCAACTTGGGTGTAACTTGGTGAAGTACCCAAGCCGCTTGAAGGGAGCCAGCATAAAAGTTGGAACATGGAGCAGAGGCACAATGCTTTCCTTAGACAGAGGTCAAGGACATGAACTCTTGTAGAGGTAAGAGTAAGATCATGTTGTTCCATGGGTCCTTCATTCTGACGGAGCGGACTCATCTTGCATGGTGCCAAAGACGAAGGGAGCTTCGGGGCACATGCACCTTATCTCGGAGGAGCATTTGATGGAGGAACTAAGGCGACTCAATTTGCGGAGGCGAAGTTGGGATCAGAAGGCCTTAGCATGGGGCAAGAGGACGCAGAGGTGGGTACTCTTGAAGAATATGCCACAGTGTTGTCATTCAAGTTGCTATAAAGGAGGCGGTCGCATTTAAGATTTGCCGGGTAGGGGTAGAGGCCCGGGGATCCGCATAATGGTGCACTAATTGCAGCCAAGTCGGGGGGACTTTGGGAGCTACTAGGGCGACGGACTGTCCTAGAGCGGTGCTTCATCTTGGTGTGACCCAAGAGTGGGTGGATGAAGATCGATTGCCGAGGAGCGAACAAAATCGGAAGGTAGAGGAGACCCTGCGATGTATTGGCAGAGGCCACACATGGAGGGTTCACAACCGAAGTTTTTTCCACAAGGATCAGAATGCAATAGAGATGTCATCGAGGAGGCGACATGGTGCAATGGATCGTGGTGGAACAGTTAAGTGGCAATGCGATTCACACAACCTGGCCCCCGTGAGGGACTAGATCATACGGAGGTATGATTAGGAGCTACGGAAGCTCCACTTCGTGAACAACACGACGGCAAGAAGGGCTATGGATTCAAGGAATGAAAGCCATGGTACCGCAGAGGCGGGTCTTTCCGGCGTGCATCAATTTTGCATCGGATGAAAGCCTTAGTCATCAAGATATGGGGGCTGTGTTCCACCAAGGGAAAAGTTCAATGCAAGTACCGGTGAGTCCCATGGAGGGACTTGATCATACAGCGGTATGATCGGGCAGATGGAGAGTTGATCGCTCCAGCTCATATTCGCTAAAGGAGCCCGACAAGTCGAGGACAAGGTCGTAGTGTTTAACATTGCTACCAAGGAAGCTAAGGAGAACAGAATCAGTGCAAACCCTACAACGTGATGGCAGAGGTCGTGCATGGGAGTTGCAGTCTGTCTCTCCATCGACCAGACGGACGCTTGAAGAACACAGAGGTGTTGAAGTTGTGGGGTCGAAAAAAGCAGGAAGTTTAACGACGCAGTCCAAAGGACTTAGCTACCCAAAATCAAGCATCGGTTAGAATGGAGGTGGACTCGAGGAGGAGTGCCACAAAGGTATGTCTACCGATTGACAGAAGAAAAGGGATGCAAAAGTAGTCAACAGATAGTAGTGCCATGGGCATGGCGCCATGGTATGGTACCCAGAGGCGGGACTTCCGTGAAAGTCATTGATCCCTTGCCCTCATGGAGGGAGAGAGCTGGTCGTGAAAGGGGACGAGGAGGTGGAGCATGCAGAGGCAAACTCCAAGTACCAGAGACAAGGTGAAGGGTAGAGGCCAAGGAACTTCGTAAAGACCGGTGTCAATGAGTTTCTCATCAAGATAGCCGAAAGTGAAGGACTTCGGGTCATGCAAGAGTGCACGACCAAGGAACGAAGTAGTCAGTACGCGGTGCTGGACCTTCGCTACTCAGGGGAGTAGGCGGCAGAGTTGATGGAGAAGACGGTACAATCCCAGAGGCGACCAAACCTATTAGAGAATTACTCCAAGTTGGGGTGAAAACTTCCCAAGATTCCGTAAGTTCAATAGCATTGAGAAGGTGAATCACAGTAGCTAACTCGCTAAGGAGTGCAAACACTTCAAGCGTTTCGAAGTGTGAGCAAAGAAAAGCGAAGGCCAAGAATCAGCTCGATGCATGGAGTACAACCTCGAGGAGGCGGGCGAAGTCAAGTAACCTTTGCCTTCTCAACCCTTAAGAGAATGGGCGAAACTGAGTACCCCAATTCTCTTATCTATCCAGCAGAGAAGCTCTGCAAAAGTTCAAAGACCCTTCGAAGATAATGGAAGACAATAGTTGTCAAACCCTCACCAATGGTGATCAGTGTTACTGAGAGTAGATTGTCCGCTTCATTTCCCAACGAAATGCCAATCGAAAGCGGAAGTGATGCGAACCTACTTGGATATGACAACTAAGTGAAAGAAGAGTCAATGAGCAAATTTTGTGGAGGAAGGACCCAAATCTTCAGAAGTTTTTAGAGACGATGCTCGTTAAAAGCTTCAACAAGCATCCACCCAGTTCAAGCAAGCATGAGACATTTTAGAGACCGGCACAGAAGGATGGTTTTTTTCCTTCATCTAAGGGATCCCAGAATCAACAAGGATCAACACAACTCAGCCAACCCCACACCCGAGTCGAGTCATTGGTGAGTTGGAGCAAGATGGTGGATCAAAGATTCGACTACTCAAAAAAATAGCAATGGAGAGCAACTGGGAGTCAAAAGGCACATTGTAGTGGAGAAGAAGATTGAAGACTCAAAGAAAGGCGCAGGAGTTGCAAGTGTCGACAAAGGCTTCAACGAGGACGTCCAAGGGATAAGTGGGGGAGAATGTCACGCACAAACTTCAAAAGGATGTTTGATGTAATGCTTATGTATGTCCGTGTCTTTTCGGCATGTTCATGCCTTGTACAAGCATGTAGAGGGGCGGCCAAAGGCTTAATAGTCCCATTTTAGTTGAGTTGGTGGCCTCTTTAGGCTTTGTAATAAAGGTTGTGTCATGTGGACACGTGTGAGAGATTTTCTGGTCCCAGAATGGACCATTTTATCCTTTGTTGTGCAACCTGTTCAGAGTTTGTAAAGTCTGTTTTTATAATTTGCATTGTCTATAAAGTGTTTTTCGGAGATGTTTGCTTGTGGATCCCGAGTGAGGCCTTTTCTCTATCCTGTTCTCTCTTTTGTGGGACCTAAGGGACCATGGAAGGCTTCGGGGAGGCTGACCCTTGCGGACGGACACGCAAGGGTGCCGCATGACTTAGGCAAAACCAGCTAAGTCCGTGACACAGCGGTGGCACTGCCTGGGTCAACGGTGGCACCGCCCGGGGCTCAGTCTCCGAGCTAGGCTAGGCGGTGCAACCGCCCCTGACAAGCGATGGAACCACCTGAGCTCGGTCTCTAAGCTTTGCCAAGCAATGCAACCGCCCCTATCAGGCTGTGGCACCGCCCAAAGGCTCAGTCTCCAAGCTCTGCCAAGAGGTGCAACCACCCCTGACAGGAGGTGGCACCGCCCAGAGGCTCAGTCTCCGAGCTCTGCTAGGCGATGCAATCGCCCAAGTCAGGTGGTGCAACTGCCAGACCCCGGAATTCCGGGAGATGACAGTTTTGAGCTCCAAATTCAAACTAGTTTGGGGCCTATAAATACCCCTCTCATCCCTGGTTAATTCACACAAGCACAAAGAGATTAAGAGAGAGAAAAAGTTGCTGCAATCTCTAGAATTTCCGTCCTTTAAATTCTTAGTGTTAGAATTCTGTTTAGAGAGGAGAGTGAGTGCTTGTAAGGGTTATCTCCTAAACCCGGTAAAAGGAGAAGAGGGGTGTAAGAAGGAGGTTGATCTTCGCCTAGTAAAAGAAGATCGTTAGTGGATGCCAGTGGCCTCGACGAAAGAGGAATCAGAGGAGTGAATGTAGGTCACGATTGACCGAACCACTATAAACTCTCATCTTCTCTGGTTTGCATTTTATTTCCAGCTATTACCTTACTGCAAGCCCCTTCAATAGCTTACTACCTTCAATACATTTACGTATGCTTTCAAGTTAAGTTTCCGAAATCGGTTTTACATCAAAAAGGGTTTTTATCGTATGAGAGATTTGACGAAGTTGACGTTTTTATCCGATGCACTAATTCACCCCCCCCCCCCTCTCTTAGTGCTCTTGATCCTAACAATTGGTATCAAAGCCCGGTATTTCTCATTTCGGATTTACACCCGAGAGAAATGGCTCTTCATGACTTTCAAGAGGGCTTATCGATTGTTCGTCCACCATTGTTTAACGGATTGGACTACACTTATTGGAAAATTCGAATGATAGTTTTCTTGATTTCTATGAATTTAGATTTATGAAATATTGTTGAAAACAGTTTTCAACTTCCCTCTAAACTGATTAACGAATGGTTGGATTTGGAGAAGAAGTATTTTTCTTTAAACGCAAAGGCTATGAATGCCTTATTTTACGCTTTGGACAAAAATGAGTTCAATCGGATTTCTACGTGCGAAACGGCTTTTGATATTTGGCGCACTCTTGAAATCACACACAAAGGCACAAGTAGTGTAAAAGATTCTAAAGTAAATTTTTTGATGTATGATTTCGAGCTTTTTTGAATGAAGCCGAGCGAAACCATTGTTGACATGTACACCCGTTTCACGAATGTCGTCAATGGTTTAAAAGCTCTTGGCAAATGTTTCTCAAATTTTGAACTTTTTAGTAAAGTTTTACGATCACTTTCTAAACTTGGGAATCAAAAGTAATGGCAATACAAGAAACAAAAGATTTAAATATTTTTCTACTTGAAGAACTAATTGGTTCATTGATAACATATGAAATGGTGCACAATGCACATGATGAACAAAACAACCTTCTAAAGAATAGGAAGGATTTGGGACATAGAACATTTGAAGACCACTCGAGCATAAGCTCAAGTGATAGTGAACAAGAACTACAAATGAAATTTAAAAAATTAAAGAAACAAAAATTTAAGAACAAAAAGAACGAAACTACTTGCTTTAAACACAAGGAGAAGAACATAAAGTGGGATGAATCAAGCTCCTCCGAAGATAAGGAAAAAATCAAGAAAGGCGAGGTGGCAAACTACGCCTTAATGATATTCAATGATGAGGTAATCGAAACCCCCTTAATTTATTTTGAAATTACTTGATGTTTTCTGTGATGCATTTTCTTTTTTAGAATAATTATTTTTCTTAAAAATTACATATTTAAAAAAAATTGAAAATGTAAGAATATGATCATGCTCGTAATTTTGAAAATAATAATGAAAATTACATGTTTTATGTTAATGGACTAAAATGTTAGATTTAAATCTAATGATCATATGTATGTTTTTCTTAAGAAGAAAAAATGTGTATCTTGATTATTTCTGATTTTGATTAAAACCATGCTTGATGTCTTAATGAAAATATTAAGAAGTTTAATATCGTGCTATATGTGGTTAAGAAGTAATAATATGTATCATGTTGATTTCCATTGTTATTTCTCGATTTTGATTAAATAAAATCATGTTTGATTAGAAGAAATGCATAATGATGTAATATTAAATATTTTGATTGACAATTTTATGCATGAGATTTTAAGTTATACATGATGATAAGCATGTGTTATTTTCATGAATGTATTTGAAAAACTATGGAAAAAATGTGCCCGAATGCATGAACGTGTTAAGATTATTTTTTGGACTTTCTTGATTCAATGATCAAATCACTTAATTGCCATGATGATTTTATACTATTACATGCCTTAATAACATGTTGGAAATTATGTGTTTTGGATACAAAAATTTCCATGATCATGAGCATGTTTTATCTTCATGATTGAACTTGAAAATCTACAGCAAAACCTTGTCTGAATGCATGAAAGTGTTAAATTTCATTATTGGATCTTCTTGATCCTAACAATCGGATTTTCTCGATACATTATTCTCTTCCGAACTTAATAAACAAATGTCATATCGAGTTTGATTCATATTATTAATTTTTGAAATATGGAATCAACTAGCAAATGCATCTCTCATAGACTTATCATGTGAAAAATATCTTTCAAGAAATGGATTTGATGATTCCTTCTTATATCTTTAGAGAAATAGTTTTATGTACAAGGATTTGATTCACACACATATCTTGATCCTTGTAAAAATGAAGTGTGCTTTAATATCTTATCAATTTTAACTTCATTCGAGTAAGCTCATAAGTGATTTTCCTCCATGTAAAAAGATAATAACAAACAAAGAGGAAGAAGTAATGAAAGCTATCTCCATGTCATGTTTTTCTTGAAATGTTTGTATAATTGATATCCTATCACTCATTGTTGAAAAATGACATAAATCTAGTTATGGCATGAATCATTACCGCACTTACGTTTAAAATTTGTTTATATCGTTCTCCTTTTTGTTGATGACAAAGGGGAAGAAATATATTGATTGATACTATTAGTGTCATATTTGAATTTGAATTATGTTAAGATATTAAAAGAAGCTTGCATCGAAATATATGGTAAATTGATGATTGAAATGCTATGATTTGTTGCTAAAATGATGCATGCAATACTTATGCCTTTTATTATGATGTATGTGATATATTGCATATGATGTGAATCATGATTAAAATTGCCTTAATTTGAATTCAAGTTTTATCTCAATTATGGAATTTTGAAATAAGAATGATTACTCACCTTTGTCATAATCTGAAAATTGATATAAGGATCTTCCCTTCTTTTTGACAATGACAAAGGGGGAGCAAGAATTTCTTGCGTGGACATCATGAAAAGAGGCAAACTAGCTAGCTTGCACAATTCAAGACGAAAGAAAAAATTCCACTTCTCAAAAGAGAAGAAATTGCTATCTTGAACATCATCGATAATTGCTAGCTTGAATTCTCAAGAAAATACAAAAATATTCTATCTTGCCTATCTCAAGATGCTAAACATGCTAAACTTGCACTTTGCAATGAAAGCAAAATTGCGAGCTCAAGCATTGCAAAGGAAGCAAGAATCATGAGCTTACACAAGAAAGCTATCTTGTATTAGCTTTTGAAATCTTTGCTAGCTTGTATATAGTAAAACTTGCATATCGTAAAAATTGCTAGCTTGTAGTCTAAAGAGAAGCAAACAGTTGCTATCTTATGAAAAGCAAACATGCTCAACTTGCACATCTTTAATTGCTAGATTGCATGATGATAAAACTTGATATTATGCTTTTCATGCAATAAGTTGAATTAATATCACAAACACATTAGAGTTGGAACTTCTCCTATTTGTTGATGACAAAGGGGGAGAAGTATGATGTTATGCATAAGTTTATGCATAAGTTCATGATGATATGTTGTAAGTATTCATGAAGAATATTGCAATGACTTGAATTCAGTTTAAATTCAAGGTTCTATCAATATGGCATATTGATAGGGGGAGTTTGTTTAAACTCCGGGAGTTAAGTTTAACTCCGTCATCAAGTGGTTGTCATCTTCAAAAAGGGAGGGATTGTTGAATCTCGTATTTTGATGATGAAGCCACTTGATATGTGTTTATGTTTTAATCTGCGTTTTGAGTGACGCAGGATGCTTCGATCAGGATGAGACAATTAAAATAGGAAAAATTATGTTGTGCCGGAGGAAAATGTCAGAAGATTGGACGTCGGGCTGGTGGATCGGTCGACGTATCGATAGAAGGCTTCGGGTCATGGACTTGGGCATTGGGCCAAGAAGAGCGGGTATTGCGCCAAGGATATCGGAGTTATGGAGTCAACTGGCCGATTGGGCAATAACCCGCAGGAAAGGACGATGCGCTGAAGAATCGGACGAAGCGTCGAGGGACCAATGACATGCCGGACAACTTGGTTAATTGCTTAGGATTAATTGTCTCGATCGAAGTTTTATTTTACATGTGCAGGATTAACTACGATGGATGTAAGACATGTAGCAGGAGTTACACTGGAGTTAAGACTATGATCACGTTGGGAGTTCGAGAGTTCGACGGAAGTCCGGACGGTCGTCGGAGGTTCTACAAGAACAAATCTGAGAAGTCTAGGAGCTTGCCAAAAGAAGCTCATCGGAACTCGCCAAGTGGATCGTCGTAAGTCCAGGAGTTTGCCAGAAGTCCGCAGGAGCATCACCGAGGGTTCATCGTATGATCGACGGAAGTTCGCCGGAAGCTCATCGGAAGAAGCAATTGACGCACCGGAGCAAGTTGCAGTAAATATCTTAAGAAATATCGTAGTTAGCACGATGATTAAGTTAGAAATAGGAGGTGATCCCATTAACTTAATCTTAGGGTAATTGGGCCCTTGACAGACCCAAATTGGACCGAATGGATCAGCCCATTCGGACCCAGATTTCTTGGCCAGCGATGGCACTGCTTGGGTCGGTAGTGGCACTGCCCAGGGCTCAGTCTGCGAGCTAGGCTGGGCGGTGTAACCGCCACTGATAGGCGGTCGAACCGCTTGAGCTCGGTCTCCGAGCTCTGCCAAGAGTTGAACCGCTCTTGTCAGGCTATGGCATCGCCTAGAGGCTCAGTCTCTGAGCTCTGCCAAGCGGTGCAACCGCCCTTGATAGGAGGTGGCATCACCCAGAGGCTCAATCTCCGAGCTCTGCCAGGCGATGCAACCGCCCCAATCAGGCGGTGGAACCACCAGACCCCGGAATTCCAGGAGATGATAGTTTTGAGCTCCAAATTCAAACTGGTTTGGGGCCTATAAATACCCCTCTCATCCTTGGCTAATTCACACAAGCATAGAGAGATTAAAAGAGAGAAAACATTGCTGCAATCTCTAGAATTTCCCTCCTCTAAATTGTAAGTGTTAGAATTCTGTTTAGCGAGGAGAGTGAGTGCTTGTAAGGGTTGTCTCCTAAACCCGGTAAAAGGAGAAGAGGGGTGTAAGAAGGAGGTTGATCTTCGCCTAGTAAAGGAAGATCATTAGTGGATGCTGGTGGCCTCGACGAAAGAGGAATCAGAGGAGTGGATGTAGGTCACGATTGACCGAACCACTATAAACTCCCATCTTCTCTGGTTTGAATTTTATTTTCTGCTATTACCTTACTGCAAACCCCTTCAATAGCTTACTGCCTTCAATACATTTACGTATGCTTTCAAGTTAAGTTTCCAAAATCGATTTTACGTACGAGAGATTTGACGAAGTTGACATTTTTATCTAATCTGCACTAATTCCCCCCCTTCTTAGTGCTCTTGATCTTAACAAAATCATGTTGTCTGGAGGAACATGTCAGAAGATTGGATGTCGGGCCGATGGATCGGTCGACGTATCGACAAAAGGCTTCGAGCCATGGACTCGAGCATCGGGAAAAGAAGAGCAGGTATTATGCCAAGGATATCGGAGTTGTGGAGTCAACTAGCCGATTGGGCAATAGGCCGTAGGAGAGAATGATGCGCCGAATAATCGAACGAAGCGTCGAGGGACCAATGACATGCCGGACAACTTGGTTACTTGCTTAGGATTAATTGTCTCGATCGAAGTTTTATTTTACATGTGCAGGATTAACTATGATGGAAGTAAAACATGCAGCAGGAGTTGCGTCGGAGTCAAGACTATGATCACGTTGGGAGTTCGAGAGTTCGACGGAAGTCTGGACAGTCGTCAGAGGTTCTACGGGAACAAATCCGAGAAGTCCAGGAGCTTGCCAAAGAAGCTCATCGGAACTCACCAAGTGGATCGTCGCAAGTCCAGGAGTTTGCCGGATGTTCGTCGGAGTGTCGCCGAAGGTTCGTCGGATGTTCGTCGGAAGTTCGCTGGAAGCTCGCCGGAAGAAGCAATTGACGCACCGGAGCAAGTTGCAGTAAATGTCTTAAGAAATATCATAGTTAGCATGTAGATTAAGTTAAGAATGGGAGGTGATCCCATTAACTTAATCTAGGGGCAATTGGGCACTTGACAGACCCAAATTGGGCCGAATGGATCAACCCATTCGGACCAGAATTTTGCCAAGCGGTGGCATAGTTAGGGTCGGTGGTGGCACCGCCCAAGAGATGGTCTTCCAAGAAAGCTGGGCGGTGGCACCGCCTAGGCTCAGTCTTCGAGTGATACTGGGCGGTGCAATCGCCCTAGTCAAGCGATGGCACTGCTTGGGTTCAATCTCCGAGCGAGACTAGGCGGTGCAACTGCCCTAGTCAGGCAGTGGCACTGCTTGGGCTCAATCTCCAAGAGAGACTGGGTGGTGCAATCGCCCCTGTCAGGTGGTGGCACCGCCCAGAGGTTCAGTCTCCGAGCTTCCAAGCAGTTGTACTACCCTAGTCAAGTGGTAGTACCGCCAGGACCCCGGAAATCCAGGAAATGACATTTTTAAGCTCCAAATTCAAACCAGTTTGGGGCCTATATATACCCCACCCTTTCCTACATGAAAGGGCACTGAAAATCCAACCTTACTCTGTGATTTTTAGAGCTCAAAAGTGTTGTAAAGGCTAGAAGTTCTCCTCCCTCTTTTCTTCTAGGTTTTGATCTTTCAAGAGAGGAGAGAAAATTTTGTACGGGTTGTCTCCTAAGCCCGTCAAAAGGAGTGAAACTGTAAAAGGGTGTTTGGCCTTCGGCTATTGAAGGAAGGCCTTTAGTAGATACCGGTGACCTCGTCGGAGGAGGAAGCCGAAAGTGGATGTAGATCACGTTTGACCGAACCACTCTAAAATCTGGTTTGCATTTCTTTTGTGCTATTTATCTTAACTGCAAACCGGTTTCCTTATTTTACTTCAAATACATTTCTTTAAGCTTTCAAAATTATTATCTGCATGAAACGACTTTTACGTCGGAATCAGATTTCAAAGTACAAACACAGTTTTAATCATCGAAAGTTTTCCACTACACTAATTCACCCCCCCCTCTTAGTGCTCTTGATCCTAACAAAGTTGAGTGAATAATTATGGAGATAATAATTTACAAATCCAAAAGGAGTTATGACAGGTGTAACTCACATCCAGCTCGATATTAGGCCTAGAGGGTTACACATATATGGTAGGTGTTGTGGCGAGTAGAGGTTCGGATATAAGATATCTATCGGAGCCCGTATCTTATTGGATATCCAATAAGCCCCTAAATTATTGGATCCTATGGATGATATCCAATAAGAGCCAATAAGAGATTATTAGATATAGATCTACTAATCTAAGAGGTTTGGGTAGTTAGATGGAGATCCAATACCTAATATGGTAGGATCCATTAGGGTTAAGTTGATAGGGAGCCTCTATAAATATAAATATGAGGTTACCAAAAGTTCATAGGCTAGAGCTTCTCTTAGTTGTCAACTACTACTCTCCTCTCCCCTTCTCCTCCTCAAATAGTAGGCCTAGAGATTTGAGTGTTGGGAACAAAGTCAGCACTAAGATGGGTGGGTGAATTAGTGCAGCGGTAAAATACGTCAGTTCCGAAAACTTTTTGTACGATAAAAGCCGAACTCAGAAATGCTTGACTTGAAAGTGTATTCGTAAATGTATTGAAGGCAGTAAGAAAGTAAAATGGTTAGCAATAAAGTAAATTGCTCAAGACTAAATGCAAACCAGATTTTAGAGTAGTTCGGTCATCATGACCTACATCCACTTTACCGATTCCTCTTCCGTCGATGCCACCAGCATCCACTATCGGTCTTCCTTCAATTGGCAAAGACTAACCACCTTTTACACCTTTCTTCTCCTTTTCATAGGTTTAGGAGATAACCTTTACAAGCACGCACACTCCTCCTAAATAGAATTCTAGACTTAGACTCGAGGAGGGGATTTCTCAAGTGATTGCAACAGCATTTCTTCACTTTTAAACTCAATATGCTTGTGTCTTTTAACCAAGGATGAGATGGGTATTTATAGGCTTCAAGTTTATTCAAACTAGGAGCCTAAAAACATCTCATCTTGGGTTTCCTAGGTCCGGGCGGTACCATCGCTTGTGCTGGTCGGTACCACCGCTAGTGTCAGTCTGACATTGACACTGCACTGGGCAGTACCACCGCCCAAACTAGCGGTACCACCACATGGCACCCTTCCAGGGGTGGTACCACTGCTTTACATAGTCTCGAAGATTGTGTCACGATGGTGCCATCTCTTGGGTCACTGTTTGGGCTTTTCATTGGGCCCAACATAGTCCTTACATGGGTCTTGTTGAATCTCATATTTTGATGATGAAGTCAATTGTCATTTGTTATCTAATACATATGTTGAGATAAGTGTGCAGGATTAAATACGATGAAAGTAAGACATGCAGCAGGAGTTACGCTAGAGTCAAGACTATGATCACGTTGGGAGTTCGAGAGTTCGACGGAAGTCCGGACGGTCGTCAGAGGTTCTACGGGAATAAATTCGAGAAGTCCAGGAGCTTGCCAAAAGAAGCTCGTCGGAACTCGCCAAGTGGATCATCGTAAGTCCAGGAGTTTGTCGGAAGTCCACAGGAGCAAGTTGCCGGAAATATATTAAGAAAAATCGTAGTTAGCACGATGATTAAGTTAGAAATGGGAGGTGATCCTATTAACTTAATCTTGGGGCAATTGGGCCGAATGGATCAGCCCATTCGGACCCAGATTTCTTGGCTAGCGGTGGCACCGCCAAGGGCTCATTCTCCGAGCAAGATTGGGTGGTGCAACCGTCCCTGACAGGCGGTGGAACAGCTTGAGCTCGGTCTCCGAGCTCTGCCAAGCGGTGCAACCGCCCCAGTCAGGCGGTGGCACTGCCTGGGCTCAGTCTCCGAGCGAGACTGGGTTGTGCAACCGCCCTTGTCAGGCGATGGCATCGCCTAGAGGCTTAGTCTCCGAGCTGCCAGGCGGTTGTACCGCCCTAGTCAGGAGGTAGTACCGCCAGGAGCCTAGAAATCCGGGAAATGATATTTTTGAGCTCCAAATTCAAACCAGTTTGGGGCCTATATATACCCCACCCTTTTCTGCATGAAAGGGCACCGAAAATCCAATCTTACTCTGTGATTTTTAGAGCTCAAAAGTGTTGTTAAGGCTAGAAATTGTCCTCCCTCTTTTCTTTCAAGTTTTGATCTTTCAAGAGAGGAGAGAAAAGTTTGTAAGGGTTGTCTCCTAAGCCCGTCAAAAGGAGTGAAACTATAAAAGGGTGGTTGGCCTTCGCCTATTGAAAGAAGGCCTTTAGTGGAAGTCATTGACCTCGTCGGTGGAGGAAGTCAAAAGTGGATGTAGGTCAAGATTGACCGAACCACTCTAAAATTGCAGTGCTCTATGGTTTGCATTTCTTCTTGCTGCTTACCTTACTGCAAACCTCCATATGTGCTTTACTTCCTTATTACTTTTGCTGCACTCCTTTACGAACTCGCTTTCAAGTTATGTTTCCGAAAACGGTTTTACGTCGGAAACCATTTCATCGTACGAATGCAGTTTTAATCGTCGAAAGTTTTTCGCTGCACTAATTCACACACCCCCCCCTCCCTTTTAGTGCTCTTGATCCTAACAATTGGTATCAGAGCTTGGTTTACTCTCAAATGGATTAAAACCCAAGAGAGATGGCATACGCCGGAAACCAAGAGGGCCACTCTATTACACATCCACCCATGTTCAATGGGATGGACTACACCTATTAGAAGACCCGAATGAGGATCTACCATATTTCAATGGATTTTAAACTTTGGAATCTTGTCAAAAATGGATTTTTGAAGTCTTCTCTTCCAATGATCGATTGGAATGAATTAGAGAAGAAGACTTTCGCTTTTAATGCAAAGGCTATGAATGCCTTATTTTGGTGTGCTTAATAAAAATGAGTTCAATCGTGTTTCGGTTTGTGAAACCGCGTTTGATATTTGGCATACACTCGAAGTGACTCACGAAGGCACAAGTAAAGTGAAAATGTCATTTTATCAATCTTTTGATACATTCTTTTGAGCTTTTCCGAATGAAACCGAGCGAGACTATTGGTGACATGTACACCTGTTTCACGGATGTCGTCAATGGTCTAAAAGGACTCGACAAAAGTTTTTCAGATTTTGAGCTCGTAAATAAGATTCTAAGATCCCTTCCTAAGAGTTGGGACCCTAAAGTCACTGCTATTCAAAAGACTAAAGATTTAAACAACTTCCCTCTTGAAGAACTAATCGGGTCATTAATGACCTATGAAATGACTTGCAAGGCTCATAAAGAGCAAGAAGATATCCTTCCAAAGAACAGGAAGGATATGGCACTTAGAACTTTAGATGATCACTTGAGAGAAAACTCAAGTGATGAGGACTGTGACAATGACTTGGCACTTCTAACAAGGAAATTCAAAAAATTCATTAAGAGAAACAAGTTTAAAAGTGACACAAAAAATAAACTTAAACCCAAAAAGGACCAAGTTATTTGCTACGAGTGCAAAAAGTCGGGACACTACAAAAGTGATTGTCCCCAAGCCAAGAAGAGAACATCAAAGAAGAAGGCGCTCAAAGCGACGTTGGATGACTCGAGTGCATCCGAAGAAGAGGAGTCCAACACCGAGCAAGTTGCTCATTACGCCTTAATGGCCATCGGAGAAGAGGTAACAAATTTAATTGATGCAGATTTATCATTTGATGAATTATTAAATACCTTCCATGACTTATTTGATGAATGTAAATTAATTAGTAAAAAATATAAATTACTGAAAAATAAGCATGATAGTCTTTTTAGTAATTTTGATAAATTAAAAACTGAATATCATGATAGTTTAGCTCAATGTGAAAAATACCATGATCTAAAAATCTCCAAAAGGAAAACTTGCTACTTAAGGACACCTTAAAGAAATTCAAGGTTGGTAGCAAGTCTTTAAACAAGATCCTTGCAAACAAGGGTCACATTCCCAAAAGAAATGGAATCGGATTTGTGAGAAGTCCTCACCAAAATCCAACCACCTTCATAAAAGGCCCCATCTTACATGTTCGACACCAAAGCGAATGCAACTTTTGTTGCAAATATGGACACAAAACGCATCAGTGTCCATTCGAGAAAATTAGTCCGAACAAATTAATTTGGGTTCCTAAAGGAACCATGATAAACTCTATGCAACATGATAAATAATGTAGATCAGTTTTTAAGGCACTCAAAAGTAAATGGGTACCTAAAAATTATCCTTTCTTGTAGAGACATACACTATCACAAGCTAAGAGCAAGAGAGGGTACCTTGATAGTGGATACTCAAGGCATATGACCAGAGATCCATCTCAATTCTCTAAGTTCACTAGCATAAACGAAGGCTATGTCACCTTCAGAGACGACAACAACAAGGGTAAAATCATTGGCAAATGAACCATAGATAACAAATACAACTTCTTTATTGAAGATGTTTTGTTAGTTGATGGTTTAAAACATAACCTCTTGAGCATTAGTCAATTATGTGATAAAGGATATATCGTCAAATTCGAATCTAATGCTTGCATCATTGAAAAACCACACAAAAACACATCTATGATTGCATTAAAACAGAATAACGTATACACTATTGACATCAATGATCTTTGCAATGAAATGTGTTTCTCGATTTTGAATGAGGATGCTTGGCTTTGGCATAGGAGATTAGGTCATGCTAGTATGAAACTAATCACTCAAATATCATCCAAAGAACTTGTACGAGGAATTCCTCATATCAAGTTCATCAAAGATAATGTGTGTGATGCTAGTCAATTAGGAAAACAAATTAAGGGTAGTTTCAAATCTAAGAATCAAATAAGCACCTTTAGGCCCTTACAATTGATCCATATGGACTTGTTCGGACCAATCTCTACATCAAGCCTAGGAGGTAGTAAATACGCCTTCGTCATTGTAGATGACTATAGTAGATACACATGAACTTATTTCTTGAAACACAAAAATGAATGCTTTAGATATTTCACCAAGTTTTGTAAACTTGTTCAAAATAAAAAGGGTTTTATGATTTCATCAATTCGAAGTGATCATGGTGGTGAATTTCAAAACTGTGATTTTCAAGAATTTTGTGAATCTAATGGATACAACCATAACTTCTCTACTCCAAGAAATCCTCAACAAAATGGAGTAGTAGAAAGAAAGAATAGAAATTTATAAGAAATGGCAAGAACCATGTTGAATGAACACAGCCTACCCAAATATTTTTGGGCTGAAACCATAAACACTGCATGCTATATTTTGAATAGAGTTCTAGTAAGACCCTTACTCACCAAAACTCCCTATGAGTTGTGGAATAATAAAAAACCTAATGTTTTATATTTTAATGTTTTTGGGTGTAAGTGTTTTATCTTGAATGAAAAAGATGCCTTAGGAAAATTTGATGCTAAATCCGATGAAGGAATTTTTCTTGGTTATTCTTCGATTTCTAAAGCTTTTTGTATCTTCAATAAAAGAACTTTAATTATAGAAGAATCCATTCATGTTATTTTCAATGAGATTTCCGAAATCAAGAAAAATGATTTTGATGATGATGTTAATTTCGATTCTTTGAATTTAAATGAAACCCCTTCTCCAACTAGCAACTTGGATGCATCCACTTCCGAAACACCCTTACCCAAGGATTGGAAGTATGTAGATGCTCATCCTAAGGAGCTAATCCTATGAGACACATCTAAGGGGGTTCAAACACATTCTTCTCTTAAAAATTTTTGTGTCAATGCCGCTATGTTCTCCCAAATTGAACCTAAATGTATTGACGAAGCTATGAAAGATGATTCATGGATTATCGCAATGCAAGATGAGTTAAATCAATTTGAGAGAAATGAGGTGTGGAAGCTTGTTTCTAGGCCAAATGATCATTTAGTTATTGGTACTAAATGAGTCTTTAGAAACAAGCAAGATGAATCTGGTATCGTGGTTAGAAACAAGGCTAGATTAGTGGCCAAAGGTTTCAACCAAGAAGAAGGTATCGATTACGAAGAAACCTTCGCTCTTGTGGCTAGATTAAAAGCCATAAGGATGCTCATTGCCTATGCTAGTAATAATAATTTTAAGTTATTTCAAATGAATGTTAAAAGTGCTTTTCTTAATGGCTTTATTTCTAAAGAAGTTTATGTTGAACAACCTCCCGGATTTGAAAATAATAGCCTCCCTAATCATGTATTTAAATTAACTAAAGCTCTCTATGGTTTAAAACAAGCCCTAAGGGCTTGGTATGATAGACTTAGTACTTTTCTTATTGAAAATAATTTCATAAAAAGCAAGGTCGATACTACATTGTTTATCAAAAATTTTAAAAATAATTTTCTCATTGTTCAAATTTATGTTAGCAATATTATCTTCGGTTCTACAAATGAATCTCTTTGTGAATCTTTTGCTGAAACCATGAGTCTTAAATTTGAAATGAGTTTGATGGGAGAATTAACCTTTTTCTTAGGCTTACAAATTAAGCAACTAAACAATGGCATCTTTATTAGTCAAACTAAATATGCTTTAGATCTGCTGAAAAGATTTAATGTGGATAGCTCAAAAGCTATTAACACTCCTATGAGCACCTCCACTAAGTTAGAAGTTGATGAAAGTGGAGAAAGCTTCGATCAAAAAACTTATAGGGGTATGATAGAAAGTTTACTTTACCTCACTGCAACTAGACCAGACATCATGTGTAAGACTTTGTGCTAGGTTTCAATCGAACCCTAAGATATCTCATCTCAAAGCGGTTAAAAGAATATTTAGATATCTTAAAGGTACCACAAATCTAGGATTATGGTATCCAAAATCCGAGAATTTTGAATTAATTGCTTATGCTGATGTGGATTTTGTTGGGTGTAGACTAGATAAAAAAAGCACATCAAGAACATGTCAATTTTTGGAACATTCCCTTGTTTCCTAGTCATCTAAGAAACAAAACTTGGTTGCACTATCAACAATCGAAGCTGAGTATATTGCAGCTAGTGCATGCTGTGCACAAGTTGTGTGGATGAAAAACACCTTAGAAGATTATAAAATTCATCTTAAAAACATTCCCATTAAATGTGATAATACAAGTGCAATATGTTTAACAAAGAATTTCATTCAACACTCAAGAACAAAACATATTGATATTAGACATCACTTTATATGAGATCATGTCACTAATCATGATGTAATCATAGAGTTTATAGATACTAAGCATCAACTAGCTGATATTTTTACAAAACCACTAAGTGAAGAATAATTTGATTTCATTAGAAGAGAATTAGGAATGTTAATATGCCCGAATGCATGAACTTGTTAAGATTATTTTTTTTAAAAAAAATTTTGATTTAATGATCAAATCACTTAATTGCCATGATGATTTTACATAATTACATGCCTTAATTACATGTTGGAAATTATGTGTTTTGGATATAAAATTTTTCATGATAATAAGCATGTTTTATCGTCATGATTGAATTTGAAATTCTATAGAAAAACCTTGTCCGAATGTATGAAAGTGTTAAATTTCATTTTCGGATCTTCTTGATCCTAACAATCGGATTTTCTTGATAAATTATTCTCTTTCAGACTTTTTAAACACATGTCATATCAAGTTTTGGATTCACATCATTGATTTTTGACATATGGAATCAACTAGCAAATGCATCTCTCATAGACTTATCATGTGAAAAATATCCTTCGAGAAATGGATTTGATGATTCCTTCTTATATCTTTTAAGAAATAGTTTTACGTGTAAGGATTTGATTCATACACATATCTTGATTCATGTAAAAATGAAGCGTGCTTTAAGATCTTATCAATTTTAACTTCATTCGAGTAAGCTCGTAAATGACCTTCCTCCTTCATGCAAAAAGATAATAACAAATAAAACGGAAGAAGTATTCAAAGCTATCTCCATGTCATGTTTTCCTTGAGATGTTTGCATCCTATCACTCACTGTTGGAAAATGATATGAACCTAGTTATGGCATGAATAATTACCGTACTTATGCTTAAAATTTGCTTATATCGTTCTCCTTTTTATTGATGACAAAAGGGGAGAAATATATGAATTGATACTATGAGTGCCATATTTGAATGAGAAATATATGAATTGATGCTATGAGTGCCATAATTTGCACAATGTTATTGTCATATCGTGATAAAATATCAAGAACTTGCATACCAACTTTACTTGTTGATATCTTGCCATGTGATGCTACGATTTCTAAACACTTGAAATGTTTGCTTTACGTTAAGATATCAAAAGCTTAAATTGTAAATTTACATGTTGATATTTTATGTTGAACTACTACCATCATTCATATTTGAAATGTAAAACTTGAGAATGGATGTCAAGTCTTGACATCATTTTCAGTAAGATACATCATGATAGGAATCATGATGGGAGTAATTGATAAGGTTAAGAGTTCTTAACTTATCAATAAGTCTATTGAATTCAAAGGCCTTGAATTCAAGAATGACTTATCTCAAGTATGGCATATAGATAGGGGGAGTTAGGTTAACTCCGTTATCAAATGATTGTCATCATCAAAAAGGGGGAGATTGTTGAATCTCATATTTTTATGATGAAGTCAATTGTCATTTGTTATCTAATCCATATGTTGAGATAAGTATACAGGATTAACTACGATGAAAGTAAGATATGCAGTAGGAGTTGCGTCAGAGTCAAGACTATGATCATGTTAGGAGTTCGAGAGTTCGACGGAAGTCCGGACAGTCGTCGGAGGTTCTACGGGAACAAATCCGAGAAGTCCAGGAGCTTGCCAAACGAAGCTCGTCGGAACTCGCCAAGTGGATCGTCGCAAGTCCAGGAGTTTGCTGGAAGTCCACAGGAGCATCACCGAGGGTTCATCGGATGATCGACAGAAGTTCATCGGAAGCTCGCCGGAAGAAGCGATTGATGCACCGGAGCAAGTTGCAGTAAATGTCTTAAGAAAAATCATAGTTAGCATGATGATTAAGTTAGAAATGGGAGGTGATCTCATTAACTTAAACTTGGGGCAATTGGGCCCTTGACAAACCTAAATTGGGTCGAATGGATCAGCCTATTCAGACCCAGATTTCTTGGCCAACGGTGGCACCGCCCAGGGCTCAGTCTTTGAGCGAGACTAGGCGGTGTAACCGCCCTTGACAAGCGGTGGAACCGCTTGAGCTCGGTCTCCGAGCTCTGCCAAGCGATGCAACCACCCTAGTCAGGCGATGGCACCGCCTAGGCTCAGTCTCCTAGTGAGACTGGGCAGTGCAATCGCCCCTATCAGGCAATGGCACCGCCCAGAGGCTCAGTCTCCAAGGTGCCAGGCGGGTGTACTGCCCCAGTTAGGAGGTAGTATTGCCAGGACCCCAAAAATCCAGGAAATGACATTTTTGAGCTCCAAATTCAAACTAGTTTGGGGCCTATATATACCCCACCTTTTCCTGCATGAAAGGGCACCGAAAATCCAATCTTACTATGTGATTTTTAGAGCTCAAAAGTGTTGTAATGGCTAGAAATTCTCCTCCCTCTTTTCTTCCAAGTTTTGATCTTTCAAGAGAGGAGAGAAAAGTTTGTAAGGGTTGTCTCCTAAGCCCGTCAAAAGGAGTGAAACTGTAAAAGGGTGGTTGGCCTTCACCTATTGAAGGAAGGCCTCTAGTGGAAGTTGATGATCTCGTCGGAGGAGGAAGCCAAAAGTAGATGTAGGTCAAGATTGACCGAACCACTCTAAAATTGCAGTGCTCTCTGGTTTGCATTTCTTCTTGCTGCTTATCTTATTGCAAACCTCCATATGTGCTTTACTTTCTTATTACTTTTGCTGCACTCCTTTATGAACTTGCTTTCAAGTTAAGTTTCCGAAAATGGTTTTACGTCGGAAACAATTTCATCGTATGAACGCAGTTTTAATCGTCGAAAGTTTTTCGCTGCACTAATTCACCCCCTCCCTCTTAGTGCTCTTGATCCTAACAGATCCAACTGGCCCCTAATTGGGTTGGTCCAAATCTATTCCCAATATGTGCTAAATATGAAATCTAAGGCATACTTAAGCTAAACAAGTCCCTAGGTCTTGGTTTCTTCCGGCGAGCTTCCAACGATCTTCCAACGAACTTCCGATGATCTCCCAGTAATGTTCCAACGGACTTCCGGCAAGCTCCTGGACTTCATGACAATCTTTTTGGCAAGTTCCGAGGAGCTTCTTCTGGCAAGCTCCTGGACTTCTCGGCTGGTTCCTTCAGAACTTCCAACGAACGTCTAGACTTCCGACAAACTCTCGAACTCCCAACGAAATCGCGTCCTTGACTCTAGGACTTCATTTTACTTCATGCCTTGCTATCGTAATTAATCCTGCACATGTAAAATGCACTTCAATCTAGACAATTATTACTAAGCTTGAATCATGTTATCCGACATATCATTGGTCCATCGACGCTTTGTCTTATTCTTCGGTGCATCGTCATCTCTTGTGGCCTATTGCCCAATTAGCCAATTGACTCCGCAACTCCAATATCCTTGGTGTAATATCCGCTCTTCTTGGCCCGATGCCCGAATCCATGGCTCGAAGCCTTTTGTCGATATGTTGACCGATCCTCCGGCCTAACGTCCAATCGTCTTACATGTTTTCCTTCGACCCAACATGATTCTTCCTACTTTAATTGTCTCATCCTGATCGAAGCATCCTATATCACTTAAAACGTAGATCAAATCATAAACACTTATCAATTGGTTTCATCATCAAAATCCAAGATTCAACAATCATTCCCTTTTTTATGATGACAACCAATTGATGACGAAGTTAACATTAACTCTCGGAGTTTAAACAAACTCCCCCTATCAATATGTCGTATTGATAGAGACTCTTGGATTCAAAAATCCAACCAACATGTTATCATAAACTTATGCATAATATCATACTTCTTCCCCTTTGTCATCAACAAAAAAGAGAAGTTCAATTTTCAAGTGTTTAAACATACAAGTTCAAATCATTGCATAATAAACATAATTTCCAATTTTATCATCATGCAAGCTAGTAAATCTTACAACATTTTAGAACATACAAGCTAGCAATTTTGAGAAGTTCAAGAAAGCAACTCTTGCTTCTTGAAATATGCAAGTTCGTAAATTTTGCTAGATGTGCAAGTTAGCATGTTTTGCTTCTTGAGATAGGCAAGATAGCACTTTTACTTCTTTTGAGATAACATGTCTTTGCTTCTCTTTATATTACAAGCTAGCAACTCTAGCAAATTTTACATCATGTAAGGTAGCAATTTTTTGGTGATGTTCAAGATATCAAGTTATTCTCCTTGCAATTTGTAAGCTAGCAAATTTTACATATATAAAAGTTGGCAAGATTTTTGCATCTTTTGAGATGAGCAAGCTTTTTGCATCTTCTTGAAGTATGCAAGCTGCTAGTCATAGGTGCCCAGCAAGCCAATCACGTGAGTGATGACACGTGTGACTTGATACAGAATCTTTTTGCTTATTATATTTTGGCGTATATCACTTTATAACTATTGCATAAATGCATATATATATTGTGATGTCCTTGGATTTGTGCAATGGGAATCGGATCGTGATGAGATCACGATAATGAGATCGATTCACCTTTAAACACATATCCTAAATAATCCCGGTCATAGGTTACTTCGAGAGGGACATCGTGATAACCGGATAGACCTGGTGTGTTGTATATACCCGTCCATATGATGGATGCAGCTGGTCTCATAGCTACTCATGTAGGGACACTAGGGATACAAGACAGTGTGCTCATTGGAGAATGAGTTCACTGATTGATCCGCTTTTACGGAATGCTTTGGATGGTTGATGATGCCTTATTGTCGAGAAATGATTCCATAGTCCTAGTGGTGTATCTGGTCCTTAGACTTGAGACACCAAGGATGTCCTGTATGAGTGCTCCACTCTTTGATACCAGACTTATAGGTTTGGCTGTCCCGCATCTAGTACAAATTTGGTCATTGGGAGTGGTAGTCGACCTTACGAGGGCTATTGAGTGTCGATAGAGGATCATCCAATCTCTCATGGTCATGAGAGGAATATCCCATGTGTTCTTGCCTGCACAAATCCCTGGCCAGGTTTATTCGGGTTGAGAGAGAAAGAGTTCTCCGGGAGAATCCGATTAGAGCGAGACTTCGAGTAGAAACCGTATGGGTCCCGACAACACCATGCTCGATATACGGTCTCCGGGATATTAGATGGATGAGGGACTATATGTACATGGTAACCGAGGGACTGTTAGGATCGGAGCAAAGCACTAAGAGGGGGGGGTGAATTAGTGCAGCGGATTAAAACTTCGGTTTTTAAAAAAAATCTTTCGTATGATAAGAGCGAACTTGACAAGCTTAATCTGAAAAGTTTATTCTTAAATATGCGCAGCAAAAGTAATAAGGAACTAAAGTATATAAGAAGGTTTGCAATAATGTAAATAGCAATAATGAAATGCAAACCAAGGATCACGCCGATTTTAGAGTGGTTCGGTCAAATGACCTACTCCACTTGCAAGGCCCCTCTTCGATGAGGCTCCCACCTTCCACTAGCAAGTCTCTTGAAATGGAAGGGTAAATACCCCTCTTACAACTCTTTACAAGCGGTTCACTCTCTTACAGATTTTCGAGAAGAGATGAGGTGAACACTAGCAAATTGAAAAGAAGACAAGCTAACACTTTTCTAAGACCTTTCTCTCAAACTCTTGCTGCTCAAAAAGTTGTTATCTCAGCTGAGATTTGAGGGGTATTTATAGGCCTCAAGAGGATTCAAATTTGGGCTCCAAAATTTGGGCTCCAAAATTCAAATTCTCTTTGTTCCGATCTTTGGCGGTGCCACCGCTTAGCGCTTGGTGCTGAAGTGATGCCACCGCCCATTAAGAGGTGTCACCGCCCAACACTTTCGGGTGCTTTGGTGCCACCGCCTACTGATGTTTTCAGCCCCTTCATGTTGTTTTCAGCTCACCGCCTTACAGTGATTTTTCAGCCTACATTGTTATAGGGCCTTTACTTGGTTATAGGATTAATACCTAATCCTAACCCTAATTAACATGCTAACTACGAATTTTAAAGACATTATATAAGCTATTACAAAGTCCATAAGTCAAGACTTCTTCCCGAAGCTTTAATGAACTTTCGGCGGTCTTAGATAAACTCTGAAACCATTCTTGGACTCTCGGCAAGCTCTGAAACTTTACGATTTGATCTTGGTGAGTTCCAACGAGCTTCTTTGGCAAGCTCCGATCTTTCTCGGCAAACTCTGCGAACTTCCCACGAACCTTCCGCGAAGCTTCCAAAAAACCCTTCTAAGAAGCTCCCTACTCATTCTCGGCTAGTTCCGGCGGCGTTCCCGATGATCCTTCCGGACTTCCGTCGAACTCTTGAACTCCCAACGAATCCTTCATGCTTGACTCCACATTTTGTTTCACTTTATGCCTTCATCGTTATCGTAGTTAATCCTGCACATGCAAACCAAAACTCTACTCGATCTAGACAGTTATTACAACGCGAATTGACATTACGTTGCCCTAAGACGTCATTGGTTGGCGCCGTCTCGATTCTTTAGCACATCGTCCTCTCTTGCGGCTTGTTGCCCAATCGGCGGTTGACCTCCATAACTCCGATATCCTTGGCGCAATTCCGCTCTCCTTGGCCCGATGTCCGACGTTCAAGCCTTCTGGTCGTCCAATATCCTCGACGTGATCTCCTCCGCAACGTCAATTCCTCCTCGTTAACTGTCTAATTCTGATCGAGTAGACCTGCATCACTCAAAATGCAGTTAAACATCTAAACACAATCAATTAGTTTCATCATCAAAATCCGAGATTCAACAATCTCCCCCTTTTTGATGATGACAACTAATTGATGACTAACGGAGTTAACCTTAACTCCCCGGAGTTTAAACAAACTCCCCCTATCAATATGCCATTGATAGAACACTTGGATTATCTCAAATCCAAGTAACATTCATCACATGTTATGAAAAACATTTAAACCATCATGCAAATATATAAAATGTTTAATTCAATGCATGAAGTCATCAATATACTATCCCCCCTATGTCATCAACAAAAAGGAGAAGTAGCTCTAGCTATTTTAAAAGATATGCAAGTTTTTACAACATGAAGCTAGATTTTCATCACAACATATAGGCACAAAAGCATGGCAATTCAACACTTGAATTTTTGTGCAAGATTACACTTTGCTTTTCTTTGCAAGTAACAATATTTATGATGTTTGATATAGCAAATTTTATATCATGTGAGGTAGCAAACTTTTGTGATGTTTCAAGATAGTAAGTTCTTTCTTCTCTTTTGAGAAGTGCTATTTTCGCTTCCTTTACAAAGTGCAAGCTAGCAAAGTGTTTGAAAAAGTGAGCAAGTTTTGCAACATAGAAGCTAGCAAAAATTTCGAAAGCAAATACAAGATAGCTTTCTTGTTGGAGTGTGTAAGCTATCGATTCTTGCTTCCTATTGTAATGTGTAGGTTGCAAGTCTTGCTTCTTGAGATAGGCAAGATAGTGATGTTCAAGAAGACAACTTTTGCTTCTTGAAATAAGCAAGTTAGTAATCTTTGCTACTTAAGATAGGCAAGCTAGCAATAACTTTCTCCCCCTTTGTCAATGTCAAAAAGAAGGAGAGGAACCAATGATTTAGACTTTTACATCAACTTTGCATCAATCAATATTTCAATCATCACATAATGCATACAAGACAATAATGTAATGAAATCATTTCACGAAGGATACCAATGTGAAAATTCACTAAGGATCACATGAAACAATCACAAATCATGATATCATTATGCGATACATCATGATATGATAATAGTCTAAAAAAAAATTAATTTGTGATACATGTGATACATTGCGATACACTAAAAAATTCATTGCGATGCTTTTAAGGATATCAACATATTTTTTATACAAAGCATGGCAAGAGCAATTTTGTTGCAAGTTTTCTAAGTTTTACAATTTTTACTTCTTTCGAGATAGCAATTCTTTGCTTCTCTACGAGCTAGCAACTTTTACTACATATAAGCTAGCAAATTTAAAGATTTGCAAGTTAGCATATTTGCTTTTCTTTGTGATGTGCATGATAGCATTTCTTTGTAATGTTTAAGATAGCAAATTGTACATTATGCTAGCTAGCAAATTAAAGATGTTCAAGAAAGCAAGCACTTTCTTCTCTTTTGAGAAGTGTCAATTTTTTGCTTCCTTAGCAAAATGTCAACCTAACAAGAGACAATGTTTTACATGAGGCAAGCAAACAATTTGGCAAGTGTTACATTTGCATCTTCTCTTTAGATGTGCAAGAAAGTAAGGAAGTTTTTGCATTTTCTTGACTTGTGCAAGGTAGCTAATTTCTGTTTGAGATGACCCTTTACATCAATTCAAGATAGCACATTAGTAACTCTTTCTCTCCGTTGTCATTGGCAAAAGAAAGGAAGATTCAAGTCATGAATATCAAAATAATAATTTTGTCATAAGTATTTCATCATTGCGTATATCATTATTACATGCATAATACCAAATCATCATATATTCAAAACATATTAACTCATCATTATATGCATGATTCCAAATCATCATTCATATCATTTCAATCATTGTTTCAATCATCACTATAACTCATCATGCACATGATGTAAAATCATCTAACATGATACAAATATTTATTTTCAAAATATTTATCACTATTTTCATGTATGATAATAAAGTATTCATGATGCATATATCATCACAATACAAAGCAATTGCATACATAATTTCAAAGTATAAATATTTCAAATCATGAAGATATTAACTTGTCAAATTTCATCCAATCATGCATGATTATAACTTTTCATTTGTATACATCAAAATAATATCAAGAGTATTTCATGCATAATTTTAATCACCACATAAGGAATATCAAGAAGAAAGTAATTGGGTGATGCGATAAGCATTTCATGAATACAAGGAATTGTATAAAAATCATATCATGAAAAGATAATAATAGAAGACACATTTTGTTTTGAAAAATCACCTCTTAAATAATCAAGGAAAAATCTTAGGAGATCGATTAATGAAAAAATCTCGATTCATAATAAATCTTAATTTATAAATATCACGGAATCAAGATCATGATTTTGAATAAAACTCATTCAAATTCAAATTATCCAAATCATCAAAATCTCAACATTTCTTTCAAGAGATTCAAAATGGCATAGATAGTTTTATTGGTCTCTTAGGTAGAAATCAATAAGATAAAGGATTACATTTCATTTTTATAAATTTCTATTCATGTGATTTGCTTCTTATGAGCATGCCTTAGTCTTTATATGCCAAATCAATATAAGCATTAAAGTTCAAGATGTAAAGGCAAAATCTTATAAGACAACTCATTTATAAAATATTCATCATGTTTATTTTCATGAGATTCATAAGATTGGTAAAATAAATTCATTAATCTCAATAGAATAGAAAATTTATTTCCATTTCATACAATTGATTTCATGTGAGAGTGTTCAAGTCTTTTTATGAAAACATTGTATCATCATTTAAAGTCAAAACATAAGTTTCGTCATAAAGCCGTCAAGCCCAAACACATCAAAAATAAAACATCATGATATCACATCTATCATCAAAAGACTATCAAGAAATTCATACATAGATGTACATGCACTATGTCATCTTAATATGTCATGAGAATGTCATCTTAATTAGATCAAAAAATGATTAAACCAAAAAAACATGTTAATCCAAAATGAGAGTATCAAATCAACATTTACTTCAAAAACTCATGTATGTCATAAAATCATCAAGATACACATGTATGGATTAATCCTAAGCATTATCACATATCATATAATTATCATCCCTAATGTTGTATACATCATTTAACATTTCAAAAACATAACATGCATGAAACCTTAGCAATATACATTTCATGATCAAAGTTTTTAATTTTTCAAAAGATGCTAAAAAGAAAAACATGATATAATTTTGAAAAATAATTTTTATTTCCTATTCCTACTATCTAAATTAAGCACTCATGAAAAACTTCAAGTAATTTCAAAATAATTCAAGAGAGTTGAGTTAGTTACCTTGTAGTCGAAGCCCATCAAAGCCCAATTCGCCGTTTCATCTTTGGAAGTTCTTGATTCATCCTTGGGTGCCTTCCTTTTCTTTGGCCTCTTCCTCCGTTCAAGTTCATTGTTCATTTTAGATTTTTGTTTAATGAACTTATTAAGAGTTAGTGTTCGAAGTTCAAGTTCATCATTGTCCTCATCACTTGAGTCATCGCTCAAGTGGTATTTATTTGTCCGGAGTTCCAAATCCTTCCTATTCTTTGGAAGGTGGTTCAAGTGTTCATTGTGTTCATCATGTGCATTGCGCACCATTTCATATGTCATCAATGAGCCGATAAGTTCTTCAAGTGGAAAAATATTTAAATCTTTTGTTTCTTGTATTGCCGTAACTTTTGATTCCCAAACTTTAGAAAGTGATCGTAAAACTTTACTAACAAGTTCAAAATTCGAGAAACATTTGCCAAGAGTTTGTAAACCATTGACGACATCCGTAAAACGGGTGTACATGTCAACAATGGTTTCGCTCGGCTTCATTTGAAAAAGCTCGAAATCATGCATTAAAATGTTAACTTTCGAGTCTTTGACTCTACTAGTTCCCTCATGTGTGATTTCAAGTGTTCGCCAAATATCAAAAGCCGTTTCGCACGTAGAAATCCGATTGAACTCATTTTTGTCTAAAGCGCAAAATAAGGCATTCAGAGCCTTTGCGTTTAAAGAAAAATACTTCTTCTCCAAATCCGACCATTCGTTCATCGGTTTAGAGGAAAGTTGAAAACCATTTTCAACAATATTCCATATATCCAAATTCATAGAAATCAAGAAAACTCTCATTCGAGTTTTCCAATAAGTGTAGTCCAATCTGTTAAACAACGGTGGACGAAAAACCGATAAGCCCTCTTGAAAGCCATGAAGAGCCATTTCTCTCGGGTGTAAATCCGAAATGAGAAAAACCTGGCTCTGATACCAATTGTTAGGATCGGAGCAGCACTAAGAGGGGGGGGTGAATTAGTGCAGCGGATTAAAACGGTTTTTAAAAAAAATCTTTTCGTATGATAAAGTTTGAACTTGACAAGCTTAATCTTGAAAGCGTATTCTTAAATAATTGCAAAAAAAGTAATAAGGAACTAAAGTATATAAGAAGGTTTGCAATAATGTAAATAGCAATAATGAAATGCAAACCAAGGATCCGCCGATTTTAGAGTGGTTCGGTCAAATGACCTACTCCACTTGCAGGAGGCCCCTCTTCGATGAGGCTCCCACCTTCCACTAGCAAGTCTCTTGAAATGGAAGGGTAAAAATACCCTCTTACAACTCTTTACAAGCGGTTCACTCTCTTACAGATTTTCGAGAAGAGATGAGGTGAACACTAGCAAATTGAAAAAAGAAGACAAGCTAACACTTTTCTAAGACCTTTCTCTCAAACTCTTGCTGCAAAAAAAAAGTTGTTATCTCAATTTGAGATTTGAGGGGTATTTATAGGCCTCAAGAGGATTCAAATTTGGGCTCTAAAATTCAAATTCTCTTTGGGTTTCCGATGCTGGCGGTGCCACCGGCCAGCCCAAGAGGTGTCACCGCCCAGCACTCGGGTGCTGGGCGGTGCCACCGCTCAGCCCAGGCGGTGCCACCGCCCTCTGAGGGTTTTCAGCCCCTTCTGGTGTTTTCAGCTCACCGCTCTGAGTGTATTGACCCTCTGGTGTTATAGGCCCTACTTGGGTTATAGGATTAATACCTAATCCTAACCCTAATTAACATGCTAACTACGAATTTTAAAGACATTATATAAGCTATTACAAAGTCCATAAGTCAAGACTTCTTCCGGTGAGCTTCCGCGAACTTTTCGTGCGGTCTTCCGATAAACTCTGGAAACCATTCTCATGGACTCGGCAAGCTCGAAACTTTACGATTTGATCTTGGCCAGTTCAACGAGCTTCTTTGCAAGCTCCGATCTTTCTCGGCAAACTCTGCGAACTTCCCACGAACCTTCCGCGAGCTTCAAAAAAACCCTTCCCGGCAAGCTCCCTACTCATTCTCGGCTGGTTCCGGCGGCGTTCGATGATCTTCGGACTTAGTCGAACTCTTGAACTCCCAACGAATCCCGTGCTTGACTCCACACTTTGTTTCACTTTATGCCTTCATCGTTATCGTAGTTAATCCTACACATGCTAACCAAAAAACTCTACTCGATCTAGACAGTTATTACAACGCGAATTGACATTACGTTGTTCGAAGACGTCATTAAAAAAAATTCGATTCTTTAGCACATCGTCCTCTCTTGCGGCTTGTTGCCCAATCGGTAGTTGACCTCCGCAACTCCGATATCCTTGGCGCAATTCCGCTCTCCTTGGCCCGATGCCCGACGTTCGAAGCCTTCTGCCGTCCTATATCCTGATGTGATCTCCTCCGGTGCAACGTCAATTCCTCTTGCGTTAACTGTCTAATTCTGATCGAGTAGACCTGCATCACTCAAAATGCAGTTAAACATCTAAACACAATCAATTAGTTTCATCATCAAAATCCAAGATTCAACACAGACAGGTCCAATGGATTGGATTCCCCTGTATCGTCTGGGGACTACGGCGTAGTGGCCTAGTACGTCCGTAGTCGATGAGTCGAGTGAATTATTACAGAGATAATAATTCACTGAGTTTGAAGGAGTTCTAATAGGTATGACTCACGGCCAGCTCGATATTGGGCCTAGAGGGTCACACATATATGGTAGGCATTGCGATGAGTAGAGGTTCGGATATGAGATATCCGACGGAGCCCTTGTCTTATTGGATGCAGATCCAATACCCACTAGGGAAGGACCCATTAGGGTTTGACACGGGATCTCTATAAATAGGAGGGATTCACAACCTAATAGGCTAGAGTCTTTGCTTGCCTTTCCTATTCTCCTCTCCCTCTCCACCTCGGAGGCCCTGGAGTTTTGAGGAGGGTCGTCGCAACCCCCTGCTGTGTGTCGATCACCGCTAGAGAGGAGGACGCTTGACCTTCTTCACCCTCTCCTAAGGATCGCAAGGAAAGCGGGGATATCGCGATCTCCCTAGGTAACACAATCTCTATACGCAGTTTTGTGTTTTCGCGGATTTTTCGCACCAATCTTCGCGACTTGCGAACAACATCTTTTTGGGAATCGGGATTTTTTTGTTTTCTTGTTCTTCCAAGCGCATATGATGTCGCCCCAATGATTTCCCAACAAAGTGGTATCGAGCCGGGTTGTTCGATGCGAATGATTGGTTTTGAAGCTGCGTGTGTTGTGTTTAGGAAGAATATTGACGTCAAAATCGTTGCAAAAAAAGCGAGGAAGGGCAGCAACAGTTGCTGCCCTCGATCTGCATGCCTGCAGCCACCTGCAGACCAGCACCGCCGACCGAGCACCATAAGGGCCAAGATGCGCGGTTGCGTACTGCTGCGGTAACCGGCGATCCGCTTGCAAGAGGGCTTGCTGCCGGGTGGGCTGGCAGCCCACGGGCAGAGGCGTCGCAGGGCAGCGGCGCCTGCCGCCCGCAAGGAGGGGCGGCGGCTGCCGCCCGGTGGCAGCGGCGCCTACTGGCCGCTACTCCATGGCGAAACCCCCCCACAAAAGGCTGGCTTTGGCGGGACAACCGACTGCCGGAGGAGGCGGCCAGTAGGGTGGCGGTGGCGGCAGCGGCAGCAGCAGAAGGAATTAGGGTTTTGGGCAAAAGGACAGTTTTGCCCCTGTGAATTTGAGAAATTCCAGTTTCTGTCTTTTGTCCAAATTACGAAAATACCCTTACGAATTGAGAAATTCCCTACATGTCCCTGATTTCAGAAAAATATTAATTAATTAAAAGGTTTAGTTGATTATTATTTTTATTATTATCTAGTAGTCCTACATGATGATGATTATTTATACATGTGATGTATGATGTGTGGACGGATGATCATGGACCGTGTGATGTGTGTACTTGTGATTATTATTATTGAGGTCTACGAACCTCCATTATATTTCTCGTTTATTGTCGGGCCTGCATGCCTATGATTAAGTTGTAATCACATGAGGAGGCGCAGCAGGAGCGTGGATGCGATAGCGGGACCCACGAGACGGACGATCTATTAGGATCGAGAGCACTAAGAGGGGGGGGGGTGAATTAGTGCAGCGGAAAACTTTCAGCGATTTAATAACAAAAGCCGCGTTCGTCCGATAAAAACGATTTCGATGTAAATGCCGATTCACAGTTTGTAGTTTACGCAGTTTGCGTCTAAATGCAGTTTGCGTCTAAATGCAGATTGCGTCTAAGCGCAGTTTGCGTCTAAACACAGTTTGCGTTTAAGCGCAGTTTGTGTCTAAGCGCAGTTTGCGTTTGAGCGCAGTTTGGGTCTAAGCACAGTTTGCGTTTGAGCGCAGTTTGCGTTTAAACGCAGTTTTACGTCTAAGTGCAGTTTTACGTCTAAGTGCAGTTTTACGTCTAAACGCAGTTTTGCGTCTAAACGTAGTTTTACGTCTAAATGCAGTTTTACGTCTAAACGCAGTTTTGCGTCTAAACGCAGTTTTACGTCTAAACGCAGTTTTACGTCTAAACGTAATTTTACGTCTAAACGCAGTTTTGAACTTTGAAAAGCGTTTTATGAATACGCAGAAAGCAATTTGCAGTTATAAATGGAATCAAAACGTAAGCGTAAACTATAGTGTAAAGATCGTACGAAAACACCGATTTACGTCTGAATGCAGATTCGGAAAGATCAGAACTTAGAGACTCGTTCGTAAACGCGCAGAGGGCAGTAGCAATGTAGGAGGTTTGCAGTAATGATAAAGTGCTCAAAGTAAAAGCAAACCAGAGATTTAGAGTGGTTCGGTCAGTCTTGACCTACTCCACTTTTGGCTTCCTCCTCCGACGAGGACACCGACGTCAACTAGCTGCGTTCCTTCAATGGGCGAAGGCTAACTGCCCTTTTACAGTTTCTCTCCTTTTGACGGGCTCAGGAGACAACCCTTACAGATCCTTTCTCTCCTCTTTTTACAACTCAAGACTTGAAGAACAGAAGGAAGAGAACTTATGGACTTTACACAAATTTGAGCTCTTAGAATCACTGAAAAGATCAAGAATTCGGTGTAGATCTGTGTCTCTTCAGTGCTGAATGGGTGGGGTATTTATAGGCCCCAACCCAGTTCAAATTTGGAGCTCAAAACGATCAAATCGATCAAATCCCGAAATTAGGGATGGGGCGGTTGCACCTCTTGATCGGAGAGGTTGCACCGCTGGCGCGAGTTTCGAGCCGAGCCAAGGCGGTTGCACCTCTCTGTCAAGGGCGGTTGCACCGCGCCGAAGTCTGCTCAAGATCGAGCCCCCAAGCGGTGCCACCTCTTGATCGAGGCGGTTGCACCTCTCTCACTGCTTCGAAGGCCGAAGCTCGGCGGTGCTACCTCTCTGTCGGGGAGGTTGCACCGCCTTGATCTAGTTTCGAAGATCGAGCTCGGGCGGTTGCACCTCTGGCTGGGGCGGTTGCACCGCCGGTCTCGCTGGGAGACACAGCCACTGGCGGTTGCACCTCCGGCCTAGGCGGTTTAACCGCTGGTGCAATCGGTCGAATGGTTAGCTCCATTCAGCCCAATTTCAATCTTTTTGGGGCCCAATTGCCCCAAGATTAAGCTAATGGGATCACCTCCCATTTTCAAGCTTAATCAACGTGCTAATCGATTAAATCTAAGACAACTTCTGCAGCTTTGCTCCGATGCATCAATCGCTTCTTCCACGAAGTTTAGGCGAACTTCCGTCGATCATCCGATGAACCCTTGGTGATTCTTCTGCGGACATCGGCAAACTCACGGACTTTTGCGACGATCCACTTGGCGAGTTCGGCGAAGCGCTTTGGCAAGCTTCTGGACTTTCGGATCTTTTCTCGCAGAACCTCCGGCGACCGTCCGAACTTCCGTCGAACTCTCGAACTCCCAACGTGATCATGATCTTGACTCCGCGCAACTCCTGCTGCTTGTCTAACTTTCATCGTAGTTAATCCTGCACAACAAAACAAAAAACTTCGATCGAGACAATTAATCCAAAGCAATTAACCAAGTTGTCCAGCATGTCATTGGTCCCTCGACGCTTCGTCAGATTCTTGGTGCATCGTCCATTTCGTAGCCTATTGCCCAATCGCCGATTGACTCTGCAACTCCGATATCCTTGGCACAATACCGCTCTTCTTGGCTCGATGCCCGAGTCCACGACCGAAAGCCTTCTGTCGATACGTCGACCGATCCACCGCCCGGCGTCCAATCTTTCGACATGTTCCTTGGCGCAACATGATGTTCTGCTTTAATTGTCTCATCGATCGAAGCACCTGCGCAATCACTCAAAACGCAGATTAAATCATAAACATATATCAAGTAGTTTCATCATCAAAATACGAGATTCAACAATCTCCCCCTTTTTGATGATGACAACTACTTGATGACAGAGTTAAACTTAACTCCCGGAGTTTAAACAAACTCCCCCTATCAATATGCCATATTGATAGAACCTTGAATTCAAACTGAATTCAAGTCATTGCATTATTCATCATGAATACTTGCAACACGTCAACATGAACATGTGCATAAACTTATGCATCACATGTCATATCATCAACATACTTCTCCCCCTTTGTCATCAACAAAAAGGAGAAATACCACAATCAAGTGTGTGTGATATTGATTCAACTCATTGCATGAAAAACATAATATCAAGTTTTATCATCATGCAGTTTTGAAGCCAGAAAATTTAGCAAATGTTACATCATGCTTAGAACATTCAAGCTATCAAGTTTTAGATATGCAAGTTTTATAGCATATAAGATAGCACTTTTGGTAATGTTCAAGATAGCAAGTTCTACATCATGCAAGCTAGCAAATTAGGGATGTTCAAGAAGGCAACTCTTGCTTCTTGAAAATTTTGTTCATGTTGCTAGATGCGCAAGTTAGCATTTTTGCCTCTTGAGATAGGCAAGATAGCACATTTGCTTCTTTTGAGATAGTAACTTTTTGCTTCTCTTTAGACCAACAAGCTAGCAATTTTTATGATATACAAGTTTCACAATATATAAGCTAGCAAAAATTTCGAAAGCAAATGCAAGATAGCTTTCTTGTGTAAGCTCATGATTCTTGCTTCCTATTGCAATGTGTAAATTGCAAATTTTGCTTCTTGAGATATTCAAGATAGTGATGTTCAAGAAGACAATTTTTCTTCTTGAAATAAGCAAGTTAGCAATCTTTGCTACTTAAGATAGGCAAGCTAGCAATCAAGTTTTTGCATCTTCTTGACTTGTACAAGCTAGCTATCTCCCCCTTTGTCAAAAAGAAAGGAAGAATACAGTTTTGTAGTTCTTTTTCCTTTTACAATGATTTCAAAATCATAACAAAGGATGAATAATCAAGTCATGAATGTCAAGACAATTTTTTATCATGAATATCATTGCATGCATCGTTATCATAGGTTGAAGTATTACATGCATAATTTCATATCACCATTCATAATTACATTAATGTTTCAATATAGCAATTTTTTTTTCAAAGTGTGTAACTTAGCACTCATAGCATTTTAAATCATGATTTACATCATATGCAATACATCACATCATAATTAGAAAGCACAAGTATTGCATGCATAATTGCACATTATAAATGTTTCATATCATGATGGTATCAATTTTGTCAAATTATATCCTACCATGCATGATCAAAACTTCTCCCCATTTTATCATTGAAAACAAGAAGAAAGTAGGGGGAAGAGCATAAAAGTTAAATATTTCAATCATTTCAAGGCATTTATATCATAGATCAAGTTATGATTCGTGATTCTTTTTCATCTAAAAATGCCTTAGTCTTTATATGCCAAATTAAGATAAGCATGAAGGTTCAAGACATAAGGCAAAGAAATCTTATTATTTCTATATTATGAAATATATGATATCAAGGCTCATGATTCATTTGAAAAGATACAGTACAAAGAGCAACTTGTAACATTCTTATCAAGATCACATTTTAAAATATTCCAGGTTTCAAGATATCAATATGACACTTCATTGAATTCTAAGAAATCAAAAGACAAGTTGCATTTCATTTGAAGAACTCCTTTTTGATAGATGTAGGGAGCATAATGAACGATCTTGATTTATAAAGAGCTTCATGTTATAATTATCAAGATCATGATTTTAATAATTATTCTCTTTAGCAAAAATACTATCATTCATATTTCAAGATGGAATTTATAAGCAGGAATCATTTCATCAAATCCATTTTAGAAAAATATTTTTCATAAGTGTATGAGAAAATCCGATTGTTAGGATACCAATTGTTAAGTGAATCCGAAAATGAAATTAACACTTTCATATATTCAGACATGATTTTTGCTATAGATCTTGAAATTAAATCATGAAGATCAAACAAGCTCATGATCATGGATAACTTAAAATCCCATGCATAAAATTGTTAATCATTGTATCATAACCATTTAATATTATATTTTTATGCATTACTTTAAATCAAACGTGATTTCATTCAACAATGTTAATCAAACATGATACACATTATTACTTCTTAACCATGATTTCTCAATCAAAATCATTTTGTTTGTTTATCATAAAATATGCAATATTATCATTTTCGAAATTACCAGCATGATCATAATTTTTGTATTTTTATTTTTAAACATGTAATTTTCAAGAAAAATAATTCTAAACTAAAAAAGAAAATACATCATGAAAGCATCAAGTAATTTCAAAATAAACTAAAGGCATTTTAATTACCTCAACGTCGAAAGGCGTAAAGGCGTAGTTTGCCACCTTGCCTTTGTTGATTTTCTCCTCGTCTTCGGAGGAGCTCGATTCATCCCAATTTTTGTTCTTCTTCTTGCGTTCAAAGCAAGTAGTTCCATTCTTTTTGCTTTTTAATTTTTGTTTCATTTGCAGTTTAAGTTCACCATCACTTGAGCTTATGCTCGAGTGGTCTTCAAATGTTCTATGTCCCAAATCCTTCCTGTTCTTTGGAAGGTTGTTTTGTTCATCATTGTCCTCATCACTTGAGTCATCGCTCAAGTGGCATTCATTTGTCCAGAGTTCCAAATCCTTCCTGTTCTTTGGAAGGTGATTGTGTTCAACATATTCATCATGTGCATTGTGCACCATTTCATATGTCATCAATGAACCAATTAGTTCTTCAAGTGGAAATTGGTTCAAGTTTTTCGATTCTTGAATAGCAGTTACTTTTGAATCCCAAGTTTTAGAAAGTGGCATAAAACTTTGTTAACGAGTTCAAAATTTGAAAAGCTTTTACCAAGTGATTTTAAACCATTGGCGACATCCGTGAAAAGCGGGTGTACATGTCAACAACGGTTTCGCTTGGTTTCATATGAAAAAGCTCGAAATCATGTAGTAAAATATTAACTTTCGAAGTCTTTGACTCTACTAGTTCCCTCGATGCGTGATTTCAAGAGTCGCCGGATATCGAAAGTCGTTTAGCACAAAGAAACCCGATTGAACTCATTTTTTTTGTCCAAAGCGCCAAAATAAGGCATTCATAGCCTTTGCGTTTAAGAAAAAATACTTCTTCTCTAAATCCGACCATTCGTTCATCAGTTTAGAGGGAAGTTGAAAACCGTTTTCAATGATATTCCATAAATCCAGATTTAGAGAAATCAAGAAAACTCTCATTCGAGTTTTTCAATAAGTGTAGTCCAATCCGCTAAAGAGCGGTTGGACGAAAAGACCGAAAAAGCCCTCTTGAAGAGCCATTTCTCTCGGTGTAAATCCGAAATGAGAAATACCCGCTCGATACCAATTGTTAGGATCGAGACCACCACTAAGAGGGGGGAATTAGTGCAGCGGAAAACTTTCAGCGATTTAATAACAAAAGCCGCGTTCGTCCGATAAAAACGATTTCGATGTAAATGCCGATTCACAATTTGTAGTTTACGCAGTTTGCGTCTAAATGCAGTTTGCGTCTAAATGCAGATTGCATCTAAGCGTAGTTTGCGTCTAAACACAGTTTGCGTTTAAGCGCAGTTTGCGTCTAAGCGCAGTTTTCGTTTGAGCGCAGTTTGCGTCTAAGCGCAGTTTGCGTTTGAGCGCAGTTTGCGTTTAAACGCAGTTTTACGTCTAAGTGCCATTTTACGTCTAAGTGCAGTTTTACGTCTAAACGCAGTTTTGCGTCTAAACGCAGTTTTACGTCTAAACGCAGTTTTACGTCTAAACGCAGTTTTGCGTCTAAACGCAGTTTTACGTCTAAACGCAGTTTTACGTCTAAACATAATTTTACGTCTAAACGCAGTTTTGAACTTTGAAAAGCGTTTTATGAATACGCAGAAAGCAATTTGCAGTTATAAATGGAATCAAAGCGTGGCGTAAACTGCAGTGTAAAGATCGCATTTAAAACACCGATTTACGCCCGAATGCAGATTCGGAAAGATCAGAACTTAGAGACTCGTTCATAAACGGCGCGCAGAGGGCAGTAGCAATGTAGGAGGTTTGCAGTAATGATAAAGTGCTCAAAGTAAAATCAAACCAGAGATTTAGAGTGGTTGGTCGGTCTTGACCTACTCCACTTTTGGCTTCCTCCTCCGGCGAGGTCACCCGGCGTCAACTAGCTGCGTTCCTTCAATGGGCGAAGGCTAACTGCCCTTTACAGTTTCTCTCCTTTTGCCGGGCTCAGGAGACAACCCTTACAGATCCTTTTCTCCTCTTTTTACAACTCAAGACTTGAAGAACAGAAGGAAGAGAACTTATGGACTTTACACAAATTTGAGCTCTTAGAATCACTAAAAAGATCAAGAATTCGGTGTAGATCTGTGTCCCTTCAGTGCTGAATGGGTGGGGTATTTATAGGCCCCAACCCAGTTCAAATTTGGAGCTCAAAACGATCAAATCGATCAAATCTCGGAATTCCGGGATCAGGCGGTTGCACCTCTTGACTGGAGAGGTTGCACCGCCTGGCAGGCTTCGAGATCGAGCCAGGCGGTTGCACCTCTGTGTCGGGGCAGTTGCACCGCCGAGTCTGGCTCGAAGACTGAGCCCCAGGCGGTGCCACCTCTTGGCCCGAGGCGGTTGCACCTCTGCCTGCGCTTCGAAGACCCGAGCTCAGGCGGTGCTACCTCTCATGGGGAGGTTGCACCGCCCATCTAGCTTCGAAGACCGAGCTCTGGGCGGTTGCACCTCTGGCTGGGGCGGTTGCACCGCCCAGTCTCACTTGGGAGACACAGCCCGGCGGTTGCACCTCGGCCTAGGCGGTTGCACCTCGGCCTAGGCGTTGTAACTGCTTTGGTGCAATCGAGGTCCCGAATGGTTAGCTCCATTCGCCCAATTTCAATCTTTTCAGGGCCCAATTGCCCCAAGATTAAGCTAATGGGATCACCTCCCATTTTCAAGCTTAATCAACGTGCTAACTATGATTAAATCTAAGACAACTTCTGTAGCTTTGCTCCGATGCGTCAATCGCTTCTTCCAGCGAGTTTCCGGCGAACTTCCGTCGATCATCCGATGAACCCTCGGTGATTCTTCTGCGGACATCCGGCAAACTCTTGGACTTTGCGACGATCCACTTGGTGAGTTCCGACGAGCTTCGCTTGGCAAGCTTCTGGACTTCTCGGATCTGTTCTCGCAGAACCTCCGACGACCGTCCGAACTTCCGTTGAACTCTCGAACTCCCAACGTGATCATGATCTTGACTCCGGCGCAACTCCTACTGCTTGTCTAACTTTCATCGTAGTTAATCCTGCACAACAAAATAAAAACTTCGATCGAGACAATTAATCCAAAGCAATTAACCAAGTTGTCCAGCATGTCATTGGTCCCTTGACGCTTCGTCCGATTCTTCGGCGCATCGTCCATTCCTGCAGCCTATTGCCCAATCGGCCAGTTGACTCTGCAACTCCGATATCCTTGGCATAATACCCGCTCTTCTTGGCCCGATGCCCGAGTCCACGGCCCGAAGCCTTCTGTCGATACGTCGACCGATCCACCGGCCCGACGTCCAATCTTCTGACATGTTCCTTCGGCACAACATGATGTTCCTGCTTTAATTGTCTCATCCTGATCGAAGCACCCTGCATCGCTCAAAACGCAGATTAAATCATAAACATATATCAAGTAGTTTCATCATCAAAATACGAGATTCAACACGACCGTGATGCATGGAGATGCATCAAGATGTCGACGGAACCGACAAGGACGAGATGGACGATCACAGGGCATGGAGATGCACCGTTGCACACATAGATCTTGATGTGAGTGATTAGGCCTACTGGCTCGGGCCTAATCATATTAGGTTGTTGTCCATGATCATCTGATGTGATTGCTTATACACATACTAGATATGTATATATATTTGCATGCGATGTAGATATATATTAAATATGTATATGTGTGACATGTCATATTAGGAGACCAAATTATAGAAACATCTCTCAATAATATTAAGTCGGTAAACGTGAGCCAATTAGATTGACCCACGTGGCCTTCCATCGTTATGAGTAGGAACCGATTCCCGGTGTAGTTTGAGTTGGTCGAGTCCCTCGAGACTCACCTATATCGCGATTCGCTATCTTGCTTACGACATAGAGATGTCACCGGTGACCTGAGGACATGGTATGCTTGGTCGAGTCCCTCGAGGGTATATCATCAAATCGGACTCATCTTGTAGCGAAGGTGTTGACTTAACCGAGCATCATGGTTGGTCGAGTCCCTCGAGGCCATGGTGATTAGGGAGGCCGAACAGGGCGGGAATCACAAGGAGTTGTGATCGGCAAGAGTTGCCTACCTTTTAGGCTTAGTGTGATTGGTCGAGTCCCTCGAGGTTACACTAAGACGCTGATTGGATCTGATCCCCACTAGAAGTCTCTTTGGAGACTTCCGTTTCAATCTTTGATGGTGATGGCGTGACTCGTTAGTAAAATAGTGGGAGCATATTAAGATAGAAGTCCATATCTTGATAGTTTATTTCTTGCAAAATCTGCATGTTATTCATTTTCGCTACATCTTTATTTTTAGAAAATGTCGCTTTCAAATCCCTTACGTGGCATACTTGATGTCAACCGCCTTATTGGTCCAAATTATCACGGATTGGCTCAGTAACTTTGAGAATTGTTCTCAGGCGGAGAAAATCGTAAATACGTCCTTGATCTGATGATGCCCCTAGAAGAAGGGGCAAGCGGAGGATGAGATCGCTTCGCTCGTGAAGTACATTGATGACTCCACTCTTGCTCGATTGCTATATGTTGGGCTCTATGACTCGAGTTCTGAGAGACAACATGAAAAGATGGATACAAGATCCATTCTCCTACATGTCCATGAAATTTTTTTGAGGAACAGGGAAGGACTCAACGATATGAGATATCCAAGAGCCTTTTAAGCTAGGATGGTGAGGGGACACCAGTTGAGAACCATGTCCTAAAGATGATTGAGTGGATAGAGAAACTCACAGGTCTAGGAATGGTCCTAGAGGATAACTTGTGTGTGGACATTGTGCTTGGTCCCTACCAGATTCCCTTTTCATAGTTCATAATGAATTTTAATATGAACAAGCAGGAGGTGACTCTCCAGAGCTCCTCAATATGTTGAGGGGGCAGAGAGTACTATTAAGAAAGAGAAGCCAGTTCTCTCTGCTTGGTGAGACCAGAAAGAAAAGGAAAGCAGAAAGGTCCCTTAAGAAGGGAAAGGGCAAGGGCAAACAAAGGTAAAGCAAAGGTTGCTAAGAAAGACCCAGCAAAGGACAAAGGCAGTGCTTGCTTCCACTGTGGTAAAGATGGGCATTAGAAGAAAACTGCAAAAGAGTACCTTGCAGAAAGGGCTAAAAAAAAGCTTGATGAAGCTTGGTACATTCATGATCGAGTCTCCATTTGTCATACTCTTATGATAACACATGGGTATTAGATGCCGGTAGTGCTTATCATATATGCAATTCGTTGCAGGTTCGGCAAGACCTAGGAGACTTCTGAGAGAGGCGAGATGGACCTCAAGATGGGTAATGGAGCAAAAGTTCTTTGTATTAGCTGTTGGCGAGGTAAGCCCTACATCTGCCTAGTGGAGCTTTTATTGCATTAGATGCATGTTATTTTGTTCCTTCTATTATCAAAAACATTATCTTCATTTTATGTTTAACAGTTAGTGGATATAAATTTGTTTTTGAGAACAATGGTTGTTCGATATTATTAGATGATAAGATCATCACGAAAGGAACATTGCATAATGGTTTATTTATATTAGACACCACTCCACATATCATGAATGTAAATGTGTCCAAAAGGAAATGAGATGAGTTGAACAGTGCATACCTGTGGCATTGTAGGCTAGGTCACATCCATGAAAGAAGGATTCAAAAGTTGCTAAATGATGGATATCTAGATCCATTCGACTATGTGTCATATACAACTTGTGAGCCTTGCATTCGTGGAAAACTGACCAAATCTCCATTTAGTAGAACTGGAGAGAGAGCCAATGAGTTGTTGGAACTCATACATAGTGATGTATGTGGACCCATGTCAACTCATGCCATTAGAGGTTACTCCTACTTCATTACATTTCTTGATGATTTCTCAAGGTATGGATATGTGTACTTAATGAAGTACAAATCGAGGGCCTTTGAGAAATTAGGAGAGTATAAGAATGAGGTGGAGAAACGGACTAGAAAAGTATTAAAACTCTTGATCGGATCGAGGAGGTGAATACTTAAGTACAGAGTTTACTCGGTTCCTCAAGGACCATGGGATATTATCCTAATGGACACCTCCTTATACACCTCAGCTCAATGGTGTCTCTGAAAGGAGAAATCGTACATTATTAGATATGGGGGACGGTCCATGATGAGTTTCAGCGACCTACCCATCTCATTAAGGGGATATGCCCTAGAAACCCATGACTTACCTTCGAACGAGTTCCAACTAAGTGGTAGTGTCTACACCATATGAGATATGGAAAGGAAGAAGCCCTGATCTTAAGGTTGTTAAGATGGGGCTGCCCCCTGCCCATGTTAGAAGACACAACCCGAATAAGTTAGAATCAAGGACAGAGCGATGCAAATTTGTGGGATACCCCAAGGAAACTTGTGGGTATTATTTCTATCATCTCGAGGACCAAAAGGTCTTTGTAGCTAAGAGAGCAGTGTTCCTTGAGAAGGAACACATTCTTGGCGGAGACAATGGGAGAATGATAGAATTGGCGAGGTTGGAGAACCAAGCTCAAGCACCACTCTGACAGAGAACTGTTGGGTACCTAATACACAAGTATCAACTTTTTATGCAGTGCGATAGAGTATCCCATCCTCCTGAGAGATATGTGGGACATATTAGAGCAGAGGATGTAGAGGATATTGATCCTCGGACCTACGAGGAGGCTATTATGAGTATAGACTCTGGGAAGTGGAAAAAAGCCATGAATTCGAGATGGATTCTATGTACTCCAATAAGGTTTGGAACCTAGTTGATGCTTAGAAGGTATTGTACCCATCGGTTGCAAGTGGATCTTTAAGAAAAAGATCGGAGTAGATGGAAAGGTAGAGACCTATAAAGCAAGGCTAGTGGCTAAGGGGTATCGTCAAAGGCAAGGTGTTGACTCACGATTGAAACTTTCTCACCAGTAGCAATGCTAAAATCCATCAGAATTCTATTGGCTATTGCAAAGCACACTATGATTATGAGATCTGGCGGATGGATGTGAAAACCAGCATTCCTCAATGGGAACCTCGAGGAGGTGGTGTATATGATGCAACTGAGGGATTTCGTGTCCAAGAAATGCCCGGATAAGGTGTGTAGGTTGCTTAGATCCATTTATGGACTAAAAGCAAGCTTCAGAAGTTGGAACATAAGATTTGATGAGGCAATCAGATCTTATGACTTAGATTAAAAACGAAGATGAGCCTTGTGTATACAGAAAGGTAAGTGGGGGAGCTATCACCTTTTGGTGTTATATGTGGATGACATCCTCATCATTGGGAATGACATAGGAATGCTATCCATGATAAAAGGCTTGGTTATCTAGACACTTCTCCATGAAGGACTTAGGGAAGCATCTTATATCTTGGGGATTAGAATCTATAAAGATAGATCCAAGAGGATGCTTGGCTTGTCCCAGTCGGTACATAGAAACTATTGTCAAAAGGTTTGGCATGGAAAATTCCAAGAGAGGTCTCATACCGATGAGACATGGGATATCGCTTTCTCAGTATGTCCCCAAAGACTCGGAAGAAAAGGGCGAACATGGATATGATACCTTATGCCTCAGCAATAGGGTCTATCATGTATGCCATGCTATGTACTAGGGCCTGATATAGCGCATGCTCTCGAGTGTCACGGCGGTGTATCAGCGGATCCGGGCTTGGAGCCTTTGAAAGCAATAAAAGTGTATCCTTAAGTACTTGAGAAGGACTAAGGATCTTTTACTAGTATATGGAGGTAATAACCTAAAGGTTGAAGGCTACATTGACTCAAGCTTTCAGTCGATGTCGATGATAGCAAGTGAATTCGGGGTATGTGTACACCTTGAATGGAGGAGCAAGGTGTCTTTGGAAGAGTTCCAAGCAAGATACCACTGCGATTTCGACCAAAAAGGCAGACACATTGCTGCATCGATGCAGCAAAGGAGGGAGTCGGGTGAAGAAGTTCATCACAGATTTGGGAGTCGATCTGAGATAGCGACAAGTCGACTTCCTTATATTACGACAACTATGGGGTGATTACTCAAATAAGGGAAACGGGTCTCATCGAAGTGTTACGAGGAGGTTCCGGCTTATCGGAGAGATCGTGACCCGAGGAGATGTAGTAGTGGAAAGAGTTCCATCCGAAGATAACATTGCAGATCCACCGACAAAGCCGTTGTCTCATTTTGTCTTTGCGCGTCAGGGGTCTCTTTGGGAATCGGAACACATAGGTGATTGGCTTTAGGTCAAGTGGGAGATTGCTAGTCATAGGTGCCAAACAAGCCAATCACGTGAGTGATGGCACGTGTGACTTGATCTGAATCTTTTTGCTTATTATATTTTTGGCGTATATCACTTTATAACTATTGCATAAATGCATATATATATTGTGATGTCCTTGGATTTGTGCAATGGGAATCGGATCGTGATGAGATCACGATAATGAGATCGATTCACCTTTAAACACATATCCTAAATAATCCCGGTCATAGGTTATTTTCGAGAGGGACATCGTGATAAAGAATAGGCTGGTGTCTTTATACCCGGATCCATATGATGGATGCAATTTGGTCTCATAGCTGCTTTCGTGTAGGGACACTAGGGGATCTGATGCAGGTGCTCGATGGAGAATGAGTTCATCGATTGATCCGCTTTACGGAATCTTTGGATGGTTGATGATGCCTTATTGTCGGACTGGCGATTCCGTAGTCCTAGTGGTGTATCTGGTCCTTAGACTTGAGACACCAAGGATGTCCTGTATGAGTGCTCCACTCTTTGATACCGAGACTTATAGGTTTGGCTGTCCCGGATCTAATACTGTTGGTCATTGGGAGTGGTAGTCGACCTTACGAGGGCTATTGAGTGTCGATAGAGGATCATCCACTCTCGGCGTCATGAGAGGAATATCCCATGTGTTCTTGCTTAGACAAATGTTGGCCGGGGTCATTCGGGTTGAGAGAGAAAGAGTTCTCAGGGAGAATCCGATTAGAGCGAGACTTCAGTAGAAACCGTATGGGGTTCGACAACACCATGCTTTCGATATCTGGTCTCGGGATATTAGATGGATGAGGGACTATATGTACATGGTAACTAAGGACGAGACAGGTCCAATGGATTGGATTCCCCCAGATCGATGCGGGGACTACGGCGTAGTGGCCTAAGCACGTCCAAGTAGTCGATGAGTCGAAAGTGAATTATTACAGAGATAATAATTTCGAGAGTTAGAAGGAGTTTCGACAGGTATGACTCACGGCCCAGCTCGATATTGGGCCTAGAGGGTCACACACATATGGTAGGTATTGCGATGAGTAGAGGTTTGGATATGAGATATCCATTTTGAGCCCTTGTCTTATTGGATGCAGATCCAATACCCACTAGGGAAGGACCCATTAGGGTTTGACACGGGATCTCTATAAATAGGAGGGATTCACAGCCTAATAGGCTAGAGTCTTTGCTTGCCTTTCCTATTCTCCTCTCCCTCTCCACCTCAGAGGCCTGGAGTTTTGAGGAGGGTCGTCGCAACCCTGCTGTGTCGATCACCGCTAGAGAGGAGGACGCTTGACCTCCTTCACCCTCTCCTAAGGATCTGCAAGGAAACAGGGATATACGATCTCCCTAGGTAACACAATCTCTATACGCAGTTTTGTGTTTTGCGGATTTTTGCGCACCAATCTTCGCACGACGACGAACATCTTTTTGGGAATCGGGGATTTTTGTTTTCTTGTTCTTCCGCTGCGCATATGATGTCGCCCCCAATGATTTCCTAACACAAGCTAGCTAGCAAGCTAGCAAAATTTGCTCCCCCTATGTCATTGTAAAAAAGAAAGGAAGAATATAATTTTGTAATTCTTTTCCCTTTACATTAATTTTTAAATCATGATAAAGGTAAAGAATTAATCTTATTTGTGTATCATTATATTTTCAAATTAAAACATGCACAATTTTAAAACCTTACATTTGTATCTTTACTTCATGCATGACACAAATAAATCAATCACTATGGGCATATCATACATGATATTCAAGCATTCATGATATATCATTTTGGCAACAAATCATAGCATTTCAAATCATGATGGTATATAAATATCAAATTATATTACATCCTATCATACATGATCATAACTTCTCATTTGTTTGCGTCAACATAAATTCTTAAGTATTTCATGCATAATTTCATATCATCATAAAAAATATCAAGAGATTTTTGATGATGAGATATACAAATCATGAAGACAAATTGTGAATATCAAGAGACATATTATGATTCTTTTTGGATAATTCAAATGGCGAAAAGAAAGAATCATAGTAGACAATCTTGATTTATAAAAAGAATTTTCAACTTATAAATCATGAGAAATCAAAATCATGATTTCGATAAAATCCATTAAATTTAAATCATTTTCATAATCCATGAGATTCACAAAGCATAATATACATGGATTCATTAATGCTAAATCAAAATCAATTTCATGGTTCAAAAATTCATAACATAAGAATTGAGAAATTTTCAAGAAATGTATTCCCCTTTTATTTCATGCAAGCATACCTTTGCTAAATAAAAACATTCATCGTCGTTTCAAAGCCAAAATATTAAATTTCATCACAACAAGGATCAACAAGCCATAAATCATAAAAATCATCATGCATAATTTTGAAATATAAACTCATTAAGCATGATATCAAATCTCTTAACATTTTCATTAAGACATTAAGTATGACTTCATTGAACATAATGTTGAATGATTCTTAAAGATATCTAATCTTCTTTAGTTTCAATTTGTATGATTGACTTTATATTAGCATGGCGAAATATTTGTTCTTATATCAAAACCATGCATCATGTTTAAAATCGAAAACCAAGGACAAGATTCATTATAAAAATCATCAAACCTTCCATACAAAAGCTATCATATATAACTTCAAAATCTCATGTATAGAATAAAGTCATCAAGCATTGTACCAAAACATTTATTAAAAACAACAAGCATGATTTCATTGTGCATTTTCTATCAAAGTCGGAAATCAATATGATACACATTATTATTTCTTTAGACAAAAGATTTGATTTATTTTTTTATGTGATTGATTTTATATAAGTATGCTTAAATTTTTCATATGAAAGCCATCCAACAAAACTCAAAAAGCAATACAAAATCAACACAATACACATAATTGTTTATACCATACAAGAAATTAATCACTAATTTTAATTCTAACATTTTGTTCATTTATCATAAAACATGTAATTTTCATGATCATTTTCAAAATTACTAGAATGATAAGCATGATCCTAATTTTTTTTTGCATTTTTATTATTAGAAATATAATTTTAAGAAAATTAATTCTAAACTAAATTAAAAATAACTCATGAAAAGTATTATGTAATTTTGAAATAAATTAAGGGCATTTTGATTACCTCATCGTCGAAAGCCGTTAAGGCGTAATTTGCCATCTCACGTTTATTGATTTTCTCCTCGTCTTCGGAGGAGCTCGATTCATTCCAAAGTTCTTTCCTCTTCTTATGTTCATAGAAAGTAGTTACGTTCTTTTTGTTCTTTAATTTTTATTTCATGAACTTTTTAAATTTTATAGTGATAAGTTCAAGTTCACTATCACTTGTGCTTATGCTCGAGTGGTCTTCAATTGTTCTTTATCCGAAATCCTTTCTATTCTTTGGAAGGTGGTTCTCAAGTTCTTCACGTACATTGCACACCATTTCATAGGTCATCAAAGACCCTATAAGTTCTTCAATTAGTAAATGGTTCAAGTTTTTTATTTTTGAATAGCCGTTACTTTTGAATCCCAAGTTTTAGAAAGTGAGCGTCAAACTTTATTCATGAGCTCAAGATTCAAAAAATATTTGCCAAGAGCTTTTAAACCATTGACGACATCCGTAAAACGGGTGTATATGTCAACAACGGTTTCGCTCGGCTTCATTCGAAAAAGTTCAAAATCGTGCATTAAAAGATTGACTTTAGAATCTTTAACTCTATTAGTGCTTTCGTATGTGATTTCAAGAGTGTGCTAAATATCAAAAGTCGTTTCGCACATAGAAACACGATTAAACTTAGTTTTATCTAAAGTGCAAAATAGAGCGTTCATAGCTCTAGTATTTAAGGAAAAAATCTTCTTCTCCAAATCATTCCAATGGTTCATTAGAAGAGAAGACCTTTCAAATCCATTTTTGATAATATTCCATAAATTTAAATCCAAGGAAAGTAAGAAAACTCTTATTCGTGTTTTCCAATATATGTAGTCCGTCCCATTGAACGAGGGAGGATGAATGAGAGAGTGACCCTCTTGAAAGCTAAAAAGAGATATTTCTCTTGGGTGTTAAACCAAATGAGAAATACGAGGCTCTGATACCAATTGTTAGGAACAGAGTCGGCACTAAGAGGGGGGCTAAATTAGTGCAGTGGTAAAATATATCAGTTCTGAAAACTTTTCGTACGATAAAAGCCAGACTCAGAAATGCTTAACTTGAAAGCATGTTCATAAATGTATTGAAGGTAGTAAGCAAGTAAAATGGTTTACAGTAAAGTAAATGGCTCAAGACGAAATGAAAACTAGATTTTAGAGTGGTTCGGTCGTTGTGACCTACATCCACTTTGTTGATTCCTCTTCCGTCGAGGCCACCGGCATCCACTATCAGTCTTTCTTCAATAAACGAAGACTAACCACCTTTTACACCCTTCTTCTCCTTTTCACAAGTTTAGGAGATAATCTTTACAAGCACACACACTCCTAAACAGAATTCTAGACTTAGACTAGAGGAGGAGATTTCTTAAGTGATTGCAACAACAATTCTTTATTTTTAAACTCTCTGTGCTTGTGTCTTTTAACCAGGGATGAGAGGGGTGTTTATAGGCTTCAAGTTGATTCAAACTTGGAGCCTAAAAATATCTCATCCCGGGTTTCCTGGGTCCGGGTGGTACCACCGCCTATGCTGGGCAGTACCACCGTCAGTCTCAATCTGACACTGACACTGCATTGGGCGGTACCACCGCCTGGCACTAGGCCACTAGGCGGTACCACCGCCCAGACTGGCGGTACTACCGCTTGACATAGTCTTGAAAGACTATGCCACGATGGTGCCATCTCTTGGGTTACTGTTTAGGCCTTTCATTGGACCCAACACAGTCCTTACATGGGCCCAACTAGCCCCTAATTGGGTTGGCCCAATTCTATTCCCAATTATGTGCTAACTATGAAATTAAAGGTATACTTAAGCTAAATAAGTCCCTAGGTCTTGGTTTCTTCCAGCGAGCTTCTGGCGATCTTCCGGCGATCTTCCGGTGATGTTCCAATGGACTTCCGGCAAGCTCCTAGACTTCACGACGATCTTCTTAGCGAGTTCCAATGAGCTTCTTCTAGCAAGCTCCTGGACTTCTCGGCTGGTTCCTGCAAAACATCCAACGAACGTTTGAACATCCGACGAACTCTCGAACTCCCAACGAAATCGTGTCCTTGACATTGGGACTTCATTTTGCTTCATGCCTTGCTATCGTAGTTAATCCTGCACTTGTAAAACACACTTCAATCTAGATAATTATTACTAAGCTTGAATCATGTAGTCCAGCATGTCACTGGTCCATTGACGCTTCGTCTGATTCTTCAGTGCATCATCCTCTCTTGCGGTTTATTACCCAATTGGCCAGTTGACTCCGTAACTCCGATATCCTTGGCATAATATCTGCTCTTCTTGGCCTGATGCTCGAATCCATGGCCCGAAGCCTTCTGTCGATACGTCGACCGATCTTTCGGCCCCACATCCAATCTTCTGACATGTTTTCCTCGGCCCAACATGATTTTTCCTACTTTAATTGTCTCATCCTGATCGAAGCATCCTGCATCACTCAAAACACAGATCAAATCATAAATACTTATGAATTGGTTTCATCATCAAAATCTGAGATTCAACATTGAGGAATATCGCTGTTAAGACTCTAGCTAGGAGAGTCCTAATTAAATTTTATTGAAAGGAACATTCATGTAAAACCTACCTAGCTGACCCTAATTAAAGAGGTGAAGAGGCTGGCTAGGGTTAGGGTTAGTTAGGAGGTTGCTTCTTAGGGTATGAGTCTTATTATGAGTTGGTTAGAAGTAGGAGTCTTGAGTATGAGTCTTATTCAAAGTTATGGTTTAGAAGCCCTATAAATAGTTATGTATTCATCCTCTTTTGACAAGCAATAGATGAATCTCTTAAGCAGCCTTTGAGTAGCAACTTAGAGTAAGGAACCCCTATAGAGGTCCAAGGAGGCTGATCACCTAAAGAGATCAACCCTAAGCTTAGAATTCACTAGGGTTATATTACTTGGTATCAGAGTAGCGTTCTTAGGATCTCACTACCCTTCCACATCCATCCATCAACCCTCTACAACTGCCCAAAGCAATTCCCACAATTGCTTAACAGATTGTCGCTGAATCCGCCGTCATCTCCACCACCGCGGATCATCCTTTGATCTCTCCGTGAATTATAATATGTTTTGGTTTCCTACTTTACTATTATTGCAATTTAGTTATCCTTATTCAAAAATCCAGCCATCCATCAGCCCTCCACAGCTGCCCAAAGTAATTCCTACAATTGCTTAAAATATCATCGCCGAATTCTGCCACCATCTCCACCATCGCGGATCATCCTTTGATCTCTCCGTAAATTGCAACAAGTTCTAGTTTCCTACCTTACTGCTACTGTAATTTAGTTATCCGTATTCAAAAATCCAAAAAAATCATTCCTATATTGCTGCATAATTTTTCCTCACAAAGTTTTTATCTCTATGATGAAAGATGCACTATAGAATTCTAGTCGCATAGTACAGTTTGTTTGATCTTGCTACTATATTTTTTCTGTCCAAATCTCTGCAAAATTTTTATGACAGCTTTGACACTTCCTAATAGCATATTTTCCTTTAGTTTTATCAAAAATTCTCAATATAAATAACTAAACTTTTATGTCCAAACTGCTACACTTTAGACGAAAAATCTATTGTAGTACCTTTGTGTGATCCTCAATTTTTCTGAACCTTTCACCACCTCATATCATTAACCCATCAATAGAAAAAAGACAAGGACATCTCTAATCTATAGGCATATGCTATGGCTTCTCAAGATCCAATTGATGCCAAATTTGAAGTATGGGAATCTCGAATTGAATTGCAGCTTGAATCATGCTTGGAGGACAAATTGTGCACTTTGTTTACAGAATTCAGAATTGGACAACCGCCAAGTCCAACTGAATTTCAATAAGGAAAGAGTTCAGAAAGGCCTCCAGAGAAGAAGGGACAACCCTCAGACATGCTTCAGCCATGCATGAGGGTGGACTTCCCGCGATGGGAAAACGGAGACCCGACGGGGTGGATTTCGCACGTCGAACGTTACTTTTGCTACTACCGAACATCGGATGATACTATGGGAGAAATTGCTATCTTTAGCATTTCGATTCTGATATTTTCAAAAGTTATATTGGGATCCTTATACTTACTAAAATAAAACATTTAATTATGTTTTTTCTCATGTTGTCGATTTTGTTAACGGAAATATCACACAAGTAAATCGAAGATAGAGTCACTACATGCTCAATGATAAACTTTATACTATTTGTAAGAAGAAAAAAAATTAAATATTATACTTCTATAAGTATAAAGATCTCAATATAATTTTTAAAAATATAGAGATCGAGATATTAAAGATAACTAATTATAAAGGATAATATGTAATTAGCTCGAACTCAGAATAACCTATTAGATTTTGCATATGTGTTGGTAGCCTATATCCTGTAGCCTAATTGCAGCAAGAGCACTTTATAAGTACACCATACATGACTATGTTTTTTGGTCAGATTTCTTTTTAGCTACAATGAATTATCATCGGGAATTAAAGATGTTGTTAGTGTAAACAACCTTAAGCCGTGGTCTCGGAGCCGATGCGGCTCGGTTTGGGCCCAGATGATGGGGGGATCTCCCCGAGGCGGCCTTCGAGTCTGTCTCGATGGTCGCGTGTGGTGTCGTTGATTCCTCTGGGAGGTGGCTCCACGCCTAGGGGCCTAGCGGGAGATCGTTGTCTTCGTACCTGCACAAAGGTCGGGTCAGAGTGCTCGGCCCAACCCCTCCGACGATTAAGTCAATTGATGTGGAGTGGGTTTTGGATGGAGAAATAGAAGTCGAAGTCCTGGTGGTTTTCTCTCTACTTTTACCTCCCTTTTCCGTTCAGAAGGTAAGGGTATTTATAGGGAAGCTTATTGTTTCCTGATGTGCCCGCTTGCAGGGGACGGGCTGGTGGCGTCTGACCTTGGTGTTGGCGTGGCGTGGAGAACTGAGCTTGAGCAGGGCATTAATGTGCCTCGGTCGGCTCCCGGGTCTACGTTGACCTGAGGGTGTGAGGCATTATTTAGGACGGCTGACGTCATGCGTGTCTTATCGCTTTTATTACCCTTATCATATCCCCGGAAAGAAGCTATGTGTCGGTTCTCGTACTAGGAGTCTAATGCATGGCTTTAGCTCTGAGATCGTCCGTTGGCTTGCCGCAGGGGCCGCGGATATCGTGGAGGTTCCGTAGTAGAAAGCGAGGGGGGATGGTGCGCGAGGCGGTGATCGCAGGTTAGGGCCTCGAGCAATTTACGTGGTCGGGAGGCGCGACACGGGTGGGTGGACCGCGCGGATGTGGTCTCGGGAGGCGGAGGCCGAGGAGCACAACGCAGGCGGGTGAACCGCGCAGGTGTGTCTCGGGAGCAGGGGGCCGAGGAGCACGACGCAGGCGGGCTGGCCGCGCAGGTGTGTCCCGGGAGCCGGGGGCCGAGGAGCACGACGCAGGCGGGTAAACCGCGCAGGTGTGTCTCGGGAGCAAGGGGCCGAGGAGCACGACGCAGCGAGCTGGCCGTGTAGGTGTGTCTCCGGGAGCCGGGGGCCGAGGAGCACGACGCAAGCGGGTAACCCGCGCAGGTGTGTCTCGGCAACAGGGGGCCGAGGAGCACGACGCAGGCGGGCTGGCCGCGCAAGTGTGTCCCGGGAGGCGGGGGCCGAAGAGCACGATGCAGGCGGGTAAACCCAGAGGTGTGTCTCGGCGGGGGGGGAGGAGCACGACGCAGCGGGCGGGCAGCGAGGGTGTCCCGGAGCAGGGGCCGAGGAGCACGGCGAGGCGGGGTAAAACCGCGGGTGTGTGTCGGCAGGGGGGAGCACGACACAAGCTGGTCGGCCGCGAGGTGTGTCCCGGAGCCGGGGCCGAGGAGCACGACGCAGCGGTAAACCGTCGCAGGTGTGTCCCCGGCAACGGGGCCGAGGAGCACGACGCAGCAGGCTAGCCCTGGTGTGTCCCGGAGCCGGGTCGAGGAGCACGACGAAGCGGGTAAACCGCAGTGTGTCTCGAGGAGGGGGGGAGGAGCACGACGCAGCGGCCGGGCCGCTGAGGTATGTCCCGAGAGCCGGGGGCCGAGGAGCACGACGTAGGCGGGTAAACCGCGTAGGTGTGTCTCGGCAGCAGGGGCCCGAGGAGCACGATGCAGGCGGGCTGGCCGCGTAGGTGTGTCCCGGGAGCCGAGGGTCGAGGAGCACGATGCAGGCGGGTAAACCACGCAGGTGTGTCTCGGGAGCAGGGGCCGAGGAGCACGACGCAGGCGGGCTAGCTGTGCAGGTATGTCCCGGGAGCCGGGGACCGAGGAGCACGACGCAGGCGGGTAAACCGCGCAGGTGTGTCTCGGCAGCAGGGGGCCGAGGAGCACGACGTAGGCGGGCTGGCCGCGCGGGTGTGTCCCGGGAGCTGGATGCCGAGGACCACAACGTAGGCGGGTGAACCGCGCAGGTATGTCTCGGGAGCAAGAAGCCGAGGACCACGACGCAAGCGGGTGAATCGCGCGGGTGTGTCTCGGGAGCAGGAAGCCGAGGAGCACAATGCAGGTGGGCAGGCCGCGCAGGTGTGTCTCGGGAGAAGGAAGCCGAGGAGCACAACGCAAGCGGGCTGGCCGCGTAGGTGTGGTCTCGGGCATCGTGCGACCGAGTAGCACGACGCAGGCGGGCAGACCGCGCAGGTGAGGTCTCGGGTATCATGCGACCGAGTAGCACGATGTAGGTGGGTGAACCGCGCAAGTGTGGTCTCGGGCATCGTGCGACCGAGTAGCACAACACAGAAGGGCAGACCGCGCAGGTGTGGCCTCGGGCATCTCGCGGCCGAGGAATAAGGCAAAGGCCGAGGGATATGGCTCAGGCCGGCAGGCCGTGCTGAGGTGGAACTCAGTAGTCTACGTCCGAGGGACACGACTCGAGTCGAAAGATATGGCTCGAGGCTGTCTCCGGCCGAGCCGTGTTGGCTCGGAGGAGTTTATGCCAGGGCTAACAGCGAGTCGAGAGAGGGTAAGGCAGATACTGAACCTTCGCTCAGAAAAAGCCGAGGCGGGGCTTTGATTCCTTTCATGAGGACTACATCGGGTAGCCACTGCGGGTGCTTGACCTCTCTCGTGGGGCCGATGGTCGGAAGTCATCTTAGGAGACAACCCTTACAAACTTTTCTCTCCTCTCTTGAAAGAAAAGAGGGAGAAGAACCTTTAGCTTATTACAACACTTTTGAGCTCAAAAATCTGAGAGTAAGATCAGCATTTTGGTGGTTTTTCATTGCTCTTTCATTGCTGAAAGAGTGGGGTATTTATAGGCCCCAAACCAGTTTGAATTCCGAGCTCAAAACTATCAATTCTCGGAATTCCGGGGTCTGGCGATTGCACCGCCTGACAGGGCTTGAAGACTGAGCCTCTGGGTGGTGCCACCGCTTGTTAGGGGCGGTTGCACCGCCTGACAGAGCTCGGAGATCGAGCTTAGGCGGTGCCACTATCTGACTGGGGCAGTTGCACCGCCCAACTAGAGCTCAGAGACCGAGCTCAGGCGATTGCACCGCTGTCAGAGGCGGTTGCACCACCCAGCCAGAACTCGGAGACTGAGCCCTGGGCGGTGCCACCACCGACCCAGGCGGTGCGACCTCTGGGCGAGAGATCTAGGTCCGAATGGGTTGATCCATTCGGCCCAATTTGGTTCTTTTAAGGGCCCAATTGCCCCTAGATTAAGTTAATGGGATTACCTCCCAATTCTAACTTAATCATCGTGCTAACTACGACAATTCTTAAGACTTTTACTACAGCTTGCTCCGGTGCATTAATCGCTTCTTCCGGCGAGCTTCCGGCGAACTTCCGGCGAACATCCGACGGTCCTCCAACGATGCTCCTACGGACTTCCGGCAAACTCCTGGACTTGCGACGATCCACTTAGCGAGTTCTGACGAGCTTCTTTTGGCAAGCTCCTGGACTTCTCGGATTTGTTCCCGCAGAACCTCCGACGACCGTCCGGACTTCCGTCAAGCTCTCGAACTCCCAACGTGATCATAGTCCTGACTCCGGCGCAACTCCTGTTGTATGTCTTACTTTCATCGTAGTTAATCATGCACACTTATATCAACATATGGATTAGATAACAAATGACAATTGATGTCATTATCAAAATCCGAGATTCAACACCTCCATCAAATACTTTTTCGAAATAAGGTGCATGTGCCTCAAAGCTCCCTTCGTCTTTGGGACCATGCAGGATGAGTTCGCTCCATCAGAATGAGGGACCCATAAAACGACATGATCCCACTCTTGCCTCTACTAGAGTTCATGTCCTTGACCTCTATCCAAGGAAAGCTTCGTGCTTTCGCTCCATGTTCTATCTTATATGCCTACTCCCTTCATGTTGCTTGGGTCTTTCACTGAGTTACACCCAAGTTGCTACGTTCCTCGATTTGTATTGAGTTGATGGTGGCCCTTGCACCCACCATTCTACCGGTCAACTCTTTATTGAGTCTGATCTTCATATCAGCTCAAAGTGTGCTTTCATTTGTGTTGCCTTGGGTCGCTCCCTCACTTGATCTCGCAATGCATCCCCCAATTCATTATCTTAAGTGAGATCAAGCAACGACTCCTCGCCGCTCACTCAGTTCGTTCAGCTTTGTGGAGTTGTTTTAAGGTACTCCTCAATATGTGCGGTCCGTTGCACATGATTCTCCCTTTGGAGAACAAAGACTTATCCGTCCAAGGTATTTGTCTCGTTAGAGTAATTTCTCTCTTCGCATCATTCCCTTTGGAAGTTTCGAAGACCACCATCCCCTTGGACTACTCCACCTTACTAAATAAACTCTATATTGTTCTTACCCCGCAAACACACTTACTAGATTATGACTCCACGTCAATATAGCCCCGTTGCACCCCTCAAGGCCCAGCAATATGCTGAACTCATTGCACATTTTAGCTTCTTACAAACGTATCCTTCTCATGTCGAAGAGAAAGTATCAATGCTCTATGGCGTTGAGTTTCAGTTGCCTTGAGATGTCCATGAATATTTCATCGTCCGCATACAAGCCCTTACATGAGTATCGAATTCTTTGAGTTAGCAATTCCCCTCACTTCTGTGAGCTTTGCATAACTCTTTCAGTCGCTGAACAACCCATTCCACCTTACATTGTCTCATCTTTTACCAAGCGCCTCACTTGCCTTGAGCACCATTAAGTATGGTTGCCAACATCGAGCCGTAGCTCGAACTCAACCATCCTAACCTTTGTGCGCTATGCATTCTTCCAAGCTTGTTTGTCCTCGTGGTACCTCTTGCGCGAAGGATTGGCCACTCCTCTGAATGTCAATCTCAGATGCTTGCTCTTTTGAGTGACTCCTTTTCTCTACATCCCCATGCCCGTTTTCCCTTAAATGATTACGCATGTTGGCTACCCTCAACACCTCCCCGCTATGTCACAGACTTATAGCTGGAATTGCCTAGGTCGTGAGGCACCCTTACAGCCAAGACGGGAATTTAGCTTGAGTTGCCTAAGTCGCGAAGCACCTTTGTGCCAACTTCTCGGACTTAACTAGGATTGCTAAGTCATGACGCGCCCTTGCGATATACGTCTGCAAATGTCAGCCAATTTGCAACCTCACTCAGGTCTCGAAGGACCTATAAAAGAGAAAGTTGATTAGTTCGAAAATGAACGACGGACAAGTCCCGACGTCTTGCGGAAATTGAAGCTTTACAAGAAATTCAGCCAGCACATTGCGTGCATGAAAGAAAAGAGGGGAAGGAGGAAAACAAGGACTTTAGAAGGTAGGACGAACAATTACAAGTTCATAAACAATTGCTCACTGGGTGCTAGGCGTGAAGGCAAGTTACCGTCAAGTTAATGTATGAACTTGTGAAGATTTTTCAACGCTCGATAATATACTGAAGCCCCATCTAGCCCTATGCCACCTGGGGGGTTCCAAGGTGTTGAGATGGCTGACTTTTTGGGCGCTGTAGTGGGCTGCAGAAAACAGCCCGCAACACATAAAAATAGAGCCATTTTGGGGCTTTTTGGCCCGACGCGGTGAGCGGTTGCACTGTAGTGTTGCAACCTATTCGAACATGTATTTTTACAAGCACAAACACACAAAACCATGGTAAAACAGGTTGTCATGTCTCTGTACAAGCATGCAAAAGCGACGAACGGTTCGTTGAATGAAGTTGTTACGAGTGTGCGACGACCGTTCATGACATTCTCCCCCACTTAAATTGTTGACGCCCTCGTTGACGCTTGTTGGTAGTTGTTGATGGTTGCTTCTTCATATTGTAGGGTGTCTTCGGGCTCCCAACTAGCTTCAGTTCGGAGAAGCTTTCGCCACTTCACCAAGTACTCAGTCTGCTCAGCTCCATTATGTAGCTTTATCTTACGATCCACAAGAATGGTTTCAACTCACTTCTCGTTGGAGGCTCTAGTGGGGGGAAGCCGAGTTGTAACACTTCGGGAAGTATCTTACGGATTTGAGTGGTAGGCTTTCAAGTTGTTGGCGTAAAAAACATTATGAATTTTAAGCCACGTCGGCAACTACAACCTATAGGAGACATTGCCCACCCTATTGATAATTGGGAAGGGCCCTTCATACTTGCGCACCAATCCTTTGTATACTTTGTTCCTAAAGAATTGAAGCGATGTTGGTTGGAGCTTCACCAACACCAAATCGTCAACTTTGAACTCCTACCGCCACCTTCCCAAGTCGGCTCACTTCTTCATCTTTTTGACCGCCTTCTCCAAGTAAGCCTGCGCAATATCTGCATTTCGGTGCCATTCTTTTACAAAGTGATATGCTGACGGACTACCCCTAGTATACTCGATAGCCAAGGTGTGAGGAGTTGACGGTTGTTGTCTTGTAATAATTTCGAAGGGGCTCTTGTTGGACGCAGAGCTCCACTGCAAGTTGTAGGAGAATTGAGCTATGTCCAACAGTTTCACCCAATCTCATTGGTTGACACTCACGTAGTGCCTGTTGGGAAATCATGGGGGGCGACATCATATGCGCAGCGGAAGAACAAGAAAACAAAAATCCCCAATTCTCAAAAAGATGTTCGTCGTCGTGCGAAGATTGGTGCGTAAAAATCCGCAAAACACAAAACTGCGTATAGAGATTGTGTTACCTAGGGAGATCGTATATCCCTGTTTCCTTCCAGATCCTTAGGAGAGGGTGAAGGAGATCAAGCGTCCTCCTCTCTAGCGGTGATCCACACAACAGGGTTGCGACGACCCTCCTCAAAACTCCAGGCCTCTAAGGTGGAGAGGGAGAGGAGAATAGGAAAGGCAAGCAAAGACTCTAGCCTATGAGGCTATGAATCCCTCCTATTTATAGAGATCCCGTGTCAAACCCTAATGGGTCCTTCCCTAGTGGGTATTGGATCTACATCCAATAAGACAAGGGCTCTCCGTCGGATATCTCATATCGAACCTCTACTCATCGCCAATGCCTACCATATGTGTGTGACCCTCTAGGCCCAATATCGAGTGGCCGTGAGTCATACCTGTCGAACTCCTTCTAACTTCAGTGAATTATTATCTCTGTAATAATTTACTCGACTCATCGACTACGGACGAATTACTAGGCCACTCACGCCGTAGTCCCCAGACGATCTGGGGAATCCAATCCATTGGACACATGTCTGTCCTCAGTTATCATGTACCTATAGTCCCTCATCCATCTAATATCCCAAAGACCGTATATCGAGCATGATATTGTCGGACCCATACGGTTTCTACGAAGTCTCGCTCTAATCAGATTCTCCGGGAGAACTCTTTCTCTCTCAACTTCGAATGACCACGCCGGGATTTGTCCGAGCAAGAACACATGGGATATTCCTCTCATGACGCCGAGAGTGGATGATCCTCTATCGACACTCAATAGCCCTCGTGGAAGGTCGACTACCACTCCCAATGACCGGTGTACTAAATGGGGGACAGCCAAACCTATAAGTCTGGTATCAAAGAGTGGAGCACTCATACAGGACATCCTTGGTGTCTCAAGTCTAAGGACCGGATACACCACTAGGACTACGGAATCGTTGTCGACAATAAGGCATCATCAACCATCCAGGCGGTCTTTGCCTGCCATTGGCGGCCGCCCTGGGTTTTTGCCGGTGGGGGCAATGGAGCGGCGCCGCCCTTATGGTGTGCCTCAACCAGCGCTCCTGCCTGCCTTGGCGCCTCTGCCCGTGGGGTCGTGGCGCCTCTACCCGGGTGGCTGCCATTCGCCGGCCACCAACCCTCTGCTGCAAAAGCAGACCGTCGGCCGGCTGCAGTGCGCAGCTAGCGATGCGGCCGGCTTATGGTGGTGCTGGCGGGCAGGGCTGCTGCTGCGGGTGGCTGCGGGCATGCAGATCGAGGGCAGCAACTGTTGCTGCCCTTCCTCGCTTTTAAGGCGTCAACGATTTTGATGTCAATATTCTTCCTAAACACTACACACGAAGTTCAAAACCAATAATTCGCACGAACAACCCGGCTCGATACCCTTTGTTGGGGAAATCATGGGGGCGACATTATATCGCAATGAAGAACAAGAAAACAAAAAATCCCCAATTAAAAAAAAGATGTTCGTCAGTCGTCAGATGCGAAGATTGGTCGCGTAAAAATCTGCAAAACACAAAACTGCGTGTATAGAGATTGTGTTACCTAGGGAGATCGATATCCCCTGTTTCCTTGCAGATCCTTAGGAGGGTGAAGGAGGTCAAGCGTCCTCCTCTCTAGCGGTGATCCCACAGTGGGGGTGGCGATGACCCTCCTCAAAACTCCAGGCCTCGAGGTGGAGAGGGAGAGGAGAATAGGAAAGGCAAGCAAAGACTCTAGCCTATGAGGGCTGTGAATCCCTCCTATTTATAGAGATCCCGTGTCAAACCCTAATGGGTCCTTCCCTAGTGGGTATTGGATCTGCATCCAATAAGACAAAGGGCTCCGTCCGGATATCTCATATCCAACCTCTACTCATCATAATGCCTACCATATGTGTGTGACCCTCTAGGCCCAATATCGAAGCTGGCCGTGAGTCATACTGTCGAGAACTCCTTCTAACTTCGGTGAATTATTATCTCTAATAATTCACTCGACTCTTCGACTCTGGGACGTACTAGGGCCACTCGCCAGTAGTCCCCGGACGATCTCTGGGGAATCCAATCCATTGGACTGTCGTCCTCGTTACCATGTACCTATAGTCCCTCATCCATCTAATATCCCGAGACCGAGTATATCGAAAGCATAGTGTTGTCGGACCCATACGGTTTCTACTCGAAGTCTCGCTCTAATCGGATTTCTCGGGAGAACTCTTTTCTCTCAACCCGAATGACCGCCGGGGATTTTGTCGAGCAAGAACACATGGGATATTCCTCTCATGACGCCGAGAGTGGATGATCCTCTATCGACACTCAATAGCCCTCGTAAGGTCGACTACCACTCCCAATGACCATTTGTACTAAACTGGGACAGCCAAACCTATAAGTCCGGTATCAAAGAGTGGAGCACTCATCAGGACATCCTTGGTGTCTCAAGTCTAAGGACCAGATACACCACTAGGACTACGGAATCGTTGTCGACAATAAGGCATCATCAACCATCCGGCATTCCGTAAAGCGGATCAATCAATGAACTCATTCTCCAATGAGCACCTGCATTGTATCCCTAGTGTCCCTACACGAGCAGCTATGAGACCAGCTTTGCATCCATCATATGGACAATGTATCAAAGACACCGGTCTATCCGGTTATCACGATGTCCCTCTCGAGTAACCTATGACCGGGATTATTTAGGATATGTGTTTAAAGGTGAATCGATCTCATTATCGTGATCTCATCACGATCCGATTCCCATTGCACAAATCCAAGGACATCACAATATATATATGCATTTATGCAATAGTTATAAAGTGATATACGCCAAAATATAATAAGCAAAAAGATTCTGTATCAAGTCACACGTGCCATCACTCACGTGATTGGCTTGCTGGGCACCTATGACTAGCAGTGCCGAAGGTATTGCTCAAGGAGTGAGTTTATCTTTTTAGTTTGGCTATCAATTTGGGGGTGGAGGCTTGTGGAGAAGTTTAACTTAGACCCCAACACTTTGAATAGCTCGATTTAGAAACGTCCCAAGAATCGAGTATCTCGATCATTGTTGATATTGTATGAGACTCTCCAATACTTCACCACATTCTTCATTATCAGCTTGGCTGCCTCCTCGCTGAATAGTGTACGGGTGTAGCAATGAAAGTTGCATACTTTGAAAATTGATCGACCACCACAAGTATCGATCCGAGTCCCCCTTCTGCCGGCAAGCTTGATATGAAGTCCAAGGAAATGCTCTCCCACGACCTTTCTGGCATGGGCAACGGTTCCAAAAGTCCCATCGGCTTCTGCTGCACCACCTTGTCTTTTTGGCAAGTGAGGCACGTTCGAACATATTCCTCCACATCAGTCCCCATCTTCGGCCAGTAGAAGACCCTCTTCATGAGAGCCAAGGTTATGTGAATACTTGATGTCCAACCCAAAGGGAATCATGACACTCTCTTAAGAGTTAACGCCTCAAATTGTCCACTCGAGGAACATAAACCTATTCCCTCTTGTTTAAACGAGTCCCTCCTAAACCTAAAATCATCATGTCTTGCCTTCTTTGATGAGCTGCATCAAGGTCACTGCTTGGGGATCATTATATAGTCCATCCCTGATCCTGGAAAGGAAGTTGGAGTACAACTGACTTGCTTAGCCTCTGCCCTCCAACTGTATGGCATTCACTCGCTCCACTTTCCGACTCAATGTATCGACCACGACATTTGCTTTTCTGGGCTTGTATTCCATTGCCATATCAAACTCAACCAGGAAGTCCTGCCATCGTGCTTGTTTTGGGGAGAGTTTCTTTTGAGTATGGAAATAACTCGAAGCGATGTTGTCTGTTATCATCACAAATCACAATCCAAGAAGGTAGTGTTGCCAAACTCGTAGATAGTGGACCGTCGTTGTCATCTCCTTCTCCTGCATCGGATACCGCTGATCGGTCTCGTTGAGCTTGCGACTCTCATAGGCCACCGGATTACCCTCCTGCATGAGTACTCTCCCAATAGCGAAGTATGAAGCATTTGTATGGACTTTGAAGGGTTCATCATAGTCTGACAATTTGAGCACTAGTTCTTCCAACACAGTAGCTTTTAGATCTTGAAATGTTGCTTCACATTTGTTAGACCATCTCCAAGGTTGCTCCTTCTTCGGCAACTCCATCAGTGGAGTTACGCGCTTCGAATACCCTGCTATGAAGCACCGATAGTAGTTGACGAAACCAAGGATCTCAGCTCTGGTATCTTCTTTGGAGTTTGCCATTCCGCAACAGCTTGCACCTTTGATTTGTCCATCTGAATGTAGCCATCACTGATTCGATGCCCCAATAATAAGATCTTCGTTTGAGCAAAGTAACACTTCTCCCTTTCAACGAACAAAGTGTTCTCCTTGAGAACCTTAAAAATTGTCCGAAGGTGCTCCACATTCTCCTCGAGCGTTTGACTGTAGATGACGATATCGCCCAAGTAGACAACCACAAACTTATCCAAATACTCTTTGAATAGTTAGTTCATAAGAGTGCAGAACGTGGTTGAAGCGTTGGTTAAGCCGAAAGGCATCACCAAGAACTCAAACGCTCTGTACCTGGTCACACAAGTAGTCTTCGCTTCGTCGCCTTCAGCAATATGCACCTACAAATACCCAGACTAGAGGTCGAGTTTGGAGAAATACTTTGCTTTGACCAATTGGTCAAACAAGTCTGCAATGAGCGGGATGGGATACTTGTTCTTCACCATTACTTTGTTGAGGGCTCGATAATCGACGCATAGTCGGAGGCTCCCATCTTGTTTCTTTTGGAAGAGAACTAGAGCTCCGAAAGATGCTTTGGAACTATGGATGAGACCACCGCTTAGTAGTTCACCTAACTGCTTTCTGAGCTTTGCCAACTTTGGAGGGGGCATGTAGTATGTGTTAGGATCGAGAGCACTAAAGGGGGGGGGGTGAATTAGTGCAGCGGAAAACTTTCAGCGATTTAAAAACAAAAGCCGCGTTCGTCCGATAAAAACGATTTCGATGTAAAAGCCAATTCACAGTTTGTAGTTTACGCAGTTTGCGTCTAAATGCAGTTTGCGTCTAAATGCAGATTGCGTCTAAGCGCAGTTTGCATTTAAGCGCAGTTTGCATCTAAGCGCAGATTGCGTCTAAACACAGTTTGTGTCTAAACACAGTTTGCGTCTAAACACAGTTTGCGTCTAAGTGCAGTTTGCGTCTAAACACAGTTTGCATTTAAGCGCAGTTTGCGTCTAAGCGCAGTTTGCGTTTGAGCGCAGTTTGCGTCTAAACGCAGTTTTACGTCTAAGTGCAGTTTTACGTCTAAACGCAGTTTTGCGTCTAAACGAAGTTTTACGTCTAAACGCAGTTTTACGTCTAAACGCAGTTTTGCGTCTAAACGCAGTTTTACGTCTAAACGCAGTTTTACGTCTAAACGTAATTTTACGTCTAAACGCAGTTTTGAACTTTGAAAAGCGTTTTATGAATACGCAGAAAGCAATTTGCAGTTATAAATGGAATCAAAACGTAAGCGTAAACTGCAGTGTAAAGATCATACGAAAACACCGATTTATGTCTGAATGCATATTCGGAAAGATCAGAACTTAGAGACTCGTTCGTAAACGCGCAGAGGGCAGTAGCAATGTAGGAGGTTTGCAGTAATGATAAAGTGCTCAAAGTAAAAGCAAACCAGAGATTTAGAGTGGTTCGGTCAGTCTTGACCTACTCCACTTTTGGCTTCCTCCTCCGACGAGGTCACCGACGTCAACTAGCTGCCTTCCTTCAATGGGCGAAGGCCAACTGCCCTTTTACAGTTTCACTCCTTTTGACGGGCTCAGGAGACAACCCTTACAGATCCTTTCTCTCCTCTCTTTACAACTCAAGACTTGAAGAACAGAAAGAGGAGAACTTTTGGACTTTACACAAATTTGAGCTCTTAGAATCACAGAAAAGATCAAGAATTCGGTGTAGATCTGTATCTTTTCAGTGTTGAATGGGTGGGGTATTTATAGGCCCCAACCCAGTTCAAATTTGGAACTCAAAACGATCAAATCCGGAATTTCGGGATCAAGCTGTTACACCTCTTGATCGAGAGAGGTTGCACCGCCTGGCAGAGCTCGGAGATCGAGCCAGGCGGTTGCACCTCTCTCTGTGGCGGGCAATTGCACCGCCTGAGTCTAGCTCGAAGATCGAGCCCTAGGCGGTGCCACCTCGGCCCGAGGAGGCGGTTGCACCTCTCTACCGAGCTCGAAGACCGAGCTCGGTGGTGGTACCTCTCTGTCGGGGAGGTTGCACCCCCAGATCTAGCTTCGAAGACTAAGCTCGGGCGTTTGCACCTCTGGTGGGCGGTTGCACCGCCCAGGTCTCATTGGGAGACATAGCCTAGGCGGTTGCACCTCCTGGCCTAGGCGGTTGCACCGCCTGGTGCAATCAGGGTCCGAATGGTTAGCTCCATTCGGCCCGATTTCAATCTTTTCAGAGGCCCAATTGCCCCAAGATTAAGCTAATGGGATCACCTCCCATTTTCCAACTTAATCAATGTGCTAACTACGATTAAACCTAAGACAATTTCTGCAGCTTTGCTCCGATTCGTCAATCGCTTCTTCCGGGCGAAGTTTCGGCGAACTTCCGTCGATCATCCGATGAACCCTCGGTGATTCTTTCATGGACTTCCGGCAAACTCCTGGACTTTTTGACGATCCACTTGGCGAAGTTTCGACGAAGCCGCTTTGGCAAGCTTCTGGACTTCTCGGATCTGTTCTCGCAGAACCTCCGACGACCGTCCGAACTTCCGTCGAACTCTCGAACTCCCAACGTGATCATGATCTTGACTCCGGCGCAACTCCTGCTGCTTGTCTAACTTTCATCGTAGTTAATCCTGCACACTTATCTCAACACATAGATTAGACAACAAATGACAATTGACTTCATTATCAAAATCCGAGATTCAACAGTATGGTGGTCTCGCTGGAGGCTTCACTCTTGGCTCCAGCTCGATATGATGATCAACGCCTCTGCGTGGCGGTAGAGTCTTCGACAACTCAAGTGGCATAACGTTTGTGAACTCCTTCAGAACGTTAGCCACCACAACAGGTTCATGAATGGCCTCCTCGTCGAGTGGCTCTAGCTTCATAGCAGCCACCAATGTTAATTTGTCTTTTCGTACCCCTTTCTTCAGTTGAATGCCGATATCTATTGGGGTTCTCTAGTTCCTCTTCGAGAGATGGGAACCACACAGGGGTCGTCATCTCCCATCATACATAGGGACTTTAGGAACGATATTGGCACCAACTTCGCCGCATGCATGAACTCCATTCCAAGAATCACTTGGAAGTCGTCCAGTGGCACCGCCATCATGTTTGTGCTCCTGCTCCATGTTCCGATCTTGATGGGAACTCCCTTTGCTAACCCGGAGATTCGCTTGGCCTCTGAGTTCACTACCTTCATTCGACTTGGGTTCTTCTCCAAGATCAGCCCAAGTCGCTTTGCTTCTTGGTTAGCAATAAAGTTGTGGGTAGCACCCGCGTGTCCACCATCGAACGGGTCGTTTGGCCATTGAGCTTAATGTGTACGTACATCAGCTCAATGCTTCTTGCTTTTTGTGGCATTGTCTTCATGTTCTCCCCCACTTGACCTCGCATAGCGTTCAACAAATGCATTGCTCCCATCCGGGGTCCTTGCGACTCCTCATCGTCGCTGCTGGTTTCTGAATTACTTGAACTAAGAGCGACAACATTGTGTTATGACTCTAGCTAGGAGATTCCTAATTGAGTTTCATTGAAATGGGCATTCACATAAAACCTACCTAGCAGACCCCTATTAAAGAGGTGAAGAGGCCGACTAAGGTTAGGATTAGTTTGGAGGTTACTTCTTAGAGAAGTATTAGGAGTTGGTTAGAAGTAGAAGTCTTGATTAGGAGTCATATGTTAGAACCCTTGCAGATTCTAAACTTGAGATTGATCTCTTTAGGAGATCGGCCTCCTTGGAACTCTATAGGGGTTCCTCCCTCCAAGTTGCTGCTCAAAGGCTGCAGAAAAGATTCATCTATTGCTTATCAAAAGTGGAGGAATACATGGCTATTTATAGGGTTTCTAAACCCTAACTCCTAATATGACTCATACTTCTAACCAACTCCTAATAGGACTTCTAATCAAGACTCCTATTCCTTTACAACTCCTAATTCATCTCTAAGAAACAATCTCCTAACCCTAGCCGGCCTCTTCACCTCTTTAATAGGGGTCGGCTTAGGTAGGTTTTACATGAATGTCCCTCTCAATTAGGACTCTCCTAGCTAGAGTCCTAACAAACCCGCCCTCTTCAAATCAGCCTTGTCCTCGAGGCTGACGATTCATGAATTTTGAGAATTTGATCTTCAAGTCGTCATAGTTCTCCCAAGTGGCATCTTCTGTTGGTAGGTTCACCCACTGTATTAGCACTGTAGTAGTGGGTCATCGTCGTCGAGTCACGATCCGTCGATCAATAATGACACTTGGTTGGGTCTGGAGTTCTCCTTGGATAGTCATATTTGGTGGGTGGCTTTGGGCTGTCTCCAAGCACCTATTTACAAATTTTGTCTGGCCGTTGATTTGCGGGTGATATGCCGTACTCCTTTTTAATTTAGTACCCTACATATAGAATAACTTTGTCCAAAATCTGCTCGTGAAGATGCAAGTAGAATTTATCATAAGCACAATGCGTCCCTTATAGTGTAATTCTTTTGAGTCCCAATTGTAATAAGCCACGGAACTTGGTGCTTCCTCCAATTTTTTTATAATCTTGCTAGTCTTTGAATCTTCCTGCCATTCCATCTTAATATCCTCAAGGTAGTCACTGGTCGGAAGTGAAATGGCCAAAACTTCAGCTTGCTCGGGTAGCTGCGAAAGCGCATCTGCAAGAACATTCTCTTTTCGTTTTTTGTAAGTTATTTCATAATCAAATCCAAGAAGTTTTGTTACCCATTTTTTATGCTCAGGGGATGATATCTTTCGCTCCAAAAAGTACTTGAGGCTTTTATGGTTGGTTTTAATTTGAAATCGTCGACCAATCAAGTAGGGTCTCCACCTCGTTGCTACGCGCATAATGGCGAGCGTCTCCTTATCATTTGTTGACTTATTTTGATGGGAGGGAGATAATGCCTTGCTAGTGTATGCGAGTGGTCGACCATCTTGCCTGAGAATGGCTCCAATTCTGACTCCAGATGCGTCGACCTCAATAATGAAGGGTCGGTTGAAATCTGGTAGTGTTAGCACCGGCATCGTCGTCATGGCTGCCTTAAGTTTGTCGAAGGCAGCGGAGACTCTGTCTAACCATTGGAAGACATCTTTTTCTAGTAAAAAAGTAAGTGGTGCATTGATCTTTCCATAGTTTTTCACGAACTTACGATAGTAGCCTATTAAACCTAGAAAGTCATGTAGCAATTTTATGTTCCTCGGGGTAGGCCAGTTTTGCATTGCTTCAATTTTGAAGGGGTCCACTATCACACCTTCCTCTGATATGATATGCCCAAGATATTCCACCTTCTGTCGAAGAAAGAAAAAAATTTGTAGTGGTTGTTGTGTGTTCAAAAGGTGGTTTTCGGTATGTCTTCTTCGCACACTCATATTTGATGATACCCGAATCAAAGGTCCAGCTTTGTGAAGATTTGTGCTCCCTTTCATCTAGCAATTCATCTGCTATTGGAATAAGGTATTTGTCCTTTATGGTTATACCATTAAGAGATCAGTAATCAACGTATATTCGCCATGTTCCGTCCTTCTTGAGTACAAGTAGCACCGGTGAAGTGTAGAGGTTGCAACTTGGCCGAATAACTCCTGTTTCGAGCATCTCTTTTACAATCCTTTCTATTTGATCCTTCTGGAGATATAGATATTGATATGGCTGAGTATTTACTTGAGGTTTGCTTGAAAGAATCGTTATATAATGATCATGCCGACGGGTAAGAGGTAGGTTGTACGGTTCGTCAAATATATCTGAAAATTCAGCAAGCAAAGGAAGTAGGTTTGGATCTTCAAATTCTATTAGCTCTCCCTTAGTTTGCTGCTCAAGTTGTACCAAAAATCTGCTGCATGCTTTATGCAAAACCTTCTCCATTTGTTGTGTGCAAATCGTCGTTACGTCGCCCCCACGTTTCCCGTTCAGTATCACCTGTTTCTCCTTACTATAAAATTTCATAATTAGTTGCATAAAATTCTAAGAAATATCACCTAATGTCGTCAACCATTTAATTATGAGCATGGCCTCATGATCATCAAGAGGGAGAAGGAAGAAATATGCAATCATCTCTTGGTAAGGCCTCATGATCGACAACAGTTTCACTTGCGCCTACGATCATACTTCAAAATCCATCCATCGGCGACCTTAACGTCAAACCTGTTGCAATTCTCGATAGGTAAGGCCATCTGGATAGTAACCATACTGTTTAGAAAGTTATTAGTACTGCCCGTGTCGATGAGAACAGTGATCGGTTGTTGTTTGAGAAGGCCTCCAACTTTCATCGTTTGCGGGTTTGAGTAGCCAGCTAGTGTATGTACCGTAACTTCGGTCGGTTGTGGCTCTTCTTCTACATCTTCTTCTTCATGTTCAAGGCTCTCTTTAGGATGTTCAATGACCTCTTCTTCTATTGGTTCAATCATAAGAAATCTCCCTTTACTATAGTAATGCTCACGGCTCCACGGCTCGTCACAATGCCAACATAACTACTTTCCAGATTGCTCCCGAAGCTCTTCTCTTGTCAACTTCTTTGGTGCAAGGACTCGATCGACAGTAGGGGGCGCTGAGGCTGAGGGCTTCAGTATTTCTGGTTGAGGAGCGACCCTAGTCCTCTGAGCTTCATGGTTCAATTGCTCCTCTTGATGTCGTGCGAAAGAGATGGCTGTCATAAGCGTATATGGTTGTCGCGCTTTAACTTCTCCTCGGATCTCCGGCTTCAAGCCCTCAATGAAGGTCCTCAATAGTTATTTTTTAGACCAATCACGAGTTTGATTAGATAACCTTTCAAACCTGGTTTGGTACTCCTGAATGGTAAAGGTTTGTCGGATCTTTGCTAGTTGTCCGTCAATATTCTCGTAATCGGTTGGTTTGAAGCGGATCAGCAGTCCTTTGAATTGTCGCCATGAAAGGACTCCATAAGTATGTTCAAACTAGTCAAACCACTGTATAGCATCCCCTTTAAGATGTATAGTTGTAATTTTCACCATAGATGCATCTGCGGTTTTATGGTACCGAAAATATCGCTCCGCGCGTGAGATCCAACCAATCGGGTCTCCTTCTTCCCATCTAGGGAAGTCCACTCTCATGCATGGATAGTTGAGGTTGGTCATAGAGCTTCCCCTCTCTTGGAAGTCGTATATTTGGGCTTGGTGTGATTGGGCAAAGCTCTCTCCTTGATGTGATTTCTTCGGGCTTAGTGGTCGGCCCAATCTGAGTTCGGTAAAGAGTGTCCGAATCTTATCCTCCATTCGCGTCTCGAAAGCTTCGAATTTAGCATTGATTACCTCCTCAAATGCTATAGTATATGTCGCCAAATCTATGATGTTAAGATCTCTCTTTTGTTGTCGGGTTAAAGGCATGTATTGGTTGAGAGAAATAATGGTCGAAAGGGTTGGTGGATTGGTGGATGTAGGCTATGGTTTAGGCTTGTTTTGTGGCTATTTTGGGTGCAGTTTGAGGGTGTGGTTTGGTGGAGTTTTAGGGTTGTAGATGAAAGTTTTGGATCTGTGGTAGATGGTAGCAAAGGTTTGATAGAAATTAGTGGAAGTTGCAGCAAGTATGTGCTATCTTGTAAGAGTAGAATTGTCGTCGAAGAAACAACGGTTTCTCGACGTAATTTCCACCAAAAACTTGAGAGAATTGAGGAGAGAATTGATAGCACAATCACAGTTTATATGACAGCAAGGATATCTAATTTAATCAAGAAAATTTCGGCAGTATAACAGCAAGGAAATTGGTGCAAGTTGTGATTGCAGAATTCTCATCGAAAAATTTCAACGGGTTACGACAAAAATTTGCAGCAACAAAAAATCATTTTTAGAGATGAATTTCTTAATAGATCAATCTTATATGGAAGCCAAGATGATCTATGAAGTGTATAAGAAATTTCATTCAAAAAAGATTGCAAATAGATGGGTTAAGGCAACAATATGCGGTTGAAATTTTCTGTAGCACAGATTTTTAAGTTTAGCAGATTAGACGTAAAAGATCAGTGGTTTATATTACGAATTTTTTGACAAAACCAAAGAAAATCTGCTGTTAGGAAATGTCAAAGATGTCATAAAAATTTCGTAGAGATTTGGACAGAAAAAACACAGTAGCAAAATCAAACAGACGGTGCTATACGGTTGGAATTCTGCAATGTATCTTTCGTCGTAGAGATGAAAACTTTATGACGAAAAGTTTATACAGTAATATAGGAATAATTTTTTTGAGATTTTCAAATAAGGATAACTAAATTGCAGCAGCAGTAAGGTAGAAAACCAGAACCTGTTGCAATTCATGGGGAGATCAAAGGATGATCCGTGGTGGTGGAGATGACGGCGGAATTTGGCAACGATCTCTTAAGCAATTGTGGGAATTGCTTTGGGTGGTTGTGGAGGGTTGATGGATGGTTGTGGAAGGGCAGCGAGACGCCAAGAACGCTGCTCTGATACCAGGTGTTAGAACCCTTGCAGATTCTAAACTTGAGATTGATCTCTTTAGGAGATCAGCCTCCTTGGAACTCTATAGGGGTTCCTCCCTCCAAGTTGCTGCTCAAAGGCTGCAGAAAAGATTCATCTATTGCTTATCAAAAGTGGAGGAATACATGGCTATTTCTAGGGTTTCTAAACCCTAACTCCTAATAGGACTCCTACTCAAGACTCCTACTTCTAACCAACTCCTAATAGGACTTCTAATCAAGACTCTTATTCCTTTACAACTCCTAATTCATCTCTAAGAAACAATCTCCTAACCCTAGTCAGCCTCTTCACCTCTTTAATAGGGGTCAGCTTAGGTACGTTTTACATGAATGTCCCTCTCAATTAGGACTCTCCTAGCTAAAGTCCTAATATCATATTAGGAGTTGATTAGAAGTATGAGTCTTGAGTAGGAGTCCTATTAGGAGTTGGAGTTTAAAAGCCCTCTAAATAGTCATGTATTTATCCTCTTATCTGAAGGAATAGATGAATCTTTTTAGCAGCCTTTGAGCAACAACATGGAAGAAGGAACCCCTATAGAGTTCCAAGGAGGTCGATCCCCTAAAGAGATCAACCCCAAGCTTAGAATCTGCAAGGGTTCTATCACTTGGTATCAGAGCAGCGTTTTTGGCGTCTCGCTGCCCTTCCACAACCATCTATCAGCCCTCCATAGCCACCCAAAGCAATTCCCACAATTGCTTAAAAGATCATCGTTGAAATCTGTCGTCATCTCCACCACCACGGATCATCCTTTGATCTCCCTGTGAATTGCAATAGGTTCTGGTTTTCTACCTTACTACTATTGTAATTTAGTTATCCTTAATCAAAAATCCAAAAAAAAATTGTTCCTATATTGCTGCATAAACTTTTCGTCGTAAAGTTTTCATCTCTACGATGAAAGATGCACTATAGAATTCCAACCGCATAGCACAGTTTGTTTGATCTTGCTACTACATTTTTTCTGTCCAAATCTCTATGAAATTTTTATGACAGCTTTGATACTTCCTAACAGTGGATTTCCCTTTGGTTTCGTCAAAAAATTCTCAATATAAACCACTAATCTTTTACGTCCAAATTGTTACACGTTAGACGTAAAAATCTGCCGTAGTACCTTTTCGTGATCCTTAATTTTTCCGAACCTTCCACCATCCCATGTCATTAACTTGTCAACAGAAAAAAGACAGGGACATCTCTGATCTATAAGCATATGCTATGGCTTCTCAAGATCCAATTGATGCCAATTTTGAAGCATTGGAATCTCGGATTGAATCGTGACTTGAATCACACTTGGAGGACAGAATTCAGAATTGGACAACGATCGAGTCCAACCAAATTTCATTGAGGAGTGAGTTCAGAGAGGCCTCTAGAGAAGGAGGGACAACCCTCGGAAATGCTTCAGCCACGCATGAGGGTGGACTTCCCGCGATGGGAAGAAGGAGACCCAGCGGGGTGGATTTTGCTATCGTCCACCTTGAAGGAGATGCTATTCAATGATACAATTGGTTGGAATACAATCATGAGGCTCCGATGTGGAATCAATTTAAGAATGCATTGCTGAATCGTTTCGGACCTATGGAGTATGAAAATATCGATGGCCAACTCGTAAAGATTCGACAAACCTCTATGATTCAAGAGTACCAAACCAGGTTTAAGAAGCTATCCTACCTTGCTCGTGATTGGACTAACCATCAATTGTTAGGAACATTCATCGAAGGACTCAAGCCAGAGATAAAATGGGAGGTTAAGGTGCGACAACCCTATACCGTGACAGCTACGATTTTTTTCGCCCGAATACAAGAAGAACGGCTCAACCAAGATGCTTAGAGGATGAGAACCTCTCCTAGGCCCACGACATATAAACCTCCTTCTGCTCCCAACTGCCCTTTGCTGCCAAAAAAATTGATAAGAGAAGAACTATGTGATAGATCAACAAAGGGTCTTTGTTGGCATTGCAACGAGCTGTGGAACCACGATCATCGCTGCAAAAGGGGTCACCTCCTACTGATTGAACCTCTTGAAGACATGGAGGAGGAGGTCCAGGAGCATGAGGAAGAGGTCGCAGATGAAGAACAACAACCGGTTGATATTACGATGCATGCCCTTGTCAATTACGCGAACCCGCAAACAATGAAATTGGAAGGACTTCTAAAGTAATAACCTATCACCGTTCTTATTGACACCGGGAGCACTAATAATTTTATGAACAACAAGGTTGCTGTCTGGATGGACTTACCTATCGAGAATTGCAACAGGTTTGATGTTAAGGTCGCCGACGGACGAATTTTGAAGTGTGATCATAGGTGCTCGCGGGTGAAACTGTTGTTGCAGGACCAAGAGATAATTTCATATTTCTCCATCCTCCCTCTTGATGATTATGAGGCCGTGCTCGATATCGAATGGCTAACGACATTAGTTGATGTTTCTTGAAATTTTGTGAAACTAATTATGAAATTTTATAGTGAGGGGAAACAGGTGATACTGCATGGGAAACGTGGGGGCGACGTAACGACGATTTGCACACAAATAATGGAGAAGGTTTTGCACAAAGCATGCAACGGCTTTTTGGTACAACTTGAGTGGCAAATTGAGGGAGAGCTAATAGAATTTGAAGATCCAAACATACTTCCTTTGCTGGTTGAACTTTCAGATATCTTTGACGAACCATGCAACCTACCTCCTACCCGTCGATATGATCATTGTATACCGATTCTTCCGGGTAAACCTCCAACAAATACTCGGTCATATCAGTATCCACATCCCCAGAAGGATGAAATAGAAATGATTGTAAAAGAGATGCTTGAAACATGAGTTATTCGGCAAAGTTGCAGCCCCTACTCTTCACCGGTGCTCCTCGTACGAAATAAGGACGGAACATGGTGAATGTGCGTTGATTACCGAGCTCTCAACGACATAACCGTCAAGGACAAATACCCTATTCCATTAGTAGATGAATTTCTTGATGAATTAAAGGGAGCATGAGTCTTTACAAAGCTAGACCTTCGATCTGGATATCATCAAATACGTGTGCGAAGAAGACATACCAAAAACTACCCTTCGGACACACAACAACCATTACGAATTTTTGGTAATGTCCTTTGGTCTCACCAATGCTCCCTCCACCTTCCAAAGCCTTATGAATGATATTTTCCAAAATTATCTTCGTAAGTGTGTGCTGATTTTTTTCGACGATATCCTTATTTACAACCCTTCTCTTGAAAGTCATTTTCAGCACTTACGACTTGTTTTGACAATTTTGCGAGAACATGTTCTTTTTGTCAAAAAATTGAAGTACAACTTTTTTAATATAAGGTGGAATATCTTGGACATATTATATCAGAGGAAGGTGTCGCGATGGATCTCTCCAAAATTAAAGCAATGCAGAATTGGCCGACCCCGAGGAACATAAAATTGCTACACGACTTTCTCGGTTTAAAAGGCTACTACCGTAAGTTCATGAAAAACTATAGAAAGATCAGTGCACCCCTTACTTCCTTGTTGAAAAAAGATACTTTCCAATGGTCGGACAAAGCCGCCACCGTCTTCGACGAACTTAAAGTCGCAATGACGACAACGCCCGTACTAGCACTACCTGACTTCGGCAAGACTTTTGTTATTAAAGCCAATGCCTCCGGAGTCGGAATTGGTTCTGTACTAATGCAAGATGGTCGCCCCCTCGCTTATACCAGTAAGGCATTATCTCCTCCCCATCTCAAGATGATTATTGATGACAAGGAGATGCTCGCGATTGTGCATGCGGTGACCAAATGAAGATCATACTTGATCGAACGATGCTTTCAAATCAAGACCGATCATAAAAGCCTAAAATATTTCTTGGAGCAGAAGATATCTTCCCCCGAGCAGCAAAAATGGATAACAAAGCTTCTTGGATATGAATATGAAATAACTTACAAAAAGGGGAAAGAGAATATTGTTGCAGATGTGCTTTCGCGACTACCGAGTAAGCTAAATTTTCGGTCGTTTCACTTCCGCCCAGTAATTTCACTATAAGGGACTCAAAAGAATTGCACTATAAGGGACGCATTATGCTTGTGTCAAATTCTACTTGCATAATGATCATCTTTCAAGAGATGCATTCCACACCTATGGCCGGGCACTCCGGGTTCCTTAGAACCTATAAGAGAATTAAGCAAAATTTTTATTGGACAGGGATGAAAAATATTATTACTAAATTTGTGACACATCACTCAATGACATAAAGGCGAGACAGTGGCAAGTCCTGAAAAGCTGTAACCTCTACTCGTTTTGGACTCAATATGGACTGATATATCAATGGACTTCATTGAAGGACTTACCCTTAACACAAGGAAAATGTATAATTCTTGTCGTGGTTGATTGTCTTACAAAGTATGCTCACTTTCGCGTTGTTTGTAATCCTTATACTACTTCTAGTATTGCTTGAATCTTTATGGAGAATATTGTAAAATTACATGAGATGTCGAGATCTATTGTAAGTGATCGTGATAAGGTTTTCATGAGCAAATTTTGGACAGAGTTGTTCCAAATACATGACACTAAATTGAAAATGAGTATGGCGTATTACTCATAAACTAATGACTAGACTGAAGTGGTGAACAAATGCTTAGAGACATACCTCAGATGCTTCATTAGTGACCGGTCAAAAGAGTGGACAAAGTGACTTCCCTAAACTGAGTAGTGGTATAATATAACTTATTATTCATCCACAAAATGTACTCCCTATGAGATTATGTATTGCCAACCTTCTTTTGTGATCCCACAACATGGGTTAGACATCCCTAAAATAGAACAAGTAGACAAAGAACTATACGATAGAGATAAAATACTGAAGTTGCTAAAAGATAATTTCAGTTCAAGTAAGGATGAAATGATAATATGATCAACAGAAAGGCGAGATTGCATCACGGCTCTCGCCATACAAGCTATTCTCAAAATTATAATAAAATATTAATTTATTATATTTTATAGATATGAGATCTGGGATGTGACACCTTTCTTTTTCCCGCATTTTTATCGGATGTGAACTAAACATGGTGATTGCGTGAGGCAAGTGGGGGAGTCGGTGCAGAAGCTGGAGCCGCGGGTACCGTCGGTGGTGGTGGAGGCATCGGCTGCGGCCCGGTACGCGGCCGGCGAGGTGCGGCGGCCCGGCCTGGTTGGGTCGGCGGTCGGGCTGGCTCGCTCGCTCTACTGCCGGTGCGAGCCGACCGCCAAGGGCCTCTACGCCAAGTACAAGCCGGCGGCGGACGAGGTCGCGGTCTCAGCCTGGCGGTCGCTGAGCCGCCTCCCGCTGGTCACCCGGCTGGTGGTTCCCGCCGTCGCCCACCTATCGGAGAAGTACAACGAGGCCGTTCGGTGCTCCGCCAAGAAGGGTTACTCCATCTCCGCCCAGCTCCCCCTCGTCCCCACCGAGCGCATCGTGCAGTTCCTTGCCGGCAAGGCTACCGCCAAATCGCTCTGAGCCGTGAGATCCCCCCAAAAAAAATGGTTTGTTTCTTCTACCAGATGTGCGATCTGCCCCGTCCAAAATTTTCGTTTTTTCTGGACCATCACAGCTTATCTGGTTTGGCGTAATAAGGTATAGCATTTGAAATTTTTTATAATTAGATATAGGTGATTTTTAGAATAAATTTGAGCTTGGCATATATTCTTCCGAAGTCTGAACTTAATCTTAGTTAATTGTATATTTAATTTTTTACATTAACTCTTTAGGAATTCTTTATGATACAAATCATTACAGGTACTATGGGTCTTCAAATATATTTCTAACCCAAGTATATTAATGTTAATACTGGTTAGAAGCGGTTTGACTGAAATTGTTTACCATTAATACGATACAGTAGGAGGTTGGATTTCAACCTACGACCAAACTTAATGTCAAAATATGAAATCAAAGTTTATTTAATTTAATTTATAAAAGATTTAAAATCAAAATAAATAAGAAAAAAATAATTTAAAAATAATTTTATTTAATTAAATTATAAACTTTTTTAAAAAAATATTTTGCACATACGTACGAATTTTATAAAACATACTAATAAGTCCAATAAACATAATACCACTATTAATGTGAGTTATAGTAGTTATATGTCAATAATGTTGTACTTATTTCTATTTATCATAATATTGTTAGTTCTTCCTATAATAGTCTAATTATTGTAATTTATATTATCAAGATAATCTTATTAATACTTTTAACCATAATATGTATATATATAAATATAAATAGAATAGCAAAAATAAATTATTTTAGTTACATAAATAAAAATGTCAATTATAATGTCTACTCAATAATCAATAATCAATCATAATAATAGATTGCTTATAAACTCAATCATAATAATATATTCTTTCAAACATTTAGAGTAAATAGATCAATAATCAATATAATGGAATTTATGTTTTTAATTAATATTAATTATTTTTTTAATTTTTTTTAACTACCAAATACTTTATACCATAATGTATATAGCTGCAATAGTACTTTCTATTCTTAGAGAAGAAAATTACTGCAATATGACACAAAGTATCTCAATAATATGATAATTAAGTTTGACCAAACTAAGTTCCGAGATAAAATTTTGTAGCTACAAAGCTTCGTTAGTGACTTTAAAGTATACCACAAAATTAATTTCTATTATTAATAATATAATAATATATTACTTTATATATTTTCTTGTAAATTATCCTTCCAATTGATATAAATATAAATCATAAAGTAAACTTTCTATTCTCGAGGTAATTTAAAGAATTAACACTTGAAAAATATCATCATTTCAAGCTGATGTAGTTCTAAGCATATAATTTATTCATCACTTATAAGTCTCTTATTATTTTCATTGTAATTTTAGTATTTTTATTTCTAGATAATTCTAATATCTAACAGATATCAACTACAAAATTGATATCTAGCGTAGGCTCGAGCATATAATTTTTTATTATCTAATTTTTTTTCTAAGTCATTTAAAAAATACTTATTTTAACTAAATTTTTTTTACTTTTATCAATAAGGCTATTGTTTGTGAACCTTTACGTCGTGGCCGAGGTGTCAACACAGCTCGGTCTAGTCCCGGATGTACAAGGTTGCCCACGTGGATGCTCGGGTGGTGACGGGGCGACCATCGAGTCGGGTCGGGTTCGAGCCTCGTCCCCCTGAGTGTGGTCTTCTCTCTTGGTGATTGGCCTACTTCTCCGTCATTGGACTTTGGCACACAGGATGAAATGAAATGAGATAGAGTTGAGTGTTCGAAGTCCCCCCCCCCCTCTTGATTAAGGAGGGTTAGCTTTTATACCTACTAGGATGAGTTGGTTGTACGGGGTCAATTAACTATGGTCGGCTCCTCGGGTGACCGACTTTAGCTTCTGTACGAACACCGACCGACCTGCACGGATCGGTGTCGTATGACAGCACCCCGAGCTTTCCGGGACAATTGTGGCCACCCGCATAGCCACCGTAGCCACCATTGGGCTACCACACCCCCACAATACTTGCATTGTGATACACACGACTAGATTAGTGACTACTGAAGGCTATCGTCCTTAATAATACTGTTGTTAACAACAAGCTATCGATGGTGGTTCATTAATCAAGCATGAGGAACCTCACATTGCCCGCAAATAGGTGATAAGATGGATTGGATAGAAAAGCATATCAGCAATACAGATGAATCATTCATGCATCATAAATAGAAACTGAATAATACTTTTTCGCGAGCGAAAAGTGCTAACAGATAGATATAAAGTATTTGATTTTATAAACATGACTCTGATACCGATTATAAGTATAAAGTGTTTATTTGATATGTGGGTGCACCATCGTTAGATCTGAAAGTTGTAGCGATACCAATATATAAGAAGAATTAAACTTGTCATTTTCTCTCTTCCTCTCCTTTCCTTTATAGGATTGCTATGAGCAATAGATTATGGACAAAGAAGAGATGAAAGAATATATGTAATATCTCATTAACTAGCTCACGTAACTAAGAGGAGATAAGAGAAAATCAATAATCTCTCAATAATATCATGTATTTATACATTGTGTTTTTAGTCCGTAGGAGATATTATCTATTTATAGATGAGAATGGATGGTCTAGTATAAATAATTAAAAAAATCCGTCGTTTCAAGTTGATCCAACTGTCACGAATAACTTTGGCATGTCAACAACATTAACATAATTATAAGATTTATATGAAAATTTATGGTACTCCTATTATATAAAATACGAGATTCTAGATAATTAATTTATGTAATTTTACCACTACCGCCAGACTATTTCGTTGATTGAGCATCACCAAAATTATATTTTGAAGATGTAAAATGTTTGCAATTACATGTGGATGTAAATAAATAGTGGAAATGAGATAATTACACAATTTTTTAGATAAAAATTTAAGTTAGTTTTTTAGATAAAAACTACGTTAGGACATATCCAACATAGCCATGTAAAACAATTTTCTTCTTAAGAAATTGTTTTGTAATATAATATGAGACCATCACATTTAAAATGATGATTAAAATGTCGGGAACAATTGCGTGCTTTCCCCGATTATAAATTTTCCTCAACTATAAAACGCAATCAAGATATATAATAAAACAAACGACCGACCTCGTTACCTTTCCTCCTTTCCGTCCATGTAACATGGACAGGTACCCATTCATCAACCCGCAGGCTAATGGCTACCTCTATAGGCAAGGCAATGTCGACGACATTCACAATTGAGACAATGCTGACTGACGCATCGAGAAAATGAGACTGAGGATATTGTGTCAAATAAGTTTAAAATAAATCAAAATGATGTGTCCACAGCAGACGTTTCTTGTTGGTTTCTCACAAGATCAATTAAATTAAATTTAACCTCAAGACGCACTTTTTATCCATAATCTAAATTCAAACACTCGGTGTGACATCCGACACAGAATTAGTTGGATAAAAGCAACAATCATCCTTAAAAACAACTCGAAAGTAAATTAAATTAGTCCAAGAAAGGATAACATAATAAAAGCATAATCTCATTCGTTCTTGAAAGCACAAGGAAGATAGCGCTGAAACTAAATATCCATATTTGCATCATCATATCTAGCATTCGACTTCCTTCATCCGGTAGCACTCCTAACATGATACTTAGCATTTGATTTCCTTCAGTCCATAGGCAAAATATAAGAACGTTGGATCAATTGCACCATCCTTGTAGTATGCTACCACCAAACTCCCATCATCATGCATGCTTTCACCCACAAAACTGCCAAAAGATATCATTTATCAGAAATAAACAGATTGTATTCATAATATAGCCACAACTAAGTTGATTTAAAATATATGCTACAAATAAAAAACATTAGTCTGATATGTAACATAACCCATTATAAAGTGTAGTATAGAAGCCTAGTTGAATGTATGGGCAGGCCCCTACTGGATAAGGCTTCCGATGGTTGTTTCAATAAAACTCAAAAATGACCATTTAGGTCACAAAGGGATAACCTTAGGATAGTTTCTAGGGCCCATCATCATTCTAGTGGAATGTATTAAAAGAAGTATCAAGGTTTAAAGGAAGACCTATGGCTTGCTGGATTCCTATTGTTATTGCTTCCCTTCTCTAATCGAAAATTTTAAAATTATTGTATACTAACAATCATCTAGAAAGCAAAAACTCAAATTATAGAAAATATATGCAAAGATTTTGATCCTTACAATTGTAGGTCTTTAAGTTTTGAAAGCAAAAACTTTGTAGCTCCCTCGATGTGCTTCTTGAACAATTCCTGCTTCTCCTCGTCGAGTTTAGGAGTTAGTAACTTGATATAACGCTTGATATAAGTCACAAACTGCTTCTTGTCAAAGGCAGGTTGTTCCTATTGATAATTTGAAAGGCTTTACCATCCACGATCCACACATTATAACTGAATAGGTATTTTTAATGTAGAAGAAAGAGCATTGACCTGAAGTCTGAATGTGTCAACTATATCAACCACCTTAGTAGCAGTATCATCAACTCCTTCATCTTCTCCACCTTCTGCGGAAGGATTTGCACCAATGTCCACATCAACAGCCCCTTTAACTACCCACTGCCAGTCAATATGCTCAAAATCAGTGCAACAAACAAGTACCAAATTTGAGAGCAATTTTGAGAACAAAGAATTGCTAGTCATCTTGAAATGACTACAAAATTATTTGATGTCACAAAACTGATTGAAAAGAAATTAATAGAGAGAAAAATCCATTTGCCAAAAAGATATGCATTAAGACCAGGTCAAAGCAAATACATAAAGAAAGGCTAAAAATGAAACAAAAATCATTCTACTAATGATACAACAACATAAAAGCATTGTGATTATAATAAAAAAGTTTGAAAATGGCTAACTTTTCCTTCAACTTCCCACAACATCCCATTTTCAATTTCCTTGCTCGTGAATGAGTCCGACAAAAGCTCATCACCTAGGAGAATAAAACAAACAAATTTATCACAAAAACACAACAAACAACGTATGTAAGAAGAGTTCATAAGGAGCTACTAGTGTGGATACAGTTGCACAAACAAGATAGACAATATTGCTCAATATCCTAAAGATTAAATGAGAACAAATATAGAACTTAGATCTATTTGACACCATATTTAAGGCATCTTCAAGTGAGACAACACTAGAAAAAATGAAAAGACAAACAATTCTCTTAAATTACAAGCAAAAGAGAGACAATTAATTACAAAATCAATCATGAGGTAGAAAAAGCAGTTAGTTAACAAGCTTCCCTGGCAGGGGAGAAGCTCTAATTAACCACTAACTATTCTACATGCTGATTTGCGTATATTAGACAACATCACAAGAAATGAATTACAGGAAGATCAACATGTTGAGGTTTCTCATCTTCTGCCTACCAGTCTCCAAGAGTGCAAAAAGAATTCAAACTAAAAGTACTACAAAAGTGTCAGAAGTGAAATTACGCATGGAGCAGTCTGCTGCATCGTGAAGCATTTTTCTTTTGTAACAATTAAACATCACCTGTATAACTAACTCAAAAACACGTCCCTCTTTATGTTCTAAAGGCCCATATGTAATACATGTTTCATTGATCAGGTTAATCATTAAGACGATTGAAGCATCGGGATACATACAGCTACTACTATCATTGGCTATCATAATATAACATTTAAAGGAAAGACAAGAAAGTTCATATGCTTAAGGGCCGTGCAGCTCAAAATCCATACCCTAGGAGAACAGCTAAACCAGAGCAAACAACTTATTATAGTACCTAAAGTCACAAAAAAGAAAGGATACAATGAGGAGCCAGAAAATTCTTTTATTGGCCAAACCTCAACCAAGCAATTTTTCAGTACTGAACTAAAAATGGCATTTCCATGTAGCAAGTTTCGATTTCACCGCCTCCCAGTTTTGGACACAAAAGTTGTAAATCCAAGAACGCTAGTGTGTCTATGCCTGAGAGTTCTCAGCCGAGGTGAATCCTACATTTCAACAAAAACCCAGCTGGGGGATTATTTAGCGCATGTGAGGCTGGCTATTGACATTTCTTTTCCATCCTGTTCAAGATTTTGAATGGATATTGGCGTTAAGACTGCTTTTTCTTGTGGCAATATTTTTCCTTTGATCTCGCTAAAAGATCAAAGGAAAAATAATATAGAAGATGCAGGAACGAAACTCATCAATGCAGACTAACAAAAAAAAAGACAAAACAGATCCAGACACGGCAAGAAAATAAGACAAAAAAACCATCGATCAGGAAGCTATAACACAAAAGATCGCATGTTTTTCTCAGATCTGTAGATCAATAAAAAATCTCTCAACAAGAACGCTGAGATCTTCACGCGTACCTGTGAGAAGATCTTGATACACCAACATGGCTCCGCTCAAAATGATCAAACCCTAATCCCGGAGGAGACGGAGAAGCGAAGGCGAGAGAGGATGAGATCGAACCAGGGAAAGACGATTTAGGGGTTGGGATTGGGGCCCTCCTCGTTTAGAACGTGCTTTTGAAGCGTCTGATACCAAATGGACGGCTGTGGCTGCCGCTTTAGTGGAAACGCCGCATATGTTCCGGGTAGGAATCGGATTCCCACTGAGAACCCGCATAGAAACTCGGTTGGCCCTTCAATCCACAATATTCCGTCTTTTTCTTTCTTCCACAAATGCATATATTTTTCATTCCATCTTTTCAACTTTGTACCTTTTATCGTAATAATAGTTCCACAAAGCATTATTATAAAAATATCTTTTAAATATTTAATAATTGGCATCTGCAAGCTTGCGTTATGTTCCTCGTAAGATGAGTGAAAAATTCAACGCGAATACATCGGCCAGAAGAACAAGTGATTTATTCTTGCAAAAAACTAACGCTGATGTTTATTTTCTCGAATGAAATATTTCCCTTTAATGTTTGTTTATGTTCTCAGAAAACAGGATAATTTTCTTTCCCTTTAATATTCGTAGTTGGAAGTTCAAACCAGACGACATAGCAGAAAACGTGACCGGTGATTCATCTCAAATTGGAATGTAGTCTTCAAAAACAGGGAAGTGCAGTTCGAATACAAATGTAAAATTACTGGGTTCTCTCGTTGATGAATGTAACCAGGAAATATTTTATGCAGGGAGAGAGTCAGGCTGAAGAGCGAACCGGCGGAATCACTCCTCCATGGCATCGACTTCGGCTACTTCCACCTTCGGCTTCAATGGGGTGATCTTAGTAGACAGTACCTCTGCAACCACACAAAAAACACCATATATAATTTCTGCTGCTGTCTTCTTTTTCAGCTTCCTAAAGTATGATTGAATCATTAAGACGTACCAGTATGACCCTTGACAAAGTTATAGCCTCTTGAGCTGACATATGTCCTAGGGTTTGGCAGCTGGTGATTCCTCAAGTACTCGGTATGGCCCTGCAAATGTTTGAAAATATAAGCTGTTGGTTAAGGCAAAGAGAAAATACAAGTATATAGTCGATAAAAATTTCAGTCACGGAGTTGCACATACTTTGGTTATTACACAAACATCAACGTTGCTTCCACTTCCCAAATCATTGAATATCCCAGAGCATATGGCCTCGCTTACAAGTTTTATACCTTCCTCTTTCTGCACAAACAAGAAAAAGTTTCGGTAAGAACTCTGGATTCAGACTCCGCGATACGATTGCAGTCTTATCAAGTATTATGCAGGATGGAGAGTTTCACCAGATGTACATTTAGATTTTAACGTTATTACTATCAATCACAACAAGCTATTTCCTGTAAATACGGGTCGGATGTAGTGCAAAACGCAAATTCGAGAAGCACCATCAAATATTTGATGGGTCTTTGCCACCAGTTGATTCAAAGTGTAACCTCAGAGAGCTAGTTGTCTGGCAGAAAAAGCTACGTATCAATGAAATGCAACCAAGGTACAGAATGGAAGGCAGGAAACAAGCCTGGATTTAGTCGATAAATTTCTACCATTGAACCATCCCATCAAGGGTCTCACAGTCTGCTTTTAACTTATCTAACAGTGTGTAGGAAGACATTTTACAGCTTTCATGATTAATGTCTTAATTATGTCCAGTAGTAACTTGATATGCTAACAGCACATTTGTCTGCTAATAGTTCATAACAAAGATTTGATCTTGGCTAAGTGATGTTTAACTATAAAGCAACATCAGTGACAGCATACATATCATTTTCCACAATCTAATATTGTTTACTTACAGTTAGACCCTCTCTGAATTTTGACTCAAAGACAGCCATTGCAGCAAGAGAACCAGAACCCATTGTAGCAAAAGGAAGAGTGTCAGTTGAACCATGAGGGTATACCTACATAATGGTCATGTTATTAGAAGCTGCAGCAGATATCTAACAGATAATAAATCTCTCTTAACATTTAACTGAAGACATTGCACTTACTGTGTGCAGATGTGGTCCTGTAACATCAACTCCTCCAAGAACTAATGCAGCACTAACATGACCTTGGTAACTGTTGAAAAAGTAATTATCATAGAAGTTGAAATGTACCAATTACAGCGAAGCACTTACCAACAGTTTTTAGGAGTATCCTACTTGGCATACCATATAGATAATGTACCTGAACAGATGTGATTTCAAAAGTGTAAGGGCAGTAACAACCCTCGATTCTCGACCAGTTGCATAACGATGAAGCTGCAGCTGGGAGCTAACCATATCTGGTGTTGCAAATAGATAAACTACATTATTTATAACGATTGATAGATTATTAACTTATCCCATGAAAGCATAACAACTGGTGTCGATGCAATTGTGCCAAAGGAAAGATTAAAATGACAGACTGGTGCATGCACCAGATGCCTACCTGTTACTGCCTCTGTATCAGCGGCAGTTCCAGCTCCACAACAATAAATATTTGGAGCCATGTAATGAATTTTTTCACAATTCTTATCAGCGACTATAGGCCCTTCAGTTGCTCTCGTATCCGCTCCAAGAATAACACCATCCTGAAAATATAGGAACAAAAACAAAATTGTGTGTATATATCAATCCTTATATCCTTAAAATATTGTAGTTACTTGAAAGACCTAGTGCATTTAAAATATTTTCTGCAAGCACTTCTGACAAACTTTGCTGACTACTAAGTGGAATTGTTTTGTTCGGTATTGATAGGAGAAAGCATGAACCCAGCAAGTTATCCTCCTTACAAAAATTAAGAATTCAATGGTGTACCATAATTAGTAGAGAAGATTTTTTATGTGCTCAGAAATCATAATATATGCTTGTACCTTCATGATCAGAATCAGATCACCAAATCTTATTTACATTTCTAAAAACATGCACATAAATACCAAATCATCAAAAAGAAAATAGCATAAGCACCTGAAAGACTAAGCCAACAATGGTTGTTCCAGTCTTTCTGAAAGTTGGGAGATGCATGCCTTTTTTCAACAGCATTTCATTTCTTTGACACAAATCAAAGCTGAAGCCACCTTTTGTTGGAGCATCTGCAGCAAGCCTAGCCATTCTGGAGAGAAATGACAACTAAATCAATTAAAAAAGCAAACAAATACCATATGAAGGGCCAGTTTAAACATTAAGACGAAACAAAAGCTATTACAAAGGGATGAAGCTGCACCAAACCCACTAAGGCAAAATGATAAATTACCCCAAAAGACAAAAAGGAAGGTTATAGAATTGCCTTGGTATAAGTCAATTCATATCATCAAAGGTTAAGATGCTTTCACCATTAACATAAAAGGTTTTTTGCATTTTTGGCTCTGTAGATACAAACATCAGGACATTAACAGAAATTTAACCAATGATAATTGGGTACAATACCATATCGCACTTCCGTGTTACATACTAGAGTTAGTAGGATCACACCGTTAAGGTTACATTCTTGGATATATATATATATATATATATATATATATATATATATATATATATATATATATATACCCTTTGACTAACTTACACCAAGAGACCCTAAATTATAGAGCCAATTTCAAATTGGTCTCATCGATTAAAATTGTGGCGATGGAGATCTCAAATTTTAGAATTTGATTCAATATGGTATATCTATGTCACACCCCACATTTATTAAAATTAAACCATCACTTCAAAATCCACAATTTATAGAAGATGTTTTATTTCAATATCCTTGTCTTTGCAAATTTTAACTCAAAAAAGGGCTGCAATTTCTTGTGAGTACCACAAGTGGCGAAAAGGTCTCCTTCACCGAAGCCTCAAATCTATTACAAGTTACTAGGTTACTTTGAAAATAAGTATAAGATAAAAGTACATCAACAACTATACATGCTAGTAGGAACCTTCGAAAAATACTTCTTATGCAACATATTCAAATATTCAAATATTAACAACAACAACATATCAATTATTATGAAACTCATGTATCAAATAAACAATAATACTTCTTATGCAGTAAACAAAATCATGCATAAATCACATGCACCATATCTCGATGACATACACAACAGTCAAGCAACAAAGGCCTACATCAGACCCGATAGTGCACTCTCTCAACAGCACATGAAGAGATACTCCACAAGATGAGTTTTATAAACTCTCAACAGTAGATGGAAAGAACTCATATAGCACTCCCATCAGTGAATGGGGTGATGTCCCTCACCCACTCAAGTAGGGAAATGTTCGTCCTAACAACATATGGAGGAATCGTCCACCCGTTATGTCTAATGGCCCGCTAATCTCCAAAGGGAATCGCCCTAACCTGCCTTCGAAAGGGCTACATAATCATCCATGATCATTCATCCATTCGTTCATATATACAATTAAAAATATCATAAGAGATCATGCTTGGAGTATGATCTGCTAGACTATGTCTATTAGTAGCTCTATACTGTAATGGGCTCGTAGCTCCTTTCATAGTGCACTTCTAATGTGGACTACTCAACATAACCACATATATCACATGATAACAATCATGTTAAGAATATCAACTTTGTCTCAAAAATAATGGAGAACCACTAATCATTTCCTAATCACAACTTCGAATAAAGCTTTTAGGTTCATCAAACCATATAGACATGAGGTACCAATCTCTCAATAGCCCTTAATCAACTTGAACCCTACTTGAAATAGCCCAATTGACTTATACCAACTCAAGTTAACTATAAACTGACTGAACCAACCTTTAATCCTTATTGAACTGGTCTAGAATCACCCAAGACTAATCTAATTTGGATTTGATTGGTTCCAATTAGTTCCGAGAAGATTGAACTGGTCAAATTGGTCCGGAATCACCCTGAACCGATTTGGATAGGTCAAACCCGTATGATTCAATCAACTAATGAGCTCAAATCAATAAAGAAAGAGAGAATGGGCTAGGCTGCACAATGCTAACCCAGACTGGACAGGCCCACCTGAGCCCTGTACAGGTTACGTACGCTGCACATGCTTTGCCCAGGTAGCAAGTTGGGCTGAGGTGCAATAGACTGAGCCACGCTTGGCTCACGGGCTGGGCTTGCCTATGGCCTTACGAGCTAAGCCTACTTGTGGCCTCACAAGCTAGGCCACACTTTGCCACACGAGTTGGGCTGACCTAAAAGAAATGAAAGGAGAAGAAAAGGGGTGACACGGCTTGAAACAAATAGCAAAGTCACACATCAATTTCTTCTCTGCTGTATTTTACAACATAGATCACTAATGACACTTGTAAGGAGCAGATGGGAGAAAAAGAACAAGAGGCTTTCAACCAATGTGGCAGCTGATCACATCTTCTGTATGGACCCTTGCCATTAACTACAGCCTCCTCTGTGCTTGGTGATGATGATGAAAGGAAATGGGAAGAAGATAAAGATGAAGAAGAGAGGAGATCATGGCTGGCGAAGCAAAGAAGAATAACTCTTAACCATAGGACGTACAGGAACTCTCAGTGGGAGTTCTCCTATGTTTTAGAGATAATTAGATGAATATGCCAGTAATTTTTTTCAATTTTTAAATTTTAAAGGATGCCTGACGCAACACTTGATTCAAACTACTAAAAAAGATTTATGGATTGAATTGATTAAATTTTCAAAAGCAATTTGAAATTGGTCCAACGGTTTATGGACTATCGTGCAATTTATCCATGCCTTTTTCTACAACCACTAACTAAGATCTAATTAGACTTGCAAACAACTTATTGCATTCAGATCTGTTGCCACAATGATACAACGAACAAAGAAATTGATAAGTTACGGCAATGCAAAGAATAGGTAGACCAACGCTCCTATTATTTATCACTAGAGATAAATTTAAACCTCCTCTATGTGCTACTTAATAGTCCAAACACATATATCCCATCAATGATTACCCTCTTCTGCAAGCCCTTGGTTGCAGCTATGGCTTGAACAAACGATCGAAAGAACACATCAAGCTGGTCCAAAGCAGAAAGATATAGTTCCAACTAAATTAAGAAACTAAATAAAAAATATCTAAGAAAAACCTATAAACAGACAGAACACGAAACCCTAATTCCACTTAACCAAAACCAGGCCGGACAAGCCAAACGGGACCCCCGTCATCAAAAGATCAGAAGATTTGTGATACCCGCGGAAGAAAAACACATGCCAAGAAAGATCGAAAGACGGCAGAAAATCAAAACGACGGATCGATAAATGCGAAGTGTACAGATGCATGGACAAGCCAAGCGACAGAGTGAAGAAGAACCTGTTGATCGTGATCTCGCTCCGGGATCACTGTCGCCCTCGATTTGGGATCCAGACGCGGTCTATCGAAGAAGAAGGCCGACAAGAAGGAGCTCAGTTGCCTCCTCCTTGTTCGTCCGATTTTTAATGGGGCGGGCTGCTTGGGAAGCAAGGCAGTCCTCCGAAACAAAACGGAGCGGATCCAGAAATGGATGAGGAGATCCGGCCCGATACGGGAATATGGACTCGATGACCGGTGAACCCGCTAAAAGGGTCGAGAATAAGCCGGGTAGTGTTGTGCGATCCGAATTCGACCCAATCGATAGCGGGTCGGATACGCTCTCTCTAAACGAGGTCGCTCCTCTTTCTTTGCCAAAACCCTAACCGGACAGGCGGCCGGGGACGGCAGCAACGAACGAATGGTAAAGATGGGAAGAAGAAGAAGAAGAAGAAGAAGAAGAAGAAGAAGAAGGGCTTCATATGTGTTAGATTGGTCTGTAATAGGTGATATGGAGACATTGAATGTGTGGAGGCATCCAATTTGTCACAAAACCTATAATCCGACACTTTACTTGAACATAGTGATACCGACAATAATGATCGACGATTCGAAATCATTTATGTTTGATTATTTGATGAAACTATCACTTGATTTAGTGTATAGTAAACACTAAATCGACATTATGCGAATAGATGATCTTAACAATAATACTCAATGGTTCGGACGACTATTTACGTTTAATGATTCAATAAAATTACCCATTATGTGAATACTAAATGGAACGCATTATATGAACACACAATGTCGATAATAATGCTTGATAGTTGGAACGAGTATATAGGTTCAATGATTCGATGAAAGTAGCCAAGGCGGAATAATTGTATTCTTCGTGACAAAATAAAGATTACTTTCCCTACCAATAGATCACAAATAACCTGACTTTGCCACTCCACAAACCTAGAACACAAAGGGAGTCTTGTGAGCTTCAAATATTAATTTGACAAAATGTCAAATTAAATAGCTATTTGGAACATAGAAATGTTCAGGCAAACTCCAATATAACTGATGTGAATGAATGCTAATTGTTGCTCCAAGGGCATTATTCCTTCAAAAAGCTACAATTCCTCAAATCCTTCTTCGTCTCCTTCCTGCTCTATCCTTTCTAGATGTGCCCTCCACGACTCCATCTAATATTTAAACAACAAATTGAGAGAAACAATATTACTATCATGTCATCTTGCCATGAGAGAGATGATTGAAATTACAATCAATAAATCTTACTTGTATTGTGGATAACAGATCGTGTACAAAGAATTCAAGCATAGAAGTAGCTACTGTTCTTAAGATAATTACAGTAGTTAAGAAAAATCAGATTGTGCTTCCTTTTATTTGGGGTTTTAAAAGAAGAAAATGCCCTCAATTACATCAAATATGAAGCTAATAGCTGAATTCTGCTTTCTTAGAAGAGACAAACAAGTTCATGTGTTACTGCAGTCATCCTATAGTTGTGTGTACAGCATAACCCTACGCAAAAACCAAATAGCTACATATTTTCAGAACTATTTATTAGAAACTGCTACAAGTGGAAACGATCACTGAGAATATTTTAGCAGCAGAACAAAAACAAGCCAGACAACAATTGGTCTACTGAACATGCTACAATTTCTTCGAGACCATCCTCTATCCTAAGGCTGCTCTCTTTAATGGATATCAGAACAAATATGCATATGAATTCCCTTAGATCAACATTTTGTTCTTAAGAAAGATTATTAAAATTTAATGTAACTAAACCTACCTATCAAATTGTTTGGGACTTTATGTCTTGTGATAAGTTGTAACCTCAACTATATCATGCACGTTATATTATACACAAAGCGGCCACCTATGACATACTAATCAAGAAAGTTTAGGTGCTCTTTTATCATGCGACATCAAAACACGACAGTCCCCAGTGCAAGAAAAAAAAACAAAGTTATCAACAAAGATATCAGCATGAACAAGATTAAGTAAATGCTGATGTTGCTCAAGCAGTCATTTCCAAACAGAATTTGGGCACTGATCAGCCTTGGTAGTCCCAAATTATTACAAGGCATTTGGATATAATATTAAGCCAAAGAACAAAAGCTTGTTGAGAACTCAATTGTGTCTATGGTGGTTCCTAAGTACCACAGTGTCACGAACGATCATCGCGCACCCACAACAACTCCGTTTAACGAATCATTTGTCGCTCTCGTCTATATGTACAGCTGCTTGACAACATGTTTTGGCTTGGTTTTAAGTCATTTTGCTTATAAAAATGTAAGTTCGAAAATGTTGCAGCGTTACAGTGCAATCGCTCACCGAACCGAGCAAAACAGCCCTAAAACAGCTCCGTTTTCATGTGCCACGGGCTGATTTCTGCAGCCCGCTGCTGCACACAAAACGTCAGCCATCTCAGCACCCTAGAACCACCCGGGTGGCACAGCGCTGGATGGGGCTTCGGTATAGTGTCGAGCATTGAACACCCTTTCGCAAGTTTGCACGTTACCTTGACGGGAACTTATTGTCGCGCCCGGCACCCGGTGAGCAGCTGTTTGTGGACTTGTAGCTGTTCGTTCAACCTTCTAAAGTCCTTGTTTTCCCCCTATCCCTCTTTTCGATTGTGCATGCAAGGTGCTCGCCGAATTGCTTGTAAAGCTTCCCCTTTTCGCGAGACGTCGGGACTTGTCTGTCGCTCGTTCTTCAAAGAGATTTGCTAGTGGAAGTTGGGAGCCTCATCGAAGAAGGCTTCGCAAGTGGATGTAGGTCATTTGACCGAACCACTTTAAATTGACGTGTTCATTGAATGTATGAGTACTTACCTTTCTGCAATCGTTATCTACACAGCAGCAAGTTTCCGGTTTTTACTTTACTCAAGTTACTATCAAAGCGAAATCTCCTTGCATTTTACGGAATCATTTTCGAACTTACAAGTTTTAATCCGCTGCACTAATTCACCCCCCCCCCTCTTAGTGCCGCTCCGATCCTAACAAGTGTCAATGTCATTCCTTGACTCCCTATGTGTAATGGGAGGTGACGACTCCTGTGTGGTCCTTGTCTCTCGGAGAGGAACCAGGGAACCCCAACATATATCGGCATTACAACTGAAGAAAGGGGTGCGAAAAGGTGAGTTAACATTCGTGGCTGCTATGAAGCTAGAGCCACTCAACGAGAAGGCCATTCATGAACCTGCAGTGGTGGCGAACGCCCTGAAAGAGTTCACTGACGTTATGCCACCCGAGTTGCCGAAGATTCTTCCTCCACGTAGAGGCGTGGATCATAACATCGAGCTGGAGCCGGGAGTGAAGCCTCCAGCGAGACCACCCTACCGCATGCCCCCGCCAGAGTTGGCAGAACTCAGAAAGCAGTTAGATGAACTGCTAAGCAGTGGTCTCATCTACAGCTCTAAAGCACCATTCGAAGCTCCAGTTCTCTTCCAGAAGAAACAAGATGGGAGCCTCCGACTATGCATCGATTACCGAGCCCTCAACAAAGTGACGGTAAAGAACAAGTATCATATCCCGCTCATCGCGGACTTATTTGACCAGTTGGGTAAAGCCAAGTATTTCTCAAAACTCGACCTTCGGCCGGGGTCTTGGCAAGTGCGCATTGCTGAAAGCGACGAAGCGAAGACTACCTACGTAACCAGGTATGGAGCGTTTGAGTTCTTGGTGATGCCTTTCGGCTTAACCAACACTCCGGCCACGTTCTGCACTCTCATAAACCAGCTATTCAAGGAGTACTTGAATAAGTTCGTGGTCGTTTACTTAGACGATATCGTCGTCTACAGTCAAACGCTCGAGGAGCATGTCAAGCACCTTCGGACAATTTTCAAGGTTCTTAGGGAGAACACTTTGTTTGTGAAGAGGGAGAAATGCTACTTTGCCCAAACGGAGATCTTATTCTTGGGACATCGAATCGGTGATGGCTCTATTCGGATGGACAAATCAAAGGTGAAAGTGGTTGTGGAATGGCGAACTCCAAAGAAGGTGCTAGAGTTGAGATCCTTTCTTGGTTTCGTCAACTACTATCGACGCTTCATAGCGGGGTATTCGAAGCGTGCAACTCCATTGACGGAGTTGTTGAAGAAGGAGTAGTCTTGGAGGTGGTATGATAAATATGAAATTGCATTCCAAGATCTGAAGGCTGCTGTTTTGGAAGAATCGGTGCTCAAATTGCCGAACTATAGGGAGCCCTTTGAAGTCTATACAGATGCTTCAGACTTCGCTATTGGGGGAGTACTCATGCAGGAGGGTCATCCGGTGGCCTACGAGAGTCGTAAGCTCAACGAGACCGAGCAGCGGTATCCAATGCATGAGAAGGAGATAACAGCGATGATCCACTGTCTACAAGTTTGGCGACACTACCTCCTTGGATCGCGATTTATGCTGAGGACAAACAACATCGCTCTGAGCTATTTCCAAACTCAGAAGAAACTCTCCCTAAAGCAGGCACGATGGCAGGACTTCCTGACTGAGTTTGATATGACAATGGAGTATAAGCCCGGAAAGACGAATGTCGTGGCCGATGCACTGAGTCGGAAAATGGAGCGTGTGAATGTCGTACAATTGGATAGCAGAGGCCAAGCAAGTCAGTTGCACTCTAACTTCCTTTCCAGGATCAGGGATGGACTGTACAGTGATCCCCAGGCAGAAGCCCTGATACAGCTCATTAAAGAAGACAAGGCACGACGATTTTGGGTCTAGGAGGGACTCGTTTACACAAAAGGAAATAGAGTTTATGTTCCTCGAGTGGACAATTTGAGGCGTGAACTCTTAAGAGAGTGTCACGATTCCTTTTGGGCTAGACACCCAGGCATTCACAGAACATTAGCTCTCATGGAGAGGGCCTTCTACTGGCCGAAGATGGGGACTGATGTGGAGGAATATGTTCGAACGTGCCTTACTTGCCAACAAGATTAGGCGGAGCAACGAAAGCCGATGGGACTGTTGGAGCCATTGCCCGTACCAAAAAGACCGTGGGAGAGCATTTCATTAGACTTCATATCAAGCTTGCCACTAGTAGGGAGACTCAGATCGATACTCGTGGTAGTCGAACGATTTTCAAAGTATGCAACTTCCATTGCTGCTCCCCTACACTGTTCAGCAGAGGAAGCGGCCAAGCTGATGATGAAGGATGTGGTGAAGTATTGGGGAGTCCCGCACAATATCATCAGTGATCAAGACGCTCGGTTCCTGGGACAATTCTGGACCGAGCTATTTAAGTTGTTGGGGTCCAAGTTATACTTCTCCACAAATCTCCACCCCCAGACGAATGGCCAAATCGAGAGGATAAACTCGCTCCTAGAGAAATATCTTCGGCACTACGTGAGTGCCAACCAACGAGATTGGGTGAAGTTGTTGGACATTGCCCAATTCTCCTACAACTTGCAACGGAACTCTGCATCAAACAAGAGCCCCTTCAAGATCATTACAGGACAACAACCGTCAACTCCTCACACCATGGCAATCGGGTATACTGAGAGTAGTCCGTCAGCCTACCACTTTGCAAAGGAATGGCACCAAAATGAAGATATTGCGCGGGCTTACTTGGAGAAGGCGGCAAAAAGAATGAAGAAGTGGGCAGACTTAGGAAGGCGATCACAAGAATTCAAGATCGGCGATTTGGTGTTGGTCAAGCTCCAACCAGCATCACTCCAATTCTTTAGGAACAAAGTACATAAAAGATTGGTGCGCAAGTATGAAGGGCGCTTCCCAATTATCAGCAGGGTGGGCAACGTCTCCTACAAGTTGCAGTTGCCGGCGTTATTCAAAATTCACAATGTTCTTCACGCCAGCAACTTGAAAGCCTACCACTCGAATCCGCAAGATGCTTTCCGAAGTATTCTAACTCGGCTACCCCCCACCACAGCCTCCTACGAGAAGCGAGTTGAAACCATTCTAGTGGATCGCAAGATAAAGCTACCCACTGGAGCTGAGCAGACAGAGTACTTGGTGAAGTGGAGAAAACTTCCCCGAATTGAAGCTAGTTGGGAGCCTGAAGACGCCCTACGACATAAAGAAGCAATCGTCAACAACTATCAACAAGCGTCGACGAGGGCGTCGACAGTTTAAGTGAGGGATAATATCACGAACGGTTATCGCGCACCCGCAACAACTCCGTTCAACGAACCGTTCGTCGCTCTCGTCTACATGTACAGCTGCTTGGCAGCATGTTTTGGCTTGGTTTTAAGTCATTTTGCTTGTAAAAATGTAAGTTCGAACAAGTTGCAATGCTACAGTGCGATCGCTCACCGAACCGAGCAAAACAATCCCAAAACAACTCCGTTTTCGTGTGCCACAGGTTGATTTCTGTAGCTCGCTGCTGCACGCAAAACGTCAGCCATCTCAGCACCCTGGAACCACCCGGATGGCACAGGGCTGGGTGGGACTTCGGTATAGTGTCGGGCGTTGAACACTCTTTCGCAAGTTCGCACGTTACCTTGAAGGGAACTTATTATCACGCATGGCACCCAGTGAGTAGCTGTTTGTGGACTTGCAATTGTTCGTTCAACCTTCTAAAGTCATTGTTTTCCCTCTCTCCCTCTTTTCTATTGTGCATGCAAGGTGCTTACCAAATTGCTTGTAAAGCTTCCCCTTTTCACGAGACGTCGGGACTTGTCTATCGCTCGTTCTTCGAACTAATCAACTTTCTCTTTTTACAGGTCCTTCGGAACCTACGAGAGGTTGCAAGTGGGCTGATCTTTGCGGACGCAAATTGTAAGGGCGAAGCGCGACTTAGGCAACACAAACTAAGTTTGCGTCTTTGCCGCAAAGGTGCCTTGCGACTTAGGGAATGCAAGCTAAGTTCGCGTCTTTGCCGCAAGGGTGTCTCACGCCTTAGGCAATTCCTGTTAAGGTCGTGACAACAGGGCATATAAATGTGACATTAAACCAAAGGAGGAAAATGTGCTGAGGATCCAATCTTCAAAGGAATGCATTAGTAGCTCTCACCATACTTCAAAACAGAGAATGTCATGAAGGAAAAGGAATTGGAAGAATAAAATGTTTCTAACATCCCAATAAGGTGGGGACATTTTAAAACTTATCAAAAGGCCCAGTAGCACGGGAATTCTAGTTGCTTGAATATCATAAGAAAGGATCCAAACACCTAATAATCACTAACCTAGACATATGTTGCAATACTTAGCAAATCTTTCTGGAAGCACTTTGACAACGCAACCCGACCTGGTTCTAGATAGAAATTACAGAAGTCTAATACCAAAGATTCCAAGAAGTGACCAAAGAAATTAAAGCTAGTTGTTCAATAGATTGAAAGCCTTAGAATGTTTTAATCTATTGAGAATACAGCACCATTGTCCACAGTGTCAAGCACTCCTAGTAATTAAAAGAATTATATCTAGCTATAAAGGTACAATTACAAAAAGGAACTAAAATTTATTTATGCATTTTAGTACCTCAGCATCAGAAAATCGCAACTGCTCAGCACTAAATACTATATTTTTGGTGTCATCAAACGGCTCATCTAAGTCCACGTTTTTTGCAATCTCATCGTACCCAACGACATTAACTCGGAAGCCATGGTTCATAAAAAGTTTATCTGTCCACTGATGTCTCTTTTCCTGCAACGGAGAAAGAGGAACATGGCAAGAACTTACAAAGGTATTAATATACAAGAAAGAGAAGAAAAAAAAACATGCTCGCACAACAAATCAACCTTTGTTTCAAATTCAGCTCCTGCCAAAAAGTCTGGCAATTCTCCCATGAGAATGCTTCCTTTCATAGCTGAACTGCTTACAAGGGATAATATACCTTTCAAGCTTGTCAAAGTTGATATGGGCAGCCCCTGCAGAAACACAGGAAAAGATTAGCCATCTCTGTAAGCCAATCAGCATGTTTTCACAAACAATATTCTGGAACTCCTTATACTCTGTACAAGGACCGAAAGGTTAATATCTAATCAAACTTAAACCAACATTATTTGATCCTAAATATATAATACGGCAATACTATAACAATCAGAAGCATGTGCCGACATATATACATGCAGAAGGAGAAAAATAGTACATCAGAAGCAATTCATTGATCAGCAAGAACTTAAATCCTGGTGCCCTCAACTCTTCTCCAAGTAGGAGACACCAAATGCAAAATTGAAAAGGGAATCGGGTACAAAAATTTCAAGAAATATAATGCAAATCCAAACTTCACCTGGATGGCCCATAAACTTGGCTTATTCCCACTAAAACCCTTCTTGTACAAGGCAGCCTGCAAATCAATCGACTCAAGAGGAACATGAACTAAATTACAGTTTCTCCCAATTTTAGCTCCTGTACCTATATTTATCCAAGGAGAATAATCAACAATAAGATGTACAAAGTACATACTGCATCTCGATGCATTACAACTTCTAAGTCAAAAGCAGATGGACTCATATCGCATACCCCTTTACTTGAAAAGAGGCACAAACCTTTTAGTTTTTGAGAAGCCACATTGAAGACACTCTGGGGAGAGATGTCAAATATGACACATGAAAATGGCCAACTCAGCCTATACGGACGTGTGTCCATACCATCTGTCAACAAAACAATCTATATGGAATAAGAAACAAACGTGATATGACAGATAAATGCAGCTATTTTATGATGTATCTAAATACCTGACTAAGCTCATTCATAGTTCCCAGCAAAGCAAGCAATTTATCATCAACATATTTTGTCGTCCACCTATAGTGGCGCAAAGAAGGTAAACACTTATCCTCCAAATCCTCATGGCTAACAGTAGGAGAAAGAAGGCAACCGGAGTATGGATCAACAAAAAGAGGATCTGCTGACATAAAACAAGAATACCAAATTTATGGCAATATGAATATAAACTTTCGGAATTCCTTAGTAGAAAAAGTTGATGTTCGAGGACAACAATAGATAGAAAATTGCTATTTTACCACAAATACTGAAATAGAACTCATGAAAACAATGTTGTCGACTTAATGTCCGCTAATCTGTTTAGTTTCAACAAAAGCATTCCAGTAGTTCTACAACTTTAGTGCGTATTACTGTCAAAAGAAACACTAACATCGTTACAAGAATCTCCAACCGTATGCTCAACGAGCTCGAAAGAGCAGCCACAACCTGCGAACTAATTGACTTCAAAGAAAAGAAAACAACAGCGCCCTACATATTTAGTAGCTCAGTAGCAATTCCACTAACAAATAGACAGCTCGTAGCTGTGTTTGCATAGAATGACACCCAAGAAAATCCACTTGAGAAACCAAAGCCGAAGAAATTTATCCTTCAAGAAAAAAGAACATGAAAAATAAAACGGTCTTAGATACTGTTAACAAATCCCTTAAAAATGCTTTCTTTTTTCCCCATTACCTTCTTTAGAGAATTTCATCGAACACGTTTCGATCGTTAAAACAAGAAGAGATCGAGAGAGTGGGAGGGAAACGCGGACCTGGGCGGAGCGACTCTTGGAAGCGAAGAGAAGCGGCACGGAGAGCCGCCTGGAGCAGCGGATCGGAGGCATCGGCCCCGAGTCTGGAGGCGACGACTCCACCGGTCCTCCGCCGGGATTCCGCCCACTTCCTCCGACCGGCGAAGACCACAGGAGGCGTAGATCGAACGGCGGAGGAGGGCTTCGGAGTCGCCGGCGGGCATAGGCTCGTTAAGGCGGCCATTTCGCCTGCTTCTCCTCTTCCTTTTTCGTGACTCTTTTGTTGTATAATATTTTGTGCCACGAAAATTTGATGATACAGAGATGCTACTTGCATATTTATACTGTGAAATATAAACAATACCGTACAAATCAGTCTAAAATGTATATATTATCATGCCATGCAACACCATGTGTCCGACCCGGATGTCAATTCGGAGATAGTTGAGTCCCAATCAAGGTCTTATTCTATGCTCTATCTCATATTGATATAAAAAAAAAATATATAATTTTATAAAAGTTATATCAAGTATCTTTGATAAAATCGTTAGTCATGATCGTAAGGTATTGATTTACGTCAAATGTATGAAAGGTAGAGAATTTTAGAGAGTTAGAGAGACGCATCTGAATAATCTTTTATGAAAAAAATTTATAATCATTATACTTGAAAACGGACTTTAATGTCAAAGATGATTATATATCTTTTTTTTATCATAAATAATATTATGTTAAATTCGAAGAATTTATAACAACTATAGATATGATTATAACATTAAAGGATCATAGAAATGATATTGATATCGAGATATTGATCATATGATGTGAACATACTAATCATATGATAATAAATTATCATAATAATTATTCTATTATTATTATTCTCATAAAAAAATTATTTAATAAATATTTTATAAAATCATCATAAAATCACATTTATCCTTTGCGGAAACAGAACTTCATATTTCAATGAATTGTAAGACAAAAATGGACGTCGTGTGGAAGAGCCTCGAAACGCCGTTAATTTTCCACGCGGTCCGCCCTCCAAGCGTCTTGATCGACCGCACCTTGTGCTGCACGTGGCAGAGACCGAAGCGCTCGGCTCGGGCGGGCAGCGGGTGGCTGTCGTGTCGTCACGAAGTTACCTCCCCGCACGCTCAAACAAACCCAACCACGACTCGGCCCGACCACTCAATCCGAGGCAGAAGCAGTCGCCACGTTAGTCTCCGCGCTCCCCGCAACCGTCTCATCCGATACCGACCCTTCTCCGCTTCCCTTTCCCCACCTTTGTCTCTTCTACCAGTCGTCAACAAATTGCAGCAATTCACTCCCCGTAAATGGCCGGCCGTAAAGGTCGATGTCGAGATGGAGACGAAGGTCAAGGAGAAGCGATGAGAAGCGAGGTCGTGTGAGGAGTAATGGAAGCAGCAGGAGTCGGAGCAGCGAAGGAGGAGAAGAGGAGGAGGAAGAAGCCATGGGTGAAGATAGAGGTGACGGGTGGGGGAGGGATCCTGATCTTGGGCAGCGTCCTCATCGCGGCCGCTGTCGGCGCCGGCACCGCCTTCGTGGCCCGTAGAGCTCAGAGAAGGCGGTCTTCGACCACCGCAAAACCAGCTGATGATGAGGTAATTGTTTGTTCACGTTGTGTTCATGAGTTCTTGATCAAATTTGTTCTTCTCTGGATTCATTTAGGAGAACGATTCTGCTTCCAAGCCTCTCACCTCCAAGAATCCAGATGTTGGGGGAACAGAGGACACCATCTTGGAAGATGACACTCATAATGATGGGTGTGGTTCAATAGAGCAAACCTTGGAAGAATCCGAGTTTGTTCTTGTTAATGGAACAGGAGAAGGAAGCGAGCAGATCTTGGAGAAACCTGACGTTGTTGGAGAAGAGATCTCATCGACAGAGCCTCAGTTGGATGTGAGCCAGCAGCCAACCGAGCAACCTTTACATGAATCTGAGAGCACCTTCGCCCACGAAGAAGAAGATGATGATGGAGTTTCATCGATGGAATCTAAATACGGCATGAACTATCACCAAGTTGAGTTTGCTCATGACGATGAAGAAAAAGAAGATGAAGCTCCGTTAAAGGAAGGAGCACAACTCAACATGACAGAATTAGATGAAGCATCAACTGACTCACAATTCGATCAAGTTAATGGAGAAGACGAACCAGATTCTGTTCTTGCAGAAAAGATAAGAGGGGAAGTAGAAGCTTTGCTGACCGAGTGTCGAATCGAGACGACAGAGTTTTCTGCTGTGAAGGAAATAGATGAGCAGGAAGAAGAAGAGGAAGCATCATCAACTGCCATCATTGAAGAGACGAAGCCTCAAATGGAAATGAGCCAACAGCATACTGAGCAGGCTATGGATGAACCAAAGATTGTATTAGTAGTCCATGAAGAAATAGAAGATAAAAAAGCCATGTCAAGTGAATCAGAATCAGAATCTGGCATGAACGATCACCAAACTGAACTTGCTTATGACAATGAAGCAAAAGAAGAAAACGAATCAGGACTCCATCAAACTCAACCTGGAATGAATGAGTGCTGCAGTGATGATGTTAGAGGTGAATCAATGCTTCAACAGATCTACAAAGGATCAGAGCTTTCTACCATGAAGGACATAAATGAAATGGAAGAAGTGTCATCAACTGGATCACAAGATATTGCAGGATCATCCGCGGAAGAAGCCGAAATGAGAGAGGAGGGTTCAGATAGCACCGGGGTTTCTTCCACGGAATCAAACGCAGATGCAATCTGGCCAGCAGAGGTAATCGAGCAAGAGAAAATTCTACAGGCAGTGGAGGTGGTGGCAGATACAGGTGACCAGTCGGAAACCTCGGCAGAAACCAAGAACATGATACACGTGGAAGAAGCAGAAGAAGAGCAGCAAAAGGAAATCATTCTGGTGAAACAGGTAACGGTGGATAACGTGATGGCAACAGAGCTGACCACAGACAAGGAGAAGTTGCCGATAATGGATTGGTTCTCCATGAATAGTCCTACAAGATTGTTTCTGCTGCTGGTGGCGATGGCATTATTCCTGGGGTTTCTTTCTTTCATCGACCATTTCATAAAACTTTCTTATCGGCTCTATCAGATCCTTTCCCCTGCCAGGGAGAATAGGCAGGAACCTTAAATTGTACTTTCGGTTCTGCAAACGAATGAAAGATGTCGCTCCAGTTTCAATTTAATGGCTTCCGTGGCTCTGATTTAAGGAGAATATAACATGTCCAGTGCAGAACTATCTTGGTAGTTTAATTCATCTCGATGCTATTTAATTATGTTTGTCACCAGCCACAAACCCAACCCACTGCAAGGCCAAACCTGGTGGCGTTAAACCAATGGAATTAACACATGATATCGTCTAAGAAAACTCACCAAAATTTTGTTAACATTTACTATGAGATGATAAAAGTACTCTCTGTATTAGTTGCAGGAAAACCCTTGGGCCCTACTAATGCAAATTGGTAATTGCTATTATTTGTTCTGGTGCTTGAGAATCCAAGGCAGAAACAACTAGGATGTAGTCATCACTCACATATTTGTAGGCACAAAATGAGGTATTGCAGGGGGGGAGACTATTAGGTGCACAGTGAAGAATGATACATAATCATAACAAATTAAATGTAAATGACCAATGAACTAAAGAATCAATATTCTACCACAGTATTAATTGACCAAAACATTTTTTATCATCAAAAGCAGGTAATACCACTACTCAAAACTGAAACTAGCATACAAACATATTCCAACTCCATAAAACAAACATGAAGAGAAACCCGAGAGACAGACGTGGAATAAAGGTTTCTCTCACTTTTTGCAAGAACTCATGGTTTGGAAAACAGAACAGAACAAAAGTTACAATCCATTAACCACTTCTACATATTCTGCAACTAATGTCTTGGCATCATCATTATCCCTAACTACTTAGCTTTCTTGGGAGCCCTGCACCAGAAAGATACCACAATTAGTTTGTGTACAAATCCTAAACAGCTTTCATATTAGTGCAAAGGAAAAAGAACCCCCTACACAGGTTGTGCAGCAGATACACGGTCTCCAGGCCCCTGTTTGCATACAGCACCAACACAACACAGAGACAATGAGAACAGGTCGAAGTGTACATGCATTTATTGTCAACAAACTAAAAACAAAAGCAGCATTGACTACAAGTGCCTGCTAACAAACAATTCGAAGCAACAATGATGAACAGAATACTGAGTCACCCACGCTAAAACTGACAACACTTTCAATAGAATCATTTGCAGAATATATAATTGGCAATCAAACAAATAAAATAGCAACACACCCTATTTTCCATTACATAATCATTGGATAAGTGTTTTGGCCTACAACTTTGAAAAGAAGGCTTAACATTAATCTGTGGCTACAGTTCAGTATGAAAAGAATAATATTAGGGGTGAAGACTAACTGTTTCCTCCCTATCTAGCTACAGTAGTCATTCTAATTTGAACATCAAGAAAAATGCTTTTATGGCCTGGAAGTTGATGTTGGTTAATCACAGGAGACAAGAATGATAGTAGTGCAAAATGGATAGAATAATCTTCCAAATCCTTGCCCATTAAGAATCAGAATTAATAAACCAAAGCAGTTGAAATGGCAGCATGATTAGCAAAAGAACCGATGTAAGCTGCATGTCATAAAATAAGGTAAACACAAGAAAACCATTATCGGACCTGAGCCAGGCGTTCCTCTCTCCTAGCAATCTTCCTTTCTCTGCTAGCCTTGCTCTTGGCTCGTTTAGCTTCAAACTGGTCAGATAAGGTCTTCTCTCTTGCCTTTTCAGCTTTGGATTTATGAATACTTTCCATCAGCACCCTCTTGTTCTTAAAAACATTACCTTTGACTTTCATGTACATGTCATGGTACATGTGCTTGTCAATCTTCTTTGATTCACGATACTTCCGCAGCAACCGTCTAAGAACTCGCATCCTTCGCATCCAAAGTACCTTAGTTGGAAGTCTAGCTTCTCTTGTGCCCCTGCGCTTTCCTGTAACAAAGAACATTCATTTAAAAAAGAAAAGCTAAATAATGATGGACTAGAATGAAAATTAATACCATATCCAGAATGTCGCCCTTTTCTCTTTGCTTCCAGTGCCCTCCTTGCACGAGACCGTGAGTGAATCTTGGTTGGCTTCCTGATGATAAAACCATCCTTCACAAGCTTTCTAACATTTTGGCCTGCATTGCAAAACCATCACATTTCATCAGTGACAATAAGTATCAAGAAAGTTCTTATGCAGAAGGAAAAGATTTATTATATGCAATTAGCTAATCATCAAGATAAATTAAAGCTTTAATAAATTCATCTTGTAAGACCAAAAGTTCAATCCTCCTTTCCCTGACCAATGATGTTTGGACAGGGAGAAATGAAAACAGTTGGGGTTGCTTCTCCAAGTTCATATCTCATGGTACATATATTGCCTACCATCTACAACCACTAACGCCATATCCCGATCAGTTGTTTCTCCGGCCACAGTTTTCTTTTCACATCCCAATCCCTTTCTTGAGAATCATATTCTCCTCATGAAACCAAAACTTGCAGAATTCTGGGTTCAAGTAGACTAGGATTCAGATTGAGTCCTGTCATGACCAAGGTCGACTAGTGTTATCAATTTTAGCTGAATAAAACGGCATACCACAAAATTGAAAAATGAAACAGCCTTCAAAGAAGCATTCTGGTGGCAATATCATACAGATAATTTGAAGAGAAATTTATTTTAAAAAATCATCAATAATAGATAATAAAATTTATTTTTACAGAAAATAATGTTATTGAAGTGAGTGATGTTCATATTCATTCTCAGGTCGATCAGGTTAAAAGCAATCAAATCATGTCAAAAGCATGATAGACATGCCAACTTCGATGCCAAACTTGATCAGACCACTTTATTAAACAGGTTGAACAACTAATGGATTTAGCTTTTTATTCTGTTGATTAAATTAGTTTGATTTGGTCTTCTTCAAATGTTTAGTTATGTTGTGCGCATTTCACCAAGGAGACTATTGTTCCATCACCATCTGTTAGGACTCTAGCTAGGAGAGTCCTAATTGAGAGGGACATTGATGTAAAACCTACTTAAGTCGACCCCTATTAAAGAGATGAAGAGACCGGCTAGGGTTAGGAGATTGCTTCTTAGAGATGAATTAAGAGTTGTAAAGGAATAGGAGTCTTGAGTAGAAGTCCTATTAGGAGTTGGTTAGAAGTAGGAGTCTTGTGTAGGAGTCCTATTATGAGTTAAGGTTTAGAAATCCTATAAATAGCCATGTATTCCTCCTTTTTTGATAAGCAATAGATGAATCTTTTCTGCAGCCTTTGAGCAGCAACTTGGAGGGAGAAACCCCTATAGAGTTCCAAGGAGGCCGATCCCCTAAAGAGATCAACCCCAAGTTTAGAATCTGCAAGGGTTCTATCACCTGGTATCAGGGCAGCGTTCTTGGCGTCTCGCTGCCCTTCCACAACCATCCATCAACCCTCCACAACCACCCAAAGCAATTCCCACAATTGCTTAAGAGATCGTTGCCAAATTCCACCGTCATCTCCACCACCACGGATCATCCTTTGATCTCCCCGTGAATTGCAATAGGTTTTGGTTTTCTACCTTACTGCAGCTGCAATTTAGTTATCCTTATTTGAAAATCCCAAAAAAATTATTCCTATATTGCTGCATAAACTTTTTGTCATAAAGTTTTCATCTCTACGACGAAAGATACATTGCAAAATTCCAACCGTATAACACCGTCTGTTTGATCTTGCTACTGTGTTTTTTCTATCCAAATTTCTACGAAATTTTTATGACATCTTTGACACTTCCTGACAGTGGATTTCCCTTTGGTTTCATCGAAAAATTTTCAATATAAACTACTGATCTTTTATGTCCAATCTGCTACACTAGAAAATCTATGCTGCAGAAAATTTCAGCTGCATATTGTTGTCTTAACCCATCTATTTGCAATCTTTTTTGAATGAAATTTCTTATACACTTCATAGATCATCTTGGCTTCCATCTAAGATTGATTTATTGAGAAATTCATCTCTAAAAACGATTTTGTGTTGCTGCAAATTTTCGTCGTAAACCGTTGAAATTTTTCGACGAGAATTCTGCAATCGCAACTTGCATCAATTTCCTTGCTGTTATACTGCCGAAATTTTCTTGATTAAATTAGACATCCTTGCTGTCATATAAACTGTGATTTTTTTTATCAATTCCCTCCTTAATTCTCTCAAGTTTTTGGTGGAAATTACGTTGAGAAACCTTTGTTTCTTCGACGACAATTCTACTCTTACAAGACAGCACATACTTGCTGTAACTTCCACTTATTTCTATCAAACCTTTGCTACCATCTACCACAGATCCAAAACTTTCATCCACAGTCCTAAAACCCCACTAAACCACACCCTTAAACTGCACCCAAAACAGCCACAAAACAAGCCTAAATCGCAGCCTACATCTACCAATCCACCAACCCTTTCGACCATCACCTCTCTCAACCTATACACGCCTTTAACCCGACAACAAAAGAGAGATCTTAACATCATAGATTTGGGGGCATATACTATGGCATCTAAGGAGGCAATCAATGCTAAATTCGAAGCCTTGGAGACGCAAATGGATGATAAGATTCGGACGCTCTTTACCGAACTCAGATTGGGCCAACCACTAAGCCCGAAGAAATCATATCAAGGAGAGAGCTTTACCCAATCGCACCAAGCCCGAAGAGATGACTTACAAGGGAGGGGAGGCTCTATGACCAACCATAACTATCCATGCATGAGAGTGGACTTCCCTAGATGGGAAGAAAGAGACCCGATTGGTTGGATCTCGCGCGCGGAGCGATATTTTTAGTACTACAAAACCGCGGATGCATCTATGGTGAAAATTGCAGCTATACATCTTGAAGGGGATACTATACAGTGGTTTGACTGATTTGAACATACTTATGGAGTCCTTTCATGGCGACAATTCAAAGAAGGACTCTCGATGCGCTTCGGACCAACCGACATGAGAATATTGATGAGACAACTAGCAAAGATCCGACAAAACCTCCACCATTCAGAGTACCAAAACCAGGTTTGAAAGGTTATCTAATCAAACTCATGATTGATCTCAAAAAAAACTATTGAGGACCTTCATTGAGGGCTTGAAGCCAGGAGATCGAGGAGAAGTTAAAGCGACAACCAGATAACGCTTATGGCAGCCATCTCTTTTCGCGACGACATCAAAAGGAGCAATTGAACCATGAAGCTCGAAGGACTAAGGTCGCTCCTCAACCAAGTAATATTGAAGCTCGAGCCCCCCCTACTATCGACCAAGTCCCTACAAGAAGAGGTTAACAAGAGAAGAGCCGGGAGCGATATCATGAAGGGGTTATGTTGGCATTGTGACGAGCCGTGGGAGCCGTGAGCATCGGCCGGTGGTAAAGGGAGACTTCTTATGATTGAACCAAAGAAGAAGAGGTCATTGAACATCGGAAGAGAGCCTTAAACATGAAGAAAAAGATCACGAGAAGAAGAGCCACAACCAAACCGAAATTACGGTACATGCACTAGCCGGGCTACTCAAACCCCCAAACGATGAAAATTGGAGGTCTTCTCAAACAACAACCGATCACTATTCTCATCGACACAGGCAAGATTAATAACTTTCTAAACATGAAGGTTCTTGTCCGGATGGCCTTACCTATCGAGAATTGCAGCAGGTTTGATGTTAAGGTTGCTGATGGATGGATTTTGAAGTATGATCGTAGGCGCCCACAAGTGAAACTATTGCTGATCATGAGGCCTTACCAAGAAATAATTGCATATTTCTTCCTTCTCCCCCTTGATGATCATGAGGCCATGCTCATACTTAAATGATTGACGACATTAGGTGATATTTCTTGGAATTTTATGCAACTAATTATGAAATTTTACAAAGAAGGAGAAACGGTGATCTTGAGCGGAAATGTGGGGGATAATGAACGACGATTTGCACACAACAAATGGAGAAGGTTTTGCATAAAGCATGCAGCAGATTTTTGATACAACTTGAGCAGAAAACTAAGGGAGAGCCAATAGAATTTGAAGATTCAAACCTACTTCCTTTGCTTGCTGAATTTTCAGATATATTTAACAAACCGTACAACCTACCTCTTACTCGTCGGCATGATCATTATATAATGATTCTTTCAGGCAAACCTCCAGCAAATACTCGATCATATCAATATCTACAACTCCAAAAGGATGAAATAGAAAGGATTGTAAAAGAGATGCTCGAAACAAGAGTTATTCGGCCAAGTTGCAACCTCTACTCTTCACCGGTGCTACTTGTACGCAAGAAGGACGGAACATGGCGAATATGCGTTGATTACCGAGCTCTCAATGGCATAACCATCGAGGACAAATACCTTATTCCAATAGCAGATGAATTGCTAGATGAAAGGGAGCACAAATCTTCATAAAGTTGGACCTTTGATCCAAGTATCATCAAATATGAGTGTGCGAAGAAGACATACCGAAAACCACCTTTTGAACACACAACAACCACTACGAATTTTTGCTTTCTTTAACAGAAGGTGAAATATCTTGGGCATAGCATATCAGACGAAGGTGTGACAATGGACCCCTTCAAAATTGAAGCAATGCAAAACTGGCCTACCCCGAGAAACATAAAATTGCTACATGGCTTTCTGGATTTAACATGCTACTACCGCAAGTTCATGAAAAACTATGGAAAGATCAATGCACCACTTACTTCCTTACTGGAAAAAGATGTCTACCAATGGTTGGACAGAGCCTCCGCTTCCTTCAACAACTTAAGGCAACCATGATGACAACGCCGATGCTAACACTACCAAATTTCAACCGACCCTTCATTATCGAGGCCGACACATCTGAAGTCGGAATTTGAGCCATTCTCATGCAAGATGGTCGACCACTTGCATACACTAGCAAGACATTATCTCCCTCCCATCAAAATAAGTCAATATATGATAAGGAGATGCTCGCCATTGTGCGCGCAGCAACGAGGTGGAGACCCTACTTGATTGGTCGACGATTTCAAATTAAAACCGACCATAAAAGCCTCAAGTACTTTTTGGAGCGAAAGATATCATTCCCTGAGCAGCAAAAATGGGTAACAAAACTTCTTGGATTTGATTATGAAATAACTTACAAAAAGGGGAAAGAGAATATTCTTGTAGATGCGCTTTCGCAGCTACCCGAGCAAGCTGAAGTTTCGACCGTTTCACTTCCGACCAGCAACTTCCTTGAGGATATTAAGATGGAATGCCAGGAAGATTCAGAGACTAGTAAGATTATAAAAAATTTGGAGGAAGCACCAAGCTCCGTGGCTCATTACAATTGGGACTCAAAAAAAATTATACTATAAGGGATGCATTGTGCTTATGATAAATTCTACTTGCATCTTCATGAGCAGATTTTGGACAAAGTTATTCCATATGCAGGGTACTAAATTGAAAATGAGTACGACATATCACCCACAAATCAACGGCCAGACAAAAGTTGTAAATAGGTGCTTGGAGACAGCCCAAAGTCATCCACCAAATATGACTATCCAAGGAGAACTCCAGACCCAGCCAAGTGCCATTATTGATCGACGGATTGTGACTCGACAACGACGACCCACTACTAAAGTGCTAATACAGTGGGTGAACCTACCAACAGAAGATGTCACTTGGGAGAACTATGACGACTTGAAGATTAAATTCCCAAAATTCATGAATCGTCAGCCTCGAGGACAAGGCTGATTTGAAGAGGGCGGGTCTGTTAGGACTCTAGCTAGGAGAGTCCTAATTGAGAGGGACATTCATGTAAAACCTACCTAAGCCGACCCCTATTAAAGAGGTGAAGAGGCCGGCTAGGGTTAGGAGGTTGCTTCTTAGAGATGAATTAAAAGTTGTAAAGGAATAGGAGTCTTGAGTAGAAGTTCTATTAGGAGTTGGTTAGAAGTAGGAGTCTTGAGTAGGAGTCCTATTATGAGTTAGGGTTTAGAAACCCTATAAATAGCCATGTATTCCTCCTCTTTTGATAAGCAATAGATGAATCTTTTCTGCAACCTTTGAGCAGCAACTTGGAGGGAGGAACCCCTATAGAGTTCCAAGGAGACCGATCCCCTAAAGAGATCAACCCAAGTTTAGAATCTGCAAGGGTTCTATCATCACCATCCCCCTACCTTATGGAATATCAGTGGTACAGATTTTAGTAGACCACAGAGAAATGACGTTTGTTGCCACACTACTCAAATCAATACTCAATATTCGGTATCAGATAAATCCATTATACAGTGGTTATAATAATTTCCTATCACCTAACTTAGATATTGAAACAACTTTACAACAGTACTAAACCGTCAACAAAGACGGTATGTATGAAGATGTCTCAAAGCTCACACGATGACGAATTGGAAGCAGCATCAGGAGAATAAGCTACGCTAAATAGGTAAACTAATAATGATACTCACAACACAAGTGGCACACACAGCATGAAAGACAATAGACAGAAACCATTTTCGACTGCGATCGTAGAAAAAAAACAAGCTAGTGAACATGCAACGCTAAGACCAAAAAGCAAAGGATTGCCAGAGCAATAATAACACAAAATAGTTCGAAAACACAGGTCCTCGAACAACATATATCCTCTATGTTCAAGCATAAAAGACGAAAAGGACGACCCAGAACAGAGAACCTATTAACGGGCGAACGTTCACAGAACCAAATAAAATTCGCCACGAACAAAAGCAACGCTTAGAATAACACGGGAGTATCATTGTGATCTCGACAGGATCATTCGAGCAAGAACTCGGAAACGCGCGGCTGGTCTCAGATCGAGGCAAAAAGAAGCAAGAACAAGGTCGATAGCCGAGAATTAAGAGAGCACGATAACGGTCACAAATCGGAAGTGGAGGAGGACGCCTTACGGGAGTTGGCCATGGAGATCTCGTTGACCTCATTGGGGTCGAGCCACACCTTCCCCCTCCCACACTTGAGGACGCTCGCGGCGAGCCGCTTCTGGAGCTTCAGCGACACCATCTCTCGCCTCTCCGCTCCTCTCCTCTCCCGCTGTGGGAACACGAACCGAGTCCGGGAGCTAGAAGGCGGACGCGGACCAGCTATTTGAACGTCCCTCCGCTAGGGTTCCACGAGGGCAAGATCGGCATAACCCATCACAATTTAACCCGATCGAGTTCGGTCTAATACATTCCGGCCCACATTGAACCATCATAATCTGATTTTTCTAATTCTTAATTTTAAGAATTTTCTTATTAAAATGACGCATGATTTTAGAAGCCATGATTTTAATCATATACGGCTATGATGAATATTCAATGAATCATGTTTGATTTGAAGAATCCGAGATATATCTATGATATAACCGGTGTCATTACTATGTCCTACTGTGATGTTCGAGATAGTAGAAAACACTTGCTATAATTTGATCATGACACTTTCTTTTATACTCATTATTGTAAAGTTTTTATAGGTACCAGATTAATCGTGAAAGATTATTATTATATGATTATTACTCTTTTTCTCTTATTTTCGTGAGTACAAATATGTCAAAAGGAATTATTATTTTAATTATTTTTTTACCATTTTTAGAGCATTTAATACTTAATTTGACCCCTTTTACATTATCTTAAACCTTTTTTTTTACTCTTTTATTTTGTATTATATTTATGTTTGTATGAACAGTAGTATTAATGGTCAAAAGTATTTTTATATATAATGTATTATGTCAACACGATGATTCGTATTATCTGAGAAAAAATTAATAACATATGAGTTAATCCAACATGGTTCAAGCATAATGATATGTACCAAGATAAGATTAGAGAGTTTTACTCGATCCCTTGATACTTAAGCTAACCTTGAGGTGAGACAATCTACAAATTGATCAGTGCATTTAGGACAATAATAAGATTTCAAGTCAGTATTATCAAAGCTCACCATGCTCCTTAGCTTGGAAGGCTATAATCAATGCGACCTTCATGAATGAAGTGGTGATAAGTACCTCTAACTTGTGGGTCAGGTTTTACTCATTGTGATCACTCCTTGGCTATCCCTTGAGCATCACTATTATATCATAGTCTGATCGTATGTGATGCTAGGAGTGTCATCTCCTAGTGGGTTATAGAGATCGACAACGTTGATGATGAAGTGGAGGAGCTAAAGAAGGAGAAGGGCGACTTGGTCCTCACCATCAAGCTTGAGGCTCGGGTGGCTGAGCTGAAGGCAAAGCTAAACGAAGCCTGATAGCATATCTCTAGCCAGGGTGAGTAGTTGAAGACTATTTGGGGCCATAATTATTAGATGAAGAATGAGCTACTTTGTCTAAGTTGGGGAGCTCAACTCCATGAGGATCTACAACATCGAGCTCCTCAGTTATGTCATGAGTTGAATAAGCATATCATGGGGCTAAACAAGTAAGTGGCGTGTTGAAAGGCTAGATTGTGTCCTTACAAGAGGAGCTCGAGGTCGAGAGAACCTTGGCACTAAGGCATCGAGAAAAAATTGTCATGTCATATAAGCCTTCCTTGGGTTCAAGAAAGATGTGGAGATGTCGGGGACCTCCTCCTATCAATTCAAATACTTCATCATGCTAGGTTCTCAAGTTTGATTATGCCAAGATGAAGCTCGAGGAGGATCCCTTCATCTACTACCTTGAGGGCTCAACTATGCCAATGGCCACGTTGAATAATAAGACAATCTTAATATAGAAGACTATATTAAACGAATATTCTCCTAACTCAATCTTGGGTATCATTTGGGAAGTCTATAGTGTTATGATTGTTGAATCTTGAATTTTGATGATGAAACTAATCAATATGTGTTTATGTTTTAATCTGCATTTTGAGTGACGCATGATGCTTCGATCAGAATGAGACAATTAAAGCAGAAAAATCATGTTGAGCCAGAGGAACATGTAAGAAGATTGGACGTCAGGCCGGTGGATCGGTCGACGTATTGACAAAAGCCTTCGAACCATGGATTCGGGCATCGGCCAAGAAGAGCGAAAATTGCACCAAGGATATCGGAGTTGCGGAGTCAACTGGCCGATCGGGCAATAGGCCGCAGGAGAGGACGATGCACCGAAGAATTAGACGAAGCGTTGAGGGACCAATGACATGTTAGACAACTTGATTAGATGCTTAGGATTAATTGTTTAGATCGAAGTATGTTTTACATATGTAGGATTAACTACGATAGCATGAAGACATAAAGCAAGTCTACCGGAGTCAAGTTCGATGAGTGTTCGAGAGTCCGCCGAAAGTCCGAAGAATCGTTAGAAGTGATGTCAGAATCAATCGATAAGGAATCAGGGCCTTGCCGAAGTTTTCAGAAGTCCACCGAAGAGATCATCGGAGGTTCACGGAGATCACCGAGAAGGTTCGGCTACTTACCAAAGACTCGCTGAACTCGCCACAAGACCGAGAGCCTACTAGGAGTCTACCGGAAGAAATCCAATGGTATATTGGAAGTCCGCCGGAAAGCTCGCCGGAAGGAAACTCGACGTTGCCGGTTAAAAACCTTCTTAGGACTATGTCTTAATTTCGTAGTTCATATGTAATTAGGGTTAGGATTAAGAGTTAATCCTATAACCTGGTTAGGGGCCAACTAGGCCCTAATATAGACTGGTTTGGGCCAAATTAGGAGCCCAACCAGTGACCCGTAAGGTCGGGCAGTGGCACCGCCCAAAACCCGAGAGGTCTAGCAGTGGCACCGCTAGTACACTGTCAGTGTCAGACACTGATAGGCGATGGCACCGCTAGCATTGGGAAACCCAAAAACAATTCAAATTTGGAGCCCAAATTTAAATCCTCTTGGGGCCTATAAATACCCCTCAATTCTCAGCCGAGACAACACCTTTTTTATGAAGTTAAAAAGTGAGAAAAAGTCTAGCAAAGTCTTGTTTTTAATAGCTTAAGTGTTTACCTCCCTCTTTCTCTTTTGGAAAAATCTGTATGAGTGTAAACCACTTGTAAGAAGGTTGTAAGAGGGGTATTTGGTCCTTGCCCTACAAAATGATTTGCTAGTGGAAGTTGGAAGCCTCATCGAAGAAGGCTTTAAAAGTGGTGTAGGTCATTTGATCGAACCATTATACATCGTGGTGTTCTATGAATGTGTAAGTGTTTAAATTTCTGAATCATTTCTCTACTTAGCTGTAAATAATTTAGTTTTCATCTCCCTACTCTTGACCACCTTTACTCGAGCTATTTTAGCTAAGTCATCCTTCTATTGAATCTCGTATTTTGATGATGAAACTAATTGATTGTGTTTAGATGTTTAACTATATTTTGAGTGAAGCAGGTCTACTCGATTAAGATTAGACAGTTGACGTAGGAGGAATTGATATTGCACCGGAGGAGATCACGTCAGGATATTAGACGGTAAAAGGCTTTGGACGTCAGGCATCAGGCCAAGGAGAGCGGAATTGCGCTAAGGATATTGGAGTTGCGGAGATCAACCGCCGATTGGGCAACAAGCCGCAAGAGAGGACGATGCGCTGAAGAATCGGACAAAGCGCCAACCAATGACGTGCCAGGCAACATAATGTCAATTCGCGTTGTAATAATTATCTAGATCGGAGTAGAGTTTTAGTTTGTGTGTGCAGGAATAACTATGATAGTGACAAAGACATAAAGCGAAACAAAGTGTCAGAGTCAAGCGCGAAGGATTCGTTGGGAGTTCGAGAGTTCGACGGAAGTCCGAAGGTTCGTCGGGAATGCTGCCGGAACTAGCCGAGAATGAGTAGGGAGCTTGCCGAAGGGTTTTTCGGAAGCTCGCCAGAAGGTTCGTGGGAAGTTTGCGGAGCTCGCCGAGAAAGATCGGAGCTTGTCGAAGAAGCTCGTTGGAACTCGCCAAGATCAAATCGTGAAGTTTAGGAGCTTGCCGGGAGTCCGTAGAATGGTTTCCGAGAGTTTATTGGAAGACTGCCGAAAGTTCGCCGTAAGCTCGCTGGAAGAAGTCTTGACTTGCAGACTTTGTAATAGCTTAGGAAATATCTTTAAATTCGTAGTTAGCATGTTAATTAGGGTTAGGATTAGGTGTTAATCCTATAACCCAAGTAGGGGCCAATTAGGCCCGAGTTCGGACTGGTTTGGGCCAAGTTTGGAGCCCAACCAGTGAGCTGAAATAGTGTAGGCAGTGGCACTACCTAGAACTCGAGAACCGAGTAGTGGCACCGCCCAGCACCCAAGAGGTCTGGCGGTGGCACCGCCAGTACACTGTCAGTGTAAGACACTGATAAGCGGTGGCACCGCCAGCCTCGAAAACCTAAGAGAATTCAAAATTTGGAGCCCAAATTTGAATCCTCTTGGGGCCTATAAATACCCCTTAATTCTCAGCAGAGAATACAACTTTTGCAAAGCAATAGATTGAGATAAGAGCCTTAGTAAAGTCCTAGCAAGTCTTGTTTTCAATTGCTTGAGTGTTCACCTCCTTCTTTCTCTTTGAAAATTTATAAGAGAGTGAACCACTTGTAAAAGGTTGTAAGAGGGGTATTTGTCCTCCCCCTTCAAAGTGATTTGCTAGTGGAAGTTGGGAGCCTCATCGAAGAAGGCTTCACAAGTGGATGTAGGTCGTATGGTCGAACCACTATAAATCGGTTTGCATTTATCTTATTGTCATTTATATTACTGCAAACCATCTTCACTTTGATGCTCTACTTCTTTGTCTCCTTCTTACGTATGCTTTCAAGTTAAAACACAATTAAAACAGTTTCAAACGAAATGTTGCTTTTATCGTACGAAGTTTCCGAAAGTGTTTAAATCATCGAAAGTTTATCATACTTTACCGCTGCACTTATTCACCCCCCCCTCTTAGTGCCACTCCGATCCTAACAATTGGTATCAGAGCCACGGTTTTCTACTTTGGTTTAACACCCAAATAGAATTGGCTCTTTACGGCTTTCAAGAGGGTCACTCTCTCATTCGTCCTCTCTTTTTCAATGGGGCGGACTACACTTATTGGAAAACTCGAATGAGAGTTTTCTTACTTTCTTTGGATTTGAATTTATGGCACATAGTTGAAAATGGATTTGAAATGTCTTCTCTTCCAATGAACCATTGGAATGATTTGGAGAAGAAGATGTTTTCTTTAAACGCAAAGGCAATGAATGCCTTATTTTGCGCTTTGGACAAAAATGAGTTCAATCGGATTTCTACATACGAAACGGCTTTTGATATTTGGCGAACACTTGAAATCACGCACGAGGGAACTAGTAGAGTTAAAGACTCGAAAGTTAACATTTTATTACATGATTTTGAGCTTTTTCGAATGCAACCAAGCGAGACTATAGGCGACATGTACACCCGTTTCACGGATATCGTCAATAATCTAAGAGTTCTTGGTAAATCTTTTTCGAATTTTGATCTCATAAGCAAGATCTTAAGATCCCTTCCAAAAATGTGGGATCCTAAAATAACCACAATACAAGAAACAAAAGATTTAATTATTTTTCCACTTGAAGAACTAATTGGTTCGTAGATGACATATGAAATGGTGCACAATACACATGATGAACAAAATCACCTTACAGGAAGGATTTGGAACTCCGGACAAATGAATACCACTTGAGCGATGATTCAAGTGATGAGGACAATGATGAATTTGAACTTCGAACACTAAATCTTAATAAGTTTATTAAATAAAAATCTAAAATAAACAATGAACTTGAATGGAGGAAGAGGCCAAAGAAAAGGAAGTCAACCAAGGATGAATCAAAAACTTCCAAAGATGAAATGGTGAATTGGACTTTGAAGAGCTTCGACTACAAGGTAAGTAACTCAACTCTCTTGAATTATTTTGAAATTACATAATACTTTTCATGAGTTATTTTTAATTTAGTTTAGGATTAATTATATGAAAATAAAAAAAACTAAAAATCATGCTTATCATTCTAGTAATTTTGAAAATAATTATGAAAATTGTATGTTTATGATAAACAAAATGATTTTGATTAAAAATGCCTTATGAAATATGATATCATGCCTAATAAATTTATTTTTTGAAGCTATGCATGATGATGATGAGTTTTGGGTAATTTATAGTTTATTGATTATTGATGATTTCCATAATGATCTTTTACGATTTATGGATTATCGATTTATACCATGATGAAAGTTGCTTTCGAAAATGATGCACGGCTTTTGTATGCAAACTAAGCATGAAAAGATAGATTGACCTAAAAAGAAAAATGTATGACTACAACAAATAACAAATGATTTTGGTTGAAAATATTTTATACTCAATGAAACCATCATTGATGAATATGCTTTATGTTTAATAGTTTCTTTGGCTTATATGCTCTATCATAATAAATATTTTAAAAATAAATGAAATCATGTTTGATTTGAAGTAATGCATAATGATCATGCTTAATAAATTTCGAAATTATGCATGATGAATCTTGTGATTTATGGATTATTGATTTTTACTATAATGAAAGTGCCTTATTAAGTAACAAATCTTACACTTTCGGTTTTAAACATGATATATATTTTTATTTGGCATAAATAAAACAAAATCATATGTTTTGAAACAACCGAAAAGAGGAAAACATTCTTGAAAATTATTTTGCTCAATCTTATTGATTTTGATGAATCCATTTGTATCATCTTTGTGAATCTCTTAGATTTTGATAATGATTTTGATGATTTAAATTTGAATATTTTTTTATCGAAATCACGATCTTGATCTCTTGAAATTTATAACATGAAATCCTTTATGAATCAAGATTTCTTACTCTTTATTCTCTTACATTTTGAGAAAATTTTCAATATGAATCATAAGTATTCTTATTCATGAATTGAAATCATTTTCTCCTACATTTCCTTTTGTGATTTACTAAAGAGAATATCCTTTTTGAAAATTCTTGACCTAAAATTTTATTTAAAAATCTCTTATTATTTGATCTCCTAAGATTTTCCTTTGATTATTTATGAGGAGGCTTTTCAAAAAGAAATCATGTCTTTTGGCATTCACATATTCTAATATTTTGTGGTATGATTTTTATGTATTCATGAAATGTTTATCTCATCACCCAATTATTTTCTCCTTGATATTCCTTATGTGATGATATGAATACATGAAATATTCATTAATTTGTTTTGATGAAAAGTCATCATGAATGGTAGGATGAAATTTGAAACATTTATGATTTGAAATTATGCATGCAATTGCTTTTTATTGTGATGATATATGCATATAATGTGTATCATGAATACTTTATTATCATACAAGAAAATAGTGATAAATATTTTGAAAATAAATGTTTGTATCATGTTAGATGATTTTACATTTTGTGCATGATGAGTTATAGTGATGATTGAAACAATGATTGAAATAATATGAATGATGATTTAGAATCATGCATAATGAGTTTATATGTTTTAAAAATATATATGATGATTTGGTATTATGTATGCAATACTTTAACGTATGATAATGACGCACGCAATGATGAAATATTCATGATAAAATTATTATTTTGATATTCATGACTTGAATCTTCCTTTCCTTTTGCCAATGACAAAGGGGGAGAAAGAGTTGCTAATGTGCTATCTTGAATTGATGTAAAGGGTCATCTCAAAAAGAAATTAGCTAGCTTGCACAAGTCAAGAAAATACAAAAACTTGCTTACTTTCTTGCACATCTAAAGAGAAGATGCAAATGTAACACTTGCCAAATTGTTTCTTTGCCTCATGTAAAACATTGTCCCTTGCTATGTTGGCATTTTGTTAAGGAAGCAAAAATGACACTTCTCAAAAGAGAAGAAAGTGCTTGCTTTCTTGAACATCTTTAATTTGCTAGCTAGTATAATATACAATTTGCTATCTTAAACATTACTAAGAAATGCTATCATGCACATCACAAAGAAAAGCAAATATGCTAACTTGCAAATCTTTAAAAATTGTTAGCTTGTAGAGAAGCAAACAGTTGCTATCTCAAGAAAAGCAAAAATGCTAAACTTGCACATCTTTAATTGCTACATTGCATGATGATAAAACTTGATATTATTATTTTTTTTTCATACAATGTATTGAACTTTTTATCTCTGAACACTTGATACTTGGAATATTTTAAAATGTGATCTTGATAAGAATGTTTCAAGTTGCTCTTTGTGCTATATCTTTTCAAATGAATCATGAGCCTTGATATCATATATTTCATAATATAGAAATAACAAGATTTCTTTGCCTTGTATGCCTTATGTGATGATTGTACATCAATTTGCTTTATTATAAATCTTGATCGTGAACTTGTTAAGAAGAATTTTAATGAACCATGAATCATATCTTTGGTATTCATGAATTGATCCTTATTGATATATTTCATGAATTCTTTGCATATTTAGCTTGTTGAATGATTGAAATTTTTAGCCATTGAGTCATCCCTTTCTTTTTTACTTTGATAAAGGGGGAGAAGGTTTTGCTAGCTTGTGCATTGAAAATGAAAGTAAACTTCCTAGCATGCTAAGGAAGTAAAACTTGTAAGCTTGCATATGGAAAGATCTTGCATATGGAAAGAAGCAAAAAGTGCAAAACTTAGAAAACTTGCAACAAAATTGCTCTTGCCATGCTTTGTATCAAAAATAGGTTGATATCCTTAAAAGCATCGTATTAAATTTTTTAGTGTATCGCAATGTATCACATGTATCGCAAATTAAAATTTTTGAGACTATTATCATATCATGTTCAACAATTGATATCTTTCATTGATATGATAAATTATCATCTCATGATGTATCGCATAATGATATCATGATTTGCGACTGTATCATATGATCCTTGGTGAATTTTCACATTGATATCCTTCATGAAATGATTTATTTGCATTATTGTCTTATATGCATCATGTGATGATTGAAATATTGATTGATGCAAAGTTGATGTAAAAGTCTAAATCATTGGTTCCTCTCCTTCATTTTGACATTGACAAAGGGGGAGAAAGTTATTGCTAGCTTGCACACTTGAATGAAGAATTTGCTAGCTCGATCATTGTAATGAAGAAATTTGCTATATCAAACATCATAAATATTGTTACTTGTAAAGAAAGGCAAAATACAATCTTGCACAAAAATTCAACTGTTGAATTGTCATGATTGAACTTAAGAATCTTGCTATGTTTTTGTGCTTATATGTTGTGATAAAAATCTAGCTTCATGTTGCAAAAACTTGCATATCTTTTAAAATAGCTAGAGTTACTTCTCCTTTTTGTTGATGACATAAGGGGAGAAGTATATTGATGACTTCATTTATTGAATTGAATATTTTATATATTTGCATGATGGTTTAAATATTTTTCATAACATGTGATGAATGTTGTTTAGATTTGGGATAATCCAAGTGTTCTATCAATGGTATATTGATAGGGGGAGTTTGGTTAAACTCCGGGGAGTTAAGGTTAACTCCGTTAGTCATCAATTAGTTGTCATCATAAAAAAGGGGGAGATTGTTGAATCTCGGATTTTGATGATGAAACTAATTGATTGTGTTTAGATGTTTAACTGCATTTTGAGTGATGCAGGTCTACTCGATTAGGATTAGATAGTTGATGCAGGAGGAATTGACGTTGCACCGGAGGAGATCACGTCAAGATATTGGACGGCAAAAGGCTTCGGACGTTGGGCATCGGGCCAAGGAGAGCGGAATTGCGCCAAGGATATCGGGGTTGTGGAGGTCAACCGCCGATTGGGCAACAAGCCACAAGAGAGGACGATGCGCTGAAGAATCAGATGAAGCGCCAACCAATGACGTGCCGGGCAACAGAATGTCAATTTGCGTTGTAATAATTGTCTAGATCGGAGTAGAGTTTTAGTTTGTGTGTGCAGGAATAACTACGATAATGACAAAGACATAAAGCGAAACAAAGTGTCGGAGTCAAGTGCGAAGGATTCGTTGGGAGTTCGAGAGTTCGACGGAAGTCTGAAGGTTCGTCAGGAATGTTGCCGGAACTAGCCGAGAATGAGTAGGGAGCTTGCCGAAGGGTTTTTCGGAAGCTCGCCGGAAGGTTCGTGGGAAGTTCGTGGAGCTCGCCGAAAAAGATCGGAGCTTGTCGAAGAAGCTCATTGGAACTCGCCAAGATCAAATCGTGAAGTTTAGGAGCTTGCTGGGAGTCCATAGAATGGTTTCCGAGAGTTTATCGGAAGACTACCGAAAGTTTGCCGGAAGAAGTCTTGACTTGTGGACTTTGTAATAGCTTAGGAAATGTCTTTAAATTCATAGTTAGTATGTTAATTAGGGTTAGGATTAGGTGTTAATCCTATAACACAAGTTGGGGCCAATTAGGCTCGAGTTCGGACTGGTTTGAGCCAAGTTTGGAGCCCTACTAGTGAGCTGAAATAGTGTAGGCGGTGGCACCGTCAGATTAGGTGGTGGCACCACCTAGAACTCGAGAATTGAGCGGTGGCACCGCCCAGCACCCGAGAGGTTCAGTTGTGGCACCGTTGGACTGGGCGGTGGCATCGCCAGTACACTGTCAGTGTCAGACACTGACAGGCGGTGGCATCGCCAGCCTTTGAAACCCAAGAGAATTCAAAATTTGGAGCCCAAATTTGAATCCTCTTGGGGCCTATAAATACCCCTCAATTCTCAGCAGAGAATACAACTTTTGCAAAGCAATAGATTGAGATAAGAGCCTTAGCAAAGTCTTAGCAAGTTTTGTTTTCAATTGCTCAAGTGTTCACCTCCTTCTTTCTCTTTGAAAATTTGTAAGAGAGTGAACCACTTGTAAAAGGTTGTAAGAGGGGTATTTGTCCTTTCCCTTCAAAGCAGTTAAAATCTAAAAGGTACTACTAATCTAGGATTATGGTATCCAAAATCTAAGAACTTTGAGCTAATTCCATATGCTAATGCGGATTTTACTGGATATGGATTAGATAAAAAAAGCACATCCGAAACATGTCAGTTTTTATGACACACTTGTTTCTTGGTCATCCAAGAAACAAAACTCGGTTACACTATCTACAACTGAATCAAAGCTTGTTTTTATGATTTTATTGTACTTCTCTTCTGGACTTAATGTATTTCTTGAATGGAGCTTTTATAAGCCTATATTATATCAAAGCTATTTCATATCCATGCACCATCAATTAATGATTTTTGATACATGGAATTAATTGACAAATGCATCTCTCATGGATTTATCTCTTGTAAATTTTTAAATTGAGAAATTGATTTGATATAATGATTCTTTCACATGAATTCCTTCTTGACGAAGGAAGAATTTTTTTTTAGATGAACACTTGCAAGGATTTAATTTCACATGTATATCTTGATCCTTGTGAAAAATGAAGCATGATTTAATGAAACTCTCTTATCATTTTTAACTTCAATTAAAGTTGGTTCTCAATGGTTTTTACCTTCTTTCCTTCTTCATGCAAAGTTTTGATGATAAGTAAAAGGAAAGAAGTTAATGAATGATATCATGTCATGAATGCTTGAAAATAATTGGTATGAATTTCTTTACAAGTTGAAAAATAACATGAATTTTTACCACAATTATATATGTTGTTGAATCGTTCTCCTTTTTGTTGATGACAAAGGGGGAGAAATATGTGGTAAATTAATGATAAATGTATGCAATTTCTCACTTGAAATGTTTGCATTATGATAAGATATCTAGAGCTTAATTTAAAATATTACAAATTGATATCTTATCATAGAATGAATTGCTATGATTGTTATCCTTCATATTTGAAATATAAGACTTGAAAATGGATGTCATGCCTTGACATCATTTTCAGAAAGTTACATCATGACAGGAATCATGATGGGTGTATTGATAAGTTTAAATGAACTTAACTTATCAATATGTCTCTTGAATTCAAAGGCTTTGAATTCAAGAATGACTTTTCTCAAGTATGACATATAGATAGGGGGAGTTAAGGTTAACTCCGTCATCAATTAATTGTCATCATAAAAAAAGGGGAGATTGTTGAATCTCGGATTTTGATGATGAAGTCAATTGTCATTTGTTTATCTAATCTATATATTGAGAAAAGTGTGCAGGATTAACTGCAATGGCAGTAAGACATGCAGCAGGTGTTATGCCGGAGTCAAGATCAAGATCACATTGGGAGTTCGAGAGTTCGTTGGAAGTCCATACGTTCGCCGGAAGTTCTGCGGGAACCAGCCAAGAAGACCAGGAGCTTACCATAGAAGCTCGTCGGAACTCGCCAAGAAGATCATTGCAAAGTCCTGGAGCTTGCCGGGAGTTCGTCGGAGCATCGCTGAGAATTCGTCGGATGTTCGCTGGAAGTACGTCGGAAGCTCGCCGAAAGAAGCGATTAACGCACCGGAACATGAATTGTAGTAATGATATCTTAATTGTCATAGTTAGAGTATAGATTAAGTTAGGATTGGGAGGTAATCCCACAAACTTAATTAGGGGCCAACTAGGCCCTTAACAGACCCAAATTGGGCCGAATGGAATAGCCCATTCGGCCCCTGAATTCCTGGCCGGTGGTGGCACTACTTGGGAGACTCAGTCTCCCAGGAATTCCGGGCGGTGGTATCAGCCCTATAAGGTGGTGTTACCATTGGCAGTTATTGCTGCCAACGGTGGTACCGCCCCTGTTAGGTGGTGGTACCGCCAAAGCTCGATCTTCGAGCGCTGTCAGGTCGTTGTACCACCTAGACTGAGTAGTAGTACTACCTAGTGTCAGATGATAGGTAGTAGTACCACCCAGTAATGGCGGTGGTACCACCAGGACCCTAGAAATCTGGGAATGAACACTTTTATGGTTTATTTTTGAACTCATTGAGGCCTATAAAAACCCCACCCTTTCCTGCATGAAATGGCAACGAAAACTTGACATTATCTTTAGTCTTTGAGGCCTTAAAGTGTTATAAAAGCTAGAGTTCTCCTCCTTATTTCTAATTGTTGAGATCATTCAAGAGAGGAGTGAAACTTGTAAGGGTTGTCTCCTAAGCCTGGCAAAAGAAGAAAAGCTGTAAAAGGGTGGTCGACCTTTGCCTATTAGAGGAAGGCCTCTAGTGGACGCTGATGACCTCGTCGGAGGAGGAAGCCGATAGTGGATGTAGGTTACGTTGACTGAACCACTCTAAAAATTCAGTTTGCATTTACTTTCAGCAACTTTCCTTTATAGCAAACTGCCTCTACTTACACTTTGACATAAACATTTTTTGAGATTGGCTTTAATCGTACGAAGACCTTACAAAATCGACGCTTTTCATTTCTACACTTTACTTTGCTGCAAATCACCTTAGTCTTTTCTTGCTCTTTCACGAAAGGTTTCAAGTTCAAAGTTCTTCCGAAAAGGATTGAGTTGAAACCATTCATTTTTAATCGACTTTAATTGAAATAAATTTATTGAAATCGTAAAAGTTTTCTGCTGCACTAATTCACCCCCCCCTCTTAGTGTGATCCTAATAGTTATGGCCTAGTTTGCCACCTCGCCTTTGTTCGTTTGCTCATCGCACTCATTTTGTCCCAAGTCACTTTGAGTGTTTTCTTCTTCTTTAACAACTTCTTTTTAAGTTCATTTTTATTCTTTAATTCTTATTTAATGAACTTTTTATATTTTATAGTAAGAAGTTTAAGTTCTTCATCACTTGAGCTTTTACTCGAGTGGTCTTCATTTATTCTAAGTGTCAAATCCTTCCTGTTCTTTGAAAGGTTATTCTCATGTTCGTTTTGTGCCATACAACTCATTTCATAGGTCATTAAAGACCTAATAAGTTCTTTGAGAGGAAAAATATTCAAATTCTTTGATTCTTGTATTGTCGTTACTTTTGAATCCCAATTTTTGGAAAGTGATCATAAAACTTTACTCATAAGTTCAAGATTTGAAAAAATTTTACCAATAGCTTTTAGACTATTAACGACATCCGTAAAACGAGTATACATATCTCCAATAGTCTCACTTGGTTTCATTTGAAATAGTTCAAAATCATGTATCAAAATATTTATTTTAGAGTTTTTAACTCTACTAGTGCCTTCGTATGTGATTTCAAGAGTATTCTAAATCTCAAAAGTCATTTCACAAGTCGAAATATGATTAAACTCATTTTTATCCAAAGCATAAAATAAAGCATTCATAGCTTTTGTATTTAAAGAGAAAGTCTTCTTCACCAAATCATTCTAATCATTCATTGGAAGAGAATACTTTTGAAATCCGTTTTCGATAATATTCCATAAATCAAGATTCAACGAAAGCAAGAAAACTCTCATCCGAGGTTTTCAATAAGTGCAGTCCATCCCATTGAACATAAGAGGATGAACGATAGAAAAACCCTCTTGAAATCTAAAAAGAGTCATTTCTCTTGGGTGTTAAACCAAATAAGAAATAACGTGGCTCTGATCCTAACTATTAGGAACGCAATGGGCAGGGGGGGGGGGTGAATTTGTGCAGCAAATAAAAACGTCGGTTTAAAGAAAACTTCGTACGGTAAAAATCGATTTCGACGAAAATCATTTCGGAGAGATGTTAACTTAAAAAAATTTTCATAAGGTAGTGAAAGCAGTAGGAAAGTTAAGTAGTTTGCAGTAAATATAAATTACTCAAATATAAATGCAAACCATTTTATAGTGATTCGGTCATCGTGACCTACATCCACTTCACTGATTCCTCTTTAGTCGAGGCCACCGACATCCACTAATGATCTTTTTTTAATAGGCGAAGATCAACTATCCTTTTACAACCCTGTTCTCCTTTTCATAGGTTTAAGAGATAACCTTTTACAAGCTCTCACTCCTCCCTAAATAGAATTCTAAACTTAAAACTAGATGAGAGATCTCTCAAGTAACTGTTACAATGTTTTTCCACTTTTAAGCTCTTTGTGCTTATGTATGTTAACCAGGGATGAGAGGGGTATTTATAGGCCTCAAGAGGATTCAAACTTGGAGCCTAAAAAAATCTCATCCCTGATTTTCGGGGTACTAACGGTACCACCGCCTATGCTGGGCGGTACCACCACTTGCAGCACTAACATTGGATGGTACCACCACCTAGTCTGGCAGTACCACCGCCAGTCTGGTAGTACCACCGCCTGGGAGATTATGTCTGGGTGATACCACCACCCAGACTAGCGGTACCACCGCCTGACAGTCTCGGAGATAGAGTCTGGGCGGTACCACTGCCTGACATAGTCTCGAAGACTATGCCGTGATGGTGCCACCTGTTGGGTTACTATTTAGGCCTTTCACTTGGCCCAACACAATCCATCCATGGGCCCAATTGGCCCATAATTGGGTTGGCCTAATTCCAATCTCAATTATGTTCTAACTATGAAATTTAAGTCATACGCTAAGTAAATCGGGTCTGGTTAGTCTAGGTTTCTTCCGGCGAGCTTCAGGTGATCTTCCGGCAAACTTCCGACGATCTCTTGGCAATGTTGCAACAGACTCCCAACAAGCACTTGGAATTCATGATGATCTTCTTGGCGAGTTCTGATAAGCTTCTGTTGTTGGGAAATCTTGGGGGCAACATCACATGCGTAGCGGAAGAACAAGAAAAACAAAATCCCCGATTCCCAAAGAGATGTTCGTCGTCGTGCGAAGATTGGTGCACAAAATCCGCGAAATTGAAAAACTACGTATAGAGTAGATTGTGTTACCTAGGGAGATCGTATATCTCTGTTTCCTTGCAGATCTTTAGGAGAGGGTGAACGAGGTCAAGCGTCCTCCTCTCTAGAGGTGATCCACATAGCAGGGCTGCAACAATGCTCCTCAAAACTCCAAGCCTGCTCTGAGGCGGAGAGGGGAAGGAGAATAGGAGAGGCAAGCAAAGGCTCTAGCCTATGAGGCTCTGAATCCTTCCTATTTATTGAGGCCCCTTGTCAAACCCTAATGGATCCCCCCTAGTGGGTATTTGATCTGCATCTAATAACCCAAGCCTTTTAGATTGGTGGATCTCTATCCAATAATCTCTCATGGGCTCTTATTGGATCTCGTCCATAGGATCCAATAATTCAGGGGCTTATTGGATATCCAATAAGACAAGGGCTCCGTCGGATATCTCATATTCGAACCTCTACTCATCGCAATGCCTACCATATGTGTGTGACCCTCTAGGCCCAATATTGAGCTGGCCGTGAGTTATACCTGTCGGAACTCCTTCTAACTCTGTAAATTATTATCTCTGAAATAATTCACTCGACTCATCAACTACTGATGTACTAGACCACTACGTCATAGTCCCTAGACGATATAGGGGAATCCAATCCATTGAACCTATCTGTCCTCAGTTACCGTATACCTATAGTCCCTCATCTATCTAATGTCCCAAAGAGCGTATATCGAGCATGGTGCTGTCAGACCCATACGGTTTCTACTCGAGTCTCGCTCTAATCGGATTCTCCTGGAGAACTCTTTCTCTCTCAACCCGAATGACCCTAGCCATGGATTTGTCTGAGTAAAAACACATGGGATATTCCTCTCATGATGCCGAGAGTGGATGATCCTCTATCGACACTCAATAGCCCCCGTAAGGTCGACTACCATTCCTAATGACCAGTTGTACTAGATCTGGGACAACCAAACCTATAAGTCTGGTATCAAAGAGTGGAGCACTCATACACTACATCCTTGGTGTCTCAAGTCTAAGGACCAGATACACCACTAGGACTACAGAATCATTGTCTGACAATAAGGCATCATCAACCATCCAGCATTCCATAAGCGGATCAATTAGTGAACTCATTCTCCAATGAGCACCTGTACTCTATCTCTAGTGTTCCTACAAGAGCAGCTATGAGACCAGCTACATCCATCATATGGACGGGTATACAGTACACTAGTCTATTTGGTTATCACGATGTCTCTCTCGAGTAACCTATGACCGGGATTATTTAGGATCTGTGTTTAAAGGTGAATCGATCTCATTATTATGATCTCATCACGATCTGATTCCCATTGCACAAATCCAAAGACATTACAATATATATATATATATATGCATATATGCAATAGTTATAAAGTGATATATGCCAAAATATAATAAGCAAAAGGATTCTGTATCAAGTCACACGTGCCATCACTCACGTGATTGGCTTGCTGGGTACCTATGACTAACAATCTCCCACTTGACCTAAAGCCAATCAACTATGTGTCTGATCCCCATCAGACCCCTGTGATGCTCAAAGATAATCTGAGACAACGACTTTATCAGTGGATCTGTAATGTTATTTTCGGATGGAACTCTTTCCACTGCTACATCTCCTCAAGTTATGATCTCTCTGATAAGGTGGAACCTCCTCAGAACATACTTAGATTTTTTATGAGACCTAGGTTCCTTCGCTTGAGCAATCGCCCCGTTGTTGTCACAATATAAGGAGATCAGCTCCTCGCTACCCGACACGACTCCCAAATCTGTGATGAACTTCTTCAACCAGACTCCCTCCTTTGCTACATCTGATGCAGCAATGTACTCTGCCTCTATAGTCGAGCCAGTAGTAGTATCTTGCTTGGAACTCTTCTAGCACACTGCTCCTCCATTCAAGGTGTACACATACCCTGAATTCGACTTGCTATCATCGACATCAGACTGAAAACTTGAGTCCGTGTAGCCTTCAACCTTAAGGCCATTACCTCCATATACTAGTAAAAGATCCTTAGTCCTTCTCAAGTACTTAAGGATACACTTTACTGCTTTCTAGTGCTCCAAGCCTGGATCCGCCTGATACCTACTCGTGACACTCAGAGCATGCACTATATCAGGCCTAGTACATAGCATGGCATACATGATAGACCTTATTGCTGAGGCATAAGGTATCATATCCATGTTTGCCCTTTCTTCTAGAGTCTTTGGGGACATACTCGTAGAAAGCGATATCCCATGTCTGATCGGTATGAGACTTCTCTTGGAATTTTTCATACCAAACCTTTTGACAATGGTTTCTATGTACCTAGACTAGGATAAGCCAAGCATCATCTTGGATCTATCTCTATAGATTCTATTCCCTAAGATATAGGATGCTTCCCTTAAGTCCTTCATGGAGAAATGTCTAGATGACTATGCCTTTACTGTGGATAGCATTCCTACGTCATTCCCAATGATCAGGATGTCACCACATATAACACCAAAAAGGTGATAGCGCTCCCACTTACCTTCCTGTACACACAAGGCTCATCTTCATTCTTAATGAAGTCATAAGATCTGATTGCCTCAGCAAATCTTATATTCCAACTTCTGGAAACTTGCTTTAGTCCATAAATGGATCTAAGCAACCTACACACCTTATCTAGGTAGTTCTTGGACACAAATCCTTCAGGTTGCATCATATACACCTCCTCCTCGAGGTTCCCATTGAGGAATGTGGTTTTCACATCCATCTGCCAGATCTCATAATCATAGTGTACTGCAATATCCAATAGAATTCTGATGGATTTTAGCATTGCTCTGGGTGAGAAGGTTTCGTTGTAGTCAACACCTTGCCTTTGACGATACCCTGTAGCCATTAGCCTTCCTTTATAGGTCTTTACCTTTTCATCTACTCCGATCTTTTTCTTAAAGATCCAGTTGCAACCGATGGGTACAATACATTCGGGCGCATCAACTAGGTTCCAAACCTTGTTGGAGTACATAGAATCCATCTCAAAATTCATGGCTTCTTGCCACTTCCCAGAGTCTATACTCGTAATAGCATCCTCGTAGGTCTGAGGATCAATATCCTCAACATCCTCTCCTCTAATATGTTCCACATATCTCTCAGGAGAATGGGATACTCTATCAGACGTACGTAAAGTTGAAACTTGTATATTAGGTACCTGAACAGACTCGGGCTGTAGAGTGGTGCTTGAGTTTGGTTCTCCAATCTCGCTCAACTCTATCATTCTCCCACTATCTCCGCTAAGAATGTGTTCCTTCTCAAGGAACACTACTCTCTTAGCTACAAAGACCTTTTGGTCATCGAGATGATAGAAATAATACTCACAAGTTTCCTTGGAGTATCCCACAAATTTGCATCGCTTTGTCCTTGATTCTAACTTATCGGGGTTGTGTCTTTTAACGTGGGCAGGGCAGCCCCAAATCTTAACAACCTTAAGATCAGGCTTCTTCTCTTTCCATATCTCATATGGTGTAGACACTACCGACTTAGTTGGAACTCTGTTTAGAAGGTAAGCTGCGGTTTCTAGGGCATATCCCCAGAGTGAGATAAGTAGGTCAGCGAAACTCATCATGGATTATACTATGTCTAATAGCATACGATTTCTCCTTTTAGAGACACCATTGAGCTGAGGTGTATAAGGAGGTGTCCATTGGGATAATATCCCATGGTCCTTGAGGAACTGAGTAAACTTTGTACTTAAGTACTCACCTTCTCGATCTGATCGAAGAGTTTTGATACTCTTTCTAGTATGGTTCTCCACCTCATTCTTATACTCTCTGAATTTCTTAAAGACCTTGGACTTGTACTTCATTAAGTATACATATCCATACCTTGAGAAATCATCAGTAAAGGTAATGAAGTAGGAGTAACTACTAATGGCATGAGTTGACATGGGTCTATATACATCACTATGTATGAATTCCAATAGCTCAGTGGCTCTCTCTCTAGTTCCACTAAATGGACAGTTGGTCAGTTTTCCATGAAGGTAAGGCTCGCAAGTTGCATACGACACATAGTCGAATGGATCTAGATATCCATCATTTAGCAACTTTTGAATCCTTCTTTCATAGATGTGACATAACCTACAATGTCACAAGTATGCACTGTTCATCTCATCTTGTTTCCTTTTGGACACATTTACATTCATGATATGTGGAGTAGTGTCTAGCATAAACAAACCTTTATGCAATATTCCTCTCGCCAATCTCCCCTCGGCTTTGTTAGAATTTACAATAAATTATAGATGTGATAAGCAATACCGGTATCCAATACCAATGCACTATCATAAAAATCTGACAATTGGATATTGATTATGAATGTACGTAAAGCTTCTCCAAGCTTCTATTTCGCCCTCTCTGCAAGGTACTCTTTGCAATTCCTCTTTCAGTGCCTATCTTTGCCATAGTGGAAGCAATGCCTTTGTCCTTTGCTAGGTCTTTCTTAGCAACCTTTGCTTTACCTGGTCTGTCCTTGCCCTTTCCCTTCTTAAGGGACCTTTCTGCTTTCTTTTTCTTTCTAGTCTCACTAGTGTAGAGAACTGGCTTCTCTTTCTTAATTGTACTCTCTACCTCCCTCAACATATTGAGGAGCTCTAGGAGAGCCATCTCAAGCTTGTTCATATTAAAATTCATTATGAACTGTGAAAAGGAATTTGGTAGGGACTGAAGCACAATGTCCACACATAAGTTATCCTCTAGGACCATTCCTAAACATGTGAGTTTCTCTATCCACTCAATTATCTTTAGGACATGTGAGTTTCCTATCCATTCAATTAAAAAACTTGAATGAGAGTTTTTTTACTTTCTTTGGATTTGAATTTATGGCATATAGTCGAAAATGGATTTGAAATGTCTTCTCTTCCAATAAACCGTTGGAATGATTTGGAGAAGAAGATGTTTTCTCTAAATGCAAAGGCTATGAATGCCTTATATTGTGCACTTGACAAAAATGAATTTAATCACGTTTCTAATTGTGATTTGGCTTTTGATATTTGGAGAACTCTGAAGGTCGCTCATGAAGGCACTAGCCAAGTGAAAGAGTCCAAAATCAACATTCTTGTGCATTTTTACAAACTTTTTCGGATAAAACCAAGTGAGTCCATCGGAGACATGTACACCTGTTTCACGGATGTCATCAATGGACTTAAAGCTCTTGGTATAGATTTTTTCTAACTTTGAACTAGTAACTAAAATTTTAAGATCCCTTCCAAAGAGTTGGGATCCAAAAGTTACGGCCATTCAAGAGGCCAAGGACCTTAAAATATTTCCTCTCGAAGAACTTATTGGGTCTCTAATGACCTACGAAATAATGTGCAATGCACGTGAAGAACTTGAGAACCACCTTCCAAAGGACAGGAAGGATTTGGGACATAGAATATTTGAAGACCACACGAGCATAAGCTCAAGTGATGGTGAACTTAAACTACAAATAAAACAAAAATTAAAGAATAAAAAGAACGAAACTACTTGCTTTGAATGCAAGAAGAAGAATAAAAATTGGGATAAATCAAGCTCATCCGAAAATGAGGAGAAAATCAAGAAAGGCGAGGTGGCAAACTACGCCTCAACGGCATTCAATGATGAGGTAATCGAAACCCCCTTAATTTATTTCGAAATTACTTGATGTTTTCCATGATGCATTTTATTTATTTATTTTTTTAATAATCATTTTTCTTAAAAATTGCATGTTTTATGTTAATGAAATAAAATTTTAAATTTAAATCTAATGATCATATGTATGTTTTTCTTTAAAAAAAAATGTGTATCTTGATGATTTTCGATTTTGATTGAAACCATGCTTGATGTCTTAATGAAAATATTAAGAAATTTAACATCATGCTTAATTATGATGCATGGCTTTTGTATGGAAAACTAAGCATAAAAAGAGATTAATCTAAAAAGAAAAATGCATGACTATAACAAATAATAAAATGATTTTGGTTGAAAATACCTTATGCCCAATGAAACCATCATTGATAAATATGCTTTATGTTTAATAGTTTCTTTGGCTTATATGCTTTATCATGATAAATGTTTTAAAAAGTTTGTATCATACTTGATGATTATTATATATGATGATTTATTGGTCTTAAAGTTATTCAATTTTGATTAAATGACATCATGTTTGACTTGAAGTAATGAGTTGAAATTATTATTTTTTTAATTATGTGTTGCATTTTTTTTTATCTTGATGATTTTTTATCCTTCTGTTTTAAACAATGATGCATGGATTTGAAAGAAAAGGACATGTATGTATGGAATCAATCAATAAATCGAAACAAAAGGAGGAAAGATTTTTTTATTAAAATTTTTTTTTTCTCTATCTTATTGATTTCTACCTAAGAGACCAATAAAATTATTTATGCCATTTTGAATCTCTTGAAAGAAATGTTGAGATTTTGATGATTTGGACGATTTGTGTTTGAATGAGTTTTATCCAAAATCATAATCTTGATTCCATGATATTTACAAATTAAGATTTATTATGAATCAAGAGTTTTTCATTAATCGATCTCCTAAGATTTTCTTTTGATTATTTATGAGTAGGTTCTTCAAAAAGAAATCATGTCTTTTGGTATTCACATGTTCTAACCTTTCATGATATGATTTTTATGCAATTCCTTGTATTCATGAAATGTTTATCTCATCACCCAATTATTTTCTTCTTGATATTCCTTATGTGGTGATATAAAATTCTTCATGAAATACTCTTAATATTATTTTGATGCATACAAATGAAAAGTTATGATCATGCATGGTAGGATGCAATTTGACAAATTAATACCATCATGATTTGAAATATTTATGATTTGGAATGATGCATGCAATACGTATGCTTTTTATTATGATAATATATGTGATGTATTGCATATGATGTGTATCATGAATGCTTTAAATGATAATTGTTTTGATATCATGATTGATGATTTTGTTCTATGCATGAGATTTTTGAAATTATGCATGATGAATCTTGTGATTTACGGATTATCGATTTTTACCATAATGAAAGTGTCTTATTGATCCTTGTCATAATAAATCTCGCACTTTCGATTTTAAACATGATACATATTTTTATTTGACATAAATAAAAAGGGCATGCTTGAATGAAATAAATCACATGAATTGAAACAACTAAAAGACAAAAACATTTGTCTTGAAAATTATTTTTCTCTATCTTATTGATTATGATGAATTCATTTGTATTATTTTTATGAATCTCATGGATTATGAAAATGATTTGAATTTAATGGGTTTTATTGAAATCATGATCTTGATTTCTCGTAATTATAATTTGAATTTTCTATTGAATGAATCAAGATTGTTTTCTATTTAAAAGGAGATTTGTCGAAATGTTTCATGGTCTTTTAGTATTCATGATCTTGATAATTATGTTTTGAAACTTTATGTAAATCAAGATTCTTCATCATGATTCTCTCATTTTATAAAAGAGGAGATCTTCTATGTGAATCATAAGATTTTATATATATGAATTGAGATTTTATTCTCCTATAATTCTTTTTGCTATTAACTAACAAGAAACTTGTTCTTGTAAACCATGATATGCTACTTGACATCTTGATAATTTATAACTTGATTTTTTTCTTTGAATCAAGATTGTTTCTATCATGCTTTCTATTTACAGAAGAAGAAATTTGTCAAAAATGATATATGTCTTTTGACATTCATTTTTCATCTTTGTTATTTACCTTTGTCATGATTTGAAGATTATAGTAAAGGGAAATGAATTACATGATTGTATTGTTATTCCCTTCTATTTGACAATGACATAAGAGGAGCAAATTTTGCTAGCTTGCTAGCTAGGTTGCATACTTCAAGAAGAAGCAAAAGTGCTATCTTGCAAATCTCAAAAGAAGCAATATGTGCCAAGTTACACATTTCGAAAAGAGGCAAAATAGTCCATCTTGCACATCTTTTTGCTAACTTTTTATGTGTAAAAGTTGATATCTTGCATACTATAAATTTGCATACCAAAAGTGCAATCTTGCCTATCTCAAGATACAAAATATGCTAACTTGCACTTTGCAATGGAAGCAAAATTGCTAGCTCAAACATTGCAAATGAAGCAAAAATTTGCTAGCTTGCAACTTGCATATTTCAAGAAGCAAGAGTTGCGTTCTTGAATATCTCTAATTTGCTAGCTAGCATGATGTAGAACTTGCTATCTTGAATATTACAAAGAAATGCTATCTTGCACATCGCAAAGAAAAGCAAATATGCCAACTTACACATCTTTAAATTTGCTAGCTTATATGTTGTAAAACTTTCATATCTACAACTTGATGGCTTGAATGTTCTAAGCACGATCTAACACTTGCTAAATTTTCAAGCTTACAACTTGCATTATGATAAAAATGGATATTATGTTTTTTCATATAATATATTGAACTTTATATCTCAAATACATAGAAAGTGACACTTCTCCTTTTTGTTGATGATAAAGGGGGAGAAGTATGATAATGTTATGCATGATGATGTGTTGTAAATATTCATGATGAATATTTACAATGATTTGAATTCAGCTTGAATTTAAGGTTCTATCAATATGGCATATTGATAGGGGGAGTTTGTTTAAACTTCGGGAGTTAAGGTTAACTTCGTCATCAAGTGGTTGTCATCATCAAAAAGGGGGAGATTGTTGAATCTCGTATTTTGATGATGAAACCACTTGATATGTGTTTAAGATTTAATCTGCGTTTTGAGTGACGCAGGATACTTCGATCAGGATGAGACAATTAAAGAAGGAAAATCATATTGTGTCGGAGGAACATGTCAGAAGATTGGACGTCGGGTCGGTGGATCGGTCGACGTATCGATAGAAGGCTTCGGGCCGTGGATTCGGGCATTAGGCCAAGAAGAGTGGGTATTGTGCCAAGGATATTGGAGTTGTGGAGTCAACTAGCCGATTGGGCAATAGGCTGCAAGAGAGGATGATGCGCCGAACAATCGGACGAAGCATCGTGGGACCAATGACATGCCGGACAACTTGATTAATTGCTTAGGAGTAATTGTCTAGATCAAACTTTTGTTTTACATGTGCAAGATTAACTACAATAGCTTGAAGACATAAAGCAAGTCTACCAGAGTCAAGTTTGATGGGTGTTCGAGAGTCCAAAGATTCATCGGAGATGCTGCTGGAACCAACCGAGAAGAAATTGGGGACTTGTCGAAGTTTTTGGAAGTCCGCCGAAGAGATCGTTGGAGGTTCGAAGAGATCATCGAGAAGGCTCGGCTACTCGCTGAACTCGCCACAAGATCGGGAGCATGCTGGGAGTCCACCGGAAGATCGCCGGAAGGAGACTCGATGTTTGCCGGTTGAAAACTTACTTAGGACTATTTTTTCAGTTGCATAGTTTGCATGTAATTAGGGTTAGGATTAAGGGATAATCCTATATCCTAGTTAAGGGCCAATTGGGCGCGATATTACCTAGTTTGGGCCAGATTTGAAGCCCATCTAGTGACCCATAGGATCGGGTGGTGGAACCGCCGGATTAGGCGGTGGCACCGCCCAGAACCCGAGGATCGGGTGGTGGTACCGTCGGACTGGGTGGTGGCACCGCCCAGCACCCAAGAGGTCCGGCGGTGGCACCGCTAGTACACTATCAGTGTTAGACACTAACAGGCGATGGCACCGCCATTGAAAGACGGTGGCACCGCCAGCATCAGGAACCCAAGAGAATTCAAAATTTGGAGCTCAAATTTGAATCCTCTTGGGGTCTATAAATACCCCTCAATTCTCAGCAGAGAATACAACCTTTAAGAAGTTAGAGATTGAGATAAAGCCTTAGCAAAGTCTTTAGCAAGTTTTGTTTTTAATTGCTTGAGTGTTCACCTCCCTCTTTCTCTTTGAAAATCTGTAAGAGTGTGAACCACTTATAAAAGGTTGTAAGAAGGGTATTTGTCCTTCCCCTTCAAAGTGATTTGCTAGTGGAATTTGGGAGTCACATCGAAGAAGGCTTCACAAGTGGACGTAAGTAATTTTGACCAAACCACTTTAAATTGGTGTGTTCCTTGAATGTGTGAGTTCTTACTTTCTTGAAATTGTTATTTACACTGCTGCTAACTTTCGATTTTTATCTACTCAAGTTACTATCGAAACAAAATCTCCTCGTATTTACGAATTCGTTTTTAAACTTACAAGTATTAATCCGCTACACTAATTCACCCCCCCCCCTCTCTTAGTGTCACTCCGATCCTAACAGGTACTATCGCTCAGACTGGGCGGTATTACCGCCCAGAATCCCTAGGAGACCGAGTCTCCTGGGCAGTGCCACTGCCGACCAGGAATTCTAGGTCTGAATGGGCTATTCCATTTGGTCCAATTTAGGTCTGTTAAAGGCCTATTGGCCTCTGATTTAGTTAGTGGGATTACCTCCCAACCCTAATTTAATCTACACACTAACTATGATAATTAAGACATCATTACTATAATTCATGTTTCGGTGAGTCAACCGCTTCTTCGGGCGAACTTCTGGTGAACTTCCGATGAACATCCGACGAACCCACGGCGATGCTCCGACTGACTCCCGGCAAACTCCTGGACTTTACGATGATCTTCTTGGCGAGTTCCGATGAGCTTCTTTGGCAAGCTCTAGGACTTCTCAGATAGTTCCCATAGAACTTTCGATGAACGTCCGAACTTCCGACGAGCTCTCGAACTCCCAATGTGATCTTGGTCTTGACTCCGGCTCAACACCTGCTGCATGTCTTACTGCCATCGTAGTTAATCCTACACACTTATCTCAACATATAGATTAGATAAACAAATGATAATTAACTTCATCATCAAAATCCGAGATTCAACAATCTTCCCCTTTTTTATGATGATAATCAATTTATGATGGAGTTAACCTTAACTCCTCCTATCTATATGCCATACTTGAGATAAGTCATTCTTGAATTCAAACCTTTGAATTCAAAAGACATATTGATAAGTTAATTTCATTTAAACTTATCAGTACCCTCATCATGATTCCTATCATGATATAGCAATTCTGAAAATGATGTCAAGGCATGACATCCTTTTTCAAGTCTTATATTTCAAATATGAATGATAGCAATCATAGCAATTCATCATATGGTAAGATATCAATTTGTAAATTTACAAGTTGATCTCTAGATATCTTATCATTAATGCAAACATTTCAAGTGTATAGAAATTCATTCTATCATCAATTTACCACATATTTCTCCCCCTTTATCATCAACAAAAAGGAGAGCGATTCAACAATAAGTGTGGCAAAGATTCATGTCATTTTTCAACTTGTAAAGAAATTCATACAAATTATTTTTTCAAGAAATCATGACATGGTATCATTGAAAAGTTTTCAACATTAAGGAGATAGCTTTTATTACTTCTTCCCTTTTATTTATCATCAAAGCTTTCCATGAAGGAGGAAAGTAAGGAAGGTAAAGCCATTGAGAACCAACTTTAAATGAAGTTAAGATCGATAAGAGAGTTTCATTAAATCATGCTTCACTTTTCACAAGGATCAAGATATACATATGAAATTAAATCCTTGCAAGTGTTCATCTCAAAAAAAATATTCTTCCTTCATCAAGAATGAATTCACGTGAAAGAATCATTACATCAAATCCATTTCTCAATCAAAAGTCACAAAAGATAAATCCATGAGAGATGCATTTGTCAATTAATTCCATGTATCATAAATCATTTAGTGATGGAGCATAGATATTTGATATGACATAGGCTCATGAAAGCTCCATTCAAGAAATACATCAAGTCCGGAAGAGAAATATAACAAAATCATGCGTTCGGACAATGTTTTATCATAGCTTTTCAATCCCAATCATGAAGATAAACATGATCATAGAAACTTTTAGCATCAAGGCATACTATTTTCAATACAGAATTTAAGTAAATAATCAAAGAATCAAGAAAGTCCGAAAACGAGATTTAATAAATTCATGCATTCGGACAAGTCAACATTCCTAATTCTCTTATAATAAAATCAAATTGTTCTTCACTTAAAGGTTTTATAAAAATATCAGCCAATTGATGTTTTGTATCAATAAACTTTAGGATTACATCATGATTAGTGACATAATCTCATATAAAGTGATGCCTAATGTCAATATGTTTTGTTCTAGAGTGTTGAATGGAATTCTTTGTTAAACATATTGCACTTGTGTTATCACATTTAATGGGAATATTTTTAAGATGAATTTTATAATCCTCTAAAGTATTTTTCATCCACACAACTTGTGCACAGCATGCACTAGCTGCAATAAACTCAGCTTTGGTTGTTGATAGTGCAGCCGAGTTTTATTTCTTGGATGACCAGGAAACAAGGGCATGACCTAAAAATTGACATGTTCCCAATGTGCTTTTTCTATCTAGTCTACATCCAGCAAAGTCTGTATAACCATAAGCAATTAACTCAAAATTCTCAAATTTTGGATATCATAATCCTAGATTTGTGGTACGTTTAAGATATCTAAGTATTCTCTTAACTGCTTTACGATTAGATTGAAACCTAGCACAAAGACCTACACTAAACTTGATATCCGGTCTTGTTGCGGTGAGGTATAGTAGACTTCCTATCATACCCCTATAAGTTTTTTTATCAAAGCTTTTTCTACTTTCATCAATTTCTATCTTAGTGGAGGTGCTCATAGGAGTGTTGATAGCTTTTGAGCCTATCCATATTAAACATTTTTAGCAAATATAAAGTGTATTTTGTTTGACTCATAAAGATGTCAGTACTTAGTTGTTTGATTTATAAACTTAAAAAGAAGGTTAATTCTCCCATTAAACTCATTTCAAATTCAAGACTCATACTCTTAGCAAATGATTCACAAAGAGATTCATTTGTGGAACCGAAAATAATATCATCAATATAAATTTAAACAATGAGAAAATTATTTTCAAAATTTTTGATAAACAATGTAGTATCGACCTTACCTTTAGAGAAATTATTTTCAATAAGAAATGAACTAAGTCTCTTATACCAAGTATTTGGGGCTTATTTTAAACCATAGAGAGCTTTAGTTAATTTAAACACATGATTAGGGAAACTATTATTCTCAAATCCAGGAGGTTGTTAAATATAAACTTCTTCAGAAATAAAGCTATTAAGAAAAGCACTTTTAACATTCATTTGAAACAACTTAAAATTGTTATTACTGGCATAGGCAAGGAGCATCCTTATGGCTTCTAATCGAGCCACAGGAGTGAAGGTTTCTTTGTAATTGATACCTTCTTCTTTGTTGAAACCTTTGGCCACTAATCTAGCCTTATTTCTAACCACGATACTAGATTCGTCTTGCTTGTTTCTAAAGACCTATTTAGTACCAATAACTAAATGGTCATTTGGCCTAGGAACAAGCTTCCATACCTTATTTCTCTCAAATTGATTTAACTCATCTTGTATTGCGATAAACTATGAATCATCTTTCATGGCTTTGTCAATACATTTAGATTCAATTTGTGGGAGAAAAGTGGCGTTGGCACAAACATTTTTAAAAGAAGAACGTGTTTGAACCCCCTTAGATATGTCTCCTATGATTAACTCCTTAGGATGAGCATCTACATACTTCCAATCCTTATGTAAGGATGTTTCAAAAATGGATGCATCCAAGTTGCTAGTTGGAGAAAGGGTTTCATTTAAATTCAAGGTATCAAAGTTCACATCATCATCAAAATTATTTTTCTTAATTTTGAAAATCTCATTAAAAACAATATGAATGGATTCTTCTATAATTTAAGTTCTTTTATTGAAGATATGAAATACTTTAGAAATCGAAGAATAGCCAAGAAAAATTTCTTCATCGGATTTAGCATCAAATTTTCCTAAAGCATCTTTTTCATTCAAGATAAAACACTTACACCAAAAAACTTTAAAATATGAAACATTGGGTTTTTTGTTGTTCCATAACTCATAAGGAGTTTTGGTGAGTAAAGGTCTTACTAGAACTCTATTCATGACATAGCAAGCCTTGTTTACAGCTTCGACCCAAAAATATTTGGGTAGGCTATGTTCATTTAACATGGTTCTTGCCATTTCTTATAAATTTCTATTCTTTCTTTCTACTACTCCATTTTGTTGAGGATTTCTTGGAGAGATATTATGGTTATATCTATTAGATTCACAATATTCTTGGAAATCATGGTTTTGAAATTCATCACCGTGATCATTTCGAATAGATGAAATCATAAAACCCTTTTCAGTTTGAACAAGTTTATAAAACTTGGTGAAATATCTAAAGCATTCACTTTTGTGTTTCAAGAAATAAGTCCATGTATATCTACTATAATCATCTACAATGACAAAAACATATTTGCTACCTCCTAGGTTTGATGTAGAGATTGGTCCGAATAAGTCCATATGGATTAATTGTAAAAGTCTAGAGGTGCTTATTTGTTTCTTAAGTTTGAAGATACATTTTATTTGTTTTCCTAATTGATAAGCATCACACACATTATCTTTGATGAACTTGATATGAGGAATTCATCTTACAAGTTCTTTGGATGAAATTTGGGTGATTAGTTTCATTCTAGCATGACCTAATCTCCTATGCCAAAGCCAAGAATCATCATTCAAAACCGAAAAACACATTTCATTACAAAGGTCATTAATGTCAATGGTGTATACGTTATTTTGTTTTAATGCAATCATAGATATATTTTTGTGTTGTTTTTCAATAATGCAAGCATTAGATTCATATTTAATAATATATCCTTTATCACATAATTGACTAATACTCAAGAGGTTATATTTTAAACCATCAACTAACAAAATATCTTCAATAAAGAAGTTGGATTTGTTACCTATGGTTTCTTTGCCAATGATTTTACCTTTGTTATTGTCTCCGAATGTGACAAATCTTTCGTCTATGCTAGTGACCTTAGAGAATTGATATGGATCTCTGGTCATATGCCTTGAGCATCCACTATCAAGGTATCATCTTTTGCTCCTAGCTTATGATGGTATACGTTTCTACAAAAGAGGATGATTTTTAGGTACCAATTTGATCTTAAGTACCTCAAAAACCGATCTAAATTGCTTATCATGTTGCATGGAGTTCTTTACGGTTCCTTTAGGAACATAAATCAATTTGTTTGGATTAACTTTCTTGAATGGACAATGATAAGCTCTATGTCCATGTTTGCAATAAAAGTTACTTTTGTTTTGGTGCGAAATATACAAGATAGGTTCTTTAACGAAGGTGGTTGGATTTTAGTGAGAACTTCTCACAAATCCGATTCCACTTCTTTTATAAACGTGATCCTTATTGGTAAGGATCATGTTCAAGGAACTTACTACAAACCTCAAATTTCTTCAAGATATCCTTGAGTAGTAAGTTCTCCTTTTGGGGTATTTCTAAATCATAGCATTTTGTGCATGGAGCTAAACTATCATTATGCTTAATTTTTAATTTATCAAAATTACTAACAAGAGTATCATGCTCCTTTTTTAACAATTTATATTTTCTACTAATTGTTTTACATTCATCAAATAAATCATGGAAAGCATTTAATAATTCATCAAATGATAAATCTGCATCAATTAAACTTGTTACCTCCTCTCCAATGGCCATTAGTGCATAATGAGCAACTTGCTCGGTGTTGAGCACCTTTTTCTTTGGTGTTCTCTTCTTGGCTTGGGGATATTCACTTTTATAGTATCCCGGCTTCTTGAATTCATAGCAAATTACTTGGTCTTTCTTGGGTTCAAATTTATTTTTAGTGTCATTTTTAAATTTGTTTCTTTTAATAATTTTTTTGATTTTCCTTGTTAAAAGTGCCAAGTCATCGTCAAATTCCTCATCATTTGAGTTTTCTCTCCAATAGTCTTCTTGAGTTCTATGTGCCATATCCTTCGTGTTCTTTGGAAGGGTGTCCTCATGCTCTTCATTAGCTTTACATATCATTTCATAGGCGATTAGTGACCCAATTAATTCTTCAAGAGAAAAGTTATTTAAATCTTTGGCCTCTTAGATTGCCGTGACTTTAGGGTCTCGACTCTTTAGAAGGGATCTTAAAATTTTATTAACGAGCTCGAAATCTGAAAAACTTTTACCGAGTCCTTTCAGACCATTGATGACATTCGTAAAACGGGTGTACATGTCTCCTTTGGTCTCACTCGGTTTCATTCGAAATAGTTCATAAGAATATACCAAAAGGTTGATTTTTTACTCTTTCACTCTACTCATGCCTTCGTGAGTCACTTCGAGTGTGTGCCGAATATCATAAGCAGCTATGAGACCAGTTGCATTCATCATATGGACGGGTATACAGCACACCAGTCTGTCCGGTTATCACGATATCCCTCTCGAGTAACCTATGACCGGGATTATTTAGGATATGTGTTTAAAGGTGAATCGATCTCACTATCGTGATCTCATCACGATCCGATTTCCATTGTACAAATTCAAGGACATCACAATATATGTATGCATTTATGCAATAGTTATAAAGTGATATATGCCAAAATATAATAATAAAAAAGATTCTATATTAAGTCACACATGCCATCACTCACGTGATTGGCTTGCTGGGCACCTATGACTAGTAATCTCCCACTTGACCTAAAGTCAATCACCTATGTGTCTGATCCCCATCAAACCCCTGTGACGCTCAAAACAAATCTGAGACAATGGCTTTGTTAGTGTTGAATCTCGGATTTTGATGATAAAATCAATTGATAGGTTATTTGATCTAATCCATATTATTGAGTTAAGTGTGCAGGATTAACTACGATAAACAGAAAACACAAAGCAAGAATACCGGAGTCGAGTTTGATGAACCTTTAAGAGTTCGATGAATCGTCGGAGATGCTGCCAGAACCAACCGAGAAGAAATCGGAATCTGTTGGAAGTTAGCCAAGAGAAGAGATCGTTTGAGGTTCGCAGAGATCACTTAGAAGTCTCAGCTACTCTTTAAAGTCATCACAAGTTTGAGGCGTGCTTGGACCCGTCGAAGGAAGTTTCGCGTAAAGCTCGTCGGAACAAAACTTGACGTTCATGGGTTAATAAATTGCTTAAGATGTGTTTTGTTATGTAGTTCACTTTGTAATTAGGATTAGGATTAAGAAGATAAGCCTATATATCTGGTTAGGGCCAAAAGGGGCCAAAGTCAGAGTTGGTTTGGGCTAAAAAGAAAGCCAAACCAAGTGAGCAGGAGAGCAGAGGCGGTGGCACCAGCCAGCACCCGAGTCTTTGGGCGGTGACACCTCCCGAAGTCATGTGGCTGGGCTTGGTGAGGCGGTGGCACCGCCAAAGATCGGGAACCCAAAGAGGATTTGAATTTTGGAGCCAAATTTTGGAGCCCAAATTTGAATCCTCTTGAGGCCTATAAATACCCCTCAAATCTCAGGTGAGATTACAACCTTTTGAGCAGCAAGAGTTTGAGAGAAAGATCTTAGAAAAGTGTTAGCTTGCTTTTCGTTTCAATTTGCTAGTGTTCACCTCATCTCTTCTCGAAAATCTGTAAGAGAGTGAACTGCTTGTAAAGAGTTGTAAGAGGGTATTTACCCTTCCATTTCAAGAAGCTTGCTAGTGGAAGGTGGGAGCCTCATCGAAGAGGGGCCTCACAAGTGGAGTAGGTCATTTGACCGGAACCACTCTAACATGTCGGTGATCTGTGGTTTGCGTTTCATTATTGTTATTTATATTATTGCAAATCTTCTTATATGCTCTAGTTCCTTATTACTTTTGCTGCGCATATTTAAGAATACACTTTCAAGTTTAAACTTGTCAAGTTCCGCTCTCTTCATACGAAAGATTTTTCAGAAAACCCAAGTTTTTATCCGCTGCACTAATTCACCCCCCCCTCTTAGTGCTGCTTCGATCCTAACAGTTAGTGGATCTGCAATATTATCTTCGGATGGAACTCTTTCCACTACTACATCTCCTCGGGTCACGATCTCTCTGATAAGGTGGAACCCCCTCAGAACATGCTTAGATTTCTGATGAGACCTAGGTTCCTTTGCTTGAGCAATCGCCCAGTTGTTGTCGTAATATAGGGAGATCGGCTCTTAGCTACAAACACGACTCCCAAATCTGTGATGAACTTCTTCACCCAAACTCCCTCTTTTCTTTGTATCTGATGCAGCAATGTACTCCCGCCTCTGTGGTCGAGTCAGAAGTGGTATCTTGCTTGGAACTCTTCCCTGACTTTGCTCCTCCATTCAAGGTGTACACATACCCTAAATTGGACTTGCTATCATCGACATCAGATTGAAAACTTGAGTTAGTGTAGCCTTCAATCTTAAGGCTATTACCTTCATATACTAGTAAAAGAACCTTAGTCCTTCTCAAGTACTTAAGGATACACTTTCTGCTTTCCAATGCTCTAAGCACGGATCCCTGATACACTGCTTTCGTGACACTTTCGAGCATCGCTATATCGGGCCTAGTACATAGCATGGCATACATGATAGACCCTATTTGAGGCATAAGGTATCATATCCATGTTCGCCCTTTCTTCTAGAGTCTTTGGGGACATACTGAGAAAGCGATATCCCATGTCTCATCGGTATGAGACCTCTCTTGAATTTTTCATGCCAAACCGACAATGGTTTATATGTACTGGATGAGACAAGCCAAGCATCCTCTTGGATCTATCTCTATAGATTCTAATCCCCAAAATATAGGATGCTTCCCTAAGTCCTTCATGGAGAAGTGTCTAGATAACCAAGTCTTTCTTGTGGATAGCATTCCTACGTCATTCCCAATGATGGGGATGTCATCCACATATAACAAAAAAAGGTGATAGCGCTCCCCTTACCTTTTCTGTATACACAAGGCTCATCTTCGTTCTTAATTTAAGTCATAAGATCTGATTGCCTCATCAAATCTTATGTTCCAACTTCGGAAGCTTGCTTTAATCCATAAATGGATCTAAGCAACCTACACACCTTATCACGGACAGTTCTTGGACACGTATCCCTCAGTTGCATCATATACACCTCCTCCTCGAGGTTCCCATTGAGGAATACAGTTTTCACATCAATCGCGGATCTCATAATCATAGTGTGCTGCACAATAGCCAATAGAATTCTGATGGATTTTTTAGCATTGCTTTCTGGGTGAGAAGGTTTCGTCATAGTCAACACCTTGCCTTTGGCGATACCCCTTAGCCACTAGCCTTGCTTTATAGGTCTCTACATTTCCATCTACTCACGATCTTTTTTCTTAAAGATCCACTTGCAACCGATGGGTACAATACCTGGCATCAACTAGGTTCCAAACCATATTGGAGTACATAGAATCCATCTCGAATTCATGGCTTCTTGCCACTTCCAGGAGTCTATACTCATAATAGCCTCCTCGTGGGTCCGGGAGGATCAATATCCTCTGCATCCTCTCCTCTAATATGTCCCACATATCTCTGGGAGGATGGGATACTCTATCGGATCTGCGTAAAGTTGAAACTTGTGTATTAGGTACCTGACAGGATTTCGGTCAGAGTGGTGCTTGAGCTTGGTTCTCCAATCTCGCTCAATTCTATCATTCTCCCACTATCTCCGCCAAGAATGTGTTCCTTCTCAAGGAACACTGCTCTCTTAGCTACAAAGACCTTTTGGTCCTCGAGATGATAGAAATAATACCCACAAGTTTCCTTGGGGTATCCCACAAATTTGCATCGCTTCGTCCTTGATTCTAAACTTCGGGGTTTGTCTTTTTAACATGTGCAGGGCAGCCCCAGATCTTAACAACCTTAAGATCGGGCTTCTTCCCTTTCCCATATCTCATATGGTGTAGACACTACTGAACTTAGTTGGAACTTTGTTCAGAAGGTAAGCTGCGGTTTCTAGGGCATATCCCCAGAATGAGATGGGTAGGTCAAAAACTCATCATGGACCGTACCATATCTAATAATGTATGATTTCTCCTTTCAGAGACACCATTGGTGAGAGGTGTATAAGGAGGTGTCCATTAGGATAATATCCCATGGTCCTTGAGGAACTGAGTAAAACTCTGTACTTAAGTATTCACCTCCTCGATCCGATCGAAGAGTTTTAATACTCTTTCCGATCTGGTTCTCCACCTCATTCTTATACTCTCTGAATTTCTCAAAGGCCTCGGACTTGTACTTCATTAAAGTACACATATCCATACCTTGAGAAATCATCAAGTAAAATGTAATGAAGTAGGAGTAACCTCCAATGGCATGAGTTGACATGGGTCCACATACATCACTATTTATGAGTTCCAACAACTCATTGGCTCTCTCGGTTCTACTAAATGGAGATTTGAATGGGATTTTTCCTTTAATGCAAGGCTCACAAGTTGTATATGACACATAGTCGAATGGATCTAGATATCCATCATTTAGCAACTTTTGAATCCTTCTTTCATGGATGTGACCTAGCCTACAATGCCACAGGTATGCACTATTCAACTCATCTCGTTTCCTTTTGGACACATTTACATTCATGATATGTGGAGTGGTGTCTAATATAAATAAACCATTATGCAATGTTCCTTTCATGATGATCTTATCATCTAATAATATCGAACAACCATTGTTCTCAAAAACAAATTTATATCCACTAACTATTAAACATGAAACGGAGATAATGTTTTTGATAATAGAAGGAACAAAATAACATGCATCTAATGCAATAAAAGCTCCACTAGGCAAATGTAGAGCGACCTCGCCAACAGCTACTATAGAAACTTTTGCTCCATTACCCATCTTGATGTCCATCTCGCCTCTCTCTAGTCTCCTAGGCCTTGCCAAAACCTGCAACGAATTGCATATATGATAAGCAATACCGGTATCCAATACCCATATGTTATCATAAGAGTCTGACAAATGGAGACTGATCATGAATGTACCTGAAGCTTCATCAAGCTTTTGTTTTGCCCTTTCTGCAAGGTACTCTTTACAGTTTCTCTTCCAGTGCCCATGTTTACCACAGTGGAAGCACTGGCCTTTGTCCTTTCTTTGGGTCTTTCTTAGCAACCTTTGCTTTACACGGTTTGACCTTGCCCTTTCCCTTCTTAAGAGACCTTTTCGTTTTCCTTTTTCCTTTTGGTCTCACCAGTGTAGAGAACTGGCTTCTCTTTCTTGATAGTACTCTCTACCTCCCTCAACATATTGAGAAGCTCTGGGAGAGTCACTTCAAGCTTGTTCATATTAAAATTCATTATGAACTGTGAAAAGGAATCTGGTAGGGACTGAAACACAATGTCCACACACAAGTTATCATCTAGGACCATTCCTAGACCTGTGAGTTTCTCTATCCACTCAATCATCTTTAGGACATGGTTCTCAACCGGTGTCCCCTCGGTCATCCTAGCGGAAGAGGGCTCGGATATCTTATATTTGAGTCCTTCCCTATTCCTCAAATAATTTTGGGACATATAGGAGAATGGATCGGCATCCATCTTTTCATGTTGTCTCGTATCTCGTGAGTCATAGAGCCCAACATATAGCACTGAGCAAGAGTGGAGTCATCAATGTACTTCACGTGGCGGCGATCTCATCCTCGTTTGCCCTTCTTGGTAGCAGGGCATCATCAGTATCAGGACGTACACAATTTTCTCCTGTGAGAACAATTCTCAAGTTACTGAGCCAATCCGTATAATTTGGACCGATGAGGGTTGGCATCAAGTATGCGTAAAGGGATTCAAAGGCGACATTTTGGAAAATAAAGATGCAAATGAAATGAATAACATGCAGATTTTGCAAGAAATAAACTATCAAGATATGGACTTCTATCTTAATATGCTCCCCACTATTTTACTAACGAGTCACGCGACACCCTCAACGTGAAGCGGAAGTCTCCGTGACTTCTAGTGGGGATCGGGGATCCGATCAACGTCTTAGTGTAACCTCGGGGACTCGACCAATCACACTAAGCCTAAAAAGGTAGGCAACTCTTGTCGATCACAACTCCTTGTGATTCCCGAATCTGTTCGACCTCCCAGAATCACCATGGCCTCGAGGGACTCGACCAACCATGATCTTTCGGTTAAGTCAACACCTTCGTTACAAGATGAGTCCGATTTGATGATATACCCTCGGGGACTCGACCAAGTATACCATGCCCTCGGGTCACGGTGACATCTCTATGTCGTAAGCAAGATAGCGAATCGCGATATAGGTGAGTCTCGAGGGACTCGACCAACTCAACCTACACCGGGAATCGGTTCCTACTTATAACGATGGAAGGCCACGTGGGTTAATCTAATTGCCTCACGTTTACCAACTTAATATTATCGAGAGATGTTTCTATGATTTGGTCTCCTAATATGACATGTCACACATATACATATTTAATATATATCTATATCGCATGCAAATATATATACATATCTAGTATGTGTATAAGCAATTACACCAGATGATCATGGACCACAACCTAATATGATTAGGCCCGAGCCAGTAGGCCTAATCACTCACATCAAGATCTATGTGTGCAACGGTGCATCTCCATGCCCTGTGATCGTCCATTTCATCCTTGTCGATTTCGTCGACATCTTGATGCATCTTCAAGCATCACGATCGTCCGTCTCGTGGGTCCCGCTATCGCATCCACGCTCCCGTTGTGCCTCCTCATGTGATTACAACTTAATCATAATCACACAGGCCCGACAATAAACGAGAAATATAATGGAGGTTCGCAGACCTCAATAATAATAATCACAAGTACACACATCACACGGTCCATGATCATCCGTCCATACATCATACATCACATGTATAAATAATCATCATCATGTAGGACTACTAGATAATAATAATAATAAAAATAATAATCAACTAAACCTTTTAATTAATTAATATTTTCTGAAATCAAGGACATTATAGGGAATTTCTGAATTCATAGGGGTATTTTCATAATTTGGACAAAAGACAGTAATTGGAATTTCTCAAATTCCGAGGGGAAAAATTGTCTTTTGCCCAGAAAACCCTAATGCCCTTTCCCCTTTTTTTCTTGCCGCCGCAGCCACCACGCCGGGCGGCTTGCTCTGATGATAGGCGAGGGCACTTCCCTCGCCAGGTGGTGGCACCATTGGCGGCGCCGCTGCCATTGCGGGAAGCCGCCGCCCTCTATGGCGGTCTTTGTCCCGCCGGGCGACCGCCCTTAGGGGGTTTTTCGCCCTGAGGAGTAGCGGCGGCGGCGCCAAGGCCTCCTGGCGCCCTCGCTGCGTGGGCTGCTAGCCGTCGGCAAGCAAACTGCTGTAAGCACACCCCGGTCGGCTGCGTGACGCGAGCCCTGTGTTGCCAGCCAATTTGGCGCACACACGCTGGATCGAGGGCAGCAACTGTTGTTGCCCTTCATTGTTTTTGGGTCAACAATTTTGACGTCAAAATTATTCCTATACACAACACACGCAGTTCAAAACCAATCATTCGCACGAACAACCTGGCTCTGATACCATTGTAGGGAAATCCTTGGGGGCGACATCATATGCGCAGCGGAAGAACAAGAAAAACAAAATCCCTGATTCCCAAAGAGATGTTCGTCGTCGTGCGAAGATTGGTACGCAAAAATTCGCGAAACATGAAACTGCGTATAGAGTAGATTGTGTTACCTAGGGAGATTGTATATCCATGTTTCCTTGCAGATCCTTAGGAGAGGGTGAAGGAGGTCAAGCGTCCTCCTCTCTAGCGGTGATCCACACAGCAGGGTTGCGACGACGCTCCTCAAAACTCCAGCCCTACTCTGAGGTGGAGATGGAGAGGAGAATAGGAAAAGGCAAACAAAAGCTCTCTAGCCCATGGGGCTCTGAATCCCTCCTATTTATAGAGGTCCCTGTCAAAACCCTAATGGGTCCTCCCCTAGTGGGTATTGGATCTGCATCCAATAAGGCGAGGGGCTCTGGTGGGATATCTCATATCAGAACCTCTATTCATCGCAATGCCTACCACCATATGTGTGACCCTCTGGGCCCAATATCGGGCTGGGCGTGAGTCATACCTGTCGAGGAACTCCTTCTAACTTCGGTGAATTATTATCTTTGTAATAATTCACTTTCGACTCATCGATTACACGGACGTACTAGGCCACTCTGGCAGTAGTCCCCGGTTTCATCTCAGGGGAATCCAATCCATTGGACTGTCGTCCTCGATTACCATGTACCTATAGTCCCTCATCCATCTAATATACCGGAGACCGTATATCGAGGCATGGTGTTATCGGACCCACGGTTTCTTCTTCGAGTCAAGCTCTAATGGATTCTCCACGAGAACTCTTTCTCTCTCAACCCAAATGACCCCGCCGAGGATTTGTCGAGCAAGAACACATGGGATATTCCTCTCATGATGCGAGAGTGGATGATCCTCTATCGACACTCAATAGCCCTCGTAAGGTCGACTACCACTCCCAATGACCGGTTATACTAGATTTGGGACAACCAAACCTATAAGTGCGGTATCAAAGAGTGGAGCACTCATCTGAGGACATCCTTGGTGTCTCTAGTCTAAGGACCGGATACACCACTAGGACTACTGGAATCATTTGTCTAACAATAAGGCATCAACAACCATCCGGCGATTGCGTAAGTGGATCAATCGGTGAACTCATTCTCAATGAGCACACATCTTGTATCCCTAGTGTCCCTACACAAGTAGCTATGAGACCAACTGCATCTATCATATGGACGGGTATCTGACACCGGTCCGATAGGTTATCACGATATCCCTCTCGAGTAACCTATGACCTGGATTATTTAGGATATGTGTTTAAAGGTGAATCGATCTCACTATCGTGATCTCATCACGATCTGATTCCCATTGCACAAATCCAAGGACATCACAATATATGTATGCATTTATGCAATAGTTATAAAGTGATATATGCTAAAATATAAAAAGCAAAAAGATTCTATATTAAGTCACACGTGCCATCACTCACGTGATTGGCTTGCTGGGCACCTATGACTAGCAATAGTACGATCTCCCTAGGTAACACAATCTACTCTATACGTAGTTTCATGTTTCGCGGATTTTTGCGTACCAATCTTCGCACGACGACGAACATCTCTTTGGGAATCGGGGATTTTATTTTTCTTGTTCTTCCGTTGCGCATATGATGTCTCCCCCAAGGATTTCCCTACAGTGGTATCAGAGCTAGGTTGTTCGTGCGAATGATTGGTTTTGAACTGCGTGTGTTGTGTTTAGGAAGAATTTTGACGTCAAAATTGTTGACACAAAAATAAGGAAGGGCAGCAACAGTTGATGCCCTCGATCTGCGTCGAAAGCGTAGCGAAGGCTTAGCACAGGGGGGGTTCGTCTGCTGCAGCCGGTCGAGGGGGCGTGTTTACAGCAGCTTCTTTGGGGTGGGGTTAATGACCCAGTAGAAGGTAGTAGTGGGGGGTAGCGACGCCGCCCCGCCGCTACTCCTGGCGAAACCCCCTAAGGGCGGTCGCTGACGGGACAGCACCGCTGCTGGCGGTGGCGGCCCGAAAAGGGGCCCACCCAATAACAACGTTGCCGTTGCCGGTGTGCCGCTGGCAATGGCAAGGTTCTCGCCCGCCGCATGGGCCTCCGCGGCGGGGTGGGGCGTCGGCAGCAGCGAAAAGGGGAAAGGGCATTAGGGTTTTCTGGGCAAAAGATAGTTTTACCCCTCGGAATTTGAGAAATTCCAGTTTCTGTTTTTTGTCCAAATTACGAAAATACCCCTATGAATTCAGAAATTCCTTATAATGTCCTTGATTTCAGAAAATATTAATTAATTAAAAGGTTTAGTTGATTATTATTATTATTTTTTATTATCTAGTAGTCCTACATGATTATGATTATTTATACATGTGATGTATGATGTGTGGACGGATGATCATAGACCGTGTGATGTGTGTACCTGTGATTATTATTATTGAGGTATGCGAACCTCCATTATATTTCTCGTTTATTGTCGGGCCTGTGTGCCTATGATTAAGTTGTAATCACATGAGGAGGCTGGCGGGGAGGCGTGGATCGATAAGCGGGACCCACGAGACGGACGATCGTGATGCATGAAGATGCATCAAGATGTCGATGGAACCGACAAGGATGAAATGGACGATCACAGGGCATGGAGATGCACCGTTGCACACATAGATCTTGATGTGAGTAATTAGGCCTACTGGTTCGGGCCTAATCATATTAGGTTATGGTCCATGATCATCTGGTGTAATTGCTTATACACATACTAGATATGTATATATATTTGCATGCGATGTAGATATATATTAAATATGTATATGTGTGACATGTCATATTAGGAGACCAAATCATAGAAACATCTCTCGATAATATTAAGTCGGTAAACGTGAGATAATTAGATTGAAAATCGTTCATAAAGATCTTAATGTGAAACACGTTCATAAATGTATTGAAAGTAGTAGACAATTAAAGTAGTTTGTAGTTAAAGTAAATTGCTCAAGACAAAATGCAAACCAGATTTTATAGTGGTTCAGTCGTCGTGACCTACATCCACTCCGCCGATTCCACTTCCGTCAAGACCACCGGCATCCACTATCAGTCTTCCTTCAATAGGCGAAGACTAACCACCGTTTATAACTTGATTCTCCTTTTACCAAGTTTAGGAGATAACCCTTACACCCCCACTTACTCCTCTCTCAAACTAAACTAACATTTAGATCTTTTGAGAGGAGTCCACACAAGATTACAATAGTGTTTCTTTTCTTTTTCACTCTTAATACTTGTGTGTATGTTAACCAGGGATAAGAGGGGTATTTATAGGTCTCAAGTTGATTCAAACTTGAAGCCTAAAAATATCTCATCCTAGGTTTCCTGGGTACGGGCGATACTGTTAGGATCAAGAGCGGCATTAAGAGGGAGGGTGAATTAGTACAACGAAAAACTTTCTCAATTTCAAAAGTCTATGTTTCGATTAGAACAGATTCCGATGAAAATCATTTCGTAAGGAGTTTAACTTGAAAGCATATGTGAGTGTAGAGAAGGCAGGAAGAAGGTAATGTAGCTTGCAGTAATGAAACTTACACAAATTGAAAAGCAAACCAGAATTTAGAGTGGTTCGGTCTTTGTGACCTACATCCACTTTCAGATTCCTCCTCCGTCGAGGTCACCGGCGTCCACTCAAGGCCTCCCTTCAATAGGCAAAGACCAACCACCTATTACAGCGCTTTCTCCTTTTCACGGGTTTAGGAGAGAACCCTTACAAGTCTCACACCTCTCTAGAATGATCTCAAAATTTGGAAAGGGAGGAGGAGAACTCTAGCACTTATTTATAACACTTTTACACCCCAACAATTCAAGATTATCTCAATGCTTTCGTGCCCTTTCATGCAAAAAAAGGGTAGGATTTTTATAGGCCCCAATGGCTTTAAAAATGGAGCCAAAAAATATCTAATCCTGGATTTCTGGGGTCCTGGCGGTACCATTGCCTAACACCTAACACTAGGCGGTACTACCGCTCAATCTTGGTGGTACCACCACCTGACAGAGCTCGAAGACTGAGCTCTGGCGATACCACCGCCTGAAAGGGCAGTACCACCGCTGGCAGCAATAACTGCTGGTAGTACCACTGCCCAGACCACCTGGGGTGTTGCTTTCCAGGTGGTACCACCATTGGTTAGGAATTCAGCATCATGGTTGGGCCTTGACTCTAGCCCAAACCAGCCCAACTCGAGCCCAGTTGGCCCCTAACAGAGTTGATGGGATTACCTCCCAAATCAACTCTAATTTTTGTTCTAACTACGATTAAGGCAAGCATGGTCCGGTACGTCGATTCTTCACTCGACGATCTTCCGACGAACTCCCGACCAACACTTGGCTAGTCTTCCAGCATGCTTCCGGTGATCTCCCAACGAGCTTTCGGTGAGTATTCCAACATGTTTCTAGTGATCTCATGATGAACTCTTGGCGAGCTTCTGGTATATCGTCTGAGTCGTCGACTCCGGCCCATCATCTGCTTTATGCCTTACTGCTATCGTAGTTGATCCTACACACTTATCTTAACACATGGATTAGATCAAATAATTTACCAATTGATTTCATCATCAAAATCCGAGATTTAACAATCTCCCCCTTTTTTAGGATGACAACCAATTAGTGATGGAGTTAATCTTAACTCCCCTATCTATATGCCATAATTGAGAAAAGATACTTTTGAATTCAATGCCTTTAAATTCAAGCATCAAATTGATAATACCACATATTCATCGATAGAAAAGATGTCAAGACATTACATCCATTTTCGAGTCAAAATCATAGAAATTTTCAGCATCAAAGTAAGCATGATATTGACAGAAATTTCTAGCAGCATGATATTGACAGAAATTTTCAGCATCAAGGTAAGCATAATATCATACTCATCATCTGAAGAGATAACATGGAAATCAAGGCACGGAATTATAATCATCAAGGTAAGTAGCATTTTAAGTTTAAAACATCAAGGTAAATAACATAGGATTACAACATCAAGGTAAGCAGAATAAAAGAAGGGGATTTCATCCATTTCTCCCCCTTTATCATCAGCAAAAAGTGATAATTAATTATTCAGGTGGTGGCCAGTCAAAATATCTAAATAGGGTATTGAGTTGTTAATGAATCTGTTGCAGCCAGTCAAAATTTGATTTTGGCGTTGTTCAAGTCGATCTTGACGTTGTTCAAATCGATCCATCCAAGTCCCTATGTTGTCGATAGATGAGGGAAATGCTTGCTATACTGGAGGTGATTCCTCAAAGGGACCAGTTGGAGGAGATAGATTACTCCTAAAAAATGGTGTTTCAGGTTCTAGTTCTGGTTGGAGGGGATCAGTCCTTCTAGGTAGTCTAGTCCATATACCATTTCTAAATATATATCTCATTTGTCGAAGTAGATTTCTATTTATGATACTAAATATGTCTAGTTTTATAACTTCTTCATCGGGTGGAATGACAATATCATAGGCATAGAGTAGTCTTGTGATTAAGCCATCATATGGAAGCATCATGTCCTTTTTTGATAGTTCAATCATGTTTTGTTGGATTAGGTAACCAAAACAATTATTATGTCCTTTCATAATCTAATACATGATACTTAGTTCCATTTGACTTACTTCATCATGATGATATTGCTAAGGGAGAATTATACTTATCAAGATATGATGAAGTATTTTAGTGCTTAAAGGTAGTAAATGTTCACGGCTTTTTGGAAGAATCGTTAAGTTAGGATTGTCAAAAATTGTTCCTAAAGCATCAACGTAAGTAGTCTTAACTGTTTCATCATCCCATTATCCTCTAAAATAACACCCTCTTTCTTTTACCAGAATTCCTATGATGTTGTAAATGGTTCTATCCGTAATGGGTATATGATGTCCTAATAGATAGGTAAATACCCTTTCATCTTCATCTATATATAAATTATTATAAAATAGCCTAACAAGTCTAGGGTAGATAGGTTCACTCATTTGAAGGATTGGGAGAATGTCTAGATTAGTAAACCATTGAATAGGTTCCAAATAAATTAATTCATCTAAATCAATATAATTACCCTTATGAACATGTCTAGACTCTATTGATGAAAATTTTAGGGCATGTTAATTAGAATCGAAAAGTTTGGAGTCATAATTTTCATCTAATCTCCTCTTCCCTTTGTCCCTAGAGGATCTTCTAGAAACCATGAGACTAAACACATAAATGATACCAAAAACTACACATAAGAGGCAAGATCTATTAATAAATTGAGAGAAGAGGTTTGAGAATTACCCTTGCAGTAATCTTCTTGAAAGTTTGAGATTGATCCTTGAATTTGAAGAAGAGGAGGGTTTCCTTGAGTTTCTAGAGGAGGATCAAGGAGAATAAGGGGTAGAGAGGTGTTTAAAGGAATGTAAGAGGGCTTGGGGTCGGTTCTACAGCCGGCCCTAAGTGCCTTTTTATAGGGTAGAGGTTGAGTAGTGGCACCGCTAGCTTGGCGGTGCTGATAGCCTACCGCTCGTGATAGCTGGTGGTGCTATCGCCAACTAGGCGGTGCCACCGCCTACAGGCAATGAGCACTGCTCACATTGATGTGTGGTGCTATCATAGGTGATTTCAATTTTGTAATATTTTTATTGTTGTGAAGCACACAATCTTATTTACTTCATTATGTAAAATTCGCATCATAAGAGGAGAAGATTCATATTGAAGATTGTACGTTTATGATTCATCATATAAAATGCATACCATACCTAAACATTGTATAGAACTCGATAATGCATATTGTAATTTCATGATTCACCATATAAAATTTGTACACAAGCATCATAATAACTCATATGGAATAATGCAGATTGCTCATTGCACATACTATAAGATCATGATTCAGGTGAGTGATCAAGAAAGTCTGAAAATGAAATTTTAACAAATTCATGAATTCAAAAATTTTAACCTCCCTAATTCCCTTCTAATGAAATCAAACTATTCTTCATTTAAGGTTTTTGTAAATATATCGGCTAGTTGATGTTTCGTATTAATAAACTCTAATATTACATCAGGATTATTAACAAGATCCTGTATAAAGTAATGCCTAATGTCAATGTGTTTAGTTCTAGAGTGTTAAATAGGATTTTTAGCTAAGTATATTGCACTAGTGTTATCACACTTTATAGGTATATTTTTTAGGTCAATTTCATAATCCTTTAAAGTGTTTTTTATCTATATAACTTGAGCACAGCATGCACCTACATCTATGTACTCAGCTTCGGTTGTAGATAATGCAACCGAGTTTTGTTTCTTGGAAGACCAAGAAACGAGTGTGTGTCCTAAATATTGACACGTTCCGGATGTGCTTTTTCTATCTAAATTATATCTAGCAAAATCCACATCAGCATAACTAAGCAATTCAAAGTTCTTAGATTTAAGATACCATAATCCTAGTTTAGGAGTTCCTTTTAGGTATCTAAATATCCTTTTAACAGATTTTAAATGAGATTGCTTAGGGTTAGATTGAAATCTAACACAAATTCCTACGCTAAACATGATGTCTAGTCTAGTTATGGTAAGGTAAAGCAAACTATCTATCATACCCATATAAGCTTTTTGATCAAAGCTTTCTCCACTTTCGTCAATGTCTAACTTAGTGGAGGTACTCACAGGAGTGTTGATAGCTTTTGAACTATCCATGTTAAATCTTTTTAGCAAGTCTAAAGCATATTTTGTTTGATTGAGAAAAATATCATTACTAAGTTGTTTAATTTGTAAGCCTAAAAAGATAGTTAGTTCCCCCATTAGGCTCATTATAAATTTTAGACTATGCTTTTGGCAAATGATTCATATAAGAATTCATTTATAGAACCATAAATAATGTCATCAACATAAATTTGAATAATAAGAAAATTATTTTCAAAATTTTTAATAAACAATGTAGTATCGACCTTGCCTTTAGAGAAATTATTATAAATTAGAAATGAGCTAAGTCTCTCATATCAAGCCCTTGGGGCTTGTTTCAATCCATAGAGAGCTTTAGTCAATTCAAACACATGATTAGGAAAGTTATTATTCTCAAATTCGGGAGGTTATTCAACATAAACTTCTTCGGAGATAAAGCCATTAAGAAAAGCACTTTTAACATCCATTTGAAACAACTTAAAATTATTACTACTAGCATAGGCAAGGAGCATCCTTATGGCTTCTAATCATGCCACAGGAGTGAATGTTTCTTCATAATCGATACCTTCATCTTGGTTGAAACCTTTAGCCACTAATATAGCCTTGTTTCGAACCACGGTACCAAATTCATCTTGCTTATTTCTAAAGACTCATTTAATATCAATAACTAAATGGTCATTTGGTCTAGGAACAAGCTTCTATACTTCATTTCTCTCAAATTAATTAAATTCTTCTTGCATTGCGATGACCCATGAATCGTCTTTCATGGCTTCATCAATGCATTTAGATTCAATTTGGGATACAAAAGCAGTGTTGGCACAAAAATTCTTAAGAGAAGAATGAGTTTGAATATCTCCTATAATTAGCTCCTTAGGATGAGCATCTACATACTTTTATTCCTTCGGCAAAGAAGGTTCGGAAGAAGATGCATCCAAGTTGCTAGATGGTGAAAGGGATTCATTTAAATTCAAGGTATCAAATTTAAGATCATCATTAAAATCAATTTTCTTAACTTCAGAAATTTCATTAAAAACAACATGAATAGATTCTTCTATAACTAAAGTTCTTTTATTGAAGATTCCTAAAGCCTTTGAAATAGAAGAATAACCAAGAAAAATTTTCTCATCGGATTTTGCATCAAACTTTCCTAAGGTATCTTTTTCATTCAAAATAAATCACTTATACCTAAAAACTTTAAAGTATAAAACGTTGGGCTTTTTGTTGTTCTATAACTCATAAGGAGTTTTGGAAAGTAATTGTCTTATTAGAACTCTATTCATAACATAGCATACCATATTTACAGCTTCGGCCCAAAAATATTTGGGTAGTCTATATTCGTTTAATATGGTTCTAGCCATTTCTTGTAAGTTTCTATTCTTTCTTTCTTTTACTCCATTTTGTTGAGGATTTCTTGGAGTAGAGAAGTTATGGTTGTCTCCATTAGATTCACAAAATTCTTGGAAATCACGGTTTTGAAATTTATCACCGTGATTACTTCGAATTGACAAAATCATAAAACCCTTTTTATTTTAAACAAGTTTACAAAACTTGAAGAAATACATAAAGCATTCACTTACAAGTTCCTTAGATGAAATTTGAGAGATTAGTTTCATGCTAGCATGACCTAATCTCCTATGCCAAAGCCAAGCATCGTCATTTAAAACTGAAAAACATATTTCATTACAAAGATTATTAATGTCGATAGTGTATACATTATTTTATTTTAGAGCAATCATATATGTGTTTTTGTGTTGTTTTTTTATAATACAAGCATTAGATTTAAATTTAATGATATATCTTTTATCACACAATTGACTAATGCTCAAAAGGTTATGCTTTAAGCTATCAACTAACAACACATCTTTAATAAAAAAGTTGGATGTGTTACCTATAGTTCCTTTGCCAATGATTTTACCCTTGTTGTTATCTCCGAAGGTGACATATCCTTCGTCTAGGCTAGTGAGCTTAGAGAATTGAGATGGATCTCCGGTCATATGCCTTGAGCATCCACTATCAAGATATCATCTCTTGCTCCTAGCTTGTGATGGTATATATTTCTACAAAAGAGGATGATTTTTAGGTACCTATTTGACCTCGGGTGCCTCAAAAATCGATCGGCTTAACTTATCATTTTGCATAGAATTCTTTATGGTTCTTTTAAGAACCCAAATCAATTTGTGTGGGCTACACTTCTTAAATAGACAATGATAAGCTATATGTCCAAGTTTGCAACAAAAGTTGTATTTGTTTTGGGGTGAAATATGTTAGATAGGGCTTTTAACAAAGGTGATTGGATTTTGGTGAGAGCTGCTCACAAATCCGATTCCACTTCTTTTATGAACGTGATCCTTATTGGCAAGAATCATGTTCAAGGACTTGCTACCAACCTTAAATTTTTCTAAAGTTTCTTTGAGTAGTAAGTTTTCCTTTCTAAGTGTTTTTACTTCATGGCATTTCGTACATGGAGCTAAACTATCATTATAATCAACTTTTAATCTATTGTAATCACTAATAAGATAATCATAATCTTTTTTTAATAATTTATATTTTTTACTAATTGATTTACATTCATCAAATATATCATGAAAAGAATTTAATAGTTCATCAAATAATAAATTTGCATCAATTGAACTTGTTATCACATTCCAATGGCCATTAGTGCATAGTGAGCAACTTGCTCGGTGTTGGTTGGCTCCTCTTCTTCGGATGCACTTGAATCGTCTCATGTTGCTTTGAAAGCCTTCTTCTTTAGTGTCCTCTTCTTAGCTTAGGGACATTCGCTCTTATAGTGTCCCGACTTCTTGCATTCGTAGCATATTACTTGATCCTTCTTGGGTTCAAATCTATTTTTAGTGTCATTTTTAAATTTATTCTTTCTTATAATTTTTTTAAATTTCCTTGTTAAAAGTGTCAAGTCTTCATCAAAGTCCTCATCTCTTGAGTTTTCTTTCAAGTGGTCTTCTTGGGTTCTTAGTGTCATATCCTTTCTGTTCTTTGGAAGGGTATCCGCAAGCTCTTCATGAGCTTTACAAGTCATCTCATATGTCATTAGTGACCTAATTAGTTCGAGAGAAAAATTATTTAAATCTTTGGCCTCTTGAATGACAGTGACTTTAGGGTCCCAACTCTTTGGAAGATATCTTAAAACTTTATTAACGAGTTCAAAATCTGAGAAACCTTTACTAAATCCTTTTAGACCATTGATAACATCCGTAAATCGGGTGTACATGTCTCCAATGGTCTCACTTGGTTTCATCCGAAATAACTCATAAGTATATACTAAAAGATTAATTTCCGACTCCTTCACTCTACTAGTGCCTTCATGAGTCACTTCGAGTGTGTGCCAAATATCAAAAGTCATTTCACAAATCGATATTCGATTAAACTCATTTTTATCTAATACGCAAAACAAGGCATTCATAGCCTTAGCATTTAAAGTAAAGTCTTCTTCTCAAACTCATTCTAATCGTTCATTGGAAGAGAAGACTTTTGAAAATCATTTTCGATAACGTTCCAAAGCTCAAAATCCATTGAAATTAGGAAGATCCTCATTCTAGTCTTCCAATATATGTAATCCGTCCCATTGAACATGGGCGGATGTGTAATTGAATGACCATCTTGGTTGTTGACAATTGTCATCTCTCTTGGGTTTTAAACCAAACGAGAGTGAACCTTGCTTCGATACCAATTGTTAGGATTAAGAGTAGCACTAAGAGTGGGGGTGAATTAGTGCAATGGAAAACTTTCTCGATTTCAAATGTCTAAGTTTCGATTAGAACCGATTCTGACGAAAATTATTTTGTAAGGAGTTTAACTTGAAAGCGTGTGTGAGTGTAGAGAAGGCAACAAGAAGGTAATGTAGCTTGCAGTAATGAAACTTACACAAATTGAAAAGCAAACCAAAATTTAGAGTGGTTCGGTCTTTGTGACCTACATCCACTTTTAGATTCCTCCTTCGTCGAGGTCACCGGCATCCTTTAAAGGCTTTCCTTCAATAGGCGAAGACTAACCACCTCTTACAGTGCTTTCTCCTTTTCACGGGTTTAGGAGAGAACCCTTACAAGTCTCACACTTCTCTAGAATGATCTCAAAATTTGAAAAGGGAGGAGGAGAACTCTAGCACTTATTTACAACACTTTTACACCCCAACAACTCAAGATTATCTCAATGCTTTCATGCCCTTTCATGCAGAAAAGGGTGGGATTTTTATAGGCCCTAATAGCTTAAAAAATAGAGCCAAAAAGTGTCTAATCCCGAATTTTTGAGGTCTTGGTTGTACCATCGCTTGACACTTGACACTGGGCGGTACTACTGCTCAGTCTGGGCGGTACCACTGCCTGATAGAGCTCGGAGACCGAGCTCTGGTGGTACCACCGCTAGTAGCAATAACTGCCGGCGGTACCACCGTTGGCAGCAATAACTACCGACGGTACTGTTGAATCTCATATTTTGATAATGAAACTAATTGATTGTGTTTAGATGTTTAACTGTATTTTGAGTAATGCAGGTCTACTCGATCAGGATTAGACAGTTGACGCAGGAGGAATTGACATTGCGCCGGAGGAGATCACGTCAGGATATTGGATGGCAGAAGGCTTCGGACGTCGGGCATCGGGCTAAGGAGAGCGGAATTGCACCAAGGATATCGGGGTTACGGAGGTCAACCACCGTTTGGGCAACAAGCCGCAAGAGAGGACGATGCACTGAAGAATCGGACGAAGGGCCAACCAATGACGTGCCGGGCAGTAGAATGTCAATTTGCATTGTAATAATTGTCTAGATCGAAGTAAAGTTTTAGTTTGTGTGTGCAGGAATAACTACGATAATGACAAAAACATAAAGCAAAACAAGTGTCGGAGTCAAGCGCGAAGGATTTGTTGGGAGTTCGAGAGTTCGACGGAAGTTCGAAGGTTCATCAGGAATGCTGCCGGAACTAGCCAAGAATGAGTAGGGAGCTTGCCGAAGGGTTTTTCGGAAGCTCGCCGGAAGGTTCGTTGGAAGTTCACGGAGCTCGCCGAGAAAGATCAAAGCTTGCCGAAGAAGCTCATTGGAACTCACCAAGATCAAATCGTGAAGTCTAGGAGCTTGCCGGGAGTCCGCAGAATGGTTTCCAAGAGTTTATCGGAAGACCGCCGGAAGTTCACCGAAAGCTCGCCAAAAGAAGTCTTGACTTGCAGACTTTGTAATAGCTTAGGAAATGTCTTTAAATTCGTAGTTAGCACATTAATTAGGGTTAGGATTAGGTGTTAATCCTATAACCCAAGTAGGGGCCAATTGGGCTCGAGCTCGGACTGGTTTGGGCCAAGTTTGGAGCCCAACCAATGAGCTGAAATAGTGTAGGCGGTGGCACCGCCTAGAACCCGAGATCTGAGTGGTGGCACCGCTGGACTGAGCGGTGGCACCGCCCAGCACCCAAGAGATCCGGCGGTGGCATCGCCAGCCTCGGAAACCCAAGAGAATTCAAATTTTGGAGCCTAAATTTGAATCCTCTTGGGGCTTATAAATACCCCTCAATTCTCAGCTGAGATTACAACCTTTTGCAAAGCAATAGTTTGAGTTAAGAGCCTTAGAATAGTCTTAGCAAGTCTTATTTTTCATATTGCTTGAGTGTTCACCTCCTCCCATCTAGTTGAAAAGAATTGTAAGAGTGTGAACCACTTGTAAAGGTTGTAAAAGGGGTATTAGTCCTTCCCCTACAAGAGATTTGCTAGTGGAAGTTGGGAGCCTCTTCGAAGAAGGCTTCGCAAGTGGATGTAGGTCATTTTGACCGAACCACTTTAAAACTACTGCGTTATCTGGTTTGCATCCTACTCTTGCCATTTACATACTGCAAACTTCTCTACTTAGTCACTACGCTTCCATACGCTTCTAAGTTATTAAGCTTCTAAAATCGGTTTTCATTGATATTGCTTTTTATCGTACGAAAGATGTTTTAAAACCGAAGTTTTAATCCGCTACACTAATTCACCCCCCCCTCTTAGTGCCGCTCCGATCCTAACAGGTACCACCGCTGGCAGCAATAACTGCCAACGGTATTACCGTCTAATCTGGGCAGTACCACCGCCCAGACCACCTAGGGTGCTGCTTTCTAAGTGGTGCTACTACCAGTCAGGAATTCAGCATCTTGGTTGGGCCTTAACTCTGACCCAAACCAGCCCAATTGGCCCCTAATAGAGTTAATGGGATTACCTCCTAAATCAACTCTAATTATTGTTCTAACTACGATTACGACAAGCATGGTCCCGTATGTCGATTCTTCACTCAGTGATCTTCCGGCGAACTCCCTACCAAATCTCAGCTAGTCTTCCTGCATGCTTTCGACGATCTCCCAATGAGCTTTCGGCGAGTCTTCCAACGTGTTTCCTGTGATCTCACGATGAACTCTCGGCGAGCTCCTAGTATATCGTCTAAGTCGTTGACTTCGGCCCATCATCTGCTTTACGCCTTACTACTATCGTAGTTGATCCTGCACACTTATCTCAACATATGGATTAGATCAAATAATTTACCAATTGATTTCATCATAAAAATCTGAGATTCAACAAGTACCACAGCCTGTACTAGGCGGTACCACCACCAGTGTCAGTCTGACATTGAGTGGTACCACCACCTGCAGCCTCTCGGAGATTGTGTTTGGGCGGTACCACCGCGTGACATAGTCTCGGAGACTATGTCACGATGGTATTACCTCTTGGGTCACTGTTTGGACCTTTCCATTGGGCCCAACACATTTTATATATGGGCCCAACTGGCCCCTAATTGGGTTAGCCCAATTCCAATCCTAATTATGTGCTAACTACGAATTTAAGACATTTACTAAGCTAAACAAGTCTGTAAGTCTAGTTTCTTCCGGCGAACTTCCAACGATCTCTCAGCAATGTTCCAACGGACTCCCGGCAAGCTCTTGGACTTCATGACGATCTTCTTAGTGAGTTCCGATGAGCTTCTTTGAAAAGCTCCTAGACTTCTCGGTCAATTCCGGCAGAATTTCCAACGAACGTTTGGACTTCCGACGAACTCTCGAACTCCCAACAAAATCGTGTTTTTGACTCTAAGACTTCATTTTGCTTTATGCTTTGCTATTATAGTTAATCCTGCACATGTAAAACACACTTCGATCTAAACAATTATTACTAAGTATGAATCATGTTGTCCGGCATGTCATTAGTCCATCAATGCTTTATTCGATTCTTCAGCGCATCGTCCTTTCTTGCAGCCTATTGCCTAATCAGCCAATTGACCTCCGCAACTCCGATATCCTTGGCACAATATCCGCTCTTCTTGGCCCGATGCCTGAAATCGTGGCTCGAAGCCTTCTATCGATACGTTGACCAATCCTTTGACGCAACATCCAATCTTCTGACATGTTTCTCCGGCCCAACATGATTTTTCCTGCTTTAAATGTCTCTCCCTAATCGAAGCATCCTGCGTCACTTAAAATGCAGATCAAATCATAAACACTTATCAATTGGTTTCATCATCAAAATATAAGATTCAACAAAAAGATCTTTGTTGCCAAGAGAGTAGTGTTCCTTGAGAAGGAACATATTCTTAGAGAGATAGTAGGAGCACGATAGAATTAAGCGAGGTTAGAGAACATGGCTTAGGCACCATTTTAGAGACTAAGTCTGTTTAGGCACATGACACATAAGTTTCAACTTTGCACAGGTCTAGTAGAGTGTCACACCCCCCTTAGAGATATGTAGGACATATCAATGGAGAGAATGCTCAGGGTGTTAATCCTCAAACCTATTATGAGGCTATTATGAGCACAGACCTTGGAAAGTAGCAAAAAGCCATGAATTCTAAGACAGAATCCATATACTCCAACAAGGATTGGAACCTTGTTGATGCACCTAAAGGTATCTTATCCATCGGCTGTAAATGGATCTTTAAGAAGAAGATCGGAGTAAATGGAAAGGTGATATAAGGCAAGGCTAGTGGCTAAGGGATATCATCAAAAGTAATATGTTGATTATGATAAAACCTTCGCACCTGTAGCTATGCTGAAATCCATCCGAATTCTGTTAGCTATAGTTGTTAGGATCGGAGCGGCACTAAGAGGGGGGGGTGAATTAGTGCAGCGGTGAAGTGCGATAAACTTTTCACGATTTAAACACTTTTTGGAAACTTCGTACGATAAAAGCAACATTTTCGTTTAAAACCATTTCGATTGCGTTTTAACTTGAAGAGATAAGTAAGACGGAGACAAAGCAGTTAGCATTAAAGTGCAAATGGTTTGAAATAATATAAATGACAATAAGTAAATGTAAACCAGAGATCACAACGATTTTACAATGGTTCGGTCAAATGACCTACATCCACTTGCGAGGCCCCTCTTCGATGAGGCTCCCACCTTCCACTAGCAAATCTCTTGAAAGGGAAGGGTAAATACCCCTCTTACAACTTTTACAAGCGGTTCACTCTCTTACAGATTTTCAGCAAGAAAGAAGGAGGTGAACACTAGCAAATTGAAAATAAGACTAGCAAAGACTCTTCTAAGAATTTTCTCTCAATCAATTGCTTCTTAAAAAGTTGTAATCTCAGCTAAGATTTGAGGGATATTTATAGGCCTCAAGAGGATTCAAATTTGGGCTCCAAATTTGAATTCTCGTGGAGTTCCCGATGTTGGTGGTGCCACCGCCTGTCAGTGGCGGTGCCACCACCTGTTACTGTCAGACGTTGACAGTGCTGAGCGGTGCCACCGCCTGTTACTGTCAGACGTTGACAGTGCTGGGCGGTGCAACCGCCCAGTCTGGCAGTGCCACCGCCAGACTCTTCGGTTGACTGATTGGGCTTCAAACTTAGCCCAAACTAAGTCTAATTTTGGGCCCAGTTGGCCCTAACTAGGATATAGGATTATCTCTTAATCCTAATCCTAATTACATGTTAACTACATAACAAAAAAAAATCCTAAGCAAGTTTTCAACCGCGAACGTCGAGTCTTGTTCCGGCGAGCTTTCCGACGAACTTCTCCCAACGGACTCCCAACAAGCTCCCGAACTTGTGATGACTTTAATAAGTAGCATAGCCTTCTCGATGATCTCCGTGAACCTCCGACGATCTCTTCAGTGAACTTCCGAAAATTTCGATAGGTTCCCGATTTCTTCTCGGTTGGTTCCGGCAGCATCTCCGACGATTCTTCGGACTCTTAAACGTCCATCGAACTTGACTCCGGTATCCTTGCTTTGTGTTTTCTGGTTATCATAGTTAATCCTGCACACTTAACTCAACAATATGGATTAGATCAAATAACCCATCAATTGATTTTATCATCAAAATCCGAGATTCAACAATCTCCCCCTTTTTGATGATGACAATCAATTGATGACGAAGTTTAAACATAACTCCCCCTATCTATATGCCATATTATGAGAAGGTAAAAACACTTGAATTCTATCCCATTGAATTCAGGCATAAACCGATAAGTTCTAACCGTAGAACTTATCGTTATTCTCATTGAGCATAAGTAAATGCAAAATTTCGTTGAAAATCATTTTCAAGTCGAATGATAAGAGACAATTTTTACTATGACATGAGATAAAGATTTTCAACATGAATTTCATGATATACATGTTTGATATGCTTTCAATATGATCAATCGATCTTGCGATATTCTCAAAGATTTTGCAAGACATATAAAACATTCATATTACACTAGCTTTTACAATTCATACAAGTCATGCTATTGAAATGATACAAGTCATCACTTTTCTCCCCCTTTGTCATCAACAAAAAGGGAATGAGACTTAAAGCACATAATTTGTGATTATAACATCAGGAATTCAGCATTGATCAAAAAAATTTTATCACTCAAGGTTAAGTATGCTAAATTCATCTTAAAGGAAAATTCAGCATTCATTCATTTTATCAAATCTCTTCTTTCTATAAATAACAAAAATTGTAGATGTATAAGGAAGAGATTGGGATTAAAAAAAAAACTTCAAGTAGTAACTTCAATAAGTCAAGATCATAATTCGAATACAAACCCATCCAAACTCAATTCGTTAACTTGAAACTCATAATCAAGCCATTAATTTCGAGATTCACAAAATATCATAAAATCATTAGAGAAAGAATACAGCATTAAGATTAGCCATTCAAATTTGCCAAAAATACTTATCCAGAATTCAGCTTAAAAGGAAAAATCAGCATTCATCCATAAGCATATATCCAAAATTTTAAAAAGACATTTTTCGAAAAATATATTCAAACAAGCTTATTTTCAAGGACAATTTAACATGCCTAGTTCCCTTCTAATAAATTCAAACTGATCTTCATTTAGGGCTTTTATAAATATATATGCTAATTGATGCTTTGTGTCAATGAATTCTAGAACAACATCATTGTTAAGGACATGATCACGTATGAAATGATGCCTAACGTTGATGTGCTTAGTTCTAGAGTGCTGAATTGGATTTTTAGTAAGACATATGGCACTAGTATTATCACATTTTATGGGAATATTTTTAAAGTGAATTCTATAGTCTTCTAATGTATTTTTCATCCAAACTACTTGTGCACAGCATGCACTTGCAGCAATGTATTCGGCTTCCGTCGTAGATAGTGCAACTAAATTTTGTTTCTTGGAAGTCCAAGAAACAAGTGCATGTCCTAAAAATTGGCATGTTCCGGATGTACTTTTTCTATCTATCCTGCATCCGCCAAAATCGGCATCCGCATAAGCTATTAAATCAAATTTTTCAGATTTTGGATACCACAATTCTAAATTTGGAGTTCCTTTAAGATACCTAAATATTCTTTTAACACTTTTAAGATGAGATAATTTAGGATTTGATTGAAACCTAGCGCAAAGTCCTATACTAAACATAATATCCGGTCTAGTTGCGATGAGGTAGGGTAGACTATCTATCATTCCCCTATATCTTTTTTGATCGAAATTTTCACTATTTTCATCCATATCTAACTTAGTCGCAATACTCATAGGGGTGTTTATTATTTTTGAATTATCCATGTTAAATCGTTTTAACAGTTCTAATGTATATTTAGATTGGTTAAGAAATATACCATCCTTAAGTTGTTTGATTTGTAATCCTAAAAAGAACGTTAATTCACCCATTAAACTCATTTCAAATTCATGACTCATACATTTGGCAAATGATTCACATAGTGATTCATCCGAAGAGCCAAAAATAATATCGTCAACATAAATTTGCACAATAAGAAAATTATTTTCAAAATGTTTAATAAACAATGTAGTATCAACCTTGTCTTTGGTAAAATTATTTAAAATAAGAAAGGAACTAAGCCTTTCATACCAAGCTCTAGGAGCTTGTTTCAAGCCATAGAGAGCCTTAGTCAATTTGAATACATGATTAGGAAGAAGAGAATTTTCAAATCTGGGAGGTTGTTCGACATATACTTCTTCGGAAATAAAACCATTCAAGAAAGCACTTTTGACATCCATTTGAAATAGTTTAAAGTTATTACTACTAGCATAGGCAAGGAGCATCCTTATGGCTTCTAATCGAGCCACAGGAGTGAAGGTTTCTTCGTAATCGATACCTTCTTCTTGGCTGAAACCTTTGACCACTAATCTAGTCTTGTTTCTAACCACGATACCATTTTCGTCTTGCTTCTTTCTAAAGACCCACTTAGTACCTATGACTAAGTGGTCACTTGGTCTAGGAACAAGCTTCCATACCTCATTCCTCTCAAATTGGTTCAATTCTTCTTGCATTGCAATGACCCAAAAATCATCTTTTAAGGCTTCGTCAATGCATTTAGGTTCAATTTGAGAAAGGAAAGCGGCGTTAGCATAATAATTAGCTCCTTTGGATGAGCATCTACATACTTCCATTCTTTGGGTAAAGAAATTTCGGAAGAAGATGCATTCAAATGGCTATTTTGAGGAGGGGGTTCATTTAAATTCAAATTATAAAAACCAAGATCATCATCAAAATCATTTTTCTTTAAATCGAAAATTTTATTAAAAACTACATGAATAGACTCTTCTATTACTAAGGTCCTTTTGTTAAAGACACGAAAGGCTTTAGAAACGGAGGAGTAACCAAGAAAAATGCCTTCATCGGATTTAGCATCAAATTTACCTAGGGCATCTTTTTTATTTAAAATGAAGCATTTACAACCAAAAACTTTAAAATAAGAAATATTTGGTTTTTTGTTATTCCATAATTCATAGGGGATTTTTGATAAAGATGGTCTTATTAGGACCCTATTCATGATGTAACAAGTCGTATTTACGGTTTCGGCCCAAAAATATTTGGGTAAACTATGTTCATTTAACATAGTTCTTGCCATTTCATGTAGGTTTCTATTTTTCCTTTCAACTACTCCATTTTGTTAAGGATTTCTTAGAGTTGAGAAGTTGTGATTGTACCCATTAACTTCGCAAAAATTTTGAATGTCACGGTTTTAAAATTCACCACCGTGATCACTCCGAATTGATGAAATCATGAAGCCTTTTTCGTTTTGAGTGAGTTTATAAAATTTAGAGAAACACTTGAAGCAATCACTTTTGTAAGCTAAGAAATAGGTCCAAGTGTATCTAGAGTAGTCATCCACAATCACAAAAGCATATTTGCTTCCACCTAGACTTGTTGTATCAATTGGTCTAAATAAATCCAAATGGATCAATTATAACGGTCTAGTGGTGCTAATTTGATTTTTTGGTTTGAAGCTTGTTTTTATTTGTTTGCCTAGTTGACATGCATCGCATACCTTATCCTTAATAAACTTCATATTCGGAATCCCTCGTACTAATTCTTGAGATGAGATTTTAGATATTGTTTTCATGCTTGCATGGCCTAATCTCCTATGCCAAAGCCAAGCATCATCATTTACGGCGGAGAAACACATTTCATTACTTAGTTCATCAAGATTGATGGTATAGACATTATTTTGTTTTAAAGGAATCATAGTACTGTTATGATTTGGTTTTTCAATAATGCACATATTTGATTCAAATCTAACGATATAACCTGTATCGCATAATTGACTAATGCTCAACAGATTATGTTTCAATCCATCAACTAGTAACACATCATCAATAGAAAAACTTGATTTGTTACCTATGATTCCTTTGCCAATGATTTTGCCTTTGTTGTTGTCTCCGAAGGTGACATAGCCTTCGTCCATGCTAGTGAGCTTGGAGAATTGGGATGGATCTCCGATCATATGCCTTGAGCATCCACTATGAAGATACCATCTCTTGCTCCTAGCATGTGATGGTGTATGTTTCTCTTCTTCGAAGGCCATTAGGGCGTAATGAGCAACTTGCTCGGTATTGGACTCCTCTTCTTCGGACGTGCTTGAATCATCCCATGTTGCCTTGAGCGCCTTCTTCTTTGATGCTTTCTTTTTTACTTGTGGACAATCGTTCTTGTAGTGTCCCGGTTTCTTACACTCATAGCAAATTACTTTTCCTTCTTGTGTTCGAATTTATTTTTTGTATTATTTTTAAATTTGTTCTTTCTTAAATATTTTTTAAATTTTTGAGTCAAAAGTGCAATGTCATTGTCACTGTCCTCATCACTTGATGTTCCTTTCAAGTGGTCTTCTTGTGATGTGAGTGCCATATCCTTCCTGTTCTTTGGAAGGGGGTTCTCGAGCTCGTCATGAGCTTGACATGTCATTTCGTAGGTCATTAAAGACTCAATGGGTTCTTCAAGAGGGAATGTTTTAAGGTCTTTGGCCTCTTGAATGGCCGTAACTTTTGGATCCCAACTTTTTGGGAGAGATCTTAAGATTTTAGTTACTAGTTCAAAGTTAGTAAAACCTTTACCAAGAGCTTTGAGTCCATTGATGACATTCGTGAACCGGGTGTACATGTCTCCGATGGACTCACTTGGTTTCATTCGAAAAAGTTCATAAGAGTGCACAAGGATGTTGATTTTGGACTCTTTCACTCGGCTAGTGCCTTCATGAGTGACTTCAAGAGTTCTCCAAATATCAAAGTCGAATCACAAATTGAAACGCGATTAAATTCATTTTTATCTAGTGCACAAAACAAGGCATTCATAGCCTTTGCATTTAAAGTAAAAACCTTTTTTTCCGATTCATTCCATTCGCTCATCGGAAGAGAAGATTTTTGAAATTCATTCTCGACAATAGACCAAAGCTCAAAGTCCATAGAAATGAGGAAGATCCTCATGCGAGTCTTCCAATATGTGTAATCCGACCCATTAAACAAAGGTGGTCGTGCAATAGAATGGCCCTCTTGCATGCCGGAGTAAGCCATCTCTCTTGGGTATTTAACCAAATATGAGAGATAACCTCGCTCTAATACCAATTGTTAGGATCGGAGCGGCACTAAGACGGGGGGGTGAATTAGTGCAGCGGTGAAGTGCGATAAACTTTTCACGATTTAAACACTTTTCGGAAACTTCATACGATAAAAGCAACGTTTTCGTTTAAAACCGTTTTGATTGCGTTTTAACTTGAAGAGATAAGTAAGACGGAGACAAAGCAGTATAGCATTAAAGTGCAAATGGTTTGCAGTAATATAAATGACAATAAGTAAATGCAAACCAGAGATCACGCCAATTTTACAGTGGTTTGGTCAAATGACCTACATCCACTTGCGAGGCCCCTCTTCGATGAGGCTCCCACCTTCCACTAGCAAATCTCTTGAAAGGGAAGGGTAAATACCCCTCTTACAACTTTTACAAGCGGTTCACTCTCTTACAGATTTTCAACAAGAAAGAAGGAGGTGAACACTAGCAAATTAAAAACAAGACTAGCAAAGACTCTTCTAAGACTTTTCTCTTAATCAATTGCTTCTCAAAAAGTTGTAATCTCAGCTGAGATTTGAGGGGTATTTATAGGCCTCAAGAGGATTCAAATTTGGGCTCCAAATTTGAATTCTCGTGGAGTTCCCGATGCTGGCGATGCCACCGCTTATTACTGTCAGACGTTGACAGTGCTGAGCGGTGCCACCACCCAGCCCAGGCGGTGTCATCGCCTGTTACTGTCAGACGTTGACAGTGCTGGGCGGTGCAACCGCCCAGTCTGGCAATGCCACCGCCAGACTCTTCGGTTGACTGGTTGGGCTTCAAACTTAACCCAAACCAAGTCTAATTTTGGGCCCAGTTGGCCCCTAACCAGGATATAGGATTATCTCTTAATCCTAATCCTAATTACACGTTAACTACATAACAAAAAAAACATCTTAAGCAAGTTTTCAACCGCGAACGTCGAGTCTTGTTCCGGTGAGCTTTCCGACGAACTTCTCCTGACGGACTCCCAGCAAGCTCCCGAACTTGTGATGACTTTAATGAGTAGCCGAGCCTTCTCGATGATCTCCGTGAACCTCCGACGATCTCTTCGGCGAACTTTCGAAAATTCCGATAGGTTCCCGAATTCTTCTCGGTTGGTTCCGGCAGCATCTCCGACGATTCTTCGGACTCTTAAACGTCCATCGAACTTGACTCCGGTATCCTTGCTTTGTGTTTTCTGGTTATCATAGTTAATCCTGCATACTTAACTCAATAATATGGATTAGATCAAATAACCCATCAATTGATTTTATCATCAAAATTCGAGATTCAATAATAGCAGCACATTATGACTATAAGATCTAGTAGATGGACGTAAAGACCATGTTCCTCAATGGCAACTTTAAGGAGGAGGAATATATGATACACCCAGAGGGATTCGTGTCCAAATAAAGTCCAGATAAGATGTGTAGGTTGCTTAAGTTCATTTATGGATTAAAGTAGGCTTTCTGAAGTTGACACATAAGATTTGATGAGATGATCAAATCTTATGACTTTGTTAAGAATGAAGATGAGCCTTATGTATACAGGAAGGTAAATGAAAATACTATCACCTTCTTGGTATTATATGTGGATGATATCCTAATTATTAAAAATGATATAGGAATACTCTCCATAGTAAAGACTTTGCTATCTAAACGCTTCTCCATGAAGGACTTAGGGGAAGCATCCTATATTTTTGGGATTCAAGTCTATAGAGATAGATTTTAGAGGATGCTTGGTTTATCCTAGTCCAGGTACATAGACACCATTGTCAAAAGATTTGACGTGAAAAATTTCAAGAGAGATCTCATATTAATGAGACATGAAATTTCACTTTCTCATAGTATGTTTCCAAAAACTCTTGAAAAAAAGACAAACATGGATATGATACCTTATGCCACTGTGATAGGGTCTATCATATATATTATACTATGTACCAGGCTTGATATAGTACATGCTTTGAGTGTCACGAGCAGGAATCAAGCAGATCTAGGCTTTGAGCACTAGAAAGCAGTAAAGTGTATCCTTAAGTACTTGAGAATGACTAAGGATATTTTACTAGTATACGAAGAAAATAGTTTTCAGGTTGAGGGCTACATGGACTCGAGCTTCTAGTCCAATGTCGATAATAGCAAGTCGAATTCAGGGTATATGTTCACCCGGAATGGATAGTAGTGAGTTGGAAGAGTTCCAAGTAAGATACTACTACTAACTCGACCATAGAGGCAAAATACATTATTGCAACGGAAACAACATAAGAGGGAGTCTGGATGAAGAAGTTCATCATGGATTTGGGAGTTATAATGAGTAATGCAGAATCAATTCTCATATATTGCGACAACAACGAGGCGATCACTCAAGCAAAAGAACTCAGGTCTCATCAGAAGTCTAAGCATGTTCTAAGGAGGTTCCACCTAATCAAAGATATCGTGACCCGAGGAGATGTAGCATTGGAAAGAGTTTCATCCAAAGATAACATTATAGATCTACATTAACTTAAATTGTATTTGAGCATCACAGAGGTCTGATGGGAATCAAACATGTAGGTGATTGGGTTTAGATCAAATGGGACATTGTTCGCTATAGGTGCCCTCCAAGTCAATTACATGAGTGATGGCACTTGTGACATGCTACGACGATCTCTTTGATATTATTATTGGTATTTTATCACATATTATTTGGATATATATTGTAATGTCTTGGATCTGTGTAACGAGAATCGGATCATGATGAGATCACGATAATGAGATTGATTCACCTTTAAATACAGATCCTAAATTATCCTGGTCATAGGTTACTCGAGAAGGACATTGAGATAATTGGATAGACCAATACGCTATATACTTATCCATATAATAGATGTTGCTGGTCTCATAGTCGCTCGTGTGGGGACATTAGAGGTACAGTGTAGGTGCTCATTGGATCTGGACATAGAGATGAGTATGCAAGTTCTCCTTCATCCACTCCATCGGATCTAAAAATTTCGAGGATATATGATCTCCCTAATCAACACTTCTAACATGATACATGCGATTTTTCAGTTTTAAGATCTTCTCGCGCACCAATCATCGCACAATGACCAAGTACTTAACTTTGGAAAATATGATTTTGTTTTTGTTTTTCACTACGCATAAGATGTCGACCTGTGAGTTCCCAACAGTAAGATCACCGACGATTAGAAGACGACCCCGTTATCAGGATGCAACTACGCAACCATAAGACAAACCAACTCTCGAGGACACTCGGATGACCCGACCTTGAGAGAGAACCTTGTAGCCAAAAAGATCCCAAACAACCCACCCGATCACCCCGAACCTGGTCCGCACTAATAAGGCCACCTATTTGGCTTCACCTCACCAAATCTCTCATGTCAACTAGGAAAATAGGAAAAGACACTTGGATGAGCTTATATATTCGACGATGGATAAATTATGTTAACTCATAGATCAATGATACTTACACCATCAATAATTATATTTTATTATTATATATTAATATTATCTATAATGTTAATTAAAATATGATAGTTGACCGATGGAGATCAAACATACATACTAAATTTAAATTTAAATTTAGAAAATATAAATTAAAATTCATTTATTTTTAAGAGTGTATATCAAATTTTCATTTATATACATAGAAAGAGATCCGGGACTAACAATTCGGTGCACCATCAGTACCTAAGGGCGGGCCCCCTCTTAAACCCTAAATAGTTCTGCAGCACATGCTTTTTAGGTGGTCACAGTGCACTGATGAGTCATAGCCTAGTCATCGCGAACAGGGCATGTTGCGACGCACAGGAAAGCATCGTCAGGTGCGTGTACCCGTGCGCGCATATGTACGAAGGCTTTTCGCTCGCTCAGAACGGTGTCCTCCCGAAATCTCACCACGTCCACCACACTTTCGCACGAATTAACCGTACTCTTAGGGATCGCCTGTCCGATGTAATCTTGGTTCACGTGCTTTCACGAACGAAAGAAAGACACGTGGAGTAAATGGCCATACTTGAACTATAACAGCCGGCCTTTGACTTCAGTCTAGCGAACATCTGTACCATGCCAATATCGTTCATGTATGTCGACGAACAAACGGAAGACACGTGGAGGAAGAGGGCCTATTCATCATTATATAATAGATGGATTTGGCGATCTCTGTTGCTCCTTCTTTAGTGCCTCTCTCCCGCGATTTCCCGGAGTCGGCTCACTTCGCAAGAGCTCGGATCGAGGGGTTCTCCTTCGCAGAAGAGGAAGGGATTCATGGAGGACGACACCCGGAGCCGCGTGTCCGACGCCTCCAAGCACCAACAGCTCGCTCTGCAGTCCCGATACGGTGGGGAATTTGGTCCCTTTTCCTGCTTTTATTTTCGGCTTGGGATGTACGTTTACTTGGGGTTGTGATTGTGATTTCTATGGTCGGTAGATGTGTACCTTGGGTCGGAGGACATGGATGGCAGGGAGGACGACTCACGGCCAGAGTTCACCTGCCCGTTCTGTTCTGTGGGCTTCGATAACGTGGGACTGTGTTGCCACATCGATGACGAACACCCGATCGAGGCTAGGAACGGGGTATCACTGCGTTCTTCGGGTCCTTTGTAGATGCTGAAAATTGTGCTTCAATTGGAGTTTCCCGAGGAGAATTTCTAGATCTCGGTTTGGTTTCTGGATGGGTTTTTCGTAGTGCCAAAATTGCTCTCTATCTCTCTCCAATCTCTTGCTTTAAGAACTGGCTCCGACTTTGTTCTTAAAATTCTGTTATTGTTTGATATTACGCGAAGAATTTACCTTAAGTAGGAGAGAAAAGAAAAATGCGTCCTCTTATTGAATTTTTTGCGTCTGTTAGGGGTAGAAAAGGTTTGATCTTTTCCACTAAAGAATCATTTTTTCCTCTGTGAATCTCACTTCAAGTGTAGGTTTCCTTTATTTGCATTGATTGTATTTTTGTAGGTGGCTTTGGAGTATATCTCACGGTCTATTAGTATTTGCTAAAAGTTTGTAAAACTTGAATTTAATATCCTTCCAACAGTCGATTTAATTTGGACATAGGAGCTTTAAATGTATGGTCTGTTGTCTTTTAATAGCATAAAATTGAGTACATGTCAGCTAATGCCTTTAACTGGTCATGATTTTCCCGTCATTGATTGATTTTTCAAGTAAGATGAGGTAGGTTGTGCTAAAATCTGAAATGTATTTCGCATGTTGGGTTCTCTGTATTAGATATCTAAACATTATCTATACACTCTTTTATGTTTTTATTCAGTGAATTCCAGCAACTGAAATTAATTGGATGTTTACCATTGTATATTAACCTTTGCAAAATTGAAACTATAACAGAAAAGAAAAAACTGTGAAACCCTGATTTCCTTGTTCAGCCCCTCATCAGATTGTCCTACAAGTCAGCAAAATTGTTGCTTTATTTTTTTTGCCCATCCTCTTTAATACTTGCATCTAGAAATGATGTACCACTTGTTTATCTTACAAGTTGAAATGCAACAAATCTGCTGGTGCCTTTTGACTTTCCACTTGACGACCACACTATTATGACAAATATGTTCTAACTGAGTACTTCTCAGTAACTACTTTATTTTGTACCTCTTTCCTTTCTATTCTTGCTTATCATGAGCAAGATTATTATTATTGTAGAACCAGCAATGGCAATCAGAGCGAAGCAAAATTACTACATCTGTATGTTGCATTTTGTCCTGCACGAGACAGTTTGTTGCTTATGTATTGAATCGCCTGTTTTCAGGTGTGTCCTCTTTGTGCAGCTAGGGCTGGCATGGACATGGTTGGCCACATAATGACAGAGCATGCAAATTTATTAATAATATCCTTCTATTTTCATTAGTTATCTGGATTTGGCTGTTTGTCTCCTTATATGCTATACTTCATTCTATTTAAAGCTAATTTTAGTAGTAGAAGTTTCCTGTCAAGCAATCATTACTTTGTGCACTTGTTTGCAAATGACGATGTTGTAAATCTGACTAAATTGGTTGGATTCCTTGATAAAAACTTAAGTACGGCATAGGAGGAGGTTTTGCAAAGGTTCCTTGGGGCATTACTCCACACTCTTATTGTTGAAAAAGGATCTACGTGATGGCACTCTTCAGTCACTTGGGGGTTCTTTTGCTCCATCCAACGTGGCACCTGATCCACTACTGTCATCATTTATTTTTAATTTGCCTGACATCGATCCATCAAAAGATGCACGACCTGAATCCTTGGATGAAGGAAGTATGGTTGACAAAACTTCAGATGAGAAATTGGTTCAGAGGTATCGTACATTTCGTTGCCATCAAATGAGTTATTGTTTGAGGTTTTCGACGTAACCCATTTATTTTGTCACATTGTATGAGGTTTTTAGATAGGTTTTTTTTCTGACTTGCTGCCTCACACTTGATATTTTCATTTACATGATTCTGTAAGATGACTAAGTAATCTGTTAGATTTACTTCCTATTGTGCTTCAAAATTCAGTTGTTTGTAGAAGCAAATGGACTATATTGTTATAGTCTTGAAGAAATGTTAAGTAGTATGGTGTTTGTATATTATCATTTTTTATTTAGCTTAATTTACTAAATTGTATAATATTGGGTACCATGATATGTGCAGAATAATTTATTTTGCCTTAGCTTTGTTTATTAAATTGTGTGATAAAGTTATTGGGTACTGTGATTTCTGCAGAATCACTTTTCCTTTTGGCTACTTGACATATGGTGCAGTTATGCTGAAAGTACTAAAGTGCTCTCTTATTTTATATTTAGTTCATAATTTTCATAAATTTCATTGCTTTATTGAGAATGGCTTTACTCCTTTTACAGCTAGACTCAAGTAGAGCTATTTTTTGTTGGAATATTGGGTGGGCAAAAGGTGGTGAAAGAGGGAGAGGCATGAAATTCTTCTATCACAGTGATTCTATGAGACAATGTCATGAGTTACCATATTAGTTTTTGTTCTTAAAAGTAGTTGTTTACACTGATTAACTCTTATATACATGCTCTTCATATTCTCACCGAATGTAACCATTTCGAAGAATTATACTTCAAGATATGAATATAAAGAATTAAGGCATATTTTAATACTTTCTTTATATGTGGAGGTAGATCCTAACTTGATTGATATAATAAGCTCAAATGCACTCTTTATTCATTCACTGAGTGATAAATTACTAAATACGAACGAGATACACTTACGATACAAGAAAAAGGAAGATCCAATATTTCACAATTGTATCTAGAATAACTAGAAAAGTGGAAACAAGGTCGGATATAATTTGATTGTTATGATCTAGTCTACAATAGTTATTGTCACATCCTAGATTTATAAAAAAAAACCATCATTTCGTTATTCATAATTTACATAAGATTTTTTTTATCTTTAAATTTAAATCGTCGTCTTTATAGCACTAAATATTTTTTTAATTGATAAAAAGAATCACATCTTCTTAGTAGGACCATAAGTGATGAGAAAGTCTCCTCCACCCACGCCTCGAATCTATTACAAAGTAGTAGGTTACTTTGAAAATAAATATAGGATAAAAAAATATCAGTAACCACACATATTAGTAGGAACATTCGAAAAATTAAAAATAATCTTCAATATTTGTGAAATATATGCAAATGTCAATAATTTAATATGAAATGATAATATATTAATTCATTATGAAACTCATGTATTGGAAAAACAATTATAATTCTTATTGTTGAATCTCGGATTTTGATGATAAAATTAATTGATAAGTGTTTATGATTTAATTTGCGTTTTGAGTGACGCAGGATGCTTCGATCAGGGAGAGACAATTAAAGCAGGAAGAATCATGTTGGACCGAAGGAAAACATGTCAGAAGATTGGACGTCGGGCCAAAGGATCGGTCGACGTATCGACATAATGCTTCGGGCCATGGATTTGGGCATCGAGCCAAGAAGAGCGGATATTGCGCCAAGGATATCAGAGTTGCGGAGGTCAACTGGCCAATTGGGCAATAGGCCGTAAGAAAGAACGATACGCCGAAGAATCGGACGAAGCGTCGATGGATCAATGACATGCCGGACAACATGATTCATGCTTAGTAATATTTGTCTGGATCGAAGTGTATTTTTGTGTGTGCAGGATTAACTACGATAGCAAGGCATTAAGCAAAATAAAGTCCCAGAGTCAAGAACGTGATTTCGTTGGGAGTTCGAGAGTTCGTCGGAAGTCCGGACGTTCGTCGGAAGTTCTGTCAGAACCAACCGAGAAGTCCAGGAGCTTGCTAAAGAAGCTTGTCAGAACTTGCCAAGAAGATCATCGTGAAGTCCAGGAACTTGCCGGGAGTCCGCAGGAATATTGCCGAGAGATCGTCGGAAGTTCGTCGGAAGCTCGCGCGGAAGAAATCAGACTTATCTTGCTTAGATTATGTCTTAGGAATCATAGTTAGCACATAATTGGAGTTGGGATTGGGAGGTAATCCTATCAACTCTGTTATGGGCCAACTGGGCCTGAAGTTGGATTGGTTTGGGTCGGATTCAAGGCCCAACCAGGGTGTTGAAACCTTGGCCGACCGTGGCACCGCCTGGGGAACAGCATCCCAGGATTCCTGGGCGGTGGTACCGTCGGCAGCAATGCTGCCAGCGGTGGTATCGCCCCTGTTCGGCGGTGGTACCGCTCAGTACTAGATCCTGCGACGGTAGTACCACCCAGGAACGGCGGTGGTACCGCCAGTACCCAGGAAACCTAGGATGAGACCTTTTTAGGCTCAAATTTGAATCAACTTGAAGCCTATAAATATCCCTCTCATCCCTGGTTAACATACACAAGCACAGAGAATTTAAAGAGGGAAAAACTCTGTTGTAATCTCTTGAGAATCCTCCTCTTCTAGTCTAAGTGTTAGAATAGTTTGAGAAAGGAGTGAGTTCTTGTAAGGGTTGTCTCCTAAACCCGGTAAAAGGAGAAGAGGGGTGTAAGAAGGAGGTTGATCTTCGCCTATTAAAGGAAGATCGATAGTGGATGTCAGTGGCCTCGACGGAAGAGGAATCGGCGAAATGGATGTAGGTCACGACGACCGAACCACGCTAAAATCTGGTTTGCATTTTACTTTGAGCAATTTATCTTTACTGCAAATCACTTTACCTCCTTACTTGCTTTACATTCAATACGCTCTTACTTTGCTTTCAAAGTTAAGCATTTTTTAAATCGGTTTTATCGTACGAAGAGATTTTTCGGAACCGATTTGAAGACGTATTTTATCGCTGCACTAATTCACTCTCCCCTCTTAGTGCTGACTCGTTCCTAACAGTTGGTATCAGAGCCTCGTATTTCTCATTTGGTTTAACACCCAAGAGAAATGGCTCATTTCGGCTTTCAAGATGGACTTTCTCTCATTCGTCCTCCCTTTTTCAATGGGACGGACTACACTTATTGGAAAACTCGAATAAGAGTTTTCTTGCTTTCAATTGATTTAAATTTATGGAATATGGTCGAAAACATATTTCAAATGTCTTCTCTTCCGATGAACGATTGGAATGATTTGGAGAAGAAGACATTTTCACTAAATGCTAGAGCTATGAATGTTCTATTTTGTTCCTTAGTGTCACGAACTTAGCTGGTTTTGCCTAAGTCGTGCGGCACCCTTGTGTGTCCGTCCGCAAAGGTCAGCCTCCCCGAAGCCTCCCATTGTCCCTTAGGACCCATAAAAGAGAAAACGGGTTAGAGAAAACGCCTCACTCGGGATCCATAAGCAAACATTTCCGAAAACACTTCATAAATAATGTAAATTACAAACAGACTTTACAAGCTCTGAACAGTTGCATAACAAAGGGTCAAAATGGTCCACTACAGACCAAAAATCTCTCACAAGTGTTCACATGACACAATCTTTATTTACAAGTCTAAAGCGGCCACCAACCCAACTAAAATGGGACTATTAAGCCTTCGGTCGTCCCTCTACATATTGTGCAAAGTATGAACATATCAAAAGATACGGACATACATAAGCATTACATCAAACATCCTGTTTAGAAGTTTGTCTGTGACATTCTCCCCCACTTATTCCTTTAACGTTCTCGTCGAAGTCTTTGCCGACACTACAACTTCTTGCCTTTGCTAAGTCTTCAATCTTCTGCTCCAACTGCAATGCACCTCCTGGCTCTCAACTGCTCTCTACTGCTGTTTTTGAGTAGTCGAACCTTTGATCCACCATGCTGCTTCAACTCGCCAACGACTCTCGACTCTAGTGTGGGGTTGGCTGAGTTGTGTTGATCCCTGTTGGTTCCTACGGATCCTCCAGATGAAGGAAAAGATCATCCTTACTATGCGCCAGTCTCTCAAATGCCTCATGCTGCTTGAACTGAGTGGATGCTTGTTGGAGCTTTAACGAGCATCACCTCGCAAACTTATGAAGTTTTGGGTCCTTCCTCCACAAAATTTGCCCATTGACTCTTCTTTCACTTAGTTGTCACTTCCAAGTAGATTCGCATCACTTTCGCTTTCGATTGGCATTTCGTTAGGAAATGAAGCGGACGATCTACTCTTAGTAGCATTGATCACCGTTGGTGAGGATTTGACAACTATTGTCTTATATTATCTTCGAAGGGTCTTTGAACCTGTGCAGAGCTCCTCTGCTGGATAGATAAGAGAATTGGGGTACCTAGTTTCGCCCATTCTCTTAAGAGTTGAGAAGGCAAAGGTTACTTGACTTCGCTCGCCTCCTCGAGATTGTACTCCATGCATCGTGGTCGGTTCATCGGCCTTCGCTTTTTTTTGCTCACACCGAAGCACTTGAAGTGTTTGCACTCCTGCGTTGAGTTAGTTCCGTGATTCACCTTCTCAATGACATTGAACTTCTAGAACGCAGGAAGTTTTCACCCTAACTTGGAGTAATTCTCTAATAGATTTGGTCGTCTCTGGGATTGTACCGTCTTCTCCATCAACCACGTAAGCCTACTCCACCGAAAGTAGCAAAGGTACAACACCGATGTAACGCCTGCCGTTCCTTAGTGGTGCACTCTTGCATGACCAAGTCCTTCACTTTCGGCTATCTTGATGAGAAGCTCGTTGACACCGGTCTTCTTGAAGTTCCTTGGCCTTTGCCCTTCAACCTTGTCGCAAGATTTTGGGTTTGCCTCGATGCTCCACCTCCTCGCCCCTTTCACGACCAAAGCTCTCTCTCCATGAGAGCAAGGGATCAATGACTTTCACGGAAGTCCCGCCTCTGCGGTACCATGGCGCTGCCATGCCCATGGCCCTACTATCCGTCTCCTCGCATCTGCATCCCTTTTCTTTACGATCAGTAGATATATCTCTGTGGCACTCCTCCGAGTCCACCTCCATTCTAACTGATGCTTAATTTTGGGCAACTAAGTCCCTCTAGACTTGTCGTCGCTTCCTCGCCCCTTTCGACCCCCTGCTTCAACACCTCTGTGTTCTCCAAGCAGCTCCCTTTAGTCGATAGAAAGACAGACTGCAACTCTCATGCATGGCCTCTGCCATCACGTTGTAGGATTTGCACCGATTCTATTCTTCTTAGCTTCCTTGGTAGCAACGTTCGCTTACTCGACCTTGTCCTATGACTTGCCGGGCTCCCTTAAGCGAATATGGGCTCTGGAGTAGTCCAACTCTCCAACTGCTTCAATCATACCTCTACATGATCAAGTCCCTCCCATGGGACTCACTAGTACTTGCATTCAAACTTTTTCCTTGGTGGAACACAGCCCCCATATGCTGATGACCAAGGCTTTCATCCGATGCAAAATTCGATGCACGCACGGAAGACCTGTCTCTGCGGTACCATGGCCTTCACTCCTTGAATCCATAGCCCTTCTTACCGTCGTGTTGTTCACCGAAGTGGAGCTTCCAATAGCTCCCAATCATACCTCTGTATGATCTAGTCCCTCATGGGACTATGTCGTGTCTATCGCATTGCCACGAACTATTCCACCATGATCCGCTGCACCATGTCGCCTCCTGGTGACATCTCCATTACATTCTGATCCTTGTGGGATGAACTCGAATTGTGATCCCTCCATGTGTGGCCTCTGCCAATACATCGCAGGGTCTCTTCCACCTTCGATTTTATTCGTTCCTTTGGCAATCGACCTTCATCCACCCGCTCTTGGGTCACACCTAGATGAAGCACCGCTCTAGCAGTCCGTCGCCTAGTAGCTCACGAAGTCCATCGACTTCATTGAAAGTGGTGCACTATTGTCTGGATCCTGGGCCTCTGCCCCTACCAGCACAATCTCCACTGCGCACCGCTTCCTTCATGGCAACTTAAATGGCAACATTGTGGCATATTCTTTAAGAGTACCCGCCTCCGCGTCCTTTTGCCCCTTGCCAAGGCCTTCTGAACCCAACTTCACCTCCGTAAGTTGAGTCGCCTTAGTTCCTCCAGCAAATGCTTCTCCGAAATAAGGTGCATGTGCCCAGAAGCTCCCTTCGTCTTTGGCATCATGCAAGATGAGTTCGCTCCGTCAAAATGACCATGGAACAACATAATCCTGCTCCTGTCTCTACAAGAGTTCATGTCCTTGACCTCTGTCCAAGGAAAGCAATATGCCTTCGCTCCATATTCCATCTTCTATGCTGGCTCCCTTCATACGGCTTGGGTACTTCGCCAAGTTACACCCAAGTTGCTCCGCTCCTCGTTTTTGCATTGAGTTGATTGTGTCCCTCGCGTCCACCATTCCACGAGTCAGCCCTCCCTTGAGTCTGATCTCCATATTGACTCAAAGTGTGTCTTCATTTGTGTTGCTTTGGGTCGCTCCCCCACTTGATCTCGCAATGCATCCACCAATGCATTCTCTCAAGCGAGATCATGCGACGACTCCTCGCCGCTCGCTCGGTCCATTGAGCTTTGTGGAGTTTTTGTTTGTTGAGATACTCCTCCTCAACATGTGCGGTTTGTTGCACATGATTCTCCCTCTGGAGAAATCGAGATCTATCCCTCCTGGATAACTATCCCGTTGGAGCAACATCTCTCTTCGTTTCTTTCTCTCTGAAAGTTTTGGAGACCACCATCCCCTTCGGAATACCCCGATTTGCTGAACAAACTGTGCATTGTTCTGCCTCCTGCAAACGCACTTGCTAGATTGTGACTTCACGTCAATACAGCCCCCGCTGCACCACTCAAGGCCTAGCAACATACTGAACTCGCTGCACACTTCAGCCTCATACGGACGTATCCTTCACATGCCGAAGAGAAAATTTCAATGCTCCATGGCACCGAGTTTCGGTCGCCTTGGGATGACCGCGAACATTCCATCGTCCACATACAAGCCCATGCATGAGTACTGAATTCTTCGAGTTAGCAATTCCCCTCACCTCTGTGAGCTTTGCACAACTCTTTCGGTCGCTAAGTAACTCATTCCACCTTGCATGGTCTCATCCTTTACCAAGCGCCTCGCTTGCCTTGAGCACCATCAAGTATGGTTATCAACATTGAGCCATAGCTCAAACTCAGCCATCCCAACCTTTGTGTACTCTACATTCTTCCAAGCTTGCTTGTTCTCGTGGTGCCTCTTGCGCGAAGAGTTGGCCATTCCTTTGAATGTCAATCTCAGATGCTTGCTCCTTCGAGTGACACCTTTTCCCTACATCTCCATGCCCGTTTTCCCCCAAACGGTGCGCGTGTGCTAACTGCCCTCAACGCAGCCCCGCTAGGTCCCCCACATTTGCATGCTAAGTGTTTCTGTGAGTGTTTGTCCCGCTCTGATACCATCTGTCATAAACTTAGCTGGTTTTGCCTAAGTCGTGCGGCACCCTTGCGTGTCCGTTCGCAAAGTTCAGACTCCTTGAAGCCTCCCATGGTCCCTTAGGACCCACAAAAGAGAAAATGGGTTAGAGAAAACGCCTCACTCAGGATCTACCAGCAAACATTTCCGAAAACACTTCATAGACAATGCAAATTACAAATAGACTTTACAAGCTCTGAACAGTTGCACAACAAAGGGTCAAAATGGTCCATTACAGACCGAAAATCTCTCACAAGTGTCCACATGACACAACCTTTATTTACAAGCCTAAAGCGGCCACCAACCCAACTAAAATGAGACTATTAAGCCTTCGGTCGTCTCTCTATATGTTGTGCAAAGCATGAACATACCAAAAGACACGGACATACATAAGCATTACATCAAACATCCTGTTTAGAAGTTTGTCTGTGACATTAGACAAAAACGAATTCAATCAGATTTCTTTGTGCGAAACAGCTTTCGATATTTGGCACATTCTTGAAACCACACATGAAGGCACAAGTAGTGTTAAGGATTCTTAAAGTTCATTTTTTAATGCACGATTTTGAACTGTTTCATATGAAACCAAGTGAAACCATTAGAGACATGTACACCCGTTTTATGGATATCGTCAATGGTTTAAAAGCTCTTGGTAAAAGTTTTTCGAATCTTGAACTTGTGAATAAAGTTTTGCGCTCGCTTTCTAAAACTTGGGATTTAAAAGTAACCGCTATTCAAGAATAAAAAAACTTGAACTATTTCCCTCTCGAAGAACTAATAGGGTCTTTGATGACCTATGAATTGACGTGCAATGCACGTGAAGAACTCAAGAACAACCTTCCAAAAAACAAGAAGGATTTGGGACTTAGAACAATTGAAGACCACTCGAGCATAAGCTCAAGTGATGGTGAACTTGAATTCCTCACTATGAAATTTAAAAAGTTCATAAAACAAAAATTAAAGAACAAAAAGAACATAACTACTTGTTATGAACGCAAGAAAAAGAAGGTGACTTTGGATGAATCGAGCTCCTCCGAAGATGAGGAGAAAATCAACAAAGGCGAAGTGGCAAACTACGCCTTAACGGCTTTTGACAATGAGGTAAACGAAACTCCCTTAATTTATTTTGAAATTACATGATGCTTTTAATGAGTTATTTTTAATTTAGTTTAATTATTTTTCTTGAAAATTGTATGTTTAATAATATAATGAAAATGCTAAAAAAAAATAGGATCATGCTTATCATTCTAGTAATTTTGAAAATGATCATGAAAATTGCATGTCTTATGATAAATGAACAAAATGTTAGAATTAAATCTAGTGATTAATTTCTTGTATGGTATAAACAATTATGTGTATTGTGATGATTTTGTATTGCTTTTCGAGTTTTGTTGGATGGCTTTAATATGAAATTGTGCATACCTTGAAAACTTGAAACCATGTTTTGATGTCATGCCCAAAGTATCACACATAATGATCATGCTTAATAAATTTATATTTCGAAATTATGCATGATGATTTTAGTGATTTATGGACTATCAAAACTGGCTTTTTCGGTTTTAAAAATGATGCATATTTTGATTTAGCATAAATGAAAAAAGGCATGCTTATATGAAATAATGTAAGTATCATGCTTGATGATTTTATATTTAAATTATACATGATGATTTAAAGTAATGATGATTTTTGGGTAATTTATGGTTTATTGATCTTGATGATTTCTATTATGAGATTTACTTTTTCAATTTTAAACATTGATGTATTGTTTTCATACGAGAAACTTGAGCATGCTTATATGAAACAAATCACATGAATTAAAACTAAAAAGAGAAAAGCATTTTTTTTTTTAATTTCTTTTTCTCTATCTTATCGATTTTTCACTAAGAGATTAATAAAGTTGTTTATGTCATTTTGAATCTCTTGAAAGTAATTTTGATGATTTGAATTTGAATGTGTTTTATCTTGATTTTTCAAGATTTATAAATTGAGACTTCTTATGCGTAAGTCAAGATTTTATATGCATGAATTGAAATATTTGTCTCTTAAGTTTATTTTACAATTTACTAAAGAGAATGCTTCGGGCCATAGATTCGGGCATCGGGCTAAGAAGAGCGGATATTATGCCAAGGATATTGGAGTTGCGGAGGTCAACTGGCCGATTGGGCAATAGGCCGCAAAAGAGGACGATGCGCCGAAGAATCGGACAAAGTGTCGATGGACTAATGACATGCCGGACAATATGATTCATGCTTAGTAATAATTGTCTGGATCGAAGTGTAGTTTTGTGTGTGCAAGATTAACTACAATAGCAAGGCATAAAGCAAAATGAAGTCCCATAGTCAAGAACGTGATTTTGTTGGGAGTTCGAGAGTTCGTCAGAAGTCCGGACGTTCGTCGGAAGTTCTGCCGGAACCAACCGAGAAGTCCAGGAGCTTGCCAAAGAAGCTTGTCGGAACTCACCAAGAAGATTGTCGTAAAGTCCAGGAGCTTGCCGGGAGTCCGTCGGAACATTGCCGAGAGATCGTCGGAAATTCGCTGGAAGATCGTCGGAAGAAATTGGATTTATCTTGCTTAGATTATGTCTTAGGAATCGTAGTTAGCACATAATTGGAGTTGGGATTGGGAGGTAATCCCATCAACTCTGTTATGGACCAACTGGGCCCAAAGTTAGACTGGTTTGGGTTGGATTCAAGGCCCAACCAGGGTGCTGAAACCCTGGCCGACGGTGGCACCGCCAGGGGAACAGCACCCCAGGATTCCTGGGTGGTGGTACTGCCGGTAGCAATGCTGCCAGCGGTGGTACCGTCCCTGTTCGACGGTGGTACTGCCAGTACTCAGGAAACCTAGGATGAGACCTTTTTAGGCTCCAAGTTTAAATCAACTTGAAGCCTATAAATACCCCTCTCATCTCTGGTTAATATACACAAGCACATAGAATTTAAAGAGGGAAAAACTCTGTTGTAATCTCTTGAGAATCCTCCTCTTCTAGTCTAAGTGTTAGAATAGTTTGAGAGAGGAGTGAGTGCTTGTAAAGGTTGTCTCATAAACCCGGTAAAAGGAGAAGAGGGGTGTAAGAAGGAGGTTGATCTTCGCCTATTAAAGGAAAATCGATAGTGGATGCCAGTGGTCTCGACGGAAGAGGAATCGGCAAAGTGTATATAGGTCACGACGACCGAACCACTCTAAAATCTGGTTTGCATTTTACTTTAAGCTATTTATTTTTACTGCAAACCACTTTACCTCCTTACTTGCTTTACATTCAATGCTCTCTTTGCTTTCAAAGTTAAGCATTTCCGAAATCGGTTTTATCATACGAATAGATTTTTCGGAACCGATTTGAAGACGTATTTTACCGCTGCACTAATTCACCCCTTCTCTTAGTGCCGACTCGTTCCTAACACGTGTAGTGATAGGGACGATTTTACCTCATGCTAGTTCATCTGCCACCGAGGCCGACACCTAAGTAGGGCTCCAAGTCGCCAACCCCAAAATGACACCGCAGTGCGTCCCGATATGCCTGCCCCGTATCAATGACTGGCAATAACTGCCCTACCTTATCAAGATCAGAGAATGATTAGACAGTTCACCTAATTTTATCTCAGGCTAGCCAGTAAGAAGGCTCAGGGATCATGTATAAAAAGGAACTCATCAGCTCATACTGAAGAGCTCTACATATTAACTCAATCATACAGCTCATATTGCTTTCTTCTCCCCTTCGCCGACTTAAGCATCGAAGGGGTCACACCGGGTAACCCCCGGTGTCGACCTATCATGCAGGATCGTCGGTCGCCCGAAGACACCCGAACGACTCAGCCCCTGAGGATGATTTTTCCCCATGCCAGCTCATCTACCACCGAGGCCGACACCTAAGTAGGACTCCAAGTTGTTAACCCCAAAATGGCGCCACAATGCATCCCAATGTGCCCTGCATCAATGACTGGCAATAACTACCCTATCTTATCAAGATCAAAGAATAATCAGGCGGTTCACCTAATCTTATCCTAGGCCAGCTAGTAAGAAGGCCCAGGGATCAGGTATAAAAAGGAACCTATCAACTCACGCTGAAGGAGGGCTCGCTACACACTAACTCAATTATACAGCTCATACTGTTCTTCTCCCCTTTGTTGACTTAAGCATTGGAGGGGTCGTGTCGGGTAACCCTTAGCATCGACCTGTCATGTAGAATCATTGGCTGCCCGAAAACACTCGGACGACCCAGTCCCCAAGGAGGAACCTCGCAATCAGGAAGATCTCAGTCTGCCTACCCGACCATCCTGAACCGGGTCCTCACTAACAGAATGGCTTCCGACCGAACAACCTATGTGGTCTCACCTCACCAAGTCTCCCACGCTTACCAGGAAGAGGCACCGAGGAGCTTACACCTTTGGTAGTGGACCAACCGTGCTGACTTATCAATCAACAGTATTCTTGACACCATCATGTAGTAAATAAAATCATGCATCAGTCACATGCAATGCATCTCGATGACATACATAACAGTCAAATAACAAAGGTGTACATCACACCCGATGATGCACTCTCCCAACAACGAATGGAAAGGTATACTTTACGGGATTGATTCCTTCCAACAACAGATGAAGAAAACCTATATCGCACCACTAACAGCAGATCAAGTGGTATCTCTCACCCATCCAAGTGGGGACATGTTCCTTCCAACAACAGATGGAGGAACTCTTTAATCGTCACGTCTAACGGCCCGCTAATCTCCGAAGGGAATTACCCTACTTGCCCCTAGTAGAGATATATAGTCAACCATGACCATTCATTTATATTCATCAATTCATTCATACATGCAGTGAAAAAGTAGTATGATAAAATATTATAAGGAACCATGCTTGATGTATGACCTACTAGACTATGTCCATTAGTGGCTTTGCACCATGATGGATCTATAGCTTCTTTCATATGTTGCACTTCTAATGTGGACCACTCAGCATATTCACATACATATACTACATTGTCACGAACGGTCGTCGCGCACTCGCAACAACTCCGTTCAACGAACCGTTCTGTCACGAACGGTCGTCGCGCACCCGCAACAACTCTGTTCAACGAACCGTTCGTCGCTCGCACCTGCATATGTACAGCTGCTTGACAGCATGTTTTCTCTTAGTTTTGGGTCATTTTGCTTGTAAATATGTAAGTTCGAACAAGCTACAGCGTTGCAAAGCGACCGCTCACCGAACCGAAAGCAAAACAGCCCCAAAACAGCCCAAATCAGCCTGATTTTTTTCAGCGTGCGCGGGGAGGTGAGCGGAGAACTGCCTCCGCCTCAAAACGTCAGCCAGCTCAGACCCCAGGAACCCCCCGGGTGGCACATGGCTGGATGGGGCTTGGTTATATACCGGGCGTTGAACACTTTTTTTTAAGTTCAAGACGTGACCTTTACGGGAACTTGGTTTTCTTTGCCGGGACCAGGTGAGCGGTTGTTTGTGGGCTTGCAGCTGTTCGTTCATCCTTGAAAGCCTTGTTTTTCTCCTCTCCCTCCTTTCTCTTGTGCACACAGGGTGTTCGTCGAATTGCTTGTAAAGCTTCCCTTTTCGGTGAGACTTGGGACTTGTCCGTTGCTCGTTCTTTCGAACTAACTTCTTTCTCTTTACAGGTCCTTAGGGACCTGCGAGAGGTTACAAAGTGGGCTGATCCTTGCGGAGCAAGATCGCAAGGGCTTAAGCGACTTAGGCAACGCAAAGCTAAGTTTGTGTCTTTTGCCACAAGGGTGACCCCGCGACTTAGGCAACGAAGCTAAGTTCGGCGTCTTTGGTCGCAAAAGGGTGCCTTACGCTTTAGGCAATTCCAGCTAAAAGGTCGTGACATTGTGGTATCGAAGCAGGCAAGCTCTTCGATCGAACAAAAGCGAACTTCGCGAACTTCGCCATGGCAAAGCATCGTGGGCGAATCAAAGCAAGACGGGCAAGTTGGGACCTTTGCCCCAAGCAGCCCCAGGTGGGCTGCATGTGCACACTCGCTCTCATCTTTGTTGGAGCCGCCACGAAGATCGCGGCAGCTAAACAGGATGAGCGAGAAGTTGGTAACTCTCCATGAAGGAGGAAGCATAAACTGCGCGCTAACTGGGAAAAGGAGTCATAAAAGAGACTCACGACGGTGGAAACCCCTTTGGATGTTCGGAAGCGAGCATGGAGGAACTCTACCATGGCCAACAAAGACTTGTTGGGGTAGAGAGCTCGCAAAGAGGAAGCGGAATCCAGGATCGACAAGGTCGAGGCCCTAGTCGACCGTCTCGATGACACCAAGGACCTCGCGGCAGCACTTACGAGGATGTTGTGGCGGAACTCACGGCAAAGGTGGCTATGCTCACAAGAACGCTAAATGCGGGAGGAGGCAACACCAGCGTTAACCGCCAGCCATACAAAACTTGAGGGCACCCGAGCCCCATGGATACGGAGGGGCTAGAGATGCCAAAGAGCTCGAGAACTTTCTGTTCGACATGGAGCAATACTTAGAAGCCACGAGGCCCGATCTCAAGATACCAAAGTTTCTATAGCAACGATGTATTCGAACGGAGATGCTAAACTTTGGTGGCGAACTTCGTTGGGAAGAGATCCAACAAGGTCGGTGTCGAAGTCGACACATGGGGAGGACTTGAAGCGGGAGTTGAGAACTCGGTTCTTCCAGGAGAACACGAGTTCGTCGCAAGAAGGAAGTTGAGACAACTCCGCCAAAGCACCACCATCCGAGACTATGTGAAACAGTTTTTTCTGCACTAATCTTTGGACATCAGGACATGTTCGAGAAGGACAAGTTGTTCAGACTTCCTCGATGGTTTGAAACCATGGGCTCAACAGAGCTAAATCGAAGGAATGTTACCGATGTAGTCGGGGCAATATTCTTTGCAGAAAGGCTCACCGACTTTGTTTCCTCGGAAGACCCAATGAGAAGGAAACAATCTTGCAATCGCCCTCTAAAACATTCTCGAGGGAAGGAGCTCGGGATCTAACAAAAGAAGAAGAGCTCCCATAAAGGGCCGAACCCAAAAGGCAAGGCCTCAAAACCCGGAGGATGCTTCTTGTGCGGAGGACCAAGACATGGTAAGGGAGTGCCCACGTATGTGCACTCAACGCTTTGACAGACTTCCATCCACCCTCCCCGATCGGACAAGGGCAAAAGTGTTGCTCTTAGTTCGAGTAGTTCAGAATCCAAAGCGACGATGAGGAGTCGCAAGGACCCCGAATGGGAGCAATGCGTCATTGAACGCTATGCGGGGGTCAAGTGGGGAGAATATGAAGACGAAGGCACAAAAGGTGAAGCCGAAATGATGTATGTGGACATTAAGCTAAATGGCCAAACGACCCGTCTGCAATGGTGGATCAAGCGCCACCCACAACTTCATAGCCGATCGCTAAGCACAACGACTTGGGTTGACCTTGGAGAAAGCCAAAGCCGAATGAAGCGGTGAACTTCGGAGGCCAAGTTAATCTCCGAAGTTGGCGAAGGGTGTTCCTATCAAAACGGGACTTGGAGCCGGAATCACCAACATGATGGCATCGTGCCATCTGGACGACTTCCAAGTGATTCTTGGAATGAAGTTTATGCATGCTGGCGGTTGGTGCCGATGCCATTCTTGAACTCCCTATGTATGATGGGAGGCGATGACCCTACGTGGTTCTGTCTCTGAGAGGAACCAAGGAGCCCCAACACATTTCGGCATTACAATTGAAGAAAGGTGCGAAAGGGCGACCGACAATCGTGGGTTGCTATGAAGCTAGAGCCACTCAATGAAGAGGCCATTCAAGAACTTGTGGTGGCTAACGTCCCAAGGAGTTCAAAGACGTTATGCCACCCGAAGTTGCCCGAAGACCCTTCCACCACGCCGAGGCGTGGATCATAGTATCATTTGGAGCCGAGTGAAGCCTCCAGTGAGACCACCCTATCGCGATGCCCCCGTAGAGTTGGCAGAACTCGAAAGCGTTAGGTGAACTGCTGGCGGTGGTCTCATCCGTGACAAAAAAGCACCTTTCGAGCTCCAGTTCTCTTCCGGAAGAAACAAGATGGGAGCCTCCGACATGCGTCGACTATCGAGCCCTCAACAAAGTAACGGTGAAGAACAAGTATCCCATCCCGCCATTCGCGGACTTGTTCGATCAATTGGGCAAGGCAAAGTATTTTCAAAACTTCGACCTTCTGGTCGAGGTATTGGCAAAAGCGCATTCTTCGGGCGACGAAGCAAAGACTACCCGTGTGACCAGGTATGGAGCGTTTGAGTTCTTGGTGATGCCTTTCGCTTAACCAATGCTCGCCACATTCTCGTACTCTCATGAACCAGCTATTCAAGGAGTATTTGGATAAGTTCGTGGTCGTCTATTTAGACGATATCGTCGTCTGACGCCCAAACGCCGAGGAGCAAGTCAAGCACCTGCGAACGATTTTCAAGGTTCTCGGGGAGAACACTTTGTTCGTAAAAAGGGAGAAATGCTACTTTTTTCAAACTGAGATTTTATTCTTGGGGCATCGAATCCGGTGATGGCTCCATTCGGATGGATAAGTCGAAGGTGCAAGATTCTTGAATGGCTTAACTCCAAAGAAGGTGCCGAGTTGAGATCCTTCCTTGGTTTAAATCAACTACTATCGACGCTTCATTGCGGGATATTCAAGCGGCAACCCCATCGACGGAGTTCTTTGAAGAAGGAGCAGCCTTGGAAGTGGTCGACAAATGTGAGATAGCATTCCGTGATCGAAGAAGGTCGCCGTTCTAGAAGAAGAACCGCTCAAATTGCCAAACTATGGGGAGCCCTTTCAAGTCCATACAGATGCTTGAGACTTCGCTATCGGGGGGGAGTACTCATGCAGGAAGGTCATCCGTATTTTGGCCTACGAGCCGCAAACTCAACGAGACCGAGAGGCGGTATCCAGTGCATGAGAAAAGAGATGAAGAAAGGATCCATCGTCATGAAGTTTAGCGACACTACCTCCTCGGGTCGCGATTTGTCGAGGGATGCACAACACGCCGCCGAAAGCTATTTCCAAACTCAAAAGAAGCTCTCCCAAAGCAGCACGGTGGCGGGACTTCCGGCTGAATTTGATATGGCGATGGAGTACAAGCTTGGGAAGGCGAACGTCGTGGCGATCTTGAAGCGGAAGGTGGAATGCGTGAATGCCGCATAACCGAGGGCAGAGGCCAAGCAAGTCATTGCACTCCAACTTCCTTTCCCGAATCAAGGATGGACTGTAGATAGTGATCCCCGTGCAATTATCCCGATGCAGCTCATCAAAGAAGGCAAGGCACGGTTTTGGGTTCGGGGAGGGACTTGTTTACATTTTAAAGGGAATAGGGTCTATGTCCCCGAGTGGACAATTTAAGGCGTGAACTCTTAAAAGAGTGTCACGATTCCCTTTCGTTGGACACCGGGCATTCACGAACGTTGGCTTCGTGGAGAGGGCCTTCACCGCCAAAGATGGGGATTGATGTGGAGGAGTATGTTCGAATCTGCTTTACTTGCCAACAAGACAAGGTGGAGCGTGGAAGCCGGTGGGACTTTTGGAGTCGTTGCCGTCGCACCGAAAAGGCCATGGGAGATCATTTCCTTAGACTTCATATCAAGCTTGCCACTGTAGGGGACTTGGATCGATACTCGTGGTGGTCGATCGGTTTCAAAAAGTATGCAACTTTCATTGCTGCTCCCTACAATCGTTTCATTTGAAGAGGCGCCGACCGATGATGAAGGGCGTAGTGAAGTATTGGGGAGTCCCACACAATATCATTAGTGATCGAGACGCTTCGGTTCAGGGGGCGATTCTCGGGACCGAAGCTATTCAAATTGTTGGGGTCAAAGTTATACTTCTCTACAAGCCTCCACCCCGACGGATGGCCGACCGAAGAATAAATTCGTTGGAGCAAGATCTCCAAGACTACGTGAGTGCCAATCAACGAGATTAGGTGAAGTCGCTGGACACGCCCAATTCTCCTACAACTTGCAGTGAGCTCTCAGATCCAACAAGAGCCCCTTCAAATTATCACGGGACAACAACCGCCGACTCCACACACTATGGCAATTGGGTATATTGGGAGTAGTCCATCACCTATCATTTCAGAAAGGAGTGGCATCGAAATGCCAATATTGCGCTGAGCTTACTTGGAGAAGGCGGCAAAAACGGATGAAGAAGTGGGGCGACTTGGGAAGGCGACCACAAGAGTTCAAAGTTGGCGATTTGGTGTTGGTAAAGCTCCAACCAAAGATCACTCCAATTCTTCAGAACGAGTTCAAAGGATTGTGCGTAAGTATGAAGGGCCCTTCCCAATTATTAGCGAGTAGGCAATGTTTCCTACAAGTTGCATTGCCGGCGTGGTTCAAAATTCACAACGTTCTTCACGCCAAAGAACGAAGGCCTACCATTCGGATCCGCAAGATGCTTCTCGGTGTTCCAACTCGGCTACCTCCCCATCACGACCTCCTACGAGAAGCTTAGTGGAAACCATTTCGGCGCGGATCGTAAGATAAAGCTACCCAACCGGAGCGAAATGCAGAGTACTTGGTGAAGTGGCGAAAAGCTTCCCGAGGCGAAGCCGGTTGGGAGAACTGAAAGACGCTGCGACATGAAGAAGAAGTCATCAACAACTACTATCAGCGCCGACGAGGGCGCCGATTTTAAGTGGGGAGAATGTCACTTAAACGGTCGTCAAGACCGCGAACAACTCGTTCAACGAACCGTTCGTCGCCGCCGCGACCTGCATATGTACAGCTGCTTGACAGCATGTTTTCTCTTAGTTTTGGGTCATTTTGCTTGTAAATATGTAAGTTCGAACAAGCTGCAGCATTGCAAAGGCGACCGCTCACCGAACCGAAAGCAAAAACAGTCCCAAAACAGCCCAAATCACCTTCGCCAAGGCGTGCCGGGGAGGTGAGCGGAGAACTGCCTCCGCCACAAAACGTCAGCCAGCTCGGACCCCGGGAACCCCGGGTGGCACATGGCTGGATGGGGCTTGGTTATATCCGGGCGTTGAACACTCTTTTATGAAGTTCGACGTGACCTTTCTGGGAACTTGGTTTTCGCCGGGACCGGTGAGCGGTTGTTTGTGGGCTTGCAGCTGTTCGTTCATCCTTGAAAGCCTTGTTTTTCTCCCTCTCCCTCCTTTCTTTTGCACACAGAGTGTTCGTCGAATTGCTTGTAAAGCTTCCCTTTTCGCGAGACTTCGGGACTTGTCCGTTGCTCATTCTTTCGAACTAACTTCTTTCTCTTTTACAGGTCCTTAGGGACCTGCGAGAGGTTACAAAGTGGGCTGATCCTTGCGGAGCAAGATCGCAAGGGCGAAGCACGACTTAGGCAACGCAAGCTAAGTTCGCGTCTTTGCCACAAGGGTGACCCGCGACTTAGGCAACGCAAGCTAAGTTCGCGTCTTTGGCCGCAAGGGTGCCTCACGCCTTAGGCAATTCCAACTAAGGTCGTGACAGTTCGTCGCTCACACCTACATATACAGTTTCTTGACAACATGTTTTGTCTTGGTTTTGGGTCATTTTGCTTGTAAAAATATAACTTCGAATAAGCTGCAGCGTTATAAAGCGACCGCTCACCGAACCGAGCAAACAACCCAAAACAGCTTCGTTTTCGTGTGCCGCGGGCTGATTTCTGGAATCTGCCTCCGCTCACCAAAACGTCAGCCATCTCAGCCCCTTGGAACCCCCCGGGTGGCACAGGGTTGGATGGGGCTTCGGTATAGTACCGGGCGTTGAACACTCATTCACAAGTTCGCACGTTGCCTTGACGGGAACTTGTTATCGCGCCCGGGACTCGGTGAGCAGTTGTTTGTGGGCTTGCAGTTGTTCGTTCAACCTTCTAAAGCCCTTGTTTTCCCCCTCTCCCCCTTTTCTCTTGTGCACGCAAGGTGCTCGTTGAATTGCTTGTAAAGCTTCCCCTCTTTTCGCGAGACGTCGGGACTTGTTCGTCGCTCGTTCTTTCGAACTAATCAACTTTCTCTTTTACAGGTCCTTCGGGACCTGCGAGAGGTTGTAAGTGGGCTGATCTTTGCGAAGCAATATCGTAAGGGCAAAGCGCGACTTAGGCAACGCAAGCTAAGTTCACGTCTTGGCCGCAAGGGTGCCTCACGCCTTAGGCAATTCCAACTAAGGCCGTGACAACATGGTGACAATTACATAAATATCATCAATTTAATCTAAAAAAAGGAGAAAACCAATAATCATTTCCAAATGACACCTTTAGATAAAACTTTTATATTCATCAAATCATAAAGATATGAGACATCAATCTTTCAATAGTCTTCAATCAACTAGAACCCTAATTGGAATAGCCCAATTGACTTGAACCAAACTCAATTTAGTTAGGACATAATAGAACTAACCTCAAATCCTTATAGAACCTATCTGAAATCACCCTAGATTGATATAATTTAAATTTGATTGATAGAACCAGTCAAGTTGGTCTAGAATCACCCTGAACAGGCTTGAACTGATCAAACAAGTTTAATTCAATCAACTAATAAGCTTAAACCAATAAAATGAGAAGAAATTAGATTATGTCACATAGTGCTAGCCCAAGTCGAACCGACTCACTTGACCCTTGGACGGGTCACGTGCGTTGCACATGTCTGTCCAAAGTAGCAGGTTGGGCTGAGGTACAATAGGTTGGATAGATAGGCGACGATGTGTCTTTTGTCAGTCGCATAATTGGGCAGGCCTAGCTTTACGGGCTAGGCTTAGCCTTACTCATGAGTTAGGCTGAGCCTTACCACTGAACTGAGCCACACTTAGTTCGCAGGGTGACTTGGGTCATGCTTGACCATATAGATTGGGTCATGCCTGGTCACATGAGCTGAATCGTGTTTGGCCACATGAGCTAGGTCATGCGTGGCCTTATGAGTTGCATCGTACCAAACCACGTGAGCTAAGCTATACCCGATCACATGGGCTAGGTTATACATAATCATATGGGTTGAACCATACCTGTTCACATGTGCTGTTCTAGTCAATCAACTTAGCTCAGGTCAGACCCCATATTGACCTCTCTTATTAAATTAAATTTTAATATTTTCATAAGTACTTTAAAATATTATAAAATAACAATTAACCTCAAATATATTCTTTTTCATAAATTAACTAATTTAGATTCATGATTCCAAAATTAAAACTAATTAAATCATAAAATTCATGCTTAATTTCTTGAAACATAAATATGTCTAATTTAATGAATTTGAATTATTCAATCTAACATCATAATTCAATAATCATTATTTATTAATCATAATATTTTAAAATTAAAATATTATTATGCATCATACAAATTATAATAATTCTAAAATAAAAAATTTCAAAAATATAAATAAAAATTGATAAGGAAAGAATAGAGGATCCTACCTCTCTTAAGGATCCTCTCATCGGGAATCCTCTCCTCAATCCTTCTACTATGAGACTTAGTAAAGAATGAAAGAATGAGAGCCCTCGAGAAGATGAGCTCTCCCTGAAAGATGAGCAATAATTTAATTTTTATTTTTATCTTGCTTTCACACGTAAAGATAGAATTGTAATATTTATTTCTTATGGTTCACACATAAAAATAAAATTTGAACTATTTACTTTTTAAAAATCTCATCATTCATTAGGAAATTAATCGGTTAATAATTTAATTGTTTGAAAAAATTCCTAACTTGTTCACTTGGTTAAGAAAATCAATATCAACCATTTCCTTAACTATAATACTACACAAACAAGGAAGTTAATAATTTAAATAAGGTAATACATTATTTATGGTAATTTGATTTATGTTAAGGGAGAAAAAATCATCTGTGATTACAGTTGTAGACTGAACTCATTATTAGTTGGCCATTTTCCATTGGTCAAGTTAGATCTTTGGTTTGATAAGATGACTGGGTTATTTGGTTTCTTCAGCGATTCTTTTTTAGTTTTGAAGTGTGCTGAACAAGTTCCGTTATAGTTATGTTTGCACTTGGGTTGATCTCATTCCAACAAATCTAGCTTACAAATTTGATTTCCCAGTGGCAAAGTGACCAACCAGAGCAATTTTGTATCATTATCCCCAACCCGTGCTCTTCATCTCCATTATAATTCATTGTTTGAACTTTCTTAGGATGCTACTTTAGATCAAAATGTTTATATTGCCATTTGTTGTCAAACAGTCAGATATATATCCTGGTTTGAACTCTGATGTCAGAAAGGCTTTTTTTTTATGCAGCAATAAAAGTTTACATGGATAAATATCTGATCATGACAATGATTTGTCATTTATCTTCTATTACCACTATATTTGCCATTTATCTGCAATCAATTGGCTACTATTTGTCATATTTCAATTTGGTGCCACCATGCTTTCTTTATTCGGGACATCTGAGCTTTATTACTGGGTATCCAGAAGAGTGAGTATGATAACCAATATCTCAAATTAATGATATAATCATTCGCTTAAGGAACTAGGAGTTTTAGTGACAGATCTTTGATCTTTGTTGATTTCCTGGACATTAGCTTGGGCATAGGTTAACTATCATTATAATAGGCTAATACTCCCTGCAGAAAGTCGGCTGAGGCCAGTTATTTGTTATGTGAGTATTCAGAGAGATGATAGAGTCTTGTTAATGCTTTAAAGTTCTGACTTCTGAGGAAAACAGTGACCAACATAAATCGTAGGCTGTTAATGGACTTCTATGCAGGAAACACAATCTGCTAGGTTACTGTATAGGAAAACTTCTATTAGCCTCTTAAGATTGATGGAATTAGCGAATAACCTGGACACATCTCAGGCCACATGTTAACTGAAATGTGATAAAAAAAAAAAAAAAGATTCTTCTTCTACTATCTATAAAATATTGCTGAAAAGACCAAAACAATGTGAGATTTATGGGCCACAAGTACATTTGGCAAAAAGTTCATGCATGCTAGCTTCATATGCTTTGAACAATGAGGTAATTTTATTTCTCTGTGTTAGTCATATTTTGATATCAGAAATTGCTTAGCCCTGTTTGATGCTGTTGGGAATGTTAGAGATATTTGAAATTAAGCTTCCCAGTTCCCATCTTGGGCATACAGTGGTGTTTATCAATTATTTACTATCTTTTATGATGATCTAAAATGTATGTTCTAAATTACCATAATGACTTTGGCAAAAGTAAGCTTTGCATGGTTTTTGTTGGTATATTGGAGTTTGAAGAGAATATTAAGTCTTAATGCATGGCACCTCCGTGGAGATTTTTTAGTGATCTTTTAAGCTCATGTTATCTGCCCTTGTTAGTTTCTAAACCTTGTTTGCAGCGTTGTGCCATCTCCGATATACAAAGATCAGGTGGAGAGTACTCGAAGGAGTGAGTTTGTGAGGCAGATTGTGATCTCCACCGTATTCGACGAAGATGCATTATGAAGATACCTAACACTCATGATGGAATGAGCAGCAGATGGTGCAAAAATCTCAAGTTAGTTGGTGGTTGCCGCCATGTTGATACCAAAATTGAACAAGAGATTCTTCTTCGAGGGACGGGGAGGCTTCTTATACACGATATATACAAGATTCAAGCATGGAATGTCTTATAAATGGTTGTAGTATCTATTTTATCACCCATATTAGGGGACCGAAGTAGGGTGTTTTCAAGCATTCTTGTGTATGATAGAATATAAATAGCTGCTTGCTGTCACGTTTCTGAAGACATTATTCGTCCTGGATATTGGACTGAGGTTTTTGTAATATGTTCTTTTAGCTAACTTGTCTGAACTAAGTTGATCGGTGCAGGTTGCATATGATCAAATAGCAGTTCGGTCAAGCTAAGAACATCAATCAAGCAACCTGGAACAGTTAATGTGTATGTAAGGTATTGCTCAATGATCTAAGTGGCTTCTGATTCAATCAATACGCATCAGTTCTTCTGATTCAAATATAAAATCACAGGAACTCCACGATTAAGAGTTGGTCATTTATCATCATTACTCCATGCACAAGTATTGTTGAAGTTTCCACGTGAAGAAGATGGAGTTGATGAGGTACTGCGGGCAGGCCGGCACGTGATCCAAGTGAGGAGGGTTTTAGTCCCACATCGCCACGGCACAGAGGGAACAGAGGAGGGAGCGTTATAAGAGAAGAGCGAGGGGCGGCTGTTTTCCATACTTACCTGGACGGGGTCGATGGGCGATCAAGAAGGCTCATGGCCTAGGTCAGCGGCTTCCATTGCACTTGGGAGGCGCGCTGGCTTACCATCTCCCCAAGTGGGAGAGTGGACGTCATAATTTGTGGTAGAGGGGGTACGCGTACGCGCGGCCCCTGCGAGGGCAAATCGTAAAAGTTTTTCGGAGAATTATTTTTCATTAAATTGTGCCCGATAATAGATGAATCTTTAAAATATTACTTATTTTTGTAATAGGAAGTTTTTTGAATATGTTCAAGTTCATCTAATTTAAATGTTATTTTGATAATTTCGGTTATGCGATACAAGAAATATATTTGTAAAGTTTATTCTTTTTATGTAATTAGAAGTTCCAATATCAAAAAATATTACGAGTGCACGAATTTTTTTAATTAAAAAAAAATAATACATTAAGTAGGAACTAAATAACTGAAAATATCAAACAATTTTTTTAAAATAAAAATATCGAAATAAGTTGATGTGGATTCGCAAATGTATCTTTAAAATTTCAGAACATTTTGATTGCTATGTGACGTAGGGTTTTTCTTTATTTTTAGTCAAAAATAATGTATCGTATATAAAAAATTAATTTTAAAGATTCATATTTTTACAAGTGTTTGTGACTTAATTGGAAACTCAAACGTCAAAAAAATAGTATATGAATTTTTATGAAAAATTAAAATATAACTGAATAATTCAGAAAAAAAATATTGAATTTTTTTTCTAACATAAAAAAAAAAAGATACTAGAATATGTTCATACCGATCCAATTCAAAGGTATCTTGTAAATTTTAAGTAATTTTTTAAGTCTTTCTCTGCTATGTATTGTCTTTGAGTGTTAAAAAATATTTTTTGAGGGCTAAAATTTTACTATGTGTTTGAGACAAAAGTAAATGGTTGAATGACAACAAAATAAAAAATAAAAAAAATGAGGATATGATATTTAGCTCTAAATGAAAAAAAGTCAATGTATTATTATCCATTTTACTATTACAAATTTAAAATGGCATACTCAATACTATTACATAAATGCTTTTTACTATCTCAAAATATTAGAATGTGTCCATGATTTATACGATTCTATTTATAAGTACGATACATATTACAAATATGTTCTTTACATGACCAAAACATTAATCATTTAGATAATTTTAAAACATCAAAATTTTTGACGAATTATATTTTTCATAAAATATTGATATTTTATATTGCAAAGGATTTACAAGGTCATATGTACAATTTTGACCAGATACATACAGTTTTGCTATGCTATATACTGTCTTTTTTTGGGGGGGCAAAAATAGTGTATCTTATATAAGAAAATATATTTTTGAGGGCCAAATTTTTACCAAATATTTGTGACTTAATTAGAAGCTCAAATGTCAAAAAATAGTGTATAATTTTTTTATAAAAAATATAAAATATAAAATATAAAATAGCACAAAACTAAATAATTCAAAAAATATTGAATTTTTTTTCTAAAATCTAAAAACACTAGAATATGCCGATATGGATCCAATTCAAAGGTATCTTCTAAATTTCAAGTAATTTTTCTATGCCATGCACTGTTTTTTGGGTTTTAGCCAAAAAAGAAAAACAGTACATCACATATTACGAAATACTTTTTGAGGCTTAAATTTGTACTATGTGTTTGGGATATAAGTCGAAGGTGGAATGTTAAAAAACAATGCATGAGTATATGATATTTAGCTCTAAATGAAGAAAGTCAATGTATTATTATTATCCATTTTACTATTACAAATAAAAACATGGCATACTCAAATTATCTAATTTTTCAACAATATTTACTCATTCACAGTTATACATATTAGAGAGTATAATATAAGAGAAATTGTTCTTTACTATCTCAAAACATCGGAATATGTCCATGATTTATACAATTCTATTTATATAGTATGTATGATACACAAAAATACTCTTTAAACCTTTAATCATCTATATAATTTTAAAGTATCAAAAATTTTCAAATATGCAAAAGTCATTAATTGATTAATTAATCAATGATAGATTGATTATGAGATTTCATAATATTTATAGTAACTTACGATGCAAACAAATTATAATTTTTTGCGACGATGCCTTTGAGGGGTGAATTAGTGCAGCGGATTAAAATGTTGATTTCGACAAATTTTTCGTGCGATAAAAATCGGAGTCGGAAGTGTTTAACTTGAAAACGTATTCGTAAAGTTGTGCAGCAAAGGTATTGATGAAATAAAGCAAGTAAGAAGGTTTGCAGTAATGTAAATAGCAGTAATGAAATGCAAACCAGAGATTACGCCATTTTTAAAGTGGTTCGGTCAAGTGACTTACATCCACTTCATGAGGCCCTCTTCGATCAGCTCCCCACCTTCCACTAGCAAATCTTTTGAAAGGGAAGGGTGAATACCCTCTTACAACTTTTTTTTACAAGCGGTTCACTCTCTTACATATTTTTCAAAGAAGAAAGAAGGAGGTGAACACTAGCAAATTGAAAACAAGACTATCTAAGACTTTTCTAGGGCCTTTCTATCAAACAATTGTTGCTCAAAAAAGTTGTGATCTCACCGAGATTTGAGGGGTATTTATAGGCCTCAAGAGGATTCAAATTTGGGCTCCAAAATTTGAATTCTCTTGAGTTCGATCTTGGCGGTGCACCACTTTGTCGGGATTCGACCGACAAGAGATGGCGGTGCTTACCGCTTTAGCCCGGCGGTGCTTAGTTAGCTAGCTCTCGGCTCTCGGTGGTGCCACTGCCTTCTTACAGATGTTTTCAAATTTAATTAGTTGGGCTTCAATCTTGGCCCAAACTAGTCCGAACTCAGCCCAATTGGTTCTACTTGGGTTATAGGATTAATACCTAATCCTAACCCTAATTAACATGCTAACTACGAATTTAAAGACATTTTATAAGCTATTACAAAGTCCAGTAAGTCAAGACTTCTTTTCGGTGAAGCTTCCCGCTGAACTTTTCGGTGGTCTTCCGATAAACTCTGGAAACCATTCTCATGGGACTCTAAGCAAGCTCTTAAACTTCACGATTTAATCTTGGAAGTTCCACCGAAGCTTCTTCTAAGAAGCTCGATCTCTCTCATGAAGCTCGCTGAACTTCCCACGAACCTTTCGGTGAGCTTCCAAAAAACCCTTCTAAGAAGCTCCCTACTCATTTCTCGCTAGTTCGACAAAGATTTCGATGAACTTTCGGACTTCCGTCGAACTCTCAAACTCCCAATAAATCATTCGCTCTTGACGCGACTTTGTTTCGCTTTTATGTCTTTTCATTATCATAGTTATTCATACACACACAAACTAAAACTCTACTCCGATCTAGATAATTATTCATAACGCGAATCAACATTCCGTTTCTAAGACGTCATTGGTTGGCGCTTCGTCAGATTCTTCATCGTCGTCCTCTTTTGGATTATTGCCCAATCGGCGATTGACCGCAAACCCCGATATCCTTGGCGCAATTCCGCTCTCTTTGGTCGATGCCCGACGCGCCTCAAGCCTTGTCGTCCAATATCCTGACGTGATCTCCTCCGGCGCAACGTCAATTCCTCCTGCGTTAACTGTCTAATCCTGTTCGAGTAGACCTACATCACTCAAAATGCAGTTTAAATTATAAATACATATCAAGTGGTTTCATCATCAAAATACGAGATTCAACAAAAAATATATTAAATTTATTTGGCTTCTTGAGTCCCATTAGACTGTCTAAATAAAAATAATATAGGGCTATATACTTTGAAATAATTTTAAAATAATAAGAAAAAATAACTTATAAATTTTATACTAAATTAAAAAATAAAATTTTTTTATGCTTATAACGAGAGAGAAAGAGAGAGAGAAGAATAAAAAGAAATACTATAAGAGGAGTGAGGGACGATTATTTTCCATACTATTATAAGTATGGGTCATCGAGAATGCTTAGTGATCTTCGTTATCATCTCCTCCTCGATTGAAAGAGTGAATCTCATAAATCAAAGTCAGAGGCTCGACACCTATCCAAATAAAATTATTAAATTATTATGATTATTATTATTATTATTTCTTCTTATTTTAAAGCTTTAAAATCTAATTATTTAAAATTTAGTATATTTGTTTGGATTAACTATTCTCATGCGTCCCGCTTATTTTTCCTTCGTACGAGGTTCTTAAACTTTAAGAGTCGTTATCTAGCGGTCAATCAATCAATCGATCAATCAATCGATCATAGGTACGGTTAGGGTTTCTTATTCGATGGCAGCGCCCAAATCCGAACCTTCCCGCCCAGTCGCGCGCCATTTGCACGCATTTATCCCCGTCGTCCGGGCGAGCGGGGGCAGCGACAGAGAGGGAAAGCGGGGAGGGTGCGACATGGAGGTGCAGAGGGCGCGGCTTCTGAGCCTAGCGTTGGAGTTTGGGTTCGACGAAGCTGCCGCGAATCGGTGCTTGGATCGCCTCCTCGATCTCTACGGTGAGATTATCTGTCGAACCCTTGTGTTTAATTCCCCCTTCCATCCGATGCCTTTTCTTTCTGTCCTCAGAAGATTCGGATCCTATCTTTTGACCTCAGAGGCAGAATTGCTCACACAATCTGATCCGTTGTTTGTTTCTTTCTTGTTCCCTTTGGCTCGATCCTTAGTCACATTGGCCTAACCGAGGCCTGGGAATCCGAGATGTAATATATATATTTGATACGGCAAATTAGGGCTATGGTGGCGTATTTTGGTTAATAATTCTTTTGTTAAAATTTCTATCTTTATTAGTTCTGTGCTTTTTGAATTGACATATTATGTTCGCTTTTATTCTGATTGAAGAATTCATTTTTCTTAATGGCCATAAGATCTGATCTAAGAACAAATTTCTCTTAGTTATTTAATTGGTCTTGCATTAATGCGATCGGTGATACTCGAGTAGGGTTTTTGCTGAATGATATTGATTTTCTATTTGTTGCCCGTTCCAAGATTTTGACACTATTACTCTCGGAACGCTGTTCTGCATGATCACCATTTAAACAATATATAGGCCTTCGCGACATGATGTTGTAGATTGCCGTCAACAAAGTGAATATATTTTATTATAAAATTAGTAAGTTCTGACTCATCTATAAACTTAAGCTCTTAGATGATTAGCGGACGTTGTAAGTTTGACACAAATTTATTAACAAATATTTTTATAAAGTACTGAGAGGCCTTATTGCAAGAAAATTGTGTTCGTTAATCTTTTAGAAAGAATCCTATAGACATTAAGGCGGTCCTTGGTAGTGGTTTGGAAGTCTTTGTGTCATACAGTGGAAATTTATATCTTCAGTAATGACTATTTAGAAGACTGAAGTTTGTAGACTAAGTTCTTAATTTTTTTTCCTAGACTATGTTTTTCACTGGCAAGTTAGTCTTTGACTTCTGATGCAATTCTATAATCTCATCCTTTTGTTGTTACTTCTTTGCTTAGTGAAATTTTTCAGAAAGAGCTCATTTTGATACAATTAGCTGGCTTGCTTCTGAGGCTTTTGGTTCACGTTGAGTGACGGGGAGAATGTATGTTTAGATGAGTAGATGGATGTGTTACATTAGTACTCCATATGGTCGGTCCCTAGGGAAGAGGAGATGTGGGCTTTGGGTTCTTCCGTTGGTGGGTGATTACTTCTTTACTTAGTGAAATTTTCCCAAAAGAGTTAATTTATGATACAATTAGCTGGTTTGCTTTCAAGGCTGGATAGGTTTCTGGTTCATGTGAAATTGCATGGAGGAACCCGTGGTTAGATGATTACATAGAGCTGCTACATTATTAATATTTTGATAAGACCCTAAAGTCTTATCGTCGCTCTGATACCAATTGATAAGACTCTAAAGTCTTATCATCGCTCTGATACCAATTGATAAGATCCTAAAGTCTTATCGTGGAAGAAAGGGGAGAAAAGGGAATGATAATGATCGCTTCGAGGGGATCGGTCTCCTTGATCGCTTCGAGGGGATCGGCCCTCCTTGATCACTTCGAGGGGATCAATTCTTCATAATCACTTCGAGGGGATCAGCCTCCTAGGGTTTGTCCACAGAGTGGAATAACATTTCATTGATTGATTGATTCTCAAAAGAAAGGGTTACATCATTATTTATAGAGTTTCACCTGGAGTCCAGGACTTGGACTCTTAATAATAAATAAATATTAAATAAACCTCTACTTGACTCTAACTAAACTCAATAAATAACTGAGCTAAACAGACTCAATAAACAGCGGCGGTTGGCTGGGCAGTAGCGGCGACGGTGGTGGTTCATCGGTCGGGAAGCAACAGCAGCGGGTGGGCTAGCCGGAAGCAGGGGTCCGACAGCGAAAGCAGGGGTGGCTGCGGCTTCTTCTTCTTCTTCTTCTTCTTTCTTCTTCTTCACTTCGAGGGGATCGGCCTCCTTGATCGCTTTGAGGGGATCGGCCCTCCTTGATCACTTCGAGGGGATCAGCCTCCTAGGGTTTGTCCACAGAGTGGAATAACATTTCATTGATTGATTGATTCTCAAAAGAAAAGGTTACATCACTATTTATAGAGTTTCACCTAGAGTCCAAGACTTGAACTCTTAATAATAAATAAATATTAAATAAACCTCTACCTGACTCTAACTGAACTAAATAGATTCAATAAACATTATTCAAAAGCTCACAAAAAGGATCCTAACATATTTATTGTCAAGACTTCAAAAAAATCAAACTTTTCAGTCATAGATGTCACCTTTAGTTTCAAAATTAAATACACACAATCATACCTAACTACCAAATGAAAATTTACAACTAAATGTAAATACAAAGATGCAGATATTTCGGAAGAGGCAACTGTTTATATTTTTGGTGTTTGAAGTTATCTTCATAAGTGCAGGCTTTGGAAATTTTCTGGAGATACATTATTCCTTCTTTTGTGGTGCAGGGGAGGATGGTAGAGACTTTGTCACCGTGGAACACTGTGGTGATGATTTTCTTGCTGCACTGGCCGATTCCATCCAAGACAAGGAAGACTGGGATGATCTACAAGCTATTGAATCTGAAGCTTGTGGAGCTTTAAATGACATATTTGTAAATACAATTCCAAATAATGAAGAAGCAGGGAATGCCATTGTTTTTGAAACTCGATATTTAGGAAAACGGAACTCACTCCGAGACCCAGACCATGAAAATATTGAGAGGTTTTGTTCTTTAAGCAGTGAAGATTCAGATTTGGAAGTAATCAGCCAAAATGATATCAAGCATGATCCATCTTTCGGCTTTGACAAGAATGAAGATTATACAATTCAGCAACCTTCAAAATCAACAGTAAGCTATGCCTGTTTCCTACAATTTATTTTTTGCAAGATTTTTCTTTCTTTTTGTTCCCTTGGCTTGCTATCCTTGTTCACTAGGTTAGAATTATATATCTGGATGAGTAAAAAATAGAATGATATTGTTAAAAAAGACAATGGTGATGTGCCCAGTTGTTAATTGTCATACAAGTTAGTGCCACATGATAGTGGCAGTAGATGTCTGTACTAGTACATTTTAACCTTTCAGAAGTTGGTTCACAATTCTAACTTAGGTAACTGTCTCTGAAATGTCTCAGCTATTTGATCTCTTAATGATTTGAAATGTCCTAATCAGGCCGCCTTTTAGTGGATAACTCTCATTGTAAGTTCTCACTGAAATATTTTGATACTACATTACCAAGTCACTGATTTCTCCATCCCAATATATGTCAGTTGTATGTTGTACTTCTATTTTTGTTGTTGCCAATTGTTCCTGATTTCAGATATCAATGGCCAGGATCTGCTTAGAGGTGTCTTACTTTCACTTATACATTTACTTATTCTGTCTCACCTTTGAAGGTTTCTGAAGACACTAATACATGTGAAGAAGATTCATCCTATGCCAATGGAAGGACATGCTCACATGCAACACAAAACAGACATGAAAGTCTAAGTTATGAAGAATTGCAGTCTATGGATGATATTTTATTGGCAAATGTTGTGATTTTTGGTAATAGAACATTTCGGGCTCTGCAGTATCAATGTTGTAAGGCAGCATTGGAGAACAAAGATTGCTTTGTCCTTATGCCCACTGGTGGTGGTAAAAGTCTATGTTACCAGGTATCCTGTTTCCTCTTCTGATTTTTTTGAGCTTCAGACAATTTTACATGTTTTTTGCTTTTCTGTATGTTCAATAATTACAGATCTATGCTTTTGAATGATTTTTGTGGAAAGGTTTAACACATATTAAGGAGACAACGTTGTTATCTTTGAAAGGATTTTTGCCTTATATATATATATATATTATGGTGTTAATGGTACTCACAATTCTCTTTGCACATTTTAGTTAGGATAAGGCAGTCTGGTTCTATTATCTTTCCAATGTTATGTAGGCAAGCAACTTTTAGGTTCTTGTATTACTGCCTTAGTCAACCAGGGTAACTGGAAGTTGTCTTTGTGGCCATAATTAGTGCTTTAACAGATAAAAAAACTAGAGATTGAAGAATTATACATATCCAGTTGGTAACTACCATACATATATTTTTAGGACAATTTATCAGATAATCTTGTTGAACTCTCCATTTCTAATTTATAGTTTTAAAGGTTTGGCAGTCATGATGAACATCCTATTGGGTGCTCAAGCTTACGTGGAAAGTATTGGTTTTTAACCACTTGGTAATTGTGACAACTAGATTCCGAAGGCATTTTTCTTCAGTGATAAGAAAAGTTAGGACAAGGAGAACAGCTCATCTGCTAAAAGCAAGTTCAGGAAATATATAGATTTAAAATATAAAATGTTTTTATGATAGATACATAATAGCGAAGCAGCTGGATATCTCATAATGAAAAACTGAGGTCTTCTGAGTTTTCTAATAATTTTGAAGGACTAATGGAGGTCTAGCTTCAGGATCAGGGAAAACCTCTGTCATAGAACACAATTGACACTTCTTGCCACTATATCATTAAGCTGTCTTGTGTCATTTTTTATGCTCAAATATCTGAAAATTTTTGCTGAGTCTGGCATGTATTTACAGCTCCCAGCTACTCTTCATCCAGGCGTTACAGTCGTTATATGCCCCTTACTGTCATTGATACAAGACCAAATCACTACACTCAACATCAAATATGGAGTGCCTGCAACCTTTCTGAATTCGCAGCAAACTGCTTCGCAGGCAATGGCGGTCATCCAAGAACTTAGGTCAGGTTCTGTTTCAGCTCTGAACTATGAGAACTTTAGTTTTGATCAAAGATTTAAATGTCGGTTCACTACTAGTTTTGGTAAGTGGTCAGATCCATACCACCCCATATCATCATAAGAACTATAAAAAATTAAATACCAACTGGAACTAACATAGATGAGCTATTACTGGTTCTTGTTCAAATCAGGAAATCTTGTTGGTAAGTATCAGTTTGACAGATATTTGATTCCTTGGTTCTGATATTTATTTTACTCTTTTAAGTGTTTGAAATATTATGTATCAACCTCCTTTCAAGTTAAAGATGTCATATAAACACTGCAGTGGATGTATAACTGAAATGGATAGAGCTGACTAACAAGATCAACAGAATCTGAGAACTCACAATGAGTTCTGCATGATCAAGTATCACGTCTGCTTAAACATGATATCATTCTCATTAATTTCTTATGATCCAATTTTTGCCTTAACATAGTAACTCTTTCTGTGACTTGAACCCTGATCACCGGCTTATATTGGAGTAATCTCACCATGATGCCAAGACTCAGCACTCATCATAGAATAACTAGATGATACTTATGTGAACTTTGTGATAAACCAAGCATCTTTTAGCACACATGGCTTTTGAAACTGCAATAAGCTTTGACCATCACAAATTAAGTGATAAAATGACTCTTGAAAATTGTTTAATAACCACAAATATGCTAGTCAAGTTCAGGTGATATACCCTTTTAGTTAAGGGGGCTGAAACTGGAAAGCATCAACTTATGTCTAATGCATTATCAGTACTAATGATTAGTCAATAAGTTGTTTTAAAATGATCAAACGTCACACTTGCCTATTACTTTTTTCTTTGCAGAAGTGGCAAGCCTTCATGCAAACTCTTATATGTCACTCCTGAAAGAATAGCTGGAAACCTGTCATTTATGGATATACTGCGATGCTTATACCAAAAGGTAGTCAATTTATTGTATAAATGTAGTGTGGCCAACTGCTATCATGTCATATTGTTTTTTCACTTCGTTTGGTTGAAATGGTTCCAAAAATAACATAACTTATGCTGTATGACAGGACCTACTTGCAAGATTCGTTGTAGATGAAGCACATTGTGTAAGGTGATGTTCATATAATGAATCATTGTGTATGTCTGGAACAGATTTTGATATGTAAAAGGAAGATAGTTTTCTGTATATACTTATGTTTCCTATTTTTCCTGTTTTCTAGCCAATGGGGACATGACTTTCGCCCAGATTATAGGGGATTAGGATGTCTTAAACAAAATTTCCCCAGGGTTCCTCTTATGGCATTAACTGCAACTGCAACTCGGCCGGTCCGAAAGGTAATTGTGAAGTTAGGTATTCTTCATTATGTATATTCAGAAATAATAGATTGAACAATGATGATGGGGTTTGCAGGACATTTTGGACACTTTAAGAATACCTGATGCTTTAGTTCTGGAGACAAGCTTTGATAGATCTAACTTGAAGTATGAAGTAGTATTTAAAAGCAAAGATTCACTAAAGCAGCTTGGGCAGCTAGTGAAAGATCGTTTTAACAATATGTCTGGAATTGTATATTGTCTATCAAAAAATGAATGTGTTGAAGTTTCCAAATATTTAAATGAAAAATGTAAAATAAGAACAGTGTACTACCATGCTGGTTTAGCTGCTCGTCAGAGAGTTTCTGTTCAGAGGAAATGGCATACTGGAGAGGCTAAAGTTGTCTGCGCAACAATTGCATTTGGCATGGGCATAGACAAAGCAGATGTGGTAAGTCTACTAACAAGTATATACATTGAACACATGTTGTGAAGTTCTGAATTTGGTTATGCCGATTTCAATTTTATAATCATACTTGGTGGAACTGATGTGTTGATTTGGCAGCGTTTTGTAATTCACCATACCATGTCAAAATCAATTGAAAGTTACTACCAGGAATCAGGTAGGGCAGGACGAGATAATCTTCGAGCAACATGCATTGCTTTTTACCAAAAAAAGGACTTCAGTCGAGTTGTGTGCATGTTGCGAAGTGGAGAAGGTTTTAAGAGTGAAAGGTTTAAGACAGCAATGGCTCAAGCAAAGAAAATGCGAGAATATTGTGAACTGAAGGTATTTTTATTCTCCCAAGTTTGTCATGATTTTTCCAGGAAGCTGCATAAGAGAATAAAACATTTGCCCCTGATTTGGTCCTGAATTTGGTTTGCATGTTGGAAATATTTGTTTTCCATTTGATGTTAGCAGACTTTATCATAATCTCTGATGAACTATACATAGCTGACAAGCCAAGAAGCTAAAAGCTGATGAACTTTTAATGAGAAATTCATTTTCTTAGCTTATCATTTGTTTAGAACATTTATTTAGAAATTTTCTGTTCAACCCTTAGGTTATCATTTGTTTCCCAACTGTAGTTTCCACTGTCATTACTTGCCATCTTCTGTCCTTCAGTTCTTTACAGAGTAGGAAAAATTTATGTTGAGATCGAGTTGCATCCTACAAGCACACTCGTACCGATCTTTAATCATTTCTTAGATTTATGTCCTGTGTTTAGATTAACCTCACCTTGATAGGAGAAAGCTTAGTTATTATGTCCATCTTACTTATTTGATAAGAATGTGAAATCAGATACATCCTTGTACTTGGGAGTTTGGCATTTAGATGGTTAGATCAGTTAATTTGTTAAGATTCTTATCTGTATATCTATGCTAATTATTTAGACATTGTCTTATTTTGAAATCAGACTGATTAGTGGGTGCTTGTTTCCGGTCTTACTCCATATTGTGCACTCAATAATTAATTTCTTTATTGTATAGCAGCGCTGATAATATTGGTCTGTGAAGCTAACAATATGAAATAATTGTGGATGTTTTAGAAGGAATGCAGGAGGCAAACACTTTTGGAACATTTTGGAGAGACTTTTAGCAGGGATGGCTGCATGACTGGTCCGAGTCCCTGTGATAACTGCTTAAAATGTTATGAATCTGAGTAAATAAATCTACTTTGGTCCGGTCAGGAGATTGAATTGATTTGGCCTTCAAAGTGCCTTTACAAGGGATTTGCCCGCCCTTAGAACAGCTATTATGCCAGAGCCAGGGCCAGGGAAGTGAAATATTCACAACAAAGTGAAACATCCAGATAGATCTTCTATTTTCCTGAAAGTTATCCTACAAATAAAGCATCTACAAGTCTTTGTTGCTGACAATTCTATATATTGAATCCTGGAGTCGTGAATGGAGCTGTGATTTGAAGCAGTCCATTTTGAGGTTGAATGAGGAGGTCTGAATCCTGCACCCTATAATCAATCTCCTGTTATATAATGATATTATAATACATGAGTCTCATCTTTTATTCGATCATCTGTTTGAGGTTGTTGAAGCCACATGCCCCAGCTTTATCAGATTAAATCCATAGCAGTCTCCACCACTAAAGAATAGGTTGGATTTCCCACTTAATTATGTGACCATATGTATTAATTAAATTGCCGCATTTAGTCTTAGCTAGTGTCCGAACCATTGACTTCCAACCTTTAACGATCATTACACCAAGCAATCAATGCATTGGACTTGGTCATCATGTGCTTGAAGTAAACTTATAATTAATTAGTTTGTGTTGCAATCTAATTAATTATAAAGAGAGGAGTCTTAGTTATCTCTCGAACGCATCTAATTATACACTTTTTCTTTTTCATCAATAATAATATTATTATTTTTCCTTTGGATAGATTTTGGTGGGTTAAAGTGCTGTTGTCTCTGCAATCAACAGGTTTGAACATCAAATCCAATTGTTAACATCTAATGTACATAATCTTAGTGTGATATATGCCCACACACAAAGGGAATATATATATCTATTAATCTCTTGTCCTATTTGATCCTTTACTATAGGGAGGGCGCGCTCATCAATGTTGGTGTCATTTTGGTGACTAAGCTAAAGATCAAGCCAAGTATACATTGATGATTTCGATAATGGCGAAGTTAATATTCCAATCATTTAACTTGTCAAGTTTCAATTATTGTTTAACATTATTGGGGATTGCACTCAAAGAACACACACCATAGCAATTATAAAGAGCCGTTTTATGGTCTTTATTATTATTATTATTATTATTATTATTATTATTATTATTATTATTAATTTTACCATATTATTATTAAATTTTACACATGGTTAAGCTTAATTTCTTATTTTTAGGTAGCGTAATCCATTTCTGCTACTGCTACATTTATGACGTCCACTCGACTCATTTATAGTCCCCGTCTGTCTTCATTGCAGCCCCCATTAATGACGTCCCGCTCGCTTCTTCCTCGCCCTTCCCTCCTTCCTCTGCTCCTCCCCAAGCCCTAAGGATAAGGCGAACTCCAAGAGAAAGGTCGACGGGATTCGGAGCCTCGCATCTCTCTCGCTTACTTCACTCGCGATTCACGGTCCGTGTTCTCTCTCCCCTCCCACTCGGTTCCCGAGATGGTTTTACTCTACAATCCGGTGATTCTTTCGACGAGAGCAGAATGTAGATTCTTCCTCTGCGATCGGGTGGCTTTCTTGCGTGTTCCTTTCCGGCAATGCCCTTTTGCAAGCTATTGGTTACCGTGGTAGTTCGATCGAAGTTTCATCTGTCCAATTCGTCTGTCTTCTTCTATACCATTTGGATGATGCGTATAATTTGACTCTGCTGTTTCGGATATATGTGTCTGTTTTGTGCATTATCGAACACCCTTTTGGGGTTAGATGACGATTACTCTTGATTTAGGCTGTGGACCACCGGGTGCAGCTGATGTGAACAGGAAGTGAGTTGCTGTTCTAGCTTTGGAACCATGCTGATCTCATGATGCAAAATGGGTTCTGAGGGTGGAGGTGGAGGTTTGTTTCATCTGTTTGGTTGGAACCGGAAGTCACGCAAGAAATTGTTCCCTGATGGAAATGCTTCGTCTGGTAAGCCCTTTTCTTTCTTCCTCCTCATCGATCTATCCTATTCCTTTCTTCTGGTGAAGTTAAATTGTTATGACTTAGTAAACCCTCTCTGTTACAGAGAAAACAATCCAAGGGAATAAGCATGATGATAATATGCCAACCTCACGGTTTCATCCGGTACCTCCTTAACCCTCACTTTCGTGTCAATTTCCTATATTTTGATGCTCACATTTTTGGTTTTGCAGATTGACCAGAATCAGTTTGAGAGAGTAGCAAGCACTAAGGCAGGCAGACGCTCTGCTGGTGCTTCTTCGGTAACTAATGAAGAGGGAAGTGGATTAAGAACTCCTGGGGTTATAGCCAGGCTTATGGGTTTGGATTATATACCAGCTTCAGGCATTTCTGAGCCTTATTCTACACCCTTACACGACTTGAGATCGATTCGGGATGACAATAGTAGAACTGTAATGTATGGTAATGATGATTTCTACCATGAGGTTACAAGAAGGGTTATCTGTTCTGGAAGACCAGAGTTGAAGTCCCAAAATATGCCAGGCGGCCCGATCGAGGAATTCCAAACAGATTTGATGCCTTGCAGAGTAGCTAAAACTGTTGCAATCACTCACCAAAAATTGCTTTCTCCTGTTAAAAATCCTAGTTTCATCTCTTCTGACAGTGCATCTTACATAATTGAAGCAGCAGCAAATGTTCTTGAGTCAGAACTTCATGGTGGTAGCATGGGTGGCATTCAGTCTTTCAAGGCACCTTTGAATCCTTCTAAAGATCATAATTTGAATGGGATCATAGCACTACCTAGAAAGATATTGATGTCTACAGAATCATCTGAAGGAATTACCGAGCCAGATGCTCCTGGATCTCTTCAAGAATGGGCCTTGAGAAGAAGTTTGAAGGGGTTAAAAGATAGTACAATTGGTCAAGCCTTTCCAAATACTAATGAAGCCCATCCTTTTGCTGCTAAAGGCATGCTAAATGGGACGAAATCTGTCCCTGGAGATGCCTCTTTTAAAAAGAACAAGATTGCAAATGAACATTCTGGCAATGCTAAAGTTGGCTACCCAAAGAAAGATACAGAACTTCCTGACATTAACAAGGATAGATTGCCAGCAGGTTACAAGAACATTACACGAAAAAAAAGTTTGGTAAAGCAGAGCTCCTGCTCCCAAAGGAACATGTTCTATCATGACATATCGCTAGATAGACATGGAAAACAGGTTCAGCATAATGTTGTGATGGATGAACATTTAAGATGGCACTATGACAACACACAAAACTCTGTGGATGTTGTATCCTTTACATTTACAGCTCCTATAAGAAAGCCAATGCCTGCATCACAGGCTTCCAGTCTTGAGATGGAGATGCAGGACAAAAATTATGGGCATTCTGAGAATCCTTGTGATGCTGCTGAATGTTCAGACAGGGAGACATCATCCCATCTCAAACTGCATGAGGCAGATGTTGATTGTTTGGGTATTATTTTAGAAAGAAAGATGTGGGAATTAACATCAAGGGTTCAGTCACCTTATTGTAAATTAGTTAATGGAGGTGGTGTTCCAGCGTATGCATCTGTTTTGGGTGACTCAATTTCTGCTTTTACTGAACCAAGTATTGCACCTGCCGAACACAAAATGGATTTATTATTGAGGTCCTATGATGATGAACTATCTGGTAGCTTTGAATCAGACTCATTATCTAGTGATCAGGCAGAAAGCATTAGCTATAAGCTGCAGGTAGTTTGTTCTTACCTATGTTCTTGTTGGAGTGCTTCAATTTCATGCAATCTCCAAATTTGTTCCTGTAGTAACTTCAGCAAAATTATTAATGCATGGCCTGAAAGGACAATAATTATCATAACAAAACAACAACAAACTGCAATGTCCTGACCTTTTGGGTTGAGTACGAAAACCTTTTCTCATAGTGGAGTCCAGTATAGGATAATAACTAAGAACAATTAAATCTCTTTTTTTTTCTAGAAATTTTTTTTATGCCTCGCTATACTTTTCCTATCATTACTAATTCTAGTTGGCTCATCATGTCTAACTGGGGTATTTACAGATCTCCTTCAAACATCTCCATACTTTTTAAAGCACTTCCCTGTCATTTTATCTTCTGTTAGGGCTTATTACCTATTGTTCATCAGTGAAAACATTTTTCATTCTTTTAGGAACCTTGGATGTCCACCTCGGCATTCTCATCAGCTACAGTAACTTCATATAAAGAATGACAATCACTTGTTAGCTAAAAGTTATTTCCTATGAAGGATAGCTGTTGTCTTTGTCACATTAGGTCATAAGTATTCGTCGGTTTATGACATGATGAAGGGTTTGTCATTTAAAAGTTGTGCATGTTGTTATTCTAATGCAACAGAGGTAGTCTACAGCTTCTGATACCTTGAGAGGTTCTTATGTTGTTGTTACAGCTACACAACGTTATTTTTCAGTATGCATGTGGTAGAATTATATGAAGATGGGATGATGATGGAGATGGCCTTTTCATTCTGTGGCATCAATATTTTACATGGAGGAAGTAGAGGCTTCTAATAGATTTCAAAGTTGACAATTATATCCTTTGTTTCCATGGAACAAGTTAATTTGGAGTCATCATATTTTTGTCAATAAACATTTTCCCAGTGTGCTTGTCATCTACAAACAGAAGTATGAAATCATGATAAATATTAAATAGGTTTCCCACTTTAACTGCATACGTTAAGTGGCACCTTTATGTTTTGTAATGTCTTCATTCTCCACCTGTTGCTCTTTTCACTGTCTGGGCTTGCTGAGAGTTGGTACTGTACATCGTGATCTCTACAAACTATATAAATGTTGTTCAAACACTTAAAGACAACAAAGAGTGCACTATTAGTCTCTTGGCAATAATTTGATCAGAAATGCTTATTGCGTTTGAACATGAAGATGGGCTAACAATTATTGTGACAGAATGGTACGATTGCAATGTTTTGACAAAAACCACCGCAGCCTTGAAGTTCATGGGTTCGATGTAGAATAATTTATACACACTACAGATACATACAAAACATAGTAGCTTGTAATTTGGCAACAATTGGCTTCCACTTATTCAGAGTAAGAAACCTAGTGAGGCTTTATAATTGATTAGCTTTCTTATTTGAAGTTTTAACTACCAGTTTTTATTAGAATCATTTAAAAAAAAACATTATAAAGCTTGTGCAGATGTTTGCTGTCTGTTATGAGTTATATGAAATGGTCAAAGTTTAGGATTTCTCTGACTGTATCTCAATCTGCAGTGAGTTGTATGAGCTTCACATCAGATACTTCCACTGCTAGATCCTTTTGGGTGGCATCATTTTTAAGCATACTTTTGGAGTCTATTTTGTGTTGTCTCATTATCAGTTATCCTTTCGGAGAATTAGGAAATTGTGCAGGATTGAATTAGTGGCAAAGCTGTGCCTGTTGTACACTACTTTTGAAATTAAAATAGAAAAGAAAAAACAGCATACTCAAACCTATTCCTTTTTTCATGTTTCTGATTATGATGCTATCATGTATAAACATAATGGTTGTAGAAGTTCATACGTACTCGATGGGATTACTATCATTGACCACTACAAGCTGATTGCATATGTTGCAACTGTATCATAAATGACTAGATATGTATAGAGCACATTAAGCAAGAAAGATATGGAATGAATAACTCCTGGGGCAGAGTTCATAAATTGCATGCAGCTTCTTTCAAGAGAAAATATGAAACTCTTATGTTGATAATGCAACGATATCTACTGGGGGTAGTTTTGCAAGTCTCAGTATGTAAGATTTCTGAATAATAATCTTCTACATGTCTACCTACCTCAAGTCTTTTTTTTATACAGAATCATTTTTTTGCTAACCAAGTGACCCTTGTTTTATCATTTTATTAGGAAGTGAAAATGGTGGACTGTAATAGTAGCGGTGAGGATGAAAAGTGTTGTCATCAAGATCAGAGTCCTCTTTCCTGCTACTCAACTGAGAGCTGGGATGATGCTCATGGTAGGATCAGATTGCTTTACAAGCACTTTACGTTTTGATTTTTCTGCCCTTACATTTATGCAATCTGATACTCTGCAGGAAGCAAGATGGGCTCCAGTTCGAAATTATCCAACTCGGTGTCACCATTTGTTCATAATGGAGATGGACAAATGGTCACAGAAATTGGCATTAGTTGTCATTCTAATGCATGCAGCCAGGAACTTGGGTATGTGAGGGAGATATTAACCAACACAGGCTTTACATTCCAGGATTTGATACCTTGTGCGATCGACCATTCTTTCGAGATACTTGATCCTATTCTTTTCGACAAGTTGGAAGAGACTAGAACCTCCACTGCACACAATGTAGGAGAGGTGAAAAAGCTCAAGATGAGAAGGAAGATGCTGTTTGATTCCGTGAATGAATGTTTGGACAGCAAGTGCAGCCGCTACTTCCGGGCAGGATATCATTCATGGGCACAAGGGGTGGTTGTTGCCATGAAAGAGTTGGCCGAGGAACTGTACAAGGAGATTTCAGGATGGAATGGCACTGGAGATGGGATTGTTGATGAACTAGTGAATGAAAGCATGAACACTCATCTGGGTTGCTGGACTCGCTTTGAAATCGAAGCATTCGAAGCTGGAGTTGAGATGGAACGAAGGGTCTTTAATTCCCTAGTTGATGAAGTAGTTGTCGATTTCTCGTGAACACACTTGAATGGTTATCTCCATTACGATATATGTAGCCTGCACAGGGTTTTCGTCTTTCTGTATCCACACATATGTCCACTAAAATCACAGTGGCTTCTGCAGTGCAGATGTTGGCACTTTGAAGTTGCAAAAGATTTTTGAGTGCAATGCATTAGCATAACGTTTCATTGACCACAAACTACTCTCACCAGACAAAACCTTTGATCCCTAAGATGAATATGTTACTGCAAAAGTATGAATACTCAACTCTCCAAATTCACAAGACAATAGGAGTTCTTCACAATAGGTTCTGATGACAGAGCCTACATTACAAGAAAGAAGAAGCATCAACGTAAAAGGATCTGATCCTTCCTAACAAGTCGATCGATTTGGGTTTGCAGCACAGTTGAATAACATCCAGCACTGCACTAAAGGAATAGATTCTTGAATTTGCCATTTGCAAGCTGGCAGAGCCCATTGTAAGCTGACATATCTGTGGGAAAGAAACTTTCACAGGATAAGTGAAACAGCACAAGAAAATTACAAGACAAATGTAGAGGATGAATCGGCGTTTGTTTCTATTTCCACAGCAAGATTACATGCACTATAAACTCACTCTTCATAAAAGCATGCACATAAGTAGTTCACAGATGAAGTAGAGGAAGTAAGAAGATTTTTGTACTTTCAAGCTCAGACCAATCTAATTAATACAAAGAAACAGAACCTAATGCAAATAAAACGTTGAGAAAAAAAAAAAAAAAGGAACCTTGTCGGTCTCCTTATACGTTAGCTCAGAGACCGATTTACCAATGACATACATCTAGCAGAAGAAAATCCATTCAAGATAATCTGATAAAGAATAAACCAGCTGAACTGGATGACAAATATCATTGGTCTGAGCACCAACAACAAATAAGAATTTGTATTGTCTAACATCAAGTGGAAAGTTAATGTGAAGAAAATCCATACATGTCGAAGACCAATACTAGTCAATGGAAGATTGTTAAGTTTGCTTATCTAAAACAAAGGTCAATGTGTAAAGTATAAACTACAAATATAGGTGATAATTAGGCAGCAGCTTTAACCAGGGTTTCATGATCTGCAAATAACTAAAGAAAGAAAATAATCTCTTCTCAGGATTAATAAATAAATAAATAAATAAATATAAATATATATATATATATATATATAGGATTATAAACAAAATCTGGCAATGCAAAAACAGAGAAGGGACCACGGAAGTAAATCATCACGATATAAGTCCAAAACTGAGGTCAAAGTTACCAAATGATTGGCCAAAGTCGGTACAAATTTCAGCTCTAATCGACTGACTTCCATCAGCAATTCCAATGACCTCCACAAAATGAGACGGAGGGACGGCCTGAGCGCCCTTAACGGTTATTTGATTCCCATCAGTTGATTGTCCCACAATAACCCCAGCGTCATTTCGCATCACTTGAATCACCGCCCGAACTCTCCTTCCCAGATACATTTTCAGAATCTCGGCATTAACAAAAACTGCAGGACTCGATGTATCCATTCTCTGCACAACCATGTGTAAATGTTTCAATAATCAGTTAATATTCCATGATCATGTGCTGAAAACCTAATCCTTCTGCAACATAACAAATACTTGCATGAATTTAGAGTTTGATTCACATTCTTCACATACCATCATCAAATCAATAATAGAAAGCAGACCTGCTGTCTACTCGAACAAGGTGGTGATGAAACAACAACGATTAAGCTAGGAATAACAAAATCCAACACGTAGGTAGTGAAATATGAATCAATGGCATCCTTTATTATGTCCAAATCATAGGATAAAAGAAAATTTATTGTTATCTAAGTCCAGTATACACTACCCAGACAACCAGCCATGCGAAAAAGAGACGATTAAGAGTAGTAGTTGTTCCTGTTCAAATCATTGTTCCTCGATGAGACTATGCTAAGAGAAGCTCCTTAGACAAACCATTTAGAAGCACAAAAAATTAGGTTATACGTATCATGAGATGACACACATGCTGCTCTCGATTGTTCCAGAGCAGATGAAACTTAAGATCTAGTAGTCAGTCGCTACTTCATTTCAATAAGTGTCGTGATCGAAGTATGTGGTGAGCATCTCCTTATCCGCTCCAACTAAAAGATCGCTGAGGGCCAGTACAATCGTCAAACACCCAAGGCTCGCAGAAAGAGAAAAGCGGGGATGTAAATAGCACGGGAAAGATCAAGGCAATGCCCCGATAGTTCCGGTAAAACATCATTTCGATGGATTTCACTAGTAGTAAAATGACGATGAAATAATTGATTCAGAGAAAGTGGAATTTCCCACAACTACTGGAATGGAAAAGCATGATCGATCCACGGCGGGGCAAACCTTCGGGACGAGGGCGGCAGGGGAAGAGATGGGTTGGGCGATCCGAAGAGTCGAAGAGGCGGAGCCGTTCTTATTAGGGTTCACTGCTTTAGGGATTCGGCCTTGCCACGGGAAGATGTGGATTCTTCGAGCGTCTTTTTGCGGCTCGACCGTCGCGATCTCTGGCTCGGCCCAATTAATTGGTTGGGCTAAATCCGGACCAAAGTCCAATGCCCACCCCCAAATTTCATTTAGACAGATGAACCCTTTGAACTTACCATAAATTACACTACAATGCCGAGCAATTCTTCCTAAAATCCAAAGCAGCGTCAGGGGTATAATAGTCAACACGGGAAATATCCTCAACGAAAGCAATCTTCTTCTCCGATCGCTTGGCTTAACGCCCGCTTCCAGAAAACTCGTTTCCTCGATCCCCGGTGGTGGTCTCGTGACGATGGCTTCTAGGGTTTTATCTCGTGTCGCTAGGAGCGGAATCGCCCACCGGTTGATGTCAGTGTCCTGTCGGTGGCAGCCGGTCGGCGATGGCTTCCGTTCCCTGAGGGAGTCGCCTGCGGATCCCGCCACGATCTCGTCGGTGAAGGTGGAGATTTCTACATGCTCTCGAACTCAGACACATATGGTTTTATGTAGATGCGTTCATAGTGTTTCTTGTCTTGCTTTGTTGTAATCCTTTGGGGATGGATCGAAGGGTTTCAGTCAGACGGTTGTTCTGATTCACTCGTATCGTGAACCGTCGAATGCTTTGATCTTTCTTTGGCTGCGGGCTTTAAGAGTTGGGCTTCTGTATGTTCTTCTGATCCTTTTTGTCGAGCGACAAATCTAGTGCCACCACCACCGTTCAGCATTACCTCCGTCGCATCAGCATTACAGCTTGATCCCATGTCGATACTGTTCTTGTTTGGCACCTCCTCGTTACCACTGGTGCCGCCATCATTATGCCGCTGTTTCTGCCGTTTCCGCCACCACTGCCATCTTCATCCTTCCTAAACGGCCACCATCACTGTTGCTCATCACTTCCACCATCCCCACCTCCATCTGTTTCCATAACTATTGCTATGTCAATGTTGTCAGGATCTTAACGTCAGTGTCTCGGAGTATCTGATTCTCTTCTTGGATTGGGATATGATATGGTCATGATAAAGACGTCTATGTCATGGATGGATCAATATTTTAGACAAGAAACAAGATGATGTATTTTGTAGACTTTAAGGTTCATGCATCAGTGTTTTTATTTATGTAATGCGTTTCATGCGCAAAGTTTATTGATGGAAAACATTGTCATTCCTGTGTTAGCAACTCATAATGCATTTCACTTTCCAGTGGTCTCCTTGCCGGATGGATCTGTTGCCACGGCATTCAGCTTTTTTGACTGCAAGGTCTCATCGTTTTAGCTTCTCATCTTCTGTGTCCCCTAATCATACTGATAAGGAGGCAAATCAATCTGGGAACAATGATGATGTTCCAGGAAGTTCATCGGAAGTTAGAAATAGTAACGAGGCTGAGAAAACTGGCAGTGGTTCTACTACAGCAGGACAGTCACATGAAGCAGATTTTAGTTTAGATTCCAAGTCTCAATCTAGTAAAAGAATGAAGAGTCCGAGAAGAACTGAATTTTCTGATTCGGATGCAGAGGCTGATTTATCAATTGATGATCTAGTCAAGCTTGTTGCAGAGAAGGAAGAGTTGCTGAAATTGAAGCACAAGGAGATTGAAAAAATGCAAGATAAAGTTCTTCGCAGTTATGCTGAAGTTGAAAATGTTATTGACAGGACAAAACGTGAGGCAGAAAACTCAAAAAAATTTGCAATACAGGTTCCCCACCCCTCCCCTCTTCTTTTTTCCCTGATTCTTCCTTTGGCAGTGCACAGGACCTTTTTGGTGAATTTGGATCTTAAAATTTATGTATATGATATGATTTTGTGCAGAGTTTTGCCAAGAGCCTACTAGATGTTGCTGACAATCTTGGAAGGGCTTCATCTGTTGTCAAAGAAAGCTTTTCAAAGATAGATGAATCCAAAGACTCTGTTGGAGCTGTGCCACTTATAAAAACCTTGCTTGAGGGTGTTGAAATGACTGATAAACAACTTGTAGAGGTAAATGGCATGACTGACCTCAGTTAATTATGCTTCATATTTGACTCTCTGGCTTTGTGAAATGTTTGTAGAAACAGACAAGTCCCAATCGTTTTGCAATAGTGGTAATTTATTGGTAAATCTTTTGGATCACAAAATTTTAACTTGCATTTGCTAATGCGATATGAAAATGTAATATCCTGTCTAAAATTGATAGAGCTTTCTTTTGTAGTTGACTCAGGAAAGTCTCATTTTAAGGCATTGCATGTCTTTGTATCTGGGGTAGTGAAAGACAGATGTGTGAGCTTTTGGCATGTCTAGGAACTAAGATGCTTGTTTTGTTGATGGTTCTGGGGATGATCATATGCCTTTTAAAAGTTGTGCAAGTCATGCTGTCTGTGGGTATTCTGTCTGATAAGTGAATGTGAAGGATAATAGGACCCAACTAGCTAAACTGAAAAATTCTGTGCTAGTGAGATTGGATGTTTGGCTTTCTGACTTCCCTATTAAGTGAAAGAGAGTGAAAGCAAATTGACTGGTTGACTCAGAATGAACATACTTGATTGTATTAGGAAATCTATGTCTTACTCCATAGTTTCGTATTCGGTGGTTAAACAATAGATTGTATTTTCCTCTTTTGGCCAATGAGGTCCCAGTTTAATGAAAATGAGTTGGGCATCTTTTCTGTTTTGGTGAAGTTCCTCTTTCTTATGACCACAGGTCTTGAGATCCTCTATTACTAGATTGGTCAAGAGGGGAGATTGAGCTTGAAGTAGGATTTTCTAATGTATTTTTGAAAAAATCTTACTCTTATACGGTGGTCCTTCTGCCATATTTGCTTTTACTTATCAAATTAAGGTTACAGCTCATATGATAGAAAAATAAGCATATATATATATATATATATATATATATATATATATGTATATATATATATATATATATATATATATATCAATATATATATATATATATATATATATATATATATATATATATATATATATACACATATATATATATATATATATATATATACACATATATATATATACACACACACACACACACACACAAACACACACACACACACATATATATATTAAGCTGTCTATAGAGGAGTAGGCTAAATGTATGCCTACTTTTCCTTTCTTTTTCTATGGAACAAGGTATTGCTTTATGTTGAGAGCAAGACATGATGGAAGCAAGCTGACTCCGGACTAATTGATTTTTGACAAAGCACAATGGTACACAAAGCAAAGAGTGTTTGCCTAGTGCATTAAAGGTAACAAGTTATACTGAAATAAGAGACGAAGATGTACTGGGACTAGATGTGGTGGGCTAATTTGTGTAGAATATATAATAGTTGCTTTTGGCGATCATATTGGAAATATGGAGTAAAGCAGGGCGTTGACTTTCTTTTGTGAAGTAAGTCTAGATAATTAAATCATGTATCAAAAAGAAGGAAAATTTTCAGACGAACCTCGATTTACAAGTTAAAAAGAACAAGAACTAAAATGCAAAACTGTGAGCAAGTAACTGTCACTGTTAACCAAATGTTTTTTTTTTTTCATTTGCTGCAACCATGGTTATACCATCCTTTCTTGCATGAATGGCTAGAGGGTCTAAAAGCGAAGGGTTATTGACATGTAATAAAGAATTTTCTAACTGTTTTTTGGTCATTTAGATTTGATGTGGGAGTTTTCAGCAGTAATACCCTTTGATGACTACATTCTCTTACAACATGTCTGTAGATATTGATCTCATGGACAAAAAATTCATTTTCAGAATCTTGGCATTCCGATGAATGCAGTAATCTTTTGGCCAATACTGTTAGGAACCTGCATTTCACAATTTAGTGAACATATTGAAGAGGTAGCCTGTCTCCATGCAAGGCTTGCTCCAAGTTCTGCCTTGTAACCTTGTACACTAGTCTCATGGGAGTTAGGTAAATTGGAGTAGTTCTGGGACATGACCGTTGGGCAAGATTGCAACTTGTTAGTACAGTACAGAGGGATCATTTGTTGTCTGGATTTGTACTGCCAGAATTATATGTACAAATTTGTTACTTGTATTAAAATCAGATATTAGGATCAAAATTTTCTTCTGGGTTGGATGGTGAGATTTTGGACTGGGGGTTCGATTCACAAAAATAGGTCCTTTGTGTCATCCTTTTGATCTTGTGTATACTCAACACCTTTCTGTATTTGTTTGTGCTAGCTTCGGCTAAATTATGTTTTTACTACTAATGGTTATGGATTGACAAAGTGATAGCCACACATCTTTTGTACTAAAATGTATATCTGACTGTAACTTGTATAACTAGTACTCAATTTTCCTTGCTTCACTATTTTTAATGTGATTTTCTTGGCATACATGCATGGTTTGTTGCTGAAAAGACAACTGTTTTGGCTTTTAGGTGTTCAGGAAATTTGGAGTCGAGAAGTTTGATCCTTTGGATGAGCAGTTTGATCCACACAGGCATCTTGCAGCTTTCCAAATACCGGACTCTTCCAAACCACCAGGCACTGTGGCTGTTGTTCTCAAGGTATGCAGTAGCAGTATATAGATTCATTTTCATCGGGATATCATTATAGTAATTAGTTTCTACAAATGGACAGAAGGCTGTAGTTTATTGCCAAGAAGCAGAAGCGTAGTTCAATACGATTACTCTTAGGTTTCTATGCAAAGCACTTGTCCAAGTTTGCCTTACTAGGATGGAGCAAAAAGTTTGTAGCATAAGTGAAGCTGATATAATACAGTCATTTTGCCTGAAGATTTGTCTTGTATGTTCAGCATTCATTAATTAGATGGGCTTGAATAGAAGTGATCATGAGTGAGACATTTATATATCTCTACTTACCAAAGACATACTATATAATTTGTTCTTCATCTAGATATCTGACATATATTAATTTTGATGAAGCTAAATATAGCTAAATATATATTAATTTTGATGATTTAACATTATTAACCACTGTGTGTGTCATGTAATGAAGAATGTAAATGTTGTTGGGATTCTGTGCCTTCAATTTTACCTTTTTTAACAAGTAATGCCACCATTATTGTCGGGAATTGTTTTGCCTGCATCAGTTTGGCGAACTCATCATTGAAATCCTGGTGATGATGGGTCTTTGCTTTTAGTTGGTGTAATTGGGTTCATTTTATTTTGCATGTGGTTGCAGTCGGGATACTTGTTATATGATCGAGTCATTCGTCCAGCTGAAGTGGGTGTAACCGAAGCTTTGGACAATGGTACAGATCAAAGCACCAGCAAATGAGTTGTGGCTGCTCCATGCAAAAGTTTACCTGGTATGCCTGAATCTGTACGAGCTACACTCTACATAGTATAAAGCTGATTTCAATTAGACTAATACAGTTCAGTTTTGCGTAGAACTTGTTCTGTCATTCCGATGATGCATTTGTAACTCTTGTTCTTCATCTGAGAGCTACAGAAATAGAAATAGATATCCTTGGTGGTAAGATGATTTGTAACTCTTTGTTTGTGATCCCGATCCATTCATTATTTAGAGGATTTTAGGTGTTGGAGCTAACACTAGTGTATATATATATAATAATAAATATTTATTGTATGAACATAAATCTGCACGAATCTCGACGAGGAAAAACTAAAGATTCCCTGGTCACGTCGAGGATCATGACGACAACTTAATCGACACACTAAAAATAAAAGTCCCTTTCCTTGCCATCCAGTTCGAAAACGAAAGGCGAGTTCGACAGCGGAAACCACACGCAAACGAAATGTGTAGGCAGTCAAAACAGACAAAAAAAAGACACGCACTCACGGATGATTTTCTACCTGTAAAGATGATTTTCTTCTTCTTCTTCTTCTTCTTCTTCTTCTTCTTCTTCTTCTTCTTCTTCTTCTTCTTCTTCTTCTTCTTCTTCCATATAATCCAAAGATGATTTTCTATCTTTAAATCTTATACCACAAAAATTCAAACATTATTATGTATTGAAAAGAAAGGAACTTTGTAAGAACAGAGATTCTTTTATGAAATATCAAACAGGTTTCCACCTTTATCATTGTTGCATCTGATTCAGTAGGTACAATCTCTTCCCATGCTGGGATTCGTTCATTAGATAGCTCTAAGAAGTCCTCCACTGCAGTTCTATTTGAATTCGACCATTTTTGGAGTCGATGAGATGATGTGTCTCATTGGTTCTCTTGTTGTTCACCACATCTGTGAGGCTAATGGTAACATATCCCAAACTTTCCTGAAAGAAAAAGGAATGTCTCAGCTAATGTAAAGACCTCGAAACTACTGATTTGTACAAAACGACCAACACGATATCACTAATTTCAATCATTGTAAACCAATAAATAAATAAATAAAGGAAATCAACATGATGCCCAATTAATTACATCTAAAACAAACCTTCTTTTTTTGTGATGCTTGTACTTATGGCGTGTGTGTCTTTGCAGTAGCAGGTGTTACCAAACCAGTAAATTACAAAGGTTTATCAAATTGTTTATCAGACTAAGTTATCAACCTGCATAGTCGATGCCTTCTGAGCAAGCAGGATGAATCATAACAGATGAAACACAGAAATATATTAGATCATTTCCTTAGCTTTTCAGAGTGAAACCTGTTTATGGACTTTGAACAAAAGATTTAAGCATAATATGAGCATGCCTGATACAACAGCTCAAACCAATCAAATTCAAAGATACATGTATATTTTTCAAGGAATGACAGTCAAATTAAGAACTGTAATTCAATCATCAGACATGATCCAAGTGTCTATAAAATGCAGATGAGCACACTTAACTAAGCAAACTTGAATCAGGCACCACTAATCACTAAGAATCTCTCCTAGTTGGCCTATTTACATACTAACAGATTTCTTGCAAAAATGCCATATCAAGGAGTACCTTAGGGTGTAAGCCAATACTTGGTGCCCTACTGAGTACTTCCACATGCATTTTATCATTGATAGGAGGCTCCTCACATACAAACTGAAACTCTTCCTCCCATCTTGGATCTCTGTTTTTCTTTATGTGCTGCATCCATAAATTAATAAGAATCCATTAGTGGGTCATATGTAAAAGAAACTTTACAGAATGCAGCGGAAATCAATATTTAGTTCACAAGATACTTTAGTTTTCTTCTCCTCTCCTCGAAAGGTGACCCGCACGTAAGGGTTTGTATGGTGCTTGCCCTCAAGATCTTTAGCTTGATGAACAATAACAACAAGCAAACCGCCGCCTGATGGTGTACCATCAGGAGCTTTTTCTACTTCATCTGCATTCTCACCGACATCTTTTGGTACCTCTTTTTCCTTGAAAGGTTTGTACAACGCTTCCACAACAATCTGTCCACGTGATTTGTCACTCTGAACATCTCTACTCTCAAGATTCTTAAGCAAGTCAAGTGTCAGAGTTTTTGGCTCATCGGGGGCAAGTTCATTCAGTCGAATGATGTTCATGCCCATCTTTTCATGTTTCCCCACCTACATAGTAAGCATAATAGACATTCAATGAAGGAAAAACTAGCAAACAACAAAGACCATATGACTGATGTGAAAGGAAATAATTGTACCCAGAAAATCACATGCCTGTTCCCAGTCATAGACATTAAGTTCAACAAATTGATTTTCTGGATCTCTGATAACAAACTTAAATTCCTCGTTCCACTCAGGATTAAGATTGCTATGCTTCACTCTTGTCTTTTTTGATGGAAGCTTATCGTCTCCAAGCTTCAGTTTGACATATGGGTCTGATTTCCCCAATAGGTCTTTCTTTTTTAACTTATATGCTCTGATAACCTTCAAATGAAGAATTCCAACAGGCTTCCTTGAGGCTCTGCAATAATAAACAGGATCATTGATACAGATGCTGGAGTTGGTATCCCCTTTTTTCGGAATAAAAAAATTATGCTTCTTAAATGTTACATATAGGCATCAAATTACTTTGAAACATCCAGAACTGGCACTTCTAGTGTTTTAGGCCACAGGTACATATTTGCAACCTGATTTTTTATTGTTTCCTGCAGATAGTCCATCATACAGCATCAGAGGAAAAGAATCCAGAATTTAAACCGTACAAAGTGCTTCACTGTTTCTGGTAAGTAAGTAGTCAAACAAGAGATGATGATCGGATCATAAAAACTATGAGTTCAAATGAATTCTGAACCAAGAAATTCCTAGGCGCTTTTGGCAGCGTATGATATTAAAAAAATACTAAAAAAGAGATAACAAATTCAAAGAAAAACAATCATCATACCAAGACCCTTTTTCTAACTCCACAATAGAAGTGTTTTCAGATACGTATGTACCACATGTATTCTTGGACATTTGTGGCTAGGCATACAGTGGATGTGAATCCAAAATCTTCAATGGCATGTCATATCAAAGTCTGAAATTTTGTACCATACCGAAGTTTCGACGATCGCTCGGTACGGTACGAAACGGTATACCGCTCGGTATATATATTATATATATATATATAATTATATATATATATATTTATTTATATATATATTTATTTTTTAATTTAAAAGCTGACGTCGCATCGCCTCGGCGACGTTACCTTTTCCTTCCCCACGCGGGGCGACGTCGCCTCGTTTATTTAATATATATATATATATATATATATATATATATATAATCGCCTCGGTGACGTCGTTGAAAAAGGCGACATCACGTCACCTCATTTATTTAAATAATATATATATAAGATTATATATATATACATATATTATTTATTTAAAAGCCGACGTCGCATCGCCTCGGCGACATCGCCTCATTTATTTAAATTATATATATATAAATAAATAAATAAATATATATATATATATATATATATATATATATATATATATATTTATATATATATATCAAGGTTAAATAATACCGCATCGCATTGGTATTTTGACGGACTCGATTCCATGATTGTCACCAAAGGTCATCAGACTTTTCGAACAACTCCGATTCAACGAACCGGATTCGTCGCTTCACACCCACATGTACATAACCGTTTAACAACCTGTTTTTTCTTGGTTTTGGGTCATTTTGCTTGTAAAATGTAAGTTGAACAAGCTGCGGCGTTACATAAAGTTTAACAAGCTCCGAACCGGCGAAAAAAACGTAACCAAAACGACTCCGTTTTTGGTGCTTGCGGGTGATTTCGAAATATGCCTCCGTTCACCAAAGCGTCAACCATCTCAACCCCTTTGAACCCCGGTGGCACAGGGGCTGGATGGGGCTTCGGATATATCGGGCGTTGAACACTCTTTTCGCAAGTTCGCGACGTTGCCTTGGCGGGAACTTGTTGTCGCGCTCGAAGGACCGAAGCGGTCGTTTGTGGGCTTGCGGTGTTCGTTCAACCTTCTAAAGCCCTTGTTTTCCCCCTCTCCCTCTTTTCTCTTGTGCACGCAAGGTGCTCGCTGAATTGCTTGTAAAGCTTCCCCTTTTCATGAGGCAGACGTCGGGACTTGTCCGCCTTTCGTTCTTTCGAACTAATCAACTTTCTCTTTTTTTACGGGTCCTTGGGACCTATGAGAGGTTACAAGTGGGCTGATCTTGCGGGAGCAATATCGCAGGGCGCTGACGACTTAGGCAACGCAAGTTAAGTTCGTGTCTTTCGCCGCAAGGGTGACCCGCGACCAGGCAACGCAAGATAAGTTCGCGTCATTGGTCGCAAGGGTGCCTCGCGCCTTTTAGGCAATTCCAGTTAAGGTCGCGGATAAGATGGATTGCGGTGTCGCACCGAAGCGGTACACCGAGAACCGAGCCGTCTTGTAGCAAGTAATCGCTACGATGCATTACTACAATATCTTGGTGCAATCAGATCGCTACTTATAACAATGCTTTACGCAAAAAAGAATTTATCGCATTGCGGTGTTACAATGCATTACAATAGTATACTACAACATTACCTTTGCAGACCGCTACAATGCTACGAGAGCATTGCTACTGATCGGATCGATCAAGGACAAATCCGGCATCACGGTTACTTTGTCCGGACCGGTATGCGATACCACCAATACCGAGCGGTACGATTCGGTATGACAGACCTTGTTATATATATATATATATATATATATATATATATATATATATATATATATATATATATATATATATATTAATATTATTATTCTGCCCGGTAATGGACGGTTCGCGTATCGATATACTGTCGGACCGTACCGCCCATACCGGGTGGTATTATTCGATTGCAGATAAAATAAGAAAGATCCGCTAATGCCCAATAGCTTGGGTGGTTGACAGGTTGCTAGTTTGAAAACCCTGTTTCCTCCCGCCCTTGGTGGTGGATGACTACCTACAAAGACATTGTTGTTGGAATTCTTTTAGTAGAACCACGTCAGGGTTACCATAAATGTGAGTAGACAACCCAAAGGCTCAAGTTGTGGGCAAAAACCAATAGATGTCTCCCGACTCTTTCATTCCTTAGCAATGTGGGACTAACCTCTAACTCATGTTATCTTGATCTCAAATGCAATGAAATTTTCATTCAGTTTTTAAACTGTTCTATAAAGTTAATAGGTTATTTTAAAGTTTATTCCAAACAGCCTCAAACAAATATGCATATTGACAATTTCTAAAGCCAAAACGTTATCATGTCATGAATGCTCAAGAAAAAAAGAAAGTGTAAGGTGTAAACAACCTGAACAAATCTATAAAGGCCAGGAATTGCCATAAGATCAGCCCCCAAAAGTTTTAGACCAAAGTCAACATGTGGCTGCAAAAGAAAACATTCTGAATGGTTACACATCTTGCCAATAGCTTACCAATGAGTGATTCATGAAGTACGTCAAGTGAAAAGTTTGTTTTTATTTTCTCACACACCTTGTCCATGAGAGACACCAAGATTTTTGCAAAACAAGGAAAGCTAGGGACCAACGGCTTTAATGTAATGCGTGGAGTGGCAAAGATTTGCAAATCCACCACCTGAAAATCTCAAACTGCCAAAATGTTAACAAATTGGCTAACTGTGCTTGTGACTTCAACATCACCCTCTGTTGCAAAACATAAACTGCATGATGGATCTACCAACAAAAAGGTATACATTAATGACCTGTGCAGTCAATTTTAATCCATAGGCTTTCACAACAACGACGACATTAGGGTTCCCAGCCCACTTCAGTGATGGTTCCATAATGAGCTCCTTCTCTTCTGTAATGTACACTTTCATTCCTGGCACAGGTTCAAACGTAGATGCACATTATTGGACAACATTACAGAAAATCAGTAGATGCACAAAACGAGGAATACAACTTGAATCATGCAGTAAGCGAAAACTATTGGAGAGCATAAAAGAGAAAAATATTGGAAATCTCAATAAATAATGTGCATCACAAAATTCATCAGCAAATAGATGTACCAAAATCATATATAAGATTCACACAAGTGCTTACCTTGAAAAGTAGGTGGCAGTGAACCAAGAGTGAAGGTTTCAAATTCAACTGAATCGAGTTTATACTTTACGGTATTGTCAGCAATTATTGGATCTGCAATTTGTTTTGCAGTTCTGCAGATAGCCTTGTAGAGCAAAAAACATTAATATGGCAGCAAAAAAAGGCACTGTTTGGTACTTCATTCTCGGACATCAATCAGGACTCAGAATGAAGACATACCTTATTGAGATAAGGCCACATCATTTCTAGAAACTTATTTAACCAATCAATCTTCAAACAGCAAAATAGAAGTTATTTATTAAGAGGTAAAAATAAGAACTACAGTTTCTAGTACTTGAGTCCACAGTATCAGTTAAAATAAGCACGATACGTTACTCGATCATAGTCTGGATTCTTCACCCACAGGGGAATTTCAGGAAGCATCCGTTCCAATGATTTCGAATCATGTTCAACTAGTGGACGGATTTTAGGATCCTGATCAAGCAAAATTTTGTAAGAGAGTAAGCACACGTCATCAGATTTTGATTTCTAAATTGTATTTAGAACCAATAAAAATGTAGAAGGCATCAAAGTGAATTACAAAAACTTCATGTTTTAATAAGCAAGGAAGCATAGAACCATTATCTTTGAACATCAGCTGCCTAGATTAACTGGACAGTCACCTGAGACAGGTAGCCCCCTTCACAACTGAGACAGTGTGAAGATTAAACACTATATGCAAGATCTAGGTGATCTGTCGAACTGTTTAGTCAGACGGTGGACCAGGTTCTCCAATATCATGACATAACCCAATATATACAAGAGACTGAGATGTTATACACCTAGATACTTGCCTGGAGGTAATCAACTACAATCTTGTCTTTATTGACATGAAGAAGTAGCAGTTGGGAAGAATGAGAAAATAAATGCATTGACATTGGGCAGTAAAAACCACCATTGACAGAAAAATATCTAGCAATAGAGGATAATAACTTCTCCTTTCTTCTCTCCTTTTCATAATAAGTTTAGTTAATAACTTTTAACTAATTTGCAACATCCAGCTTCCAATTCTAAAGTTCCTCACTGTTTATGCATGCAAATTCCACAATGAGATAACAAAAGATATTATATATATTTATATCTTGCAAACGGCAAACACACTTATCGTCCATATGACTTGGTCCAAAAGTTAATTGGGGTCCTAAAGTTGATCCTTGTTTTTCTACATTGTCCTGTCAATAACAACCTTGATTTAACATCACAGCAATTTCTAAACCTTCAAGAAAAAAACATCATAAACCCAAATCATCATCGTAAAGTTTTGATGTCAAGATACTCTCGACCAACAGAAATAGCTGGTATTGTTTATGCAGATGTTTGACGAGCATGCCATAATCAACTAAGATACATAGAAATGTCAGATCCAACTTTTGCTTCCTACATTCAGAAAACTTCAACACAAATTGATCGTCGAACATTCCTTCCATTAAATTAACTAAAGAACACTTGACTGCAGTCAGAACAACGGATCAACAAGTCCCACTAACTTCTCAAATCCTCGAAACTCAGCAAAACAAGATCTCAATGCAAGTCATGCCAAGTCAAATGCAGCATCACGAACAACAAGACCAAGTGTCACAGCAAGAGCAGGTAAAAACCTAGATCAAACAGGCCACCACCAGACACAAGATCAGCCAAGCGGCGCCGTACCTTGACATCGGAGGGCTGGAAGTAGATGAAGAGGAAGTATCCGATGACGATCCCCGCCGACAGCCCCACGCCGAACCCACAGAGCCCCAACGCCGTGCTCACAAACCCCATCCCCCACCCCCTTCACATCAACAACAACCACATCATCAAATACCAAAAAGATATCCGTAGCAATAATAACAATCACAATAGATTTCTTACAAGCAGTCTTCCTGACGGAATCAAGGGTTAAGATGAGATTAAGATGGGAAATTAATAGAAAGAGAGAGCGAAGATTACCTTACCTGGAAAGCGCGGATTCCTGTCTTGATCTTGAGGTGTTCTTTACTTCCTGCTAATTGAGAGAGTTGGGTGGAATGATGCGACGCGTTTGTTTGGGTTTGGAAGATGGGATCGAGTGCTCGGCTCGTCTTCCACTTGCTTAGGGACTCGAGAGGAAGGAAGAGGGAGGGAGAATAATAAGAACGGGGGAGCGTCGAGATCACCGTCCAAGCAAAAAACGTTGATCGTGACGACGACGTGTCTCGATGTCTCGTCGGGACACGTCCCCGAAGTTTCAGATGCCGAAAACAAATAACTATTCGTACCCTCAAACTCTACCGCCACTGTGATTGGATGGTCTCTGTAGAGTCACCACGTTACGCTGAGAGGGTGGACACGAGTGCAACGTCTGAGCTCATAAAATCTACTATCTACTGCATCGACTACTGTATCTGTTGTATTTTTTGCTTTGTCTTTAAATTCTAATATTTATTTTTTCGAAAAATGTAAGAAGCAAGGATCGTTTGCCACGTGGCATGTGAGAGACTAAAACATGTTCCTGTTGCAAATTTTCTAATCACTTTATTTGTTGAAAAGAATTATTGATTTGGAATTGTGAAATGCAAAGTATGTTTTATTATTTTCTACATGGATGGAAACTGATTTAGAGTCTTATCTTTCCTACTTTTCTCAACTATTTGTTATAGGTAATTAGCTAAATGCTATGGAATATGTTTGTCTTTTTTTTTTTTTCTTTTCTTATATATTGATTTGTTTCTTTAACATTTAAAACTTTTAATTAGCATGCAAAAAAAGGGAAAATAAATTGGTTCTCTTGCTCTCTCTATTCAAAAAAAGGTTGGCTGCTAAAACCAACCTTTCTTTATCTATTGATCTGTTCTTTTTTATTTTTTCTCTTTCTTCAGCTGCTGTTTAGGCAGAAAGAAGTTAGTCTCTTCAAGTTCATTTCTTGGGGTTATGAGTGGAGAACAAGTCTTAAGATGAAGCTTATGTACTTTTTTTTTCTTTTCTTCTCATTTTATGTTTTAAAATAATTTTATCAATAAATCTTAACATTGATCTAACCTTAAAATTCTTCAAGTTCTATTCTCGGATCTAAATAGAAAAAGAAAACAAATTTAGTATAAATAGATCATCAAAGAATAATGATACGACCGCGATTCCGATTCAAATCAAAGGTTTTGATCCAAGCAAAAATTAGGTTATAACGATTAGAATTTGAAATCGAAACTAGAACCAATGGTTTCGATTGAGTTATGAACCGATCAAAAATAATTTTAAAATCCTAAATACCCTTGTTGACGAATTTCTCTTTTATAATAGTTTAATAAATGATTAATTAGAGTGAATTTAAAAATATTTTAAAATTTAAAATAAGTAATTTTGGTTCAAAACCATATCCATAATCATAATTATTGATTTTGAAACTAGAACTATAACTGTTTTGGATCGATTCGATTCCGATTCTAAATTAGATAGAATTAAAATCATGCATTCAGAAACTCTGGTAAGTCCATTGATACCTCTTGGATATAGTTTTTTCTTCTTATCTTTACTTTTTTGTTTAATCTCTATCAATTAGATAACAACTTAAGCATGGATTTTTTTTATAATATTAATATATATATATATATATATATTTATTTATATTCTCTACATGATGGATTACTAAGAAAGATTTATATATAACAAAGGGTGTCTAGATGCAAATGCTTTTATCTATTTGTTTTCATTTCTTGTTTGCACTATGACTTGTTTATGTACTCATATAAAAACAATTGTTTTTAAGTTTTGTAAGATGCAATGATTTAATCATGGTTTGTCTTGAGTTAACTTAAAAGAGACGAGAGGATTTGAGGCTTGGTCAACAAAAGGTCCAGCTCATCCCAATGCGTTGACAAATCCGTCGTCTTCCCTCTGCAAGAAGATGGGGGGGGGGAGAGAGAGAGAGAGAGAGAGAGAGAGAGAGGAGCGGGCGGGAGAGAAAAGAGGAGGCAGCGGAATGCACCACCGCACCCTCCTCCCCTCTCCCTCGGACCGAAACACGCCCATGCAATGGCAAATGGCTATTCCTGTAAGCCTTTGCCTGCCTTCTCGGGGGCTTCCCATGGCCACAGGCAACCGAAACCTTCTATAATATCCGCTCCCCCCCTCTCCCTGGAGTGGGAAACCGTGTCTCTTGATCTCATCCCTCTCACACTCAACAGCAACACGAGGAGCACGCCCATCCAGCTATCAGTCTGTCATCGCATCTGCATCTGCATCTGCGTCGGTCAGAGATCGGGTTACACCATCGATCCCATTCCTGGAGCAGAAAGAAGAGCTGAAGAACCATGGCGGTGTTGCAGGAGACCACGGCGCGGACTCTCGTCAGTCTCTTCCTCCTCGCCGCCATCGCCAGCACCGGCGCGGCCCACGGCGGAGGCAGCGTACAAGGAGTGACTTATGATAGCCGGTCACTGATCATAAACGGAAAGAGAGAGCTTCTCTTCTCGGGGTCGGTCCATTACCCTCGAAGCACACCCGAGGTGACGAACCGTCTGCATCGACTCGCATGGGTTAACTTTGAAGCGCTGACGAGAGTTCGTTCTTCTCTTGATCTTTTGGTGACCAGATGTGGCCGGACATCATCCAGAAGGCTCAGCATGGGGGACTGAACGTGATCCAAACCTACGTCTTCTGGAACATCCACGAGCCTCTCTACGGGCAGGTAAAGTGTCGTTCCTGTAGCAAAAAGAAGGTTTCAAACATCGAAGTGAAGCGCTGAGAGTTGAATGCTGCTTACCACAGTTCAATTTCCAAGGGAGATATGACTTGGTGGGGTTCATAAAGCTGGTGCAGAAGAATGGGATGTATGTGACCCTCCGACTCGGTCCCTTCATCCAAGCGGAATGGAATCATGGGTGTGTAACAGGGAGCTCTAGCTCTGGTTTTCCGCATCTGGTTTTTTGACGTGCTTCTCTGATCATGGCAGAGGGTTCCCGTTCTGGCTTCGGGAGGTCGCCAACATCACCTTCCGAACAGACAACGAACCCTTCAAGGTAGACTGGAAACCCTGGTCATGGTCTCTTCTGCTCCAGCAAGACACTTAATGTGGTAGTTTTGTGGGTTCATGCAGCACCATATGGAAAGGTTTGCCAGGACGATTGTGCAGATGATGAAGGACGAGAAGCTATTTGCCTCTCAAGGAGGTCCCATCATCCTATTACAGGTTCACCCATCTTGTTCCCTGCAGTCCCTGCTGCATATATCATATCAGGAAGAAGAAGAAGAAGAAGCTCGTGTCTCTTTGCCTCAAAGTGCTAACCTTGCTGTTCTTGCGACAGATCGAGAACGAGTACAACAACGTGGCGCGAGCATTCGAGGGCGGCTCAAAATACATTCAGTGGGCAGGCAACATGGCCGTGGGGCTCGGCGCCGGCGTGCCGTGGGTGATGTGCAAGCAGAACGACGCTCCCGGTCCCGTGGTATTGTTACGTTGGATTCAGCTGCATGAAACTTATTAGATTGATACCGGACAACAACAGTCAAAATATGCTGATCCGATCGCCACTGTTTCACACGTAGATCAATGCATGCAACGGGAGGAACTGCGGCGATACCTTTACAGGGCCGAACCATCCGAGCAAGCCTTCCCTGTGGACTGAGAACTGGACTGCTCAGTGAGTAGCAAATCGTCCCTTTGGAAGTTTGAGGCTTTCATGGCACTACCAAACGCTCTCTGGTTGTTTCAGGTACAGGGTCTTCGGTGATCCACCATCTCAGAGGTCAGCAGAGGATATTGCATACTCCGTAGCACGCTTCTTCTCAAAGAACGGCACCCTCACGAACTACTACATGGTATGGAACTGCTGCTTCCCTGAGAACATGTCGGAAGGCAGCGCGATCTTCTAACCTTGGCTTCTCCTATTCAGTATCACGGAGGAACCAACTTTGGAAGAACCGGCGCGGCTTTTATGATGACGAGATACTACGACGAAGCTCCCCTGGATGAATACGGTAGGCAGACTCCTCGGAAGCTTCGATCTGGGTTTCTCGTCATTGCACTGACATCCGTTCTTCATGCTGATCCAGGGATGGAGAAGGAGCCCAAATGGGGGCATCTGAGGGACCTGCACCATGCACTGAAGCTGTGCAGGAAGGGTCTGCTCTGGGGGACGCCGTCCGTCCAAGCCTTTGACAAGGGTTTTGAGGTAAGAAGAAGATCAAACACTGTCAGCATCCAGTTCAAGAGTTCACCTTCGAAGATGAGATGAGTTTGTGGAGTTGCAGGCCAGATTGTATGAGATACCGGAGAGCAATGTATGCGTTGCCTTCTTGACCAACACCAACAGGAAAGAAGACGGCACGGTGAGCTTCCGAGGCGAGGAGTACTATCTACCCCGCCGCTCCATCAGCATTCTGCCGGACTGTAAGACTGTGGTGTTCAATAGCCAGAGAGTTAAGTATAACTTCTACCCCTTCTTCGTTGGAGAACAGAGGATGTTGCAGGTGTTGTAACTCGTGCTCGTTTGCCACAGGTCAACGCTCAGCACAATGCGAGGACGTTCGATGTAGCGAAGGAATCCAGCATGAAGAACCAATGGCAGATGTCGAGCGACCTCATCCCGACGCTTCGCCATGGCTCGGTTATATCCAAAGGGCCCCTGGAGTTGATGAACTTGACCAAGGACACCACGGACTATCTTTGGTACACAACAAGGTAGGTGTTTGATGAAATGCCGTCGGGCTTGATTGATGGCTAAATTCTACTTGAATTGGCACTCATTGTTGCTTCCCCTTTCCATGCAAATGAAGCTTCAAGTTGGATGCTGACGATCTACCTCGGCGACAGGACATCCGACCTGTGCTTCAAGTTTCAAACCTCGGCCATGCAATGCATGCGTTCGTCAATGGCAAATACATAGGTATCTTATCTTTACAGTGTTCGATTCCACTTGTTGGTTCATCCGAAGCCACAGCATGATGCGTCCCAGTGGTGTTCGTGTCCGGTACTTGCTGCAGGATCTGGGCATGGAACAAAGATCGAGAAAAGTTTTGTCTTCCAGAAGCCAATGGATCTAAATGCAGGAACCAACCACATCGCAATCTTAGGCTTGACTGTTGGATTGCCGGTAAGAACTTGAATCGCCGTAGAGATTGTACTCCTGTGTGTTATAATGATTCAACTTTGATCCTTCCGCCATGAAGGATAGTGGAGCGTACTTGGAACACAGACTTGCCGGCGTTCATACCGTCGTCATCCAAGGTCTCAACGCTGGAACGTTGGATTTGTCGCACAGCGTGTGGGGGCACCAGGTGCTTGTTGTTTTGTCACAGAGAAGAACTGGACGGTCCTGTAACGACATAAGAACATTTCTCATCCCCACAGGTTGGATTGACCGGGGAGACGTTGGGCATCTTCTCTGAGAAGGGAGTGAATGCTGTCAAGTGGGAGGAGGCTAAGAGTGATACCCCAGTAATGTGGTACAAGGTGAGGAGGAAGTCATCTTTGTTCCATGTGTTCTGATGCTGATTGCAATAAGCTTCGTTCCAGAGATACTTCGATGCTCCATCCGGACATGATCCAGTTGCTTTGGAAATGAACTCGATGGGAAAAGGACTGGTGTGGATCAACGGCGAAAGCATCGGTCGTTACTGGATCTCCTACCTCAATCCTCTCGGGAAGGCTTCTCAATCAGTGTGAGTAATGTGGCAGTGTCGTCCTAAAACTGCGGCCGCCTTGGAAGAGTGCAGTTCTGAGAACTTTGCATCCAAGGTTTCAGGTATCACGTGCCGCGGTCCTTCTTGAAGCCGAAGGACAACCTCATGGTGGTCTTCGAGGAGCACGGCGGGAAGCCGGAGGACATACAGATCATGACGGTGAAGAGGGACGACATCTGCACCGTCGTCTCCGATCTCCACCCCGCACACGTCAGGTCATGGTCGAGGGAGAACAGCAAGATCCGAAGCGTCGATGACGACGCGAAGCCGGAGGCTCGGTTGAAGTGCACGGGGAAGAAGGTGATCCAGTCCATTGATTTCGCAAGCTTTGGGAACCCCGGCGGCATGTGCGGCAACTTCACCGCAGGGAGCTGCCATACGCCGCAGGCCAAGGCTGTGGCCGAGAAGGTAAGGCTCTCTGCTGATATTGATACCTGCACGGCTTCTGCGATACTGAGCTGACTCATCTTGTTCTGCCATGGTAGGCCTGCTTGGGGAAGGAGTCCTGCGTGTTGCCGGTGGCGCCGGAGGCATACGGTGCTGACGTTGGGTGTCCGGAGACGATGGCCACTCTTGCAGTGCAGGCCAAGTGCGTCCCGAAGAAGTAGTACGCGGCTTGAGTTTGATTTGTTCTTTGTTAGACCAGATGTTGGAAGGGGATTGAGTTGAATCTCTCCTCGAGCACTAGATATAGAAAAGAGGAAGGAGGACGAGGTTGATTTGTACGAGGAGGAGAATGAATGTACGCAATCTTATCTTACCTTCGTTTTTAATAATGGATCTGATGATTTTGTGAGAAATGAAATCTGCACCCAGTGATGTAGATAATGGTATTTCTGGATGGATCTCCACTATTGTTGTTGACACTGTAGACTCAGAACATCATCACTGTTCTTCTTTGAGCATTTTGCACAGAAATCTCAAGCTGATGTCAAGTTAAATGCTCAATAAATAGCGTGTGGATGTTGGACACAACATGCACGAGTAACTCTTTATTGACTCAGGTAGTATCAATGATCTGAAAGACCCAAGTAAGCTGAAGGAAGTCAGAGAAGTTGTACAGGAAATGGAGCAGCAATAAATCAGCAAACTCCAAAAACCAAAAAGAGAGTTTGGAATGAATCAAATTTTTGTGACAGTTGTACAGTGAACTCTTTGAGGATTAAAAAAAAAGAAGAGAGCACTAAATTAAAAAAGCTGAATGGAAAATGGAACAAAAAACAAAAATGCCAATACTATTCAAGAAAAGATGACAGAAATAAACCCTGTCAACCACTTGCCAATACCTCACACATCTAAAATCTTTTACTTTTAAACAGACTTTTCTAAATTAGGAAGATATATGAGAATCGATCTTACGTCCGTTAAATAAGGACACAAAACCCTTAAAAGCTTGACCATGAAATTGAATTCATTATAAATCTAGTTCCACAAGCTCTTTTTGTAGCTAGTAAAAATATACTATTTACAACTTTTATAGTTTCTATATTTTTTTTTACCGTTTATAACTTGATATTGATAGAACGAAGAATGAAATTGTAAAGACAAAAAACGCTCAGTAAGATTTTCTCGTGCAGTTAAGAAAATCTCATATGCCATGCAGTTGGAAAAATCTCTTTATCAAATATACGAAACAAATTTGATCAATTTTGTTACTTTCTTATATATCAATTTACATTGGAGCAGATACTACCAAATTTACCTGATCCAGCTAAGCTCACTTCTTTAAGGTGTCCACAGGCACCCACCCATAAAATAAAATCAGTAAAGCGTATGTTGGTTTTCCAAGTTCAAAAAATAGATTAAAAAAAGTAAAATTATTAACTACCAAATAAGAGAGCATTCTAGAAACAAGAACAATCAAGTTACCCTAATGTTGAACATTTTCCGTAGCTCCCTCCTCACACAGCATGTGTTATATTATATGCTTCTGCTGATGCTGTCGAGAAGAAACAAAGTCTAATATTTACACATAATCTATTTCTTAGAAGCTTCTACCAAATTATATACAAGAAAAAAATAGACTAGTTAGAAATTTAAGAAACTAGAATGTTAAGTATCGAGTTCACAGTAAGTCATACCACATGATTAAGAGCGAGAGTGAAGTGAAATGAAAATACAAGACAAAAGTAAGTTTCCATCCTCAACAAGGACGAAATGATAGATGCTCTAATGCATATATGATACTCTTTTCGGATATGCCATAATTTATTCTTACGTTTAACATATCAAAGCTAAACTGATATCTTAGAAAATAAAAATAACATTTTCCTATAATCAAAAGATAATTTATTCTTTAATCAAAATGCTTGCAGGCAGTCAAAACGTCATATAATGCAACATTTTAAGCAATCATCTATATAAGTGGCTCATTTTGACAAACGTAACTCCACGAGATATTTTTGTTTAAGTGATGAAACTTGAAAGTTGAAACCATTGTCTCTGTAGTATAGCAAGCAAAGAACATAAAGCAGGTCCGCCACCCCCATTAAATCTTCTAGATAACATTGGCTCTTGAAGATCCAATGCATGCATCCCATTACTTCAAGTCCTCGTGCTAATGCATGCTTTCCTGTCATAAAAAATAACACATCTTATTAACCGGCATGAGTCGACAAACATTTGCCAATGTAAGGTTCACATAATAGGAAAACAAGTTCGAAAGAAAAAAAAAAAAAAGAGAACCAACTGATTATATTAGCAGATCATAAGTTATTGGAGCTTGAAACCAACATGACTCATGATTACACATAATAGAGAATAGTTGTAAATTTCTGGGTGAAAATCATGATAATGGATAATAGAAAATCACGGATGGTATAAAGAAATAGCTTTAAATTATGAAGTATTTTACAACTACGTTCGGTCGAAAATCTCAGTACGATAAAAAAAAAAAATATCGAAAAGATGCTTAACTTAAAAACGTTTATAATATAAGAAAAAAGTACGAAGGAAATGGAAACCAGATTTTTATAGTGGTTCGGTTGTTGTGACCTACATCCACTCCCGATTCCTTTTCACTCTAGACCATCGGCTTCCACTACCGATCTTCTTTCAATGGGCGAAGATCAACTACCATTTTATACTTTTTTTCCTTTTTACGGGTTTAGGAGATAACCCTTATAAGCCTCTCTTTCTTAGACCTCACTTCTCCCTTTAGACGAACTTCTAAATACTAGGAAGAAGTGATCCTAAATCCTAAGAGAGATTTTAAATTTTCTTTTCAAGGCGTTTTCTCCTTTTTCAACTCAATTTCATGCTCAATACTTGTTATCCCATTCAGGAATAGCTGGGGTATTTATAGACCCCAAATGGATTCAAAATTGGAGCAAAAAAAGGTCTCATCCCATGTTTCCCGGGTCCTGACGGTACCATCATCTATGTTGGACGATACCATCGCCTACAACACTGACACTAAGCGATACCATCACCTAGTCTAGCGATACCACCTAGGAGACTATGTCTGGCAGTACCACCGGGACACTAGGCGGTGGTACCGCTTGGGAGACTATGTCTGGGTAGTACCATTGCCCAAACTGACGGTACCATTATTTGACACTATCTCGGAGACTATGTTTGGGTGGTACCACTGCCCAGATTGGTGGTACCATCGCCTGATATAGTCTCGAAGATTATGCCATCAACGGTTCCACCTGTTGGGTCATTTTTTGGGCCTTTCACTTGACCCAACACAGCCTAAACTTGGGCCCAATTGGTCCCTAATTGAGTTGGCCGATTCCAACCCAATTACACCTAAAACCTCCTTCGATCTAGATAATTATTATAAAGCTAAATCAAATATTATTCGGTATGTCATTGATTCATCGACGCTTCGTCCGAATCTTCTACGCATCATCTTCTCTTGCTGTCTATTACCTAATTGGCCAGTTGAACTCCATAACTTCGATTTTCTTAGTGTAATTTCCGCTCTTCTTGGCCCGATGCCGGAACCCATGGCCCGAAGCCTTCTACCGATATGTTGACTGATCCTCTGGCTCGACGTCCAATCTTCTGACATGTTCCACTCCGACCCAACATGATTCTTTCTACTTTAGTTATCTCTCTCTGATCAAAGCTTCCTATGTCACTCAAAACGTAGATCAAATCATAAACACATCAATTGATTTCATCATCAAAATCCAAGATTCAACAATCTCTCGATTTTTGATGATAACAACCAATTGATAACGAAGTTTAAATTAAACTCTCCTTATTAATATGCCATATTGATAGAATTCTTGAATTCATATTGAATTCAAGTCAAAGCAAATTTAATCATAAATATTTCATCATTGCATGCATTATGAATATTGAAAGAACCAATTAATCATATCATTGCATGCAACGTAAAATCATGCATAATTAAAATATCAAAGTATATTATATCCTACCCTGTATGATTCTCATATCATCATATCTTCTCCCCCTTTGTCATCAACAAAAAGGAGAACCTCTTTATCATCAACAAAAAGGAGAAGTGTAACTATCAAGTTTTAGAGATATGCAAGTTTTATAACATACAAGCTAGTAATAATTTTGAGTTGTGCAAGTTTACAAATTTTTCTTTTTGAGATAAGCAAGATAGCACTTTTGCTTCTCTTGAGTTTGCAAGCTAGCAATTCTTATGTGATGTTCAAGATAGGAAGTTCTTTATTCTCTTTTGAGATGAGCAAGCTAGAAAGTTTTGCTTCCCCTTTGTCATTATCAAATAGAAGGGAAGAATACAATGTTGTAATTCTTTTTCCTTTACATCAATTTTCACATCATAACAAAGATAAATAACAAGGATAAATTTATATCAATATTTCAATAAAAAATCAAGTCATGAATATCAAAAGACCATATATCATTTTTAACAAATTTCTTCTTTTGTAAATAGAAAGAATGATAGGAAACGATCTTAATTTAAAAAGAACACCCAAGTCATAAAAATCAAGAAATCAAGATCATGATCCGAAAAATGTATAAGAGTTTATGCATTTGGGAGATTTAAGTTTATCATTCAAGCTAGCACTTTTTTTGGTTCTCTTTTTATGATACACGAGCTAGCAAGTCTATCTCGCCTGATATATGCAAGCTTGCAAGTTAGTTTTTCTATCTTTGAAATATGAAAGCTAACAAATTTATCTCCCCCTTTATCATAGGCAAAAAGAGGGGAATAACTCAAAGGTATAAATATTTAAGTCATCACATGGAAGATATCAAGAAAATTTAGTGATGAGATATACTTTATGAATACAAGGAATTATACAAAAAAAAAATCATATCAGATAAGATCATGTAAATACCAAAAGACATGATTCATTTTTATAAATATTCTCTTTAATAAAATACAATAAATCATTCGAGAATAAAAAGTGAGGGCTCTTGATTTACATAAGAAAAAAATCAAGTTTTAATTACAAGAATTCAAGATCATAATTTCAATAATGCTTCTCTTTAATATATAGCAAGTAGAATCATAGATGCATCAAAAAGGATGTTTCATGTGAATATATCATAAATCATAAATATGATAAATGATTTAGTTTGATATATCATCTCATTAGTAAAATGAGTCATATGAAAATAAATCCAAAGTCATCATCAAAATCACTTTTCGAAAAATTCAACGAAGGCAACATAGATAAATTCACATAAGAGATTGATTCATGCATAATGTCTCAATTCATCATGAATCATAAAAAAATTAGACTATTAAGTGGAAAAAAAAATCATGATTCATGTGACAAAAATATTGTTTGATGGAAATCATCAACTTAACAACCATACACCCTGATAGCTAAAGAGCTATGATACATATATAATGCAAATTGACTTCCTCCAATGAATTGAAACAAGACGGATCGTTCAAGATTGAAGTTAGGAAAAATATTCTAATCACTTTATTAATGAAAATTTGATGAAGTAATTAGAACAACACTTTGATTCCCTTAAAACATCACAAATTAAGAAGCTTGATAAGTTGAAAGGAAAAACAAAGATTTTTAGGTTTTAAACGCCACAAGCAAAAAAGCTTGATAAGCTCCAAAGTTCAAGCAATAACTTAAAAATAAAACACTCACCGATATTGAAAGTTGAATACACTTCTAAATTATATTCCTTACAAAGGGAGTCAACCTTGTTTATATAGTACAAAGGCCAAGTACAAAGGGAATTAATCCATTAAATATATTAAATGACATTCATATTCCTAATGCATTAATGTAGATTACTTATGAATCTACCTTAAATTAATTTGAATGATTATTCATGAATAAGCCCACAATTACTAATATGGCCCAATATGGCTGAATGACCTTTATTCTTCAAAATAGGCTAAAAATTTATCATTCTCTCAAGGTTAGACTTTCTCTTCACAATGTGAACTTATTTGAATAAGGTAGACTATTTTAGGCTCTTCTTGTATCCATAGAATATTGACCAAGTTTTGACCTGCTTGCTCCTTCAAAATGCCTTCCAATAAATAAGTTAAGGCTTCTTTTATTCTTTTAGCTTTAGCTCTTGTCAGTGGTCCTCCACAAATAGTTAAAGAGTGTTTGACAGAATTATAATCAACTTGCTCATTCATATCATTCCCCCTTTCCTCGAATGGATTCATTCTCGAATCAGCGCCTTCATCACTTGCATCAAACAAAGATAAATCAGAAACATTGAAGGTTATACTAACATTGCCATACTCACCTGGTAGTTCTAGCTTATATGCATTGTCATTGATTTTTTGAAAGACTCAAAATGGACCATCTCCTCTTGGCATTAGTTTATACTTCCTTTGGTTAGGAAATCTTTCCTTCCTTAAGTGTACCTAAACCCAATCACTAGGTTCAAATACTACTTCCTTTCGGCCTTTGTTGTGTTGTTTCTCAAATTATAGTTTTTTCTTTTCAATTTATGTCTGGACTCTTTCATGCAATACTTTGACAAAATCAGCTTTTTGTTTATCATCCAAATTGGCCTTTGTTAGAACCCTTGCAGATTCTAAGCTTGGGGTTGATTTCTTTAGGGGATCAACCTCCTTGGAACTCTATAGGGGTTCCTTCCTCCAAATTGCTGCTCAAACACTACTAAAAGGATTGATCTATTCATTTAGAAAAGAGGATAAATATATGACTATTTATAGGGCTTCTAAACCCCAACTCCTAATAGGACTCATAATCAAGACTCCTACTTCTAACCAACTCTTAATGCTTATCTAAGAAGCAACCTCCAAACTAATCCTAACCTTAGTTGGCCTTTTCACCTCTTTAATAGGGGTTGGCTAGGTAGATTTTATATAAATGCCCTTTTTAATGAAACTCTATTAGGACTCTCCTAGCTAGAGTCCTGACAGATCTGTCGTCTTCAAATTAGCCTTGTCCTCGAGGCTAACGATCCATAAATTCTAGGAATTTGATCTTCAAGTCATCATAGTTCTCCCAAGTAGTATCTTCTACTGGTAGGTTCGCCCATTGTATTAACATTTCAGTAGTGGGTCGCCGTCGTCGAGTCACAATCCGTCGATCAATAATGGTACTCAGTTGGGTTTGGAGTTCTCCTTGGGTAGTCATATTTGGTAGATGATTTTGGGCTATCTCGTTTTGTCCCAAATTGAGCTTTAAACATGACACATGGAAACTGGATGGATTCGAAAGTTGGTGGGTAAATCCAATCCGTATGCTACCACTCCGATGCGCTCCAAAATTTGGTAGGGTCCATAGAACTAAGGTGAAAGCTTCATAGATGCTCTAATCTGGATTAATGTTTGCTTGTATCGCTAGAGTCGTAGAAGACCCAATCTCCTATTGAAAATTCTCTTTCTCCTTTGTGTCGATCATATTGTTGTTTCATCCTTGCTTGAGATTATCTTTTAGCAACTTCAGCATTTTGTCTCTGTCTTGTAGTTCTCCTATCTACTTATTCTACTTTAGAGGTGCTCAACACATATTTTGGGATCATAGTGGGAGGTCGGCCATACATAGCCTCATAGGGAGTACATTTTGTGGATGAATGATAAGTTGTATTATACCACCACTCGGCCCAAGGAAGCCTCTTTGTCCACTCTTTTAGCCGGTCACTGGTGAAGCATCTGAGATATCTTTCCAAGCACCTATTCACCACTTCAGTATAGTCGTCAATTTGTAGGTGATATGCTGTACTTATTTTCAATTTAGTGACCTGCATTTGGAATAACTCTGTCCAAAGTCTACTCGTGAAGACCCTATCATGATCACTTACAATAGATCTTGACATCCTATGTAATTTTATAATATTCTCTATAAATATTCGAGCAATACTAGAAGCAGTGTAGGGATTATGAACAATGCAAAAGTGAGCATACTTTGTAAGGTAATGAACCATGACAAGAATTGTAGCTTTTCCTTGTGATGAGGGAAGCCCTTCGATGAAGTCCATCGATATATCAGTCCATATTGAGTCCGGAATGGGTAGAGGTTGTAGCTTTCCGGGTTTTGCCATTGTCTCGCCTTTATGTCGTTGACATACATCACATTGTGCCATAAATTTAGCAATAATATTTTTTATCCCTACCTAATAAAAAATTTACTTAATTCTCTTATAGGTTCTAAGAAACCTAGAGTGCCCAGCCGTAGGTGTGGAATGCATCTCTTGAAGGATGGTCTTTATGCAAGTAGAATTTGGCACAAGCATAATGCGTCCCTTATAGCACAATTCTTTTGAGTCCTAACTGTAATGAGCTACGGAGCTTGATGCTTCCTCTAATTTTTTTATGATCTTACTAGCCTTCGGATCTTCCTACCATTCCCTCTTAATATCCTCAAGGAAGTCACTAGTCGAAAGTGAAACGATTGAAAATTCAACTTGCTCGGGTAGCTGCAAAAGCGCATCTGCAACAACATTCTCCTTCCCCTTTTTGTAAGTGATTTCATAATCATATCTAAGAAGCTTTGTTACCCATTTCTGCTACTCAGGGGAAGATATCTTCTACTTTAAGAAATAATTTAGGCTTTTATGGTAGGTCTTGATTTGAAAGCATCGCCCGATCAAGTACGGTCTCCATTTGGTCACCGCATGCATAATCGCGAGCATCTCATTGTCATAAATAGTCATCTTGAGATGGGAAGGAGATAATATCATATTGGTATAAGTGAGGGGGCGACCATCTTGCATTCGTATAACACTTGTTCTAACTCCGGAGGCATCGACTTCAATAACAAAAGTCTTACCGAAGTCGGATAGCACTAGTATAGGCATTGTTGTCATTGTAGCTTTACATTCATCGAAGGCGGTGGTGGCTTTGTTTGACCATTAGAAAGTATCTTTTTTCAGCAAGGAAGTAAGGGGTGTACTGATCTTTTTATAGTTTTTCATGAACTTACGGTAGTAGCCTGTTAAACCGAGAAAGCCGCGTAGTGATTTTATGTTCCTCGGGGTTGGCTAATTCTTCATTACTTCAATTTTGGAGGGATCCACAACGGGGTCAACACTAAGAGGGGCGGGGGGGGAGGGGGTTGAATTAGTGCAGCGGTAAAATAACATCGGTTTAAAAACTTCATTGTGATAAAATCGATTTCATAAAGATGTTAACTTGAAAGCGTGTTCATAAAATAGTAGTGGATGTAAAGAGCAAGTAAGAAGGTTTGTAGTTAAAGTAAATTGCATAAATAAAATGCAAACCATGTTTTAGAGTGGTTTAGTCATTGTGACCTACATCCACTTCGCCGATTCCTCTTCCGCCGAAGCCACCGGCATCCACTATTGGTCTTCCTTCAATAGGCGAAGACCAACCACCTTTTACACCCCTCTTCTCCTTTTTATAGGTTTAGGAGACAACCCTTACAAGCACTCAAACTCCTCTTATAGAATTCTAAACTTAGAGTGGAGGAGGGAATTTCTAAAGAGATTACAGTGACATTTTCTCACTTTTGAATACTCTGTGCTTATGTATGTTAACCAGGGATGAGAGGGGTATTTATAGGCTTCAAGTTGATTCAAACTTGGAGCCTAAAAACATATCATCCCGGTTTTCCCGGGCACGAGTGATACCACTACCTACGCTAGGCGGTACTACCGCCAGTGTCAGTCTGACACTGACACTACACTAGGCGGTACCACCGCCCAGTCTAGCAGTACCATCGCCTAACACTGAGCGGTACCACCGCTTGCGGCCTCTTAGAGGTTGTGTCTGGGCGGTACCACCACATGACACAGTTTCAGATACTATGCCATAATGGTGCCACTTCTTGATGCTAGTCATAGGTGCCCAGCAAGCCAATCACGTGAGTGATGACACGTGTGACTTAATATAGAATCTTTTTGCTTATTAGATTTTAGCATATATCACTTTATAACTATTGCATAAATGCATACATATATTGTGATGTCCTTGGATTTGTGCAATGGGAATCGGATCGTGATGAGATCACGATAGTGAGATCGATTCACCTTTAAACACATATCCTAAATAATCCCGGTCATAGGTTACTCGAGAGGGATATCGTGATAACCGGACAGGCATGGTGTGTCTGTATACCCGTCCATATGATGGATGCACGGTGGTCTCATAGCCGCTTGTGTAGGGACACTAGGGATACTGATACATGTGTTCATTGGAGAATGAGTTCATCGATTGATCCGCTTACGGAATCTTTGGATGGTTGATGATGCCTTATTGTTAGACAAATGATTCCGTAGTCCTAGTGGTATATCCGGTCCTTAGACTTGAGACACCAAGGATGTCTGTATGAGTGCTCCACTTTTTTGATACCCGGACTTATAGGTTTGGCTGTCCCGGATCTAGTACAGATTGGTCATTGGGAGTGGTAGTCGACCTTACGAGGGCTATTAAGTGTCGATAGAGGATCATCGACTCGGCGTCATGAGAGGAATATCCCATGTGTTCTTGCTTTCGGACAAATCCCACGGCCGTGGTCATTCGGGTTGAGAGAGAAAGAGTTCTCCGGGAGAATCCGATTAGAGCGAGACTCGAGAAGAAACCGTGGTCGACAACACCATGCTCGATATCGGTCTACGGTATATTAGATGGATGAGGGACTATAGGTACGGTAATGGCGAGACGAGACAGTCCAATGGATTGGATTCCCCAGATCGATCGGGGACTACTGGCGTAGTGGCCTCAAAACGTCAAGTAGTCGATGAGTTGAGTGAATTATTACAGAGATAATAATTCCGAAGTTAGAAGGAGTTCGACGGTATGACTCACGACCATTTCGATATTGGGCCTAGAGGGTCACACACATATGGTAGGCATTGCGATGAATAGAGGTTTGAGATATGAGATATCCGGCCGGAGCCCTTGTTTTATTGGATGCAGATCTAATACCCACTAGGGGAGGACCCATTAGGGTTTGACAGGGGACCTCTATAAATAGGAGGGATTCAGAGCCCCATGGGCTAGAGAGCTTTGGTTTGCCTTTTCCTATTCTCCTCTCCATCTCCACATCCAGTAGGTCCGGAGTTTAGAGGAGCGTCGTCGCAAACCCGGCCAGTGTGGATCACCGCTAGAGAGGAGGACGCTTGACCTCCTTCACCCTCTCCTAAGGATCTGCAAGGAAACAGGGGATATCGATCTTCCTAGGTAACACAATCTACTCTATATGTGGTTTTTCATGTTTTCATGATTTTTTACGTACCAATCTTCGCACGACGACGAACATCTCTTTGGTAATCGGGGATTTTGTTTTTCTTGTTCTTCCGCTGCGCATATGATGTCGCCCCCAAGGATTTCCCAACAGTGGTATCAGAGCCAGGTTGCTCGTGCGAATGATTGGTTTTGAACTGCTTGTGTTGTGTTTAGGAAGAATTTTGACGTCAAAATTATTGACGCAAAAACAAGGAAGGGTAGCAACAGTTGCTACCCTCGACCGCGTCGCGTACAACGCACTCGGGCGGGCAACCACAGGGCTACGTTTGCTGCAATCGGTTGGGAACTGCTGCCGGTTGGGGGCCTGCCACCGGGTCCGGCAGCCCATTTGGCAGGCAGCGCTACCGGGTAGCGGCGCCCTTGCCGGCGCCTGGCAGCGACGCCCACCGCGGCCCACCGCCCGTTGCTCCCGGGGTGAAACCCCCCAAAGGCGGTCGCCCGGTGGGACGATAATGCTGCCCTGAGGCGGGCGTGTGCGAAAAAAGGGGCCCACCAATAGCCGCAGCGCTGCTAGCGATGGCGCCGCCGGCGAAGGGGGCGATGCCCTCGCCTCAAGACCTGGCCATGCCACCAGATACCTGCGAGGGAACAACGGCGCTGTCGCCGTTGCTCCCGCGGGAAACCCCCAGGCGGTCGCCCGGTGGGACAACACCACCCCTGAGGCGGATCCATCGAAGAAGCGCCCACCGCGGTAGGCGATCTTTACCAGCCGGCGTGCGCTTCTGCCCAGGGCGAAGCCCTCGCCTCGCCCGCCCGCAAAGCCGCCGGCCGGTGGTGGCGGCAAGGAAGGCAAAAGGGGAAAGGGCATTAGGGTTTTCTGGGTAAAAGATAGTTTTGCGCCTTGGAATTTGAGAAATTCCAATTTCTGTCTTTTGTCCAAATTACGAAAATACCCCTATGACTTGAGAAATTCCCTATATTGTCTCTAATTTCAGAAAATATTAATTAATTAAAAGGTTTAGTTGATTATTATTATTTTATTATTATCTAGTAGTCCTACATGATGATGATTATTTATACATGTAATGTATGATGTGTGGACGGATGATCATGGACCGTGTGATGTGTGTACCTGTGATTATTATTATTGAGGTCTGCGAACCTCCATTATATTTCTCGTTTATTGTCGGGCGTGCCTGCCTATGATTAAGTTGTAATCACATGAGGAGGCACAGCGGGAGCGTGGATGCGATAGCGGGACCCACGAGACGGACGATCGTGATGCATGAATATGCATCAAGATGTCGACGGAACCGACAAGGACGAAATGGACGATCACAGGGCATGTAGATGCACCATTGCACACATAGATCTTGATGTGAGTGATTAGGCCTACTGGCTCGGGCCTAATCATATTAGGTTGTGGTCCATGATCATCTGGTGTAATTGCTTATACACATACTAGATATGTATATATATTTGCATGCGATGTAGATATATATTAAATATGTATATGTGTGACATGTCATATTAGGAGACCAAATCATAGAAACATCTCTCGATAATATTAAGTCGGTAAATGTGAGGCAATTAGATTGACCCACGTGGCCTTCCATTGTTATAAGTAGGAACCGATTCCCGGTGTAGGTTGAGTTGGTCGAGTCCCTCGAGACTCACCTATATCACGATTCGCTATCTTGCTTACGACATAGAGATGTCACCGGTGACCTGAGGGCATGGTATACTTTGTCGAGTCCCTCGAGGGTATATCATCAAATCAGACTCATCTTGTAACGAAGGTGTTGACTTAACCGAGCATCATGGTTGGTCGAGTCCCTCGAGGCCATGGTGATTCAGAGGCCGAACAGGACGGGAATCACAAGGAGTTGTGATCGACAAGAGTTCCCTACCTTTTAGGCTTAGTGTGATTGGTCGAGTCCCTCGAGGTTACACTAAGACGCTGATTGGATCCTGATCCCCACTAGAAGTCTACCGGAGACTTCCGTTTCACGTGCTGAGGGTGTCACGTGACTTGTTAGTAAAATAGTGGGAGCATATTAAGATAGAAGTCCATATCTTGATAGTTTATTTCTTGCAAAATCTGCATGTTATTCATTTCTGTTGCATCTTTATTTTCAGAAAAATGTCACTTTCTAATCCCATACGTGACATACTTGATGTCAACCGCCTCACTGGTCCAAATTATACGGATTGGCTCCGTAACTTGAGAATTGTTCTCACAGCGGAGAAAATCGTGTACGTCCTTGATACAGTGATGCCTGTGCCCGAAGAAGGGGCAATCGAGGATGAGATCGCTCGCTACGTGAAGTACATTGATGACTCCACTCTTGCTCAGTGCTATATGTTGGGCTCTATGACTCCTGAGTTACAGAGACAACATGAAAAGATAGATGCCAGATCCATTCTCCTACATGTCCGTAAATTGTTTGAGGAACAGGGAAGGACTCAGCGATATGAGATATCTAAGAGCCTCTTCCGCACTAGGATGACTGAGGGGACACCGGTTCAGAACCATGTCCTAAAGATGATTGAGTGGACAGAGAAACTCATAGGTCTAGGAATGGTCCTAGAGGATAACTTGTGTGTGGACATTGTGCTTCAGTCCCTACCAGATTCCTTTTCATAGTTCATAATGAATTTTAATATGAACAAGCTTGAAGTGACTCTCCCAGAGCTTCTCAATATGTTGAGGAAGGCAGAGAGTACTATCAAGAAAGAGAAGCCAGTTCTCTACACTGGTGAGACCAAAAGGAAAAGGAAAGCAGAAAGGTCCCTTAAGAAGGGAAAGGGCAAGGTCAAACCAGGTAAAGCATAGGTTGCTAAAAAAGACCCAGCAAAGGACAAAGGCCAGTGCTTCTACTGTGGTAAAGATGGGCATTGGAAGAGAAACTACAAAGAGTACCTTGCAGAAAGGGCGAAACAAAAGCTTGATGAAGCTTCAGGTACATTCATGATCAGTCTCCATTTGTCAGACTCTTATGATAACATATGGGTATTGGATACTGGTAGTGCTTATCATATATGCAATTCGTTGCAGGTTCTCGCAAGGCCTAGGAGACTAGAGAGAGGCGAGATGGACCTCAAGATGGGTAATGGAGCAAAAGTTGCTGTAGTAGTTGTTGGCGAGGTTGCCCTACATCTGCCTAGTGGAGCTTTTATTGCATTAGATGCATGTTATTTTGTTCCTTCTATTATAAAAAACATTATCTCCATTTCATGTTTAACAGTTAGTGGATATAAATTTATTTTTGAGAACAATGGTTGTTCGATATTATTAGATGATAAGATCATCATGAAAGGAACATTGCATAATGATTTATTTATATTAGACACCACTCCACATATCATGAATGTAAATGTGTCCAAAAGGAAACGAGATGAGTTGAACAGTGTATACCTGTGGCATTGTAGGCTAGGTCACATCCATGAAAGAAGGATTTAAAAGTTGCTAAATGATGGATATCTAGATCCATTCGACTATGTGTCATATGCAACTTGTGAGCCTTGCATTCATGGAAAACTGACTAACTCTCCATTTAGTGGAACTGGAGAGAGAGCCACTGAGTTGTTGGAACTTATACATAATGATGTATGTGGACCCATGTCAACTCATGCCATTGGAGGTTACTTCTACTTCATTACATTTACTGATGATTTCTCAAGGTATGGATATGTGTACTTAATGAAGTACAAGTCCGAGGCCTTTGAGAAATTCAGAGAGTATAAGAATGAGGTGGAGAAACGGTGGAAAGAGTATCAAAACTCTTTGATCAGATCGAGGAGGTGAGTACTTTGGCACAGAGTTCACTCGGGTTCCTCAAGGACCATGGGATATTATCCCAATGGACACCTCCTTATACACCTCACTCAATGGTGTCTCGAAAGGAGAAATCGTACATTATTAGATATGGTACGGTCCATGATGAGTTTTCGCTAACCTACCCATCTCATTCTCGGGCATATGCCCTAGAAACCCCAGCTTACCTTTCCGGAACAGAGTTCCAACTAAGTCGGTAGTGTCTACACCATATGAGATATGGAAAGGGAAGAAGCCCGATATTAAGGTTGTTAAGATTTGGGGCTGCTCTGCACATGTTAAAAGACACAACCCGATAAGTTAGAATCAAGGATGAGCGATGCAAATTTGTGGGATACCCCAAGGAAACTTGTGGGTATTATTTCTATCATCTCGAGGACCAAAAGGTCTTTGTAGCTAAAGAGAGCAGTGTTCCTTGAGAAGGAACACATTCTTGGCGGAGATAGTGGGAGAATGATAGAATTGAGCTGAGGTTGGAGAACCAAGCTCAAGCACCACTCTACAGACCGAGTCTGTTTAGGTACCTAATACACAAGTTTTAACTTTACGCAGATCTGATAGAGTATCCCATCCTCCTGAGAGATATGTGGGACATATTAAAGGAGAGGATGCAGAGGATATTGATCCTCAGACCTACGAGGAGGCTATTATGAGTATAGACTCTGGGAAGTGGCAAGAAGCCATGAATTCTGAGATAGATTCTATGTACTCCAATAAGGTTTGGAACCTAGTTGATGCGCTCGAAGGTATTGTACCCATCGGTTGCAAGTGGATCTTTAAGAAAAAGATCGGAGTAGATGGAAAGGTAGAGACCTATAAAGCAAGGCTAGTGGCTAAGGGTATCGTCAAAGGCAAGGTGTTGACTATGACGAAACCTTCTCACCCGTAGCAATGCTAAAATCCATTAGAATTCTATTGGCTATTGCAGCACACTATGATTATGAGATTTGGCAGATGGATGTGAAAACCGCATTCCTCAATGGGAACCTCGAGGAGGAGGTGTATATGATACAACCTGAGGGATACCTGTCCAAGAACTATCCAGATAAGGTGTGTAGGTTGCTTAGATCCATTTATGTATTAAAGCAAGCTTCCTGAAGTTGGAACTTAAGATTTGATGAGGCAATCAGATCCTATGACTTCGTTAAGAACGAAGATGAGCCTTGTGTATACAGAAAGGTAAGTGGGAGCGCTATCACCTTTTTGGTGTTGTATGTGGATGACATCCTGATCATTGGAATGACGTAGGAATGCTATCCACAGTAAAGGCTTGGTTATCTAGACACTTCTCCATGAAGGACTTAGGGGAAGCATCCTATATTTTGGGGATTAGAATCTATAGAGATAGATCCAAGAGGCTGCTTGGCTTTGTCTGATCGGTACATAGAAACCATTGTCAAAAGGTTGCATATAGAAAATTCCAAGAGAGGTCTCATACCGATGAGACATGGGATATCGCTTACCAGTATGTCCCCAAAGACTCCGAGAAGAAAGGGCTTAACATGGATATGATACCTTATGCCTCAAAGAATAGGGTCTATCATGTATGCCATGCTATGTACTAGGCCCGATATAGCGCATGCTCTCGAGTGTCACGGAGCAGGTATCAGCGGATCCAAGGCTTGGAGCACCGAAAGCAGTAAAGTGTATCCTTAAGTACTTGAGAAGGACTAAGGATATTTTACTAGTATATGGAGGTAATAGCCTTAAGGTTGAAGGCTACACCTGACTCAAGTTTTCGGTCGATGTCGATGATAGCAAGTCGAATTGAGGGTATGTGTACACCTTGAATGGAGGAGCAGTGTCTTTGGAAGAGTTCCAAGCAAGATACCACCATGATTTCGACCCACGAGGCGGAGTACATTGCTGCATCAGATGCAGCAAAGGAGGGAGTTTAGGTGAAGAAGTTCATCACAGATTTGGGAGTCGTGCCGGGTAGCGAAGAGCCAATCTCCCTATATTGCGACAACAACGGGGCGATTGCTCAAGCAAAGGAACCTAGGTCTCATCAGAAATCTAAGCATGTTCTGAGGAGGTTCCACCTTATCAGAGAGATCGTGACCCGAGGAGATGTAGTAGTGGAAAGAGTTCCATCCGAAGATAACATTGCAGATCCACTAACAAAGCCGTTGTCTTAGATTTGTTTTGAGCGTCACAGGGGTCTGATGGGGATCAGACACATAGGTGATTGGCTTTAGGTCAAGTGGGAGATTGCTAGTCATAGGTGCCCAGCAAGCCAATCACGTGAGTGATGGCACGTGTGACTTAATATAGAATCTTTTTGCTTATTAGATTTTGGCATATATCACTTTATAACTATTGCATAAATGCATACATATATTGTGATGTCCTTGAATTTGTGCAATGGGAATCGAATCGTGATGAGATCACAATAGTGAGATCGATTCACCGTTAAACACATATCCTAAATAATCCCGGTCATAGGTTACTCGAGAGGGATATCGTGATAATCGGACAGACTGGTGTGCTGTATACCCGTCCATATGATGGATGCAGCTGGTCTCATAGCTGCTTGTGTATGGACACTAGGGATACAGTACAGGTGCTCATTGGAGAATGAGTTCACTGATTGATCCGCTTACGGAATGCTGGATGGTTGATGATGCCTTATTGTCAGACAACGATTCTGTAGTCCTAGTGGTGTATCTAGTTCTTAGACTTGAGACACCAAGGATGTCCTGTATGAGTGCTCCACTTGTTGATACCAGACTTATAGGTTTGGTTGTCCCAGATCTAGTACAACTAGTCATTGGGAGTGGTAGTCGACCTTACGAGGGCTATTGAGTGTCGATAGAGGATCATTCGCTCTCGGCGTCATGAGAGGAATATCCCATGTGTTCTTGCTTAGACAAATCCCTGGCCAGGGTCATTCGGGTTGAGAGAGAAAGAGTTCTCCGGGAGAATCCGATTAGAGCGAGACTCGAGAAGAAACCGTGTGGGTCTGACAACACCATGCTCGATATACGGTCTCTGGTATATTAGATGGATGAGGGACTATAGGTACACGGTAACTGAGGACAGACAGGTCCAATGGATTGGATTCCCCTGTATCGTCTGGGGACTACGGCGTAGTGGCCTAGTACGTCGGTAGTCGATGAGTCGAGTGAATTATTACAGAGATAATAATTCACTGAGTTAGAAGGAGTTGTAACAGGTATGACTCACGGCCAGCTCTATATTGGGCCTAGAGGGTCACACACATATGGTAGGCATTGCGATGAATAGAGGTTCGGATATGAGATATCCGACGGAGCCCTTGTCTTATTGGATGCAGATCCAATACCCACTAGGGAAGGACCCATTAGGGTTTGACAGGGGACCTCTATAAATAGGAGGGATTCAGAGCCCCATGGGCTAGAGAGCTTTGGTTTGCCTTTTCCTATTCTCCTCTCCATCTCCACATCAGAATAGGTCTGGAGTTTAGAGGAGCGTCGTCGCAACCCTACTATGTGGATCACCGCTAGAGAGGAGGACGCTTGACCTCCTTCACCCTCTCCTAAGGATCTGCAAGGAAATAGGGATATACGATCTCCCTAGGTAACACAATCTACTCTATACGTAGTTTCATGTTTCGCAGATTTTTGCGTACCAATCTTCGCACGACGACGAACATCTCTTTGGGAATCGGGGATTTTGTTTTTCTTGTTCTTCCGCTGCGCATATGATGTTGCCCCCAAGAATTTTCCAACACTTGGAACACTATTTGGGCCTCTCATTGGGCCCAACATAGTCCTTACATGGGCCCAACTGGCTCTTAATTGGGTTGGCTCAAATCCAAATCCAATTACATGCTAACTATGATTCCTAAGGCATTTATTAAGCTAAACAAGTCCCCATGTCTTGATTTCTTCTAGTGAGCTTCCGGCAAACTTCCAATGATCTCTCGGCAATGTTCCGGTGGACTCCTAGCAAGCTCCGGGACTTTACGATGATCTTCTTGGCGAGTTCCGATGAGCTTCCCTGGAAAGCTCCGAAACTTCTCAACTGGTTTCTACAGAACTCTCGAACTCCCAACGAAATCACGTCTTTGATTTCGGGACTTCATTTTGCCTCATACCTTGCTATTGTAGTTAATCCTTCACATGTAAAACCATACTTCGATCTAGACAATTAATACTAAGCATTAATCATATTGTCCGGCATGTCATTGGTCCCTCGACGTTTCGTCTGATTCTTCGGCGCATCGTCCTCTCTTATTGCCTATTGCCCAATCGGCCAGTTGACTCTGCAACTCCGATATCCTTAGCACAATATCCACTCTTCTTAGCCCGATGCCTGAATCCATGACCCGAAGCCTTTTGTCGATATGTCGACCGATCCATCGGCTCAACGTCCAATCTTCTGACATGTTTTCCTCCTGCCCAATATGATTTTTCTTGCTTTAATTGTCTTATCCTGATCGAAGCATCCTACGTCACTTAAAATACAGATTAAAACATAAACACTTATTAATTGGTTTTATCATCAAAATCTGAGATTCAACAATCTCTCCCTTTTTGATGATGACAACCAATCGATGACGGAGTTAATCTTAACTCCTAGAGTTTAAATAAACTCCCCTTATCAATATGCTATATTGATAGAACTCTTGGATTCAAAAATCCAAGCAAACATATTATGATCAAATCATGCATAACATCAACATATTTCTCCCCCTTTGTCATCAACAAAAAGGAGAAGTATAATTCTCATATGTTTAGAATACAAGTTCAATACATTGCATCATAAATCTCTAGTTTTATAATCATGCATGCTAGCAAAAATTTTGAGTTTTGCAACTTTGTAAATTTTGCTAGATATGCAAGTTCAGCATGTTTGTTTTGCAATGTTCAACCTAGCAAGTGTTTGAAAAAGAATGCAAGTTTTACGACATACAAGCTAGTAATAATTTAGAGTTGTGCAAGTTTGCAAATATGCTTTTCTTTGCGATGTGGAAGATAGCATATTTTTGTATCTTCTTGAGATTTCAAGCTAGCAATTCTTGGTGATGTTCAAGATAGCAATTTCTTCTCTTTTGAGAAGTGCGATTATTTTTGCTTCCTTTGAAAAAACGTAAGCTAACAAAATGTTACATTATTTTACAACATGGAAGCTAACAATTTGAGATGTTCAAGAAGCAACTTCTTTCTTCTCTTTTGAGAAATACAATTTTTGTTTTCTTTTTGAATTGTGTAAGCTAACATCTTTTATCTCCCCCTTTGTCATTATCAAAAAGAAGGGAAGACCCTTTACATCAATTTTCAAATTATGACAAAGGTAAGGTAATCAAGTCGTGAATATCAAAATAATTTTTCAACATGAATATTTCATCATTGCATGCATCAAAATAATATCATGAGTGTTTCATGCATTTATATCATCACATGAAGAACATCAAAAAGAACTTGGTGATGAGATATACTTCATAAATTTAAAGAATTTTACATAATAAAATTCAAGTTATAAGCCTTAAAAGTTGTCATGAGAGAACACATAAATGATCTTGATTCATGTATAATATCTCTCAATTCATTATGAATCATAAAAATTATAATATAAAAAAATCATGATTCATTTGGACAAAAAGATTATCGATTCATGCATTTGAATAAATATTTTTAAATCATCACTTCAACTCATCATGCATAATTTCAACTTGTAAAATCATTAAACATGAAACAATCATTTATTTTCCAAACATTCATCATAATTTTCAACTCATTCAATTTGTCAAATTAACACACTATCATGAGTATTTCATGATTTCATACAATCACATGATAAGAAATCAAAATGATGATTCATATAAAAAATATCACGATTTATATTCAAGAGAAAAATCATTATTCATTTTTAACTCTTTCAATTTGTCAAATCAACATTGCTTTGATATGCATGATACCAAAACATGGTTTCAAATATTTAACATATAATATGCATAATTTCAAACCATTTTCAAGATCATCGAAGATAGTAAATATTCAGACTCTCATAAAAGATAGCTCAAGTAAAGAAATAAAAAAGAAAGTTCATGATTTGGTTGAAAAATTTTCATTCAAATCAAAATCACTTTTCGAGAGATTCAAAATGACTTAAACAACTTTATCAATCTCTTGGTGAAAAATCGATAAGATAAAGAAAAATTTTTAAGGAGAAAGCTTTCCTCTTTTTAGTGTTTCAATTCATATGATTGCTTTCATACATGCATGTTCTTTGTCTTTTTATGCCAAACAAAAATATGCATCATCGTTTAAAATGAAAGTGCAAGATTTATCATAAAAATCATCAAGATCAATAAATCATAAAAATCATCATGTATAACTTTAAAATCTCATGTGTAGAATAAAATCGCCAACCATGGTATCGAAACTTTTAATATTTTTATCATTATGCATCATTAAATCATTAAGCATGATTTCATTAACATGAAGCATCTTCAATCATAATCGAGAAATAATACGGAAATCAACATGATACACATTAATGCTTCTTAAAAACATTCATAGGATTTATCTTAAGCATTAGATTTAAGTCTAACATTTTGTTCCTTTATCATGCAATTTTCATGATCATTTTCAAAAAATTACTAGAAGGATAAGCATATTTTCATGATAATTTTTTAAACATGCAATTTTCAAGAAAAAGAATTATTCTAAACAAAAAAATGCATCATGAAAAGCATAATGTAATTTCGAAATAAATTAGGGGGATTTTGATTACCTCATCGTCGAAAGCCATTAAGGCGTAGTTTGCCTCCTTGTCTTTATTGACTTTCTCATCGTCTTTGGAGAAGTTTATTCATCCAAGATTGCTTCCTTCTTTTTGCGTTCAAAGAAAGTAGTTGCATTCTTTTTTAGTTTATTTTTGTTCTTTAATTCTTGTTTTATGAACCTTTTAAATTTCATTATGATGAGTTCAAGTTCACCATCACTTGAGATTATGCTTGAGTGATCTTCGATTGTTCTAAGTCCAAAATCTTTCCTATTCTTTAGAAGGTGGTTCTCATATTCATCAAGTGCCACATTAGTCATTTTGTGTGTCATTAAAGACCCAATTAGTTCTTCAAATGGTAGGTTATTTAGGTTTTTAGCCTATTTTATTGTCATTATTTTTGGATCTCAATTCTTCGGAAGAGATCTTAAAATCTTATTAACAAGTTCAAAATCTGAGAAACTTTTACCAAGTCCTTTTAGACTATTAGCGACATCCATAAAATAGGTGTACATATCTCCAATAATCTCACTTGGTTTCATTCAAAAAATTTCAAAATCATGCTTCAAAAAGTTAATTTTTGAATCTTTAACTATGCTAGTCCTTTCATGTGTGATTTCAAGAATGTGTCAAATGTCGAAAGCCATTTCGCAAGTAGAAATCCGATTAAACTCGTTTTTGTCTAAGGCGCAAAATAAAATGTTCATAGCTCTAGCATTTAACGAAAATGTCTTCTCCAAATCATTCGAATCTTTCATTGGAAGAGAATACCTTTTAAAACCAGATTCGACAATGTTCCATAAGTTCAAATCCAAAGAAAGTAAGAAAACTCTCATTCGAGTTTTTCAATATGTGTAGTCCATCCTATTAAAAAAGAGAGGAAGAATGAGAGAGTGACCCTCTTGAAAGCTGAAAAGAGCCATTTCTCTTGGGTGTTAAACCAACTGAGAAATCACAAGGCTCTGACACTAATTGTTAGGAATGGCGTCGGCGCTAAGATGTTATGCCCTCCGAATTATCGCATTCAGGAGGTGTGACCCTGTCTAAAATCAATAATATTATAATTCATCGTCAATTCAATCTAGGATCCAATCTAACAATTTTAGAATACTAAGAACCATTCAAATCAATATTCATAATTTATAAACTTGTACGCTACATAAATCATACTCCACTTCACGTAGAGATTCATAAAATCTAAAGGCAACTCAATTAAACATCAACCACAACACAAATCCATAATCGTAGAAATATATATAATCATAAAAAAGATAATTATTTACCATGAGTTCTTATCCTTATACAACTTAAACTTATCATTCTATAAACATAAGCAGTCCTTTAAACTTTTACAACACATAAGTATCAACATATTCTTAACATTACATCAGAAGTAAAGTATACTATACAACAAAAACCTATCAACCAACAAAGATTAGCCCAAAAATCTTCTAGCCTTTCACTGCTTAACCCAATTCTAGCTTTTCAGTACGTGATAAGCTACCCTAAAAAATTTATATAGCAACAGGATGAGAATAAAGAGCTCAGCAAGCTACTAACATATCCATGGCGATAGGAGAAGTTCAAGCAGGCTTAGTATCAAGATAACAAAATTAGAAATACCAATGTTCATTTGAAATCATCTCATTTAATATAAAAATCACAAAGGGTTACCTCATTCAAAAATAGGCGTTAGACATAACAACAGGAGAAAGGACTTTGGAGCATTTCATTGGCAAAAGAAGCATTTAGGTATATATCAAATGACACATGAAGCATTTGCATATCAAAGGCATAAGAGTGTTTGGGAGCATAATAATGATAAACGATATATTTCAAAGTATAACAAGTGAATCGAATAATAAACACAAGTTTGTATGTCATTTTTAATGTAGCATGCATTTCATTTTTATCCAAAGCATAAATATAAACTCATAAGCAAAGCTTTTGATATCATATCAAAAACATAGAGGGCGCTGTGGGACCATATACATAATGTGATTCATCAATTTCAAGATGACCACCAAGCATAAGTCTCCCACATTTGGGAGCTCCATCCACCCACGTCTGATTCAGTTAATGGGGGCTGGTAGAACATCGCGGGCTCTATGCATAACTCCCTTTACCATTTCTGGCAAAGGTTCACAATATCCTATAAGACACCAAATTACAAAAGGATAGTATGAACAATAACATTGGCACATATCGGAAGCACATGAGGAATAATGGAGATATGCGTGTGCCTTTATCAAACAAGGAAATGCAAACAAAGCATTACATAATAAATTTCAGACATATAATAATTTCAGGATGAATAATACAAGAATTTCAAAGGACTAATATAAAGTTCAATTGAAGAAGAATTTAGCAGAAATCAAATTTCCAATAGAATGAAACTTGAATAGGCAAAACTCAACAAAGTTTTCAATTCTGGCAGAATTTAAATGGTACATTTCCTGATTTGTTTGAGTGACCAAGCATGCTCCAATTTATTAAAAATAGGTGTCATTGGAATGCTATATTAATCTATTTTCAAATGAACTTAATTTATAATTTTTTTTTTGAATTCCTAATAGAAAGTTACAACGAATAGAGTAACGAAAGGTCAAAATTGATCATCTTTGTTTTGCAAAATTGATGGAATTGATTTAAACAGATGTTTCAGAAGGCAAACATACCTTAAAATTTCCAAATTAGGTGTCAAAAGAAAGATATGTAAATCTAGTTTCAAAAAACCAAGTTTTGCATAATTCAGAATTTTTACTAGAGAGTTAATAGCAATTTAGTAATAGAAGGTCAGAATTGATCATCTCTATTTTGCAGAATTGATAGAATCAATTTAAATAGATTTTTCAGAAGGCAAACATACTTCAAAATTTCCAAATTAGGTGTCAAAAGAAAGATATGCGAATCTAATTTCTAAAGAACAAAGTTTTGAATAATTCAGAATTTTCACTAGAGCGGTATGAGCAATTTAGTAACAGAAGGTCAGAAGCTATGGTATCTATTTTACCGAATACATGAGGTCTTTTCATTCATATGTTTGGATAGGTAAATTTACTCCAAATATTTCAAATTTTTTATATCAAATGAAAGCTCTATAAGTTTCCTTTCATATGAAAGAGGTTTTTCCTCAATCCAAATTTAGTACAAAAAGTTATGGCCACACGAGTACTGAAAGGTCAAAATCTAAAAAATTCCAGATTCAACATTTGATGTATAAACGATATAGATATCTTACATGCAGCCACAATCTTCCAATTTTCTCAAAATCAAGGTGAAAATAAGGATTAAAATTTATCTCTAGGATGGGTTAGAACACTTACCTTAAAAAGTTTTGATTTTCAAATATGGGGGAATTGATGTAAAGCCTTAAGCCAAGATAAAACTTCTTCAATTCTTTCTCTTTCTCTTCTCCTTCAATTCCTTCTCCTCTTCTCAAGTTAAGCTGCAAAGTTTCCCTTATTGTGCCTTAAATTACTTAGGTTTGGCTCATGCTAAAATAGTGAGGTGGCAAGTATGTATGGAGGTTTAGGTGTCATCTTTACAATAAATACAAGTGGCTCATCCTTGCTAATGCCATAAGTCCTCCATTTTATTTTATTTTATTTTATTTTATTTTCTTAGTGTGAATCTTTCACAAATCACCTCTAATTAATGAGATTCACATTTTGGTCCCTCACAATACTTTCAATATATATAAAAAAATATTTAGTGTTAAAGAATTATTAAAAAAATCCTCATATTTATAAATATGTCCTTATAAATTTTCAAAAAAATGAGGGATGTTACATAAGATGAGGGGTGAATTAGTGTAGCGATAAAATAACGTCGGTTTAAAAACTTCGTTGCGATAAAATCGATTTTGTAAAGATGTTAACTTGAAAGCATATTCGTAAAAGAGTAGTGGATGTAAAGGGCAAGTAAGGAGGTTTACAGTTAAAGTAAATTACACAAATAAAACGTAAACCAGATTTTAGAGTGGTTTGATCATCGTGACCTACATCCACTTCGCTGATTCCTCTTCCGTCGAGGCCACTGTCATCCACTATTGGTCTTCCTTCAATAGGCGAAGACCAACCACCTTTTACACCCCTCTTCTCCTTTTCATGAGTTTAGGAGACAATCCTTACAAGCACTCATACTCCTTTTACAGAATTCTAAACTTAGAGTGGAGGAGGAAATTTCTAAAGAGATTACAGCGACGTTCTCTCACTTTTGAATGCTCTATGCTTGTGTATATTAACCAGGGATGAGAGGGGTATTTATAGGCTTCAAGTTGATTCAAACTTGGAGCCTAAAAATATCTCGTCCCGATTTTTCCAAGCATGGGTAGTACCACCGCCTGCATTGGGCGGTACCACCGCTAGTGTCAATCTGACACTGACACTGCACTAGGCAGTACCACTGCCCAATCTGACAGTACCATCGCTTGACACTGGGCAGTACCACCATCCAAACTAGTAGTACCACTGCCTGTAGCCTCTCGGAGGCTGTGTCTAGGTGGTACCATCGCCTGACACAGTCTCGGAGATTGTGCCACGACGGTGCCACTTCTTGGGGTACTGTTTGGGCCTCTCATTGGGCCCAACACAGTCCTTATGTGGGCCCAACTGGCCCCTAATTGGTTGGCCCAAATCTAAACCCAATTACATGCTAACTATGATTCCTAAGACATTTACTAAGCTAAACAAGTCCTTATGTCTTGGTTTCTTTCGGCGAGCTTCCGACGATCTTCCGACGAACTTCCGACGATCTCTCGGTAATATTCCGGCGGACTCCTAGCAAGCTCCAGGACTTCACGACGATCTTCTTGGCGAGTTCCGATGAACTTCTCTGGCAAGCTTTGAGACTTCTTGGCTAGTTCCAACAGAACTTCCGACGAACTCTCGAACTCCCAACGAAATCACATCCTTGACTCCGGGACTTTATTTTGCTTCATGCCTTGCTATTGTAGTTAATCCCGCACATGTAAAACCATACTTCGATCTAGACAATTAATACTAAGCATTAATCATGTTGTCCGGCATATCATTGGTCCCTCGACGCTTCGTCCGATTATTCGGCTCATCGTTCTCTCTTGCGGTCTATTGCCCAATCGGCCAATTAACTCTGCAACTCCGATATCCTTAGCATAATATCCACTCTTATTAGCCCGATGCCTAAATCTATGGCCCGAAGCCTTTTGTCGATACGTCGACTGATCCACTGGTTCGATGTTCTATCTTCTGACATGTTTTCCTCCAGCCCAATATGATTTTTCCTACTTTAATTGTCTCATCCTGATCAAAACATCCTGTGTCACTTAAAATACAGATTAAAACATAAACACTTATCAATTGGTTTCATCATCAAAATACGAGATTCAATAACACATTCCTCTGATATGATATGCCCAAGATATTCCACCTTATGATGAAGAATGTTGTACTTTGATTTTTTGAAAAAAAAATATATTCTTGCAAAATCTTCAAAATAAGTCATAAGTGCTGAAAATGACTTTCAAGAGAAAGGTTGTAAATAAGGATATCGTCAAAGAAAACTAGCACAAACTTACGAAGATAATTCTGAAAAATATCATTTATAAGGCTCTGGAAGGTGGAGGGAGCATTGGTGAGGCCAAAGGGCATTACCAAAAATTCGTAGTGGCCGTTGTGTTTTTTGAAAGACGGTTTTCGGTATGTCTTTTTCGGATACTCATATTTGATGATACCTGAATCGAAGGTCCAGCTTTGTGAAGACTCATGCTCTCTTTAATTTATCTACTACTAGAATAGGGTATTTTTCCTTGATGGTTATGTCATTGAGAGCTTGGTAATCAATGCACATTCGCCATGTTCCATCCTTCTTTCGTAGGAGGAGTACCGGTGAAGAGTAGGGGCTACAACTTGGCCAAATAACTCATGTTTTGAGCATCTCTTTTATAATCCTATCTATTTCATCCTTCTAGAGATGTGGATACTGATATGGCTAAGTATTTGTTGGAGGTTTGCCTAGAAGAATTGGTATATAATGATTATATCGACGAGTAGGAGGTAGGTTGCGCGGTTCGTCAAATATATCTGAAAATTCAGCAAGCAAAGGAAGTAGGTTTGGATCTTTAAATTCTGTAGGCTCTCTCATAGTTTGCTGCTTAAGTTATACCAAAAAGCAACTACATGCTTTGTGCAAAACTTTCTCCATTCGTTGTGTGCAAATCGTCATTACGTCGCCCCCACGTTTCCCGTGCAGTATCACCTGTTTCCCCTTACTGTAAAAATTTCATAATAAGTTTTACAAAATTCTAAGAAAATTATCTAATATCATCAGCCATTTGATGTTGAGCACGACCTCATAATCATCAAGAGGGAGGAGGAAGAAATCTACAATTATTTCTTGGTCCTGCAACAACAGTTTCACCTGTGGGCACCTATGATCACACTTCAAAATTCGTCCGTTGGCAACCTTAACGTCAAACCTGCTGCAATTCTTGATAGGTAAGGCCATTCGGACAGCAATCTTGCTACTCATAAAATTATTAGTGCTCTCAGTATCAATAAGAATGGTGATAGGTTGTTGCTTCAGAAGTCCTCCCACTTTCATCGTTCGTGAGTTCACGTAACCGGCAAAGACATGCATAGTAATATCAACCAGTTTCTGTTCTTCATCTTTAACCTCTTTCTTATACTCTTGGACCTCCTCCTTCATATCTTCAAGAGGTTCAATCAGTAGGATGCGGCCCCTTTTACAGCGATGATTGCGGTTCCATGGCTCATTGCAATGCCAACAAAGACCCTTTGTTGATCGGTCACATAGTTCTTCTCTTGTCAATTTTTTTGACAGGGAAGGATGGCTGGGAGTAGAAGGAGGTTTATATGCCATGGGACTAGGAGAGGTTCTCATCCTCCAAGCATCTTGGTTGAGCTATTCTTCTTGTATTCAGGCGAAAGAAATCGCAACTGTCACGGTACGGGGCTGCCGCACCTTAACCTCCCCTTTTGTCTCTGGCTTGAGTCCTTCGATGAATGTTCCTAACAAATGATAGTTAGTCCAATCATGAGCAAGGTAGGATAGCTTCTCAAACCTGGTTTGGTACTCTTGAATCATAGAGGTTTGTTGAATCTTTACGAGTTGGCCATCAATAATTTCATACTCCGTAGGTACGAAACGATTCAGCAGTATGTTCTTAAATTGATTCCATGTCGGAGCCTCATGATTGTATTCCAGCCAATTGTATTATTGAATATTATCTCCTTCAAGGTGGATGACAATAATTTCTACTATAGCATCATCTGATGTTCGATAGTAGCGAAAGTAACATTCCGTGCACGAAATCCACCCGGTCGGGTCTCCTTCCCATCACGGGAAGTCCACTCTCAAGCATGACTGAAGCATGTCCAAGGGCTATCCCTCCTTCTCTAGAGGCATCTCTGAACTCTCTCATCACTGAAATTTGGTTGGACTTAGCGGTTGTCCAATTCTGAATTCTACAAACAAAGCGCGTAATTTGTCTACCAAGCACGATTCAATCCGAGATTCCAATGCTTCAAATTTGACATTAATTGAATCTTGAGAAGCCATGCATATGCCTGTAGATCAGAGATGTCCCTGTCTTTTTTTTGTTGATAGGTTAATGGCATGGGGTGGTGAAAGGTTTGGAAAAATTGAGGATCACGGAAAGGTACTGTAGCAGATTTTTACGTCTAAAGTGTAACAGCTTGGACGTAAAAGATCAGTGGTTTATATTGATAATATTTTAACAAAACTAAAGGAAAATCTACTATTATGAAGTGTCAAATTTGTCATAAAAATTTCATAGAGATTTGGATAGAAAAAAAGTAGTAGAAAGATCAAACAAACTATATTATGCGGCTAGAATTCTGCAGTACATATTTCGTCGTAGAGATGAAAACTTTGTGACAAACAGTTTATGCAGCAATATAGGAATAATTTTTTTTTGATTTTTGAATAAGGATAACTAAATTGCAACAGTAGTAAGGTAAGAAACCAGAACCTGTTGTAATTCATGGGGAGATCAAAGGATGATCCATGGTGGTGGAGATGATGACGAAATTCGACGATGATCTTTTAAGAAATTATGGGAATTGCTTTGGGCGGCTATGGAGGGCTGATGATGGCTATAGAAGGGCAGCGAGATGCTAAGAATACTGCTCTAATATCAAGTGTTACAACCCTTGCAGATTCTAAGCTTGGGGTTGATATCTTTAGGGGATCAGCCACCTTGGAACTCTATAGAGATTCCTTCATTCAGGTTACTGCTCAAAGGCTACTAAATGGATTGATCTATTCATTAAGAAAAGAGGATGAATACATGCCTATTTATAGGGTTTCTAAACCCCAACTCCTAATATGACTCCTACTCAAGACTTCTACTTCTAATCAACTCCTAATAGGACTCCTACTCAAGACTCATACTTCTAACCAACTCCTAATGCTTCTCTAAGAAGCAACCTCCAAACTAATCCTAACCTTAGCCGGCCTCTTCACCTCTTTAATAGGGGTTGGCTAGGTAGGTTTTACATAAATGCCACTTTCAATGAAACTCTATTAAGACTCTTCTAGCTAGAGTCCTAACAGCCTTTTCTAAAGGTAAATGTAGCAAATCCATAAGAGTTAATGGATTGAACCTGTACACAACTTCAAATAAGGAATAGTTTGTTATAGCATGCACACTTCTATTATAAGCAAACTCCACATGTGGCAAACATTCCTCCCAAAATTTTAAATTCTTTTGAATTATGACCCTCAAAAGTGTTGATAAAGTTTGATTTACCATATCCATTTGTCCATCTATTTGTGGGTGACAAGTGGTTAAATACAACAGCCTTATACCCAACTTGCTCCAAAATATTTTTCAAAAGTGGCTAAGGAATTTTACATCTCTATCACTCATAATTGTCTTTGGAATGCCATGTAATTTTATAATTTCTTTGAAGAACAGCCCCGCAACATGTGTTTCATCACCTGTTTTGTGGTAAGGAATGAAATGTGTCATCTTGCTAAACCTGTCAAAAACAATAAAAATAGAATCTCTCCCTCCTTCTGACCTAGGTAAACCTAAGAAAAAGTCCATGGATATATCAACTCAAGGCTCACTAGTTATAGGAAGAGGAGAATACAATCCATGAGGCATTACTTTAGATTTAGCTTGTTTACAAGTAATGCATTTCTCACACAATCTCTCAACATCTCTTTTCATGTGCCGCCAAAAGAAATAATCACTTAACACATCTAAAGTTTTCTAACCCTAAAATACCATATTAAACCTCCACTATGTGCCTCTCTCACAAGTAATTCTCTCATTGAACATTGAGGAACACACAACTTATTTTCTTTGAAAAGAAAACCATTATGCCTGAAGAACTTGTCAAAACCCCCTTTCTCACATGCCCCATAAACATTAGCAAAATCATGATCAGAATTGTATAAATTTTTAATGTACTCAAAACCCAATAATTTTGCATCAAGTTGAGAAATTATAGCATACCTTCTAGAAAGAGCATCGTCAATCATATTTTCCTTACCTTGTTTATATTTTATGATGTATGGAAAGGATTCAATAAACTCCACCCGTTTTGCATGCCTACGGTTTAGCTTTCCTTATCCTTTAAGATATTTCAAGGACTCTTGATCGGTGTGTATAATGAATTCCTTGTACCAAAGATAGTGCTGCCATGTCTCTAACACTCTTACCAAATTGTAAAACTCCTTATCATATGTCGAGTAGTTAAGACTTGCCCCACTTAGCTTCTCACTAAAGAACACAATAGGTTTGCCTTCTTGCATTAAGATTCCTCTAATTCCTATTCCACTCGCATAACACTCAATCTCAAAAGTTTTAGTAAAGTTCGGTAAAGCAAACAAAGGTACTAAACTGAGTTTGTCTTTAAGCAAGTTAAAAGTATCATCTTGTTTTTCACCTCATCTAAATCTCATATTCTTTTTGATGCATTCAGTTAATGGTGCAACAATTATAGAAAAATCCTTAATGAATCTTCTATAAAAATTAGCAAGACCATGAAAACTTCTAACATCACTAACACTAGTAGGTTTTGGTCACTCCCTAATTACGTTGATCAACATGTATTCGTTTATGATTAACAACATATCCAAGAAAAGTAATTTTATTAGTGCAAAAAGTACATTTCTTTATATTAGTATATAAATTTTCTTTTCTAAGTACGTCAAAAATAGCTTTTAAATGTGTTCCATACTCATCTAGACTTTTGCTATACACAAATATATCATCAAAATAAACCACTACAAACTTTCCAATGTAAGCACGTAAAATATGAGTCATCAATCTCATGAAAGTACTAGGTGCGTTAGTTAGTTCAAAAGGTATAACCAATCATTCATATAAACTATGCTTAGTTTTAAAAGCGGTTTTCCATTCATCACCCTCATGCATTCTTATTTAATGATATCCAGAATTTAAATCAATTTTTGAAAACACACAAGAACCATACAATTCATCCAACATATCATCTAGCCTAGGAATGGAATGTCTATACTTTACTGTGATTTTGTTGATGGCTCGACAATCAACACACATTCTCCAAGATCCATCATTTTTAGGCACCAACAGAATAGGAACTGCACATGGACTCATGCTTTCTTGTACATAACCCTTTTTCATAAGCTCACTTACTTGCTTTTGGATTTTCTTGGTCTCTTCGGGGTTGAATCTATATGCTGGCTTATTTGGTATGCTTGTACCTGGAATGAAATCAATTTGATGCTCAATTCCTCTAATTGGTGGCAAACCATTAGGAACTTCTTCGGGAAAGAGATCCTCATTTTCCTATAAAAAATCAACAATATTACTAGGTAAACTCTTGTCAATTTTGTTAGAAGCAATCAAAACATCCTTGTATATAAGTATAAGTAAGGGCGGCCTCATGGTTAAGTTTTCTTCACATCACTCACTTTGGCATAAACACTCATTTTTCTTTCACTTAAGTTTTTCTTGTTTTCTTTCCCCTTGTGTTTCCCAATACTCTCATTTTTACCACTCAACTCATCATTTTCTTTTCTCTCTCTTTCTTGTTCCCTCACCGAAATTTTGGTTAATGAAGACTTTGTTGAATCATATTTTGATGATAAAATCACTTGATATGTGCTTATGATTTAATCTGTATTTTGAGTGACGCAGGATGCATCATTCAGGATAAGACAATTAAAGTTGGAAAATCATGTTGTACCAGAGGAACATGTCAAAAGATTAGACATCGGGGTGGTGGATCGGTCGACGTATCGACAGAAGGCTTCGGGCAATGGATTCGGGCATCGGGCCAAGAAGAGCAGGTATTGCACCAAGGATATTGGAGTTGCGGAGTCAACTGGCCAATTGGGCAATAGGCCGTAAGAGAGGACGATGCACCGAAGAATCAAATGAAGCGTCGAGGGACCAATGACATGTCGGACAACTTGATTAATTGCTTAGGAGTAATTGTCTAGATCGAACTTTTGTTTTACATGTGTAGGATTAACTACGATAGCTTGAAGACATAAAGCAAGTCTACCAGAGTTAAGTTCGATGTGTGTTTGAGAGTCCGAAGATTTGTCGGAGATGTTGCCGGAACCAACTGAGAAGAAATCGGAGACATGTTGGAGTTTTCGAAAGTCCGCCGAAGAGATCGTTGGAGGTTCGCGGAGATCACTGAGAAGGCTCAGCTACTAGCTGAACTCGCCACAAGATCGGGAGCCTGCTGGGAGTTTGCCGGAAGAAATCCGAGGGTGTATCGGAAGTCCGTCGGAAGATCGCTAGAAAGCTCACCGGAAGGAGACTCGACGTTTGCCGGTTAAAAACTTGCTTAGGACTATGTTTTTAGTTGCGTAGTTTGCATGTAATTAGGGTTAGGATTAAGGGATAATCCTATATACTGGTTAGGGGCCTACTGGGCCCGAATATGACTTGGTTTGGGTCGAATTTGAAGCCTAACTAATGACCGATAAAGTCGGGTGGTGGAATCATCAGACTGGGCGGTGGCACCGCCCAAAACCTGAGGATCGGGCGGTGGCACCGCCAGTACACTGTCAATGTCAGACACTGATAGGCGGTGGCACCGCCACTGACATGCGGTGACACCGCCAGCATCGGGAACCCAAGAGAATTTAAAATTTTGAGCCCAAATTTGAATCCTCTTATGGTCTATAAATATCCCTCAATTCTCAGTAGAGAACACAACCTTTGAGAAGTAATAAATTGAGATAAAAGCCTTAGCAAAGTCTTTAGCAAGTCTTGTTTTCAATTGCTTGAGTGTTCACCTCCTTCTTTCTCGTTGAAAATTTATAAGAGTGTGAACCACTTGTAAAAGGTTGTAAGAGGGGTATTTGTCCTTCCCCTTTAAAGTGATTTGCTAGTGGAAGTTGGGAGCCTCTTCGAAGAAGGCTTCAGAAGTGGATGTAGGTCATTTTGGCCGAACCACTTTAAATTGGTGTGTTCCTTGAATGTGTGAGTTCTTACTTTCCTAAAATTGTTATTTACACTACTTTTAGCTTTCGGTTTTCATATACTCAAGTTACTATCGAAACAAAATCTCCTCATATTTACGAATTCATTTTTAAACTTACAAGTTCTAATCCACTGCACTAATTCACCCCTCCCCCCTCTTAGTGCCACTCCGATCCTAACAATTGGTATCAGAGCACGGTTTTCTACTTTGGTTTAACACCCAAATAGAAATGACCCTTTTCGGCCTTCAAGAGAGGTGCTCTCTCATTCGTCCTCCCTTTTTCAATGGGACGAACTACACTTATTGAAAAACTCGAATGAGAGTTTTCTTACTTTCTTTGGATTTGAATTTATGATACAGTTGAAAATGGATTTCAAATATCTTCTCTTCCAATGAACCATTGGAATGATTTGGAGAAGAAGATGTTTTCTCTAAATGCAAAGACTATGAATGCCTTATATTGTGCACTTGACAAAAATGAATATAATCGTATTTTGAATTGTGATTCGGCTTTTGATATTTGGAAAACTCTTGAGGTCACTCATGAAGGCACTAGCCGAGTGAAAGAGTCCAAAATCAACATTCTTGTGCATTTTTACGAACTTTTTCGGATGAAACCAAGTGAGTCCATCGGAGACATGTATACCCGTTTCACGGATGTCATCAATGGACTTAAAGCTCTTGGTAAAGAATTTTTTAACTTTGAATTAATAACTAAAATTTTAAGATCCTTTCCAAAGAGTTGAGATCCAAAAATTATGGTCATTCAAAAGGCCAAGGACCTTAAAACATTTCCACTCGAAGAACTAATTGGGTCTTTAATGGCCTACGAAATAAACAATGTGACAAAAAGGGAACTCGAGAACAACCTTCTAAAGGACAGGAAGGATTTGGGACATAAAACACATGAAGATCACTCGAGCATAAGCTCAAGTGATGGTGAACTTAAACTACAAATGAAATAAAAATTAAAAAGCAAAAAGAATGGAACTACTTGTTTTGAACGTAAGAAGAACAAAAATTGGGATGAATTGAGCTCTTTCGAAGACGAGGAGAAAATAAAAAAAGGCAAAGTGGCAAACTACGCTTTAACGACTTTCAATGATGAAGTAATCGAAACCCCCTTAATTTATTTTGAAATTATTTGATGTTTTCCATGATGCATTTTTTTTGGAATAATTATTTTTGAAAATTACATGTTTAAAAAATTTAAAATACAAAAAATAGGAATCTTGCTTATCATTCTAGTAATTTTGAAAATAATAATGAAATTTACATGTTTTATGTTAATGGAATAAATTGGTAGATTTAAATCTAATAATCAAATGTATGTTGTTCTTAAAATGAAAAAAAATATGTATCTTGATGATTTTTTATTTTGATTGAAACCATGCTTGATGTCTTAATTAAAATATTAAGAAGTTTAATATCATACTTAATAAGTTTTCTTTCGAAATGATGCATGTTTTGATTTGACATAAATGAAATAGGCACGCTTATATGAAATAGTGTAAGTGTCACAATTGTATACTTAATAATACATAAAGTTGTAATGAAAATATTAAAATTTTGATACCATGATTGATAACTTTATGCATAGGATTTTAAAGTAATCCATAATGATTTTTGTAGTTTATTGGTTTTGATGGTTTTATGATGAAATTCATTTTTTGATCCTAGACGTTGATGCATGTTTGAAAAGCATGTTAACATGAAATCAATCACTTAAAATGAAACACTTAAAAAAAAAAAGAAAAAAATCTATTATCAATGAAATCATGAATCTAATTATATTATGAATTTGTGAACAATAAACATGATTTTGATAATTTGAATTTGAAATGAGTTTTATCAAAATCATGATCTTGATTTTTGGAATAATATGAGATTTCCTTTGATGATCATTTTGATTATTTAAAAGGAGATTTGTCGAAATAATTCATGGAATTTTAAATTCATGACTTGATTCTTCATTTGTTTATGAGATGGTTGAAATCTTTGTACCTTTGAATTCTTCCTTTCTCCTTTCGATTTTTGAATTTATGCATGTTATATGTTGAAGATTTGAAACCATGTTTTGATATCATGCATACCCAAGAAATATTGATTTGACAAATTGAATGATTTGAAAATGAATGATGATTTTTCTCTTGAATGTAACTTGTGATATTCTTTATGAATCATCATCTTGATTTCTCGATATTCGATACATGAAATTTTATTGTGAATCAAGATCTTATTCTTTGAACTCACATGTTTCTTCTTATTGTTTACTAAAGAAGAAAATTTCTAAAATGAATCATGATTTTTTTTGGAATTATAATTTTTATAATTCATAAAGAATTGAGAGATTAAAAAAAATCTATCTATGTTTTTCTTTTTATGAATCTCTTGAAAATGATTTTGATTTGACGATTTGAATTTGAATAAGACTTATCTTGATTTTTCAAAATTTATAACTTAAGACTTCTTACGCAAGAATCAAGGTACTATAACATTTGATCTTCTACATTTCTTTTTGATAATTATAAAAATAAAGGAGATCTGTTGAAATAAATCATGTCTTTTGTAATTCAAGAGGTCTTATCTTTCATGATATGATGCCATTGGATTTATGGCTTGTATGCCTTGAAATAATTAAAATATTTTACACTATTTTGTTTTTCCCTTATTCTTTCTTGTTTACAATGATAAAATGAAAAAAGTTATGATCATGCATGATAGGATGCAATTTGACAAATTAATACCATCATGATATGAAACATTTATGATTTGCAATGATGCATGCAATACTTGTGCTTTCTAATTATGATGTGATGTATTGCATATGATGTAAATCATGATTTAAAATGCTATGAGTTGTTGCTAAAATGATGTATATTGATTTAATGCTTTGTGTCAGGAATGCTCTAAATGATGAATGCTTAGTATCATGATCAAAATATTGATAAATGCTATGATTTATTACCAAAATGATATATCATGTATGATATGCCCATAGTGATTAATTTATTTATACAATGCATGAAGTAAGGATATAAATGTAAAGTTTTGAAGTTGTGTATATTTTAATTTGACAACATAATGATGCACAAATAAGATTGATACTTATCTTTGTCATGATTTAGAAATTGATGCAAAGGGTCTTCCCTTCTTTTTGACAATGACAAAGGGGGAGATAGTTAGCTTGCACAAGACAAGAGAAGCAAAAATTGCAAATGTACATATCATAAAAAGGGGCAAAACTTATTAGTTTTCTCAACTCAAAAGCAAGAAATGCTATCATGTAATCTCAAGCAAAAGTGCTATCTTGCAAATCTCAAAGAAGCAATATATGCCAAGTTACATATTTTGAAAAGAGGCAAAATAGCCCATCTTGCACATCTTTTTGCTAACTTTTTGTGTAAAAGTTGATAACTTGCATACTATAAATTTGCACACCAAATGTGCAATCTTGCCTATCTCAAGAAGCAAACATGCTAACTTGCACATCTAGCAAACTTGCATATTTCAAAAAGCAAGGGATGCTTTCTTGAACATCTCAAAACTACTAGCTTGCATGTTCTAAAAATGTTATAAAATTTACTAGCTTATATATTGTAGTAATTGCTATAATACTACCTTGCATATCGATGATAATAGTAAAATTGCATGATGATAAAACTAGGAGATTATATTAATTATGCAATGTGTTGAACTTGGATATTTCAAAAACTTGCAACTTGCACATTGCAATAGGAAGCAAGAATCATGAGCTTACACAAGAAAGCTATCTTGCATTTGCTTTCAAAATTTTTTGCTAGCTTGCATGTAGCAAAACTTGCATATCATAAAAATTGCTAGCTTATAGTCTAAAGAGAAGTAAACAGTTGCTATCTCAAGAAAAGCAAACATGCTAAACTTGCACATCTTTAATTGCTCGATTGCATGAAGATAAAATTTAACACTATATTTTTTCATGTAATGTATTGAACTTTATATCTCAAACACAGAAAGTGACACTTCTCTTTTTTGTTGATGACAAAGGGGGAGAAGTATGATCATGTTATGCATGATGATGTATTGCAAATATTCATGATGAATATTTGCAATGACTTGAATTTGGCTTGAATTCATGGTTCTATCAATATGGAATATTAATAGGGGGAATTTGTTTAAACTCCAGGAGTTAAGGTTAACTCCGTCATCAAGTGGTTATCATCATCAAAAAGGGGGAGATTGTTAAATCTCGTATTTTGATGATGAAACCACTTGATATGTGTTTATGATTTAATCTGCATTTTGAGTGACGCAAGATGCTTTATTCAGGATAAGACAATTAAAGTAGGAAAATCATGTTGTGCCAGAGGAATATGTCAAAAGATTAGATATCGGGCCGGTGGATCGGTCGATGTATCGACAGAAGGCTTCGAGCCATGGATTCGGGCATCGAGCCAAGAAGAGTAGGTATTGCGCCAAGGATATCAGATTTGCGGAGTCAACTGACCGATTGGGCAATAGGCCACAAGAGAGAACGATGCGCCAAAGAATCGGACAAAGCGTCGAGGAACCAATAACATGCCGGACAACTTGATTAATTGCTTAGGAGTAATTGTCTAGATCGAACTTTTATTTTACATGTGCAGGATTAACTACGATAGCTTGAAGACATAAAGCAAGTCTACTAGAGTTAAGTTTGATGGGTGTTCGAGAGTCCGAAGATTCATCGGAGATGTTGCCGGAACCAACCGAGAAGAAATTGGGGACTTGTCGGAGTTTTCGGAAGTCCGCCGAAGAAATCGTCGAAGGTTCGCGAAGATCACCAGGAAGGCTCGGCTACTCATTGAACTCACCACAAGATTAGGAGCCTGCTGGGAGTCCGCCGGAAGAAATCCGAAGGTGTATCGGAAGTCCGTCGGAAGATCGCTGGAAAGCTCGCCGGAAGGAGACACGATGTTTGCTGGTTAAAAACTTGCTTAGGACTATGTTTTCAGTTGCATAGTTTGCATGTAATTAGGGTTGGGATTAAGGGATAATCCTATATCCTAGGTAGGGGACAACTGGGCTCGAATATGACTTGGTTTGGGTCGGATTTGAAGCCCAACCAATGACTGATAAAGTCGGGCGGTGGCACCGCCCAAAACCCGAGGATCGGGCAGTGGCACCGCCCAGCACCCGAGAGGTCCGGCAGTGGTACCGCTAGACTGGGTGGTGGCACCACCAGTATACTATTAATGTCAGACACTGACAGGCGGTGGCACCACCATTAACAAGCGGTAGCACCGCTAGCATTGGGAACCTAAGAGAATTCAAAATTTGGAGCCCAAATTTAAATACTCTTAGGGTCTATAAATACCCCTCAATTTTCAGTAAAAAACACAACCTTTGAGAAGCAATAGATTGAGATAAAAGCCTTAGCAAAGTCTTTAGCAAGTCTTATTTTCAATTGCTTGAGTGTTCACCTCCTTTTTTCTCGTTGAAAATTTGGAAGAATGTGAACCACTTGTAAAAGATTATAAGAGGGGTATTTTTCCTTCCCCTTCAAAGTGATTTGCTAGTAGAAGTTGGGAGCCTCTTCGAAGAAGGCTTCGCAAGTGGATATAGGTAATTTTGGCCGAATCACTTTAAATTGGTGTGTTCCTTGAATGTGTGAGTTCTTACTTTCCTGAAATTGTTATTTACACTACTGCTAATTTTCGGTTTTCATCTACTCAAGTTACTATCGAAACGAAATCTCCTCATATTTACGAATTTATTTTTAAACTTACAAGTTTTAATCCGCTGCACTAATTCACACCCCCCCCCCTCCCCCTCCTCTCTTATTGCCACTCCGATCGTAATAGACTCAAGCTCCTCATATTGTTGTTTTATGCATATTTGGTCTTAAAAAATTATCTTTGGAGGCAAACGTCCAAGCTGATATTTCTGTCTATCCATAATTAAAGAATAACGATTCTTGAACCCATCATGTATTACCCTTCGATTATATTACCAAGGTCTCCTAAACAACATATGACTAGCATACATAGGTACCACATCACTGTTGAATCTTGTATTTTGATGATGAAACCACTTGATATGTGTTTATAATTTAAACTGCATTTTGAGTGATGCAGGTATACTCGATCAGGATTAGACAGTTAACGTAGGAGGAATTGACGTTGCGTCGGAGGAGATCACGTTAGGATATTGGACGGCAGAAGGCTTCGGACGTCAGGCATCGGGCCAAGGAGAGCGGAATTGTGCCAAGGATATCGGGGTTGCGGAGGTCAACCGTCGATTGGGCAACAAGCCGCAAGAGAGGACGATGCGCTGAAGAATCGGACGAAGCGCTAACCAATAATGTGTCGAGCAACAGAATGTCAATTCGCGTTGTAATAATTGTCTAGATCGGAGTAGAGTTTTGGCTTATGTGTGCAGGATTAACTACAATAATGAGAAAGACATAAAGCGAAACAAAGTATGGAGTCAAGCGCGAAGGATTCATTGGGAGTTCGAGAGTTCGACGGAAGTCCAAAGGTTCGTTGGGAATGTTGCCGGAACTAGCCAAGAATGAGTAGGGAGCTTGCCGAAGGGTTTTTTGGAAGCTCACCGAAAGGCTCGTGGGAAGTTCGCGGAGCTCGCCGAGAGAGATCGGAGCTTGCCGAAGAAGCTCGTTGGAACTCGCCAAGATCAAATCGTGAAGTTTAAGAGCTTGCCGGGAGTCCGTAGAATGGTTTCCGAGAGTTTATCGGAAGACCGCCGAAAGTTCGCCGGAAGCTCGTCGGAAGAAGTCTTGACTTATGGACTTTGTAATAGCTTATAAAATGTCTTTAAATTCATAGTTAGCATGTTAATTAGGGTTAGGATTAGGTATTAATCCTATAACCCAAGTAGGGGCCAATTGGGCCCGAGTTCGGACTAGTTTGGGCCAAGATTGAAGCCCAACTAGTGGGCTGAAAACACTGTAGGCGGTGGCACCGCCTGGGCTGGGCGGTAGCACCGTCTGGGCTGGGCGGTGGCACCGCCCAGCACTGTCAGGGTCAGAAACTGACAGGCGGTGGCATCGCCAGCATCGGGAACTCCAAGAGAATTCAAATTTTGGAGCCCAAATTTGAATCCTCTTGAGGCCTATAAATACCCCTCTATTCTCAGCTGAGAACACAACCTTTGAGAAGCAAGAGATTGAGAAAAGAGCCTTAGCAATGTCTTAGCAAGTCTAGTTTTTAAATTGCTTGAGTGTTCACCTCCCTTCTTCTTGGTGAAAAGAATTGTAAGAGTGTGAACCACTTGTAAAAGTTGTAAGAGGGGTATTAGTCCTTCCCCTAGAAAGAGATTTGCTAGTGGAAGTTGGGAGCCTCTTCGAAGAAGGCTTCGCAAGTGGATGTAGGTCATTTTGACCGAACCACTTTAAAACTACTGTGTTCTCTAGTTTGCATCCTAATCTTGCCATTTACATACTGCAAACTTCTTTACTTAGTCACTACGCTTCCATACGCTTCTAAGTTATCAAGTTTCTATATCGGTTTTCATCAATATTATTTTTTTATCGTACGGAAGTTTTTAAAACAACGTCATTTTACAGCTGCACTAATTCACCCCCCCCTCTTAGTGCCGCTCCGATCCTAACAATCACACCAAACTTCATCCTTGTATCTACCAATTAAAAAAGAAATTAACACTTATCAATTTATCTTTACTACACCACTATCATTCAACTATTGTAACTTGTAAGGTTTTAGATGCTTGATAGTATGTAATTTTAGTTTCTCCACGAGCAAGGTGCTTGCCACATTTGTACAATTTCCACTATCAATAATCACATTACACAACTTGTTAGCAATCAAACAATGAGTATGAAACATATTGTCACGTTGTTCACCATGTTTATCATTTTTATTTTACAAACTAAGTGTGCATTAAACAACTAGATTTTCACTTTTAGCATACTCTACATCACTAGCATCCTCTAGAATGTCATCATAATCCTCTCTCTCACTTTCAGATTCCACAATTCCATCCCTTATGATCATAACTCTTTTATTAGGATATTCACGTGCCACATATCCATGCCCAAGGCACTTAAAATACTTAATACCTCTAGTTTGATTAAGTAGATTCTCACCTTTATCCTTGCTGCATTCATTTCTATCTTTAGTTTCATTAATTTTAGGCTTAACAATGGGTTTATCATCATTTTTACTCCAATTTGGTTCCTAAGAAGAAGAAGAACTTGAATAAGGTTTTGAATCATATCTTGTGCCATTTCTTTTGAGTTACCTCTCAATCTTCATGGCCACATTCACCATGTCCTCAATCTCCACATAATGTCGCAACTCTACAAGATCAGCAATGTTCTTGTTTAATCTACTCAGGAATCGAGCCATGGTGGCCTCATGATCTTCCTCTACATTAGCCCTTATCATGACTATCTCCATCTCCTTGTGATACTCATCAATAATCATGGAATCTTATGTCAAAGTTTGTAGCCATTGATGCAAATCCCTATAGTAGCTAGGGACAAATATCCTCCTCATGATTTTTTTCATCTCCAACCAAGTCTCCACGGGCCTTTCACTATTTCTATGCCTGTCTTTGTACAATTGATCCCACCAAACAATAACATAATCAAAAAATTCAACAACGACTAATTTTACATTTTTATCTTCGGAGTAATTGTGACATTCAAATATCATCTCCACTTTTTGTTCCCACTCCAAATAGGCATATGTTTCTGCCTATGTTCCCACTCTACTTTTTGTTCCCACTCCAACTAGACATTTGTTTTTGCCTATGTTCCCACTCCACTTTTTGTTCCCACTCCAAATAGGCACTTATTCTTCCCTTGAAAAGAAGGAATTTTCATTTTGAAGCTGCCTATGTTTCTCTCCACACCATCAAAACGTCCTCTCCTAGTTTGTCTCCTATGATTAACATCTTGACCAATTAGAGTAACTTGGTCATCATCCTCGTCATCACCACCATCAAATTCATCATTAACAAAGATTGGTTGTCTCTTACGTCGTGATTTACCTTGCAATCTATTAATTGCATCATTATGCCTTCCTAGATGATCTCTTACATCTCCCATTGTTGTTGCATTGCTTGAACTAAAATATCATTCGATGAAGAACTCGTTTCTTTATCTTTAGACATATATATAACCTGAAAATCAAAGTTAGAACAACCTCACCAACACTCTCTCACGTGTTTCACTCTAGATTTGATTCACTCCACTCGTATTTCACATAATTTTTGGCTTTTCTCGATACTGATCTCACTACTCTTGTCTTTTATCTCTCTTATTTTGTTATTTGAGTTCTTAGATTAACTAAGGTACCTAAATAAATAATTCAGATTATGATAATTAAAAAATAGTGAAATTGGGTAAGTTTAAAAGCAAACAAAAGGTAGGCCAATTTAAAAGGTGTGTGTAATGCACTTTAATCATAAGCAAAGACTAGAATTCAAATATCAATTGAACAAAGAAATTTTTTTTGGAATGAAGAAAGATTTCTAAACCAAAACAGGAATTCAAATGAACAAAGATAGAATTTTGTAATTTGCAAGAATTCCTTGAATCCGTAATTTTTTTTTTTTAAATTCTGATCTCCTTTTTTTTTTTCCTTTGATTTTTCCTCTTTTTTTTACCTTTGATTTTTCTCTTTTTTTTTGACCCTTTGATCTACTTTTTTTTTTTTTTATACTATAAAGTGCAGAATTACAAAGAAGAATAGTAATAACATAAGAAGAATAACAATGAATATGAAGGAAGAACAATAATTATATATATTGTCCAAAAAGAAGAAGAAGAAGAAGAAGAAGAGGAGGAGAAAAGAAAAATATAAAAGATAGCAAATAAATGGATACGCAAACCTCAAACTTGATACCAAATGATGGAAATCATTAACTTAGCAACCATATATCCTGATAGCTAAAGAGCTTTGATACATATAAAATATAAATTGACCCTCTCCAACGAATTGAAAAAAGACGGATCGTTCAATATTGAAGTTAGGTAAACTATTCTAATCATTTTATCAATGAAAATTTGATGAAGTAATTAGAATATCACTTTGATTCCCTTAAAATACCACAAACTAAGAAGCTTGGTCAGTTGAAAGGGAAAACAAAGATAAAATGTAAAACCATCAAGCATGAAACAAACATTTATTTTCAAAACATTCATAATTATTTTCAACTCTTTTAATTTATCAAATCAACAAAGTCACTTTCAAGAGATTCAAAATTAAATAAAGAGATTTATCGATATCTAGTGATTTCCTTTCTCCCCTTTGTTATTGTAAATAAGAAAGAAAAAGAGGGGAATAATACATTACCCGACTCAAGTCATAAATCATCAAAATGTCATATAGCATATCATGGTTTATTAGGATAAGTCTCCTTTTTAGTGAATAGCAAAAAGAATCATAGGAGAACAAAGTATGAAAAATCTTGATTTATCGAAAACTTTCAAGTTGTATTCAAAAGAACATTCATGATTCATTTGGATAATTTTCCTCCTTAGTAAATGGTAAAAAGAAACATAGGATATATAAGATTTTAATTCATAAATATCAAGAATATGTGAAAGATTTGGATAAAAGTCATTTAAATTTAAATCATCAAAATCATTTTCATAGTCTATACAAATAGGTTCATCAATCTTCTTTTTTTAAAACTCGATAAGGTAGGGATTGAGAAATTTTAAAGAAAAATACTTTCCTCTTTTTTGTTTCAACTTATGTGATTGATTTTATACATGCACACCCTTTTCTTTTATACTAAATCCATGCATTATTAATTAAAATTAAAAAATAAATTTTATCATCAAAATCATCATGACAAAAAATATAACACATTAAACATAAGGCTTCTTTAAACAAACAATTTGATTTATCATTTTGATTCTAATGATAATACATTTTCTTTTTTATGTGTTTCATTTTATGTGATTGATTTCATATAAATATACTTACTTTTTTCATATGAAAACCATCCATCATGTTTAAAACCGAAAAGCAATACAAAATCATCAAGATACACATAATTGTTTCTTATAACATATAATATATATATATATATATATATATATATATATATATATATATATATATATAATCATAAAAAGCACTAAGTAATTTCATTGTAAGGAAAAAGAGATTCGATTGAGTCGCTTACCTTGTTGATGAAAGCCGTTAAGGCGTAGTTCACCACCTCACTTTTGTTGGTTTGCTCATCATCTTCGGATGCACTCATTTCATCCCAAGTCATATTGAGTGTTTTCTTGTTCTTTGACAGTTTTTTCTTTTTAAGTTCATTTTTTTCTTAGTTTCATGTTTTATAAATTTACTTGTGAGGAGTTCTATGTCATCATCACTTGAGCTTTCACTCGAGTGATCTTCTATTGCTCGAAGTGTCAAATCCTTTCTGTTCTTTAGAAGGTAGTTCTCATATTTATTATGTTCATCATGTGCCATATAACTCATTTCATAGGTTCTTAAAGACCTAATATATTCTTTGAATGGAAAATTATTGAACTCTTTCGCTTTTTAAATTATAGTTACTTTAGGATCCTAACTCTTTAGAAGGGATCTTAATATCTTGTTAATAAGTTCAAAATTAGAAAAACTTTTACCAAGTATTTTTAGACCATTGACGACATCCGTAAATCGGGTGTACATGTCTCCAATGGTCTCGCTTGGTTTCATGCGAAACAATTTAAAATCATGCATCAAAAAATTGATTTTCAAATCTTTAACTTTACTAGTGCCTTCGTGTGTGATTTCAAGAGTGTGCCAAATCTCATAAGCTATTTCGTAAATAGAAACTCGATTGAATTTATTTTTATCCAAAGCACAAAACAAAGCATTCGTAGTTTTGGCATTCAAAGAGAAAGTCTTCTTCTCCAAATCATTACAATTGTTCATTGGAAGAGAAGACTTTTGAAATCCGTTTTTAACGATATTCCATAAATTAAAATTTAAAGAAAGCAAGAAAACTCTTATTCTAGTTTTCCAATATGTGTAATCCATCCCATTGAACATGGGAGGATGAATGATAGAGTGACTCTCTTGAAAGCCAAAAAGAGTCATTTCTCTTAGGTGTTAAACCAAGTAAGAAAAACATGGCTCTGATACCAACTATTATGATCGAGTCGACACCAAGAGGGGGCGGGGAGTAAATTAGTGCAGCGGTAAAATTATGTTGAGTCGAAAATATTCATACGATAAAAATATATCAGAAATATGCTTAACTTGAAAGCATACAGAAGCATAGTGAAAGTAAGAATTCAATTTGCAATATAAGAAAAAAATATGAAGGAAATGCAAACCAAATTTTTATAGTGGTTTGGTCATCATGACCTATATTCACTCTCGATTCCTCTTCACTTAAGGCCACCGGCTTCTATTACCAATCTTCTTTCAACGGACGAAGATCAACTATCCTTTTACACTCTTTTTCCTTTTCATGGGTTTAGGGGATAACCATTATAAGCCTTTCTTTCTTAGACCTCACTTCTTCCTTTAGACGAACTTCTAAATACTAGGAAGAAGTGATTCTAAATCTTAAGAGAGTTTTTCAAAATTTTCAAGTTTTCTTTCCCTCTTTTTCAACTCAATTTCATGCTCAATACTTGCTATCCCATACAGGAATAGCTAGGGTATTTATAGACCCCAAATGACTTCAAAATTAGAGTAAAAAAAGATCTCATCTGGGGTTTCTCAGGTCCTAGTAGTATTATCGCTTATGCTAGGTGGTATCATCGCCTATAGCACTGACACTAAGCGGTACCATCGCCCAGTCTAACTGTACTATCGCCTGACACTATCTTGGAGATTATGTCTGGGTGGTACCATGGCCCAGACTGGTGGTACCACCACCCGACACAGTCTTGGAGATTGTGCCACCAACGATTCCACCTATTGAGTCACCGTTTGGGTCTTTCACTTGGCCCAACACAACCTAAACTTGGGCCCAATTGGCCCCTAATTGAGTTGACCCAATTCTAACCCAATTATACCTAAAACTTACTTCGATCTAGATAATTATTACAAAGCTAAATCAAATGTTGTTCGACATGTCATTGGTTCATCGATGCTTCGTCCAAATCTTCAGTGCATCGTCCTCTCTTGTGGCCTATTGTCCAATCGGCCAGTTGACCTACGCAACTCCGATTTTCTTGGCATAATTTTTGCTCTTCTTGGCCCGATGTCTGAACCCATGGCCTAAAACTTTCTGCCGATACGTCGACTCATCCTCCGGCTCGATGTCTAATCTTCTAACATATTCCACTCCGGCCCAATATAATTCTTCCTATTTTAATTGTCTCTCCCTGATCGAAGCTTCCTGCGTCACTGAAAACACAGATTGGATCATAAACACATCAATTGATTTTATCATCAAAATTCAAGATTCAACATTCATAACTGGATCATTAAATATCCAAAGCCATAGTCATGTAGTCAAAGACCCCGTGGAACTCATTAACACAAGTGTTCCATCTTAGTTGACAAGAAATGTGGCGTGTTAATTGCTCCACACCGTCGACTATCCAATGGCAGTAGGCAGGATTTTTTTGGCTTCTCATCTCATCTCTCGAATCCTTTAATACTCCAAACAACTAATGCGCTGATCATAAAGAAAGAAACTGAATTATATAAATTTATCTTTGTTTTTTAAGTTATCTTTTCTTCACTTGAGCATATTTAACTACAAGCAACTAATCTGCCAAATCTGATAATAATGATTGATCTTAAAACAATTAATTGCATCATTTGATCCTACTAAGGATGGTGATAGAAACCACATTTGAGATCCAACATTATTCTCCACAAAGAAAAGATCAACTTTGACTAATAATTTGATTAATCCTTTTGGTGCCTTGGCTCTTGCTTATTTACTGGGTGCTGGAAAGTAACTTGACATACGGTCTCTATAACTTTAGAGTGGCTGAATATTCTTCTTACACCTGCTTGTAGTGTGAAGAGATAAAATGGTTAACCTGTTATGTGCAAAAATCACATGATAAATCTCCAGCTCACCACTGTTACCAGTAATCATTCTGCTTTCCTATATGCAAGGCAAATTCAGAAATACATCATTCCATAATGTTCTTCTCCAACGTAAACAACACTCAATGAATAGACTCCTACTGCGGTGTGCAAAATGATAGAAGTCAAAGAGATGAGGAAAAACTGATGCTGAAAGAGTTAACATATGGACGTGAGTTATCTAGTTTATTTATAAAGAAACATTCTTTGTCAACTGAACAAAAAAGAAATAGTCAAAATACTGAAAACTCTTCACCCTATGCAATTGTGTTAATCATGAGCTTTGTCATATATCTATGCAATTGTGTTAATCCCGACAATATATTGTATTATACTCAAATTTTAAGGAAATAACAGTTAAACAAATACAAGCAGAAAGCCCATTATATTTTTCTATTGCAAGTGTTCTGATATTTCCTATTGCATGTGATTCAATATTTTCTACTGTACTTTCATTCTATTTCATGTGTTTTAATATTTTCTACTGTAATTTTATCTCTGTTTTTGTCTTAAATATAAAAATTTTGAATTGTTCTAGTCTTACATTTAATACAGTTTAGATGTAACGATTTGAATATAGAAAACTTTTGAGATTCTGACCTTTCCACCTTGTTTTAGCTGTAAATCCATGCATAGATTTCCAATCTGGATAAAACTTATTTGATCAGAATATAGACTCATAAACTTTTCTTTTGACAGCTTATTTGAATAATTTAGAGTAGATTTGCCTGCCTAAACTTCTATTTCGATTGACCCTACGAATTCTACAAAATAGAGTACGTATCTTCTGACCTTTTGATACTAAACTACTTATAAGTCCATGATGGGAATTCTGATTTATACAAAAATTACTTAGTTGGAAACTAGACTCCTAGATCTTTCTTTTGATACCTAGAATAAAATATTTGGAGTACAAATACCTGCCTAGTTATCTATTGAATCTGATCCTATGAATTCGGCCAAGTAGAGATTTTGTTCTCTAACATTTGTTTACCAAATTATTTGTAACTCTCTGTTGGGAACTTCAATTCATATGAAGCTTATTTTATCTGAAAGTAGGTTGAAATATCTTTTAGAATAATATATTTTTTGAGTAAATTGGAGCACAATTGATAGTTTGAATCATTTATTTAATGTGCCTCTCGAATTCTATCACAAATTGAGCTTTGGTTAATTTCGCCTATTCTTGTTCCATTCCTTTTGGAAATTGATTTCATTTAGCATTTTTTCTTCAATTGAGCATTATATTATTACTTTGAATTCTTATATGTTCTTGTCCTTAAATTATTTATATTCTTAAAACCTTTTATGTAAAGTTTATATTATATTGTGTTGTTTCGTATGGACACATGTATATTCCGTTGTTCCACATGTTCTTCTGATATATGCCAAAATCTTTATATACTCTTGCCTTTCGTTCCTTTCAAGTTTGAAGGCATTTGTGAAAGATTATGTTTGCATTATATTGACTCATAAAGGCATATGTATGTTTCGTTGTTCCGCATGTGTTTTCGATATATGCTAATTTTATTGTTCGCACTGTCCTTTTGTACTTTGGTGTTTGTGGGATACTGTGAACCTTTTTCAGAAATGATAAAGGGAGTTATGCATAGAGCCTGTGATGCTCTACTGGCCCCCTTTAACTTCACTTAGATGTGGGTGGATGGAGCTCCCAAATGTGGGAGACTTCTGTTTGGTAGTCATTTAGAAATGAAGGAATCACATTCTGTCTATAGTCCCACTACACCTTCTATATCTTTGATATGATATCCAGAGCTTTGGTTATGTATTTCTATACATGCTTTGGATAAGAATGATATGAATGCAATGTCAAATATAATGTTTGAGCTTTTATTTTGTATTTATTTTTTGATATGCTCTGAAATGATTCATATGCCGTTGATATGCTTTGAAATATTTCATATGCTATTGATATATTCCAAAATGCTCCCTATGCCTCTGAAATATTCATACACCATTGATACACTTTGAAATATTTCATATACCATTGATATGTTTTGAAATATTTTATTTGTCATTGATATGCTCTGAAACATTTCATACACCATTGATAAGCTCCAAAATGTTTCATTTGTTATTGATGTGCTTTGAAACATTTCATACGCTATTAATACGCTCTGAAATGTTTTATCTACCATTGTTATGCTCCAAAATATTTCATATGCTATTGATATGCTTCGGAACATCTCATACGTTATTGATATGCTCCAATTACTCTATGCTCCATTTGTTATGAACCAAATATGTTTTGATTGAAATGACATTTATGATTTTGTATCTAATGAGATGGTTTCCTTGAATCTCTTGTATTCTACCTTGTATTGTGATACCTTATTTGTTTGAAACTGTTCTTTTTAGTTCTGGATATGTTTTGTCACTTGCTGAGCTATTTTTAGCTCACTTCATTGTTATCAATCTTTTAGGTCAACTTGTCACTCTCTAAGATGTTTGTATTGGGCTGAGGCAGTGGAGAGCTACTCAGAATTGTGGACAAGTCTTATTGGTTGTTATGTTAATATCAAATAAGCATATTTTGTATGTAATGAAAATGTTGTCGATGAACCTAAATAGATATATCATGTAAAAGTGTTAGAAAATCTCTCTTATTTGAAATTTTGGAATATTAAGTTTAGTCTACAATGATATGAACTAGTGATAAATGGTTGGAGTTCTGATTATATAAATTACTTTACTTGTGAAATTAAAGTGTTGTTAATGTTTTGTTAAGTTGACTTGGGTTTTCATTAATATGAATTATTGAGTGATATGATATATAATTATAAATTACACATGTTTTATGGTTGTGAATTTGACTGAATGTTTCTCAATGTCCTTGAATGTTAGTTTGGATCATTGATTGATTGTGATGAAAAATTTTAATATTATCAAATTTGAGGGAGCATGACAGAGGTGGTATCAGAGCATGGTTTGAGGATCATTGGAATATTTGATATGTTGACATATAAAATATATTAATGTCTAGTGAACTAAGTGATTGGTGAAAATTTTCTTTGATGCCTTTTAAGAATCTAGGGTGACAAGGACATTTGGTCCTCCTACTTCATCTGCTTCTGATTAATTAAGAGGGACGAAAAGGTTAATCGAAGATATTAAATTAGAGTGGCACAGTGGAAGCGTGGTGAACCTAATCAATTGGTGGCAGAAAAATGGATGATGCGAATGGAGAAGATATTTGATGTACGAAATTGTTCTGATAATCAATATAATTTCTAGAGATCAAGGATAGGAATAGCAAGGACAAGTTTTCCAATAAAAATATAATTCGAAATGAATTAGAAAATAATAACAAGAGGATCAAGACATTTAGATTTGAAAAGGGAAGTCACCATAAAAGACTCAATCCTATGTAAGATGCAGGTTAAATTATGAAATAAGTCTATGTTTTCAAGTGACTGGAGCCTATTTTGCTTGTAGAAAGTTGGATCATAAAATAAAAGACTACCCTTTAAACAAGAAGAAAGAGTCACTGACTCCTAAATCATCAGCCCATGTTAGTGTATGTTATTACTGAATATGATTCTAAAGTTTCTGAATTAGTGGTCGAAGGTATTATTCATATTTTTGAAAGAATGTAAAAAAAATTGTTTGACCATGGGTCTCATCTATGATTTGATTCATAATATTTTGCTTATCACTTGAGCATTCAACATAGACCATTGGATTATATGCTATTTGTAAATACGACCATTCGGGATTCTTTGATAACGAACTTGATCTGGACATCTTGTTTGATTTCTATTGGAGAACACAAACTTCTTGATAATTTGGTTCTCCTAGAGATTTGAAGTTTTGATATTATATTTGGTATGAATTGACTATCTTCCTATTATACCGGTATAGATTGTTATATACAATGATCAATTTTTGCATACTAGATCATTCCATCTTTTATTTTGAGAGTATTAGGTATGATTTACCTCCTTGTCTGATGTATCCTAAGATGACTTGCTAAGATTACGTCCAGACAGAGATGGTGCATTTGCTTTTAATTTGATTCTTGGGACAATCTCAATACCTAAGCGTCTCTACAAAATGAAACCATTTGAGTAAGTAGAATTGAAAAAACAACTATAAAGACTATTAGATAAAGATTTTATTTGGCCCAGTGTTTCATCATGGGGTGCTTCGGTGGTGTTAGCTAAGAAGATGGATGGAACATTGAGACTTTACATTAGTTGTAGATAATTGAATCAAGTGACCATAAAAAAGAAAAAGTATCGTTTACCCGGGAGTGATGACCTGTTGATCAATTGCAAGGTGCTAGTTATGTTCTTGATGTTATTGTGATCCTCTAGTTATTCTAGAGAAGATTTACTATAAACCTGTTATCATTACTATTGATAGTGAAAGTTTAAGTTGGACTACGGTCCCGTAATTGTTCCTGCATTGGGTTTGTTAGGATCGGAGCAGCACTAAGAGGGGGGGGGTGAATTAGTGCAGCGGATTAAAACTTCGGTTTTTAAAAAATCTTTTGTATGATAAGAGCAGAACTTGACAAGCTTAATCTTGAAAGCGTATTCTTAAATATGCGCAGCAAAAGTAATAAGGAACTAAAGCATATAAGAAGGTTTGCAATAATGTAAATAGCAATAATGAAATGCAAACCAAGGATCACGTCGATTTTAGAGTGGTTCGGTCAAATGACCTACTCCACTTGCGAGGCCCCTCTTCGATGAGGCTCCCACCTTCCACTAGCAAGTCTCTTGAAATGGAAGGGTAAATACCCCTCTTACAACTCTTTACAAGCGGTTCACTCTCTTACAGATTTTCGAGAAGAGATGAGGTGAACACTAGCAAATTGAAAAGAAGACAAGCTAACACTTTTCTAAGACCTTTCTCTCAAACTCTTGCTGCTCAAAAAGTTATGATCTCAGTTGAGATTTGAGGGGTATTTATAGGCCTCAAGAGGATTCAAATTTGGGCTCCAAAATTCAAATTCTCTTTGGGTTCCCGATGCTGGCGGTGCCACCGCCCAGCCAAGCCAAAACTCTACTCCGATCTAGACAGTTATTACAACGCGAATCGACATTCCATTGCCCGGCACGTCATTGGTTGGCGTTTTGTCCGATTCTTCAGCGCATCGTCCTCTCTTGCGGCTTGTTGCCCAATCGGCGGTTGACCTCCGCAACCCCGATATCCTTGGCGTAATTCCGCTCTCCTTAGCCCGATGCCCGACGTCCGAAGCCTTCTGCCGTCCAATATCCTGACGTGATCTCCTCCGACGCAATGTCAATTCCTCCTGCGTTAACTGTCTAATTCTGATCGAGTAGACCTGCATCACTCAAAATGCAGTTAAACATCTAAACACAATCAATTAGTTTCATCATCAAAATCCGAGATTCAACAATCTCCCCCTTTTTGATGATGACAACTAATTGATGACTAACGGAGTTAACCTAAACTCCCCGGAGTTTAACCAAACTCCCCCTATCAATATGCCATTGATAGAACACTTGGATTATCCCAAATCCAAGTGACATTCATCACATGTTATGAAAAAAAATATTTAAACCATCATGCAAATATATAAAATATTCAATTCAATGCATGAAGTCATCAAAATACTTCTCCCCCTATGTCATCAACAAAAAGGAGAAGTAGCTCTAGCTATTTTAAAAGATATGCAAGTTTTTAGAACATGAAGCTAGATTTTCATCACAACATATAAGCACAAAAGCATAGCAAGATTCTTAAGTTCAATCATGGCAATTCAACACTTGCTTCTTGTGCAAGATTGCACTTTGCTTTTCTTTGCAAGTAACAATATTTATGATGTTTGATATAGCAAATTTTATATCATGCAAGGTAGCAATATTGAGATGTTCAAGAAAGCAACTCTTGCTTCTTGAAATATGCAAATTTGTCAGGTTTTGCTAGATGTGCAAGTTAGCATTTTTGCCTCTTAAGATAGGCAAGATAGCACATTTGCTTCTTTTGAGATAGCAACTTTTTGCTTCTCTTTAGACTACAAGCTAGCAATGTTTACGATATATAAGTTTCACAATATACAAGCTAGCAAAAATTTCGAAAGCAAATGTAAGATAGCTTTCTTGTGTAAGCTCATAATTCTTGCTTCCTATTGCAATGTGCAAGTTGCAAGTTTTGCTTCTTGAGATAGGCAAGATAGCACTTTTGCAATTTTTGTTTCTTAAGATAGGCAAACTTGTGATGTTCAAAATAACAAGCTCTTTCTTCTAGAAGTGTCATTTTTGCTTTCTTTGCAAAGTGTAAGCTAGCAAAATGTTTGAAAAAGTGATCAAGTTTTGCAACATACAAGCTAGCAAAAATGCCAAACTAGCAAGAGATAATATTTTACATGAGGCAAGCAAACAATTTGGCAAATGTTACATTTGCATCTTCTCTTTTGAGAAGTGCAATTTTTTGCTTTCATCTTGAATTGTGCAAGCTAGTTAGTTTGCCTCTTTTCATGATGTCCACGCTAGAAATTCTTGCTCCCCTTTGTCATTGTCAAAAGAAGGGAAGACCCTTATATCAATTTTCATATTATGACAAAGGTAAGTATCATTCTTATTTGTGCATCATTATATATTCAAATTAAAACATACACAATTTCAATAACCTTATTTTTCATGCACGACGATAAAAAATAAATCAATCATGATTAATAAGCATATCATAAATGATACTCAAACATTAAAATTTTCAAGCATTTATCAACATGTTGATCATGATACCAAACATTCATCATTTAACGCATTTCAATCATTGTTTTGATCATCACTATAACTCATCATGCACATGATGTAAAATCATCTAACATGATACAAACATTTATTTTCAAAATGTTTATCACTATTTTCATGTATGATAATAAAGTATTCATGATGCATATATCATCACAATACAAAGCAATTGCATGCATAATTTCAAAGTATAAATATTTCAAATCATGAAGATATTAACTTGTCAAATTTCATCCGATTATTCATGATTATAACTTTTCATTTGTATACATCAAAATAATATCAAGAGTATTTCATGCATAATTTTAATCACCACATAAGGAATATCAAGAAGAAAGTAATTGGGTGATGCGATAAACATTTCATGAATACAAGGAATTGTATAAAAATCATATCATGAAGGATTAGAACATATGAATACCAAAAGGCATGATTTCTTTTTGAAAAACCTACTCATAAATAATCAAAAGAAAATCTTAGAAGATCGATTAATGAAAAAATCTTGATTCATAATAAATCTTAGTTTGTAAATATCACAGAATCAAGATCATGATTTTGAATAAAACTCATTCAAATTCAAATCATCCAAATCATCAAAATCTCAACATTTCTTTCAAGAGATTCAAAATGGTATATATAGATTTATCATAATAATCAAGGAAAAATCTTAGGAGATCATGATATGGATAAAATTCATTCAATTTTATAAGAGAACAAGATATTAATTCAAGCATATAAAATTTCTCAATTCATTATGAATCAAAAAAAGAATTGTGGTTTCGAAAAATCACGATTCATTTAGGAAAATTTTCTCTTTAGTACACGATAAGAAAAAATATAGCAATGATACCAATCATAATTCATTTGGATAGTAGATGCTAAAAAGTAACATTGAGGATACAAGATCTTGATTTTTATAGAGTAAATCTCAAGTTATAAATCTCAAAAAATCAAGATAAAGCTCATTTAAATTCAAATCATCAAATCAAAACCATTTTCAAGAGATTTATAAAAAGAAAAACATAGATAGATTTTTTAATCTCTCAATTCTTTATGAATCATAAAAAATTATAATTTCAAAATAAATCATGATTCATTTCGGAAATTTTCTTCTTTAGTAAACAATAAGAAGAAACATGGGAGTTTAAAAAACAAGATCTTGATTCACAATAAAATTTCATGTTAACATGTTTTCAAACATGCATCAACGTTTTGGATCAAAAAATGAATTTCATCATAAAACCATCAAGACCAATAAGTTACAAAAATCATTATATATTACTTTAAAATCTCATACATAAAATCGTCAAATCATGGTGTCAAAATTTCGACATTTTCATTACAACTTTATTGCTTTGGTTTCATTGAACATAATTTTGAATGATTCTTATAGATAACTAAAACTTCTTTAATTTTAATTTATAAGATTGACTTTATATTAGCAAGCTCAAATTTTATTCTTATGTCAAAACCATACATCATGTTTGATAACCAAAGATAAGGTAAAAAAAAAATCATCAAGCCTTCCATTCAAAAGACATGCATCGTCATTGAAAATCAATATGGAAATCATCAAAATATACATTCTTGCTTCTCAAGCATATACATAAGATTAATCTTACTAGGTGTATAAGCATTAGATTTATATCTAACATTTTATTGCATAACACATGCAATTTTTTTTAAAAAAATTAATCCTAAACTAAATTAAAAATAACTCATGAAAGTATTATGTAATTTCAAAATAATTCAAGAGAGTTGAGTTACTTACCTTGTGGTCGAAGCCCGTCAAAGCCCAATTCGCCTTTTCACCTTTAGAAGTTCTTGATTCATCCTTGGGTGCCTTCCTTTTCTTTGGCCTCTTCCTCCGTTCAAGTTCATTGTTCATTTTAAATTTATGTTTAATAAACTTATTAAGAGTTAGTGTTCAAAGTTCAAGTTCATCATTGTCCTCATCACTTGAGTCATCGCTCAAGTGGTATTCAATTGTCCGGAGTTCCAAATCCTTCCTATTCTTTGGAAGGTGGTTCAAGTGTTCATTGTGTTCATCATGTGCATTGCGCACCATTTCATATGTCATCAACGAGCCGATAAGTTCTTCAAGTGGAAAAATATTTAAATCTTTTGTTTTTTGTATTGCCTTAACTTTTGATTCCCAAATTTTAGAAAGTGATCGTAAAACTTTACTAACAAGTTCAAAATTTGAGAAACATTTGCCAAGAGTTTGTAAACCATTGACGACATCCGTAAAACGGGTGTACATGTCAACAATGGTTTCGCTCGGCTTCATTTGAAAAAGCTCGAAATCATGCATTAAAATGTTAACTTTCGAGTCTTTGACTCTACTAGTTCCCTCGTGTGTGATTTCAAGTGTTCGCCAAATATCAAAAGCCGTTTCGCACGTAGAAATCCGATTGAACTCATTTTTGTCTAAAGCGCAAAATAAGGCATTCATAACCTTTGCGTTTAAAGAAAACATCTTCTTCTCCAAATCATTCCAATGGTTCATTGGGAGAGAAGACATTTCATATCCATTTTCGACTATGTGCCATAAATTCAAATCTAAAGAAAGTAAGAAAACTCTCATTCGAGTTTTCCAACAAGTGTAGTCCGATCCGTTAAACAACGGTGGACGAACAACCGATAAGCCCTCTTGAAAGCCATAAAGAGCCATTTCTATTTGGGTGTTAAACCAAAGTAGAAAACCGTGGCTCTGATACCAATTGTTAGGATCGGAGCAGCACTAAGAGGGGGGGGTGAATTAGTGCAGCGGATTAAAACTTCGGTTTTTAAAAAATCTTTCGTATGATAAGAGCGGAACTTGACAAGCTTAATCTTGAAAGCGTATTCTTAAATATGCGCAGCAAAAGTAATAAGGAACTAAAGCATATAAGAAGGTTTGCAATAATGAAATGCAAACCAAGGATCACGCCGATTTTAGAGTGGTTTGGTCAAATGACCTACTCCACTTGCGAGGCCCCTCTTCGATGAGGCTCCCACCTTCCACTAGCAAGTCTCTTGAAATGGAAGGGTAAATACCCCTCTTACAACTCTTTACAAGCGGTTCACTCTCTTACAGATTTTCGAGAAGAGATGAGGTGAACACTAGCAAATTGAAAAGAAGACAAGCTAATACTTTTCTAAGACCTTTCTCTCAAACTCTTGCTGCTCAAAAAGTTGTGATCTCAGCTGAGATTTGAGGGGTATTTATAGGCCTCAAGAGGATTCAAATTTGGGCTCCAAAATTTGGGCTCCAAAATTCAAATTCTCTTTGGGTTCCCGATACTGGCGGTGCCACCGCCCAGCCAAGCCAAAACTCTACTCCGATCTAGACAGTTATTACAACGCGAATCGACATTCCATTGCCCGGCACGTTATTGGTTGGCGTTTCGTCCGATTCTTCAGTGCATCGTCCTCTCTTGCGGCTTGTTGCCCAATCGGCGGTTGACCTCCGCAACCCCGATATCCTTGGCGCAATTCCGCTCTCCTTAGCCCGATGCCCGACGTCCGAAGCCTTCTGCCGTCCAATATCCTGACGTGATCTCCTCCGGCGCAACGTCAATTCCTCCTGCGTTAACTGTCTAATTCTGATCGAGTAGACCTGCATCACTCAAAATGCAATTAAACATCTAAACACAATCAATTAGTTTCATCATCAAAATCCGAGATTCAACAGGGTTTTCCACGTTAAAAATTTGGTCTCACTATGTGATTGATTTATTGCTCTACTTTTATGCTGTTATAGTTAGTATGTGCTTTTGATAACAAGTTGGTATTTTGATGAGAAACCAATTTTGATACACAAAGAGGAAAAATAATTATTCCAACTTAATAGGTTTTTTCCAACAAGTGGTATCAGAGTAACATGCTATTTGGTGCTAGTTTTTTCTCGTGTGATTGAAATGGAATAGTCAGATGGTATGATTAAATTGAACTAATCAAATTATTCCACTTGGATGTATATAATGAATGATTTGTATAAGCCCATTAAGGTTAAAGATAAACCTTCTACTATGGATGATAAAAAATTGAAAGTTCAACATAGAAAAGCTATTGCCTATATTAGAAGATGGATGGATATAAATATGCATGAGCATATTTCTGATGAAACCAGAGCTGATGTTCTTTGGCAAAGGTTAGAAAATCTCTTTGCGAAAAAGATAGTGGAAAATAGAATTTCTCTCCTCAGAAGACTTATAAATTTGAAGTATAAAGATGGTGGTAATATTGTTAAGCATATAAGTCTATTTCAGAGTCTTACAAACAAACTGGTTGCTATGAAAATGAATATAGATGATGAGATGCAAGGATTATTACTTCTAAGCTGTTTACCAGAAAGTTAGGAAACATATGTTGTGATAATTTGTAACTCCATGCTAGAGGGGACTCTAACTATAGATATAGTTAAAGACAGTTTGCTAACTGAAGATACTAGAAGAAAAGAACAGGGTGAATATTCTTCTGGTGCATTTGTTACTGAAAAACGAGAAAGATATGGAAGAAGTCATAGCAGAAATTCACATGGTTATAGAGGAAGATCCAAGTCTAGAGAAGAGATCAAATATTTCCATTATAACAGGTCAGGTCATATAAAGAAAGAGTGTAGGTTTTGGAAGCAAAAACATAATAAAAGGAAGAAAAATGAGAAAGAGACCAATACAATTACTGCTGAAGGTGATATTATTATTGTTTGTGATGACGGTTGTGTCAGTCTTGCATCTCAAGACAGTAACTAGGTAATTGACTCTAGTAATTCATTTCATATTACTTCTCATGGTGATTTCTTCAGATCTTACACTGTTGGTGATTTTGGTAATGTAAGAATGGGAAACAGTGGTACATCGAGGATTGTGGGTATTGTGTTAGAATCAAGAGCACTAAGAGGGAGGGGGGGTGAATTAGTGCAGCGAAAAACTTTCGATGATTAAAACTGCATTCATACGTTAAAATCCGATTCCGACGTAAAAGTCATTTTGTGTAGATAATAACTTTGAAAGCTTATGGAAATATATTTGAAGTAAAGTAAGGCAGGAAGTTTACAGTTAAGATAGAAATCATAATGTAAGCATAAACTGAAATATGATGTTCGTACGATAAAACCGATTTCCGACGTAAAACCATTTTCGGAAACTTAACTTGAAAGTGAGTTCGTAAAAGAGCAGAAGGCAGTAAGCTACTGAGGAGGTTTGCAGTAAAGATAAAATGCTCAAAGTAAATGCAAACTGAGATTTAGAGTGGTTTGGTCAATCTTGACCTACATCCACTTTTGGCTTCCTCCACCAACGAGGTCACCGACGTCCACTAGAGGCCTTCCTTCAATAGGCGAAGGCCAACCACCCTTTTACAGTTTCACTCATTTTGACGGGCTTAGGAGACAACTCGTACAAACTTCTCTCCTCTCTTGAAAGATCAAAACTTGGAAAAAGAGGGAGGAGAACTTCTAGCCTTTACAACACTTTTGAGCTCTAAAAATCACAGAGTAAGATTAGATTTTCAGTGCGCTTTCATGCAGGAAAGGGTGGGGTATATATAGGCCCTAAACTAGTTTGAATTTGGAGCTCAAAAATGTCTTTTCCTTGATTTTCGGGGTCCTGACGGTACCACCTCCTAACAAGGGCGGTACAACCGCCTGACAGCTCAGAGACTGAGCTTCTGGGCGGTGCCACCGCTTGACAGGGGTGGTTGCACTACCCAGTCTCGCTCGGAGACTGAGCCCTGGCGGTGCCACCACCTGCCTAGGGCGGTTGCACCACCTAGTCTCGCTCGGAGACTGAGCCCTGGCGGTGCCACCGCTTATCAAGGGCGGTTGCACTGCCCAGTCTCGCTCAGAGACTGAGCCCAGGCGGTGCCACTGCCTACCTGGGGCGGTTGGACCGCCTAGCTTTCCTGGGAGACCCTCTCCTGGGCGGTGCCACCGTCGACCCTAGCGGTGCCACCGCCTAGTAGGAATTCTGGTTTGAATGGGTTGATCCATTTGGCCCAATTTGGGTCTGTCAAGGGCTCAATTGCCCTCAGATTAAGTTAATGGGATCACCTCCCATTCCTAACTTAATCTACATGCCAACTATGACAATTCTTAATATATTTACTACAGCTTGCTCCGGTGCATCAATCGCTTCTTCCGGCGAGCTTCCAGCGAACTTTCGGCGAACATCCGACGAACCTCCGGCGATGCTCCGACAGACTTCCGGCAAACTCCTAGACTTGCGATGATCCACTTGGCGAGTTCCGACGAGCTTGTTTTAGCAAGCTCCTGGACTTCTCGGATTTGTTCCCGCAGAACCTCCGACGATTGTCCGGACTTCCGTCGAGCTCTCGAACTCCCAACGTGATCATAGTCTTTGACTCCGGCTCAACTCCTACTGCATGTCTTACTTTCATCGTAGTTAATCCTACACACTTATCTCAACATATGGATTAGATAACAAATGACAATTGACTTCATCATCAAAATATGAGATACAACAATCTTCCCCTTTTTTATGATGACAATCAATTGATAACGGAGTTAACCTTAACTCCCCCTATCTATATGCCATACTTGAGATAAGTTATTCTTGAATTCAAGGCCTTTGAAATCAATAGACTTATTGATAAGTTAAGAACTCTTAACCTTATCGATTACTCCTATCATGATTCCTATCATGATGTATCATACTGAAAATGATGTCAAGACTTGACATCCATTCTCAAATTTTACATTTCAAATATGAATGATTGTAGTAGTTCAACATAAGATATCAACATGTAAAATTACGATGCAAGTTCTTGATATCTTAATATGATGGAAACATGGTATAATGCAAATATGGCAATCATAGTTATCATCGATTCATATATTTTCGATAATGCAAGCATGACATAATCATAGCATCAATTCATATATCTCTCCCCCTTTGTCATCAACAAAAAGGAAAATGATATAAATAATTTTTAAGCATAAGTGCGGTTTTATTCATGCCATACCTAGGTTCTTGTCATTTTCCAATAGTGAGTGATAGGATACCAATTATGCAAACATCTCAAGGAAAACATGACATGGAGATAGCTTTTAATACTTCTTCCTTTTCATTTGTTATTATCTTTTTGCATGAAGGAGGAAGGCTATTTGTGATACCAGCTATTTGTGAGTTTACTTTGAATGAAGTTAAAATCAATGAGAGATTAAATCATATTCCATTTTTACAAGGATCAAGATATGTATGTGAAACAAATCCTTGCAAGTAAAAACACTATCATCCATATTTCAAAATGGAATTTACATGCATGAATCATTTTATCAAATTCATTTCTTAAAAAATATTTTTCACATGATAAGTGTATGAGAGATGTTTTTGCTAGTTGATTCCATATGTCAAAAATCAATGATGAGAATCAAACTCGATATACATATGCTTATTAAGTTTGGAAAAGGATAATGTGTCGAGAAAATCCGATTGTTAGGATACCACTAGTTAAGAGAATCCAAAAATGAAATTAACACTTTTATGCATTCGGACAAGACTATACTATAGATTTTCAAATACAATCATGAAGACAAAACATGCTTATTGTTATGAAAATTTTTGTATCCAAAAAACATAATTTCCAACATGTAATTTTAGGCATGTAATGGCAATCAAGTGATTTAATCATTCAATCAATAAAGTCCGAAAAATGATTTTAACAAGTTTATGTATTCGGACACATTAACATTCCTAATTCTCCTCTAATGAAATCAAATTGTTCTTCGCTTAGAGGTTTTGTAAAAATATCAGCTAGTTGATGCTTAGTATCAATGAACTCTATGATTACAGCATGATTAGTGATATGATCTCGTATGAAGTGATGTCTAATATCAATATGTTTTGTTCTTGAGTGTTGAATGAGATTCTTTGTTAAACATATTACACTTATGTTATCACATTTAATGGGAATGTTTTTAAGATGGACTTTATAATTTTCTAAGGTGTTTTTCATCCACACAACTTGTGCACAGCATGCACTAGCTGCAATATACTCAGCTTCGGTTGTTGATAGTGCAACCGAGTTTTGTTTCTTAGATGACTAGGAAACAAGGGAATGTCCCAAAAATTGACATGATCCTGATGTGCTTTTTCTATCTAATCTACACCCAGCAAAATCCACATCAGCATACGCAATTAACTCAAAATTCTCGGATTTTGGATACCATAATCCTAGATTTGGGGTACCTTTAAGATATCTACGTATTCTTTTAACCGCTTTAAAATGAGATATCTTAGGGTTACAAAGTCCTACACTGAACATGATATTTGGTCTAGTTGCAGTGAGGTAAAGTAAACTTCCTATCATACCCCTATAAGTTTTTTGATCGAAGCTTTCTCCACTTTCATCAACTTTTAACTTAGTAGAGGTGGTCATAAGAGTGTTAATAGCTTTTGAGCTATTCATATTAAATCTTTTTAGCAAATCTAAGACATATTTAGTTTGAGTAAGAAAGATGCCATTGCTTAGTTGTTTAATTTGTAAGCCTAAGAAAAAGGTTAATTCTCCCATCAAACTCCTTTTGAGACTCATGGTTTCAGCAAAAGATTCACAAAGAGATTCATTCGTAGAACCGAAGATAATATCATCAACATAAATCTGAACAATGAGAAAATTATTTTCAAAATTTTTGATAAACAATGTGGTATCGACCTTGCTTTTGGTGAAATTATTTTCAATAAAAAAAATACTTAATCTATCATACCAAGCCCTTGGTGCTTGTTTTAAACCATAGAGAGCTTTGGTTAATTTAAATACATGATTAGGGAGGCTTTTATTTTCAAATCCGGGAGGTTGTTCAACATAAACTTCTTCAGAAATAAAGCCATTAATAAAAGCACTTTTAACATCCATTTGAAACAACTTAAAATTGTTATTACTAGCATAGGCAAGGAGCATCCTTATGGCTTCTAATCTAGCCACAGGAGCGAAGGTTTTTTCGTAATTGATACCTTCTTCTTGATTGAAACCTTTGGCCACTAATCTAGCCTTGTTTCTAACCACGATACCAGATTCATCTTGCTTATTTCTAAAGACCTATTTAGTACCAATAACTAAATGGTCATTTGGCTTAGGAACAAGCTTCCACATCTCATTTCTCTCAAATTGATTTAACTCATCCTGCATTGCGATAATCCATAAATCATCTTTCATGGCTTCGTCAATCCATTTAGGTTCAATTTGGGAGAGAAAAGCGGCATTGACATAGAAATTTTTAAGAGAAGAACGTGTTTGAACCCCCTTAGATGTATCTCCTAGGATTAGCTCCTTAGGATGAGCATCTACATACTTCCAATCCTTGGGTAAGGGTGTTTTGGAAGTGGATGCATCCAAGTTGCTAGTTGGAGAAGGGGTTTCATTTAAATTCAAAGAATTAAAATTAACATCATCATCAAAATCATTTTCCTTGATTTCGGAAGTCTCATTGAAAACAACATGAATGGGTTCTTCTATAATTAAAGTTCTTTATTGAAGATATGAAAAGCTTTAGAAACCGAAAAATAACCAAGAAAAATTCCATCATCGGATTTAGCATCAAATTTTCCTAAGGCATCTTTTTCGTTTAAGATAAAACACTTACACCCAAAAACTTTAAAATATAAAACATTGGGTTTTTTATTTTTCCACAACTCATAGGGAGTTTTGGTGAGTAAGGGTCTTACTAGAATTCTATTCAAAATATAGCATGTAGTGTTTACGGCTTCGGCCCAAAAGTATTTGGGTAGGCTATATTCATTTAACATGGTTCTTGCCATTTCTTGTAAATTTCTATTCTTTCTTTCTACTACTCCATTTTGTTGAGGATTTCTTGGAGTAGAGAAGTTGTGGTTGTATCCATTAGATTCACAAAATTCTTGGAAATCATGGTTTTGAAATTCTCCACCGTGATCACTTCCAATTGATGAAATCATAAAACCCTTTTCATTTTGAATAAGTTTACAAAACTTGGTGAAATATTTAAAGCATTCATTTTTGTGTTTCAAGAAGTAAGTCCATGTGTATCTACTATAGTCATCTACAATGACAACGACGTATTTGCTACCTCCTAGGCTTGATGTAGAGATTGGTCCGAACAAATCTATATGGATCCATTGTAAGGGCCTAGAGGCGCTTATTTGATTCTTAGATTTGAAACTACTCTTAGTTTGTTTTCCTAATTGACAAGTATCACACACATTATCTTTGATGAACTTGATATGAGGAATTCCTCGTACAAGTTCTTTGGATGATATTTGAGTGATTAGTTTCATGCTAGCATGACCTAATCTCTTATGCCATAGCCAAGCATTCTCATTCAAAACCGAGAAACACATTTCATTGTAAAGATCATTGATGTCAATGGTGTATACGTTATTATGTTTTAATGCAATGATAGATGTGTTTTGGTGTGGTTTTTCAATGATGCAAGCATTAGATTCGAATTTGATGATATATCCTTTATCACATAATTGACTAATACTTAAGAGGTTATGTTTTAAACTATCAACTAACAAAACATCGTCAATAAAGAAGTTGGATTTGTTACCTATAGTTCCTTTGCCAATGATTTTACCCTTGTTGTCTCCGAAGGTGACATAGCCTTCGTCTATGCTAGTGAGCTTAGAGAATTGAGATGGATCTCCGGTTATATGCCTTGAGCATCCACTATCAAGGTACCATCTCTTGCTCTTAGCTTGTGATGGTGAATGTCTTTACAAGAAAGGATAATTTTTAGGTACCCATTTACTTTTGGGTGCCTTAAAAATTGATCTACATTGTTTATTATGTTGCATAGAGTTTATCATGGTTCCTTTAGGAACCCAAATCAGTTTGTTCGGACTAAATTTCTTGAATGGACAATGATACATTTTATGTCCATGTTTGCAACAAAAGATGTATTTGCTTTGGTGTTGAACATGTAAGATAGTGCCTTTTATGAAGGTGGTTGGATTTTGGTGAGGACTTCTCACAAATCCGATTCCACTTCTTTTGGGAACATAACCCTTGTTTGCAAGGATTATGTTCAAAGACTTGTTACCAACCTCGAATTTCTTCAATGTGTCCTTAAGTAGCAAGTTTTCCTTTTGGAGAATTTCTAGATCATGACATTTTTCACATTGAGCTAAACTATCATGATATTCAGTTTTTAATTTATCAAAATTACTAACAGGACTATCATGCTTATTTTTCAGCAATTTATATTTTCTATTAATTATTTTGCATTCAACAAATAAGTCATGGAAGGTATTTAATAATTCATCAAATGATAAATCTGCATCAATTAAATTTGTTATCTCTTCTCCGATGACCATTAAGGCGTAATGAGCAACTTGCTTAGTAGGACTCCTCTTCTTCGGACGCGCTCGAGTCATCCCACGTCACTTTGAGCGCCTTCTTCTTTGATGTTCTCTTCTTGGCTTGGGAACAATCACTTTTGTAGTGTCCCGGCTTTTTGCATTCGTAACAAATAACTTGGTCCTTTTTGGGTTCAAGTTTATTTTTTGTGTCACTTTTAAACTTGTTTCTCTTAATGAATTTTTTGAATTTCCTTGTTAGAAGTGCCAAGTCATCGTCACAGTTCTCATCACTTGAGTTTTCTCTCAAGTGGTCATCGAAAGTTCTAAGTGTCATATCCTTCTTGTTCTTTGGAAGGATGTCTTCTTGCTCTTCATTAGCCTTGCAAGTCATTTCATAGGTCATTAATGACCCGATTAGTTCTTTAAGAGGGAAGTTGTTTAAATCTTTAGCCTCTTAAATAGCAGTGACTTTAGGGTCCCAACTCTTAGGAAGGGATATTAGAATCTTATTTACGAGCTCAAAATCTGGAAAACTTTTGTCGAGACCTTTTAGACCATTGACGACATCCGTGAAACGGGTGTACATGTCGCCAATAGTCTCGCTTAGTTTCATTCGGAAAAGTTCAAAAGAATGTATCAAAAGATTGATTTTTGACTCTTTCACTCTACTTGTGCCTTCGTGAGTCACTTCGAGTGTATGCCAAATATCTAACGTGGTTTCACAAATCGAAACACGATTGAACTCATTTTTATCAAGCGCACAAAATAAGGCATTCATAGCCTTTGCATTAAGAGCGAAAGTCTTCTTCTCTAATTCATTCCAATCGATCATTGGAAGAGAAGACTTTGAAAATCCATTTTCGACAAGATTCCAAAGTTCAAAATCCATTGAAATAAGGAAGATCCTCATTCAGGTCTTCCAATAGGTGTAGTCCGTCCCATTGAACATGGGTGAATGTGTAATAGAGTGACCCTCTTGGTTTCCAGCATATGTCATCTCTCTTGGGTTTTAATCCGTTTGAGAGTTAACCCCGCTCTGATACCAATTGTTAGTATCAAGAGCACTAAGAGAGGGGGGGTGAATTAGTGCAGCGGAAAATTTTCGACGATTAAAACTGCGTTCGTACGTTGAAATCTGATTCTGACGTAAAAGTCATTTCGTGCAGATAATAACTTTGAAAGTTTACATAAATGTATTTGAAGTAAAGTAAGGTAGGAAGTTTGCAGTTAAGATAGAAATCAGAATGTAAGTGCAAACTGAAATATGATGTTCGTACGATAAAACCGATTTCCGACGTAAAACCATTTTCAGAAACTTAACTTGAAAGTAAGTTCATAAAAGAGCAGAAGGCAGTAAGCTATTGAGGAAGTTTGCAGTAAAGATAAAATGCTCAAAGTAAATGCAAACCGAGATTTAGAGTGGTTCGGTCAATCTTTACCTACATCCACTTTTGGCTTCCTCCACCAATGAGGTCACCGACGTCCACTAGAGGCCTTCCTTCAATAGGCGAAGGCCAACCACCCTTTTACAGGTTCACTCCTTCTGACGGGCTTAGGAGACAACCCTTACAAACTTTTCTCTTCTCTTTTGAAAGATCAAAACTTGGAAATGTTAGGATCAAGAGCAATTTTGGTAGAAAAGTTGATTCATAAATTACTTTAACTTGAGATTAGGTAAGAAGCAGTTAAAACGAATCTATAAAAGCAGTTTGCAGTTGTGATGGAAATCAGAATATAAGCGCAAACTGAAATACGATGTTCATACGAGAAAAGCGATTTATGTCTAAACACCGATTCCGAAAATACTGAGCTTAGAAACGAAATCGTAAAAGAGCAGAAGGTAGTAAGCTATTAAGGAGGTTTGCAGTAAGGATAATAAGCTCAAAGTAAATGCAAACCAGAGAGCAACGCGATTTTAGAGTGGTTCGGTCAATCTTGACCTACATCCACTTCTGGCTTCCTCCACCGATGAGGTCACCGACGTCCACTAGAGGCCTTCCTTCAATAGGCGAAGGCCAACCACCCTTTTACAGATTCACTCCTTTTGACGGGCTTAGGAGACAACCCTTACAAACTTTTCTCCCCTCTCTTGAAAGATCAGAACTTGGAAGAAATGAGGGAGAACCTTTAACTTATATAACACTTTTGAGCTCTAAAAGTCACAGAGTAAGATCAGGATTTTGGTGGTTTTTCGTTGCTCTTTCATTGCTAAAAGTGTGGGGTATTTATAGGCCCCAAACTAGTTTGAATTTGGAGCTTAAAACTGTCATCTCCCGGAATTCCGGGGTCTGGCGGTTGCACCGCCTGGCAGAGCTCGAAGATTGAGCCTCTAGGCAGTGCCACCGCTTGTCAGGGGCGGTTGCATCGCCTGGTAGAGCTCGAAGACTGAGCCTTTGGGTGGTGCCACCGCTTGTCAGGGGCGGTTGCACCACCTGGCAAAGCTCGGAGACCGAGCTTAGGCGGTGCCACCGCTTGACTGGGGTGGTTGCACCGCCCAGCTAGAGCTCGAAGACCGTGCTAGTCATAGGTGCCCAGCAAGCCAATCACGTGAGTGATGGCACGTGTGACTTGATACAGAATCTTTTTGCTTATTATATTTTGGCGTATATCACTTTATAACTATTGCATAAATGCATATATATATTGTGATGTCCTTGGATTTGTGCAATGGGAATCGAATCGTGATGAGATCACGATAATGAGATCGATTCACCTTTAAACACATATCCTAAATAATCCCGGTCATAGGTTACTCGAGAGGGACATCGTGATAACCGGATAGACTGGTGTGTTGTATACCCATCCATATGATGGATGCAGCTGGTCTCATAGCTGCTCGTGTAAGGACACTAGGGATACAGTACAGGTGCTCATTGGAGAATGAGTTCACTGATTGATCCGCTTATGGAATACTGGATGGTTGATGATGCCTCATTGTCAGACAGCGATTCCGTAGTCCTAGTGGTGTATCTGGTCCTTAGACTTGAGACACCAAGGATGTCCTGTATGAGTGCTCCACTCTTTGATACCGGACTTATAGGTTTGGCTGTCCCGGATCTAGTCTCTGGTGGTCATTGGGAGTGGTAGTCGATCTTACGAGGGCTATTGAGTGTCGATAGAGGATCATCCACTCTCGGCGTCATGAGAGGAATATCCCATGTGTTCTTGCTCAGACAAATCCACGGCCAGGGTCATTGGGTTGAGAGAGAAAGAGTTCTCCGGGAGAATCCGATTAGAGCGAGACTCAGTAGAAACCTTATGGGTCCGACAACACCATGCTTTCGATATCACGGTCTACGGGATATTAGATGGATGAGGGACTATAGGTACATGGTAGCGAGGACGAGACAGGTCCAATGGATTGGATTCCCCCAGATCGTCTAGAGACTACTGGCGTAGTGGCCTGAAGTACGTCCGTGAAGTCGATGAGTCGAAGTGAATTATTACGAGATAATAATTCACCGAAGTTAGAAGGAGTTTCGATAGGTATGACTCACGCCCATTTCGATATTGGGCCTAGAGGGTCACACACATATGGTAGGCATTGCGATGAGTAGAGGTTAGGATATGAGATATCCGACGGAGCCCTTGTCTTATTGGATGCAGATCCAATACCCACTAGGGAAGGACCCATTAGGGTTTGACACGGGATCTCTATAAATAGGAGGGATTCACGACCTCAGAGGCTAGAGTCTTTGCTTGCCTTTCCTATTCTCCTCTCCCTCTCCACCTCGAGGCCTGGAGTTTTAGGAGGAGGTCGCCGCAACCCCCGCGGCTGTGTGGATCACCGCTAGAGAGGAGGACGCTTGACCTCCTTCACCCTCTCCTAAGGATCTGCAAGGAAACAGGGGATATCGATCTCCCTAGGTAACACAATCTCTATATCGCAGTTTTGTGTTTTGCGGATTTTTGCGCACCAATCTTCGCATCTATGACGGCGAACATCTTTTTTTGGGAATCGGGGATTTTTGTTTTCTTGTTCTTCCGCTGCGCATATGATGTGTCCCCCTTGATTTCCCAACAAAGTGGTATCGAGCCGGGTTGTTCGATGCGAATGATTGGTTTTGAAACTGCGTGTGTTGTGTTTAGGAAGAATATTGACGTCAAAATCGTTGATGCAAAAGCGAGGAAGGGCAGCGGTTGCTACCCTCGATCTGCATGCCTGCAGCCACCTGCAGAAGAAGAACCGCAAATAGCCAGGCAGCAAAGACCGGCCCGGCGCATCTTTAGGCCAGCGCTCGCAAAGAAATGGCCGGCCGGCGGTCTGCTTAAAAGAAGCTTGTTGCCGGCATGGGTGGCAGCCACCGGGCGAGAGGTGCCGCAGAACAACGGCTACCGCCGCCCAAAGGAAGCGCCGCCGCTTGCCGCAGGGCAGCGACGCCTGCCGCCCGCTGCTCCATGCGGGCGAAACCCTCCCCACAAGGGGGCCGCCTAGCGGCAGAACCACCATGAGGGCGGCGCCGGGGCGCCCACCGGCGGCGCCCTCCGTGGGCGTGCAGCAAAGCGAGCGTGCCATTGCCCTCGCCCCCAAGCAGCGGGGGTGGTGGCGGCAGAAAGAAAGAGAAAATTAGGGTTTTGGGCAAAATGACAGTTTTGGCCCTGTGAATTTGAGAAATTCCAATTTCTATCTTTTGTCCAAATTATGAAAATACCCTTAGGAATTGAAAAATTCCCTACATGTCCCTGATTTCAGAAAAATATTAATTAATTAAAAGGTTTAGTTGATTATTATTTTTTATTATTATCTAGTAGTCCTACATGATGATGATTATTTATACATGTGATGTATGATGTGTGGACGGATGATCATGGACCGTGTGATGTGTGTACTTGTGATTATTATTATTGAGGTCTACGTACCTCCATTATATTTCTCGTTTATTGTCGGGCCTGCGTGCCTATGATTAAGTTGTAATCACATGAGGCGTAGCGGGAGCGTGGATGCGATAGCGGGACCCATGAGACGGACGATCGTGATGCATGGAGATGCATCAAGATGTCGACGAAACCGACGAGGACGAGATGAACGATCACAGGGCATGGAGATGCACCATTGCAGACATAGATCTTGATGTGAGTGATTAGGCCTACTGGCTCGGGCCTAATCATATTAGGTTGTGATCCATGATCATCTGATGTGATTGCTTATACACATACTAGATATGTATATATATTTGCATGCGATATAGATATATATTAAATATGTATATGTGTGACATGTCATATTAGGAGACCAAATTATAGAAACATCTCTCGATAATATTAAATTCGGTAGACGGAGGCAATTAGATTGACCCCGTGGCCTTTCATCGTTATGAGTAGGAACCGATTCGGTGTAGGTTGAGTTGGTCGAGTCCCTCGAGACTCACCTATATTGCGATTCGCTATCTTGCTTACGACATAGAGATGTCACCGGTGACCTGAGGATATGGTATGCTTGGTCGAGTCCCTCGAGGGTATATCATCAAATTAGACTCATCTTGTAACGAAGGTGTTGACTTAATCGAGCATCATGGTTGGTCGAGTCCCTCGAGGCCATGGTGATTCGGAGGCCGAACAGGACGGGAATCACAAGGAGTTGTGATCGACAAGAGTTGCCTACCTTTTAGACTTAGTGTGATTGGTCGAGTCCCTCGAGGTTACACTAAGACGCCGATTGGATCCTCGATCCCCACTAGAAGTCTTTGGAGACTTCCGTTTCATCTTTGAGGGTGTCGCGTGACTCGTTAGTAAAAATAGTGGGAGCATATTAAGATAGAAGTCCATATCTTGATAGTTTATTTCTTGCAAAATCTGCATGTTATTCATTTCTGCTACATCTTTATTTTCAGAAAATGTCGCCAAATCCCTTACGTGGCATACTTGATGTCAACCGCCCCATTGGTCCAAATTATACAGATTGGCTCCGTAACTTGAGAATTGTTCTCACAGCGGAGAAAATGGTAATGCGCCCTGATACAATGATGCCTACACAAGAAGAAGGGCAAGCGAGGATGAGATCGCCGCCACGTGAAGTACATTGATGACTCCACTCTTGCTCGAGTGCTATATGTTGGGCTCTATGACTCGAGTTCTGAGACAACATGAAAAGATGGATGTCGGATCCATTCTCCTACATGTCCAGAAAATTGTTTGAGGAACAGGGAAGGACTCAACGATATGAGATATCCAAGAGCCTTTTCCGCTTAGGATGGTGAGGGGACACCGGTTCAGAACCATGTCCTAAAGATGATTGAGTGGATAGAGAAACTCACAGGTCTAGGAATGGTCCTAGAGGATAACTTGTGTGTGGACATTGTGCTTCAGTCCCTACCAGATTCGTTTTCACAGTTCATAATGAATTTTAATATGAACAAGCTTGAGGTGACTCTCCCAGAGCTCCTCAATATGTTGAGGGAGGCAAAGAGTACTATTAAGAAAGAGAAGCCAGTTCTCTACACTGGTGAGACCAGAAAGAAAAGGAAAGCAGAAAGGTCCCTTAAGAAGGGAAAGGGCAAGGGCAAACAAGGTAAAGCAAAGGTTGCTAAGAAAGACCCAGCAAAGGACAAAGGCCAGTGCTTCCACTATGGTAAAGATGGGCATTGGAAGAGAAACTGCAAAGAGTACCTTGCAGAAAGGGCGAAACAAAAGCTTGATAAAGCTTCAGGTACATTCATGATCAGTCTCCATTTGTCAGACTCTTATGATAACACATGGGTATTGGATACCGGTAGTGCTTATCATATATGTAATTCATTGTAGGTTCTGGCAAGGCCTAGGAGACTACTGAGAGGCTTGAGATGGACCTCAAGATGGGTAATGGAGCAAAAGTTGTTTGTATTAGTTGTTGGCAAGGTCGCCCCCTACATCGCCTAGTGGAGCTTTTATTGCATTAGATGCATGTTATTTTGTTCCTTCTATTATCAAAAACATTATCTCCATTTAATGTTTAACAGTTAGTGGATATAAATTTGTTTTTGAGAACAATGGTTGTTCGATATTATTAGATGATAAGATCATCACGAAAGGAACATTGCATAATGGTTTATTTATGTTAGACATCACTCCACATATCATGAATGTAAATGTGTCCAAAAGGAAACGAGATGAGTTGAATAGTACATACCTGTGGCATTGTAGGCTAGGTCACATCCATGAAAGAAGGATTCAAAAGTTGCTAAATGATGGATATCTAGATCCATTCGACTATGTGTCATATGCGACTTGTGAGCCTTGCATTCGTGGAAAACTGACCAAATCTCCATTTAGTAGAACTGGAGAGAGAGCCAATGAGTTGTTGGAACTCATACATAGTGATGTATGTGGACCCATGTCAACTCATGCCATTGGAGGTTACTCCTACTTCATTACATTTCTTGATGATTTCTCAAGGTATGGATATGTGTACTTAATGAAGTACAAGTCCGGAGGCCTTTGAGAAATTGAGAGAGTATAAGAATGAGGTGGAGAACCGGTGGAAAGAGTATCAAAACTCTTGATCGATCGAGGAGGTGAATACTTAAGTACAGAGTTTACTCGGTTCCTCAAGGACCATGGGATATTATCCCAATGGACACCTCCTTATACACCTCACTCAATGGTGTCTCCGAAAGGAGAAATCGTACATTATTAGATATGGTGCGGTCCATGATGAGTTTCATTTGACCTACCCATCTTATTCGGGATATGCCCTAGAAATCGCATCTTACCTTCGAACAGAGTTCCAACTAAAGTCGGTAGTGTCTACACCATATGAGATATGGAAAGGGAAGAAGCCCTGATCTTAAGGTTGTTAAGATGCGGGGCTGCCCTGCCCATGTTAGAAGACACAACCCGATAAGTTAGAATCAAGGACAGAGCGATGCAAATTTGTGGGATACCCCAAGGAAACTTGTGGGTATTATTTCTATCATCTCGAGGACCAAAAGGTCTTTGTAGCTAAAAAGCAGTGTTCCTTGAGAAGGAACACATTCTTGACGGAGACAGTGGGAGAATGATAGAATTGGCGAGGTTGGAGAACCAAGCTCAAACACCACTCTACATCCGAAGTCCATTCGGGTACCTAATACACAAGTATCAACTTTACGCAGCAGGTCGATAGAGTATCCCATCCTCTGAGAGATATGTGGGACATATTAGAGCAGAGGATGTAGAGGATATTGATCCTCGGACCCTCCACGAGGAGGCTATTATGAGTATAGACTCCGGGAAGTGGAAAAAGCCATGAATTACGAGATGGATTCTATGTACTCAAATAAGGTTTGGAACCTAGTTGATGCTTAGAAGGTATTGTACCCATCGGTTGCAAGTGGATCTTTAAGAAAAAGATCGGAGTAGATGGAAAGGTAGAGACCTATAAAGCAAGGCTAGTGGCTAAGGGGTATCGTCAAAGGCAAGGTGTTGACTACGATGAAACTTTCTCACCCATAGCAATGCTAAAATCCATCAGAATTCTATTGGCTATTGCAGCACACTATGATTATGAGATCTGGCAGATGGATGTGAAAATCGTATTCCTCAACGAGAACCTCGAGGAGGAGGTGTATATGATGCAACCTGAGGGATTCGTGTCCAAGAACTGCCCAGATAAGGTGTGTAGGTTGCTTAGATCCATTTATGGACTAAAGCAAGTTTCCCGAAGTTCGCCGAAGAGATCGTCGGAGGTTCACGGAGATCACCGAGAAGGCTCGGCTACTCATTAAAGTCATCACAAGTTCGGGAGCTTGTTGGGAGCCCGTCGGAAGAAGTTCGTCGGAAAGCTCGCCGGAACAAGACTCGACGTTCGCGGTTGAAAATTTGCTTAGGATGTGTTTTTGTTAAGTAGTTAACATGTAATTAGGATTAGGATTAAGAAATAATCCTACATCCTGGTTAGGGGCCAATTGGGCCCAAAATTAGACTTGGTTTGGGCTAAGGTTGATTCCCAACCAGTCAACCGAAGAGTTTGGCGGTGGCACTGCCAGACTGGGCGGTTGCACCGCCCAGCACCCGAGAGCTGGGCGGTGGCACCGCTCAGTGCCCGAGAGCCAGGCGGTGGCACCGCCCAGCACTGTCAGCTTCTGACACTGACAGGCGGTGGCACCGCCAGCATCGGGAACTCCACGAGAATTCAAATTTGGAGCCCAAATTTGAATCCTCTTGAGGCCTATAAATACCCCTCAAATCTCAGCTGAGATTACAACTTTTTGAGTAGCAATTGATTGAGAGAAAAATCTTAGAAAGTGTTAGCAAGTCTAGATTTCAATTTGCTAGAAAGTTCTCCTCCTTTCTTGCTGAAAATTTGTAAGAGGTTGAACTATTTGCAGAAGGTTGTAAGAGGGGTATTTGCCCTTCCATTTTAAGAGATTTGCTAGTGGAAGGTGGGAGCCTCATCGAAGAGGGGCCTCGCAAGTGGATGTAGGTCATTTGACCGAACCACTCTAAAATCGACGTGATCCTTTGGTTTGCATTTCATTATTGCTATTTACATTACTGCAAACCTTCTTACATGTTTTAGTTCCTTATTACCTTTGCTGCACATATTTAAGAATACGCCTTCAAGTTAAGCTTTTCAAGTTCCGCTCTTATCGAACGAAAGATTGATTAAAATTGAAGTTTTATCCGTTGCACTAATTCACCCCCCCCTCTTAGTGCCGCTCCGATCCTAACAATTGGTATCAGAGCAGGTTCACTCTCATATTTGGTTTATTACCCATGAGAGATGGCTTACTCCGGCATGCATGAGGGACACTCTATCACACGTCCACCCATGTTTAATGGGTCGGATTACACGTATTGGAAGACTCGGATGAGGATCTTTCTCATTTCTATGGATTTCGAGCTTTGGACTATTGTGGAAAACGGATTTCAAAATCTTCTCTTCCGATGAGCGAATGGAATGAATCGGAGAAGAAGGTTTTTGCTTTAAATGCAAAGGCTATGAATGCCTTGTTTTGTGCACTAGACAAAAATGAATTTAATCATGTTTCAATTTATGATTCGGCTTTTGATATTTGGAGAACTCTTGAGGTCACTCATGAAGGCACTAGCTGAGTGAAAGAGTCCAAAATCAACATTCTTGTGCACTCTTATGAACTTTTCCGAATGAAACCAAGTGAGTCCATCGGAGACATGTACACTCGTTTTATGAATGTCATCAATGGACTCAAAGCTCTTGGTATAGATTTTACTAACTTTGAACTAGTAACTAAAATATTAAGATCTCTCCCTAAAAGTTGGGATCCAAAAGTTACGGCCATTCAAGAGGCCAAAGACCTTAAAACATTTCCTCTTGAAGAACTCATTGGATCTCTAATGACCTACGAAATGACGTGTCAAGCTCATGACGAGCTCGAGAACCCCCTTCCAAAGAACAGGAAGGATATGACACTCAAATCACAAGAAGACCACTTGAAAGGAACATCAAGTGATGAGGACAGTGACAATGACATTGCACTTTTGACTCAAAAATTCAAAAAATATTTAAGGAAGAACAAATTTAGAAATAATACAAAAAATAAATTTGAACAAAAGAAGGACCAAGTGATTTGCTATGAATGTAAAAAACCGGGACACTACAAGAATGATTGCTCTCAAGCCAAAAAGAGAACACCAAAGAAGAAGGCGCTCAAGGCAACATGGGATGATTCAAGCACATCCGAAGAAGAGGAGTCCAACACCGAGCAAGTTGCTCACTACGCCCTAATGGCCTTCGAAGAAGAGGTAACGGATTTAATTAATGCAGATTTACCTATAATGAATTATTAAATGCTTTCCATGAGTTATTTGATGAATGTAAGACAATTAGTAGAAAATATAAATTGCTAAAAAAGGAGCATGATAGTCTTACTTGTGCTTTTGATAAATTAAAAACTGAATATCATGATAGTCTAGCTCCATGTGCTAAATGCCATGATTTAAATACTCTCCAAAATGAGAACTTGGTACTTAAGGACACCTTGAAGAAATTCGAGGTCGGTAGCAAGTCCTTAAACATGATCCTTACAAATAAGGGTCATGTCCCTAAAAGGAGTGGAATCGGATTTGTGAGAAGTACTCACCAAAATCCAACCACTTTCATTAAAGGTCCTATCTTACATGTTCAACACCAAAGCAATTGCAACTTTTGTTGCAAATATGGACATATGACTTACCAATGTCCATTCAAGAAAATTAGTCCAAACAAATTGATTTGGGTTCCTAAAGGAACCATGACCAAGTCTATACAACATGATAAACAAGCTAGATTAGCTTTTGAGGCACCCAAAAGTAAATGGGTACCTAAAAATAATTCCTTCTTGTAGAAACATACACCATGACATGCTAGGAGCAAGAGATGGTATCTTGATAGTGGATGCTCAAGGCATATGACCGGAGATCCATCCCAATTCACCAAGCTCACTAGCATGGACGAAGGCTATGTCACCTTCGGAGACAACAACAAAGGCAAAATCATTGGCAAGGGAACCATAGGTAACAAATCAAGTTTTTCCATTGATGATGTGTTACTAGTTGATGGATTAAAACATAATCTATTGAGCATTAGTCAATTATGTGATAAAGGTTATATCGTTAGATTTGAATCAAATATGTGCATTATTGAAAAACCAAATCATAACATGACTATGATTGCTTTAAAACAAAGTAATGTCTATACCATCAATCTTGATGAACTAAGTAATGAAGTGTGTTTCTCCGCCATAAATGATGATGCTTGGCTTTGGCATAAGAGATTAGGCCATGCAAGCATGAAAACAATATCTAAAATCTCATCTCAAGAATTAGTACGAGGGATTCCAAATATAAAGTTTATTAAAGATAAGGTATGCGATGCATGTCAACTAGGGAAGCAAATAAAAACAAGCTTCAAATCAAAAAATCAAATTAGCACCACTAGACCGTTACAATTGATCCATTTGGACTTATTTGGACCAATTGATACAACTAGTCTAGGTGGAAGCAAATATGCTTTTGTGATTGTAGATGATTACTCTAGATACACTTGGACCTATTTCTTAGCTCACAAAAGTGATTGTTTCAAAGTGTTTCTCTAAATTTTGTAAACTCACTCAAAACGAAAAAGGGTTCATGATTTCATCAATTCGGAGTGATCATGGTGGCGAATTTCAAAACCGTGACTTTCAAAATTTTTGTGAAATTAATGGATACAATCACAACTTCTCCACTCCAAGAAATCCCCAACAAAATGGAGTAGTTGAAAGGAAAAATAGAAACCTACAAGAAATGGCTAAAACTATGTTAAATGAACATAGTTTACCTAAGTATTTTTGGGCCGAAGCCGTAAATACGGCTTGCTACATCATAAATAGAGTCCTAATAAGACCATCCTTATCAAAAACTCCCTATGAATTATGGAATAACAAAAAATCAAATATTTCCTATTTTAAAGTTTTCGGTTGTAAATGCTTTATTTTAAATGAAAGGGATGCCTTAGGAAAATTTGATGCTAAATCCGATGAAGGCATCTTTCTTGGTTACTCTTCCGTTTCTAAAGCTTTTCGGGTTTTTAATAAAAGAACCTTAGTAATTGAAGAGTCTATTCATGTAGTTTTTAGTGAAGTTTCAAATTTAAAGAAAAATGATTTTGATGATGATCTTGGTTTTGATAATTTGAATTTAAATGAACTCCCTCCTCAAAATGGCAACTTGGATGCACCTTCTTCCGAAATTTCCTTACCTAAGGAATGGAAGTATATAGATGCTCATCCAAAGGAGCTAATTATAGGGGATACATCTAAAGGGGTTCAAACTCGTTCCTCTTTCAAGAATTTTTGTGCTAATGCCGCCTTCCTCTCTCAAATCGAACCTAAGTGCATTGACGAGGCCATAAAAGATGATTTTTGGGTTATTGCAATGCAAGAGGAATTGAATCAATTTGAGAGAAACAAGGTGTGGGAGCTTGTTCCTAGACCTAGTGACCATTTAGTGATTGGTACTAAGTGGGTCTTTAGAAATAAGCAAGACGAAAATGGTATCGTGGTTAGAAAAAGGCTAGATTAGTGGCCAAAGTTTTTAACCAAGAAGAAGGTATCGATTACGAAGAAACCTTCGCTCCCGTGGCTCGATTAGAAGCCATAAGGATGCTCCTTGCCTATGCTAGTTGTTATAATCTTAAACTATTTCAAATGGATGTCAAAAGTGCCTTCTTGAATGGTTTTATTTTCGAAGTATATGTCGAACAACCTCCCGGATTTGAAAATTCTCTCCTTCCTAATCATGTATTCAAATTGACTAAGGCTCTCTATGGCTTGAAACAAGCTCCTAGAGCTTGGTATGAAAGGCTTAGTTCCTTTCTTATTTTAAATAACTTTACCAAAGGCAAGGTGGATACTACATTGTTTATTAAATATTTTAAAAATAATTTTCTTATTAGGCAAATTTATGTCGACGATATTATTTTTGGATCTACGGATGAATCACTATGTGAAACATTTGCCAAATCTATGAGTCATGAATTTGAAATGAGTTTAATGGGAGAATTAACTTTCTTTTTAGGATTACAAATCAAACAACTTAAGGATGGTATATTTCTTAACCAATCTAAATATACGTTAGAATTATTAAAACGATTTAACATGGATAATTCAAAAGCAATAAACACCCCTATGAGTACTGCGACTAAGTTAGATATGGATGAAAATAGTGAAAATTTCGATCAAAAAACATATATGGGTATGATAGGTAGTCTACTTTACCTTACCGCGACTAGACCAGATATCATGTTTAGTGTAGGACTTTGTGCTAGGTTTCAATCAAATCCTAAATTATCTCATCTTAAAAGTGTTAAAAGAATATTTAGATATCTTAAAGGAACTCCAAATTTAGGTTTATGGTATCCAAAATCCGAAAAATTTGATTTAATGGCTTATGCGGATGCCGACTTTGGGGGATGTAGGATTGATAGAAAAAGTATATCCAGAACATGCCAATTTTTAGGACATGCACTTGTTTCTTGGACTTCCAAGAAACAAAATTCAGTTGCACTATCTACGGCAGAAGCCGAATACATTGCTGCGAGTGCATGCTGTGCACAAGTTGTATGGATGAAAAATACATTAGAAGACTATGGAATTCATGTTAAAAATATCCCCATAAAATGTGACAATACTAGTGCCATATGTCTTACTAAAAATCCAATTCAGCACTCTAGAACTAAACACATCGACGTTAGGCACCATTTCATATGCGATCATGTCCTTAACAATGATGTTGTTCTAGAATTCATTGACACAAAGCATCAATTAGCAGATATATTTACAAAAGCCCTAAATAAAGACCAATTTGAATTCATAAGAAGGGAACTGGGCATGTTAAATTGTCCCTTAAAGTAAGAAGTTTGAATGTAGTTTACGAAGATTGGCTCATCCTTGTCCCGCTCGTTTGTGGATTTGATTTCATCCTCTTCTTTCGATTCCAAATGAAATATTAAAATACAACTCAATATCTCAACCTTTCCTTGCGTCAAAGACCTCTGGAATTCAAGGAGGAAGAAATTTTTTTTTTTTCTTCTTCCGCGGCCAGCCAGTGGTGGCACTGCCAGAATCGGCGGTAGCACCGCCTGAGCGCTCGGGCGCCAGGCGGTGGCACCGCTTGTTCAGGCGGTGGCACCGCCCGAGAACTCTTTTAAACCCGAGAGGGTTAGGGCCGGCGGTGACACCGCCCCCAACCCGTGGAACTCTTGCTCCAACTCTCCCAAACTCTCTCAATCCCTTATTCTAACTTCTACAGACCTTGGAGAAGGAATATTGTTGGTCCAAACTCTCCATCATCCAAGAAACACTCTATAAGGTAAAATCTTCCCTTCACTCTCTTCTTATGTCACCTATTCATTACAATTCATATTTCTCTTATCATTTTGTCTAGAACATGGCTCCTAAGAGATCAAAAGGGAAAATGATTGATGGAGATTCATATGACCATAATCTTTTTAGATCCAAAGAAGATGCCCTTAGATTTCCAAACTTTGAAACAAGATATGTCCATAAGGTAAAATACGTTGATCTTGATGAACTAGGAGATTTAGAACCCATTAGGTGGTTTGCTCATCTAGAGGCCCTACCTCTTTTACAAATAGATGAACCAATTTATCCTCGATTAGTTAAGCTCTTTTATGCAAACCTATGGGTAGAGAACGATAGGCTAAGTTCTTACATGTTAGGAACACAAATTAGGATTTCTAATAATTCTATTTGTGAACTAATCGGCATCACTGAAAAAGATAGGGGCTGCTATTTTAGAGCAAAATGGGATGTGAATATAATAGGAGCAACCTACGCCGAAGCTATCGAAACCATTTTTGAAAACTCAAACTTTGGAATAATACCCAAGAGTTGCGAACACTTACTACCTTTTAACTCTAAGGTTCTTCATCATATCATAACAAGCATACTTTTCCCTAAACAATATCATCTTGATGAAATGAGTACAGTAGAGATAAGCACCATGTATTGGATCATGACTGGTCAACAAAATTGTTTTGGATACTCAATACGGCAACACATGCAGGAAATTACAGCTAAAGATATTATGTTGCCATATGGGGGTTTAATCACTAGATTTCTTCGTGCCTATAACATCTGCATCCCACCCGATGAAGAAACAATTCAAAGTAATAGATATAACGTCATCAATAAAAATCTGCTAAAAAGACTTAGGTGCATATTTAACAATGGAGTATGGGTAAGACAACCTAGAAGGACAGATCCTATTCCTCCACTAGTAGAACAACCAGAAACACCAATTCTTATGGGAAATGAATCTCCTCCTCCTAGTCCCTTTGATGCAGCGCCTTCAGCCCCTGTTTCATCCTCTGAAGGAATCATTATGGCAGAACTATCTCAGATCAAATTCCAACAAGACCAACTCAAATCGCAGTAGGAACAAATTCAACTCCAACAAATGGAAATTTTAAAGGAACTACGACAGCTAAACCAAAAAATAAATGTTATATATCATCACTATGGATTACCTCCTACGGACTGATGTATCTTTGTATTCTGTTTTGTTTTACTCTTGCTCTCATGTTCAAAGCTTGTTGTCTTTTGAACAAAACTGAACTTTTGTTGTTATATGCTTCTGGATGAATGCTTATCTTTCTCTTTGAACATGAATTTTTGATAGAATGAATGCTAAATTTTTCTGTAAAATAGTTTTTCCTTTTTGTTGATGACAAAGGGGGAGAAAAATGATGACTTAACTTATATAAGCTAATGTGATGTGAATGTCTTATGTACCTTGCATAATCTTTGAGCATATCGCACAATCGATTGATAATTTTGAATGCATATCTAAAATGCATAATCATGTTGAAAATCTTTATCTCTTATCTTTCAACTTGAAAAGGATTTTCATTGAAGTTTAGCATTGACATTATGCTGAATGAGAAAAACGATAAGTTCTACGGTTAGAACTTATCGGTTCATGCTTGAATTCATGGGATGGAATTCAAGTATTTTTATCTTATCATAATATGGCATATAGATAGGGGGAGTTATGTTTAACTCCGTCATCAATTGATTGTCATCATCAAAAAGGGGGAGATTGTTGAATATCGGATTTTGATAATAAAATCAATTGATGAGTTATTTGATCTAATCCATATTATTGAGTTAAGTGTGCAGGATTAACTACGATAACCAGAAAACACAAAGCAAGAATACCGGAGTCAAGTTCGATGGACGTTTAAGAGTTCGAAGAATCGTCGGAGATCCTGCCGGAACCAACCGAGAAAAAATCGGGAACCTGTCGGAATTTTCGAAAGTTCGCCGAAGAGATCGTCGGAGGTTCACGGAGATCACCGAGAAGGCTTGGCTACTCATTAAAGTCATCACAAGTTCGGGAGCTTGCTGGAAGCCCGTCAGAAGAAGTTCGTTGGAAAGCTCGCCGGAACAAGACTCGACGTTCGCGGTTGAAAATTTGCTTAGGATGTGTTTTTGTTAAGTAGTTAATATGTAATTAGGATTGGGATTAAGAAATAATCCTATATCCTGGTTAGGGGCCAACTGGGCCCAAAATTAGACTTGGTTTGGGCTAAGGTTGAAGCCCAACCAGTCAACCGAAGAGTCTGGCGGTGGCACTGCCAGACTGGGCGGTTGCACCGCCCAGCACCCGAGAGTTGGGCGGTGGCACCGTCTGGGCTGGACGGTGGCACCGCCCAGTGCCCGAGAGCTAGGCGGTGGCACCGCCCAGCACTGTCAGCTTCTGACACTGACAGGCGGTGGCACCGCCAGCATCGGGAACTCCACGAGAATTCAAATTTGGAGACCAAATTTGAATCCTCTTGAGGCCTATAAATACCCCTCAAATCTCAGCTGAGATTACAACTTTTTGAGTAGCAATTGATTGAGAGAAAAATCTTAGAAAGTGTTAGCAAGTCTAGATTTCAATTTGCTAGAAAGTTCTCCTCCTTTCTTGCTGAAAATTTGTAAGAGGTTGAACTGTTTGCAGAAGGTTGTAAGAGGGGTATTTGCCCTTCCATTTCAAGAGATTTGCTAGTGGAAGGTGGGAGCCTCATCGAAGAGGGGCCTCGCAAGTGGATGTAGGTCATTTGACCGAACCACTCTAAAATTGACGTGATCCTTTGGTTTGCATTTCATTATTGCTATTTACATTACTGCAAACCTTCTTACATGTTTTAGTTCCTTATTACCTTTGCTGCGCATATTTAAGAATACGCCTTCAAGTTAAGCTTTTCAAGTTCCGCTCTTATCGAACGAAAGATTGATTAAAATTTAAGTTTTATCCGCTGCACTAATTCACCCCCCCCTCTTAGTGCCGCTCCGATCCTAACAAAACTTGCAACTTCTACATTGCTAAAGGAAGTAAGAATCGCTAGTTTGCACACTTCAACAAGAAAACTATCTTGCATTTGCTTTCGAAATATTGCTAGCTTACATTTTTTAAAAATGATGTAAAAAATTTGCTAGCTTGCATGATGTAGAACTTGCTATCTTGAACATCACCTAGACTTGCAAGCTTCCAATCTTAAGAGAAGCAACATTGCTATCTTGCTTATCTCAAGAAGTAAAACATGCTAACTTGCACATCTAGCAAGATTTACAAACTTATATATTTCAAGAAGCAAGAGTTGCTTTCTTGAACATTTCAAAATTGCTAGCTTGCATGTTTTAAAATATTATAAAATTATTGCTAGCTTGCATGATGATAAAATTGAAGATTATGTTTAGTATATGATGATTTGATATTATATCCAAACATTTAATAGTTGGAACTTCTCCTTTTTGTTGATGACAAAGGGGGAGAAGTATGATCATGTTATGCATGATGACTTGTTACAAATATTCATGATGAAATTTGCAGTTACTTGAATTCAACTTGAATTCAAGGTTCTATCAATCTGGCATATTGATAGGGGGAGTTTGGTTAAACTCCGGGAGATAAGGTTAACTCCGTCATCAATTGGTTGTCATCATAAAAAAAAAAAAAAGATTGTTGAATCTCGGATTTTGATGATAAAACCAATTAATAAGTGTTTATGATTTAATCTATAATTTGAGTGATGCAGGATGCTTCGATCAGGGAGAGACAATTAAAGTAGGAAGAATCATGTTGGGTCGGAGGAAAACATGTTAGAAGATTAGACGTCAGGCCGGAGGATCGGTCAACGTATCGACAGAAGGCTTCGGGCTATGGATTTGGGCATTAGGCCAAGAAAATTGGATATTGCACCAAGGATATTAGAGTTGCGGAGATGAACTGGCTGTTGGGAAATCATGAGGGCGACATCATATACGCAGCGGAAGAACAAGAAAACAAAAATCCCCGATTCCCAAAAAGATGTTCGTCGTCGTACGAAGATTGGTGCGCAAAAATCCGCAAAACACAAAACTGCGTATAGAGATTGTGTTACCTAGGGAGATCGTATATCCCTGTTTCCTTGCAGATCCTTAGGGAGAGGGTGAAGGAGGTCAAGCGTCCTCCTCTCTAGTGGTGATCCACACAGCAGGGTTTGCGACGACCCTCCTCAAAACTCCATGCCTCGAGGTGGAGAGGGAGAGGAGAATAGGAAAGGCAAGCAAAGACTCTAGCCTATGAGGCTGTGAATCCCTCCTATTTATAGAGATCCCGTGTCAAACCCTAATGGGTCCTTCCCTAGTGGGTATTGGATCTGCATCTAATAAGACAAGGGCTCCGTCGGATATCTCATATCGAACCTCTACTCATCGCAATGCCTACCATATGTGTGTGACCCTCTAGGCCCAATATCGAGGCTGGCCGTGAGAGTCATACCTGTCGAACTCCTTCTAACTTCGGTGAATTATTATCTCTGTAATAATTCACTCGACTCATCGACTACGGACGTACTAAGGCCACTACGCCAGTAGTCCCCGACGATCTGAGGGAATCCAATCCATTGGACTGTCGTCCTCGATTACCATGTACCTATAGTCCTCATCCATCTAATATCCCGAGGACAGACCGTATATCGAGCATGGTGTTGTCGGACCCATACGGTTTTCTACTGAAGTCTCGCTCTAATCGGATTCTCCAGGAGAACTCTTTCTCTCTCAACCCGAATGACCCTGGCCGGGGATTTGTGCAAGCAAGAACACATGGGATATTCCTCTCATGACGCCAGAGTGGATGATCCTCTCGTCGACACTCAATAGCCCTCGTAAGGTCGACTACCACTCCCAATGACCTTTTGTACTAGATGCTGGGACAGCCAAACCTATAAGTTCGGTATCAAAGAGTGGAGCACTCATACAGGACATCCTTGGTGTCTCAAGTCTAAGGACCGATACACCACTGGGACTACTGGAATCCTTTGTTCGACAATAAGGCATCATCAACCATCCAAAGATTCCGTAAGCGGATCAATCGATGAACTCATTCTCCAATGAGCACTGTATTATTATCCCTAGTGTCCCTACACGAGCAGCTATGAGACCATTTGCATCCATCATATGGACGGGTATCTGGCGCAGCCTATCTATCCGGTTATCACGATGTCCCCTCTCGGTAACCTATGACCGGGATTATTTAGGATATGTGTTTAAAGGTGAATCGATCTCATTATCGTGATCTCATCATGATCCGATTCCCATTGCACAAATCCAAGGACATCACAATATATATATGCATTTATGCAATAGTTATAAAGTGATATACGCCAAAATATAATAAGCAAAAAGATTCTGTATCAAGTCACACGTGCCATCACTCCACGTGATTGGCTTCTTTGGGCACCTATGACTAGCAATCTCCCACTTGACCTAAAGCTAATCACCTATGTAATCCGATCCCCATCGGACCTCGTGACCTTCAAAGACAAAATGAGACAACGACTTTGTCGGTGGATCTGCAATGTTATCTTCGGATGTAACTCTTTCCACTGCTACATCTCCTCGGGTTACGATCTCTCTTATAAGCTGGAACCTCCTCGAGAACACTTCCGATGAGACCGGGTTCCCTTATTTGAGTAATCACCCCATAGTTGTCGCAATATAAGGAAGTCGACTTGTCGCTATCAGTATCGACTCCCAAATCTGTGATGAACTTCTTCACCTAGACTCCCTTTTTTGCTGCATCTGATGCAGCAATGTATCCGCCTCTATGGTCGAAGTCGGTGAGTGGTATCTTGCTTGGAACTCTTCCAAAGACTGCTGCTCCTCCATTCAAGGTGTACACATACCCTGAATTGACTTGCTATCATCGACATCGGTGAAAACTTGAGTCAGTGTAGCCTTCAACCTTAAGGCTATTACCTCCATATACTAGTAAAAAGATCCTTAGTCCTTCTCAAGTACTTAAGGATACACTTTCTTGCTTTCGGTGCTCCAAGCCTGGATCCCACTGATACTGCTTTCGTGACACTCATAGCATGCGCTATTTCAGGCCTAGTACATAGCATGGCATACATGATAGACCCTATTCTTTGAGGCATAAGGTATCATATCCATGTTCGCCCTTTCTTTCCTGAGTCTTTGGGGACATACTAAGTAGAAAGCGATATCCCATGTCTCATCGGTATGAGACCTCTCTTGGAATTTTCCATGCCAAACCTTTTGACAATAGTTTCTATGTACACTGACTGGGACAAGCCAAACATCCTCTTAGATCTATCTCTATAGATTCTAATCCCCAAGATATAAGATGCTTCCCCTAAGTCCTTCATGGAGAAGTGTCTAGATAACCAAGCCTTTCTTTGTGGATAGCATTCCTATGTCATTCCCAATGATGAGGATGTCATCTACATATAACACCAAAAAATGTGATAGCACTCCCTCTTACCTTTCTGTATACACAAGGCTCATCTTCGTTCTTAATCGAAGTCATAAGATCGATTGCCTCATCAAATCTTATGTTCCAACCAGGGAAGCTTGCTTTAGTCCACAAATGGATCTAAGCAACCTACACACCTTATCCGGGCAGTTCTTGGACACGAATCCCTCGGGTTGCATCATATCGCGCCTCCTCCTCGAGGTTCCCGTTGAGGAATGCGGTTTCACATCCATCTGCCGGATCTCATAATCATAGTGTCTTTGCAATAGCCAATAGAATTCTGATGGATTTTAGCATTGCTACGGGTGAGAAAGTTTCGTCGTAGTCAACACCTTGCCTTTGACGATACCCCTTAGCCACTAGCCTTGCTTTATAGGTCTCTACCTTTCTATCTACTCCGATCTTTTTCTTAAAGATCCACTTGCAACCGATGGGTACAATACCTTCTTCGTTATCGTTCTAACCCAAATCAACTTTTCGACGAGTCTTCTGATGAGCTTCCAATGAACTCCTGACCAACTCTCGACTAGTCTTCTGGCATGCTTCCGGCGATCTTCCGATGAGCTTTCGGTGAGTCTTCCAACATGCTTCTAGTGATCTCACGATGAATTCTCGGCGAGCTCCCGGTATATCGTTTGAGTCTTCGACTCCAGCCCATCATTTGCTTTATGCCTTACTATTATCGTAGTTAATCCTACACACTTATCTCAACACATGGATTAGATCAAATAATTTACCAATTGATTTCATCATCAAAATCCGAGATTCAACACTAAATCCATTTTGTGAAACCTAAAATTCTCTTTTCATGAAATCCATCTTTTGTGGTGATGATACATTAATGTTGAACCAAAATTTATGTTCTTGATGTTATTATAATCCTCTGGTTATTCTAGAGAAGATTTACTATAAATCTGTTATCATTACTATTGATAGTGGAATTTTGAGGTGGACTATGATCTTGTGGTTTTTCCCACATTGGGTTTTCCATGTTAAAAATTTGGTCTCACTGTGTGATTGATTTATTGCTCTACTATTTATGCTGTTCTAGTTAATATGTGCTTTTGATAACAAGTTAGTATTTTGATGAGGAACCCATTTTGATACACAAAAAGGAACCCATTTTGATTTATTACTCTTCTTCCTCCCTTGCTCTTCTTCCTCTCCTTCTCTTTCAGCTGCAGCTGCCACCGCCGCAACCGCAGCCCCTTCTTCTTTCCCTTCTCTTCTTCCTCTCCTTCCCTTCTTCCTCTTTTTCTTCCTTTCTATCTCTTCTTTCCCAACTGCAACTACTACAGCCACCGCCACAGCTGCAGCCACAGTCCCCTCTTCCTCTCTTCTTCCTCTTCCCTCTCTCTTCTTCTTCTTCTTCTTCTTCTTCTTCTTCTTCTTCTCTTCTCCTCTTTTTCCCTTCTCTCTTCTTCTCTTCTTCCCTTCTCCTTCCTGATGCACAGTGCCTTCTCTCCTCTATTTCCCCTATGGGAAACAGAGGTGCCGCGGCCACCTTCTCCCTCTTCTTCTCCTTCTTCTTCTTCTTCTTCTTCTTCTTCTTCTTCTTCTTCTTCTTCTTCTTCTTCCCCTTCTCCTCCCCAATGCCCCACACCTTCTCTCCTTTGTTTCCTGCTGCAGGAAACAAAGGTGCTGCAGCCCTAGCTGCAGCCACCTCCTTCTCTTTTCCCTCTTCCCTCTCCTCTCCTTCTTTTCTTCTCTTCTTCTTTTCTTCTTCCCTTCTCCTTCACCGACGCCCCACACCTCCTCACTATAGCCCTTGCCGCAACCAACTTCCTCTTTTCTTCTTCTTCTTTCCTTTCTTCTCCCTCTTCTCCGTCTCTTCTCCTCCTCTTCTTCCTCTCGTCTTCCTCTTCTCTTCTTATCCTCTTCTTCCCTTCTCCTCCTCGACACCCCACACCTCCTCCTCTGTTTCCTTGTCAGTGGACGAGATGTGCATGAGGAAAAGGCAATGGGATAAAAATCATAATTTTTGTTTTATGTTTTTTTTACAACTTAACAGTTTAATCCCTAGAATTTCTATATTTACAAATAGGTCCTCTAATTTACAAATAGGTCCTCTAATTTACAAATAGGTCTGTACGTAAATTTCAGAAATGAGAGATATTACATATGGTATTTATTAATAACCGAGAGGGTCACTCAATCACACGTTCACCCATGTTCAATGAGATATATTACACCTATTGGAAAACTAGAATGAGGATTTTTCTAATTTTTATTAATTTTAAGTTATGGAACATTGTGAAAAATGTTAGGATCAAGAGCACTAAGGAGGGGTGAATTAGTGCAATGGAAAACTTTCGTTGGTTTAAAACGATGTTTGTACGATGAAAGTGTTTTCGATGAAAACCATTTCGGAAAGTTCTTCAACTTAAGATCAAACAAAAATATAGTTGAAGTAAAGCAATGGAGGTAGTTTGCAGTTAAGATAGAGAGCATAATGTAAATGTAAACTGAGATTTAGAATGGTTCGGTTAATCTTGACCTACATCTATTTTTGGCTGCCTCCTTCGATGAGGTCACCGTCGTCCACTAGAGGCCTTCCTTCAATAGGTGAAGGCCAACCACCCTTTTATAGCTTTACTCCTTTTGACAGGCTTCAGAGATAACCCTTATAGATTTCCACTCCTCTCTTGAATGATCAAAACTTAGAAGAAAAGAGGGAGAAGAACTTCTAGCCTTTTACAACACTTTTAAGCTCTCAAATTCTTAGAATAAATGCAAGCTTTCAATGCCCTTTCATGCAGGAAAGGGTGGGGTTTATATAGGCCTCAACTGGTTTGAATTTGGAGCTTAAAAGTGTCATCTCCCAGATTTTCGGGGTCCTGGTAGTACCACCGCTAGAACTGGGTGGTACTACCGCCTGACACAGCTCGGAGACTGAGCTTAGGCCGTACCACCATCTGACTTAGCTCGGAGACCGAGCTCAAGTGGTACCACCGCCTGACTTCGCTCGGAGACTGAGCTTTTAGGCGGTGCCACCGCCGGCCCTGGCGGTGCCACCACCGGTCAGGAAATTTGGGTCCGAATGGGCTAATCCATTCGGCCCAATTTGGGTCTATCAAGGGCCCAATTGGCCATAGATTAAGTTAATGGGATCACCTCCCATTCCTAACTTAATCTTCATACTAACTACGACATTTAAGACATTAATACTGTAACTCGTGTTCTGATGCGTCAATCGCTTCTTCCGGCGAGCTTCCGGTGAACATCCGACGAACCCTCGGTGATGCTCCGGCGGACTTCTAGCAAACTCCTAGACTTGCGATGATCCTCTTGGCGAGTTCCAACGAGCTTCTTTGGCAAGCTCCTAGACTTCTCGAATTTATTCCCATAGAACCTTCGGCGACCATCTGGACTTCCGTCGAACTCTCGAACCCTCAACGTGATCTTGGTCTTGACTCCGGCGTAACACTTGCTGCATGTCTTACTGCCATCGTAGTTAATCCTACACACTTATTTCAACATATGGATTAGATAACCAAATGACAATTGACTTCATCATCAAAATCCGAGATTCAACAATCTCCCCCTTTTTGATGATGACAATCAATTGATGACGAAGTTAACATTAACTCCCCATATCTATATGCCATACTTGAGATAAGTCATTCTTGAATTTAAAACCTTTGAATTCAAGAGACATATTGATAAGTTAAGTTCATTTAACCTTATCAATACTCCTATCATGATTCCTATCATGATGTATCTCGCTGAAAATGATGTCAAGGCTTGACATCCATTTTCACGTCTTACATTTCAAATATGAAAGATAGCAATCGTAGCAATTCATCATATGGTAAGATATCAACATGTAAAATTATGATGTAAGCTCTTGATATCTTAACATAATGCAAACATTTCAAGTGTATAGCAATCATAGCATTTCATCACATGGCAAGATATCAACATTATAAAATTGCAATGTAAGCTCTTGATATCTTAACATAATGCAAACATTTCAAGTGTATAGCAATCATAGCATTTCATCACATGGCAAGATACCAACATTGTAAAATTGTAATGTAAGATCCAAATATCTTTTCCTTAATGCAAATATTTCACGTGTATAGCAATTCTATCATTAATTTACCATATATTTTAAGATATCAATATCGTAAAATTACGATGCAAGCTTTTGATATCTTAACATAATACAAATACGGCAATCATAGCAATTCTATCATCAATTTACTATATATTTCTTCCCCTTTCTTATCAACAAAAAGGAGAACAATTTAAGTAAATTTTAAGCATAAGTGTGGTAATGATTCATGTCATAAAAAGGTTCATATCATTTTTCAATAATAAGTGATAGGATACCAATTATACAAAGTTTTCAAGCAAACATGACATGAAGATAGCTTTCATTACTTCTTCCCTTTTATTTGTCATTAACGTTTTGCATGAAGGAGGAAAGCCATTGTGAACTTACTTGAATGAAGTTAAAATGATAAGAGATTAAATCATACTTCATTTTAAAAATCTTCCTTCATCAAGAAGGAATTCATAAGAAGGAATCATTTCATCAAATCCATTTCTCGAAAAAATATTTTTCACAAGGTAAATCTATGAGAGATGCATTTGTTAATTGATTCCATATGTCAAAAATCAATGATATGAAACAAACTTGATATGACATAGGCTTATGAAAGCTACATTAAGTCCGGAAGAGAAATACTAAATCATGTATTATTAGGATCAAGAAAGTTTGAAAGTAAAATTTAACACATTCATTCATTCAGACAAGGTTTTGCTATTGATTTTCAAACACAATCATAGAGGTAAAACATGCTCATCATCTTGGAAGTTTTGCATCCAAAACACATAATTTCTAACATGTTATTAAGGCATGTAATCGTGTAAAATTCTCATCATAGAAATTAAGTGATTGATCATTGAATCAAGAAAGTCCAAAAAATAAATTTAATAAGTTCATGCATTCGGACACATCAACATTCCTAATTCTCTTCTAATGAAATCAAATTATTCTTCACTTAAAGGCTTTGTAAAAATATCAGCTAGTTGATGTTTAGTATCAATAAACTCTATAATTACATCATGATTAGTGATATGATCTCATATAAAGTGATGTCTAATATCAATATATTTTGTTCTTGAGTGTTGAATAAGATTCTTTGTTAAACATATTGCACTTGTGTTATCATATTTAATGGGAATATTTTTAAGATGAACTTTATAATATTCTAAGGTGTTTTTCATCCACACAACTTATGCACAGCATGCACTAGCTGCAATATACTTAGCCTCGGTTGTTGATAATACAACCAAGTTTTGTTTCTTAGATGACCAGGAAACAAGAGCATGTCCTAAGAATTGACATGTTCTTGATGTACTTTTTCTATCTAGTCTACACCCAACAAAATCCACATCAGCATAAGTAATTAACTCAAAATTCTCGGTTTTTGGATACCATAATCTTAGATTTGTAGTGTCTTTAAGATATATAAGTATTCTTTTAATTGCTTTGAGATAAAATATCTTAGAGTTTGATTGAAACCTAGCACAAAGTCCTACACTGAACATGATATCTGGTCTAGTTGTAGTGAGGTAAAGTAAACTTCCTATCATATCCCTATAAGTTTTTTTATCAAAGCTTTCTCCACTTTCATTAATTTCTAACTTAGTGGAGGTGCTCATAGGAGTGTTGATAGCTTTTGAGCTATCCATATTAAATCGTTTTAGCAAATCTAAAGCATATTTAGTTTGACTAATAAAGATATCATTGCTTAGTTGTTTAATTTGTAAGCCTAAGAAGAAGGTTAATTCTCCCATCAAACTCATTTCAAATTCAAGGCTCGTAGTTTTAGCAAAAGATTCACAAAGAGATTCATTCGTAGAACCGAAGATAATATCATCAACATAAATCTAAACAATGAGAAAATTATTTTCAAAATTTTTGATAAACAATGTAGTATTGACCTTGCCTTTTGAGAAATTATTTTCAATAAGAAAAGAACTAAGTCTCTCATACAAAGCCCTTGGGACTTGTTTTAAACCGTAGAGAGCTTTAGTTAATTTAAACATATGATTAGGGAGGCTATTATTTTCAAATCTGGGAGGTTGTTCAACATAAACTTCTTCGAAAATAAAGCCATTAAGAAAAGTGCTTTTAACATCCATTTGAAACAACTTAAAATTATTATTACTAGCATAAGCAAGGAGCATCCTTACGACTTCTAATCGAGCCACAAGAGCGAAGGTTTCTTTGTAATCGATACCTTCTTCTTGGTTGAAACCTTTGGCCACTAATCTAGCCTTGTTTCTGACCACGATACCATATTTATCTTACTTGTTTCTAAAGATCCATTTAGTACCAATAACTAAATAGTCATTTGGCCTAAGAACAAGCTTCCACACCTCATTTCTCTCAAATTGTTTTAACTCATCTTGCATTGCGATAATCCATGAATCATCTTTCATGGCTTCATCAATACATTTAGATTCAATTTGGGAGAGAAAAGCGGCATTGGCACAAAACTTTTTAAGAGAAGAACGTGTTTGAACTCCCTTCGATGTGTTAGGATCAAGAGCACTAAGAGGGGGGGGTGGAATTAGTGCAGCGGAAAACTTTCAACGTTTTCAAAACGCAATCGTAAAAGTGCAGAATGCAGTAAGCTGTGAAAGAGGTTTGCAGTAAAGATAATAAGCTCAAAGTAAATGCAAACCAGAGAGCAGCGCGATTTAGAGTGGTTCGGTCAATCTTGACCTACATCCACTTCTGGCTTCCTCCACCGATGAGGTCGCCGACGTCCACTAGAGGCCTTCCTTCAATAGGTGAAGGCCCAACCACCCTTTTACAAATTCACTCCTTTTGACGGGCTTAGGAGACAACTCTTACAAACTTTTCTCTCCTCTCTTGAAAGATCTGAACTTGGAAGAAAAGAGGGAGAAGAACCTTTAACTTATACAACACTTTTGAGCTCTAAAATCACAGAGTAAGATCAGGATTTTGGTGGTTTTCGTTGCTCTTTCATTGCTGAAAGAGTGGGGTATTTATAGGCCCCAAACCAATTTGAATTTCGAGCTCAAAACTGTCAATTCCTAGAATTTCGGGGTCTGGCGGTTGCACCGCCTGACTGGGGCAGTTGCACCGCTTGACAGAGCTCGAAGACTGAGACTCTAGGCGGTGCCACCGCTTGTCAGGGGTGGTTACGCCGCCTGGCTGAGCTCGGAGACCAAGCTCAGGTGGTGCCACCGCCTAACTGGGGCGGTTGCACCACCCAGCTAGAGGTCAGAGACCGAGCTCAGGCAGTTGCACCGTTGTCAGAGGCGGTTGCACCACCCAGTCTCGCTCGGAGACTGAGCCCTGGCGGTGCCACCGCCTGTCTGGGGCGGTTGCACCACCCAGCTTCGCTGGGAGATCCTCTCCTCGGCGGTGCCACCGCCGACCCTTGCGATGCCACCGCCTACACTATTTCAGCAAACTGGTTGGGCTCCAAACTTGGCCCAAACCAGTCCGAACTTGGGCCCAATTGGCCCCTACTTGGGTTATAGGATTAACACCTAATCCCAACCCTAATTAATGTGCTAACTATGAATTTAAAGACATTTTCTAAGCTATTACAAAGTCCGCAAGTCAAGACTTCTTCTTGCGAGCTTCCGGCAAACTTCCGACGGTCTTCCGATGAACTCTCTGAAACCATTCTGCGGACTCCCGGTAAGCTCCTAGACTTCATGATTTGATCTTAGCGAGTTCCAACGAGCTTCTTCGGCAAGCTCCGATCTTTCTCGGCGAGCTCTGCGAACTTCCAATGAACCTTCTAGCGAGCTTCCGAAAAACCCTTTGGCAAGCTCCCAACTCATTCTCGGCTAGTTCTGGTAGCATTCCCGACGAACCTTCGGACTTCCGTCGAACTCTCGAACTCGCAACGAATCCTTCGCGCTTGACTCCGATACTTTATTTCGCTTTATGTCTTCATCGTTATCATAGTTAATCCTGTACAATTAAAACAAAACTTCGATCGAGACAATTAATCCTAAGCAATTAAATAAGTTGTCCAGCATGTCATTGGTCCCTCGACGCTTCGTCTGATTCTTCGGCGCATCGTCCTCTCCTGCGGCCTATTGCCCAATCGGCCAGTTGACTCCGCAACTCCGATATCCTTGGCGCAATACCCGCTCTTCTTGGCCCGATGCCCAAGTCCACGGCTCGAAGCCTTCTGTCGATACGTCGACCGATCCATCAGCCCGACGTCCAATCTTCTGACATGTTTCTCCGTCACAACATGATTTTTCCTGCTTTAATTGTCCCATACTGATCGAAGCATCCTGCATCACTCAAAATGCAGATTAAAACATAAACATAATTATCAATTGGTTTTATCATCAAAATACTAGATTCAACCATCTCCCCCTTTTTGATGATGACCACCAATTGATGACGGAGTTAAACTTAACTCCCGGAGTTTAAACAAACTCCCCCTATCAATATGCCATATTGATAGAACCTTGAATTCAAACTGAATTCAAGTCATTGCAATATTCATCATGAATACTTACAACACATCATCATGAACTTATGCATAAACTTATGCATAACATGTCATGTCATCAACATACTTCTCCCCCTTTGTCATCAACAAAAAGAGAAGTACCACAATCAAGTGTTTGGAATATTAGTTCAACTTATTGCATGAAAAACATAATATCAAGTTTTATCATCATGTAGTTTTGAAGCCAAAAAATTTAGCAAGTATTACATTATGCTTAGAACATTTAAGCTATCAAGTTTCAGATATGCAAGTTTTACAGCATACAAGATAGCACTTTTGGTAATGTTCAAGATAGCAAGTTCTACATCATGCAAGCTAGCAATATTATAACATTTTAGAACATGCAAGCTATCAGTTTTGAGATGTTCAAGAAAGTAACTCTTGCTTCTTGAGATATGCAAATTTGTCAAGTTTTGCTAGATGTGCAAGTTAGCATTTTTGCCCCTTGAGATAGGCAAGATAGCACATTTGCTTCTTTTGAGATAGCAACTTTTTGCTTCTCTTTAGACTACAAGCTAGCAATTTTTACGATATACAAGTTTCACAATATACAAGCTAGCAAAAACTTCGAAAGCAAATGCAAGATAACTTTCTTGTGTAGGCTCATGATTCTTGCTTCCTATTGCAATGTGCAAGTTGCAAGTTTTGCTTTTTGAGATAGGCAAGCTAGCACTTTTGCAATTTTTGTTTCTTAAGATACAGGCTTGTGATGTTCAAGATGACAAGCTCTTTCTTCTCTTTTGAGAAGTGTCATTTTCGCTTTCTTTGCAAAATGCAAGCTAGCAAAATGCCAAACTAGCAAGAAATAATGTTTTACATGAGGCAAGCAAACAATTTGGCAAATGTTATATTTGCATCTTATCTTTTGAGAAGTACAATTTTTTCTTTCATCTTGAATTGTGCAAGCCAGCTAGTTTGCCTCTTTTCATGATGTTCACGCTAGAAATTATTGCTCCCCCTTTATCATTGTCAAAAACAAGGGAAGACCCTTATATCAATTTTCATATTATGACAAAGGTAAGTATCAATCTTATTTGTGCATTATTATATATTCAAATTAAAACATACACAATTTCAAAAACCTTATTTTTCATGCACGATACTAAAAAATAAATTAATCATCATTAATGGGCATATCACACATGATACTCAAACATTAAAATTTTTAAGCATTTATCAACATATTGATCATGATACCAAACATTCATCATTTAAAGCATTCATGATACACATCATATGTAATACATCATATATATCATTATCATAAGTATTGCATACATCATTTTAGGTTTTTAGCTTCTTGTATTGCAGTTACTTTTGAATCCCACTTCTTAGAAAGAGAATGTAAAATCTTGTTTACGAGTTCAAAATCTGAAAAACATTTGCCAAGAGCTCTTAAACCATTGACGACATCCGTGAAACGGGTGTACATGTCAACAATGGTTTCGCAAGGCTTCATTCGAAAAAGTTCGTAAGAATGCATGAGAATGTTGATTTTGGACTCTTTCATCGGCTAGTGCCTTCATGAGTGACCTCAAGAGTTCTCCAAATATCAAAAGCCGAATCACACATTGAAACATGATTAAATTCATTTTTGTCAAGTGCACAAAACAAGGCATTCATAGCCTTTGCATTTAAAGAAAAATACTTCTCCAAATCTGACCATTCGTTCATCGGTTTAGAGGGAAATTAAAAACCGTTTTCAACAATATTCCATAAATCCAAATTCATAGAAATCAAGAAAACTCTCATTCGAGTTTTCCAATAAGTGAAGTCCAATCCGTTAAATAACGGTGGACGAACAACCGAAAAACCCTCTTTAAAGCCATGAAGAGCCATTTCTCTTGGGTGTAAATCCGAAATGAGAAATACCATGAAGAGCCCCTACTTGGGTTATAGGATTAACACATAATCCTAACCCTAATTAACATGCTAACTATGAATTTAAAGATATTTTCTAAGCTATTACAAAGTCCTCAAGTCGAGACTTTTTCTGGCGAGCTTCCGATAAACTTTCGGCGGTCTTCCGATGAACTCTCGGAAACCATTCTGCGGACTCCCGACAAGCTCCTAGACTTCACGATTTTATCTTAGCGAGTTCCAATGAGCTTCTTCGGCGAGCTCCGATCTTTCTCGGCGAGCTCCGCGAACTTCCAATGAACATTCTGGCGAGCTTCCGAAAAACCCTTCGGCAAGCTCCCAACTCATTATCGGCTAGTTCCGGTAGCGTTCCCGACGAACCTTCGGACTTCCGTCGAACTCTCAAACTCGCAACGAATCCTTCGCGCTTGACTCCGACACTTTATTTCGCTTTATGTCTTCATCGTTATCATAGTTAATCCTGCACAATTAAAACAAAACTTTGATCGAGACAATTAATCCTAATCAATTAAATAAGTTGTCCAGCATGTCATTGGTCCCTCGACGCTTCATCCGATTCTTCGGCGCATCATCCTCTCCTGCGACCTATTGCCCAATCGGCCAGTTGACTCCACAACTTCGATATCCTTGGCGCAATACCCGCTCTTCTTGGCCCGATGCCCAAGTCCACCGCCCGAAGCCTTCTATCGATACATCGACCGATCCATCGGCCCGACGTCCAATCTTCTGACATGTTTCTCCGGCACAACATGATTTTTCCTGCTTTAATTGTCTCATCCTGATCGAAGCATCCTGCGTCACTCAAAACGCAGATTAAAACATAAACATAATTATCAATTGGTTTCATCATCAAAATACGAGATTCAACAAGATGTGTCTCCTAAGATTAGCTCCTTAGGATGAGCATCTACATACTTCCAATCCTTGGGTAAGGATGTTTCGGAAGTGGATGCATCCAAGTTGCTAGTTGGAAAAGTGGTTTCATTTAAATTCAAAAAATCAAAATTAACATCATCATCAAAATCGTTTTTCTTGATTTCGGAAATCTCATTGAAAACAACATGAATGGATTCTTCTATAATTAAAGTTCTTTTATTGAAGATACAAAAAGCTTTAGAAACTAAAGAATAACCAAGAAAAATTCCTTCATCGGATTTAGCATCAAATTTTCTTAAGGCATCTTTTTCATTCAAGATAAAACACTTACACCCAAAAACTTTAAAATATAAAACATTGGGTTTTTTGTTGTTCCATAACTCATAGGGAGTTTTGGTGAGTAAGGGTCTTACTAGAACTCTATTCAAAATATAGCATGTAGTGTTTACGGCTTCAGCCCAAAAATATTTGGGTAGGCTATGTTCATTCAACATGGTTCTTGTCATTTCTTATAAATTTCTATTTTTTCTTTCTATTACTCCATTTTATTGAGGATTTCTTGGAGTAGAGAAGTTGTGATTGTATCCATTAAATTTATAAAATTCTTGGAAATCATGATTTTAAAATTCGCCACCGTAATAATTTCTAATTGATGAAATCATAGAACCCTTTTCATTTTGAACAAGTTTACAAAACTTGGTGAAATATCTAAAGTATTAATTTTTGTGTTTCAAGAAATAAGTCCATGTGTATCTATTGTAATCATTTACAATAACAAAGGCGTATTTGCTACCTCCTAGGCTTGATGTAGAGATTGGTCCGAATAAGTCTATATGGCTCGAAGACCGAGCTCAGGCGGTTGCACCGCCTGACTGGAGAGGTTGCATCGCCTGGCAGAGCTCGGAGACTGAGCCCAGGCGGTTGCACCTCTTGGTTGGGGCGGTTGCACCGCCCAGTCTCGCTGGGAGACATAGCCCAGGCGGTGCCACCTCCTGGCCTAGGCGGTTGCACCTCCTGGTGCAATCAGGGTCCGAATGGTTAGCTCCATTCGGCCCAATTTCAATCTTTTCAGGGGCCCAATTGCCCCAAGATTAAGTTGATGGGATCACCTCCCATTTTCCAACTTAATCAACATGCTAACTACGATTAAATCTAAGACAATTTCTGCAGCTTTGCTCCGTCGTCAATCGCTTCTTCCGGCGAGTTTCCGGCGAACTTCCGTCGATCATCCGATGAACCCTCGGTGATTCTTCTGCGGACTTCCGGCAAACTCCTGGACTTTGCGACGATCCACTTGGCGAGTTCCGACAAGCTTCGCTTGGCAAGCTTCTGGACTTCTCGGATCTGTTCTCGCAGAACCTCGACGACCGTCCGATCTTCCGTCGAACTCTCGAACTCCCAACGTGATCATGATCTTGACTCCGGCACAACTCCTGCTGCTTGTCTAACTTTCATCGTAGTTAATCCTGCACAACAAAATAAAACTTCGATCGAGACAATTAATCCTAAGCAATTAACCAAGTTGTCCGGCATGTCATTGGTCCCTCGACGCTTCGTCCGATTCTTCGGCGCATCGTCCTCTCCTGCAGCCTATTACCCAATCGGCCAGTTGACTCTGCAACTCCAATATCCTTGGCACAATACCCGCTCTTCTTGGCCCGATGCGGAGTCCATGGCGAAGCCTTACGTCGATCATCGTCGACCGATCCACCGACCCGACGTCAATCTTCTAACATGTTCGCCCGGACAATATGATTTTTTTCCTGCTTTAATTGTCTCATCCGATCGAAGCATCCTGCGTCACTCAAAACGCAGATTAAATCATAAACATATATCAAGTAGTTTCATCATCAAAATATGAGATTCAACAATCTCCCCTTTTTTGATGATGACAACTACTCTTGATGACGGAGTTAAACTTAACTCCGGAGTTTAAACAAACTCCCCTATCAATATGCCATATTGATAGAAACTCTTAGATTCAAAAATCTAAGCAACATGTCATCATAAACGGAGTTAACCTTAACTCCCCGGAGTTTAAACAAACTCCCCTATCAATATGTCATATTGATAGAACCTTGAATTCAAACTGAATTCAAGTCATTACAATATTCATCATGAATACTTGCAACACGTCAACATGAACATATGCATAAACTTATGCATCACATGTCATGTCATCAACATACTTCTCCCCTTTGTCATCAAAAAAAGGAGAAGTACCACAATCAAGTGTTTGTGATATAAGTTTAACTTATTACATGAAAATCATAATATCAAGTTTTATCATCATGCAGTTTTGAAGCCAGAAAATTTAGCAAATGTTACCTCATGCTTAGAACATTCAAGCTATCAAGTTTTAGATATGCAAGTTTTACGGCATACAAGATAGCACATGCAAGCTAGCAATGTTACAATATTTTAGAGCTTGCAAGCTAGCAGTTTAGAGATATTCAAGAAGGCAACTCTTGCTTCTTGAAACATGCAAGTTGCAAGCTAGCAAATTTTTGCTTCCTTTGTAGTGTTAGCTTTTGATATCGTAACACAACTATTTCAAGTGTTTATTAATTGTAGCATTTCATCACATGGTAAGATATCAGCTCGTGCAATGCAAATTTTTGTTTGATATCTTGATACAGGGCATATAGCAATGATAGCAATCATATATTACTTGGTGATGCAAGTATAGCCTAATCATAGCAATGATAGCAATCATATATTTCTTGGTGATGCAAGTATGGCCTAATTATAGCATCAGTGATAGCAACCATATCAACATCAGTGATAGCAAACATATCAACATCAGTAATAGCAACCATATCATCATTAGTGATAGCAAGCATATCAACATCAGTAATAGCAACCATATCATCATTAGTGATAGCAAACATATCAGCATTAGTGATAGCAACCATTAGTGATAGCAAACATATCAATTCATATATTTCTCCCCCTTTGTCATCAACAACAAGGAGAACGATATAAACAAATTTTAAATATAAGTGCGATGCCATAAGTTGGTTCATGTCATTTTCCAACAGTGAGTGATAGGATACCAGTAATGCAAACATCTCGAGGAAAACATGACATGGAGATAGCTTTTATTGCTTCTTCCTTTTTATTTGTTATCTTTTTACATGAAGGAGGAAAGCCATATGTGAAGTTCAAATCGATAAGATATTAAAGCACACTTCATTTTTGCAAGGATTAAGATATGTAAGTGAGTCAAATCCTTGTATGTAAAAATATCTTCCTTTGGTAAGAGGGAATCATCAAATATGTTTTTCGAAAAATATTTTTCACATGATAAGTGCATTTGCTAGATGATTCCATATGTCAAAAATCAATAATGTGAATTAAACTTGATATGACATATGCTTGTTAAATTCGGAAGAGGATGAACTTGATATGTTAGATTCAAGAGAATCCGAAAATGAAATTTGACTCTTTCTTCCATTCGGACAAGGTTTTGCTATAGATATTCAATTACAATCATGAAGGTAAAGCATACTTGTTACCATGGAAGTTTTGTATTCAAGCACATAATTTTCAACATGTAATTGTGTAAAATCATTATGCCAATCAAGTGATTCAATCATTCAATCAAGAAGGTTCGAAAAATAATTTTAACACGTTCAATCATTAGGACGTATTTTTGCCATAGTTTTTCAAATACAATCATAAAGATAAGACATGCTCATCATCATGGTAGTATGATAGCAAGTTTACCATATACAAGCTAGCAAAAAATTTCTAAATTTTAAGGCCCACAAGCTAGCAATTTTGAGATGTTCAAGAAAGCAACTCTTGCTTCTTGAAATATAAGTTTTGCTAGATGTGCAAGTTAACTTTTTGCTTCTTGAGATAGGCAAGATAGCATTCCTTGGTGATGTTCAATATAGCTAAGTTCTTCTCTTTTGAGAAGTGCAATTTTTGCTTTCTTCTTGAATTGTGCAAGCTAGCTATCTCCCCTTTTGTCATTGTAAAAAAGAAGGGAAAAACCCTTTACATCAATTTTTAAATCATGACAAAGGTTAGTGTCAATCTTATTTGTGCATCATTATATTTTCAAATTAAAACATGCACATTTTCAAAACAAATAAACTCATTATTATATGCATGATTCCAAATCATCATTCATATTATTTCAATCATTGTTTCAATCACCACTTATAGCTTATCATGCACAATATATAAAATCATCTAACATGATACAATCATTTATTTTCAAAATATTTATCACTATTTTAATGTATGATAATGAAGTATTCATGATACCGAACATTGAATCAGTATTTATCACTTCATTTTAATCATGATTCCAAACATTTATCATTTAAAGCATTCATGATACATATAAAAATAAAAAAAAAACATGTGCATCCTACCATGCATGATCGAAACTTCTCATTTGCATACATCAAAATAAATTCATGAATATCTCATACATTCATATCATCACTTGAGAAGTATTGAAAAGGAATAATTGGGTGATGAGATAAATATTTCATGAGTACAAAGAATTGCATAAAAATCATATCATGAATACAAGGAATACAAGTCACAATCATTCAAGAGAAAATTCATTATTCATTTTCAATTCATTCAATTTGATAAATCAAGATCATGATTTTGATAAAACTTATTTTAATTTTAAATTATCAAAATCATTTTTATAGCTCACAAAATTTATAAATAGATTCATGATTTCATTATAAGATTATTAAACATGCAATTTTCAAGAAAATTAAAAAAATACTTTATGAAAAGCATCATGTAATTTCAAAGTAAATTAAAGGCATTTTGATTACCTCAGCGTCGAAAGGCGTAAAGGCGTAGTTTGCCACCTCGCCTTTGTTGATTTTCTCCTCGTCTTCGGAGGAGCTCGATTCATCCCAATTTTTGTTCTTCTTCTTGCGTTCAAAGCAAGTAGTTCCATTCTTTTTGCTTTTTAATTTTCGTTTCATTTGTAGTTTAAGTTCACCATCACTTGAGCTTATGCTCGAGTGGTCTTCAAATGTTCTATGTCCCAAATCCTTCCTGTTCTTTGGAAGGTTGTTTTGTTCATCATTGTCCTCATCACTTGAGTCATCGCTCAAGTGGCATTCATTTGTCCGAGTTCCAAATCCTTCCTGTTCTTTGGAAGGTGATTGTGTTCAACATGTTCATCATGTGCATTGTGCACCATTTCATATGTCATCAATGAACCAATTAGTTCTTCAAGTGGAAATTGGTTCAAGTTTTTCGATTCTTGAATAGCAGTTACTTTTGAATCCCAAGTTTTAGAAAGTGGCGCAAAACTTTGTTAACGAGTTCAAAATCCGAAAAGCTTTTACCAAGTGATTTTAAACCATTGACGACATCCGTAAAAGCGGGTGTACATGTCAACAACGGTTTAAGCTTGGTTTCATATGAAAAAGCTCGAAATCATGCAATAAAATATTAACTTTCGAGTCTTTGACTCTACTAGTTCCCTCGATGCGTGATTTCAAGAGTGCGCGAGATATTGAAAAGCCGTTTTAGCACAAAGAAACCGATTGAACTCATTTTTTTGTCCAAAGCGCAAAATAAGGCATTCATAGCCTTTGCGTTTAAAGAAAAATACTTCTTCTCTAAATCCGACCATTCGTTCATCAGTTTAGAGGGAAGTTGAAAACTGTTTTCAACGATATTCCATAAATCCAGATTTAGAGAAATCAAGAAAACTCTCATTCGAGTTTTCCAATAAGTGTAGTCCAATCCGTTAAAGAACGGTGGACGAAAGACCGAAAAGCCCTCTTGAAGAGCCATTTCTCTCGGGTGTAAATCCGAAATGAGAAATACCCCACTCTGATACCAATTGTTAGGATCAAGAGCACTAAGAGGGGGGGGGGGGGGTGAATTAGTGCAGCGGAAATCTTACAGCGATTAAAAGCGAAGGCTGCGTTCGTCCGATAAAAACGATTTCGATGTAAAAGCTGATTCACAGTTTGTATCTAAGTGTAGTTTACGCAGTTTGCGTCTAAATGCAGTTTGCGTCTAAATGCAGATTGCGTCTAAGCGCAGTTTGCATTTAAGAGCAGTTTGCGTCTAAGCGCAGATTGCGTCTAAGTGCAGTTTGCGTCTAAACACAGTTTGCGTCTAAACATAGTTTGCGTCTAAGCGCAGTTTGCGTCTAAACACAGTTTGTGTCTAAACACAGTTTGCGTCTGAGCGCAGTTTGCATCTAAACGTAGTTTTACGTCTAAGTGCAGTTTTACGTCTAAATGCAGTTTTACGTCTAAACGCAGTTTTACATCTAAACGCAGTTTTACGTCTAAACGTAGTTTTGCGTCTAAACGCAGTTTTACGTCTAAACGTAGTTTTACGTTTAAACGCAGTTTTACGTCTAAACTCAGTTTACGTCTAAACGTAGTTTTTACGTCAAAGCGTAATTTTACGTCTAAACGCAGTTTTGCGTCTAAACGCAGTTTTGCGTTTTGAAAAGCGTTTTATGAATACGCAGAAAACAATTTGCAGTTATAAATGGAATCAAAAGTAAGCGTAAACTGCAGTGTAAAGATCGTATGAAAATACCAATTTACGTCTGAATGCAGATTCGGAAAGATCAGAACTTAGAGACTCGTTCGTAAAAGCGCAGAGGGCAGTAGCTATGTAGGAGGTTTGCAGTAATGATAAAGTGCTCAAAGTAAAAGCAAACTAGAGATTTAGAGTGGTTCGGTCAGTCTTGACCTACTCCACTTTTGGCTTCCTCCTGAGGGTGCCGGCGTCAACTAGCTGCCTTCCTTCAATGGGCTGAAGGCCAACTGCCCTTTACAGTTTCACTCCTTTTGATGGGCTCAGGAGACAACCCTTACAGAACCTTTCTCTCCTCACTTTTACAATTCAAAAACTTAAAGAACAGAAGGAGGAGACTTAAGGCTTTACAACAATTTTGAGCTCAAGAATCACTGAGAGAGAAGATCAAGATTTGGTGTAGGTCTCTTGCTCTTTTTCATCTTTGAATGGGTGGGGTATTTATAGGCCCCAACCCAGTTCAAATTTGGACCTCAAAATGATCAAATCCCAGAATTCCGGGATCAGGCGGTTTGCACCTCGATAGAGGTTGCACCGCTTTGGCGAGCTTCGGCTGAGCCTGCGGGCGGTGCCACCCTGTCGAGGCGGTTGCACCTCTCTGCCGAGCTCAAGACCGAGCTTCGGGCGGTTGCCTGATTTGGAGAGGTTGCACCGCTTTGGCGAGCTTCGGAGTGAGCCCGGCGGTTGCACCTCTTTGGCTTTGGCGGTTGCACCGCCGATCTCATTGGGAGACATAGCCCGGTGGCGGTGCCACCTCTGGCCTGGGCGGTTGCACCTCTTGGTGCAATCGGGGTCGAATGGTTAGCTCCATTGGCCCAATTTCAATCTTTCGAGGGCCCAATTGCCCCAAGATTAAGTTGATGGGATCACCTCCCATTTTCCAACTTAATCAGCGTGCTAACTACGATTAAATCTAAGACAATTTCTGCAGCTTTGCTCGATCGTCAATCGCTTCTTCGGCGAGTTTTCGGTGAACTTCCGTCGATCATCCGATGAACCCTCGGTGATTCTTCTGCGGACTTCCGGCAAACTCCTGGACTTTGCGACGATCCACTTGGCGAGTTCCGACGAGCTTCGCTTGGCAAGCTTCTGGACTTCTCGGATCTATTCTCGCAGAACCTCTAACGACCGTCCGATCTTCCGTCGAACTCTCGAACTCCCAACGTGATAATGATCTTGACTCCGGCACAACTCCTGCTGCTTGTCTAACTTTCATCGTAGTTAATCCTGCACAACAAAACAAAACTTCGATCGAGACAATTAATCCTAAGCAATTAACCAAGTTGTCCGGCATGTCATTGGTCCCTCGGCGGCTTCGTCGATTCTTGGCGCATCGTCGTCCTCTCCTGCAGACCTATTGCCCAATCGGCCCGATTGACTCTGCAACTCCGATATCCTTGGCACAATACCCGCTCTTCTTGGCCCGATGCACGAGTCCATGGCCCGAAGCCTTTCGTCGATCGTCGGCCGATCCCCCGACCCGCGTCAATCTTCTGACATGTTCCTTTGGCACAATATGATTTTCCTGCTTTAATTGTCTCATCCTGATCGAAGCATCCTGCGTCACTGAAAACGCAGATTAAATCATAAACATATATCAAGTAGTTTCATCATCAAAATACGAGATTCAACATCCTGCATGTAAATTCCTTTTTGAAATATGAATGATAGTGTTTTTACTTGCAAAGATTTGTTTCACATACATATCTTGATCCTTGTAAAAATGAAATATGATTTAATCTCTCATCGATTTTATCTTCATTCAAAGTAAACTCACAAATAGCTGGTATCACAAATAGCCTTCCTTCTTCATGCAAAAAGATAATAACAAATGAAAAGAAAGAAGTATTAAAAGCTATCTCCATATCATGTTTTCCTTGAGATGTTTGCATAATTGGTATCATATCATTAGTATCCTATCACTCACTGTTGGAAAATGACATGAACGGCATGAATAAAACCATACTTATGCTTAAAAATTGTTTATATCATTTTCCTTTTTTTTTATGACAAAGGGGGAGAGATATATGAATTGATGCTATGATTATGCCATGCTTGCATCATCGAAAATATATGAATCGATGATGACTATGATTGTCATATTTATATTATGCCATGTTTGCATCATATTAAGATATCAAGAACTTGCATCGTAATTTTATATGTTGATATCTTATGTTTAACTGCTACAATCATTCATATCTAAAATATAAAACTTGAGAATGGATGTCAAGTCTTGACATCATTTTCAGTAAGATACATCATGATAGGAATCATGATGAGAGTAATTGATAAGGTTAAGAGTTCTTAACTTATCAATAAGTCTATTGATTTCAAAGGCCTTGAATTCAAGAATGACTTATCTTAAATATGGCATATAGATAGGGGGAGTTAAGGTTAACTCTGTTATCAATTGATTGTCATCATCAAAAACGGGGAGATTGTTATATCTCAGATTTTGATGATGAAGTCAATTGTCATTTGTTATCTAATCCATATGTTGAGATAAGTGTGCAGGATTAACTATGATGAAAGTAAGACATGCAGTAGGAGTTGAGCCGGAGTCAAAGACTATGATCACGTTGGGAGTTCGAGAGCTCGACGGAAGTCAGGACGGTCGTCGAAAGTTCTGCGGGAACAAATCCAATATGTCCTGGAGCTTGCCAAAACAAGCTCATCGGAACTCGTTAAGTGGATCGTCGCAAGTCCAGGAGTTTGCCGGAATTCCGTCGGAGCATCACCGGAGGTTCGTCGGATGTTCGCCGGAAGTTCGCCGGAAGCTCGCCGGAAGAAGCGATTGACGCACCAGAGCAAACTGTAGTAAATGTCTTAAGAATTATCGTAGTTAGCATGTAGATTAAGTTAGGAATGGGAGATGATCCAATTAACTTAATCTGGGGGCAATTGGGCCCTTGACAGACCCAAATTGGGCCGAATGGATCAACCCATTCGGACCAGAATTCCTACTAGGCGATGGCACCGCCCCTGTCAAGTGGTGGCACTGCCCCAGTCTTTGAGCGAGACTGGGCAGTGCAACTACCCCTGTCAAGCGGTGGCACCGCCTAGAAGCTCAGTCTCCGAGCTGCTAGGCGGTTGTACCGCCCCAATCAAGAGGTGGTACCGCCAGGACCCCGAAAATCCGAGAAAAGACATTTTTGAGCTACAAATTCAAACTAGTTTGGGGCCTATATATACCCCACCCTTTCCTGCATAAAAGGGCATCGAAAATCCAATCTTACTCTATGATTTTTAGAACTCAAAAGTATTGTAAAGGCTAGAAGTTCTCCTCCCTCTTTTTCCAAGTTTTGATCTTTCAAGAGATGATAGAAAAGTTTGTAAGGGTTGTCTCCTAAGCCCGTCAAAAGAGTGAAACTGTAAAAGGGTGGTTAGGCTTCGCCTATTGAAGGAAGGCCTCTAGTGGACGTCAGTGACCTCATTGGTGGAGGAAGCCAAAAATGGATATAGGTCAAGATTGACCGAACCACTCTAAATCTCGGTTTGCATTAACTTTGAGTATTTTATCTTTACTACAAACCTCCTCAATAGCTTACTATCTTCTGCTCTTTTACGAAATCACTTTCAAGTTAAGTTTCCGAAAATGATTTTACGTCGGAAATCGGTTTTATCGTACGAACATCATATTTCAGTTTGCACTTACATTCCGATATCTATCTTAACTACAAACTTCCTGTCTTACTTTACTTCAAATACATTTCTGTAAGCTTTCAAAGTTATTATCTGCACGAAATGACTTTTACGTTGGAATCGGATTTCAACATACGAACACAGTTTTAAGCGTCGAAAGTTTTCCGCTGCACTAATTCACCCCTCCCCCCCTCTTAGTGCTCTTGATCCTGACATATATATGTATATGTATATATATTTATGTATGTATATGTATATATATTTATGTATGTATATATATATGAATATATATATATATATATATATATATATATATATATATATATATATATATATATATATATATATATATATATATATATATATATATATATATATATATATATATATATATATATATATATATATATATATATATATATATATGTATATATATATATATATATATATATATATATATATATACATATGTATATATATATATATATATATATGTATATAAACATATATATGTATATATACAAGTATATATATATATATATATATATATATATATATATATATATATATATATATATATATATATATATATATATATATATATATATATATATGTATGTATATATATATATGTATACATGTATGTATATATGTATATTTGTATGTATGTATATATATGTATATGTATATGTATATATATATGTATATATGTATATATATGTATATATATATATATATATATGTATATATACATATATACATATTGTTGGGAAATCATGGGGGCGACATCATATGCGCAGCGGAAGAACAAGAAAACAAAAATCCCCGATTCCCAAAAAGATGTTGTAGATGTCTTAAGAAGATTGGTGCAAAAAATCCATAAAAAACACAAAACTGCATTATAGAGATTGTGTTACCTAGGGAGATCGTATATCCCTGTTTCCTTGCAGATCCTTAGGAGTGGGTGAAGGAGGTCAAGCGTCCTCCTCTCTGGCGGTGATCCACTGGTGAGGGTTTGGCGACCCTCCTAAAAAAATCCAGGCCTCTGAGGGTGGAGGAGGAGAGGAGAATAGGAAGGGCAAGCAAAGACTCAGCCTATGAGGCTGTGAATCCCTCCTATATATAGAGATCTGTGTCAAACCCTAATGGGTCCTTCCCTAGTGGGTATTGGGATGCATCCAATAAGACAAGAGCTCAAGTGGGATATCTCATATCCGAACCTCTACTCATCATTAATGCCTACCATATGTGTGTGACCCTCTAGGCCCAATATCGGCTGGTGTGAGTCATACCTGTCGAACTCCTTCTAACTTTCGGTGAATTATTATCTCTGTAATAATTCACTTTCGACTCATCGATCATTCTGGACGTACTAGGCCCACTCGCCATAGTCCCCAGGACGATACAAGGGAATCAATCCATTGGACCTATCGTCTCGGTTACCATGTACCTATAGTCCCTCATCCATCTAATATCCCGAGAGACCATTATATCGAGCATGGTGTTGTCGGACCCATACGGTTTCTACTCGAGTCTCGCTTCTAATGGAGTTCTCAGGAGAACTCTTTATCTCTCAACCCGAATGACCACGGCCGGGGATTTGTGAGCAAGAACACATGGGATATTCCTCTCATGGCCTTAGAGAGTGGATGATCCTCTATCGACACTCAATAGCCCTCGTGGGTCGACTACCATTCCCAATGACATTTGTACTAGATGCGGGACAGCCAAACCTATAAGTCACGGTATCAAAGAGTGGAGCACTCATACGGGACATCCTTTGTGTCTCAAGTCTAAGGACCAGATACACCACTAGGACTTCACGGAATGTTGTCGACAATAAGGCATCATCAACCATCCGGCATTCCGTGGCGGATCAATCGGTGAACTCATTCTCCAATGAGCACATCTTGTATCCCTAGTGTCCCTACACGAGCGACTATGAGACCATTTGCATCCATCATATGAACGGTATACTGACACACCGGTCTATCCGGTTATCACAATGTCCCTCTCGGTAACCTATGGCCAGGGATTATTTGGGATATGTGTTTAAAGGTGAATCGATCTCATTATCGTGATCTCATCACGATTGATTCCATTGCACAAATCCAAGGACATCACAATATATATATACATTTATGCAATAGTTATAAAGTGATATCGCCAAAATATAATAAGCAAAAAAGATTATGTATCAAGTCACACGTGCCATCACTCACGTGATTAGCTTGTTGGGCACCTATGACTAGCAATCTCCCACTTGACCTAAAGCCAATCACCTATATGTCCGATCCCCATCGGACTCGTGACGCCTTCAAAGACAATCGAGACAGCGGCTTTGTCGATTGGATCTGCAATGTTATCTTCGGATGGAACTCTTTCCTTTGCTACATCTCCTCGGGTTACGATCTCTCTTATAATTTGAAACCTCCTCGAACGCCGATGAGACCCGGGTTCCCTTATTTGAGTAATCACCCCATAGTTGTCGCAATATAAGGAAGTCGACTTGTCGCTATCTGTATCGACTCCCAAATCTGTGATGAACTTCTTCACTTTCGGACTCTCTCCTTTGCTGCATCGATGCAGCAATGTACTCCGCCTCGTGGTCGAAGTCAACGGTGGTATCTTGCTTGGAACTCTTCCAAAGACACTGCTCCTCCATTCAAGGTGTACACATACCACGAATTCGACTTGCTATCATCGACATCGATGAAAACTTGAGTCGGTGTAGCCTTCAACCTTAAGGCTATTACCTCCATATACTAGTAAATGATCCTTAGTCCTTCTCAAGTACTTAAGGATACACTTTCTTGCTTTCAAATGCTCCAAGCACGGATCCGCACGATACTTGCTCGTGACACTCGAGGAGCATGTGCTATATCGGGGCCGGTACATAGCATGGCATATATGATAGACCATATTCTTTGAGGCATAAGGTATCATATCCATGTTAAGCCCTTTCTTCTGGAGTCTTTGGGGACATACTGGTGAAAGCGATATCCCATGTCTCATCGGTATGAGACCTCTCTTGGAATTTTTCATGCCAAACCTTTTGACAATAGTTTCTATGTACCGGACTGGGACAAGCCAAGCATCCTCTTGGATCTATCTCTATAGATTCTAATCCCCAAGATATAAGATGCTTCCCCTAAGTCCTTCATGGATAAGTGTCTAGATAACCAAGCCTTTCTTTGTGGATAGCATTCCTATGTCATTCCCAATGATGAGGATGTCATCCACATATAACAAAAAAATGTGATAGCTCCCCACTTACCTTTCTGTATACACAAGGCTCATCTTCGTTCTTAATGAAGTCATAAGATCTGATTGCCTCATCAAATCTTATGTTCCAACAACTTGGGAAGCTTGCTTTAGTCCATAAATGGATCTAAGCAACCTACACACCTTATCTGGGAAGGTTCTTGGACACGAATCCCTCAGGTTGCATCATATACACCTCCTCCTCGAGGTTCCCGTTGAGGAATGCGGTTTTCACATCCATGCCGGATCTCATAATCATAGTGTGCTGCAATAGCCAATAGAATTTGATGGATTTTAGCATTGCTACGGGTGAGAAAGTTTCGTCATAGTCAACACCTTGCCTTTGGACGATACCCCTTAGCCACTAGCCTTGCTTTATAGGTCTCTACCTTTCCATCTACTCCGATCTTTTTCTTAAAGATCCACTTGCAACCGATGGGTACAATACCTTGCGCATCAACTATGTTCCAAACCTTATTGGAGTACATAGAATCCATCTCGAATTCATGGCTTCTTTCCACTTCCGGGAGTCTATATTCATAATAGCCTCCTCGTAGGTCCGAGGATCAATATCCTCTACATCCTCTGCTCTAATATGTCCCCATATCTCTCGGGGAGGATGGGATACTCTATCGGACTGCGTGTAAAGTTGATACTTGTGTATTAGGTACTTTGAATGGATTCGGTGTCAGAGTGGTGCTTGAGCTTGGTTCTCCAACCTCGCTCAATTCTATCATTCTCCCCATTGTCTCCGTCAAGAATGTGTTCCTTCTCAAGGAACACTGCTCTCTTTAGCTACAAAGACCTTTTGGTCCTCGAGATGATAGAAATAATACCCACAAGTTTCCTTGGGGTATCCCACAAATTTGCATCGCTTCTGTCCTTGATTCTAACTTATCGAGGTTGTGTCTTCTAACACATAGGGCAGCCCCGGATCTTAACAACCTTAAGATCGGACTTCTTCCCTTTCCATATCTCGTATGGTGTAGACACTACCGACTTAGTTGGAACTCTGTTGGAAGGTAAGGCTGCGGTTTCTAGGGCATATCCCCGAATGAGATGAGTAGGTGTGAAACTCATCATGGACCGTACCATATCTAATAATGTACGATTTCTCCTTCGGAGACACCATTGGTGAGGTGTATAAGGAGGTGTCCATTGGGATAATATCCCATGGTCCTTGAGGAACTGAGTAAACTATGTACTTAAGTATTCACCTCCTCGATCTGATCGAAGAGTTTTGATACTCTTTCCAGTCTAGTTCTCCACCTCATTCTTATACTCTCTGAATTTCTCAAAGGCCTCAGACTTGTACTTCATTAAGTACACATATCCATACCTTGAGAAATCATCAGTAAATGTAATGAAGTAGGAGTAACCTCCAATGGCATGAGTTGACATGGGTCCACATACATCACTATGTATGAGTTCCAACAACTCATTGGCTCTCTCTCTAGTTCTACTAAATGGAGATTTGGTCAGTTTTCCACGAATGCAAGGCTCACAAGTCGTATATGACACATAGTCGAATGGATCTAGATATCCATCATTTAGCAACTTTTGAATCCTTCTTTCATGGATGTGACCTAGCCTACAATGCCACAGGTATGCATTGTTCAACTCATCTCGTTTCCTTTTGGACACATTTACATTCATGATATGTGGAGTGGTGTCTAACATAAATAAACCATTATGCAATGTTCCTTTCGTGATGATCTTATCATCTAATAATATCGAACAACCATTGTTCTCAAAAACAAATTTATATCCACTAAGCATTAAACATGAAATGGAGATAATATTTTTGATAATAGAAGGAACAAAATAACATGCATCTAATGCAATAAAAGCTCCACTAGGCGGATGTAGGCGACCCCGCCAACAGACTATCTGACAACTTTTACTCCATTACCCATCTTGAGGTCCATCTCGCCTCTCAGTAGTCTCCTAGGCCTTGCGAAGAACACGCAGCAATTGCATATATGATAAGCACTACTGGGTATCCAATACCCATGTGTTATCATAAGAGTCGACAAATGGAGACCGATCATGAATGTACTGAAACTTCATCAAGCTTTTGTTTAGCCCTTTCTGCAAGGTACTCTTTGCGGTTTCTCTTCAATGCCCATCTTTTACCATAGTGGAAGCACGGCCTTTGTCCTTTCTTTGGGCCTTTCTTAGCAACCTTTGCTTTACCTTGTTTGCCCTTGCCCTTTCCCTTCTTAAGGGACCTTCGCTTTCCTTTTCTTTTCTTTCGGTCTCACCGGTGTAGAGAAATGGCTTCTCTTTCTTAATAGTACTCTCTGCCTCCCTCAACATATTGAGGAGCTCTGCGGGAGAGTCACCTCAAGCTTGTTCATATTAAAATTCATTATGAACTGTGAAAAGGAATCTGGTAGGGATTTGAAGCACAATGTCCATACACAAGTTATCCTCTAGGACTATTCCTAGACCTGTGAGTTTCTCTATCCACTCAATCATCTTTAGGACATGGTTCTAAACCGGTGTCCCCTCGGTCATCCTAGCGGGAAAAGGCTCTTGGATATCTCATATCGTTGAGTCCTTCCCTGTTCCTCAAATAATTTTTTGGACATGTAGGAGAATGGATCGGCATCCATCTTTTTCATGTTCTCTCTGTAACTCGGAGTCATAGAGCCCAACATATATAGCGAGCAAGAGTGGAGTCATCAATGTACTTCCGCGTGGCGGCGATCTCATCCTCGCTTGCCCTTCTTCGGGCGTAGGCATCACTGTATCAGGGCGCACCACGATTTTCTCATTTGTGAGAACAATTCTCAAGTTTCGGAGCCAATCAGGTATAATTTGGACCGATTAGGCGGTTGACATCAAGTATGCCCGTAAAGGGATTTGAAAGTGACATTTTAGAAAATAAAGATGTAGCGAGAAATGAATAACAAGCAAATTTTGCAAGAAATAAACTATCAAGATATGGACTTCTATCTTAATATGCTCCCACTATTTTACTAACGAGTCACGCGACACCCTCGGCCGTGAAGCGGAAGTCTCCAACAGACTTCTAGTGGGGATCGGGATCAATCGGCGTCTTTAGTGTAACCTCGGGGACTCGACCAATCACACTAAGCCTAAAAGGTAGGCAACTCTTGCCGATCACAACTCCTTGTGATTCCCGTCTGTTGACCTCCGAATCACCATGGCCTCGGGACTCGACCAACCATGATGCTCGGTTAAGTCAACACCTTCGTTACAAGATGAGTGCGATTTGATGATATACCCTCGAGGGACTCGACCAAGCATACCATGTCCTCGGGTCACCGGTGACATCTCTATGTAAGTAAGCAAGATAGCGAATCGCGATATAGGTGAGTCTCGAGGGACTCGACCAACTCGACCTACGGGGGAATGGGTTCCTACCATAACGATGGAAGGCCACGTGGGTCAATCTAATTGCCTCACGTTCTGGAATTTAATATTATCGAGAGATGTTTCTATAATTTGGTCTCCTAATATGACATGTCACACATATACATATTTAATATATATCTACATCGCATGCAAATATATATACATATCTAGTATGTGTATAAGCAATCACATCGGATAATCATGGATATTTAACCTAATATGATTAGGCCCGAGCCGATTAGGCCTAATCACTCACATCAAGATCTATGTGTGCAAGCGGTGCATCTCCATGCCCGTGATCGTTCATCTCGTTCTCGTCGGTTTTCGTCGACATCTTGATGCATCTCCATGCATCACGATCGCACCGTCTCTCGTGGGTCCCGCTATCACATCACGCTCATTGCGCCTCTTCATGTGATTACAACTTAATAATCATAGGCACGCGGGCGACAATAAACGAGAAATATAACGGAGGTTCGCGGACCTCAATAATAATAATCACAAGTACACACATCACACGGTCCATGATCATCCGTTCACACATCATACATCACATGTATAAATAATCATCATCATGTAGGACTACTAGATAATAATAAAAAATAATAATCAACTAAACCTTTTAATTAATTAATATTTTTTTTCTGAAATCGGGGGACATGTAAGGAATTTCTCAATTCTAAGGGTATTTTCATAATTTGGACAAAAGACGTAAATTGGAATTTCTCAAATTCAAAAGGGCAAAACTGTCATTTTGCCCAAAACCCTAATTTTCTCTTTTCGCGCGCGGCCGCCACCCTTTTGGCGGGCTCTGTCTGGCGAGGGCGGCGGTGCCCTGTTCTCGCCAGGTTTCGCCCGTGGGCATTAAGTTGCAGGCAGTGGGCCCCGGGCGCCGCCGCCTCCGCAGGCGGTTCGCCCGAGGCGGCAGGCGGCGGTGCTACCTGTTGGCGGCCGCCCTGCGGGTTTTTTTTGCCCGGTGGGAGCAGCGACCCGCAGGGCCCGCTGCCCTGCGGTGCCTCGACCCCGTATTTGCCGCCCATGGCGCCTCTGCCCCGGGGTCGGTAGCCTGACGCCTCTACCGCGGGCTGCCGCCCAGCGGGCCATAAACCTGCTGCAAAGCAGACCGCCGACCCGGCTGCTGCCGAACGGTAACTAGCATCGTCGGTATTGGTGGTGCTTGGTCAGGATTTCTTCTTTGCGGGTGGTCTGTCGAGCATCATGCGATCGAGGACGACAAGAATGATTTTTGCCCTTCCTCGCTTTTTCGTCAACGATTTTGACGCCAATATTCTTCCTAAACACAACACACGCAGTTCAAAACCAATCATTCGCGAACAACGGCTCGATACCTTTGTTGGGAAATCATGGGGCGACATCATATCGCAGAACGGAAGAACAAGAAAACAAAATCCCGATTCCCAAAAAAAGTTGTTCGCCGTCATGCGAAGATTGGTGAAAAAAAATCCATAAAACACACAAAACTGCGTATAGAGATTGTGTTATCTAGGGAGATCGGAGATATCCCCTGTTTCCTTGCAGATCCTTAGGAGTGGGTGAAGGAGGTCAAGCGTCCTCCTCTCTAGCGGTGATCCACCTGGCGGGGTTGCGACGACCCTCCTCAAAAAATCCGGGCCTCTAAGGTGGAGAGGGAGAGGAGAATAGGAAGGGCAAGCAAAGACTCTAGCCTATGAGGGTGTGAATCCCTCCTATATATATAGATCCCGTGTCAAACCCTAATGGGTCCTTCCCTAGTGGGTATTGGATCGGCATCCAATAAGACAAGGGCTCGGCCGGATATCTCATATCCGAACCTCTACTCATCGCCAATGCCTACCATATCGGGTTTTTGCCGGAGAGGCGCCCACAGGCGCTGGCCGCCCCTGGGTGTTCTCGGCCCATGGCTGCTGCATGGGCGCCTCTGCCCGTGGGTCGGCCGCATGGCGCCTCTACCCCATGGGCTGCCAGCCCGCCGGCGCCTAAGCTTGCTGCAAAGCGAACCGGGCCGACCGGCGACTGCAGGCACATTAAGCTGCGCGCATCTTGCCCGGTATTGTGGTGGTTAGGATGGCTAACTGCTTTGCGGTGGTATGCAGAACATGCAGATCGAGGACAAGAACCGTTGCTGCCCTTCCTCGCTTTTCGTCAACGATTTTGGCGTCAATATTCTTCCTAAACACAACACACGCAGTTCAAAACCAATCATTCAGCGAACAAACGGCTCGATACCCTTTGTTGGGAAATCATGGGGGCGACATCACGCATAACGGAAGAACAAGAAAACAAAAAATCCCGATTCCCAAAAAGATGTTGGTGCCGTCGTGCGAAGATCAAAAGCAAAAAAATCCATAAAACACAAAACTGGCGTATAGAGATTGTGTTACCTAGGGAGATCGTATATCCCTGTTTCCTTGCAGATCCTTAGGAGTGGGTGAAGGAGGTCAAGCGTCCTCCTCTCTAGCGGTGATCCACACAGCAAGGTTGCGACGACCCTCCTCAAAAATCCAGGCCTCTAAGGTGGAGAGGGAGAGGAGAATAGGAAGGGCAAGCAAAGACTCTAGCCTATGAGGCTGTGAATCCCTCCTATATATATAGATCCCGTGTCAAACCCTAATGGGTCCTTCCCTAGTGGGTATTGGATCGGCATCCAATAAGACAAGGGCTCCGTCGGATATCTCATATCCGAACCTCTACTCATCGCAATGCCTACCATATGTGTGTGACCCTCTAGGCCCAATATCGAAGCTGGTAGGTGAGTCATACCGTCGAACTCCTTCTAACTTCGGTGAATTATTATCTCGTAATAATTCACTTTCGACTCATCGACTTCTACGGACGTGCTAGGCCACTACGCCATAGTCCCCCCGGGCGATCTGGGGAATCAATCTATTGGACTGTACATGTCCTCGATTACCATGTACCTATAGTCCCTCATCCATCTAATATCCCGAGAGACCGTATATCGAGCATGGTGTTGTCGGACCCATACGGTTTCTTCTCGAGTCTCGCTTCTAATCGGGTTCTCTCGGAGAACTCTTTCTCTCTCAACCAGAATGACCTCGCCGGGGGATTTGTCTCGAGCAAGAACACATGGGATATTCTCTCATGACGTAGAGAGTGGATGATCCTCTATCGACACTCAATAGCCCTCGTAAGGTCGAGCTACCATTCCCAATGACCAAGCTGTACTAGATCGGGGACGCCCAAACCTATAAGTCTGGTATCAAAGAGTGGAGCACTCATACAGGACATCCTTGGTGTCTCAAGTCTAAGGACCGAGATACACCATTAGGACTACGGAAGAATGTTGTCGACAATAAGGCATCATCAACCATCCAAACATTAAAGTGGCGGATCAATCAATAAACTCATTCTCCAATGAGCACTGTACTATATCCCTAGTGTCCCTACACGAAAGCAGCTATGAGACCATTTGCATCCATCATATGGACGGGTATCTAAAGACACCGGTCTATCCCAGGTTATCACGATGTCCCTCTCGAAAGTAACCTATGACCAGGGATTATTTAGGATATGTGTTTAAAGGTGAATCGATCTCATTATCGTGATCTCATCACGATCCGATTCCCATTGCACAAATCCAAGGACATCACAATATATATATGCATTTATGCAATAGTTATAAAGTGATATACGCCAAAATATAATAAGCAAAAAGATTCTGTATCAAGTCACACGTGCCATCACTCACGTGATTGGCTTGCTGGGCACCTATGACTAGCACATATATATATAAATATACATATACATATATATACATATATATATATATATATGTATATATATATATATATATATATATATATATATATATATATATATATATATATATATATATATATATATATATATATATATATATATATATGTATACATACATATATATATATATATACATATATATATATATGTATATATTTATATATTTATATATGTATTTATGTATATATATATACATATATATATGTATATACATATATATATGTATACATATATATATATATATATCCATATATATATATATATATATATATATATATATATATATATATACATATATACATATATATGTATATATATATACATATATACATATATGTATATATATATATACATATATACATATATATGTATATATGTATATATATATATATATGTATATACATATATGTATATACATATATATGGATATACATACATGTATATGTATATATATATATATATATATATATATATATATATATATATATATATATATATATATATATATATATATATATATATATATATATATATATATATATATACATACATATATATATATATATACATACATATATATATATATATGTATGTATATATATATATATATGCAACTAGTAATATAAAGTGAGAGAATGCCATAATAATAATTAGCAAAAAAACTACCTGTCATATCACATGTATTATCACTCACGTGATTGGCTTGTAGGGCACCTATGACAAGCATATGTTATCCTTACGGTGAAGAGCAGAATATAGGTGATCTACCACTACTGACGAGACAAGCCGAGCAGAAGGAAAGGGTTGAAGCTCGTAAGAGAGGAGACAATGGACACTCAACTTTTGAACTCAAGGTTAGTCCACGACCGGTGAATGGTAGTCACAGTAGGAGGACTACAGTAGTAGCAATAGGTTGTCCCATGAGAAGAGGCCATCGAAGGAGTAGTAGGAGGCTGGCGATGAGCCTCTATGAAGCGAGGCTTACAACAGTGGCACAGAGAAGTTAGTGTTTGCCATCGGCTTATGAGAAGATAGTCGAAGTTTGTCGGTTGATAAGGAGAAGTCGTCGATGAGGAAAGTAGTATCGTTTGAGTGGAAGTAGTGATGATGGAGAGCAACGCCGATGAGGAAAGAAGAGCTAGTGAGGGCAACACTAAAGGTGTCGGCACAAAGTAGCAGCAGGAGAAGACAAGCGCTGTTCACCGAGGAAGTGCTATAGTCACCATAGAGAAGAAAGTACCGACAGCAAGACAATCATCATCGCTTAAAATCAATGTCGTTGGAGGTGCAACAAGGCAGAGGAGAAAGGGTTCTTGGCGTCCTCGGGAAGGGAAGGGGAAGACATCGTATCGCAGTGAGTGATTAGAGTATAAGACAGAGGCATCACAAAGCAATTAAGGTTCTTCCTCGGAAGGTGGTAGGGCTTGGTGAGGATTGGGATAGCAAGAAAAGAGCTTGCTGTAAATAAGATACTCTGATACAATGATAGAAGATAGAAAAGATAGAGATAAAAAAAAGATATATTTTTCATTGATATATTTTCTCTATTTATATAAGTTAGGAGGGAGGATTTTTCTTAACAAAACAGTGAGATTTCCTCGTACAGTTAGGGAATTCTTATTTACTATATTCTATTAATTATATCAATCCATTCTATTCTATTATAATTTATCATATATCGATATGAAAAAGTCATTGGATTATTAGAGAAAGAAGCACGAGATATTTTTAATGCTTAAACAATATAATTAATGATTTTTTTTTCGATTCAATCGACTAATTTGATCCATATTGTATATCTAATAGTATAAAAAATGATTATTCATCCATGTTATAACATTAGGCCAATTTTATTCATTCTTCGTAATCATTATATTATAAAATTAATATATAGAGCAATGATGCTAATAACATTATAAATCTGGATCGACTACATACATTTTTTATCATAATTGAGACTTATGAAAAAAATATTTAATTAATTTTGATATACTTAAATATTATGATTTATTTTAGTGGACATGTTGATCGGGCTACATGACTATAACATGATCTACTTATATCATCAATCTGAATACCATCGATCATATCTAGCAATAAACGACTCATTTTCTTTATTTTCATTAAATGTAGTCCAAATTAATTCTGTGAGCTGTTATTTACTGGTTGATTATTAAGACATCAGCTTGCGTTGACTTTTTTCCCCCAAATATATTTTCGCTTCTTTTCCTATTGCTAATCGTTTTCTCTGTGGGAGACCATTTAGAAATCGCACCGAAGACCAGCATGAGACCATTAAGAGGGAGAGAAGTACGCGAAGGTTGGAGCTCTCAAACCCGTGACTTGTGATTCCTCCTCCATCCACGTCCACAGGGCGGACCACCGCCAGCAACTCCACACACCAACAGAGTGCGCGGTGCTCCCAATCTCCCATTTCGACTTCGCCGACTAGATCCCCCCCCCCGCACCTCTCTCTCTCTCTCTCCCTGAAACCCTCTTCCATGGAGAGGCTTATCTCCTCCTCTTCCTCCTCCTCTATCCCCTCTCGGACAGCGGCTCTCCCGCAGATCCCCAGGCTTCGTCCTTTGCTCCGCCTTCGGTCCCCCGCCGATCTAAATTTCGGCCCTTGGTTGACGCCGCGTCGGGATCTGAAGCCCCCGCCCGTGCTCGTCTCCAAGCAAAAAGGGCCGCCTCTTGTTGTCCGTTGGGCACAGGGGGAGCCACGGCCAGCTCAGCTACGTGACCAATTCTCCGGAGGACGAGAAGGAGGAGGAGGAACAGTATTGGATGTGGTTTTACTTCGAAAGGTGCGATTTTGTGCGTCCTTTGTGGTCCTTTTAAACCCTTACCCTTTTGCTGCTTCATTTGGTTTTGAATTTGCTTAGAACGGGGTAAGTATTGGCAAATATTCGATTTTTCTATTAAGAAAAATTGTGGTTAGAAAAATTGGTACGTGGACGGTACTTTTCCCTTTAATTTTGGAGTTGCCGCTCGATCTTGCGATGATTATTTTAGGTCTACTACAGGATTTTAAAATGCAATGCGTTTCTGGGGATTGAAAGGCACGTATAAGCGCATTTGGTTCCTTTTTACTTGTGACTCAGATGTGCAGAGAGCATACTTGGGTGAATATTAAGATATAAAATTCGGAATACTTTCTTGCTTTATTATTTTAGCAGATACGCCTGGGTGGTTAATGTTGTGAAGTAAATGGGTAGATTTTAGTTACAACAGATCTTAAGCAATTAAGTTAGGAGAGAGACCTTAAGCAAAAATGAAATGGCTAAAACTGACTTGTGCACTGTGGTAAGGATCTGCATTTCCAAAATAGCTGTGAATTTTCTTCTCTGGATTTCTGACCTTGAGCATGCGCATTTGAGCTTCTTTCCCCTTTTGCTTTTAACTTGCTTTTCATTTGTTCACCCGATACTCGAGGGAAGCTTGGTCTCCTAGAAAGTTGGAATCTGTGGTAGGATAAGATTGTCCATGTGCTATTATATTGGTGACAAATTTTAGACATGTTATGTGTAACATTTAATCCACAGCCTTGTTTTCAAACTGAATTTATAATCTCTTGTGCAGCAACTATCCATTTTATGCATCTCATATTTTCTTTAGATCGAGTTACTCATCTTCCATCTTTCTTTTATTTGACGTTTCTTGATATAATTACTCTGCCTGTATTTATAATCATTTTCATAAAAGTTTAAAGACCAGTACTAATTGTGGGTACTCAAGTCTGAAGATCATCAGTAGTTGGTTTACATTGTCTATGGAGATGTTATACATCCATATTTTATTTGCAATCTATTCTCTTCAAAGTTTGTGTTGCCACTTCTAAAGATACATTCATAATGTTTTTGCTGCATGCATAGTAAACAACTTTATAAGTTATGAAAAAAATGAAACGTAACTGCTATTTGTATTCCCTTGTTACTCTTACTGTATTTCTTCAAGTCTGCAATTGTTGGTTGATTCATAAAATTTTTGAACTGCAAATACTTAGTAAAGTTATCATCGGACGAGATGTTGGTTGTTTTGTCTTTGGTGTTATGATGCCCGCTGTTGCTTCAATTTGTCCGCGTTGGATCAACTGCTCATTCTATCTCAAATTGACTCCTTCATGCTCTTTTGGGGCATTGTTGTGTTTGAAACCTTCATATTGTAGCCTTAGGCAAGCGGTCACAGAAAAAAGTTTCCAAGAATAAGTTGCCATTAGAAGTAAACTATAGCACGATAATAATAGGAGGCAGATTTTGAGAATCATTAGGAGGAAAATGAAGGAGATTCAGGAGCAAGTGTAGGTTCCTTTTTTTTTTCTTTGCCTTTGTTTCTTTTAGGCAATGAAGATTGGTTACTGTGACCAATCTTCCAAAATAGAAGCTCCATGATTAGCAAGTTGTAAATGCTTTGTGAATCTTTGCATTTGAGTTTTTGTTTTTGTCTTTGTGTCTATCTGCACAACTATGGTTGTAAGTTTAGGTGTTTGGCTAATAATTTTGGTTTTATTTCCTTGTTTTGCATTTTTAGATAGCATTAGCTCATTTCCAGTATAACTAGGCTAACAAGGCAACATTTATGGTAGTTCAACTGAGGCTGCAAATTGATGGATCTTAAAAAAGTTGATCTGTTTGAGAATATATGTTTGAGTCAGAATGAAATTGATGCTTTTAGAGCTGTGGTTGGCATGCTTAACTCTGGACATACTTGCCCTAGAAGAAATTTCAATACTTGACTACAAAGTTAATCATTTTCAGTTGAGGCTGCAAATTGATGGATCTTAAAAAAGTTGATCTGTTTGAGAATATATGTTTGAGTCAGAATGAAATTGATGCTTTTAGAGCTGTGGTTGGCATGCTTAACTCTGGACATACTTGCCCTAGAAGAAATTTCAATACTTGACTATGCTACCCTTTTCATTTTCTAGATGATACAGGTACCTTGTTTTGAGAATGCTCTTAGTGTGATTGTTGATTTCTTATGATTATGATTTAAAGGTGACACACCATCCATTAAAAGACCAACAATATTTTGTCACCAGGTTTTTTGGTGAACATGGAGTTCCATTGAGCAACCTTTTATACTAAACACAGCTTTTTCCATCTTCAATGTTAAGTTTCTTTCATAACTTTGCATTTGGTAACTTTTCAGGTTGCTCGCTCTGCTGTAATTGTCCTTTCAGCAATTGTAATGGCAATAATCCATCCGATTCTGGCACAACCCTCTTTTGCGACAGTGCTATCTGCTGCCAAACCGGCTGGACAACTTATTAGAACTGAGTTGTTAACTAGTGCTTGGACTGGCTTTTTTGCTGGTTGCTTGCACACATTATCCGGCCCTGACCATCTTGCTGCCTTAGCTCCATTATCCATTGGAAGATCAAGGATAGAGAGTGCTATAGTTGGAGCCCTTTGGGGATGTGGCCACGATGCTGGTCAAGTGATTTTTGGTTTGCTGTTTCTCACTCTCAAAGATCGTCTACACATTGAGATCATCCGCACATGGGGAACCAGAGTTGTCGGTTTTACTCTGCTCATCATAGGTGCTCTTGGAATCAGGGAGGCATCCGAGGTGCCTACTCCCTGTGTTGCTCTAGATAACGGGGAGTGCCTTGCGGAGCCGTTAGATGCCAGCTCCAGTGGGAAGAAAAAGATTGGATTCGCAACTTTTGCCACCGGCATTGTGCACGGTCTACAGCCCGATGCACTCATGATGATCTTGCCAGCGCTGGCGCTTCCGTCACGCGTGGCTGGCGCCGCTTTCTTATGCATGTTTCTCGTCGGCACCGTGTTTGCAATGGGGAGTTACACGGTATTCATCGGAACATGCACAGAAGCACTGAAAGAAAGGGTTCCTAGGATCACAGAGAAACTAACATGGGCTGCTTCACTCGTAGCAATATCCATGGGACTTGCTATTCTAATTAGCCAGTTCTTTGGCTTCAGCCTGTATTGAGCTTCGCCTCTACTAACATTGTTCTTGGCATCCTTAAATCTCTACAGCACAGCCTTTCTAAGAACCAGCTTTCGCCATGCAAGTCACCAGCATCACAGTTAAATTTTTTGAGTTGAACTTTCTATCTACCTTTTAGCTCATAATGTTAACCATGGTCAAGTCTGCCCTAGACCAAGGTTATTTTTGCTTTTATCCTAGTCTTGGAAATTTCAAGCCTTTACAGATTTAGCTATTCGCTTTTGTTCTACATTGACAAGCAATCATGACCGAATGATCGATCGATCGATCGTATTTCAGTAATCATGACTTTGAATCATGTCAAGTTAATAATTTCTGCCATCAATCTAGCTTTGCTTATTTGATCGTATCTTACACTAGTGATTGCCAAATCACATGGATTGATTTTTAGACAGCTGAGGATTTCTACGTGATGCCAGCAGTCTATATTTTTTTTTTTTTTTTTTTTATTTCGAGCCTATTAAGCTTATTAGAACAATTATATGGTCTCTTTTATTTTTGAGCCTATTAAGCTTATTAGAACAAAATTATATGTTCACTCTTCTAAACGCGACAATACTAAAAAAATATGTGCCAAGAGGGATCAATTACCGTCTCCTGTCGTGGTTCCAAAGTCATGCATATATATATACCTAAACACATCGACTGCATGCACGTACCCAACGATCCCTCACGAAAACAACACACGTTAATCCATGCTAGGATACAACACGGTGACATGGAGAAAGTGACGCTCCTAGTACGTCAATCGTCAATCATTTTCATCCTACTTGATCTTTACATTTGGCACCTAATTTTTCTGTTGCCTAACACCATTAAACTTAGTCGCTCTTCATTGTCGGATACTTGATCTCTTTTGACGACTACTGCCTCATCACTGGTGATGAAGGAAAGGTGTGACGACAATGTAGTTGGTTCTCGCCACTCTCCTACTCCAACTTTCGAGCCCCATCCTCCCATCACGTCGATAGCTTTATGTAGTGTGGGTTGATAACAAAGCTGGAGGTATATTATGTGCCCATAAAGCTCTCTAACCAATCCCCAATTGATAGTTCAACGCCACCCACCATTGTCTTCTAGCTCAGCTCATGCCATTCTTCTTTTCCTCTATATATATTTACTGATATCATTTAGCTTTGTTCATGATCACAGTAAAACAGTAAAAGAGACCATATACCTTGGACTGTTTCATTGTGTTCCAGTGGTTTCTCAAGGTAACAATTGGTTCCTAGGTCTCAATCCTCGGTCCCAACAAGCACTTCAATTCCAACAGGCAATCCAAAGATCACTTACCTTACATGTCCTGATCTTTTATGTTGTCTGGCTGCTTCAGAGTTCAAGTTGTTCAAGGAGAGGTCAATTTCGTAAGTCTCTAAAGGATGTGTCGTTGCAAATGACCTATAATTAATCTCTTAAAGTCCTCCAAACCTTTGTGATGAGAAAGAGACGAGTGTGTGTATATGGCATGTGAAGAAACCTTCAAGAACACGACTCCATAATCATTGTCCTCGCTCACCCAACACTTAAATTAAACCACCTTTATCATCCAATATTAACAGCTCTTTGGTGGTGGATACTCTTCAGTCTTCAGTGTGTATATATACTCCACTCCTCCTCATCCTTTTTATCGTCAAAGGAAAAGTGTAGGAGATAGCAGCAAACGATGGCTTCACTCGTCGCCTCACTCTTCATCTTCTCCCTTCTTCGTCTGGGTGATGCACTCAGCGTGGATTACTACGCCGAGACTTGCCCGCAGGCGGAGGCGGCCGTGATGGAGGCCGTGAAGCGAGCGACGGCCAATGACAACACTGTTCCTGCAGCGTTGCTTCGGATGCATTTCCATGATTGCTTCGTTCGGGTGCATGATCTCCCCTCCTTCCCCTGTGTCCATCGTTCGAAGGGAATGAATGATAATGGGCAACTGTGGCTGCACTCTCTGTTTCTTGTAGGGTTGTGATGCCTCAGTGCTGTTGAACTCCAAGGGGAACAACACTGCGGAGAAGGATGGGCCACCCAACATCTCACTGCATTCATTCTATGTCATAGACAATGCCAAGAAAGCTGTGGAGAAGTTGTGCCCTGGTGTGGTTTCTTGTGCTGATATATTGGCACTGGCTGCCAGAGATGCAGTGGCCCTGGTGAGCACACAATACGTAGCAGGTGTTCACCCCAACAACTGATCGAATGCCTGTGATATTGATCCCGGTATGCTATGGGTTGCAGTCAGGAGGACCCAAGTGGGAGGTTCCAAAGGGGAGGAAAGATGGAAGGGTTTCCAAGGCCAGTGAGTCAACACAGCTTCCAGCTCCAACCTTGGACTTCTCCCAGCTGAAGCAGATCTTCTCACAGAGGGGACTCTCCACAAAGGATCTTGTAGCACTAACAGGTAATAATGCAGCAAAAAATCAACTCTATCTGTCACCAAAGAAGAAAACAAACAGATATAGCAAGCGTATCATGTCAGCCAAGTGCAAGAAAGGCCATCATAGAGCCTTCGATTGGTATCCTCTTCGATTATTGGTCTGGTCTCTTCATTAACTAATCCACAAGAGGCTCTGTGTCACTGACATTACCAAGATCACCACTACCTTCTGACCTTGTATCTGCATGGTGCAGGTGGCCACACTTTAGGGTTTGCTCACTGCTCCTCCTTCCAGAATCGGATCCACAACTTCGACGCGACCCACGACGTGGATCCGTCGATGAAGTCCGACTTCGCGGCGAGGCTGAGGAAGGTGTGCCCGGCTCACAACAAGGTAAAGAACGCAGGATCAGCCATGGATTCCACCACCACAGTGTTCGACAACGCCTACTACAAGCTGCTCATCCAAGGGAAGGGACTGTTCTCTTCCGACGAAGCTCTTTTGACCCACCCCAAGACCAAACAACTGGCATCCAAGTTTGCAGCTTCACAAGAAGAGTTCTTCGAGGCTTTTGTCAAGTCCATGATCAGAATGGGAAGCATTCAAGGTGGGCAGGAAGTGAGGAAGGACTGCAGGGTGGTTAATCAGTGAAGGTTCGTTCTTTAGCTAGAGTTAGGTATAATGGAATGGGTAGAGATGGTGGGTGCATTATTTCTTTTAGGCCGTCATCCTCTCCTTTGTGTGTGTGTGCATGCAAGGATGGAATAAAGATAGCTGAACTGTCTCCTTCCAAATAAATATCTAATAGAGTGACAATGTTAAGTGGAGATGATGTATTCCTCATTAGCTAATGTAAATTTACAACATGTTCATCAAATGTGCACTAGATTAGCTAGTAAATAATAATAATAATAATAATAATAATAATAATAATAATAATAATAAATTATCCTAAGATTTTAAACTCGAATCTCACTTTCATAACTTATCTTTTGTAGTATAATAATAATAATAATAATAATAATTATTATTATTATTATTATTATTATTATTATTATTATTATTATTATTATATGACCACTATAAATAATAAAAAATCTACCATTTTCCTGTCATGTTTGGATGAAAAAAAAAAAGACCGCTTAATTGTATAGAAAATTCTTGATATATGCTAGAATGTGAAGCTTGAAGTAGTTTAACGCTAATTATGCCCCAAAAAAAGAGGAGTTTAATTTAAACATATATCTTCCTATAAAAAAAAAAGCAACTTATTAGAATTAGATCAGAGATAAATATGATTTAAATTTAATGTTTTTATTATAATATAATATTATACGAATATAAAATATATAAGATAAAATTACTATTTCATAATAAACATAAATAGAGGATGAGAATGACATGTATAATAAGATTTTTCTTCTAGAATTGAGGGTATTTAAGTCATTTAAAGGTTCAAACGGTTCAATGTTGGATTTCCGAATTTGCGGTTCGACCGGCCGGTCTGATCTGCTTTTTTTGTTTATCACTCGGATCGAACCGCTGAAACAAATCGACGTTAAATCGAGAGACCGTGCCTCCACCGCCATCGCCGTCTCTTCGACGACGCCGGGCGATCGGCCCCTACACCAAAGCCATCCAGTTTCGAATCCTTTCTCCTTTCTTAAGTCCTCCATTCATGCGTTTGCCTTTGTTGATTAACACTGACAACATGCCCGCTTCCTCGAACCCTTATCTCACCAATCGACAATCAAACACTGAACCAAATGGAGGTAAATTCGTGCTCCTTCCTCATGAAAGGAAAGGGGAGCAAGAGAAGACCTTCGGCGGATTGTTCTTTGTGCATTCTATTTTGGTTGGAGGTTCTTGCACAAACCTTGCATCTTGATTATATTCGTCTTTCTTTCATTTGGGCTTGAATCCAACATGATTAGATACTGGGGAGAGTGCCGGTGCTTAGTTTAGTATCTTTGTAGACAACTCGTATGAGATTTCTATTTGTTTGAGGTAGGGTTTTCTCATCGTTACCTCTCCGTACTGTGTTCTTTTAGGGCCGATCAAATGCTTCCTCAGTCTGGTGATTGTAAAAGTTAGGTTTTTGATCTTGATAGTGGGTACTTTAAATTTTTGCTTTGTTGAATTCTGTGACTACTAAGGCACTTGGTGATTTCTGATCTTAATAAAGGATCAATTGAAAAGCTGGCTCTTTTTTTTACCAATATCAAGAATGCATCTGATCATCTTAAGCTTCAAGCATTCAATTAGGTTGTACAGATGCTGGCTTCTACTGGTACAAGCTTCTTGCATCTGTTTGAGTTCGCTTATCGATTTTGTCTGTAATATACAAAAGAAAGTTACATGGAAGAATCTCCATAGTCATTGATGGCCTTTGAATGCTTTAGAAATGTTTTTTCTTCAATTCTAGCTATTGAGGCTACAAGTGTTTCTTCTAAGATGTTGCCTTGGACAAATATCAACAGTCTCATGGAAGAATTCTTTTTAGTGTTTTATTGAAGTTAATCAGATAAGCAAGATTGTGGTTTCTCCCATACTAACTATTAGTCTCTGTGCACTTTCAATTGGACAATACCTGTATTAATAACATTAGTAGTTTTTTCAGCTCTTCTTTTTGCTATCTATAGGAATTGTATTGGACTAGACTAGCGGTCTTTGTGTAAAAAGGACAAACAGGTAGCATAGTATTGTTCTATCGGCCTTAACAATCTGGCATAACAATCTCTTTTTCTCATAATGCCTTGAATTCTATGGTTGAATTCAGATGACCCAAAGCACAGTATCTAATATGTAAAAATTTGAACTGTGGCTACTGGAAAACAACTTGATCCTGCCACAACTAGATTTCACTGTGTACTGTAGTAAATTCATACTTCCGTGCTTTGGCTATTCTCGTGCCCTTCGAGTCGGTTTCATATTTGCACTTTGCCTTGCTTCTACATGTTGCTGTCGATGACCACCTTTGGTAGTACTGCAGTTCTCGAAATCATTTCACTTGTGTTTCTTTTGAAGTGCCAGAACGTTGTTAGTTTCACAGAATATGTCCTGCTATGGTTTCGTGAGAAACACATTAGCATGAGATTGGTTTTTATCGATATTCTTGTTGCTTATCCGAGTTTATATATTGCTGATGTAGCATTGGAAGACGTCATCGAGGGCCACTCCTGCAGACACAGTCATTACATTCGTAAAGCTTGCGAGGCCAACATTGGAGGCTGCTCGATTGGTTCACTTGCAAACAATGCCATCTTATCTGAGAAGATCCAGGAACATTCTTGTCCCATCGATTCAAGTCAACACTAGCTAAAATTTTCCCACCAATTTGAACAGCTACGCAAATCTCTTAACTTCTTCTTCTTTCCATCAACAGTGTATTTATTTATGGTTTTGTTTCATGCAAACTGGCACCCAGCTCCAATTCTCATTTCACAGAACATTTAGTAAATAATTCCTAAATGTTGGTTAAGATACATGATGAAATCCTTGTGTGCCAAATACACTGTACTCTTGCTTCTTTTTTTTGGCAAAAACAGAGCCTGATGTAGAGTATGGTTTTTTATGTGGTATGGCAATGATTTTGTATTGTGCAATTACTGGAGAATGAATTCTCTCTCTTCATATCTATCTATCTATCTATCTATCAGTAGGTTTATATATTATTGTTAAACACACATTCTGTCACGGAACAAGAGTTCCTTCCATCATAAAACAAAAGCACTGCTGATAGCAATATTATTTGGTTGCATTGGCTACACACAACTCTCGATTACCTTTAACAGAAGATTACAATGATTTCATAGTTTGCCACAATCGAAGTCAGCCATACTCATGTACTTCTTTGTCAATGCACCAGCCAAAACTTGGTCTCTCAGGAGACGGGCGGCCCAGCTGCCGCCTTGTTGGACGATCCCTATCACATAACCAGTGGCGACAAGCTCAAAGCCCCTCCATCTCCTGGCGCCGGCATACTTCTTCAGTGCTGCCTCGACCCTGCTGCCTTCGTCTTCTTCTCCGCCTCCCTCCCGTCCGCCGATGAGAGCTTCGCCTAAGCACTTGGCCAGAACAACTCCGTCTTCCAGCGCCGAGCAGCCGCCTTGGCCGAGGTCGGGAGTCATGGGATGGAACGCGTCCCCGGTCACGCAGACGTTCCCTCTGCTGATGTCACCCCACAGCAGGTTGAACGGGGATCTGTATCTCAAGTGAGCTGACGCTACGCTGCTCAGCTCGCTCCTCTCTATTACCTGTAAGACCTCTTGAGGAACCTTTTCGCTCTTCAGCTTGCTCAGAACAAATTCCTTCACCTTAATAACATCTTTGTTCCATTCTTCGTCTGCAAACAAATAATCATATATATATATATATATATATATATATATATATATATATATATATATATATATATATATATATATATAAAAGAAATCCAAACATGCAAGCGGGCAGTCGAGGAACTCATACCATTTGCTCCGGCAGCCCATGTGAAGAACCAGTACATGCTGTTGTCATCGCAGGGCAACAACCCTGCTCGATAGCCTCTCCCGAAGTACTGCGCAAACTCCGGCTTGAATCCGTGCCCCTCTTCAAACATGGCGAAGCCTCTTGCTGCGTAACGCCCGGAGAAGGTCGGCTCCTTGAGGCCCAGCCATTTGGCTACAGTGGAGTTGATCCCATCGCAGCCGATCAAGACCTGCAGAAACCACGCAAACCAATGGTGCGGAAACTGATCTCCCTCTCCGATTGCTCTTTCTCAGGTGACGCACATAAAAGATCGTCCGTACCTTGGCTTTGAGCGTGGATCCATCTGCCAAGTGGAGGAGCTTGAATCGACCTGCGTCCTCCATGGAGACCACCTTGGACGAGTACCTGATGGTACCTTGTGGAAGCTCCTTGGCTAGGGCTTCGACCAGTAGGTTTCTTCTGACGCAACGAACCTCGTCATCCCCACTACTTGGAAGAGAGAAGAATTAGAACCAGCTCTCGAGCATAAGGAAAGAAGAAGATTTTTGGAGGTTTCGCTCACCGTTTCTTTGATTCCTTGATTGCTAATGTCGAGGTGATTGACCCAGAAGACGCAGAGAAAGAGACCAACCTGCAAAGGCCAAACGCCTGTGAAGCCAATCACATCTGCGAAGATTATGGACGCTCGTGTTCGTCGCTTACGCTTCGAGCCGGACGTGCTGCTTCCGGAGCGTGTCTCCGACGCCGAGAGCGTCCAGCGCTCTCCACGCGTTGGCCCACGTCGAGAGGGCGAAGCCAGCAGCCCGCAAGGTATCGGATGACTCCAACACCAGACAGCGCACCCCGAGCCTGCATCGGAAGGGCATTTCATCGATCAGCTAGTGCTCATCCTGACTCCATTAAGGTGTTCGAGGTGGATTGGTACCTGTGCAGTCCCACGGCCGCCGCGAGCCCCGCCAGCCCGGCGCCGACGATGACGATGCCCTCCACGGCCTCCATTCTCGTTTGTATCAGGCAATGGTGATGCAGAGAAGGAGGAGCCCGGGGAGGAGATAAATAGAAGGGAGGTGTGAGGTCAGTGCTGATGGTGGGAGAAGAATCTGCCGTGCCGACAAAGAGATGCGGGCATAGCCGCCAAGTCTGGCCAAAACATTGAGTGGTCGATTTGGGGAGCTCCAGCGATGAATCATCAGAAGCAGGCCGAGCTTTGGATGATGGCGAGAGCAACAGCGAGACACTGATCCAATAGCGTGTGGCGGCTATGGATGTCGCGATCGAGTAGAAGAATCGAAGGCGGGTCCCAGTTGCTCCGCCAACTGCAAGGCGGGTCGTTGGCGACGGTTCGTGGCGCTTCGTGCGTCAAAGTTTGTCAATGGTGTCGGGATTAAGTCAAAATTGGGTGAGCAATTAAGTAGAGAGTCAAAAAAAAATTTTGATTTTGATGTTGCACACCATAAGCAAGTAGGATGACGATTGAACAAGGAAATGCCAAAATGTTTGTTATATTTGTAAGATTAAATTGTATTCATTACATCAACAGTACACTAACCACTAAATTGTCTGAATAAATATTTTGAAGACTTATTATAATTGTCCGTCTGTTAATATATATATATATATATATATATATATATATATATATATATATATATATATATATATATATATATATATATATATATATGTGGATGTTGTGATGTGGGCAGCATTAAAATGAATAAAAATTTTGCAACAATAATAATAATAATAATAATAATAATAATATTAGAATTAAAATTTTTAATTGAGACAGAAATTGTTTTCCATCTGTCGCTTCATTTGGAGTGACCTTATGTGCCAGTTCTAATAATTGATACAATTTAGGTATAATTTAAGGTTTACTGGACCATGATTGATCCAATGACAATGATGAAGAGCAAGGTGACAATTTCTATAACAATGTTGGAAAGTAATGTGACAAGTTCAGTTAATTGACTGATTTAGATAACAAAGATAAGACCTACCTTAGAATCATGTAGTTGATAGAAGATAGATAAGACCTACCCTTTTGTTGTCCAAAAAAAAAAGATAGATTATAAATTGCCTCCTCTCACGCAATAAATATTATGGATTGTCTTATGGATTGTTCACTCGATAAATATTTTATAGAATATTTTTCTCCTTTTACCTAATATAAAATGTTATTTTCAACTTGATAACGAAGGTTAGATTTTTTTTTACTATTTTTACTCACTCATCTCAATTTGAGGGTCTGAAAAGAGAAATCCACATTCGATCTCGATCTTTGTGTAAATCACACTCGAAGCTCACAAGTACATTCATCTTGGACATCAGAAAAGTTTCACAAGACATCGGCGACACCTCAGAATAATGTCGGATTGACTCTAACGTTATCAATTTTTCCCCTAATAGTAGTCATTCTTGAAGCTCGTGAGCTCATCCATCTTGGACATCGAGAAAGTTTCACAAGACATATTGATGATAACTCGTAATAATATCAAATCGACTTTGACGTTACCAATTTTTCCTATAACAATAGTCATCCTCGGAGCCCGCGAGCCTATCCATCTTGGACATCGAGAAAGTTTCACTAGATATCCTGACGACACCTCATAATAATGTCAGATCGACTTTGACGTTACCAATTTTTCCCCTAATAGTAGTCATCCTTTGGAGCCCGTGAGCGCATCCATCTTGGACATTGAGAAAGTTTTACAAGACATCCTGACGATACCTCATGATAACGTCGGATTGACACTGAGTTTCTATTGGATGTTGGCATGAAATACGGAGGATAAATATGCTGCAATCACTTAATTAAAAACAAAAGAAAAAAAATGGTTCAATAATGTTTTTACTTGTAAACTGAGATAAATGTCCTGCTTGAAGAACCAGCATCATGTCAACACAAAGATAAGATGCAATAAAGACCACTAAAGTTGAGGTTACATTTTTTAGGAGGCTCTACAAGATTCAAGTATCAGGGCCTATTGGGCTGGCAGCCCACAGATTTAGCCTGTAATGGACTTGAATAGCCCATAGCCCACCTCTTCACTTAACTTAACCCTAATTCATATTAGGGCGATGTGGGTGACTACGTTTTAAAGGCAGAAAGAAACATAAATAGGACAATAATGAGGGCAGGAGATCCTTGCAGCAGCAAAAAGGAGGAGAAAAGGACAGAAATCCAAGGAGAAAGAAAGAGAAGAAAACAAGGACAACAAAGAGGGACTGTTCTCAAACATCAAATAGTGTTCTCATCTCAAGTTAGATCAAATATATAGTAGATTCTTATTGTGATTACTTGGGGAGAATTAAGGAGGATTTAGATATTGAGCACAGTGATGTGATCATTATATCTCAGTTATCCTCTTATGATTATTGCTAGGGTTTTGGGTAAGAGATTAAGATTTGTATATTCATTATTATTATAGTGGATTATCTCTAGTTTGCCCCGTGGTTTTTACCCTTCACATTGAAGGGGTTTTCTACGTATATCTTAGTGTTATATTTGATTGTGGTTCCATTTAATTCCGTTGTGTTTTATGGCCTGCTAGTATTTGTTCATATACAAAAGTTATTTTTCTTTATATCCCATCAACTAGTATCAGAGCAGGGTTGTGGTGATTTAATTTTTGTATTTGAACATGGAGGCCAATAATATTTCTCGTATTATTAGTTTAAATGGAAACAATTGGATGATATAGAAATCAAGAATGGAAGATCTCTTGTATTGCAAAGATTTATATGAACCTTTATAGGGGGATAGTGCAAAACTCACAACTATGACAGATGATGAGTGGAAAAGGTTAGATTAAAAAACAATTGGGTTTATTCAATAGTAGCTTGATAATAGTATCTTTCACCGTATTTCTACTGAAAGTTCTGCATATTCTCTTTGAAAAAAATTGGAAGGTCTCTATGAAAGAAAAATAGCCAGTAAGAAAGCTTTTTTGATTAGAAAACTTGTGAAACCTAAAATATAGAGAGGGTGCTTCTATTACATCGAAGCATTTGAATGAAATGAAGAGTATTACTAACCGGTTATCCTCTATGAAAATGTCTCTTGATGATGAGTTGCAGGCATTGTTACGTCTCAATTCATTACTAGAAAGTTTGGAGACACTGGTAGTTTCCTTTAGTAATTCTGCGCCAGATGGTGTTATCACCATAATATTATGGACAAACTTCTAAACAAGATGTTTGATGTAATGCTTATGTATGTCTATGTCTTTTGGTATGTTCATGCTTTGTACAGCATGTAGAGGGACGATCGAAGGCTTAATAGTCCCATTTTAGTTAGGTTGGTGGCCGCTTTAGGCTTGTAAATAAAAGTTGTGTCATATGGACACGTGAGAGAGATTTTTGGTCTGTAATGGACCATTTTAACCCTTTGTTGTGTAACTGTTCAGAGCTTGTAAAGTCTGTTTGTAATTTGCATTGTCTATTAAGTGTTTTCGGATATGTTTTCTTATGGATCTCGAGTGAGGCGTTCTCTCTAACCTGTTCTCTCTTTTGTTGGTCCTAAGGGACAATGGGAGGCTTCGGGGAGACTGACCTTTGCGGACGAACACGCAAGGGTGTTGCACAACTTAGGCAAAAACCAACTAAGTCCGTGACATATGGTATCAGAGCGGGACAAGCACTCATAGAAACACTTAGCATGTAAATGTGGGGGACCTAGCGAGGCTACGTTAAGGGCAGTCAGCACACGCGTGACCGTTTGGGGGAAAACGGGCATGGAGATGTAGGGAAAAGGAGTCGCTTGGAAGAGTGGGCATCTGAGATTGGCATGCAAAGGAATGGCCAACCCTTCGCGCAAGAGGCACTATAAGTACAGACAAGCTTGGAAGAATGCGGAGCGCACAAAGGTAGGGATGGCTGAGTTTGAGCTACAGCTCAACGTTGACAACCATACTTGATGGTGCTCAAGGCAAGCGAGGCGCTTGGTAAAGGATGAGACTATCCAAGGTGGAATGAGTTGCTCAGCGATCGAAAGAGTTATGCAAAGCTCACAGAGGTGAGGGGAATTGCTAACTCAAAGAATTCGGTACTCATGCATGGGCTTGTATGCGGACAATGGAATGTTTGCGGCCATCCTACTAGTCATAGGTGCCCAGCAAGCCAATCACGTGAGTGATGGCACGTGTGACTTAATATAGAATCTTTTTGCTTATTATATTTTGGCATATATCACTTTATAACTATTGCATAAATGCATACATATATTGTGATGTCCTTGGATTTGTGCAATGGGAATCGGATCGTGATGAGATCACGATAGTGAGATCGATTTACCTTTAAACACATATCCTAAATAATTCCGGTCATAGGTTACTCGAGAGGGATATCGTGATAACCCGGATGATCGGGTGTCTTTGTATACCCGTCCATATGATGGATGCAGTTGGTCTCATAGCTGCTTGTGTAGGGACACTAGGGATATAGTAGTGTGTGCTCATTGGAGAATAAGTTCATCGATTGATCCGCCACGGAATCTTTGGATGGTTGATGATGCCTTATTGTCGGACAATGATTCCAGTAGTCCTAGTGGTGTATCCGGTCCTTAAACTTGAGACACCAAGGATGTCCTGTATGAGTGCTCCACTCTTTGATACCGTGACTTATAGGTTTGTCGTCCCGGATCTAGTACTGGTGGTCATTGGGAGTGGTAGTCGAATTTACGAGGGCTATTGAGTGTCGATAGAGGATCATCCACTCTTCGTTATGAGAGGAATATCCCATGTGTTCTTGCTTAGATAAATCCCCCGCCGCGGTCATTCGGGTTGAGAGAGAAAGAGTTCTCAGGAGAATCCGATTAGAGCAAGACTCGAGAAGAAACCGTGGTGGGTCTCGACAACACCATGCTCGATATACTCGGTCTACGGTATATTAGATGGATGAGGGACTATAGGTACACGGCAGAATCGAGGACGCATGTGTCCAATGGATTGGATTCCCTCAGATCGTGCGGGGACTACATGAGTGGCCTAAATACGTCCGTAGTCGATGAGTCGAAAGTGAATTATTATAGAGATAATAATTCAATGAGTTAGAAAGGAGTTCGACGGGGTATGTCTTCTGCTTATTTCGATATTGGGCCTAGAGGGTCACATATATATTGTAGGCATTGCGATGAATAGAGGTTCGGATATGAGATATCCGATAGAGCCTTTGTCTTATTGGATGCAGATCCAATACCCACTAGGGGAGGACCCATTAGGGTTTGACAAGGAACCCCTATAAATAGGAGGGATTGAGCCCCATGGGCTAGAGAGCTTTTGTTTTGCCTTTTCCTATTCTCCTCTCCATCTCCACCCGAGTAGGTCGGAGTTTTGAGGAGTCGTCGTAACCTTGCTATGTGGATCACCGCCAGAGAGGAGGACGCTTGACCTCCTTCACCCTCTCCTAAGGATCCGCAAGGAAACAGGGGGATATACGATCTCCCCAGGTAACACAATCTACTCTATCTGTGAGTTTCATATTTCATGGATTTTTATGCACCAATCTTCGCACATCTAACGAACAACTCTTTGGGAATCGGGGATTTTGTTTTTCTTGTTCTTCCCACGCGCATATGATGTCGCCCCCAAGGATTTCCCAAAAAGTGGTATCAAAGCCGGGTTGCTTTCGTCGCGAATGATTGGTTTTGAAGCTGCGTGTGTTGTGTTTTGGAAAAATTTTGACGCCAAAATTGTTGGCCTAAAAACAAGGAAGGGGAGCAACAGTTGCTGCCCTCAATCTCGTCGTCGGCTTGATCATCGAAATAAGGCAAACATAAGGGTCATGTCTGTCTGCTGACGGGGCCTTTGCTGCGGCAGGTTTGCTATCGGCGGGGTTGGCGTATTACAGGCGGCAGAGGCACCATGAGCGGCGCCGCCGCCGCTGCTGCTTCATGGCGAAACCCCCTAAAGAAGCGGCCGCACGGACGGAGACCGTCATGGAGGCTGGCTACGCCGAAAGGGGGCGCCCACCCGGCCAGCGCCGGCAGCGTGCCACGTGGCGTGCCTTGTAGGGCGAGGGCAGTGCCCTCGCCCCGTCGAAAAGGGGAAAGGGCATTAGGGTTTTCTGGGCAAAAGACAGTTTTGCCCCTCGAAATTTGAGAAATTCCAGTTTCTATCTTGTGTCCAAATTACGAAAATACCCCTATGAATTCAGAAATTCCCTATAATATCCCTGATTTCAGAAAATATTAATTAATTAAAAAGTTTAGTTGATTATTATTTTTTTATTATTATTATCTAGTAGTCCTACATGATGATGATTATTTATACATGTGATGTATGATGTGTGGACGGATGATCATGGACCATGTGATGTGTGTACTTGTGATTATTATTATTGAGGTCTACGAGCCTCCATTATATTTCTCGTTTATTGTCGGACCTGCGTGCCTATGATTAAGTTGTAATTACATGAGGAGGCCTAGCGGGAGCGTGGATGCGATAGCGGGACCCGAAAACGGACGATCGTGATGCATGAAGATGCATCAAGATGTTGACGGAACCAAACAAGGGGCGAGATGGACGATCACGAGGTATGGAGATGCACCGTTGCACACATAGATCTTGATGTGAGTGATTAGGCCCATCGGCTCCTACTTAATCATATAGGGTTAATGGTCCATGATCATCTGGTGTAATTGCTTATACACATACTAGATATGTATATATATTTACATGCGATGTAGATGTATATTAAATATGTATATGTGTGACATGTCATATATCAAATCATAGAAACATCTCTCGATAATATTAAGTCGGGTAAACGTGAGGCAATTAGATTGACCCACGTGGCCTTCCATCATTATAAGTAGGAACCGATTCCCGGTGTAGGTTGAGTTGGTCGAGTCCCTCAAGACTCACCTATATCGCGATCCGCTATCTTGCTTGCGACATAGAGATGTCACTGGTGACCTGAAGGCATGGTATACTTGGTCGAGTCCCTCGAGGGTATATCATCAAATCAGACTCATCTTGTAACGAAGGTGTTGACTTAACCGAGCATCATGGTTGGTCGAGTCCCTCGAGGCCATGGTGATTCGGAGGCCGAACAGAACGGGAATCACAAGGAGTTGTGATCGACAAGAGTTGTCTACCTTTTAGGCTTAGTGTGATTGGTCGAGTCCCTTGAGATAGATGAGATTCGGGGGAAGAGGAAAAAGGGGGAGGAGGGGAAGGAGCTAATAAAAGTGGAACAAAAAAGAAAATGTTAATTTAAGAGAATCAAGGGATAATCTAATGTTCAATTAAATCATAGTTGAACTAATTTAATCCCATTCAGCTGAACAAAATTCATTTAATTATAAAAAATCAAGTCATTATATATATATATATATTATAATTCTAAAAAATCCCATTACTAGGGATTTTTTTTATAAGTTGCTCATATTCATTATCATCGAATTTCATATTTTGATAAATGTTTTCTTTTTTATTATTATTTTAAAGAGAATATACGATTAAGATCGTATTATTCTTTTTATCTCAACCTATCTCTTCCAACTTCTCATGCACAACATAAAGAGGCGGTGGAGGCGATTTCGACTCGACCATGGTCTCCCCTGCCCTCCCATCTCCGAAGACCTATGAGATGGAGAGAAGCGTGGCGGCGACGGACAACTCCTCTAGATATCTGCCGATGCTCGCTCCGGACAACGTGTTTTTCCCCTTCTTCTTCCTCGGGACTTCTGCGTAGCCTTTTCTCTGCTCTCTCTCTCTCTCTCTCTCTCTCTCTCTCTCTCTCTCTCTCTCTCTCATCTCCGGTGCTCTGTGGAGACGTGAGAGAAGGAGAGAAGTGGCATGGAAATGAGATAGACGGCTTCGGTGCACCATCTCCGGTGATGCTTTTTTCTTGCTCTCTGCTGCATTTAGTTATCGAAGAACCATCTTGTTGCTTGTTTTGAATTGAATGGCCGATGGATGTCAGATAGCAAGCTAATACACGTCGAAGAACTCCTGCACCCTGCAAAGATGCGGAGAGCTCTTTCTTTCGCCATTGTTGCTGCGACCGGTAACTTCCTGCAGGGATGGGATCAGGCCACCATGTCAGGTAAATGCTTTCTCTGATCTCAAACGCAGCAAAACTTGAATATATCGATCACACAAACGTTTGTCTCTCTTGGATTACTCGGCGTGCAGGTTCTCTTACTTACATAAGGCAGGAGTTTAGGCTGGAGGACGAGCCTATTATTGACAGTCTAATTAACACCATCCCTCTCATCGGCGCCGCCATCATCACGGTGTTCTCAGGAGCGCTCTCAGATCGGTTTGGCAGACGGCCGATGCTAATTATCTCCTCAGTTTTCTACATCGCCGGTGGCGTTTTGACGATATGGTGTCCCGACGTATACATACACGCCCTTGGCAAGGCTGGTATTCGGGTTTGGTATTGGTTTGGCCGTAGCTTTCGTCCCGGCTTACATAACTGAGGTATCTCCATCGGAGATGAGGGGCTTACTGAGCACCCTTCCACAGTTGACGGGCACGACGGGGACGACTGTGGCGTATGATGTGGATTTCGGGATGTCATTGCAGAGCCAACCTAGTTGGAGATTACTGTTTGGAGGCATCCTATTTCTTTCCATCGTGTACTTCGTGTTCACGGTGTTCTTTCTGCCGGAGGCACCAACATGGCTCGTCAGCAAAGGACGGATGGAGGAGGCCAAACAGGTTTTGCAGAGACTACGCGGAAGAGAAGATGTGTCAGGTCTGTTCTGAGATACAACTCACGATTGCTTGACTAATAGCAATCTATCATCGTCAGTGTGTGCTGATCTTTTTGTACCAGGAGAAATGGCTCTTTTGGCTGAAGGTGTGGGAGTTACTGCAACTGAGCTCCCCGTGGAGCAGGAGTCGACTGGTGTGAAGGACATGAGCATGCCATATCGTCCAAAGAGAAGAATCGCTTGGGTTAGACGACCAGCAACGGAACGTAGTCTTCTTGGAAGTGTCCTTGATCCTGTTCGGATCAGATGGAAGCGGCGTGCAAGTAATGAGCAAGCCGATGTGGAGAAGAACCCTCCCAGGGAGGGCGAGTCCTATGCCTCTGATGATATGTACACTCCATTGCTCTCAGACCACGGAACAAATGGAGGAGGAGATCCCAAAAGGGTCATTTTGTGCATGGAAGCTGTGTCTGGATCACAGCAACATTGCGTGCTTGTCATTCCTGAAGGTGATGCCTCAGAAACAGATCAATGTGTCGAAGCCAAAGCATCGGTGAGCCAGCATCCAAGTCGGCCAGCTATGGTTCCACCCTGCGGCGGACTCAAACATATATTGTTTCTCTGTATTGGGATGCAAATTCTTCAGCAGGTAAAACAAAACGAGACACATAATCAGGTTTGATTCATCTTCAGTGATCTCTCAGTATATTTGATTCTTTGCTAGTTTTCTGGCATCAACGGCGTCCTCTATTACACTCCACAAATTCTTGAGCAAGCTGGAGTTGGGATTCTTCTCTCAAAACTGGGACTCTGCTCTGTTTCAACATCTCTGCTCATCAGCTCTTTTATATTTACGTTGCAGCTCCCATGCATACTTGTTGCCATGAGGCTCATGGATGTCAGCGGAAGAAGGTAAGAGGAAGAAGGCGATCTCTCCGTGTTGGTTCTTCATTTGGATTCCAGTTCTCATGTAGGTTTCTGCAGGAGTCTTCTGCTGGGTACGATCCCCTGCTGATCGCGTCGCTTCTTCTTCTGGTTCTGGTGAACATGGTGGACTTGGGCGCCGTCGCACATGCGGCGCTCTCCACCGTCAGCGTGGTGGTGTACATGTGCTGCTTCGTCATGGGGTTCGGACCCATCCCCAGCATCATCTGCTCGGAGATCTTCCCGACGCGCGTCCGCGGGAAGTGCATCGCCGCGTGCTCCGTCACCGCGTGGCTCTGCAGCATCGTCGTCGCCTTCACGCTGCCCCTCATGCAGCGCGCTGTGGGCCTCTCCGGCGTCTGTGGCGCGTACGCCTTCGACTGCCTCGTATCGTTGGGTTTCATCTTCTTCCTCGTTCCTGAAACGAAGGGCGCAGTGATGCGACCTTGAAGTCGTCGTCGTCGTCGTGTCGTCGTCGTCGTTTCGTAGTTGACTCTAGTTTTCGGTCATTATTGTTTCGGCTTTAATTTTTGCAACATTTTATGGGGTTTATTAATATTAATATTAATATTATTATTATTATTATTATTATTATTATTATTATTATTATTATTATTATTATTATTATTTATTTATTTATTTGCAACCTACTTCATATGTTTTTGCAAGATTTCCTATTTTACACATGGATTATATTTCATGAGACAGCCTAACACCTGTTAAATACTTCAGATAATAGAACACTTATCATTCAGTGAAACACTGAAAAAGAAACAGAAAATAATGAACAACAAAGAATGATTGTGGGAAAATTGCAAAATTCATGAAGCTTTTCTCGGAATTTATCATAGCAATTATTTACCGGGTAATCTGTTAGAGTAGTTCATCTTTTCCGTGCTATCTACTTAGTAGAATACTATAGTAACCATTCTTGATGATTGCAGGTTCCCATTGGAAGTCATAACCCTCTGTTGAAACTTTGTTTCAGTATCGTAATAGCTACTGTTGAAGAAACAATTTCTGCTTGTGTGGTTGCAGGAATATGCAATTTTCTAATCCTCTTTCTACTTGTGCAAATGGGAAATCCACAAGAATATGGTTTGATGAACATATAAGAATTCATCATGGAGGCCTGAATATTGGGAGTAAACTGCAACAAACAATAAGCACAAGATGACAGCAATCACCACCAACCCTCACTTTATTGTCATTTTGAGTAGTGTGGCAACAATCAGAGTTCCCATTTATGTTCTTGGAAGGGAGATGAAATGTTGCAATTTGTTGGTTTGCAGATAAATAAGGATAGAGATCCAACATCCACAAGAAGCAGCACAAACGCCAATAAGCACAGCCAAATTATCTTGGATAAGCAGCAGCATAACTCACATAGCCTGAAAAGTAGGGGGAAAAAAAAGTCCGTTGTTAAAAGCAAACAAAATAGAAATTATTAATCAACAAATGGAAACAACAGGAGATCTCGGCCAAAAGGACCGGTCAATAACTTTACGTTTCGAGAGTTTGCCTATGGCAGCATTGGGGCAGCCAAATGTATCAAGAATTTGCCTATAACAGCATCGGGGCACCATGTCACTAGTAATAAAGATACTGTTCTAGTAATGGTCTTGATGGATGAATCATAAATGACAGCTGTTCAGAAGCAGGATTCATGGATGAGAATTTAACTAGAAAATGTTGAAAGAGTTGTAGCAATCCTCAGGCATTTGCAACTGGGCCAAGAGGTCAACGAGTAACTAGTTCATAACTAGTATCCGATGACTTGTATAAAGGCTTTCATAAAAAAAGCAAGGACAGAGAAAAGAACACCATAACTTTGGAAAATATGAATGTTTTTGCCATTTTCTTTTGATCAAACATCCAAAAATCAGAGTTAAAAGTCACTGAAAATTGCATCATTTTGCTATTTCACCAATATCTCATTAATTATAACTTGCAATAAAATGCTTTGCTAAATAATTGTTTTCCATCTATATATCCAGATGACATGCCATGAACTCATGTTAAAGTCTTTTGTTCCAACTGATGCTGCAAATACATGCAATTACTCCTGCTAATATAGATGACAGGTGGTGTTATGATAAATTAGTTGACTATCACAGTGCTTTCCGGCAGAAGATGCACATGAGCTAGAAGACTCAAACAAAGAGTCAGAAATTTATTTAATGGGAGTATGTTGGAGAGTTTGATAAAAAAAAAACCAAAAGGTGCCAAACTATTACTCTTAAAAGCATATATTTCCTTGCTTAACTAAACTAATCGTTTTTATTAGCTGGCCTGTTTGAACTCTTCAGCAATTTGCATGCCTAGCTGAATCTTAAGATTTGAAAACTTCAAAACAGCATATTATCATTAAGTAAATGAACAATGCTGTACGGTGAAAAGGCCCATCACCTTCGGATTGATAAACCAAAGTCCAAAGGACTTATATTTGGTTGAGATAATGCTGCTGAGTCAATCTTAGGTTCAACTATCAGTGTAGGTTTGAGCCAATAACTTAGGCTCAAAAACAAATGAACCTGGGTTTAGGTTTTCTATCTTGTAAAACCTCTGTAGAATTTTGATCTACCCACTTATATTGACATGGCGAGTTCTATAATTTCTATATTCTGAATTATTATGAGCCTAATGGATGATCAATAACTATATGAATTTTAAGAGGCCGAAGGAATGTAGAATTCCTAACCTAATTACAAACTAAGGGTTGGTCGATTGTATTTTTTAAGTGTACCCAGCTGAGGAAAATAGAAATTGTATATGAACTTCTATGACGAAGGTTATAATTCCTGTCAAGGCAGGCTAGCCTTACCTGCCTCTTCTTGTCTACTACTTTTGTCTAAAATTCCCTCTTTTCTCCAAGTCTACTTCAAAATCATTTCAGCATCATGCTCCAAATTCAAATCCTTATTGATATCAACGCTTGATTGTTCTGATGGACAAAAATGAGTGAAACCCTGCTATAGCAGCACAGCTAATCTTTGAGAACAAAAAAATCAGATGAACGGATCAAATTTTAGCATGGTTCTGATCTCTAACCCACTATTTATAATCCAGTTTAAGCATAGATTCATGATAACCATCTTGCACGATGCATACCATCCAGTAGTGAAAATGATACAATTTGTTTAACAGTTCCCTATCGATATTTTTTACTTAAACCACTTTGGTTGAGTTATGTGTACATGAGACTGTTATACTTAAATAACTATTGCTCAAAAACACATCAAACCTATTAAATGGAAAACAAAAACATGTTCCGCATGGTTTCATACTTGAACTAGTTGTATCCCGAATTTGCAAATTCAGAGAAAAACCAACACCCCTCAAAATTCAAATAAATAAACACAGGAAACAGTTAGATGATTTGAGAGTTAGTGATTTCATGGTTTAGTTAAATCAGGGACTAATAAAGTCCGATTGGTTGCATCTGGATAATGTGACAGTAGCTTACAATAAACAGGCAACTAAATCATGAGAATGGACAGCAATCTGACAAGTGACAGAACCTCGTAACTAAAACAAAATCAATTGCTACAATTTGTTTGGAAGGAAGCCATAAAGACAAAGAAATAAAAAATGAATTTTACTTCAAGAGAAACATTGAAGATGACAAAAGCTCACTCACGAAGCTCAGCAAACTTCAATTAGTATTATCTTTTCTCTCTTTTTAAGATGTCACTTCTGAGATATCTGGACACTCAAGAGGCCGCTACTCCTTAGAAACAAGATTCTGCATGTGAACCCTAACTTCAAGAAATAAAGCTAAGGTTGGCCAACAAGCATGAAGATCATAGATATTTACACGGTCAAAAGACCAAACAGTGGTATATATGTAGGTTATGTTATTGATAACAAGAAGCAGCCTATATATTACTGATGACCAGGAGACATCCCTAGATCATATCACATCTGTAACATACTACATCAGCACATGCAGGAACAGCATAATCTAATTTCCTGCACGAGTTTGCCATGAGGCTTGATACTCGGCTGGATTTATGGTGGTATATGATTAGTTTGTAGCCTTTTTTACTATGAAAATACCAAAACCACAATTAGAATATCTACTCTGTCCGACAATTAAACTACCATGAATCTAACCCTCATCTCTCCACTCAGTCTATCAGGTTCCAGCATAAGATGATCTGAAGCAGGGAGTGCAAACTTAAAGATGTGATCTTGAAACATGGGTTGAATATGATTTAAACATCAGTTAAATGCTGACTTAATGGAATGATGACAAATATGTGGATCACAGAAATAACGAAAAAAGAGTTACCTTTTGCACAGCACTGCTTCCAGTAACCCTTGCTCCAACTCTATCAAGCTTCGCCACCATCACACTGGCCTTTAGATTGCCATCCCTCAAGAATGCCTCCACCATCCGAGACCCGATCTCTTTTCCTTTCTCCTCATCATCGGTGACTGCTACAGCAGTTGGGCCTGCACCGCTGATGGTGCACCCGAAGGCACCAGAATCAATGGCTGCCTTCTTCACACTCACCATCCCGGGGATCAGAGGCGCTCTCCTTGGCTCCACAATCCCATCGGCGGACATCGCCGACCCAAGAACCCTCACGTTCCCTTGCAGCACGGCCGCCACCAGTGCAGCGGCTTGGCTCGAGTTCCGCACATGGTCCTTCATCGGGATATCCGCCGGGAGAGCTTCCCTCATCTTCTTGGTCGGCGCCTCGAACTCGGGACCCACGAGAACGAAGTAGAGCTCCCGGTCGGCCGGGAACTCCAGGCGGATGATCTCGAAGGGATCGTAGCTTCGGATCAAGACGAAGCCTCCCAAGATGGAGGGCCCAACGTTGTCGGCGTGGTAGCCGCTGACCTTCTTCTCGGACTCGAGCCCGGCGAGGACGAGTTCGTCGGGGGAGAGACGACCGCCGAAGAGCTCGCTGACGGCGAGCGCCGCCGCCGCGGCAGAGGCGGCGCTGGACCCGAGACCGCTGCCCAGGGGGAGACCCTTGTGGAGGGAGAGGGAGAGGCCGACAGAGCGTACGCCGAGCATGCGCATGGCGGCGATGCCGGCGATGCCGGCGATGCCAGCACAGTTCCAGAGAGGGTTTCGGCTGAGCTTCGCGGCGGCGGCGCAGCCGGAAACGTCGGCGATAGAGAGGGTGCCTGGGGCGACGGCGGAGTCGACGGAGACGGTGACGGTGTCGCCGAGGCCGCCGCCAACGGCGCACCCGAGGAAGTCGAAGCCAGGGCCGAGGTTGGCTACAGTGGCGGGGGCGAAGGCAGCGACAGACCGAAACACCGGGGAGGGGTCAGCGGTGGCGGCAGCGGTGACGGCCGGGGCTTTAGAAACGGAGGAGCATCGGATAGCCCGCAGGCGGGTAAGGGAGGGAAGGGGACGGTGGCGATGGGCGGGTCGCGATTGGGTTGGGGACGTGGCGCTGAAGGCGGCCGTCGCCATTACTGCTTACAGAGGGTGGGGAGGGTTGGGGCGTGGGTGCGCGTGGGGTTTAGGACCGATAAAGCTCCTTCTTTTCTCCTAGTGATGGCTCAAAAGGAACCCAACACTAACACAACAAAAACAATAAAACTATAATTTAGACTCAATTTGTAGTATTTTAATATAAATAATTTTGTCGATTCGATTACTTTTATTTTCTTAGCTTTTTTTTCTTTTAACTTTTCTTACGTTTTTAAGATTGTAAATTTCAAAATAAAGGTATTTCAGTTTAGTTGATAAAGATTTTGATAGAATATTATAAAATTTTGACTCAAAAATATTATATATGTATATACTATTAATTATTTTGAATTAGAAAAGATCTCTCCTTCAAATTATACTTATTTAATATTAAATATATTAAATTTAAATAATATTAATAATTATTAGGTTGATCCTAAATAGTTGAGACATTATGACTTATTATTATGGTTGATATATTAATATAATTATTATATATTTTTTATATTATATTATATTATATTATATTATATTATACTAATTGATAGGGGTAAAAATGGCAACGCGCCACGTCAGCACGCCAGGTAGACACACTGCCCGAGGAGGCAAGCACTGATGCAGACTCGACATTTGCCGACGTCACCAGCCCTCAGCCAACCACCTCAGCTTTGACCTCGTGCGCTCGGTCGAGGCACAGGAGCACATCGATCGAGGCTCACCATACCCTGCAGCAGCTCGGCCTCCCACGCACCCCCAGTGGCAATGTCAGACGCCACCGAAGGTACAGTCCTGCTCTGCAAACGAGCACGTCAAGTAACACCCAAGCTCATCTATAAATACCCCTAAGTCCCAAACAAAGAGGAGGGATACACTAGAAAGCACTTCTCTTTCTCTTCCTCCGAAGCCCTCTCCGCATCCTTCTCTAACTTGATCGTCGGAGGGGTCGGGTCGAGCACCCCGACCCGACTTGTGTGCAGGTACGAAGACGGTGACGCCCCTTCCCGGAGCCTCCTCCCGACCCGAACCGCCGACCTGCCGACCAGAACAACCGATCCCGAACCACGGTGCTCGATCGTAGGGGGACCCCGAGGGACGTCGCCCGAGATCCCCGACATCCGGACCCTAGAACCGAGCCGCGTCGGCCCCGAGGCCACGGCTTAAAAAGTTACTTACCGTAACACTAACTATCTAATAATATTTTAATATTTGTAAATCTAATAATATGTTGATAAAATTTATATCTATCTATATTCTCCTGTATTTGATGTAACAGTTATATTTATATTTACAATTTTTTTTATCGAGAGGAATTTGGATTTCCCAACAATTTATTCCAATAGGAATCAAATGAGGTGCAGACTTGTGTATATATTATTGTGGCAATGCATACATAACGGCAGGAGGACAGCTTCAGACTCTTAGAACAGCAATCAAGGCAGCATCAGATGGCAGCTTACCCACCCACTTATTACATCACATACCAACATAGCACTCGATGTGGCTCATTTTATGCACTCAGGACTTCTCATAGCCACCCTTTATTTTAGTTATTTATCAGTATCATATATGTATTATTTTCCTTTGTGATGATGGCCTTTAGGCCACTGCAGCTTCCTTCTTCTGCTTCATCAGCTCCTTCTTCTTCTTCTTCTTCTTCTGTTTCTCAGACTGCATAAAAAGCAGAAGAACACCTTTCAGTCTTGTGTGATACATGCAGCACCACACTGATGAATTCAAGATCACGAAGCACAGGTGTGAAGGATTTTGTAGTGTGTGCGACATCACCTTGTGCCAGGGACGGGGTCCGCCGACGGAGGAGGAGGAGGAGGAGTCTGAGATCTTGTGCTTGCGATGCTTCTTCGCCACCTCCTTCTTGACCATGCCAATTTTCTTCTGCTTCAGATTCCTCTTCTTTTGCTTCTCTGCTTTCAGTTGAGGGACCTCACCTCCCTTGAAGGCAGAGCAAAAGAAGAAGGCATTGCTTGTCAGAGATCGCTCGAGTACGAGTAGGTTTGTGAGAATTCCTTCACCTGTCAATCTTACCTTGCTGCAGCTGGAGTGACTAGATTTAGAGTCAGATGAGCTGGAGCTTGAGCTTGAGCTTGAACTTGATCTCAAACTCCTCTGCTTGACAATTCCCGAATTCTTCTTCTTGTGCTTCCTTCCTTTTAATTTTCTTACCGATCCAGAATCAATTCCCTTGAAGACAGCACAGAATTGTGAGAGAGAGAGAGAGAGAGAGAGTGTGTGTGTGTGTGTGTGCGCGCGCGCGGAGTCACAGCCATCTTTATGTATCAATCTTACCTCGCTATTGCTGGAGTCAGATGAACTTGAGCTTGAGCTTGAGCTTGAACTTGAGCTTGAGCTTGAACTTGAGCTTGAGGTTGAGCTCGAGCTTGAACTTGAGCTTGAGCTTGAGCTTGAGCTTTTACTGAGCTTTCCAACTGCCAATTTCTTCTTCTTTTGCTTGCTTCCTTTTGATTTCTTCTTTTCAGGGTACTCTTTATCAAAATCATCTCCCTTGTAGACAACACAATGCGATTATTTGTGGATTACTACATTCCAGTACGTGCACTGCACTTGATCGAAGCTTGAGAGAGGCAAAGGAGTTGCAAGTCACCTTGTTGCGTCTGGAGAGACCAGATGTGGAGTCAGAGCTGCTGGAGTCGGAATCGGAGCTCGAGTCGGATGAATCAGAGCTTGAGGAACTCTTCCTGAGCTTGCGGATAGCCAAGCCCAGAGACGTTGCCATCTTGGTTTTCTTCTTCTTCTTCTTCTTCTGTTTCTCTGACAAGGCTTTCCTGATCGCCGTCTTTATTCCCTTCACCTCCTTCTTGAGCCTGTCGATCTTCTTCTTCAGAGCGTCCACCTGCTTCTTGTTCTTCTCCGATCCGCCGGTTGACTGCTCAAGAGAGGAGAGCAGATGCGTTAGCTGCGAAAGATGACAGTGCTGCAAGCGATTCGAACCGAACTTTATTGAGTGGAGTGTCCTTGTTCTTGGAAGCTTCCCCTGCGTCGGTGACCTGCAAGCTGCCTCCCTCGTTCACCACGTCGATCGCCTCCTCCTCGTGGCTGGCGACGATGCTGAGGCTCTCCTTCTGCTGCTGCTCTTCCGCCATGGCTGTGCTGTGCTTGATGTGTTGCTGGAACTCGGGATGCATGGTGTGATCCAGCCATGGCCACTTCTTATAGGTGGTTGGGATCTTGGATTCGGCGAAAGGTGAGCTTGCATGAGGAAGGTGCCGGCAATGGATGGATCAATCATGAAGAGAAGGGACAAAGTGCAGAGAGAATGATCATGGAGGACGAGGACAGAGGAGGAAGCAGGCGAGAGGCCGCGCTGGCGTTGGATGCCATGCCCACCAAGGGCATAGGATGCCATGGTTGGAGAAGAAAGATCATATGTTCATGCCATGACCAAGGAAGGCGTAAATGTTTTGTTTATTTAAGGTTAAAGGACAATCAAACGTGGTCAAAATTTAATTATCAGTCGATCTCTTTCTTTATCAAATAAGCTATACTTAAGTGTTTCAGACGGGAGAGCTTAAAGTAATTGGATAAGATTTTATTATATTTTATAATCTTTTATAATTAGATAAGATATATATATAATTTATATTTGGATAAGATATATATAATATAACTTAAGTAATTGGATTCGATGAAATATATTGGTCAAATAGAAAAAAAGATCACTTAAAATAGGATGAGAGAAATTTTCTTAATTATTTATCCTAATCTATAAATACGAAAGATTTGACTGAACAACAAATAGAAATAGAGATGTTATCTCAATTAAGGGATGTTTTCTCTTCTCTCTAACTCCCGTGAAAAGATCTTCTCTTTAATCATCAATCTATGTATGTTATCTTATCTAGTTCATTTTTCATATTCAAACGATGGATTAAAGACGATGTCTTTGCATATTAAATAGAAGTTTATTTTAAGATGACATAAAAGGTCCTTAAACTACATCTAATTATTTGATTTCAATCATAACATAAAAGATTGTTTTCGTATTTAATATAACATATTACAGATTTTATGCTTACACCAAAGTGAAAGAGAAGCTTAAATATATTTTTTTATAAAAATATTGTATCATTTTGATACTATTGATAAGTTATTATTTATCTCTATTGAGCTCACAAACAATTATCTTCTTTGGAAACAGAGAGAGGAACCCTTAAAAAGTTGAGAAAGATTACTTCATCTACTTAAATATCAATCGATATAATAAAACTATATATATATATATATATATATATATATATATATATATATATATATATATATATATATATATATATATCTTGGAGAAAATGCCTCTCTTGGTTGAATACTTCAAAGATTATGTCATAGATACTTAGTCAAAAATATTGCAACTCACTGTAAAGATGGTTGAATTCTATACAAATCTTGGTTCCCTTTTTCTTTGTTTGATTTAGTATATATCTTAGCCTCTTCTTCTTCCCAGAAGAACAAAATCCTCACAAAATCTGGTGATCTGTTCAGATGTCAGATTTGTAGGGCACTCACAAATTGAACATGACCTACAAACCTTGGAACTGGCCATGTGGATGTTCTCACATCTTTCGCTACAGTAGCCAGCAGATTGACTTCACCAAAGATGGTGATGATATCTTACATTATTAGTGCAGATTAATTTGGCACAGTCATGAAGGGATTATGTGGCATCTGACATTTCATGCCCTTTTCTACTGCAAATGACAGCTTGAAGCACAAAATGATGTAAGAGTCAAAGATGAATCTGAACTCTTTAAAGTGTGGCTGGCAGTCTCCTTCCATCTTAGCCAAAGTCCAAACAATATGACAACAGTTGGTTAGCTGAATCTTTGACTAACTACATATAGAACCTCCTCAAAACCATGTTATGATAGTTCCAACTTTGATTGCCTTCACAACCTAATTGATTCAATGATGAACTTTGAGTCCATGTATAAGCTCACGCGATTAGCACATCAAGTCAGGAAAAACATCTTTCTCATGGATGGTCATCTCCCTTTTCTCAGAGAATCCAAATGCTGCTACGTTCTTAGAGATTCATGAACCAGTTGGGTGGAAAAGGCACTTTGTGTCACACACACACACACACACTCTCACTCTGAACAATGGATGGAGCTTAGAGAGCATAAATATGGCATCATGTAACCAAAGAGTAAGAGAAGGAAGCTAAGGACTGCACATCGAACTATTACTTTGAGATATCTTACAAGTCCTCATTGTCCATGTCTTTAGTGATCAAGATCTTCATGAACAATCGTCTTAGTAACACACATTCATCTTGACACCTGCATCAATCGATTCTTCCATCATTCACAGCAGATGCTTCCTACTCGAGAAAGAATTGATGGCTTGGTTAAGGCCTGTGTGAAGGTCTCGGTGACGACGGAAGCAAGAAGAACTCATCAGACATTTGCAAGCGGCCACCGAACCCATTCATCTATAGACACCTCCCACCATAGCCTGCATTCCTCAAGAGCGCTTGCTTGATGTCCTCGGCGCCGACGACCGCCCACCGATCTATGCCCTGCAGTTGACGGCAGACCACCGTGAACAACAGCTCATGGCCGGAGCGAACCGAGTCCGGTGTAGATACCTACCTCAGAGCAAGAAGCCTGCAATCCGAAGTCACTGAAGCAACTCACGACACATTGTTGGATCTCAAGCCCCAAGGCCTCCAGTGTGTTCACCGTCGACAGCAGCAGGCCTGGCTTTGCCGCGCAGCAGATCTCGATCCGTGTGTCGCTATCTCTTCTCTCCACGTCGAACTGCATACAGGATTGATTGTTCTTAATCTGTCGATGGCATTCAGCTTGAACCGAGCACAAGGCCCTCTCTGTATCTTACCTTGGGGGACTTCCTCGCTAAGACCTCGTTGGTGCTCAGTAGATTCGGCTGTTCTGGGCCGACGTCCATCTCCTGCTGCAGGCGTTTGACCCTCTCCATGAGCTCCTTCATGTAGTCGATGGTGTCGCCCAGAATGGATGCTCTGTCCATCTGTTGGATCCAGATTTCTATCAGTCCATCTCGCAGCAGAATCTATGAGGTTCTGAGGTACTTCACCTTGCTAATCTTAGGGACGACGGACCGCAGCATGGAGAGCCGGTCGTTGAGCCTCTTCCTTCTCCGCCGCTCCGCCATTAAGTTCTTGGAAGGCATCCCCTCGAGCTTCTTCTTCTTCTTCTTTTTTCTCTCCACGCAGCCACCCAACCGAAACATCGCCGGCTCCATCATGCGAGCGAGGCCAAGCTCGCCGTCATCTAGCGAGGAAGACTGGATCTCCGGTGCCGGCGCCGAGTACGGGCCGGCGATCGGACAGCATACCTCACTCAAACCGTCGAAATTAGGCTCCACGGTCACGTCGAAAGCCGGCGGAAAGCTCAGGGGAGCCAACGCGTGTGGGCTGATCTGCTGGAAGCAGTCCAAGCCGCCGTCGAAGGGGAAGAACTCGCCCATTCCAGCTGGAAACGAGTCAGAGTCCCAATCGTCTCTTCTCAGGGCGAGCAGCTCCTCCAGGAAGACATGCTCATCGAGCTCCATTCCTTGCCTGCCCTACGGCGAGGAACACTGTATCTGCAACCTTAAAGAACAATTATTCTCCGCACTAAATGCAATATAGTATGCAGTAATGTACGGTGGCATTGCACCACCATCAATCGGAATGGAATCTGCTTCCACTACCTCTCTCTCTCTCTCTCTCTCTCTCTCTATGTGGTCGCTTTCACGGAAATCTGCAATCGTAGAGGGGGTGATATAATAATGGGAAGGCCTGCGAGGGGTTGGCCCGCAAGCGTGACGGAAACGAAAAGGGGGGGGAGAGGAGGGAGCAGAGGCCGTGTCAGGTTTGCTGCACACGTACGACCGATCGCGACAATATCGCTGGGTGGACACGCACCACCGTAACAGGTAACGGCAAGACGACGGGGTCGGGGGTGGTTGGCTTGGGAGGGAAGCGGGTGGGTGAGCGACTTGGCAGGACGTCGGCCTGGCGCAGGGGTGCAAGTTGGCGGTGTGGCCGCCTTGGTGGTGGTCGCTCCTCTGGGCTACTCTTGGGATGCCTCTTTGTCTCCATCTCCATGTGAACACATCCCTTGTTTTGCTACTCAGACAAAGCCCATCTCATTTATCTCATCTTAGTAGTTCGATATCCCAATTGAGTCTCACATCTGGTGTTCTTCCTCCTGCCGCATTTTGTATCGAGTTAAGTGTCTGTCTATTTTATGATGCCTTGACTCCATTATTGTGCATCAGCAACTCGATTCCGTCCGTGACGCTACCATGATCAGTACATGGGTACCGGCTTGCATGACTGACGGTCAATCGTTGAGGAAGGAAACACTAGTCAAGAACTGTTTTGTTTAAAGGAACAAGTAATCAACTTGAATCCCCTTCCTTCCCAGTAATAGATAATACGTGGGGGGATGTGGTAGCTGCTCGAAGGCCTCATCCCAGCACATAGGGTCCACTGGGTGGTGCAGAAAACCACGGCGGGGCAACTCCGGCAGCCCACAATATTGTGCACACCAACCCTTCAATACCACCCGACGCCCGGCTTCTTGGTTTTGTCTTTGTTTGAGTGCTTGGGTAGGTGGGAGATGGGAGACATGGGACGTGGGAAGGTTAGGGAGTGGTACAGACCAAAGTAGGAACCATTTCTTTGCTTTTTGATAGATGCAATCAGACGGGGAAACAGATGGGGACTTCCGGATTTCCGCGAGAGAGAGAGAGAGAGAGAGAGAGAGGAAATGATTGAAAGGGATAAAACAAGAATAGCAGCAATTTTTTTTTTCTTTTATGATAAGGAATAGAAATAGAAATAAAAGAAGAAGAAGAAGTAGAAGAAGAAGAAACTAATTACATATGATAAAAAAAAAAAAAAAAAAAGTATCCAATGTTTTTAATCTCCATTACAATGTTAAAAAAAAAAAATTAAATTAAATAATTTTAATTTTAATTTAAAAATAATACTGTTCTTGAGTAATAAAATTTTACTTTTATATAAATCAAAATTAATAACATTTAATCACGCTTGAATTTGTTTTTTTATTTTTTATTTTTTTGCTTTTTACATTCGCTCGTTTGAGCCTCGAATAGATACTGACACTTATAAATTGATTATATATATATTCATGTAGTGACAAATAAATTGATCCCGCATCACTTGCATCACATCAAGTGCATGTCTCAACAAGAAACACACGCACAAACTCTACATATAACCATAACACCACCATAATTCAAAAAAGGACCAACTTGTTCAACATCTACTCTGGATGCTTACTAGAGAATTACAAGCAAGCAACGCAAACAAGCATTCCAAGTCTGAGACACACACTGTAACTGCAAAGCTATCAATTGACGATCTGGTTTGATGGAGGGGGATAAAATGACCAAAAATCTACCTACCATAGCCATTTGGGTGACGCCCATAGCCTGCAGCTCTCTCTGGGCTTCTGTATGCATAATAAGGTGACCTGGATTGTTCTCTTCTGCGATATGGTGACCTCCGTGGGGAGCCGCCGCCCCAGTAAGGAGAGTGTCTTGGAGTTCTGCGATAGCCACCACCACCACCATAGTCATCGCGGCTGTAGCCTCCATAGTATCTTCCACGATCACTTCGATAACCTGCACAGGGGACAACTCATGAGCAAATCACCTATAAAAGGTTGGTACATCAGTTACATGGGAGAGGGAGGGAACTCACTGTCTCGTGTGCTGACCACACCAAGGTACTTTCCCGGCGTAGGTGTTCGTGGGCGTCCCCTCCTTGACTGAAAAGAAACAAGACATGTAGTATATCTTCAAATTTCCCCTCTCCCGAACAGAGCACATCATCATAAACAGAAAGAGAACAGTACAACTTATGCTGCCAAGAACCACAAAACAGAAAAAGACAAGTATGGAAGCCTCATTGCCAAATGGAAAAAAATCTACTGAAACATTTAAGACTAAGAGACCACAAATACAAAAGCATGACAAGCAGCCTTAGTTGAATGCTACAAATAAGATACCATTACGTCCGACTATGAGTTGGTAATGTCCGTTGATTAGTTGTGCGAGTTGAAGATGATTCGGATGTTGTTTAGTTGGAAATTTGTGATTTGTTAAGTTGATCTGATGCATGGAAAACTGTTAGGCTGGCCATTCATCAAGCTGTATTGAGTTAAGTTGATATTGATGAACTCATCATCTTTGATTGCTGCCAACATATCTGACCGCAATGTCTTCTGAAGGTAACCAAAAACCTCAAAGTTAAATAGAGACAAAGCAAACATGCCAAAGTTTAAAGAACATAGAGGCAGCATTGCCAAAATATGCACAATGGTCAATATATCTATGAGGCAATCATACCTTCTCCACCGTTATACATCTTCCTTCCAGGATTGACTGATTGAGATACTTGATACAACGGTCTGCATCTTCCGTGGTGTCCATGGTCACAAATGCAAAACCACGAGAGGCACGTGTGCGAGGTTCAACAACTAGGTGACATCCAACAACCTAACAAACAAAAATTGATTAAGACAACTATACACCTATAAAAAGAATGTACAGCACAAACCAACCTTTACTTCCCTGGAGAAGTGATCCTCCAAGTCCCTTTCTGTAACCCTGGATGAAAGTCCTGTTACATAAAGAGTATTTCCATGATTCGCCGTTTCATTCCTGCCATTACAAAATGAAAAGAAAATTAGAACATCAAACATCAAACATCATATTTAACAAATTACCAGAATTAGCAAATCAAAAGGGAGAGAAAAAAGACCTGTCATGACTTCTGGACCGTGACCTTGTGTGGTTTCTAGGTCGAGGAGACTGAGATCTGGAGTGGGACAAACCCATGGACCGAGACCTTGTTTTAGAGCCACCCTTGTATGGAGATGGGGACCGTGAGTACCTGGAAAGGTACCAGATAAGCAAAACTTCACCATTGTATCAACTGAAAAAAGCTAAAAACATTTCAGTATCCACATACTTTAAAGGAATGTTTGCTCTGTTAGTAAGTGATATGCAACACACGAAAAGGTATTAAAACTGCGAAAGGGTAACCACAAAGCATCATGTCCAATTTCAGTCAAAGAGTCTGATGCAGCAAAGCATCAGGTCCCAGCCACCTGGCTCAGCTAGTTGAATGGTCTAGATGACTATCACAATGAAGGCTTCTAAATGTTCATTATATCAAAACCCATAACTAAGAATAGACAGAGGATAGTTGATAGCTGAGCCAAAAGGCATAGCTAGCGGAAATATTCATTCCCAGAAAGGTAAGATAAATAAGTCAACTATGATGCATATCAAGTAATTTGATAGCTAAAACTAATAAAATAAATAAGCCAACATTATGCAGTATCAACTATCAAGTAAGAAGCCATGTTTAATAATTGCAGGTAATAGATATAGACGTGAAGTGTACTAGTCACTTTAATGTTAGTTTCGGTGTGTGATTACCAATCTTTATTCTTCATTCACAAGAATGATTGATATAATTGATTTCTTTTTTGCTGAGGTGGAGTAGCATCTCATGGCAACATAATGCGAGGCATTATGTTCTTCATGAACTCATGTTCATCAAACCAGAGACCAATCAATACAACGGTCAAAACGGGCCAGACCAAGATGAACAAGTTGGAAGCAGTAACAACACATACGATACCAAATATTGGTGATCAAAGATGCCAGAAATGTCTCTCTAATGTTCACATGTGGATCATAATCACTATAGCCTTTCGTTTCTTTTCAACAGAACTTTACACAGACCAACTCTGAAATTTTCAAAAACCATAGAAGTTCAATTGTTTTAGTAAAATAACATGGATTAAAACCACAAATCCACATGTTGCCGGGCTTTTATGTGTTAGTCTTTCGTTTGTCTAAACCCCATGTGGCACGCAGGACCTAACATCATGAAATGATGAAGAATATCCTGGCCAAGGATCAGCTTCCAAGAAATGAATGATCATTCCGTGTTAGCCACTTACTAGCCGTTATACCATAAGCAAGTCAAATCATCTACAGGAAGGAATCATATACAAGAATCAAAACAGTGAAGTATGATGGCTATAGAAGTCATGGTGATGCAATGCTCATTGGCAGAGTTTAGAACAGATAATCCAGCTGAAATCGCAAACCCTTGACAATTGGTATAAAGTTTAAGATACAGAATGACTGGTGATGGAATCTAATTGCGCAGTCGTATGAATCTACCTCATGCTTCACAAATAAAGCCCACAAAACTCAACTCCAAGGTAACAATAATCTGAGAATCAAATTAATAAAAAAAGTCTGCAACCCACTAAACTATCATAACTTCTCAGCAAGATAACATTAGGACTTTAAAAATGCTACTCTAAAAACTTATACCTATCAAATTAAACGAACTAAATGTAGGCATTTGACAACTTATAGGATAAAGTATCAACTTTGACGCGTTTGAGTCAGAATGATACAAGATCTGGCTTTTCAAATGCTTCCAATAATAATCTCTCAATAGATGAACTTTGTATGTAAAAAAAATTAATATTTGGTGCCTACAAATGTAGGGGGAAGTAAAAGGTCTTTAACCAAATGTAACGAGAATAATGACACGATACCGCAAAATAATTTCTAATAGAAAAGGGCATTAAAATAAACAAAATAGGGCATCAGAAAAGGAAAACTATTCGTGGGAAAAGTTGATCTCGGCAGATGGACTTACCTCCTGCGTGGAGAATCCGCCTGCAAATGAACAAAATCATAGAGGGGAAACGATAAGCAAAGGGAAAAACCCAGAGAGAGAGAGAGAGAGAGAGAGCGCGCACCATGTCGCGGGTCGGAAGCGACGAACGGGGGAAGCCCTTGTGAGCCGGCTAGGGTTTTCTGGCTTGTTTCTGAGAGGAGCCCGAGGGTGGGGCGTTTATATAGAACGGACTATTGCAAGGCTGGTTTCCACTTTAACGTGCATCGGATCCAAATCCATGACAAAATCGGATCCGAGTCCGAGTCCGAGTCCTGTCCGAGTTGTTTAGCCCGATTAAATCGATCGTATCACGACAGGCAAATATTGACGTGTACAAAACGTCGTTCGGGTCCCACAAAACGTGGAAGCCACGTGACCTCGTAAACAATCAGGGGTGACTGAGTTTGCTGCTGCTTTCTTAACCCCAATAAAAGACAAACTCGTTGATTCCGCTTTGGATGTCTCTGTCGAACGGTGACCGGCGCGGCATCGGCAGCGATCCACTCGTCGACGATCCCCCCGTCGTTCCCTGGTCGCAAGGGAACACCCCCTCGACTCGCACCAAGAGTAAGTGCAGTCTTCTTCGTCGTCTTCATTTTCGATCTCCTACTCTTCGGATGGAGAAGATGAGGCCGACTAGTTCTTTGGATGTGCTAACTGGTGATTCGTTGGTAGGAAACCCGACATTGGAGTTCTTTTATGATATTGTATTATACTTATCAACGCAGTAAAAAGTTGATATATTAATTATAATAATCTATTATTGATTGTGGATACAAAATTTAATAGAGATAAATACTATAAAGATTCAATATATGGGATCCATAGTAAAACTATCATCATAAAAATTAAGTGATTTAGTGAAGAAAATGGGGTGATAATTTTTATGATATTTTTATATGTTCATCTTTCATAATATGCATAATAGATCTCAAATGTTTTTTTTTTATGTATGAAAAATCTAGAATATATGAATGTTGCTTCTATTCATAGAAAATAGCTTTATATTCTTAAATCTTTGATAAAAAAAATAATTTATTAATTATTTAAAAAATTATTTGATTTTTATAAAATTATTATTTATAATGATAATATCAATCATATAAATTAGTATATATAGTTCATCTTTTTTGTTATTTTAGGAATAAAGAGCTATTGGATATAGAGTTGCTGAAGTCAATTGACAATAAAAAATAATCCAAGTATAGTAGGCTCTTCGAGCTTGGCAAAATCAATAAATAGTCAAGGGATTGATGCATAAAGATATATATTTAGTTAATATCTCTTTCAAAAAAATATTGTTAATATCTTATTGGCATACATACCGACTTTGAGTGATAGTCATACTCTAGATAAATTAAATTATTATTGGTTTAATGATTAGACCGAAGGTATTTGTAAAATCAATATTTAATGAGTGAAATCCTTTGACCATTATATGTGCTTTATATCTAGTAATATATTCATTTGGTTTCTCTTAATTTGAAAGATCTATTTACACTTGATAACATTTTGTGTGATGTGAGATAATATAAAGGTCTATATTATATGATATTATGGAGTATAACATTTTATTCCTCGTATATGGCTTTGCACTAGTATAGAGATTTTTAGGTCTGAGTAATACTTGTGGGTTCAAAAGGGTTAGGCAAAGAATTTATAACAATGTGAAAATCAAAGATTTGACATAATTTGAATATATTATTTTTTGATTATATTATCGTATGATGTTTAAACTTAGTAATATGATTAGGTTGTATTGATAGTATGTAAATTAATGAAGAGTTAGCGACATGTACATATGTTGGGAAAAATTATTATAGTGAAATAATTTTTTTTTTTTGTATATTAAAATGAGTTTCTGATCAAAATACCAACTTGTTATAAAAAACAAATATTAACCAGAGTAGCATAAATAGTAAAATAATAAATTAATCACAAAGTGAGACATTGAAATTTTTATGTAAAAAACCCAATACAGAAAAAACCACGGGACCATTGTCTACTTCAAACTTCCACTATCACTAATAATGATAATAGGTTTATAATAACTCTTCTCTAGAATAACCAAAGAATCACATTAACATCAAGAACATATATCTTGGTTCAACATTAACATATCATCACCATCAAAGATGAATTTCATAAAAAGAAAATCTTAGGTATCACAAAATGGGTATAATATGAAAGCACTTTAGAGAAGATAAACTACAGATCGATACCGTTAAGATTGTAGAGCTTACTACAAGGATTCTTCACATAAAATTTAAGCCGAAACCAACGAAGTTTAGCTGCTCGATCATCAACCAAATTTCCTAAAATTTTAATTTTTTTTCTTTTTCTCTCTATTTCTTTTCTCAACGCCAATCATTGTTCGTTGTGTTGAATCTCGTATTTTGATGATGAAACCACTTGATATATGTTTATGATTTAATCTGTGTTTTGAGTGACGTAGGATGCTTTGATCAAGATGAGACAATTAAAGTAGGAAAAATCATGTTGTGCCGGAGGAACATGTCAGAAGATTGGATGTCGGGCCGATGGATTGGTCGACGTATCGACAGAAGGCTTCGGGCCGTGGATTCAAGCATCAGGCCAAGAAGAGCGGGTATTGTGCCAAGGATATCGGAGTTGCAGAGTCAATTGGCGGATTAGGCAATAGGCCGTAGGAGAGGATGATGCGTCGAAGAATCAGACGAAGCATCGAGGGACCAATGACATGCCGGACAACTTAGTTAATTGCTTAGGATTAATTATCTCGATCGAAGTTTTATTTTACATATGTAGGATTAACTACGATGGAAGTAAGACATGCAACACGAGTTGCACCGGAGTCAAGATTATGATTACGTTGAGAGTTCGAGAGTTCGATGGAAGTCCGGATGGTCGTCGGAGGTTCTACGGGAACAAATCCGAGAAGTCCAGGAGCTTGCCAAAGAAGCTTATTAGAACTCGCCAAGTGGATCATCACAAGTCCATGAGTTTGTCGGAAGTCTGCTAGAGCATCGTCGGAAGTTCGCTAGAAGCTCCCAAAAGAAGCGATTGATGCACCGGAGCAAGTTGTAGTAAATGTCTTAAGAAATATCGTAGTTAGCATGTAGATTAAGTTAGGAATGGGAGGTGATCCCATTAACTTAATCTGGGGGCAATTGGGCCCTTGATAGACCCAAATTGGGCCAAATGGATCAACCTATTAGGACCAGAATTCTTGCTAGGCGGTGGCACCGCCCAGGAGATGGTCTCCCAAGAAAGCTGGGTGGCGCAACCGCCCTAGTCAAGCGGTGGCACCGCCTGGGCTCAATCTCCGAGCGAGACTAGGCGGTGCAATCGCCCCTAACAAGCGGTGGAACCGCTTGAGCTCGGTCTCCGAGCTCTGCTAAGCGGTGCAACCGCTCTTGACAAGAGGTGGCACCGCCCAGAGGCTCAGTCTCCGAGCTCTGCCAAGCAGTGCAACCGCCCCTGACAGGAGGTGGCACCACCCAGAGGCTCAGTCTTCGAGCTCTGCCAGGCGGTGCAACTGCCAGACCCCAGAATTCCGGGAGATGACAGTTTTGAGCTCGAAATTCAAACTGGTTTGGGGCCTATAAATACCCCACCCTTTCCTGCATGAAAGGGCACCGAAAGCTTGATCTTACTTTGTGATTTTAGAGCTCAAAAGTATTGTAAAGTCTAGAAGTTCTCCTCCCTCTTTTCTTTCAAGTTTTGATCTTTCAAGAGAGGAGAGAAAATTTTATAAGGGTTGTCTCCTAAGCCCGTCAAAAGGAGTGAAACTGTAAAAGGGTGGTTGGCCTTCGCTTATTGAAGGAAGACCTCTAGTGGACATCGGTGACCTTATCGGAGGAGGAAGCCAAAAGTGGATGTAGGTCAATATTGACCGAACCATTCTAAATCTCGGTTTGCATTTACTTTGAGCATCTTATCTTTACTGCAAACCTCCTTAGTAGCTTACTGCCTTCTGCTCATTTATGAATGTGTTTCATAGTTAAGTATTTTTCAAATCGACGTTAAGACAGAAATAAGTTTTATCGTACGAACATCATATTTTAGTTTGCGCTTACATTCTGATTTTCATCATAGCTGCAAACTGCCTTTATATCTTTGTTTTAACTATATCTCGCTTGATCACAAGTTAAAGTGATTTACGAATCGACTTTTTTATCGTACGAATACAGTTTTAATCGTCGAAAGTTTTCCGCTGCACTAATTCACCCCCCCCCCTCTTAGTGCTCTTGATCCTAACACGCTGCACGCATGCCTTCACTGCCCTCCTTATGTTATGCACATCACTTCCTTTTTTTATTTTTTTTAATAAATCAGATTTGGGCTCAATGCCTAAATCATCTAGTCTAAGCTTATATGGGCTGGACCCAACAATTCTCCTCCTCTAGCTTATATGGTGGGCTGTACTAAACCCGTTCTTCATATACATACTTCAAACTTCTTCTTAGGTAAAGACTGTTAACATATCTAATCCATTCTCATTGGTATTTACATTTTTCAAGTGCAATTCTTTCATCTCAAATACATTACGAATCCAGTGATATCTAACATCAATATACTTAGATCTAGAATGATATGTTGAATTATTAGAGAGGTGAATGACACTCTAACTATTACAATAAACAATATATCCTTTCTGTTTCAAGCTCAATTCCTATAGAAGCTTTTTCATCTACAAAGCTTCCTTATATGATTTAATAATTGCTATATATTATGTTTCTGTGGTTGATAGAGTAACACAATTCTATAACTTAGACTGCCAAGAGACTGCTCCCCCTGCAAATGTCATCAAGAATCCCAAAGTGAACTTCCTAGAATCAGTATCACCTGCCATATCTGCATCTATGTACCCCTCTAGCATAGGTTCATCACTACCAAAATATAAACACAACCTAGAAGTACCTCTTAGATATCTTAATATTCATTTCACTACTACTTAATGTTTCTTACTAGGATTAGAGAGAAATCAACTAATAACTCTAATTGCATGAGCTATGTCTAGCCTAGTATAAACCATAGCATACATCAAAATGCCTACTGTAGATGAGTAAAGCTCTGGATATTTTTCTTTTTCTTTCTCACTTGTGAGACATTGTTTTGAACTAATCTTGAAATGACCTGTAAGTGAAGAATAAACTGCTTTGACTTTACTCATGTTGAATCTTTCAAGAACATTTTTAATATAGGTCTCCTAAGATAGCCAAATCTTTTCTTTCTTCCTATCACATAGAATCTTAATGCCAAGTATTTGTTTCACCGATCCCAAGTCTTTCATGGCAAAAGACTGTCTTAGCTCACTTTTAAACTTCTCAATTTTACCAGCATCATAGCCAATAATCAGCATATCATCAACATATAGCAGAAGAATAATTAAATCATTATCTGAAAACTTCTTTTTAAACATATAATAATCAGATGTGATTTTATTGTACCCTTGGCTCATTATAAAGAAATCAAACTTCTTATACCACTGTCTTGGTGCTTGTTTGAATTCATATAAGCTTTTTCTAATCCTGTACACTAAATTTTCTTTTCCCTTAACTTTGAAACTTTCTGGTTGCTCTATGTAAATTTCTTCTTCTAAGTCACCATGAAGAAATATAGTTTTCACATCAAGTTGCTTAACTTCTAAATTCAAGAAGGCAACCAAACCAAGAACAACTCGGATAGAGGATATTTTCACCACAAGAGAAAATATTTTCTTTAAAGTTAATACCTTTCTTCTGATTTAATCATTTCACAACTAGTTGTGCCTTGTATCTTTGTTGTGAGCTATTATTTTCGGTCTTCAATTTGTAAACCCATTTATTCTTGAGAACTTTCTTCTTTTTCGGTAACTTTACTAAAGTCATAGGTATGGTTCTTAAGTAAGGATCTTATTTTTTCTTGCATGGCTTTAATCCACTCATTCTTATGCTCATGTAGAATAGCTTCTTGATAAGTTTATGACTCTCTCCCATCAGTAAGCATAACATACTCATATAGAGGATATTTGGTAGATGGTTGTTGCTCTCTTGTGGAACTTCTCAATGAAATCTCAATTGGTGGTGTATATGCTTGTTAAGTTAATTCGACATCATCAACAATAAGAGTATCATCACTGACATTCTCACAACAATCTTCTTGTTCATCTCCCCCATGATCATCATGAACTACAGGTGAAGAAACTGAACCCAAACTCTAAGAAATATAAACAGAGGTTTTTTGCTTCTCAACATTATCACCATCATCAAACAATTGGTTTTCAATAAACACCACATCTTTGCTTCTAATAATCTTCTTGTTCACTGGATTTCATAATCTGTACCCAAATTCTTCGTGACTATACCCTAAGATTATAAATGCTTTTGCTTTATTATCAAGCTTGGACCTCTCATCTTTAAGAATATGAACAAATACTTTACACCCAAAAACTCTCAAGGGATTACAAGATATATCTTTTCCTTTCCATACTCTCTCTCGAACATCACCTTTTAGAGAAACTAATAGAGAAAGATTTATCAAGTCAACTGTAGTTCTCATAGCCCCCCCCCCCCCACAAAAATAACTTAGGTAACTTGGCATGGGAAAGCATACACCTAATCCTTTCTTCAATAGTTTTGTTCATCTTTTCTATCATTCCATTCTACTGAGGAGTTTTAGGAACTATTTTATCAAGTCTGATACCATGGAACTTGTAATAATTCTCAAAAGGGCCCTTGTACTCGCCATCATATCTACTCGAACACACTTTAGCTTTCTGTCAATTTTTCTTTTAATACTGATATGAAACTCTTTGAAAATATCGAGTACCTAGTCTTTAGATTTCCAAATAAAACCCCAAACTTTTCTAGAATGGTCATCAATGAAAGTAACAAAACAAAAGAGCACCTCAAAGAGTTTTAATTTGTATAGTACAAACATCAGTATGAATCAAATCAATAATATTTGATCTTCTAGATGATGGATATGTATAAAATGCAACTATATATGTTTTTCCAACTAAGAAATGATAAGATTTAAAAGATGTACATTGTTACTCTAATAAGAACTGCATTCTAGCAAGAGTTCGAAGTCCCTTCTCGCTGATATGACCAAGCCTCTTATGCCAAAGATCTATATTTTCACCCTTCTGAATTGCATTAATCTCTCCTTTGTGTAGCTTAACTTCCATGATATAAAAAAAAATTTAGCTTATTTTCTCTCATCATAATTAGAGAACCTTTAGTGAGTTTCCATTTGCTTTTACCAAAATAGCATGTAAGTCCCTCATCATCAAGTTTGCTTGTAGATATCAAGTTAAGACGAATATCTGAAACATATCTAACATCTTTGAGTATCAAGTTGCTTTCAACACTGGTCTCCAAGCAAATATCTCCAATACCCACAATCTTAGATGTACGATTGTTTCCTATTCTGACATTACCAAAATCACCAGGAGCGTAAGATCTGAAGAAATCACTATGATAAGTATCATGAAATGAAGCACCAGAGTCAATTACTTAGTTACTGTCCTGAGCTGCAAGATTGACACAATCGTCATCATAGACAATAATAATATCATCTTCAATAGCAACTGTATTTACCTCTTTCTTATTTTTCTTCCTTTTATTCTATTTTCACTTCCAAAACCTACACTCTTCCTTCGTGTGACCTGACTTGTTGTGGTGGAAACATTTTATATCTCTTATAGACTTGGATCTTCCACTATAATCATGCAAATTTTTACTATGACTTCTTTCATGTCTTTCTTATTTTTCAGTAACAAATGCACTAGAAGAAGATTATCCCTATTCTTTTCTTTTGACATCTTCATTTATCAAACTGTCTTTAACCACATCTATAGTTAGAGTCCCCTTTGGCGTGGAGTTACAAATTATCACAACATACGTTTCCAAACTTTCTAGTAAAAAGCTAAGAAGTAATAATCCCTGCATCTCATCATCTATATTCATTTTTATAGCAATCAATTTATTTCTAAGACTCTGAAACAGGCTTATATGCTCAATAATATTATCACTATCTTTATAATTCAAACTTACAAGTCTTCTGAGGAAAGAAATTATATTTTCCACTATATTTTTCATAAAAAGATTTTATAACATTTGCCAAATAACATCAGCTTTAGTTTCATCAGAAATATATTCATACAAATTTATATCTATCCATCTTCTAATATAGACAATAGCTTTTCTATGTTGAACATCTCATTCTTTATCTTCCATAGTATAAGGTTTATCTTTAACCTTGATGGGTTTATACAAATCTTTGCAATAGAGCAAATCTTTCATCATACGCCTCCAAGTGAAATAATTTGATGAGTTAAATTTAATCATACTATCTCACTATTCCATTTCAATCATACAAGAAAAAAACTAGCACTAAACAACCTATTGCTCTGATATCATTTATTGGGAAAAACTATTATAGCGTAATAATTTTTTTCCCTCTTTGTATCAAAATGAGTTTCTCGTAAAAATATGAACTTGTTATCAAAAGCAAATATTAATTAGAGAAGCATAAACAGTAGAATAATAAATTAATTAAAAATTGAGATATTGAAATTTTTACATGGAAAACCTAATACAGGAAAAACCACGGGACCATAGTCCACTTCAAACTTCCACTATCACTAATAATGATAATATATTTATAGTAACTCTTCTCTAGAATAACCAAATGATTATAGTAATATCAAGAACATGAATCTTGGTTCAGTATTAATTTATCATCACCAAAGATGGATTTCATAAAAAAAAATTTTAGGTCTCACAAAGTAGGTATAAAAGGAAAGTATTTTAGAGAGGATAAACTATAGATCGATACTATTAAAATTGTAGAGCTTATTATAAAAAAAATTTACATAAAATTTGAGTCAAAACCAATGAAGTTTAGCTACTCGATCATCTAGCAAAAGCCCTAAAATCTTAACTTTTGTCCTTTTCTCTCTCTCAGCGGCATCACTATTCGCTACATGCACACCTTCGCTGCCCTCCTCATGTCATGTACACCACTTTGTTTTATTTTTATTTTTTTAATAAATTAGATTTGGGCTCAAATAATCAATCTAAGCCTATATATGGGCTGGACCCAACAACCTGATCAAACTGATACACTTTGGTATCACTTGGTTGAAGAGAGGGTAAGGATATTATTTATAGTGCCGAAGGTATTGTATCATTGGGTATTGCAAAATAAATTGATGGAGAGGTGGATGGAGAAGTTGTAGAAGAGGTAAGGTGTTATTGAACTAAGGTAATAAGAGAGTACAAATTTAGAGGTGTTGGGTCCGGCCCATATGTGGGCTTGGACAATTGGACTTTATTGAACCCAAATATTAATTAAAAGGAAATAGGTGAGGGTAGCAAATTAGAGATCAGAGCGTACGCAGCAAACTATGGCGGCACAGAGAGAGAGAGAAAAAGGAGAGAGGGCAACGAGCAACGAGCAGTGAGCATGCACAGTGAGTAACAACACGTAAAGAGAGAGAGAGAGAGAAAAGGAGAGAGAAAGATTAAGATCTTGAGTTTTCTACAATTTACTCTCTTTGAGGTACTTTCCTACTATACCCACTTTGTGAGACCTAGAATTTCTTTTTGATGTGATCCATCCTATATGATAATGATATGTTATTCTTAAGCTAAGATCTATGTTCTTGATGTTATTATGATCCTCTGGTTATTCTAGAGAAGATTTACTGTAAATATGTTATCATTACTATTGATAGTGGAAGTTTGAGGTAGACTACGGTCCCGTGGTTTTTTCCCATATTGCACATTCCATGTTAAAAGATTTAGTCTCACTATGTGATTGATTTATTGCTCTATTGTTTATGCTATTCTGGTTGATATTTGCATTTTGATATCAAGTTGGTATTTTAATGAGGAACTCATTTTGATACACAAAGAGAGAAAAGAATTATTCTGCTTTAACAGGTTTTTCCCAACAAGTTGTATTAGAGCAACAGGTTATTTGGTTCTAGTTTTTTCTTGTGCGATTTAAATGGAGCAGTCAGATAGTATGATTAAATTGAACTCATCAAATTATTCGACTTGGAGGCATATGATGGAAGATGTACTTTATTGCAAAGATTTATATAAGCCTATCAAGGTTAAAGATAAACCTTTTACTATGGACGATGAAGAATGAGAAGTTCAACATAGAAAAGCTATTACCTATATTAGAAGATGGATGTATATAAATCTGCATGAGCATATTTCTGATGAAACCAGAGCTGATGTTATTTGGCAAATGTTACAAAATCTCTTTGCGAAAAAGATAGTGGGAAATATAATTTCTCTCCACAGAAGGCTTGTAAATTTGAAATATAAAGATGATGGTAATATTGTTGAGCACATAAGCCTATTTCAGAGTCTTGTAAATAAGTTGGTTACTATGAAAATGAATACAGATGATGAGATGTAAGGATTATTACTTCTCAGCTCTTTATCAGAAAGTTGAGAAATGTATATGGTGATAATTTGTAACTCCATGCCAGAGGAGACTCTAACTATAGATATGGTTAAAGATAGTTTGATAAATGAAGATGCTAGAAAGAAAGATCAGGGTGAATCTTCTTGTAGTACATTTGTTACTGAAAAACAAGAAAGACGTGGAAGAAGTCATAACAGAAATCCATATGGATATAGAGAAAGATCTAAGTCTAGAAGAGATATCAAATGTTTTCACTGTAACAGACCAGGTCACATGAAGAAAGAGTGTAGGTTTTGAAAGCGAGAACAGAATGAAAGGAAGAAAAATAAGAAAGAGACCAATATAGTTGCTGCTAAAAGTAATATCACTATTGTTTGTGATGACGGTTTTCAGTCTTGTAGCTCAGGATAGTAATTGGGTAATTGACTCTAATGCTTCATTTCATGTTATTTCTCATAGTGATTTCTTTAGATCTTACATTGTTGGTGATTTTGGTAATGTCAGAATGAGAAATAGCGGTATGTCTAAGATTGTGAGTATTGAAGATATTTGCTTGGAGACCAGTATTAAGAGTAAATTGATACTAAAAAATGTAAGACATCTTAACTTGATATCTAAAGATAGACTTGATGATGAGAGCTTTGCATATTATTTTGGTTAAAGCAAATGAAAACTTACTAAAGGTTCTCTAATTGTGGCAAGAGGAAAGAAGCTTAACTTTTTTTATGTCATGGAAACTAAGCTACACAAATGAGAGATTAATGCAATTCAGAAGGGTGAAAGTATAGATCTTTGGCACAAGAGGCTTAGTCATATCAGCGAGAAGGGACTTCAAACTTTTGCTAGAAAGGAGTTCTTACCAGAATTGCAAGGTACATCTCTTAAATCTTGTGATAATTGCTTAGCTAAAAAAATATATAGAGTTGCATTTCATACATATCCATCATTTAGAAGATCAAATGTTATTGATTTAGTTTATACTGATGTTTGTACTATGTAAACTAGAACTCTTGGAGGTGCTCTTTATTTTGTTACTTTTATTAATGACCATTCTAGAAAAATGTAGGCTATTGCTTTGAAATCTAAAGACCAGGTACTTAATGTTTTCAAGGAGTTTCATATCAGTGTTGAAAGAGAAACTGGCATAAAGCTAAAGTGTATTCGATCAGATAATGGTGGCGAGTACATGGGTCATTTTGAGAATTATTGCAGGTTCCATAGAATCAGGCTTGAGAAAATAATTTCTAAAACTCCTCAGCAGAACAGTGTGGCATAAAGGATAAACAGAATCTAAAACTCCTCAACAGAACGGTGTGGCAGAAAGGATAAACAGAATCATTGAAGAAAGGATTAGGTGTATGCTTTCTCACGCCAAGTTACCGAAGTCATTTTGGGGGGAGGCTATGAGAACTATAGTTGACCTTATAAAATTTTCTCCAATAGTTCCTTTGAAAGGTGATGTTCCAGAGAGAGTATGGAAAGGAAAAGATATATCTTATAATCATTTGAGAGTCTTTGGGTATAAAATATTTATTCATATTCCCAAAGATTAAAAGTCCAAGCTTGATAGTAAGGCAAAAACATATATCTTCTTGGAATATGGTCATGAAGAGTTTGGTTACAGATTATGGGATTCAGTGAACAAGAAGATTATTATAAGTAGAGATGTTGTATTTCTTGAAGACCAATTGTTTGATGATGGTGATAATGTTGGAAAGCCAGAAACCTCGGTTTATATTCCTTGGAGTTTGGGTCCAGTTCCTTCACCTGTAGTTCATGATGATTATGGGGGAGATGAACAAGAAGATTATGGTGAGAATATAAGTGATGATACTTCTACAGTTGATGATGCTGAACCAACTGAACAAGAACCTCCACCACCAGTTGAAATTCCATTGAGAAGATCCACTAGAAAGCGATAACTATCTACCAGATATCCTCCGCATGAGTATGTTATGCTTACTGGTGGGGGAGAGCTAGAAACTTACCAAGAAGCTATTCTACATGAGCATAAGAATGAGTGGGTTAAAGCCATACAAGAAGAGATGAGATCCTTGCTTGAGAACCACACCTATGACTTAGTAAAGTTACCTAAAGAGAAGAAAGCTTTCAAGAATAAGTATGTTTACAAATTGAAGACTGAAAATAATAGCTCACAACAAAGATACAAGGCACGGCTAGTTCTGAAAGGATTCAGTCAGAAGAAAGGTATTGACTTTGAAGAAATATTTTCTCTAGTTATAAAAATGTCCTCTATCTGAGTTGTTCTTAGTTTGGTTGCCCACTTGAATTTAGAAGTTGAGCAACTTGATGTGAAAATAACATTTCTTCATGGTGACTTAGAAGAAAAATTTACATGGAGCAACTAGAAGGTTTCAAAATCAAGGGAAAAGAAAATCTGGTGTGTAAGCTTAAGAAAAGCTTATATGGACTCAAATAGGCACCTAGATAGTGGTGCAAGAAGTTTGATTCCTTTATGATGAGCTAAGGGTACGATAGAACCACATCTAATCATTGTGTGTTTATGAAGAAATTTTTAAATAATTATTTTATTATTCTACTGCTATATGTTGATGATATGCTGATTATTGGTCATGATGTTGGTAAAATTGAAAAGCTTCAAAGAGAGCTAAGTAAGTCTTTTGCTATGAAAGACTTGGGATCGATAAAACAAATACTTGGCATGAAGATTCTTCATGATAGGAAGAGAAGGAAGATTTGGCTATCTTAGGAGACTTATATTGAAAAGGTTCTTGAAAGATTCAACATGAGTAAAGACAAAGCAGTTTGTTCTTCACTTGCAGGTCATTTCAAGCTTAGTTCGAAACAATATCTTATAAGTGAGAAAGAAAAAGAAGAAATGTCCAGAGTGTCTTACTCGTTTGCAGTAGGCAGTTTGATGTATGCTATGGTTTGTACTAGGCTAGATATAGCTCATGTAGTTGGAGTTATCAGCCGATTTCTCTCTAATTCTGGAAAGGAATATTGGACAATAGTGAAATGAATATTGAGATATCTAAGAGGTACTTCTAGGTTATGTTTATATTTTGGCAATGATAAACGTGTGTTAGAAGGCTATACAGATGCAGACATGGTAGGTGATATTGATTTCAGGAAGTTCACTTCGGGGTTCTTGATGACATTTGCAGGGGGAGTAGTCTTTTGGCAATTAAAGTTACAGAATTGTGTTGCTCTATCAACCACAGAAGCAGAATACATAGCAATTACTGAAGCCTGCAAAGAAGCTTTATGGATGAAAAAATTTCTATAGGAATTGGGCTTGAAACATGAAGGATATACTATTTACTATGTTAGTTAGAGTGTCATTCACCTCTCCAAGAGTTTAACATATCATTCTAGATCCAAGCATATTGATGTGAGATATAACTGGATTCGTGATGTGCTTGAGATGAAAGAATTACAATTGAAAAAAGTAAATACCAATGAGAATGGTTCAGATATGTTGATAAAATTTTTGCCTTAGGAGAAGCTTGAAGCATGTAGGCGAAGTGCGGGCTTGGTACAGCCCACCATATGAGCTGGAGGGGGAGAATTGTTGGGTCCAACCCATATGTGGGCTTGGACAATTGGATTTTTTTGAGCCCAAATGTTAATTAAAATGCAAAAAGTGAGGGCAGCGAACTGTGGCGACGTAGAGAGAGAGAGAAAAAAGAGAGATGGTAGCGAGCAACGACATGCAGAGAGAGAGAGAGAAAAGAATAGAGAGAGAAAGATTAGGATCTTGAGTTTTTTATAGTTTACTCTCTCTAAGGTACTTTTCTACTATACCTACTTTGTGAGACCTAGAATTTCTTTTTGATGTGATCCATTCTATGTGATGATGATATGCTCTTCTTGAGTCAAGATCTATATTCTTAATGTTATTATGATCCTCTGGTTATTTTATAAAAGATTTACTGTAAACCTGTTATCATTACTATTGATAGTGGATGTTTGAGGTGGACTATGGTCCCGTGGTTTTTTCCAACATTGGGTTTTCAATATTAAAAATTTAGTCTTACTGTGTGATTGATTTATTACTCTATTATTTATGCTATTCTGGTTGATATTTATATTTTAATATCAAGTTGGTATTTTTATGAGGAACCTATTTTGATACACAAAGAGGAAAAAAATTATTCCACTCTAACATGTTTTTCCCAACAAGAGAACCATTAGTTGATGGTTTGAGGTATGCTTGATGCGATTTGAGGTATACTTATATAAACCAACTGATGGATGATTATCGTAGTGGCTCACATTACTAAAGAAATAAGATTTTAGAAGGAATATGTGGTCTTAACAAAAAGAACGTGACATAATTTAAAGGCCTTGTGAGTTTGAGGATCAAAGTATCGAAAAGCATTATGCTCAAAGGATTACTTAATGAAAACACGTGATATGCTCAAGGGAATACTTAATGAAAACATGTGACTTGAATCTTGGTATTAACTTATGTGAAGAATAAAGACATAGCCAATGATGACATAAATAGTCAAATACTTTAAGTTTTCAAAGGTTTGAGATTTTATAAAATAGTCTTTCAAATAGTGACTAGTATCGTAAGATTGAAGTGAACATAGTTAATGAGGTAGACCATAATTTGAATAGTTAGTAACTAAAAGGCTAGTGGTATTGAAGCTTAGTATATAAGAGTATAAATAATTTCAATTGTGTCGATGTTTTCACTCAACAGAGCCAATTAATTTAGGTGTGTGCGGTGATAACTTAAGATGTTGTATATTACATAAGGTGAGTTAAGTTATTAGAGCTTAGTATTTATCTCCTTCATCAAAGTAAAATGTTTTAATGATAGATTAAATGAAGCTCTTGACTACATTTCTAAAATAAGTTAAGATTATGGTGACTTCAAATTTATATTTGAAATGATAGAGTCATATATATTTAGTGAAGAGTCTATTAGGAACGAGTCGACGCTAAGAGAGGAGGGTGAATTAGTGCAACGGTAAAACCATCGATTTAATAAAAACTCTTCGTATGATTAAAGCTGATTCCGAAAATATGCTTAGATTGAAAGCGTATTCGTAAACATATTGAAGGCAGTTTGCAATTAATGTAAATTGCAAGAAGTAAATGCAAACCGGATTTTATAGTGGTTCGGTCGTCGTGGCCTACATCCACTCTGTCGATTCCTCTTTCGTTGAGGCCATTGGCATCCACTATCGGTCTTCCTTCAATAAGCGAAGACTAACTATCTTTTACAACTTGATTATCCTTTTACTGAGTTTAGGAGATAACCTTTATACCCCCACTCACTCCTCTCTCAAACTATTCTAACACTTAGAACTTTGAGAGGAGTTCACACAAGATTACAACAGCATTTCTTTCTTTTTCACTCTCAAGTCTTGTGTGTGTTAACTAGGGATGAGAGGGGGTATTTATAGGTCTCAAGTTGATTTAAACTTGGAGCTTAAAAATATCTCATCCTGAGTTTCCTAGGTATATGCGGTACCACCGCCTATGCTGGGCGGTACCACTGCTAGTGTCAGTCTGACACTAACACTGCACTAGGCGGTACCACCGCTTAGTCTGGCAGTACCATTGCCTGACACTGGGTAGTACCATCGTCCAGACTGGCGGCACCACCGCCTGACAGCCTCTTGGAGACTGTGCCACGATGGTGCCACCCCTTGGGTCATTGTTTGGGCCTTTCATTGGGCCCAATACAGTCCATACATGGGCCCAACTGGCCCCTAATTGGATTGGCCCAATTCTAATCCTAATTATATGCTAACTATGAAATCTAAGACATTTACTAAGCTAAACAAGTCCGTAAGTTTAGGTTTCTTTCGGTGAGCTTTCGGCAATCTTCCGGCGAACTTCCGACGAACTCTCAGCAATGTTCCAACGGACTCTTGGTAAGCTCCTAGACTTCACGATGATCTTCTTGGCGAGTTCTGACGAGCTTCTTCGGCAAGCTCCTGGACTTCTCGATCAATTTCGGTAGAACTTCCGACAAATGTTCGAACTTTCGACGAACTCTCAAACTCCTAATGAAATCTCGTTCTCGACTTTAGGACTTTATTTTTATTTATGTCTTGCTATCGTAGTTAATGCTAGTCATAGGTGCCCAGCAAGCTAATCACGTGAGTGATGGCACGTGTGACTTGATACAGAATCTTTTTGCTTATTATATTTTGGCGTATATCACTTTATAACTATTGCATAAATGCATATATATATTGTGATGTCCTTGGATTTGTGCAATGGGAATCGGATCGTGATGAGATCACGATAATGAGATCGATTCACCTTTAAACACATATCCTAAATAATCCCGGTCATAGGTTATTTTCGAGAGGGACATCGTGATAACCGGATAGACCGGTATGTTGTATACCGTCCATATGATGGATGCACTGGTCTCATAGCCGCCGTGTAGGGACACTAGGGATACAAGATAGGTGCTCATTGGAGAATGAGTTCTTGATTGATCCGCTTACGGAATCTTTGGATGGTTGATGATGCCTTATTGTGGGACAATGATTCCAGTAGTCCTAGTGGGTGTATCCGGTCCTTAGACTTGAGACACCAAGGATGTCTTTGTATGAGTGCTCTACTCTTTGATACCGGACTTATAGGTTTGGCTATCCCAGATCTAGTACTGCCTAGTCATTGGGAGTGGTAGTCGACCTTTACGAGGGCTATTGAGTGTCGACAGAGGATCATCCCTCTCTGGCCATGAGAGGAATATCCCATGTGTTCTTGCTCAGACAAATCCTGGCGAGGTCATTGGGTTGAGAGAGAAAAGAGTTCTCGGGAGAATCCGATTAGAGCGAGACTTGAGTAGAAACCGTATGGGTCCGACAACACCATGCTCGATATACGGTCTCTAGGATATTAGATGGATGAGGGACTATAGGTACATGGTGGCGAGGATGATGTGTCCAATGGATTGGATTCCCCTATATATCGTCTGGGGCTACAGCGTAGTGGCCTAAGTACGTCCGTAGTCGATGAGTCGAAGTGAATTATTATAGAGATAATAATTCACCGAAGTTAGAAGGAGTTCGACGGTGTATGACTCATGGCCGGCTCGATATTGGGCCTAGAGGGTCACACACATATGGTAGGCATTGCGATGAGTAGAGGTTCGGATATGAGATATCCGGGAGCCCTTTGTCTTATTGGATGCAGATCCAATACCCACTAGGGAAGGACCCATTAGGGTTTGACATGGGATCTCTATAAATAGGAGGGATTCTGACCTCATAGGCTAGAGTCTTTGCTTGCCTTTTCCTATTCTCCTCTCCCTCTCCACCTCAGAGGCCTGGAGTTTTGAGGAGGGTCGCCGCAACCCTACTTGTGTGGATCACCGCTAGAGAGGAGGACGCTTGACCTCCTTCACCCTCTCCTAAGGATCTGCAAGGAAACAGGGATATACGATCTCCCTAGGTAACACAATCTCTATCGTAGTTTTGTGTTTTATGGATTTTTTACGCACCAATCTTTCGCATACGATGACCTAACATCTTTTTTGGGAATCGGGGATTTTGTTTTCTTGTTCTTCCGCTGCAAGATATGATGTCGCCCCCATGATTTCCCAACGGTGGTATCGTGAGCCGGGTTGTTCGATGCGAATGATTGGTTTTGAAACTGCGTGTGTTGTGTTTAGGAAGAATATTGACGTCAAAATCGTTGACGCAAAAGCGAGGAAGGGGCAGCAACAGTTGCTGTCCTCGATCTGCATGCTCGCAGCCACCTGCAGCAAAGAAGCCGTGAAGTAGCCAGCAAAGACAAATACGGGCAAGATGCGCAACCGTGGCCGCAGCAGCAGCCGGCCGACGACGACCGCTTGCGGCAGGCTTCTTTGGCTGGCGGGTCGGCAATTTGGCGGCGGCAATGGCTGCCGCCGAAGGAAAGCGGCACTTGCCGCCGCGAGGCAGCGACGCCTACCGCCGCTGCTCCCACTGGGCTTAAACCCCCCCCCAGGGGGGCCGCTGGCGGGGACAAAGACCGCCATGAGGCGGCGACGCCCGAAGGAGGCGCCCACCAGCGATGGCGTCGCCGCCGGTGGCGTGCCGCCGTCACAGCGGCGGGCGGTGCCCTCGCCCTCGCCAAGCCCGCCGTCGCCAGGTGGGGTAGGGGGGGGCGGGCAACGTAGAAGAGAAAATTAGGGTTTTGGGCAAAATCACAGTTTTGCCCCTGTGAATTTGAGAAATTCCAATTTCTGTCTTTTGTCCAAATTATGAAAATACCCTTAGGAATTGAGAAATTCCCTACATGTCCCTAATTTCAAAAAAATATTAATTAATTAAAAGATTTAGTTAATTATTATTTTTTATTATTATCTAGTAGTCCTACATGATGATGATTATTTATACATGTGATGTATGATGTGTGGACGAATGATCATGGACCGTGTGATGTGTGTACTTGTGATTATTATTATTGAGGTCTGCGAACCTCCATTATATTTCTCGTTTATTGTCGGGCCTGCGTGCCTATGATTAAGTTGTAATCACATGAGGAGGCACAGCGGGAGCGTGGATGCGATAGCGGGACCCACGAGACGGACGATCGTGATGCATGGAGATGCATCAAGATGTCGACGGAACCGACGAGGACGAGATGGACGATCACAAGGGCATGGAGATGCACCGTTGCACACATAGATCTTGATGTGAGTGATTAGGCCTACTAGCTCGGGCCTAATCATATTAGGTTGTGGTCCATGATCATCTGATGTGATTGCTTATACACATACTAGATATATATATATATTTGCATGCGATGTAGATATATATTAAATATGTATATGTGTGACATGTCATATTAGGAGACCAAATTATAGAAACATCTCTCGATAATATTAAGTCGATAAACGTGAGGCAATTAGATTGACCTACGTGGCCTTCCATCGTTATGAGTAGGAACCGATTCCCGGTGTAGGTTGAGTTGGTCGAGTCCCTCGAGACTCACCTATATCGCGATTCGCTATCTTGCTTACGACATAGAGATGTCACCGGTGACCTGAGGACATAGTATGCTTGGTCGAGTCCCTCGAGGGTATATCATCAAATCAGACTCATCTTGTAACGAAGGTGTTGACTTAACCGAGCATCATGGTTGGTCGAGTCCCTCGAGGCCATGGTGATTCGAAGGCCGAACAGGACGGGAATCACAAGGAGTTGTGATCGGCAAGAGTTGCCTACCTTTTAGGCTTAGTGTGATTGGTCGAGTCCCTCGAGGTTACACTAAGACGCTGATTGATCCCCGATCCCCACTAGAAGTTCTGGCGGAGACTTCCGTTTCACGTCTTTGAGGGTGTCGCGTGACTCGTTAGTAAAATAGTGGGAGCATATTAAGATAGAAGTCCATATCTTGATTGTTTATTTCTTGCAAAATCTGCATGTTATTCATTTCTACTACATCTTTATTTTCAGAAAATGTTGCTTTCAAATCCCTTACATGGCATACTTGATGTCAACCTACCATATTGGTCCAAATTATACGGATTGGCTCCGAACTTGAGAATTGTTCTCACAGCCGGAGAAAATCGGCAATACGCCCTTGATCTGATGATGCCCACCCGAAGAAGGGCAAGCGAGGATGAGATCGCTTCGCCACGTGAAGTACATTGATGACTCCACTCTTGCTCTGCTATATGTTGGGCTCTATGACTCAGAGTTTCTGAGACAACATGAAAAGATGGATGCCAGATCCATTCTCCTACATGTCCGCAAATTGTTTGAGGAACAGGGAAGGACTCAACGATATGAGATATCCAAGAGCCTTTTCCGCGCTAGGATGATTGAGGGGACACCGGTTCAGAATCATGTCCTAAAGATGATTGAGTGGATAGAGAAACTCACAGGTCTAGGAATGGTCCTAGAGGATAACTTGTGTGTGGACATTGTGCTTCAGTCCCTACCAGATTCCTTTTCACAGTTCATAATGAATTTTAATATGAACAAGCTTGAGGTGACTCTCCTAGAGCTCCTCAATATGTTGAGGGAGGTAGAGAGTACTATTAAGAAAGAGAAGCCAGTTCTCTACACTGGTGAGACCAGAAAGAAAAGGAAAGCAGAAAGGTCCCTTAAGAAGGGAAAAGGCAAGGGCAAACAAGGTAAAGCAAAGGTTGCTAAGAAAGACCCAACAAAGGACAAAGGCCAGTGCTTCCACTGTGGTAAAGATGGGCATTGGAAGAGAAACTACAAAGAGTACCTTGCAGAAAGGGCGAAACAAAAGCTTGATAAAGCTTCAGGTACATTCATGATCAATCTCCATTTGTCAGACTCTTATGATAACACATGAGTATTAGATACCGGTAGTGCTTATCATATATGCAATTTGTTGCAGGTTCTGGCAAGGCCTAGGAGACTACAGAGAGGCGAGATGGACCTCAAGATGGGTAATGGAGCAAAAGTTGCTGTATTAGCTGTTGGTGAGGTCGCCCTACATCTGCCTAGTAGAGCTTTTATTGCATTAGATACATGTTATTTTGTTCCTTCTATTATCAAAAACATTATCTCCATTTCATGTTTAACAGTTAGTGGATATAAATTTGTTTTTGAGAACAATGGTTGTTCGATATTATTAGATGATAAGATCATCACGAAAGGAACATTGCATAATGGTTTATTTATGTTAGACACCACTCCACATATCATGAATGTAAATATGTCCAAAAGGAAACGAGATGAGTTGAACAGTGCATACTTGTGGCATTGTAGGCTAGGTCATATCTATGAAAGAAGGATTCAAAAGTTGCTAAATGATAGATATCTAGATCTATTCGACTATGTGTCATATACAACTTGTGAGCCTTGCATTCGTGGAAAACTAACCAAATCTCCATTTAGTAGAACTGGAGAGAGAGCCAATGAGTTGTTGGAACTCATACATAGTGATGTATGTGGACCCATGTCAACTCATGCCATTGGAGGTTACTCCTACTTCATTACATTTACTGATGATTTCTCAAGGTATAGATATGTGTACTTAATGAAGTATAAGTCTGAGGCCTTTGAGAAATTCAGAGAGTATAAGAATGAGGTGGAGAACCATACTGGAAAGAGTATCAAAACTCTTCGATCAGATCGAGGAGGTGAATACTTAAGTACAGAGTTTACTCAGTTCCTCAAGGACCATGGGATATTATCCCAATGGACACCTCCTTATACACCTCGGCTCAATGGTGTCTCTGAAAGGAGAAATCATACATTATTAGATATGGTACGGTCCATGATGAGTTTCGCTGACCTACCCATCTCATTTTGGGGATATGCCCTAGAAACCGCAGCTTACCTTCTGAACAGAGTTCCAACTAAGTCGGTAGTGTCTACACCATATGAGATATGGAAAGGGAAGAAGCCTGATCTTAAGGTTGTTAAGATCTGGGGCTGCCCTGCCCATGTTAGAAGACACAACCCCGATAAGTTAGAATCAAGGACAGAGCGATGCAAATTTGTGGGATACCCCAAGGAAACTTGTGGGTATTATTTCTATCATCTCGAGAACCAAAAGGTCTTTGTAGCTAAGAGAGCAGTGTTCCTTGAGAAGGAACACATTCTTGACGGAGACAGTGGGAGAATGATAGAATTGAGCGAGGTTGGAGAACCAAGCTCAAGCACCACTCTGACTCGAAAGTCCTGTTCGGTACCTAATACACAAGTATCAACTTTACGCAGGTCTGATAGAGTATCCCATCCTCCTGAGAGATATGTGAGACATATTAGAGCAGAGGATGTAGAGGATATTGATCCTCAGACCTACGAGGAGGCTATTATGAGTATAGACTCCGGGAAGTGGAAAGAAGCCATGAATTCTGAAATGGATTCTATGTACTCCAATAAGGTTTGGAACCTAGTTGATGCGCCCGAAGGTATTGTACCCATCGGTTGCAAGTGGATCTTTAAGAAAAAGATCGGAGTAGATGGAAAGGTAGAGACCTATAAAGTAAGGCTAGTGGCTAAGGGGTATCGTCAAAGACAAGGTGTTGACTACGACGAAACTTTCTCACCAGAAGCAATGCTAAAATCCATCGAGAATTCTATTGGCTATCATAAAGACACTATGATTATGAGATCTGGCGGATGGATGTGAAAATCGCATTCCTCACCCGGGAACCTCGAGGAGGAGGTGAATATGATGCAACCTGAGGGATTCGTGTCCAAGAACTGCCCAGATAAGGTGTGTAGGTTGCTTAGATCCATTTATGGACTAAAGCAAGCTTCTCGAAGTTGGAACATAAGATTTGATGAGGCAATCAGATCTTATGACTTCGTTAAGAACGAAGATGAGCCTTGTGTATACAGAAAGGTAAGTGGGAGCGCTATCACCTTTTTAGTGTTATATGTGGATGACATCCTCATCATTGGGAATGACATAGGAATGCTATCCACAGTAAAGGCTTGGTTATCTAGACACTTCTCCATGAAGGACTTAGGGGAAGCATCTTATATCTTGGGGATTAGAATCTATAGAGATAGATCCAAGAGGATGCTTGGCTTGTCCCAAATCGGTACATAGAAACTATTGTCAAAAGGTTTGGCATGGAAAATTCCAAGAGAGGTCTCATACCGATGAGAGATGGGATATCGCTTTCTACTAATATGTCCCCAAAGACTCCGAAGAAAGGGCTTAACATGGATATGATACCTTATGCCTCAGCAATAGGGTCTATCATGTATGTCATGCTATGTACTAGGTCCGATATAGCGGATGCCTCGAGTGTCACGAGCAGTGTATCAGCGGATCCGTGCTTGGAGACCGGAAAGCAAGAAAGTGTATCCTTAAGTACTTGAGAAGGACTAAGGATCTTTTACTAGTATATGGAGGTAATAGCCTTAAGGTTGAAGGCTACACCGACTCAAGTTTTCAGTCTGATGTCGATGATAGCAAGTCAATTCAAGGTATGTGTACACCTTGAATGGAGGAGCAAGCAGTCTTTGGAAGAGTTCCAAGCAAGATACCACTGCTGACTTGACCACGAGGCGGAGTACATTGCTGCATCGATGCAGCAAAAAAGAGGGAGTCTGGGTGAAGAAGTTCATCACAGATTTGGGAGTCAATATAGATAGCGACAAAGTCGACTTCCTTATATTGCGACATCAACTATGGGTGATTACTCAAATAAGGGAACCCGTGTCTTATCGAAGTGTTTCGAGGAGGTTCCGACTTATAAGAGAGATCAGAACCCGAGGAGATGTAGCAGATGGGAAAGAGTTCTATCCGAAGATAACATTGCAGATCCACCGACAAAGCCGTTGTCTCATTTTGTCTTTGAAGCGTCCACGAGGGTCCGATGGGGATCGGACACATAGGTGATTGGCTTTAGGTCAAGTGGGAGATTGCTAGTCATAGGTGCCCAAAGAAGCCAATCACGTGAGTGATGGCACGTGTGACTTGATACTGAATCTTTTTGCTTATTATATTTTGGCGTATATCACTTTATAACTATTGCATAAATGCATATATATATATTGTGATGTCCTTGGATTTGTGCAATGGGAATCGGATCGTGATGAGATCATGATAATGAGATCGATTCACCTTTAAACACATATCCTAAATAATCTCAGTCATAGGTTACTCGAGAGGGACATCGTGATAACCGGATAGACCGGGTCTTTGTATACCCGTCCATATGATGGATGCATGGCTGGTCTCATAGCTCGCCGTAGGGACACTAGGGATACAAAGATGAGTGCTCATTGGAGAATGAGTTCACCGATTGATCCGCTTACGGAATGCTTTGGATGGTTGATGATGCCTTATTGTCGAGACAGTGATTCCGTAGTCCCTAGTGGTGTATCGGTCCTTAGACTTGAGACACCAAGGATGTCTGTATGAGTGCTCCACTCTTTGATACCAGACTTATAGGTTTGGCTGTCCCCAGATCTAGTACACAATTTGGTCATTGGGAGTGGTAGTCGACCTTACGAGGGCTATTGAGTGTCGACAGAGGATCATCCACTCTCGGCATCATGAGAGGAATATCCCATGTGTTCTTACTCAGACAAATCCCCTGGCCGGGGTCATTGGGTTGAGAGAGAAAGAGTTCTCCGGGAGAATCCGATTAGAGCGAGACTCGAGTAGAAACCGTATGGGTCCCGACAACACCATGCTCGATATACACGGTCTCCGGGATATTAGATGGATGAGGGACTATAGGTACATGGTAGCGAGGACGGACATGTCTAATGGATTGGATTCCCCTATATCGTCTTGGGACTACTGGCGTAGTGGCCTAGTGAAAACGTCCGAAAGTCGATGAGTCGAGTGAATTATTACAGAGATAATAATTCACCGAAAGTTAGAAGGAGTTCTGACAGTATGACTCACGGCCAGCTCGATATTGGGCCTAGAGGGTCACACACATATGGTAGGCATTGCGATGAGTAGAGGTTCTGGATATGAGATATCCCACGAGCCCTTTGTCTTATTGGATGCAGATTCAATACCCACTAGGGAAGGACCCATTAGGGTTTGACACGGGATCTCTATAAATAGGAGGGATTCACAGCCTCATAGGCTAGAGTCTTTGCTTGCCTTTCCTATGTTAGGATCGAGAGCACTAAGAGGGGTGAATTAGTGCAGCGGAAAACTTTCTGCGATTAAAACCGAAAGCTACGTTTGAATGATAAGGACAACTCTGTATGAGAGTTGATACTAAGCAAGGTTACAGTCTATCTATGCAGGCAGTTTACAGCAATGATGAAAACCAGAATATCGGCGCAAACTGAAATCCGACGTTCGTACAAAGAAACAGATTTACGTCTAAGTGTCGATTAGTAAATCACTTATTTAGATAACACGCAGTTCAAGCAGAAGTATAAAGACAGTGTGCTGCTATTGTACAGCTCAAAAAGTAATCTGCAAAAAGCAGATTTACGTCTAAACGTAGATTTACGTCTAAACATAGATTTACGTCTAAACTTTGAAACTCGTTTGTAAAATCGCAGAAGGTAGTATGCAGTTGAAATCAAGATGTAAACGTAAACTGAAATCTGATGATTGTACGAGGAAAGCCGATTTACGTCTAAATGCATTTTTACGTCTAAACGCAGTTTTGCGTCTAAACGCAGTTTTACGTCTAAACGCAGTTTTGCGTCTAAAGGCAGTTTTGCGTCTAAACGCAGTTTTACGTCTAAACGCAGTTTTGCGTCTAAACGCTGTTTTACGTCTAAACGCAGTTTTACGTCAAAGCGTAATTTTACGTCTAAACGCAGTTTTGAACTTTGAAAAGCGTTTTATGAATACGCAGAAAGTAATTTGCAGTTATAAATGGAATCAAAATGTAAGCGTAAACTGTAGCGTAAAGATCGTACGAAGACACCGATTTACGTCTGAATGCAAATTCGGAAAGATCAGAATTTAGAGACTCGTTCGTAAAAGCGCAGATGGCAGTAGCTATGTAGGAGGTTTGCAGTAATGATAAAGTGCTCAAAGTAAAAGCAAACCAGAGATTTAGAGTGGTTCGGTCAGTCTTGACCTACTCCACTTTTGGCTTCCTCCTCCGGCCGAGGTCACCGGCGTCAACTAGCTGCCTTCCTTCAATGGGCTGAAGGCCAACTTCCCTTTTACAGTTTCTCTCCTTTTGACGGGCTCAGGGAGACAACCCTTACAGATCCTTTTCTCCTCTCTTTACAACTCAAGACTTGAAGAACGTAAAGAGGAGAACTTTTGGACTTTACACAAATTTGAGCTCTTAGAATCACTGAAAAGATCAAGAATTCGGTGTGGATCTCTTCCTCTATCTCAGGCTGAATGGGTGGGGTATTTATAGGCCCCAACCCAGTTCAAATTGGAGCTCAAAACGATCATATCCCGGAATTCGGGATCGGTGCACACACCTCGATGGAGAGGTTGCACCGCCTGGCGAGCTCGAGATCGAGCCCGGTTGCACCTCTGTCGTGGGCGGTTGCACCGCCTCGAAGTCCTTTCGGAGATCGAGCCCCTGGCGGTGCCACCTCCTCGACCGAGGCGGTTGCACCTCCGCCTGAGCTCAAGACCGAGCTCAGGCGGTGCTACCTCTCTGTCAGGGAGGTTGCACCGCCCAATCTAGCTCGAAGACTGAGCTCTAGGTGGTTGCACCTCTTGGCTGGGGCTGTTGCACCGCCCAGTCTCGCTGGGAGACATAGCCCTGGCGGTTGCACCTCCTGGCCTAGGCGGTTGCACCGCCTGGTGCAATCAGGGTCCGAATGGTTAGCTCCATTCGGCCCAATTTCAATCTTTTCAGGGGCCCAATTGCCCCAAGATTAAGTTAATGGGATCACCTCCCATTTACCAACTTAATCAATGTGCTAACTACGATTAGATCTAAGATAATTTCTGCAGCTTTGCTCCGATGTGTCAATCGCTTCTTCCGGCGAGTTTTCGGCGAACTTCCGTCGATCATCCGATGAACCCTCGGTGATTCTTCTGCGGACTTCCGGCATACTCCTGGACTTTGCGACAATCCACTTGGCGAGTTCCGACGAGCTTCGCTTGGCAAGCTTCTGGACTTCTCGGATCTGTTCTCCCAGAACCTCCGACGACCGTCCGAACTTCCGTCGAACTCTCGAACTCCCAACGTGATCATGATCTTGACTCCGGCGCAACTCCTGCTGCTTGTCTAACTTTCATCGTAGTTAATCCTGCACACTTATCTCAACACATAGATTAGACAACAAATGACAATTGACTTCATCATCAAAATCTGAGATTCAACAATCTCCCCCTTTTTGATGATGACAATCAATTGATAATGAAGTTATCCTTAACTCCCCCTATCTATATGCCATAGTTGAGATAAGTCAACCTTGAATTCAAGACCTAAGAATTCAAGTGACGTATTGATAAGTTAGATCAGTTAAACTTATCAATACTCCCATCATGATACCTATCATGATGTATCTCTTCGAGAATGATGTCAAGGCTTGACATACATCATCAAGTTTGTATGATTGTGTTTGTAACTATTCATCATGTAATTGAATATTATCATATAAAGCTGCGAAGGACTAATACATGATGCACACATTTGAGATTTTCTAGCAAGTTTGCATTTACTTCACAAGATAGGATATCAACTCAAGACATAATGCAAACTATAGCACATGTTCATATATCTCTTGGTGATGCAAGGATGGCATAACCATAACATTGTTTATAGCATCACTCAAGTATTTGCAACTATGACATAGACATGATTATGGCAGTGTTTATCAATTCATATGTTTCTCCCCCTTTGTCATCAACAAAAAGCATGATAGCATTATCAAAAAGGAAAGTCATTTTTCAAAAGGAAGGCATAACACATATAATGCTTTGAATATCTCTTCTCCTTGTTATAGTTCGTTGCTTGAAGGAGGAAAGTCATTTTTCAAAATATTTTCATAAGAGTATACAGGAAAATCCCATTTTTAGCATTCAACCGAAAAATGAACTTCTTACATGCATTCGGGTATGAGTAAGCTACTGATTTTTAAAAACATTTGTCACATAATTTCCAACATGTTATTTGATCAAGTGATGTCAAGGCATGTAATAGTAATAACGTCCGAAAAATAATTTTAACTAGTTTAAGTATTCGAACACATCAACATTCCTAATTCTTTTCTTATGAAATCAAATTGTTCTTCACTTAGGGGTTTTGTAAAGATATCAGCTAGTTGATGTTTGGTATCAATGAACTCTATGGTTACATCATGATTAGTGACATGATCTTGTATAAAGTGATGTCTAATATCAATGTGTTTTGTTCTTGAGTGTTATATAGGATTTTTAGTTAAGCATATTGCACTCGTGTTATCACATTTAATGGGAATATATTTAAGATTGACTTTGTAATCTTCTAAAGTATTTTTCATCCATACAACTTGTGCACAGCATGCACTTGCTGCAATATATTCAGTTTCGATTGTTGATAGAGCAACCGAGTTTTGTTTCTTAGATGACCAGGATACAAGGGCATGTCCTAAAAATTGACATGATCCTGATGTGCTTTTTCTATCTAGTCTACCAAATAAGTCCCAGCATCAAAGATAAGTCTGTTAACTCAAAATTTTCTGATTTTGGGTACCATAATCCTAGATTTGTGGTTCCATTAAAATATCTAAGTATTCTTTTGACTGCTTTGAGATGAGATATCTTAGGGTTTGATTGAAATCTAGCACAAAGTCCTACAATTGAACATGATGTCCTGGTCGGTGGCGGTGAGGTACAAGAAGAAACTTCCTATCATACCCCTATAAGTCTTTTGATTAAAGCTTTCTCCACTTTCATCAATTTCTAATTTAGTGGAAGTGCTCATAGGGGTGTTAATGGCTTTTTGAGTTGTTCATATTAAACTTTTTTAATAAATTCATAGCATATTTTGTTTGACTAATAAAGATGTCGTTGCTTAATTGTTTGATTTGTAAGCCTAAGAAGAATGTTAGTTCTCCCATTAAGCTCATTTCGAATTCAAGACTCATGGTTCTAGCAAAAGATTCACTGAGAGATTCATTTGTAGAGCCAAAGATAATATCATCAACATAAATCTGAACAATGAGAAAATTATTTTCAAAATTCTTGATAAATAATGTAGTATCAACCTTGCCTTTTGAAGTTATTTTTTGATAAGAAAAGAACTAAGTCTCTCATACCAAGCCCTTGGGGCTTGTTTTAAACCATAGAGAGCTTTTAGTTAATCTAAACACATGATTAGGGAGGCTATCATTTTCAAAACCAGGAGGTTGTTCAACATAAACTTCTTAGGAGATAAAGTCATTTAGAAAAACGCTTTTAACATCCATTTGAAACAACTTAAAATTATTACTGCTAGCGTAGGCAAGGAGCATCCTTATGGCTTCCAATCGAGCCACAGGAGCGAAGGTTTCTTCATAATCGATACCTTCTTCTTGGTTGAAACCTTTGGCCACTAATCTAGTCTTGTTTCTAACCACGATACCATTTTCATTTTGCTTGTTTCTGAAGACCCATTTAGTACCAATAACTAAATGGTCATTTGGCCTAGGAACAAGCTTCCATACTTCATTTCTTTCAAATTGATTTAATTCATCTTGCATTGCGATAATCCATGAATCATCTTTCATGGCTTCATCAATGCATTTGGGTTCAATCTGGGAGAGAAAGGCGGCATTTGCACAAAAGGTTTTAAGAGAGGATCGTGTTTGAACCCCCTTTGATGTGTCTCCTAGAATTAGCTCCTTAGGGTGAGCATCTACATACTTCCAATCCTTGGGTAAGGAAATTTCGGAAGTGGATGCATCCAGGTTGTTAGTTGGAGAGGGGGTTTCCTTTAAATTCAAGGAATCAAAATTAACATCTTCATCAAGATCATTTTTCGTGATTTCAGAAATCTCATTGAAAACAACATGAATGGATTCTTCAATAATTAGTGTTCTTTTATTGAAGATACGAAAGGCTTTAGAAACTGTAGAATAACCAAGAAAGATTCCTTCATCGGATTTAGCATCAAATTTTCCTAAGTTGTCTTTTTCATTCAAGATAAAACACTTACACCCAAAGACTTTAAAATATGAAACGTTGGGTTTTTTATTGTTCCATAACTCATAGGGAGTTTTGGTTAGTAGAGGTCTCACTAGAACTCTATTTAAAATGTAGCATGCAGTATTTACGGCTTGGCCCAAAAAAATATTTGGGTAGGTTGTGTTCATTCAACATGGTTCTTGCCATTTCTTGTAAATTTCGATTTTTTTTCTTTCTACAACTCCATTTTGTTGAGGGTTTCTAGGAGTAGAGAAATTATGGTTGTATCCATTGAGTTCACAAAATTCACGGAAATCATGGTTTTGAAATTCACCACCATGATCACTTCTAATTGTAAATCATAAAACCTTTCTCATTCTGAACGAGTTTGCAAAACTTGATAAAAGATCTAAGACATTCACTTTTCTGTTTTAAGAAGTAAGTCCATGTGTATCTGCTATAGTCATCCACGATGACGAAAGCGTATTTGCTACCTCCTAGGCTTGATGTGGAGATGGGTCCGAACAAGTCCATATGGATCAATTGTAAGGGCCTAGAGGTGCTTATTTGATTTTTAGATTTGAAGCTACTCTTAATTTGTTTACCTAATTGGTAGGCATCACATACATTGTCTTTGATGAACTTGATATGAGGAATTCCTCTTACAAGTTCTTTGGATGATATTTGAGTGATTAACTTCATGCTAACATGACCTAATCTTCTATGCCATATCCAAGCATTCTCATTTAAAGCAGAAAAACATATTTCATTACATAAATCATTGATGTCAATAGTGTATACGTTATTTTGTTTTAATGCAATCATATATATGTTTTTATGTGGTTTTTCAATGATGCAAGCATTAGATTCAAATCTGATAATATATCCTTTATCACACAATTGACTAATGCTCAAGAGGTTATGTTTTAGACCATCAACTAGCAAAACATCTTCAATAGAGAAGTTGGATTTGTTACCTATGGTTCCTTTGCCAATGATTTTACCCTTGTTGTTGTCTCCGAAGGTGACATATCCTTCGTCTATGCTAGTGAGCTTAGAGAATTGGGATGGATCTTCGGTCATATGCCTTGAGCATCCACTATCCAGGTACCATCTCTTGCTCCTAGCTTGCGATGGTTTGGTTTTCTACAAGAAAGGATGATGTTTAGGTACCCATTTGCTTTTGGGTTCCTCACAAATAGATCTACATTTTCTATCATGTTGCATAGAATTTGTTATGGTTCCTTTAGGAACCCAAATCAATTTGTTTGGACTTAATTTCCTGAATGGACAATAATGCGTCCTGTGTCCGAACTTGCAACAAAAGTTGCATTTGTTTTGATGTCTAACATGTAAGATGGGGCCTTTTACGAAGGTAGTTGGATTTTGGTGAGGACTCCTCACAAATCCAATCCCACTTCTTTTGGGAACATGACCCTTGTTTGTAAGGATCATGTTTAATGACTTGCTACCAACCTCAAATTTCTTCAAAGTGTCCTTAAGTAGCAAGTTTTCTTTTTGAAAAGTTTCTAGATCATGACATTTGATACATGAATTTAAACTATCATGATATTCAATTTTTAACTTATTGAAATCACAAGTAAGACTATCATGCTCCTTTTTTAGCAATTTGTATTTTCTATTAATAATCTTGCATTCATCAAATAAGTCATGGAAGGTATTTAATAATTCATCGAAAGATAAATCAGCATCTAATAAATTCGTTACCTCCTCTCCGATGGCCATTAAGGCGTAATGAGCAACTTGCTCGGTGTTGGACTCCTCTTCTTGGATGCTTGAGTCATCCCATGTTGCTTGAAGAGCCTTCTTCTTTGATGTTCTCCTTTTGACTTGGGACAATCACTCTTGTAGTGTCCCGGCTTTTTTGCATTCATAGCAGATCACTTGGTCTTTCTTGGGTTCAAGTTTATTTTTTGCATCATTCTTAAACTTGTTTCTTTTAAAGAATTTTTTAAACTTTCTTGTTAAAAGTGCCAAGTCATCATCACAGTCCTCATCACTTGAGTTTTCTCTCAAGTGGCATTCAGAAGTTTTAAGTGCCATATCCTTCCTGTTCTTTGGAAGGATGTCTTCTTGCTCTTCATGAGCTTTGCAAGTCATCTCGTAGGTCATTAATGACCCGATTAATTCTTCAAGAGGGAAGTTATGCAGATCTTTTGCCTCTTGAATAGCAGCGACTTTAGGATCCCAACTTTTAGGAAGGGATCTTAGTATCTTATTTTCTGAGTTCAAAATCCAAAAATTTTTTATGAGTCCTTTTAGACCGTTGACGACATCCGTGAAACGGGTAAAAACATGTCGCCAATGGTTTCACTTTCGGTTTCATTCGGAAAAGTTCAAAAGAATGCAACAATAAATTGATTTTGACTCTTTCACTCTACTTGTGCCCTCGTGGGTCACTTCAAGTGTGTGCCAAATATCAAATGCAGTTTAAGTAAGTTGAAACACGATTAAACTTTTTTTTTTATCAAGTGTGCAAAATAAGGCATTCATAGCCTTTGCATTAAGAGCGAAAAGCCTTCTTTTCCAATTCATTCCAATCGATCATTGGAAGAGAAGACTTTGAAAATCCGTTTTCAACAAGGTTCCACAGTTCAAAATCCATAGAAATAAGGAAGATCCTCATTCGGGTCTTCCAGTAGGTGTAGTCCGTCCCACTGAACATGGGTGGACGTGTAATAGAATGACCCTCTTGGTTTCCGGCGTATGCCATCTCTCTTGGGTGTTAATCCGTTAGAGAGTTAACCTAGCTCTGATACCAATTGTTAGGATCGAGAGCACTAAGAGGGAGGGGTGAATTAGTGCAGCGGAAAACTTTCTGCGATTAAAATCGAAAGCTGCGTTTGAATGATAAGGACAACTCTGTATGAGAGTTGATACTAAGCAAGGTTACAGTCTATCTATGTAGGCAGTTTGCAGCAATGATGAAAACCAGAATATCGGCGCAAACTGAAATCCGACGTTCGTACGAAGAAACAGATTTACGTCTAAGTGTCGATTAGTAAATTACTTGTTTAGATAACACGCAGTTCAAGCAGAAGTATAAAGACAGTGTGCTGCTATTGTACAGCTCAAAAAGTAATCTGCAAAAAGCAGATTTACGTCTAAACGTAGATTTACGTCTAAACGCAGATTTACATCTAAACACATATTTACGTCTAAACTTTGAAACTCGTTTGTAAAATCGCAGAAGGTAGTATGCAGTTGAAATCAAGATGTAAACGTAAACTGAAATCTGATGATTGTACGAGGAAAGCCGATTTACGTCTAAATGCAGTTTTACGTCTAAACGCAGTTTTACGTCTAAACGCAGTTTTACGTCTAAACGTAGTTTTGCGTCTAAACGCAGTTTTACGTCTAAACGCAGTTTTGCGTCTAAACGCTGTTTTACGTCTAAACGCAGTTTTACGTCAAAGCGTAATTTTACGTCTAAACGCAGTTTTGAACTTTGAAAAGCGTTTTATGAATACGCAGAAAGCAATTTGCAGTTATAAATGGAATCAAAACGTAAGCGTAAACTGCAGCGTAAAGATCGTACGAAGACACCGATTTACGTCTGAATGCAAATTCGGAAAGATCAGAATTTAGAGACTCGTTCGTAAAAGCGCAGAGGGCAGTAGCTATGTAGGAGGTTTGCAGTAATGATAAAGTGCTCAAAGTAAAAGCAAACCAGAGATTTAGAGTGGTTCGGTCAGTCTTGACCTACTCCACTTTTGGCTTCCTCCTCCGACGAGGTCACCGACGTCAACTAGCTGCCTTCCTTCAATGGGCGAAGGCCAACTTCCCTTTTACAGTTTCTCTCCTTTTGACGGGCTCAGGAGACAACCCTTACAGATCCTTTCTCTCCTCTCTTTACAACTCAAGACTTAAAGAACAGAAAGAGGAGAACTTTTGGACTTTACACAAATTTGAGCTCTTAAAATCACAGAAAAGATCAAGAATTCGGTGTGGATCTCTTCCTCTATCTGTGCTGAATGGGTGGGGTATTTATAGGCCCCAACCCAGTTCAAATTTGGAGCTCAAAACGATCAAATCCCGGAATTCCGGGATCAGGCTGTTGCACCGCCTGGCAGAGCTCGGAGACTGAGCCCAGGCGGTTGCACCTCTCTGTCAGGGGCGGTTGCACCGCTTGAGTCTGGCTCAGAGACTGAGCCCCAGGCGGTGCCACCTCCTGACTGAGGCGGTTGCACCTCTCTGCCTGAGCTCGAAGACCGAGCTCAGGCGGTGCTACCTCTCTGTCAGGGAGGTTGCACCGCCCAGTCTAGCTCAAAGACTGAGCTCTGGGCGGTTGCACCGCCCAGTCTCGCTGGGAGACATAGCCCTGGCGGTTGCACCTCCTGGCCTAGGCGGTTGCACCGCCTGGTGCAATCAGGGTCCGAATGGTTAGCTCCATTCAGCCCAATTTCAATCTTTTCAGGGGCCCAATTGCCCCAAGATTAAGTTAATGGGATCACCTCCCATTTACCAACTTAATCAATGTGCTAACTACGATTAAATCTAAGACAATTTCTGCAGCTTTGCTCCGATGTGTCAATCGCTTCTTCCGGCGAGTTTCCGGTGAACTTCCGTCGATCATCCGATGAACCCTCGGTGATTCTTCTGCGGACTTCTGGCATACTCCTGGACTTTGCGACGATCCACTTGGTGAGTTCCGACGAGCTTCGCTTGGCAAGCTTCTGGACTTCTCGGATCTGTTCTCGCAGAACCTCCGACGACCGTCCGAACTTCCGTCGAACTCTCGAACTCCCAACGTGATCATGATCTTGACTCCGGCGCAACTCCTGCTGCTTGTCTAACTTTCATCGTAGTTAATCCTGCACACTTATCTCAACACATAGATTAGACAACAAATGACAATTGACTTCATCATCAAAATCTGAGATTCAACATCCTATTCTCCTCTCCCTCTCCACCTCAGAGGCCTGGAGTTTTGAGGAGGGTCGTCGTAACCCTGCTGTGTGGATCACCACTAGAGAGGAGGACGCTTGACCTCCTTCACCCTCTCCTAAGGATCTGCAAGGAAACAGGGATATACGATCTCCCTAGGTAACACAATCTCTATACGCAGTTTTGTGTTTTGCGGATTTTTACGCACCAATCTTCGCACGACGACGAACATCTTTTTGGGAATCGGGGATTTTTGTTTTCTTGTTCTTCCGCTGCGCATATGATGTCGCCCCCCCATGATTTCCCAACAGTTAATCCTACACATATAAAACATATTTTGATCTAGACAATTATTACTAAGCATGAATCATGTTGTCCGGCATGTCTATTGGTTCATCAACGCTTCATCCAATTCTTCGGCATATCATCCTCTCTTGCGGCCTATTGCATAATCGGCCAATTAACCTCCATAACTCCGATATCCTTAGCGCAATATTCACTCTTATTGGCCCGATACCCGAAACCATGGCCCGAAGCCTTCTGTCGATACGTCGACCGATCCTTCGGCGCGATGTCCAATCTTCTAACTTGTTTCTCCAACCCGATTCTTCTTGCTTTAAATGTCTCTCCCTGATCGAAGCATCCTTTGTCACTTAAAACACAAATCAAATCATAAACACTTATCAATTGGTTTCATCATCAAAATATGAGATTCAACAGAGTCTACAAATATGACATAAAATCTAAAATTTTTAAATAAAGTGATTGGAAGCAGGGCCTAGTGTCACTAATTTTCACTGGGGTAGGAGATAGAAGGTCAAGAGATAATCTATAACTTTTATTACTAAAACAAACATTATAATGAGTTAGTAATTTTATTTGAACATCGAAAGAAAATAACAATAAATTAGTTATTATTGAATAAAGGATGATAGATGACTAAGGTGATGATACCACACATTAATTGGAGTAGCAACTGAAGCAAGAGAAATTGACTGAGTGATTTATGAAGCCAACGGTCACTTATAGATTTTAGTTATATTTATTTCAGTCTCGGACTAAGGATGTCCTCGTGCTCAAATCCTTTATAAGAAATAAGTTAGGAAACAACTTAATAGAAGAATTATTTTATTTATAAATTTTAAAAAATAAAAATAATATTCTTTTTGATGTGAGATAGATATAAAAAAAATCATCAAGTGTAAAAGTATTCGTATATAAATTAAATATTATGGAATCAATATAAGTGATAAGTATTTTGTTATTGTCGCCGATGATAATATTTTTATTGTCACTATACTTAGAATAAATGAATAAATTTTATAAATAAGATATGATATGATGTGAAGAATCTAATTGATTGAATAAGTAGTCATATTAGATGACTTTTTGCTAATCATAGTGGTTGTTATTATAACGTCACGTTTTTTGGTATTTATAATAGTTGAAGTTATTTTGTAAGTTGAAATGGGCATCGTTAGTAGATTGATAGTAGAGTGATAGATGATAACTCTATAAGTTATTCATAATGGATCTTGTTTGAACTTTTATTGAAATTCTTAATACTTTGATTGTCGCAATTGCCTTTGCTTTTTTATTTTTAGTGGAACTGAGTTATGATTAGATGTCCTACCTTTTTTTTTTCTCACTTGTTTTATGTTCAAATAGTTTATCACATGGTTCTTCGTATAACATCAAGAATCATGAGTCTTTTGTATTAATTTCTTAGGTCATTGAGAGTATAAAAGATTCAGAGGATGACCTATTAAAATTAGGTTATCTCTAATAATTTTTAGATTTTATATATAATTAGCAATAGTACTTTTTTTTGGGTTAATTTCATCAGTATAATAAAAGTGTAAATACAAGAGTAATTGAGGAAGATAATTTATAATTTAGATCATGCTTCTGCTGCAGTAGCGAGTGAAGCTTAGATAGTTTGTAGAATAAGGTGATTTTGATAGAGCCATAGCTTTTGATCATGGTTTATCATTAAGTTTGTTTTGAATCCTTAATAACCCTTATGAATAATAAAAAGTTATTTTATTTTTTAATTGTATTTATATTACTTAATTTACTGACAGAGTAAGATTAATTTACTTGTTTTCGTAGAAGGGATATAATGTGTCTTGATTTTTTTTTTTTTTATATTTGATCATTTAATTTATTTATTTGTATTATTTTATTGCTTTTAATAGAAATACATATATCCTATTTCTTTTTACTTCAATAATTTTCCCCTTGAACTTTAATTTAAACAATACATTTGCTGAGTCACTATTATAGATGATGAAAGAGTAAGCTACATGTTTAATATGAATCGGAGTACCAGCTCACCTACCTTGAGGTCTTACCCACTACTTGATACAGCCCAACACGTTAGGGTTATATTCTATTATCTACAATACATACGTGCTACACTTTATATGTAAAGTAAATTGCATATAATATTTTCTTTTATGTTGCAGATTTATTATTCTGTTTTGCACGTAACCAATTTATGTTATTACATCATTTAATTTGGATAATCTATCGGCTCAGTATGATATCAATATACCAAATACCGGATGGTAAGATAATACAAAATAATCTCCATTGGGTTGTGTTAGAGGTCACCAAAAGCTCAAATGTCAACGGTCAACTCTATATATTAAGATTGGATATTATTGCTTTGAGAATTCAACTACTCAAAAATCAAAATAAATGAAAGTCAATGATGGTGCGTTTAACTGTGGGCCCACGGGTGATGATGTATCTGAGGCTTCTCAGAAAGCCACGTAGGATGACGAGCCGTGGGTAAGTTTCTCTGGGGCTCAACTCATCTTATGTTCCGTACCGACTTCCTTCAACTACCCAAAATAATATTTATCTCCCTTAAAAAAAATCCCAAAAATCGAATTTTAAAGCGTCCACGACTCGTTTTTTGAGTCACAAACGCTTCGGTTCCTCGTCAACCCCTCCTCCAATATCAATGGCGTCCTCCCCCGTCCGCGACGGCCGCCGCCTCGTGGCCCTCCGGCTCGTCCTCGCCGCCACGATCCTGATCGCTGCCGACGCGGTCGGCCTCGAGCTGCACCACCGCTTCTCCATCCGCGTACGGGAATGGGCCGAGGCCCGCGCCGTAGCCGGCGCGTGGTGGCCGGAAAAGGCCACCGCGGAGTACTACACCTCTCTCGCCCACCACGACCGCGCCCTCCGCGGCCGCTTCCTCGCTGCGGCCAACTACTCCCAGCTCGCCTTCGCCGCCGAGGGCAACGTCACCTTCCAAATCAGCTCCCTGGGATTGTACGCATCCTGTTCTCCTCCCTCCTCGATCTCCCCTCCCCCCTTGGCTGCTAACTAATCCGCTGACATCTGAAACCTAGCTTGTACTACGCCTTCGTGGAACTCGGGACGCCGAAGCAGGAGTTCCTGGTGGCGCTGGACACAGGGAGCCACCTCCTCTGGGTGCCCTGCGATTGCCTGCAGTGTGCTCCCACCTACGACCCCAACGCATACGGGGTAAGCCTTCCTCTGTAGCATCAAGCTTTACCTTCGGAAGCACATCTCATCCACGGAAGCTAATCTTGCAGGTCAACATGACGTTCAACATCTACAGCCCCAGCAATTCCTCAACGAGCCGCAAGCTTCTCTGCAGCGACAGCATGTGCCAGACCACTTGCACCGGAGCAGGCAGCAACTGCCCTTACGGCGTCACCTACGCTGATAACAGCTCGACCTCCGGCGTGCTGGTGGAGGACACGCTGTACCTGGTTGCAGAGGACACGTCCGCTCGCGTCGTCGAAGCACCGATCGTGTTCGGGTACTGCCACAGCTTTCGTCTCTTGCATCTCATGCTGTCAGGCTAAGCTTGTGAATAGCTGAATTCTGCAGGTGCGGGAGGAATCAGACCGGCTCGTTCCTCGGCGGCGGAGCTCCCGACGGCCTGCTCGGGCTCGCCATGGGGAAGATCGCGGTGCCCAGCCTCTTAGCGAGCCGTGGACTCATCTCAGACTCGTTCTCCATGTGCTTCGGAGATGACGGCATCGGCAGGCTGGATTTTGGAGACAAAGGCAGCAAACAACAACAGGAAACGCCGCTCCATCGCAGGTGGTTAAGTGGATGGAATCCTCCTACGTCTACTCTGCGTGCAGTCACAGGTTCTTACTTGGGTGTTCTTCTCCAGCGATCTCTACGTCATCGGCTTAACTGGAATGGCAGTAGGGAGCAGTGCCATCGCGGCATCGTTCAGGGCCTTTGTCGACTCGGGGACCTCCTTCACATATCTCAGCGAGCCGATGTACACCAGCCTTGCCCAGACTGTAAGACACATTTGCTTACCGAGACCCCGATCTCATGATTCCATGGAAGATGACATTGACTCATTCCTGCACAGTTTGACTCGCAAGTCCCGGAGAAACGGCGCCCACCCAATCCAAATCTTCCCTTCGATTACTGCTACGATCTGAGGTAACGCACAGCTTCAAATCAAGAAGATATGGAGTATGATTCGTGTCATGATCTTATAATGCTGGATCGCAGTCCATCTCAAAAATCGGTGCCGTTTCCTGAAATCTACTTCACGACACAAGGTGGAAGCAGATTTCCTGCCAGCGATCCATTGATTATGATCTACGTGCAGGTAAAGATATCTTTACCCAAGCTGTTCTTTCTCCAAGCCATGCAACTGTTCATGGCGTTGCATGATCATGTGGTGTGCAGGGAGTTCCATCCATGTATTGCCTGGCTGTAATCAATAGCACCTTCGGATTCAACATCATCGGGGGTGAGTCTCCAACCTGCACTCTTCGATTCATCACCAAGTGCAGGGGGTGTGTTCTATGTCTTGCTGCTGTGTCTTGTTGTAGAGAACTTCATGGCGGGCCTTCGCGTCGTCTTCGACCGCGAGCGACTGGTTTTGGGCTGGGAGAACTCCGATTGTGAGTAGATAGATTCCCATGTTCTTGATGAATCATTATGCATTGGTTGTGAAGCAGAGATGGCTTTTGTTCTCAGGCTACAGCTCCACCAACAACATGTCCAGATCATCTCCTGTTTCTCTGCGGTCTCCAACGTCGGCACCCGTCGCTGCGCCGCCAGCAGAACCCGGAGGCTCTCCTCCTCGGCGCAGCGACTCGTCGCGCTTGAGTGCCATGAGAAACCCCTTCTTGGTGGTGATGTCTCTGCTCTCCATGGCCATCCTCTAACCAGCATCGGACAGTCGCTCCTGCCATGCGTTGTGCTCGTGGAGTTCCAATCATGTGCGCTGTTTGTTTCCATATGCAGACTTCAATAATCTATTATATATATATATATATATATATATATATATATATATATATATATATATATAAAGATCAATTTTATTCTTTATGATCATCGATCACAATTTCAATCTCAATATATATATATATATATATATATATATATATATATATATATATATATATATATATATATATATATATATATATATATATATATATATATATATATATATATAAGAGATCAATTCTATTCTTTATGATCATCGATCACAATTTCAATCTCACTATCATCTTTGACACGATGATTAACTCAAAAGAATCCTCCTAATCATATTATTATTATTATTGACGGGCTTAAGTCATGAACTGGACAACGCGTTCGAGAGAGACAGTGGTGTCCTTTTTGTACAGTGTCTATCGCTCGGACGACCGACCAACCCACCACTGACCTCGCCGTTGACGCAGTCCCCTCTAAACCCGCAACGACCCATGCCCTCCCATCAGACCCTCCTCCTCCTCATCCTCTCTACCATCGCCGTCGCTCTTCGCATCGATGGCCGGGAGTCTCCACCCCTTCCACCACCGCTACCTCCTCTTTCTCCTCATCATCATCGGCGCGGCCTCGATCGTAACCGTCGCGGCCGCACTCAGCCTCGACTTACACCACCGCTTCTCCGACCGCGTGAGGCAGTGGGAGGAGGACCACGGGCTCCCTGGCGCATGGTGGCCGGAGAAGGGCACCGCCGAGTACGCCGCCGCCCTCGCCACCCACGACCGCGTCCTTCACCGCCGCTCCCTCGCCGATGGCTCGGTGCTTACCTTCGCTAATGGCAACGCCACCTTCTGGATCGACCTCCCAGGATTGTGCGCCCTCTCTGTCTCTCATTCTCTCGCTCGCTGAATTCCAATTCCAAAGGTGCTTTGTCTGATTTGTGTTGCGTCTTGTGTGAGGGAATCAGCTTATACTATGCGGTCGTTGAGCTGGGGACTCCAAACATGACGATTTTGGTGGCTCTGGACACGGGTAGCTCTCTCTTTTGGGTTCCATGTTCACTGACTCCAGTAAGCAATTCTTTTGTCTTCGGAATCCTGTCATTCAAGCTTATCACAGAGTATGTCATTTTAGAAGTGAGATATGACTTTGAGCAAATCCAAGTCGTTGATGTCCAAAATCTCTTGTTTAAATAACCATACAATTTGCTCTCTTATGGCTTCTTGTTGGACATCTGCTGAGATATGTAATTACTGCTCAATTCCCTATCAATATGATCCACTTAAATACCTCCTGGAGTGAGCTTTACTCTGAAAATAAACTCCACAACGAAGTCTTTCTGAATAAACATCTGTGCATGTTAAAATTTTTCAGGTTCTTGATGTATTGATGCATCATCTATGTGCACTATGCAAGAGAATGCTTGAATCCTTTCTTTTATCCGTATTGGCTACCTTGTTTAATTTGGATTGGTGCTTGGTTTATGATTTATGTAGTTGATTATACAAGTAGAACAGCTTTCCCTAGTTTGTGCAGGTTGAAGTTCTAGAATGTTTTACAATGATCATTCACAATCTTCTCGATAACATCTTTCACAATATCATCGTGACCTGTATGAAGTACTCCTTCCTATAGATTTTTTACTTATTTAATTTATCATATTGTTTATATATATATATATATATATGAAATTTGTGCTCTTATGATGAGAATAATGATTTGGATGTGTAGAGTTACTAGGAAAGATAGTAAAAAAAATATTTTTATTCATGAACAACTAGGTATCGCTTCAATGGAGGATAAGATAAGAGAGAATTGTTTAAGATGATGTGAGTATATGATTATGAGACCTGTGGATGCGGTAGTTAGAATAAATAAAATGATTAAAGCTAATGGTAAGAAAAGAGATAGAAGAAAATCTAAAAAGACCTCAATAGAAACTATAAGTAAATATTTAAGTACTCTAAACTTAAATAAATATATGGTTTTTTAAAGATTTCAATGGTGGCAAAAGATCTATGTAGTTGACCGCAAATAGTTGGGACATACAGATTTGTATTTTCTATTTTTCGTTGCATGATGTGCATTTAATTGATATATATTTGAACAGGTTAACAATTTGGAGGGTATCTATAGTCCTGGTCAATCATCAACCAGCCAAAATGTTCCCTGCAACAGCAGCTTCTGCGACCTCCGGAGCAAGTGTTCTGGAGCAAACAGTAATTGCCCTTATTTTGTTCGATATGCTGATGATAGTTCATCTTTGGGCATTTTGGTTGAGGACGTCTTATACTTGAGAAGAGAAGATGCTACTTCCAAAACTGTTGAATCGCAGATCACATTTGGGTATATTCATCTTTGACTAATACTTCCATTTTACGATTAAGTAGAAAATTGATTTGACAGTCCTGTTGTCTTCACTAATACTTCCTTGATCAGAGCTTATGATTATTTTACTCTTGAGTTCTGCAGGTGCAGTGAGTATGTGGAAGGTATGAACATGGCATTACCCTATGGTATCTTTGGGCTTGGTATGGGAAATACTTCTGTGCCTAGCATTTTGTCAAGTAAAGGAATCATATTAGACTCTTTTTCCATGTGTTTTGGAGTTGATGGGATCGGGAGAATCAATTTTGGAGATAAAGGTAGCTTAGACCAAGAAGAGACACCATTTAATATTGACAACAGAGGGTGAGCTCCTTTGTCATTGATGTGTTTGTTGGCAATGCATTTTGTTTGAATGTTTTCACATCCTTTTATTTTCATCTGAAGCATAATCCATTTCCTCATCTTCTTGGATATTGTTCTCCAGCTTTTATAATATCAGCATAACCAGAATGGAAGTGGGCAATACTTCAATTGATTCAGATTTTAGCGTTATAGTTGATTCTGGCACCTCGTTCACATACTTACCTGATCCAGTTTATACAAAATTCACTGAAAGTGTAAGATTAGCAAATGGTTTATTCGAAAAACATGTCAAGTTATTAAAGATATGTCGACTTATATTTGTTCCTCTTTACAGTTCAATGCACAGGTACAGGAGAACCGACGCAAACCTGATAATAGTCTACCTTTTGAGTTTTGTTATAATTCAAGGTTATCAATTTATGATGACAACTATTGGAATATTTTACAATGTTTATATGTATGTATCTAGGTCCTTAGTTTTTGCTTCATGCAGCTCAAGATATAGTTTTCAGCGGCCTAATATAAGTCTAATAGCAAAAGGTGGAAGCAAGTTTCCTGTCAGTCATTCGATGCTAATGTTCATAGAGGTAAAAGTTATTTATTTAATAGTCCAACAAACTTGCACCCTACTAACAATTGTATTCCATTTATCAGAGGCAGCAAAATGTATATATATGTTGCCTGGCAGTTTTCAAGAGTCGTGGATTTAATATAATCGGGCGTAAGTTCTTCCATCTTCCATTTTGATTATTCCTGCACAATTATAGTCTTGACTGAAAATGTTATGTTTTATGCAAGGTTCGTCGTGTCGTACCGTACTGACGTTTCGACTCGGGCTCGGTACGATACGATACCGGTGTATCGGGCGGTACATCAGGGCGTACCGAGCGATACACCCTAGTGTACCGAATAATTTTATACTTTTTTCATACTGTAATATTGTAGCAGTGCTACAGTATAATACTGTAGCACTGTAGCGATACCGAACGGTCCATGTACTAATAACCTGTCAGACCGGTATGTACCGCCCGATACGAGCGGTACATTTCAGTATGGCAGCCGTTAGTTTTATGTCCTTGGGATTGTTGGTTAAATTGCCATTTCAAGTTGTTTTATATTTATGGCAACAAGTTTATGATTGGTTGCTTTATTTGGGCCTAGACAGTGTTTGGCTTTTGTGTAGAAGGGGTTGATTCCAACTAATATGACTTTTGTTCATAGACTTTCCAGTGTGCCAGTCATTCCTCTATGCTTCGTACTTTTATGTCTTTATTTTCTCGATATATAATCCTAATTCGTGGAATCGTCTAACATCTGTGACTCTACAAAATCCAATTTTTTCTTGTTTATTAATATCCCAGTTCAAAGTTGAGAAGTACAATTGTGTTCTTGGGTATTTTTTAGCAAAATAAAAGAAGATAAAATGTGCTTGTCAAATCAAATAGGTAGCAGCACTACATCTGCAGCTAGACTGGGTCATAGCTGTGACTTGGATTAGTCAATTCTCGGGGTAAGCACTTAAAAGGTTCACACTGTCGATGATTGGGAAGAAAATCTGCCTTCTCTTTTGCATATGTCAGACCACAAATTCTATAGGTTTGAGCAATATTGATGCTCTGGTTGCTTTTTCATTTCCTATTTCGTTAGTTTGCAAGCTTTTCACCGAACTGACACGAGTTTACATGTTTTATGTTTGCATTTCATTCAGAAAATTTCATGACAGGCCTCCGCGTTGTCTTTGACCGAGAGAAGCTGAGTTTGGGTTGGAAGAAATTTGATTGAGTATATTTCACCAAACGAAAGCATCAGTTATCTACAGTTTTCATTGATCATGAAATTTTTCTGATGCTTAGGTTATAGGACTGAAAATTCCAGCACTAGGCCTCTTCAAAATCTCTCTCCTGCATCCTCTCCAGCACCTTCCCCAGGAGTAGTCTTTGAACCAAGCACTTCTGCAGAAGCCCCAAATCCAAGGAGCAACCATACCCAGGTTGTACAGACACCTCGTAATCGTTCATCACGTTCAAACTCTAAGATCAGTATCATCATGTCTCTTCTATTCTTTTGGGCGGTTCTCTGATCAGCTTCCCTGGATCTGTACTCGGCCCTGAAAATAAAATCAGTTACCACAAATTATCATGTATACTTAATACCTGTCACTAGAAATTACACCAAATACAGCAGCTAATTCTGCCATTTTGTGATTATTCAGTATTCAGTCCCAAGTACGTTGAAGTTTTCTTGAAGTTCTTATATGGAATTTTATTATATGTAATTATGTGGGTTTTCAGAAGGTACAATGGTAAGAGAAATACTAATGTCAGCGATAAGAGAATATATTCGGTTGATGAGATATAAAGAGAAATAACTTTTGTATGTGAATAAATTATAGTAGATCATAAAATATAGCGAAATTAAATAAAATCATAATTAAATAAAACATCAAGATATACGTGAAAATTTTTTTTAATGTGGGTAAAAATCATGGATATACAAATCTCAATCTTTTGTCAAAACCTTAGTAATAATCATAAGAGAATAATTAGGATACAAGGATCATGTCATTATGCTCAATATTTAAATCCTCCCTAAGTAAATATAGTAAGAATCTATTGTAGATTTAATCTAATATGAGATGAGAACACCGTTGGATGATTGAGAACATTTTCTTTGTATTGTCCTTGTTTTCTTCCCTTTCTTTCTCCTTGAATTTTTATCTTTTTCTCCTCCTTTTTGCTGCTGTAAGGATCTCCTATGCTGCCCTCGTTGTTGCCCTATTTATGTCTCTTTCTACCTTTAAAACGTAGCCACCCATACTAACCTAATATGAATTAGGGTTAAGTTAAGTGAGGAGGTGGGCTGTGGGCTGTTCAAGCCAACTATAGGTTGAATCTGTGGACTGTCAGCTCAACAACCTCCCTCTTTAGTCCATAAGGGAGGTTGTCCCATGACTCCTCAATGTGAAGCCATGTTGACCAACTGTCGGCATATCTCTTGTCTTTTTTTTGGTAAGGTCTTTGTCAACATATCTGCTCTATTGTCATCTGTGTGAATTTTCTGAAGTTGCAACTGCTTCTCTTTCTGCTCACTTTCAACCGCTTCCTGATAACTCTCTGGTTCACTTACATCAGTAAGCATCACATACTCATATGTAGAGTATCTTTTAGAAAATTGATGTTGCCTAGAAGATCTTCTCAACTGAGGTTCTATAAGAAGTTGCTCTCCAACTTCTTCTTGCTCAACATGTCCTATAGGTAGATCAACATCAGGCTCTATACCATCTTCCTGCACATCTCCCCCATCACCCTGATATACTAGAGGAGTAACTAGGTCACAATCTGTTAATCCTTTTGCAGAAGTCTTGGCTTGTGTCTTCTTCTTCAAATCCTCAAAGGTTTGATCATCAAAGAAGACCACATCTCTGCTTGCTTCTGAACACCTTATGTTTTTTTTTATCTCAAAACTTGTAACCAAACTGATCATGTGAGTAACCAAGAAAAATACATTTTTTAGTCTTACTATTCAGCTTGGACCTCTCATTGTCTGGAACATGTGCAAATGTACGACAACCAAACACTCTCAAATGCCTGTAGGAAACATCTTTCCCTGATTATACATGCTATGCAACATCACCATCTAAGGCTGTGCATGGTGACAAGTTGATCACATGAACTGTAGTCCTCAAAGCCTCATTCCAAAACCTTTTGGATAGCTTGGTTTGTGAAAGTATACATATGATCTTTTCCATGATGATGCAGTTTATCCTCTCTGTAATTACATTATGCTGAGGTGTACTAGGAATTGTCATCTCATGATGGATCCCATGTGACCTGCAATAATAATCAAATAATCCTGTGTACTCACCACCATTATCTGATATTATACATTTCAATTGCCTTTTTGTCTCCTTGTCAACTCTGGCATGAAACTCTTTGAAGACATTAATCACCTGATCTTTAGTCTTTAAAGCATAGGCCCAAATTTTCCTAGAAAAATCATCTATAAAAGTGATAAAATAAAGTGCACAACTTATACTAGGAATTTCAACAGACCACTAGGAGTTTCTGTCCTCAAAGGACCATATACATCTATATAAACACGGTCTAAGACATACATTTTTCTAGACAAAGTAAGACTAGCAAATGAAACTCTGTGTTGTTTACTAGCCAAACAATCAATACAAGGGTTTAAATGTGTACCTCTAAGGTCTAGAAATACCTCTCTATTGGAAAGAGCTTGTAGCCCCTTCTCGCTCATGTGTCTCAATCGCCTATGCCACAACTCCATGCTGAAGTCTTTCTCTGTAGCATTTAACTACTTACCATAAGTTTTAGCCTGTAACTTGTACAAAGTATAACATTTCTTTCCACTAGCTATAACAAGAGAACCCTTACTAAGCTTCCATTACCCTTTGTAAAATTTGTTATCATAGTTTTCATCATCTAGTTTTCCAATTAAAATTAAATTCAACCTCAAGTCAACCACATGTCTTACATCCTTAAGCACTAACTTGCAACCAAAGTTGGTCTTTAAATGGATATCACACATGCTAATGATGTCTGCTGTGCCATAGTTGTCCATCTTGATAACACCAAAATTTTTAGACCTGTATGTAGCAAAAAACTCCCTCTATGGTGTAGCATGATAAGAAGCACCTGTGTCAATCACCCACTCAAGATCCTGACACACACAAGAAAAAATATCATCAAAAGGAGACAAAATCAAATAATCACCACCCTACACTATAGTTGTAGTATTATCCTTTGACTCTGTAGACTCCACTTCTTTTTCCTTTTTCTTGTTCTTCATAGGTTGCTTACATTGGTTCTTGTAATATCCTTTCTCACCACAGTTATAGCAAATAATATCTTTTCTTAATTTTGACTTGCTCCTACCAATGCGTGAACTACTTCTAGACTTTGACCTTCTTGTGTTCTCTGAGATAAGTGCATGTGAATCATTCTAAGATGTTACTAAATTCTTTCTTCTCAACTCCTTATTCAACAAACTTCTTGTTACTTGACTTATTTTCATGGACTTAGCTGGTTTTGCCTAAGTTGTGCGGCACCCTTGCGTGTCCGTCCGCAAAGGTTAGCCTCCCCGAAGCCTCCCATTGTCTCTTAGGACCAACAAAAGAGAGAACAGGTTAGAGAGAATGCCTCACTCGGGATCCACAAGCAAGCATCTCCGAAAACACTTCATAAACAATGCAAATTACAAACATACTTTACAAGCTCTGAACAGTTGCACAACAAAGGGTTAAAATGGTCTATTACAGGCCGAAAATCTCTCACACGTGTCCACATGACACAATCTTTATTTACAAGCCTAAAGCGGCCACCGACCTAACTAAAATGGGACTATTAAGCCTTCGATCGTCCCTCTACATGTTGTACAAAACATGAACATACTAAAAGACACGGACATACATAAGCATTACATCAAACATCCTATTTAGAAGTTTGTCCATGACATTCTCCCCCACTTATTCCTTCGACGTCCTCATTGAAGCCTTTGCCAACACTGCAACTCCTCGCCTTTGCCGAGTCTTCAATCTTCTACTCCAGCTACAATGCGTCTCTTGGCTCCTAGCTACTCTCTATTGCTGTTTTTGAGTAGTCGAACCTTTGATTCGCAATGCTGCTTAAACTCATAAATGACTCTGACTCTGGTGTGGGGTTGGCTGAGTTATGTTAATCCTTATTGATTCCTGCGGATCCTCCAAATAAAGGAAAAGACCATCCTTACTACGCTAGTCTCTCAAATGTCTCATGCTGTTTGAATTGGGTGGATGCTTGTTGGAGCTTTTAACAAGCATCGTCTCGCAAACTTCTAAAGTTTTGGGTCCTTCCTCCGCAAAATTTGCTCATTGACTCTTCTTTCACTTAGTTGTCACTTCGAAGTAGGTTCGCATCACTCCCGCTTTCGATTGGCATTTCGTTGGGAAATGAAGTGGACAATCTACTCTCAGTAGTACTGATCACCATTGGTGAGGATTTGACAACTATTGTCTTCCATTATCTTCGAAGAGTCTTTGAACTTGTGCAGAGCTCCTCTACTGGATAGATAAGAGAATTGGGGTACTCGGTTCCATTCTCTTAAGGATTGAGAAGGCAAAGGTTACTTGACTTCGCTCGCCTCCTCGAGGTTGTACTCCATGTATCGAGCTAGTTACTGGCCTTCGTTTGCTCTTTACTCACACTTCTGAAGTACTTGAAGTGTTTGCACTTCTTGCGTTGAGTTAGCTACTGTGATTCACCTTCTCAATGCCATCAAGCTTCTTGAATGCAAGAAGTTTTCACCCCAACTTGGAGTAATTCTCTAATAGATTTGGTCATCTCTGGGATTATACCATCTTCTCCATCAACCCTGTCGCCTACTCCCCTGAGTAGCAAAGGTACAACACCGCGTACTGCCTGCTTCGTTCCTTGGTCATGCACTCTTGCATGACCCGAAGTCCTTCACTTTCGGCTATCTTGATGAGAAGCTCATTGACACCGGTCTTATGAAGTTCCTTGGCCTTTGCCCTTCAGCCATGTCTCGGTACTTGGAGTTTGCCTCTACATGCTCCGCCTCCTCGGCCCCTTTTACGACCAAGTGCTCTCCCTCCATGAGTGCAAGGGATCAATGCCTTTCTCGGAAGTCCCGCCTCTACGGTACCATGGCCCTACTATCCGTCGCCTCGCATCTGCATCCCTTTTCTTCACGATCAGTAGATATGTCTCCATGGCACTCCTCTGAGTCCACCTCCATTCTAACTGATGCTTGATTTTGGGTAGCTAAGTCACTCTGGACTCGTCGTTGCTTCCTCGCCCCTTTTGACCCCCTGCTTCAACACCTTTGTATTCTCCAAGCAGCTCCCTTTGGTCGATGGAAAGACAGACTGCAACTCCCATGCATGGCCTTTGCCATCACGTTGTAGGATTTACACCGATTCTGTTCTCCTTAGCTTCCTTGGTAGCAACGTTCGCTTACTCGACCTAGTCCTCTGACTTGCCGGGCTCCCTTAAGCGAATATAAGCTCTAGAGCAGTCCAACTCTCCAGTTGCTTCGATCATACTTCTTTATGATCAAGTCCCTCCCATGGGACTCACTGGTACTTGCATTCGAACCTTTCCCTTGGTGGAACACAGCCCTCATATGCTGATGACCAAGGCTTTCATCCGATGTAAAATTTGATGCACGCATGGAAGATCCGCCTCTGCGATACCATGGCCTTCACACCTTGAATCCATAGCCCTTCTTATCGTCATGTTGTTCACTGAAGTGGAGCTTCCAGTAGCTCCCGATCATACCTCTGTATGATCTAGTCCCTCATGGGACTAGGTTGTGTGTATCGCATTGCCACGAACTGTTCCACCATGATCCGCTGCACCATGTCGCCTCCTGGTGACATCTCTATTGCATTCTGATCCTTGTGGGATGAACTCAAATTGTGAACCCTTCATGTGTGGCTTCTGCCAATACATCGTAGGGTCTCTTCCACCTTCGATTTTGTTTGCTCATTTGGCAATCGACCTTCATCCACCCACTCTTGGGTCACACCTAGATGAAGCACTGCTCTAGGATAGTCTGTCTGTCACCTAGTAGCTCCCGAAGTCTCCCGACTTCGCTGTAATTAGTGCACCATTATCTGGATCCTGGGACTTTAACCTTACCAGCACAATCTTCGCTGCACACCGCTTCCTTCATAGCAACTTGAATGGCAACACTATGACATATTCTTCAAGAGTACCCACCTATACGTCCTCTTGCCCTATGCTAAGACCTTATGAACCCAACTTTGCCTCCGCAAATTGAGTCGCCTTAGTTCCTCCATCAAATGCTCCTCCGAGATAAGGTGCATGTGCCAAGAAGCTCCCTTCGTCTTTGGCACCATGCAAGATAAGTCCGCTTCGTTATAATGAATGACCCATGGAACAACATGATCCTGCTCTTACCTCTGCAAGAGTTCATGTCCTTAACCTCTGTCCAAGGAAAGTACTATGCCTCCGCTCCATGTTCCATCTTCTATACTGGCTCCCTTCATGCGGCTTGGGTACTTCGCCAAGTTACACCCAAGTTGCTCCGCTCCTCGTTTTTGCATTAAGTTGATGGTGGCCCTCGCGCCCACCAATCCACGGGTCAGCCCTCCCTTGAGTCCAATCTCCATATCGACTCCAATTGTGCCTTCGTTTGTGTTGCTTTGGGTCGCTCCCCCACTTGATCTTGCAATGCATCCACCAATGCATTCTCTCGAGCGAGATCATGAGACGACTCCTTGCTGCTTGCTCAGTCCATTGAGCTTCGTGGAGTTGTTGTTTGTTAAGGTACTCCTTCTCAACTTGTGATGTCCGTCCCACATGATTCTCCCTCTAGAGAGCCGGGACATATCCCTCCTGGATAACTGTCCCGTTGGAGCAACATCTCTCTTTGTTTCGGAGACCACCATCCCCTTGGACTACTCCGATCTACTGAACAAACTGTGCATTGTTCTGCCTCCTGCAAACACACTTGCTAGAATGCGACTCTACATCAATACAGCCCTCGCTGCACCACTGAAGGCCTAGCAATATGCTGAACTCGTTGCACACTTTAGCCTCCTACGGACGTATCCTTCACATGCCGAAGAGAAAGTTTCAAGGCTCCATGACACCGAGTTTCAGTCGCCTTGGGATGTGTTGGGAAATCCTTGGGGGCGACATCATATGCGCAGCGGAAGAACAAGAAAAACAAAATCCCCGATTCCCAAAGAGATGTTCGTCGTTGTGCGAAGATTGGTACGCAAAAATCCGCGAAACATGAAACTGCGTATAGAGTAGATTTTGTTACCTAGGGAGATCGTATATCCCTATTTCCTTGCAGATCCTTAGGAGAGGGTGAAGGAGGTCAAGCATCCTCCTCTCTAGCGGTGATCCACACAACAGGGTTGCGACGACGCTCCTCAAAACTCTAAACCTACTCTGAGGTGGAGATGGAGAGGAGAATAGGAAAATGCAAAACAAAAGCTCTCTAGCCCATGGGGCTCTGAATCCCTCCTATTTATAGAGGTTCCCTATCAAACCCTAATGGGTCCTCCCCTAGTGGGTATTGGATCTGCATCCAATAAGACAAGGGCTCTGTCGGATATCTCATATCCGAACCTCTATTCATCGCAATGCCTACCATATGTGTGTGACCCTCTAGGCCCAATATCGAGCTGGCCGTGAGTCATACACTGTCGAGAACTCCTTCTAACTTCGGTGAATTATTATCTATGTAATAATTCACTTTCGACTCATCGATTTCACGGACGCATTTAGGCCACTCGCCAGTAGTCCCCGAACGATCTGAGGGGAATCAATCCATTGGACTGTCGTCCTCGATTCTAGTGTACCTATAGTCCCTCATCCATCTAATATACCGAGGACCGTATATCGAGCATGGTGTTGTCGGACCCTGCGGTTTCTTCTCGAAGTCTCGCTCTAATCGGATTCTCTAAGAGAACTCTTTCTCTCTTAACCCGAATGACCACGGCTAGGGATTTGTGCGAGCAAGAACACATGGGATATTCCTCTCATGTGTAGAAAGTGGATGATCCTCTATCGACACTCAATAGCCCTCGTAAGGTCGACTACCACTCCCGATGACCGGCTTTGTACTAGATGGGACAGCCAAACCTATAAGTCCGGTATCAAAGAGTGGAGCACTCATACAGGACATCCTTGGTGTCTCAAGTCTAAGGACCGGATACACCACTAGGGACTACGGAATCACTATCGACAATAAGGCATCATCAACCATCCAGCATTCCGTAAAGCGGATCAATCGATGAACTCATTCTCCGATGAGCTTTGATCTTGTATCCCTAGTGTCCCTACCAAGCGGCTATGAGACCATTTGCATCCATCATATGGACGGGTATCAAAGACACCGATGCATGTCGGTTATCATGATATCCCTCTCGAGTAACCTATGACCGGGATTATTTAGGATATGTGTTTAAAGGTGAATCGATCTCACTATCATGATCTCATCACGATCTGATTCCCATTGCACAAATCCAAGGACATCACAATATATGTATGCATTTATGCAATAGTTATAAAGTGATATATGCCAAAATATAATAAGCAAAAAGATTCTATATTAAGTCACACGTGCCATCACTCACGTGATTGGCTTGCTAGGCACCTATGACTAGCAATCTCCCACTTGACCTAAAGCCAATCACCTATGTGTCTGATCCCCTTCAGACCCCTGTGACGCTCAAAACAAATCTGAGACAACGACTTTGTTAGTGGATCTGCAATGTTATCTTCGGATGAAACTCTTTCCACCACTACATCTTCTCGAGTCACGATCTCTCTGATAAGGTGGAACCTCCTCAGAACATGCTTAGATTTCTAATGAGACCTAGGTTCCTTTGCTTGAGCAATCGCCCCGTTGTTATCGCAATATAGGGAGATCGACTCTTCGCTACCTGGCACGACTCCCAAATCTGTGATGAACTTCTTCACCCAAACTCCCTCCTTTGCTGCATCTGATGCAGCAATGTACTCCGCCTCTGTGGTCGAGTCAACAGTGGTATCTTGCTTGGAACTCTTCCAGCACACTGCTCCTCCATTCAAGGTGTACACATACCCTGAATTCGACTTGCTATCATCGACATCAGACTGAAAACTTGAGTCAGTGTAGCCTTCAACCTTAAGGCTATTACCTCCATATACTAGTAAAAGATCCTTAGTCCTTCTCAAGTACTTAAGGATACACTTTACTGCTTTCCAGTGCTCCAAGCCTGGATCCGCCTGATACCTACTCGTGACACTCAAAGCATGCGTTATATCAGGCCTAGTACATAGCATGACATACATGATAGACTCTATTACTGAGGCATAAGGTATCATATCCATGTTCACCCTTTCTTCTGGAGTCTTTGGGGACATACTCGTAGAAAGCGATATCACATGTCTCATCGGTATGAGACCTCTCTTGGAATTTTCCATGCCAAACCTTTTGACAATGGTTTCTATGTACCTGGACTGGGACAAGCCAAGCATCCTCTTGGATCTATCTCTATAGAATATAATCCCCAAAATATAGGATGCTTCCCCTAAGTCCTTAATGGAGAAGTATCTAGATAACCAAGCCTTTACTATGGATAACATTCCTATGCCATTCCCAATGATCAGGATGCCATCCACATACAACACCAAAAAGGTGATAGCGCTCCCACTTACCTTTCTGTATACACAAGACTCATCTTCGTTCTTAACGAAGTCATAAGATCTGATTGCCTCATCAAATCTTATGTTCCAACTTCGGGAAGCTTGCTTTAATCCATAAATGGATCTAAGCAACCTACACATCTTATCTGGACAGTTCTTGGACACGTATCCCTCGGGTTGCATCATATACACCTCCTCCTCGAGGTTCCCATTGAGGAATGCGGTTTTCACATCCATCTGCCAGATCTCATAATCATAGTGTGCTGCAATAGCTAATAGAATTCTGATGGATTTTAGCATTGCTACGGGTGAGAAGGTTTCGTCATAGTCAACACCTTGCCTTTGACGATACCCCTTAGCCACTAGCCTTGCTTTATAGGTCTCTACCTTTCCATCTACTCCGATCTTTTTCTTAAAGATCCACTTGCAACCGATGGGTACAATACCTTCGGACGCATCAACTAGGTTCCAAACCTTATTGGAGTACATAGAATCTATCTCAGAATTCATAGCTTCTTGTCACTTCCCGGAGTCTATACTCATAATAACCTCCTTGTAGGTCTGAGGATCAATATCCTCTGCATCCTCTCCTCTAATATGTCCCACATATCTCTCAGGAGGATGGGATACTCTATCAGATCTGCGTAAAGTTGAAACTTGTGTATTAGGTACCTGAACATACTCGGGCTGTAGAGTGGTGCTTGAGCTTGGTTCTCCAACCTCGCTCAATTCTATCATTCTCCCACTATCTCCGCCAAGAATGTGTTCCTTCTCAAGGAACACTGCTCTCTTAGCTACAAAGACCTTTTGGTCCTCGAGATGATAGAAATAATACCCACAAGTTTTCTTGGGGTATCCCACAAATTTGCATCGCTCTGTCTTTGATTCTAACTTATCGGGGTTGTGAATTTTAACATGTGTAGGGCAGCCCCAAATCTTAACAACCTTAAGATCATGCTTCTTCCCTTTCTATATCTCATATGGTGTAGATACTACCGACTTAGTTGGAACTCTGTTCAGAAGGTAAGCTGCGATTTCTAGGGCATATCCCCAGAATAAGATGGATATGTCAGCGAAACTCATCATGGTTCGTACCATATCTAATAATGTATGATTTCTCCTTTCAGAGACACCATTGAGCTGAGGTGTATAAGGAGGTGTCCATTGGGATAATATCCCATGGTCCTTGAGGAACTGAGTGAACTCTGCACTTAAGTACTCACCTCCTCGATCTGATCGAAGAGTTTTGATACTCTTTCTAGTATGGTTCTCCACCTCATTCTTATACTCTCTAAATTTCTCAAAGGCCTCGGACTTGTACTTCATTAAGTATATATATCCATACCTTTAGAAATCATCAGTAAATGTAATGAAGTAGGAGTAACCTCCAATGGCATGAGTTGACATGGGTCCACATACATCACTATGTATGAGTTCCAACAACTCAGTGGCTCTCTCTCCAGTTCCACTAAATGGAGAGTTGTTCAGTTTTCCACGAATGCATGGCTCACAAGTTGCATATAACACATAGTCGAATGGATCTAGATATCCATCATTTAGCAACTTTTAAATCCTTCTTTCATGGATGTGACCTAGCCTACAATGCCACAGGTATGCACTGTTCAACTCATCTCGTTTCCTTTTGGACATATTTACATTCATAATATGTGGAGTGGTGTCTAATATAAATAAACCATTATGCAATGTTCCTTTCATGATGATCTTATCATCTAATAATATCGAACAACCATTGTTCTCAAAAATAAATTTATATCCACTAATTGTTAAACATGAAATGGAGATAATATTTTTGATAATAGAAGGAACAAAATAATATGCATCTAATGCAATAAAAGCTCCACTAGGCAGATGTAGGGCGACCTCGCCAATAGCTACTACAGTAACTTTTGCTCCATTACCCATCTTGAGGTCCATCTCGCCTCTCTCTAGTCTCCTAGGCCTTGCTAGAACCTGCAACGAATTGCATATATGATAAGCACTACCGGTATCCAATACCCATATGTTATCATAAGAGTCCGACAAATGGAGACCGATCATGAATGTACCTAAAGCTTCATCAAGCTTTTGTTTTCCCTTTCGCAAGGTACTCTTTTGCAGTTTCTCTTCCAATGCCCATCTTTACCACAGTGGAAGCTAATCGGCCTTTGTCCTTTTCTTTGGGTCTTTCTTAGCAACCTTTGCTTTATTGGTTTGACCTTACCCTTTCCCTTCTTAAGGGACCTTTCTACTTTCCTTTTCCTTTTGGTCTCACTAGTGTAGAGAACTGGCTTCTCTTTCTTGATAGTACTCTTTGCCTCCCTCAACATATTGAGAAGCTGGGAGAGTCACTTCAAGCTTGTTCATATTAAAATTCATTATGAACTGTGAAAAGGAATCGGTAGGGATGAAGCACAATGTCCACACACAAGTTATCCTCTAGGACCATTCCTAGACCTGTGAGTTTCTCTATCCACTTGATCATCTTTAGGACATGGTTTGAACCCGGTGTCCCCTCATTCATCCTAGCGAAAAAGAGGCTCTTAGATATCTCATATCATTTGAAGTCCTTCCCTTCCTCAAACAATTTATGGATATGTAGGAGAATGGATCGGCATTCATCTTTTCATGTTGTCTCTCAGTAACTCGGGAGTCATAGAGCCCAACATATAGCACCGAGCAAGAGTGGAGTCATCAATGTACTTCACGTGGCGGCGATCTCATCCTCGTTGCCCCTTCTTGGTAGCAGGGCATCATCAGTATCAGGGACGTATTACGATTTTCTCTCTTTGAAGAACAATTCTCAAGTTACGAAGCCAATCCGTATAATTTGGACCAGTGAGGCGGTTGACATCAAGTATGCCACGTAAGGGATTTAAAAGCGACATTTTCTGAAAATAAAGATGCAGCAGAAATGAATAACATGCAGATTTTGTAAGAAATAAACTATCAAGATATGAACTTCTATCTTAATATGCTCCAACTATTTTACTAACGAGTCACGCGACACCCTCAGCACGTGAAACGGAAGTCTCCGGCATACTTCTAGTGGGGATCAGGATTCAATCAGCGTCTTAGTGTAACCTCGAGGGACTCGACCAATCACACTAAGCCGAAAAGGTAGGCAACTCTTGTCGATCACAACTCCTTGTGATTCCCGTTCTGTTCGGCCTCCGAATCACCATGGCCTCGAGGGACTCGACCAACCATGATGCTCGGTTAAGTCAACACCTTCGTTACAAGATGAGTCTGATTTGTTGATATACCCTCGAGGGACTCGACCAAGTATACCATGCCTTCAGGTCACCAGTGACATCTCTATGTCGTAAGCAAGATAGCGAATCGCGATATAGGTGAGTCTTGAGGGACTCGACCAACTCAACCTACACCGGGAATCGGTTCCTACTTATAATGATGGAAGGCCACGTGGGTCAATCTAATTGCCTCACGTTTACCGACTTAATATTATCGAGAGATGTTTCTATGATTTGATATATGACATGTCACACATATACATATTTAATATACATCTACATCGCATGTAAATATATATACATATCTAGTATGTGTATAAGCAATTACACCAGATGATCATGGACCACAACCTAATATGATTAGGCCGGAGCCAGTAGGCCTAATCACTCACATCAAGATCTATGTGTGCAACGGTGCATCTCCATACCCTGTGATCGTCCATCTCGTCCTTGTCGGTTCCGTCAACATCTTGATGCATCTTCATGCATCACGATCGTCCGTCTCGTGGGTCCCGCTATCGCATCCACGCTCCCGCTAGGCCTCCTCATGTAATTACAACTTAATCATAGGCACGCAGGTCCGACAATAAACGAGAAATATAACGGAGGCTCGCAGACCTCAATAATAATAATCACAAGTACACACATCACATGGTCCATGATCATCCGTCCACACATCATACATCACATGTATAAATAATCATCATCATGTAGGACTACTAGATAATAATAATAAAAAAATAATAATCAACTAAACTTTTTAATTAATTAATATTTTATGAAATCAGAGACATTATAGGGAATTTCTGAATTCATAGGGGTATTTTCGTAATTTGGACACAAGATAGAAACTGGAATTTCTCAAATTTCGAGGGGCAAAACTATCTTTTGCTCAGAAAACCCTAATGCCCTTTCCCCTTTTCGACGGGGGACGAGGGCGCCCTCGCCCTAAAGGTGCGGCGCCCGTGGTAACGCCGCCGCTGGGGTGGGAAGCCCTTTCGCCGCCACCTCCATGATGGTCTTTGTCCGGGCGACCGCCCCTTAGGGGGGTTTTAAGCGAAGCAGGCGGCGGGCCGCCGCTGTGCGGTGCCTCGCCGGTGGAACGCCAACCCCGCCGATAGCAAACCCGGCATAGCAGTTCCCCGGTCATTGCGGCAGAACCGATATATTGCCGCCCGGCCGGGACTTTCCCAAGGCAGACGACGTAGATTGAGGGCAGCAACTGTTGCTCCCTTCCTTGTTTTTTCGTCAACAATTTTGGCGTCAAAATTGTTCAAAACACAACACACGCGATTCAAAACCAATCATTCGCATCGAAAGCAACCCGGCTCGATACCCTTTGTTGGGAAATCCTTGGGGGCGACATCATACGCGCGTGGAAGAACAAGAAAACAAAATCCCGATTCCCAAAGAGATGATGTTCGTCGTCGTGCGAAGATTGGTACGCAAAAATCATGAAATATGAACTGCGATAGAGTAGATTGTGTTACCTAGGGGAGATCAGATATCCTGTTTGTTTCCTTGCAGATCCTTAGGAGAGGGTGAAGGAGGTCAAGCGTCCTCCTCTCTAGCGGTGATCCACATAGCAAGGTTGCGACGACGCTCCTCAAAACTCCAGACCTACTCTGAGGTGGAGATGGAGAGGAGAATAGGAAAAGGCAAAACAAAAGCTCTCTAGCCCATGGGGCTCTGAATCCCTCCTATTTATAGAGGTTCCTTGTCAAACCCTAATGGGTCCTCCCCTAGTGGGTATTGGATCTGCATCCAATAAGACAAAGGCTCTATCGGATATCTCATATCCGAACCTCTATTCATCGCAATGCCTACCATATATATGTGACCCTCTAGGCCCAATATCGAGCTGGCCGTGAGTCATACCTGTCAGAACTCCTTCTAACTCATTGAATTATTATCTCTGTAATAATTCACTCGACTCATCGACCACTGGGACGACTAGGCCACTATTACCAGTAGTCCCCGACGACAATCTGGGGAAATCAATCCATTGGGACTGTCGTCTCTCGATTCTAGATGTACCTATAGTCCCTCATCCATCTAATATACCGTAGATCAGTATATATCGAGCATGGTGTTGTCGGACCCACACGGTTTCTTCTCGAGTCTTGCTCTAATCGGATTCTCCGGAGAACTCTTTTCTCTCAACCCAATGACCCCCGCCGGGGATTTATCTAAGCAAGAACACATAGGATATTCCTCTCATAACGCCAGAGAGTGGATGATCCTCTATCGACACTCAATAGCCCTCGTAAAGGTCGACTACCACTCCCAATGACCAAATTGTACTAGATCCGGGACAAACCAAACCTATAAGTCCGGTATCAAAGAGTGGAGCACTCATACAGGACATCCTTGGTGTCTCAAGTTTAAGGACCGGATACACCACTAGGACTACGGAATCATTGTGTCGACAATAAGGCATCATCAACCATCAAGCATTAGATGCAGCGGATCAATCGATGAACTTATTCTCCAATGAGCACTGTCATTGTATCCCTAGTGTCCCTACACAAGCGACTATGAGACCAACTGCATCCATCATATGGACGGGTATACAAACACACCGATCTGTCCGGTTATCACGATATCCCTCTCGAAAGTAACCTATGTAGGGATTATTTAGGATATGTGTTTAAAGGTAAATCGATCTCACTATCGTGATCTCATCACGATCCGATTCCCATTGCACAAATCCAAGGACATCACAATATATGTATGCATTTATGCAATAGTTATAAAGTGATATATGCCAAAATATAATAAGCAAAAAAGATTCTATATTAAGTCACACGTGCCATCACTCACGTGATTGGCTTCTTTGGGCACCTATGACCAGCGGGGATGGCATAAACATTCCATTGTCGATACAAGCCCATGCATGAGTACCGAATTCTTTGAGTTAGCAATTCCCCTCACCTCTGCGGAGCTTTGCATAACTCTTTTCGATCACGAGAAACAACTCATTCCACCTTGGATAGTCTCATCCTTTACCAAGTTTCTGCTTGCCTTGAAAGCACCATCAAGTATGGTTGTCAACGTTGAGCTGTAGCTCAAACTCAGCCATCCCTACCTTTGTGCGCTCCGCATTCTTCCAAGCTTGTCTGTTCTTATAGTGCCTCTTGCGCGAAAGGTTGGCCATTCCTTTGCATGCCAATCTCAGATGCCCACTCTTCCAAGCGACTCCTTTTCCCTACATCTCCATGCCCGTTTTCCCCCAAACGGTCACGCGTGTGCTGACTGCCCTCAACGTAGCCTCGCTAGGTCCCCCACATTTACATGCTAAGTGTTTCTATGAGTGCTTGTCCCGCTCTGATACCATATGTCACGGACTTAGTTGGTTTTTGCCTAAGTTGTGCAACACCCTTGCGTGTTCGTCCGCAAAGGTCAGTCTCCCCGAAGCCTCCCATTGTCCCTTAGGACCAACAAAAGAGAGAACAGGTTAGAGAGAACGCCTCACTCGAGATCCATAAGAAAACATATCCGAAAACACTTAATAGACAATGCAAATTACAAACAGACTTTACAAGCTCTGAACAGTTGCACAACAAGGGGTTAAAATGGTCCATTACAGACCAAAAATCTCTCTCACGTGTCCATATGACACAACTTTTATTTACAAGCCTAAAGCGGCCACCAACCTAACTAAAATGGGACTATTAAGCCTTCGATCGTCCCTCTACATGCTGTACAAAGCATGAACATACCAAAAGACATAGACATACATAAGCATTACATCAAACATCTTGTTTAGAAGTTTGTCCATAATATTATGGTGATAACACCATCTGGCGCAGAATTACTAAAGGAAACTACCAGTGTCTCCAAACTTTCTAGTAATGAATTGAGAAGTAACAATGCCTGCAACTCATCATCAAGAGACATTTTCATAGAGGATAACTGGTTAGTAATACTCTTCATTTCATTCAAATGCTCAATAATAGAAGCACCCTCTCTATATTTTAGGTTCACAAGTTTTCTAATCAAAAAAGCTTTCTTACTGGCTATTTTTCTTTCATAGAGACCTTCCAATTTTTTTCAAAGAGAATATGCAGAACTTTCAGTAGAAATACGGTGAAAGATACTATTATCAAGCTACTATTGAATAAACCCAATTGTTTTTTAATCTAACCTTTTCCACTCATCATCTGTCATAGTTGTGAGTTTTGCACTATCCCCCTATAAAGGTTCATATAAATCTTTGCAATACAAGAGATCTTCCATTCTTGATTTCTATATCATCCAATTGTTTCCATTTAAACTAATAATACGAGAAATATTATTGGCCTCTATGTTCAAATACAAAAATTAAATCACCACAACCCTGCTCTGATACTAGTTGATGGGATATAAAGAAAAATAACTTTTGTATATGAACAAATACTAGCAGGCCATAAAACACAACGGAATTAAATGGAACCACAATCAAATATAACACTAAGATATACGTAGAAAACCCCTTCAATGTGAAGGGTAAAAACCACGGGGCAAACTAGAGATAATCCACTATAATAATAATGAATATACAAATCTTAATCTCTTACCCAAAACCCTAGCAATAATCATAAGAGGATAATCGAGATATAATGATCACATCACCGTGCTCAATATCTAAATCCTCCTTAATTCTCCCCAAGTAATCACAATAAGAATCTACTATATATTTGATCTAACTTGAGATGAGAACACTATTTGATGTTCGAGAACGGTCCCTCTTTGTTGTCCTTGTTTTCTTCTCTTTCTTTCTCCTTGGATTTTGTCCTTTTCTCCTCCTTTTTTCTTCTTTGCAAGATCTCCGCCCTCATTATTGTCCTATTTATGTTTCTTTCTGCCTTTAAAACGTAGTCACCCACATCGCCCTAATATGAATTAGGGTTAAGTTAAGTGAAGAGGTGGGCTATGGGCTATTCAAGTCCATTACAGGCTAAATCTGTGGGCTGCCAGCCCAATAGGCTTTGATACTTGAATCTTGTAGAGCCTCCTAAAAAATGTAACCTCAACTTTAGTGGTCTTTATTGCATCTTATCTTTGTGTTGACATGATGCTGGTTCTTCAAGCAGGACATTTATCTCAGTTTACAAGTAAAAACATTATTGAACCATTTTTTTTCTTTTGTTTTTAATTAAGTGATTGCAGCATATTTATCCTCCGTATTTCATGCCAACATCCAATAGAAACTCAATGTCAATCCGACGTTATCATGAGGTATCGTCAGGATGTCTTGTAAAACTTTCTCAATGTCCAAGATGGATGCGCTCACGGGCTCCAAAGGATGACTACTATTAGGGGAAAAATTGGTAACGTCAGAGTCGATCTGACATTATTATGAGGTGTCGTCAGGATATCTAGTGAAACTTTCTCGATGTCCAAGATGGATAGGCTCGCGGGCTCCGAGGATGACTATTGTTATGGGAAAAATTGGTAACGTCAAAGTCGATTTGATATTATTACGAGTTATCATCAATATGTCTTGTGAAACTTTCTCGATGTCCAAGATGGATGAGCTCACGAGCTTCAAGAATGACTACTATTAGGGGAAAAATTGATAACGTTAGAGTCAATCCGACATTATTCTGAGGTGTCGTCAGGATGTCTTGTGAAACTTTCTGGATGTCCAAGATGAATGTACTTGTGAGCTTCGAGTGTGATTTACACAAAGATCGAGATCGAATGTGGATTTCTCTTTTCAGACCCTCAAATTGAGATGAGTGAGTAAAAATAGTAAAAAAAAATCTAACCTTCGTTATCAAGTTGAAAATAACATTTTATATTAGGTAAAAGGAGAAAAATATTCTATAAAATATTTATCGAGTGAACAATCCATAAGACAATCCATAATATTTATTGCGTGAGAGGAGGCAATTTATAATCTATCTTTTTTTTTTGGACAACAAAAGGGTAGGTCTTATCTATCTTCTATCAACTACATGATTCTCAGGTAGGTCTTATCTTTGTTATCTAAATCAGTCAATTAACTGAACTTGTCACATTACTTTCCAACATTGTTATAGAAATTGTCACCTTGCTCTTCATCATTGTCATTGGATCAATCATGGTCCAGTAAACCTTAAATTATACCTAAATTGTATCAATTATTAGAACTGGCACATAAGGTCACTCCAAATGAAGCGACAGATGGAAAACAATTTCTGTCTCAATTAAAAATTTTAATTCTAATATTATTATTATTATTATTATTATTATTGTTGCAAAATTTTTATTCATTTTAATGCTGCCCACATCACAACATCCATATATATATATATATATATATATATATATATATATATATATATATATATATATATATATATATATATATATATATATATATTAACAGACGGACAATTATAATAAGTCTTCAAAATATTTATTCAGACAATTTAGTGGTTAGTGTACTGTTGATGTAATGAATACAATTTAATCTTACAAATATAACAAACATTTTGGCATTTCCTTGTTCAATCGTCATCCTACTTGCTTATGGTGTGCAACATCAAAATCAAAATTTTTTTTGACTCTCTACTTAATTGCTCACCCAATTTTGACTTAATCCCGACACCATTGACAAACTTTGACGCACGAAGCGCCACGAACCGTCGCCAACGACCCGCCTTGCAGTTGGCGGAGCAACTGGGACCCGCCTTCGATTCTTCTACTCGATCGCGACATCCATAGCCGCCACACGCTATTGGATCAGTGTCTCGCTGTTGCTCTCGCCATCATCCAAAGCTCGGCCTGCTTCTGATGATTCATCGCTGGAGCTCCCCAAATCGACCACTCAATGTTTTGGCCAGACTTGGCGGCTATGCCCGCATCTCTTTGTCGGCACGGCAGATTCTTCTCCCACCATCAGCACTGACCTCACACCTCCCTTCTATTTATCTCCTCCCCGGGCTCCTCCTTCTCTGCATCACCATTGCCTGATACAAACGAGAATGGAGGCCGTGGAGGGCATCGTCATCGTCGGCGCCGGGCTGGCGGGGCTCGCGGCGGCCGTGGGACTGCACAGGTACCAATCCACCTCGAACACCTTAATGGAGTCAGGATGAGCACTAGCTGATCGATGAAATGCCCTTCCGATGCAGGCTCGGGGTGCGCTGTCTGGTGTTGGAGTCATCCGATACCTTGCGGGCTGCTGGCTTCGCCCTCTCGACGTGGGCCAACGCGTGGAGAGCGCTGGACGCTCTCGGCGTCGGAGACACGCCCGGAAGCAGCACGTCCGGCTCGAAGCGTAAGCGACGAACACGAGCGTCCATAATCTTCGCAGATGTGATTGGCTTCACAGGCGTTTGGCCTTTGCAGGTTGGTCTCTTTCTCTGCGTCTTCTGGGTCAATCACCTCGACATTAGCAATCAAGGAATCAAAGAAACGGTGAGCGAAACCTCCAAAAATCTTCTTCTTTCCTTATGCTCGAGAGCTGGTTCTAATTCTTCTCTCTTCCAAGTAGTGGGGATGACGAGGTTCGTTGCGTCAGAAGAAACCTACTGGTCGAAGCCCTAGCCAAGGAGCTTCCACAAGGTACCATCAGGTACTCGTCCAAGGTGGTCTCCATGGAGGACGCAGGTCGATTCAAGCTCCTCCACTTGGCAGATGGATCCACGCTCAAAGCCAAGGTACGGACGATCTTTTATGTGCGTCACCTGAGAAAGAGCAATCGGAGAGGGAGATCAGTTTCCGCACCATTGGTTTGCGTGGTTTCTGCAGGTCTTGATCGGCTGCGATGGGATCAACTCCACTGTAGCCAAATGGCTGGGCCTCAAGGAGCCGACCTTCTCCGGGCGTTACGCAGCAAGAGGCTTCGCCATGTTTGAAGAGGGGCACGGATTCAAGCCGGAGTTTGCGCAGTACTTCGGGAGAGGCTATCGAGCAGGGTTGTTGCCCTGCGATGACAACAGCATGTAGTTTAAGGACCTTTTATGTCATCTTAAAATAAACTTCTATTTAATATGCAAAGACATCGTCTTTAATCCATCGTTTGAATATGAAAAATGAACTAGATAAGATAACATACATAGATTGATGATTAAAGAGAAGATCTTTTCACGGGAGTTAGAGAGAAGAGAAAACATCCCTTAATTGAGATAACATCTCTATTTCTATTTGTTGTTCAGTCAAATCTTTCGTATTTATAGATTAGGATAAATAATTAAGAAAATTTCTCTCATCCTATTTTAAGTGATCTTTTTTTCTATTTGACCAATATATTTCATCGGAATCCAATTACTTAAGTTATATTATATATATCTTATCCAAATATAAATTATATATATATCTTATCTAATTATAAAAGATTATAAAATATAATAAAATCTTATCCAATTACTTTAAGCTCTCCCGTCTGAAACACTTAAGTATAGCTTATTTGATAAAGAAAGAGATCGACTGATAATTAAATTTTGACCACGTTTGATTGTCCTTTAACCTTAAATAAACAAAACATTTACGCCTTCCTTGGTCATGGCATGAACATATGATCTTTCTTCTCCAACCATGGCATCCTATGCCCTTGGTGGGCATGGCATCCAACGCCAGCGCGGCCTCTCGCCTGCTTCCTCCTCTGTCCTCGTCCTCCATGATCATTCTCTCTGCACTTTGTCCCTTCTCTTCATGATTGATCCATCCATTGCCGGCACCTTCCTCATGCAAGCTCACCTTTCGCCGAATCCAAGATCCCAACCACCTATAAGAAGTGGCCATGGCTGGATCACACCATGCATCCCGAGTTCCAGCAACACATCAAGCACAGCACAGCCATGGCGGAAGAGCAGCAGCAGAAGGAGAGCCTCAGCATCGTCGCCAGCCACGAGGAGGAGGCGATCGACGTGGTGAACGAGGGAGGCAGCTTGCAGGTCACCGACGCAGGGGAAGCTTCCAAGAACAAGGACACTCCACTCAATAAAGTTCGGTTCGAATCGCTTGCAGCACTGTCATCTTTCGCAGCTAACGCATCTGCTCTCCTCTCTTGAGCAGTCAACCGGCGGATCGGAGAAGAACAAGAAGCAGGTGGACGCTCTGAAGAAGAAGATCGACAGGCTCAAGAAGGAGGTGAAGGGAATAAAGACGGCGATCAGGGAAAGCCTTGTCAGAGAAACAGAAGAAGAAGAAGAAGAAGAAACCAAGATGGCAACGTCTCTGGGCTTGGCTATCCGCAAGCTCAGGAAGAGTTCCTCAAGCTCTGATTCATCCGACTCGAGCTCCGATTCCGACTCCAGCAGCTCTGACTCCACATCTGGTCTCTCCAGACGCAACAAGGTGACTTGCAACTCCTTTGCCTCTCTCAAGCTTCGATCAAGTGCAGTGCACGTACTGGAATGTAGTAATCCACAAATAATCGCATTGTGTTGTCTACAAGGGAGATGATTTTGATAAAGAGTACCCTGAAAAGAAGAAATCAAAAGGAAGCAAGCAAAAAGAAGAAGAAATTGGCAGTTGGAAAGCTCAGTAAAAGCTCAAGCTCAAGCTCAAGCTCAAGTTCAAGCTCGAGCTCAACCTCAAGCTCAAGTTCAAGCTCAAGCTCAAGTTCAAGCTCAAGCTCAAGCTCAAGTTCATCTGACTCCAGCAATAGCGAGGTAAGATTGATACATAAAGATGGCTGTGACTCGCGCGCACACACACACACACACACTCTCTCTCTCTCTCTCTCTCACAATTCTGTGCTGTCTTCAAGGGAATTGATTCTGGATCGGTAAGAAAATTAAAAGGAAGGAAGCACAAGAAGAAGAATTCGGGAATTGTCAAGCAGAGGAGGAGTTTGAGATCAAGTTCAAGCTCAAGCTCAAGCTCCAGCTCATCTGACTCTAAATCTAGTCACTCCAGCTGCAGCAAGGTAAGATTGACAGGTGAAGGAATTCTCACAAACCTACTCGTACTCGAGCGATCTCTGACAAGCAATGCCTTCTTCTTTTGCTCTGCCTTCAAGGGAGGTGAGGTCCCTCAACTGAAAGCAGAGAAGCAAAAGAAGAGGAATCTGAAGCAGAAGAAAATTGGCATGGTCAAGAAGGAGGTGGCGAAGAAGCATCGCAAGCACAAGATCTCAGACTCCTCCTCCTCCTCCTCCGTCGGCGGACCCCGTCCCTGGCACAAGGTGATGTCGCACACACTACAAAATCCTTCACACCTGTGCTTCGTGATCTTGAATTCATCAGTGTGGTGCTGCATGTATCACACAAGACTGAAAGGTGTTCTTCTGCTTTTTATGCAGTCTGAGAAACAGAAGAAGAAGAAGAAGAAGAAGAAGGAGCTGATGAAGCAGAAGAAGGAAGCTGCAGTGGCCTAAAGGCCATCATCACAAAGGAAAATAATACATATATGATACTGATAAATAACTAAAATAAAGGGTGGCTATGAGAAGTCCTGAGTGCATAAAATGAGCCACATCGAGTGCTATGTTGGTATGTGATGTAATAAGTGGGTGGGTAAGCTGCCATCTGATGCTGCCTTGATTGCTGTTCTAAGAGTCTGAAGCTGTCCTCCTGCCGTTATGTATGCATTGCCACAATAATATATACACAAGTCTGCACCTCATTTGATTCCTATTGGAATAAATTGTTGGGAAATCCAAATTCCTCTCGATAAAAAAAATTGTAAATATAAATATAACTGTTACATCAAATACAGGAGAATATAGATAGATATAAATTTTATCAACATATTATTAGATTTACAAATATTAAAATATTATTAGATAGTTAGTGTTACGGTAAGTAACTTTTTAAGCCGTGGCCTCGGGGCCGACGCGGCTCGGTTCTAGGGTCGGGATGTCGGGGATCTCGGGCGACGCCCCTCGGGTCCCCCCACGATCGGGCACCGTGGTTCGGATCGGTTGTTTCGGTGGCCCAGGTCGTCGGTTGGTGGGCGGGAGGAGGCTCCGGGAAGGGGCCACCGTCTTTCAGCATCAAGCACACAAGTCGGGCCTGGTGTTTCGACCCCCCCCCCGGAACGATCAAGTTAGAGAAGGATGAGGAGAGGGCTTGGGAGGAAGAGAAAGAGAAGTGCTTTCTAGTGTATCCCTCCTCTTTGTTTGGGACTTAAGGGTATTTATAGATGAGCTTGGGTGTTACCCGACGTGCTTTCGTTCAGGCGGGATCAGCACCTTTCGGTGGCGCCCGACATTGCCACTTTGGGGGGTGCGTGGGAGGCCGAGGCCGAGCGCAGGTATGGTGAGCCTCGATCGATGTGCTCCTGTGCCTCGACCGAGCGCACGAGGTCAAAGCTGAGGTGGTTGGCTGAGGGCTGGTGACGTCGGCAAATGTCGAGTCTGCATCAGTGCTTGCCTCCTCGGGCAGTGTGTCTACCTGGCGTGCTGACGTGGCGCGTTGCCATTTTTACCCCTATCAATTAGTATAATATAATATAATATAATATAATATAATATAAAAAATATATAATAATTATATTAATATATCAACCATAATAATAAGTCATAATGTCTCAACTATTTAGGATCAACCTAATAATTATTAATATTATTTAAATTTAATATATTTAATATTAAATAAGTATAATTTGAAGGAGAGATCTTTTCTAATTCAAAATAATTAATAGTATATACATATATAATATTTTTGAGTCAAAATTTTATAATATTCTATCAAAATCTTTATCAACTAAACTGAAATACCTTTATTTTGAAATTTACAATCTTAAAAACGTAAGAAAAGTTAAAAGAAAAAAAAGCTAAGAAAATAAAAGTAATCGAATCGACAAAATTATTTATATTAAAATACTACAAATTGAGTCTAAATTATAGTTTTATTGTTTTTGTTGTGTTAGTGTTGGGTTCCTTTTGAGCCATCACTAGGAGAAAAGAAGGAGCTTTATCGGTCCTAAACCCCACGCGCACCCACGCCCCAACCCTCCCCACCCTCTGTAAGCAGTAATGGCGACGGCCGCCTTCAGCGCCACGTCCCCAACCCAATCGCGACCCGCCCATCGCCACCGTCCCCTTCCCTCCCTTACCCGCCTGCGGGCTATCCGATGCTCCTCCGTTTCTAAAGCCCCGGCCGTCACCGCTGCCGCCACCGCTGACCCTCCCCGGTGTTTCGGTCTGTCGCTGCCTTCGCCCCCGCCACTGTAGCCAACCTCGGCCCTGGCTTCGACTTCCTCGGGTGCGCCGTTGGCGGCGGCCTCGGCGACACCGTCACCGTCTCCGTCGACTCCGCCGTCGCCCCAGGCACCCTCTCTATCGCCGACGTTTCCGGCTGCGCCGCCGCCGCGAAGCTCAGCCGAAACCCTCTCTGGAACTGTGCTGGCATCGCCGGCATCGCCGCCATGCGCATGCTCGGCGTACGCTCTGTCGGCCTCTCCCTCTCCCTCCACAAGGGTCTCCCCCTGGGCAGCGGTCTCGGGTCCAGCGCCGCCTCTGCCGCGGCGGCGGCGCTCGCCGTCAGCGAGCTCTTCGGCGGTCGTCTCTCCCCCGACGAACTCGTCCTCGCCGGGCTCGAGTCCGAGAAGAAGGTCAGCGGCTACCACGCCGACAACGTTGGGCCCTCCATCTTGGGAGGCTTCGTCTTGATCCGAAGCTACGATCCCTTCGAGATCATCCGCCTGGAGTTCCCGGCCGACCGGGAGCTCTACTTCGTTCTCGTGGGTCCCGAGTTCGAGGCGCCGACCAAGAAGATGAGGGAAGCTCTCCCGGCGGATATCCCGATGAAGGACCATGTGCGGAACTCGAGCCAAGCCGCTGCACTGGTGGCGGCCGTGCTGCAAGGGAACGTGAGGGTTCTTGGGTCGGCGATGTCCGCCGATGGGATTGTGGAGCCAAGGAGAGCGCCTCTGATCCCCGGGATGGTGAGTGTGAAGAAGGCAGCCATTGATTCTGGTGCCTTCGGGTGCACCATCAGCGGTGCAGGCCCAACTGCTGTAGCAGTCACCGATGATGAGGAGAAAGGAAAAGAGATCGGGTCTCGGATGGTGGAGGCATTCTTGAGGGATGGCAATCTAAAGGCCAGTGTGATGGTGGCGAAGCTTGATAGAGTTGGAGCAAGGGTTACTGGAAGCAGTGCTGTGCAAAAGGTAACTCTTTTTTCGTTATTTCTGTGATCCACATATTTGTCATCATTCCATTAAGTCAGCATTTAACTGATGTTTAAATCATATTCAACCCATGTTTCAAGATCACATCTTTAAGTTTGCACTCCCTGCTTCAGATCATCTTATGCTGGAACCTGATAGACTGAGTGGAGAGATGAGGGTTAGATTCATGGTAGTTTAATTGTCGGACAGAGTAGATATTCTAATTGTGGTTTTGGTATTTTCATAGTAAAAAAGGCTACAAACTAATCATATACCACCATAAATCCAGCCGAGTATCAAGCCTCATGGCAAACTCGTGCAGGAAATTAGATTATGCTGTTCCTGCATGTGCTGATGTAGTATGTTACAGATGTGATATGATCTAGGGATGTCTCCTGGTCATCAGTAATATATAGGCTGCTTCTTGTTATCAATAACATAACCTACATATATACCACTGTTTGGTCTTTTGACCGTGTAAATATCTATGATCTTCATGCTTGTTGGCCAACCTTAGCTTTATTTCTTGAAGTTAGGGTTCACATGCAGAATCTTGTTTCTAAGGAGTAGCGGCCTCTTGAGTGTCCAGATATCTCAGAAGTGACATCTTAAAAAGAGAGAAAAGATAATACTAATTGAAGTTTGCTGAGCTTCGTGAGTGAGCTTTTGTCATCTTCAATGTTTCTCTTGAAGTAAAATTCATTTTTTATTTCTTTGTCTTTATGGCTTCCTTCCAAACAAATTGTAGCAATTGATTTTGTTTTAGTTACGAGGTTCTGTCACTTGTCAGATTGCTGTCCATTCTCATGATTTAGTTGCCTGTTTATTGTAAGCTACTGTCACATTATCCAGATGCAACCAATCGGACTTTATTCGTCCTGATTTAACTAAACCATGAAATCACTAACTCTCAAATCATCTAACTGTTTCCTGTGTTTATTTATTTGAATTTTGAGGGGTGTTGGTTTTTCTCTGAATTTGCAAATTCGGGATACAACTAGTTCAAGTATGAAACCATGCGGAACATGTTTTTGTTTTCCATTTAATAGGTTTGATGTGTTTTTGAGCAATAGTTATTTAAGTATAACAGTCTCATGTACACATAACTCAACCAAAGTGGTTTAAGTAAAAAATATCGATAGGGAACTGTTAAACAAATTGTATCATTTTCACTACTGGATGGTATGCATCGTGCAAGATGGTTATCATGAATCTATGCTTAAACTGGATTATAAATAGTGGGTTAGAGATCAGAACCATGCTAAAATTTGATCCGTTCATCTGATTTTTTTGTTCTCAAAGATTAGCTGTGCTGCTATAGCAGGGTTTCACTCATTTTTGTCCATCAGAACAATCAAGCGTTGATATCAATAAGGATTTGAATTTGGAGCATGATGCTGAAATGATTTTGAAGTAGACTTGGAGAAAAGAGGGAATTTTAGACAAAAGTAGTAGACAAGAAGAGGCAGGTAAGGCTAGCCTGCCTTGACAGGAATTATAACCTTCGTCATAGAAGTTCATATACAATTTCTATTTTCCTCAGCTGGGTACACTTAAAAAATACAATCGACCAACCCTTAGTTTGTAATTAGGTTAGGAATTCTACATTCCTTCGGCCTCTTAAAATTCATATAGTTATTGATCATCCATTAGGCTCATAATAATTCAGAATATAGAAATTATAGAACTCGCCATGTCAATATAAGTGGGTAGATCAAAATTCTACAGAGGTTTTACAAGATAGAAAACCTAAACCCAGGTTCATTTGTTTTGAGCCTAAGTTATTGGCTCAAACCTACACTGATAGTTGAACCTAAGATTGACTCAGCAGCATTATCTCAACCAAATATAAGTCCTTTGGACTTTGGTTTATCAATCCGAAGGTGATGGGCCTTTTCACCGTACAGCATTGTTCATTTACTTAATGATAATATGCTGTTTTGAAGTTTTCAAATCTTAAGATTCAGCTAGGCATGCAAATTGCTGAAGAGTTCAAACAGGCCAGCTAATAAAAACGATTAGTTTAGTTAAGCAAGGAAATATATGCTTTTAAGAGTAATAGTTTGGCACCTTTTGGTTTTTTTTTTATCAAACTCTCCAACATACTCCCATTAAATAAATTTCTGACTCTTTGTTTGAGTCTTCTAGCTCATGTGCATCTTCTGCCGGGAAAGCACTGTGATAGTCAACTAATTTATCATAACACCACCTGTCATCTATATTAGCAGGAGTAATTGCATGTATTTGCAGCATCAGTTGGAACAAAAGACTTTAACATGAGTTCATGGCATGTCATCTGGATATATAGATGGAAAACAATTATTTAGCAAAGCATTTTATTGCAAGTTATAATTAATGAGATATTGGTGAAATAGCAAAATGATGCAATTTTCAGTGACTTTTAACTCTGATTTTTTGGATGTTTGATCAAAAAAAGAAAATGCAAAAAACATTCATATTTTCCAAAGTTATGGTGTTTTTTCTCTGTCCTTGCTTTTTTTTTATGAAAGCCTTTATACAAGTCATGGGATACTAGTTATGAACTAGTTACTCGTTGACCTCTTGGCCCAGTTGCAAATGCCTGAGGATTGCTACAACTCTTTCAACATTTTCTAGTTAAATTCTCATCCATGAATCCTGCTTCTGAACAGCTGTCATTTATGATTCATCCATCAAGACCATTACTAGAACAGTATCTTTATTACTAGTGACATGGTGCCCCGATGCTGTTATAGGCAAATTCTTGATACATTTGGCTGCCCCAATGCTGCCATAGGCAAACTCTCGAAACGTAAAGTTATTGACCGGTCCTTTTGGCCGAGATCTCCTGTTGTTTCCATTTGTTGATTAATAATTTCTATTTTGTTTGCTTTTAACAACGGACTTTTTTTTCCCCCTACTTTTCAGGCTATGTGAGTTATGCTGCTGCTTATCCAAGATAATTTGGCTGTGCTTATTGGCGTTTGTGCTGCTTCTTGTGGATGTTGGATCTCTATCCTTATTTATCTGCAAACCAACAAATTGCAACATTTCATCTCCCTTCCAAGAACATAAATGGGAACTCTGATTGTTGCCACACTACTCAAAATGACAATAAAGTGAGGGTTGGTGGTGATTGCTGTCATCTTGTGCTTATTGTTTGTTGCAGTTTACTCCCAATATTCAGGCCTCCATGATGAATTCTTATATGTTCATCAAACCATATTCTTGTGGATTTCCCATTTGCACAAGTAGAAAGAGGATTAGAAAATTGCATATTCCTGCAACCACACAAGCAGAAATTGTTTCTTCAACAGTAGCTATTACGATACTGAAACAAAGTTTCAACAGAGGGTTATGACTTCCAATGGGAACCTGCAATCATCAAGAATGGTTACTATAGTATTCTACTAAGTAGATAGCACGGAAAAGATGAACTACTCTAACAGATTACCCGGTAAATAATTGCTATGATAAATTCCGAGAAAAGCTTCATGAATTTTGCAATTTTCCCACAATCATTCTTTGTTGTTCATTATTTTCTGTTTCTTTTTCAGTGTTTCACTGAATGATAAGTGTTCTATTATCTGAAGTATTTAACAGGTGTTAGGCTGTCTCATGAAATATAATCCATGTGTAAAATAGGAAATCTTGCAAAAACATATGAAGTAGGTTGCAAATAAATAAATAAATAATAATAATAATAATAATAATAATAATAATAATAATAATAATAATAATAATAATAATATTAATATTAATATTAATAAACCCCATAAAATGTTGCAAAAATTAAAGCCGAAACAATAATGACCGAAAACTAGAGTCAACTACGAAACGACGACGACGACACGACGACGACGACGACTTCAAGGTCGCATCACTGCGCCCTTCGTTTCAGGAACGAGGAAGAAGATGAAACCCAACGATACGAGGCAGTCGAAGGCGTACGCGCCACAGACGCCGGAGAGGCCCACAGCGCGCTGCATGAGGGGCAGCGTGAAGGCGACGACGATGCTGCAGAGCCACGCGGTGACGGAGCACGCGGCGATGCACTTCCCGCGGACGCGCGTCGGGAAGATCTCCGAGCAGATGATGCTGGGGATGGGTCCGAACCCCATGACGAAGCAGCACATGTACACCACCACGCTGACGGTGGAGAGCGCCGCATGTGCGACGGCGCCCAAGTCCACCATGTTCACCAGAACCAGAAGAAGAAGCGACGCGATCAGCAGGGGGATCGTACCCAGCAGAAGACTCCTGCAGAAACCTACATGAGAACTGGAATCCAAATGAAGAACCAACACGGAGAGATCGCCTTCTTCCTCTTACCTTCTTCCGCTGACATCCATGAGCCTCATGGCAACAAGTATGCATGGGAGCTGCAACGTAAATATAAAAGAGCTGATGAGCAGAGATGTTGAAACAGAGCAGAGTCCCAGTTTTGAGAGAAGAATCCCAACTCCAGCTTGCTCAAGAATTTGTGGAGTGTAATAGAGGACGCCGTTGATGCCAGAAAACTAGCAAAGAATCAAATATACTGAGAGATCACTGAAGATGAATCAAACCTGATTATGTGTCTCGTTTTGTTTTACCTGCTGAAGAATTTGCATCCCAATACAGAGAAACAATATATGTTTGAGTCCGCCGCAGGGTGGAACCATAGCTGGCCGACTTGGATGCTGGCTCACCGATGCTTTGGCTTCGACACATTGATCTGTTTCTGAGGCATCACCTTCAGGAATGACAAGCACGCAATGTTGCTGTGATCCAGACACAGCTTCCATGCACAAAATGACCCTTTTGGGATCTCCTCCTCCATTTGTTCCGTGGTCTGAGAGCAATGGAGTGTACATATCATCAGAGGCATAGGACTCGCCCTCCCTGGGAGGGTTCTTCTCCACATCGGCTTGCTCATTACTTGCACGCCGCTTCCATCTGATCCGAACAGGATCAAGGACACTTCCAAGAAGACTACGTTCCGTTGCTGGTCGTCTAACCCAAGCGATTCTTCTCTTTGGACGATATGGCATGCTCATGTCCTTCACACCAGTCGACTCCTGCTCCACGGGGAGCTCAGTTGCAGTAACTCCCACACCTTCAGCCAAAAGAGCCATTTCTCCTGGTACAAAAAAAAGATCAGCACACACTGACGATGATAGATTGCTATTAGTCAAGCAATCGTGAGTTGTATCTCAGAACAGACCTGACACATCTTCTCTTCCGCGTAGTCTCTGCAAAACCTGTTTGGCCTCCTCCATCCGTCCTTTGCTGACGAGCCATGTTGGTGCCTCCGGCAGAAAGAACACCGTGAACACGAAGTACACGATGGAAAGAAATAGGATGCCTCCAAACAGTAATCTCCAACTAGGTTGGCTCTGCAATGACATCCCGAAATCCACATCATACGCCACAGTCGTCCCCGTCGTGCCCGTCAACTGTGGAAGGGTGCTCAGTAAGCCCCTCATCTCCGATGGAGATACCTCAGTTATGTAAGCCGGGACGAAAGCTACGGCCAAACCAATACCAAACCCGAATACCAGCCTTGCCAAGAGCAGTATGTATACGTCGGGACACCATATCGTCAAAACGCCACCGGCGATGTAGAAAACTGAGGAGATAATTAGCATCGGCCGTCTGCCAAACCGATCTGAGAGCGCTCCTGAGAACACCGTGATGATGGCGGCGCCGATGAGAGGGATGGTGTTAATTAGACTGTCAATAATAGGCTCGTCCTCCAGCCTAAACTCCTGCCTTATGTAAGTAAGAGAACCTGCACGCCGAGTAATCCAAGAGAGACAAACGTTTGTGTGATCGATATATTCAAGTTTTGCTGCGTTTGAGATCAGAGAAAGCATTTACCTGACATGGTGGCCTGATCCCATCCCTGCAGGAAGTTACCGGTCGCAGCAACAATGGCGAAAGAAAGAGCTCTCCGCATCTTTGCAGGGTGCAGGAGTTCTTCGACGTGTATTAGCTTGCTATCTGACATCCATCGGCCATTCAATTCAAAACAAGCAACAAGATGGTTCTTCGATAACTAAATGCAGCAGAGAGCAAGAAAAAAGCATCACCGGAGATGGTGCACCGAAGCCGTCTATCTCATTTCCATGCCACTTCTCTCCTTCTCTCACGTCTCCACAGAGCACCGGAGATGAGAGAGAGAGAGAGAGAGAGAGAGAGAGAGAGAGAGCAGCGGAGAAAAGGCTACGCAGAAGTCCCGAGGAAGAAGAAGGGGAAAAACACGTTGTCCGGAGCGAGCATCGGCAGATATCTAGAGGAGTTGTCCGTCGCCGCCACGCTTCTCTCCATCTCATAGGTCTTCGGAGATGGGAGGGCAGGGGAGACCATGGTCGAGTCGAAATCGCCTCCACCGCCTCTTTATGTTGTGCATGAGAAGTTGGAAGAGATAGGTTGAGATAAAAAGAATAATACGATCTTAATCGTATATTCTCTTTAAAATAATAATAAAAAAGAAAACATTTATCAAAATATGAAATTCGATGATAATGAATATGAGCAACTTATAAAAAAAAATCCCTAGTAATGGGATTTTTTAGAATTATAATATATATATATATATATATATATATATATATATATATATATATATATATATATATATATATAATGACTTGATTTTTTAGAATTAAATGAATTTTGTTCAGCTGAATGGGATCAAATTAGTTCAACTATGATTTAATTGAACATTAGATTATCCCTTGATTCTCTTAAATTAACATTTTCTTTTTTGTTCCACTTTTATTATCTCCTTCCCCTCCTCCCCCTTTTTCCTCTTCCCCCGAATCTCATCTATCTCCCTCACATCCTCTTTCTCTCCGTTATCCTTCCTCTCTCTCCCGCCCCCTCTCTTTACAATTTATTTGGATTAGTTATTACACTTCATTTATACTCATTCATAAAATATATTAAGAATATATTTTTTTTATATAAAAATTATTCTAGATTTATAATATTTTTTTTATAAAAATAATCTTAAAAATATATTAATTTTTATATAAAATTATTATTAATTTATTATAAATTAGAAATATGTTCTAGTTGTGCTAGAGAAATTTGAATTGATTTAATAAAAATTAACTCGAGTTACACTCGATCATATATTCACCAAAACTAAATCCTTAAACGGATGGTACATCCAATAATATACTATTCAATGGTCTCGGATATCTTATAATAACATGCTTGTAGTTTTAAAAATGTTTGAATTAGTTTGTTGAAAATAAACTCAAGTTACACTTAGTACATATTTAACCTAAAAATATTTTATTTAAAAATTTATCACACTAAACTCATAAGCAATTAGAAAAAAAATGATGTGATGTGCTTCTAGTCTCACATTATTTTAAATTGGTTTGATAAAAATTAACTCCAATTATACTCGAGTTACACTCATCACAAATTCAACATAAAAATATTATATTTCAAAAAATTAATCACCCTAAATGCATATATAAATAGAAAAAAAAATGATATGAAACATTAGCATTTTACCTTATTAGTTTTACATAAATTTGTATAAGTTTGGTGAAAATTGAACGAGTTAGTTATACTCGATTACAAATTCAATCCAAAAATATTTTATCTTAAAAATTAATTAATATAAATTTATATATAAAAAAATATATTAAACATATTCATAGTTGTAGAAAAGTTTAGATAATTTAATTCAACTGAGCTGCACGATGATTTAACCTAAAGATGTTCTATTTAAAAATATATTCATCCTAAAATTATAGGAAATTAAAAAAAATATCAATATCTTATAATCATGTGTTGAGTAGTTTTAAAGAAATTGGATTGGTTTGATGAAAACACTGTCTGTTACCACTTGGATTACACTTTCCTGGCATATTCGATAAGGTTCAACTTCACCTATTGCAATCAGACCCGACCCAATCTGAAATAATATATAATCTGAATTGATTTAACCTAAATCATAATGTTTAAATTAGACCAATGGATTTGTGGCTACAAAAATCTCGATTTAAAGGTATTATCGATATTTTTAAAAAGTGATTCCCCTTAATAAAAATCAATTATAGGGGTGCTATATGATAAAAGTTCAATACTACAAGTTTTTTCTATAAATTATCTAATAAAAATATTTATCTAAATTTAAAAATTTATGAAAATCAAATATTATTATTATTAGCGATCGGAGTTTATCAAATAATAATATTTAAATATTTCGAATATATATAATATTAAATTTGATACGAGAGAACTCCATAATCGTGAAGCCAATTCGAAGTGCGTTGAGGAATCGTATATTCTTATCGGTTGCTACAATACGTCGAGTGTATCCGACGATGTATGTTTCGTATATAAGACTGTTAATGGTAACACTGTAATATAATGGAACTACACCCGTCGACTTAATTACCGAAACGTCAGGCACTCTGCTTCGCCTCAACGGTGCCTCTCTCTCTCTCTCTCTCTCTCTTTCTCTCTCTCGCACCACTCCTCGATTGGGGCTTCCTTATCCCCTATTCCACTTTCCTCGAGCTATTGTTGTCCCTTTGGGGCAGAGCCCTCGGGATCTCTGAGATCTAGCTCCAGAGTGTTTGGTAAGCTCTGATGTCTCCACTTAGAGCCTCGATCGTGGCTCCTCCATGGTTTCTTCGAGGGGCAGGTGTTGGTGCAGTAACCAAGCGGATCTCGAGGATGCATACAGTGAGGAACCTCGTTGAGTCGATCTTCGATAGTGAGGTCCCTCTTTGTGATCGTTCCTATCCTTCAGGTCACCAACGAAGTCGAGTGCCAGAACCCTTTGATGGGGATATAAAGCAGAATAACCTTTGTATATGAACAAATACTAGTAGGCCATGATATGCAGCAGAATTAAATGAAATCACAATCAAATAGAACACCAAGATATACGTGGAAAACCCCTTCAATGTGAAGGGTAAAAATCACGGGGCAAACTAGAAATAATCCACTATGAGAATAATGAATATACAGATCTCAATCTCTTGCCCTAAACCTTAGCAACAATCACAAGAGAATAACTAGGATACAAGGATCACGTCACTGTTCACGATATCTAAAACCTCCCCAAGTAATCACAGCAAGAGTCTACTGTAGATTTGATCTAACCTGAGATGAGAACACTACTAGATGATCGAGAATAGTCTCTTTGCGTTGTCCTTGTTTTCTTCCCTTTCTTTCTCTTGTTTTTTTTGCCTATTTCTTCTCCTCTTTGCTGTTGCGAAGATCATCATGTTGCTATCCTTTTCTGCCCAAAAAACACAGCCACATTCTTCTAAAAACGCAGCCACCACACCCCCCTTCAGCCCATAAGGGAGGCTGTCCCATGACTTCTCAATGTGAAGCCATGCCGACCAGCTGTCAGCATATCTTCTGTTTTTCTTTTGGTAAAGTCTTTGTCAACATGTCTGCTCCGTTGTCATTTGTGTGAATTTTCTAAAGCTGCAACTGCTTCTCTTCAAATACATTTTGAATCTAGTGGTATCTGACATCTATATCTTTGACTTGTAATGAAACATTGGGTTCTTATATAAATGGATGACACTCTGGTTGTCACAATGCACCATATAATTTTTCTATTTCAACCCTAATTCTTGTAAGAATTCTTTCATCCATAACATTTCTTTGCATACCTCTGTAGCAGTAATATATTATGCTTCTGTGGTGGAGAGAGCAATACACCTTTGCAGCCTGGATTGCCATGACATAGCTCCCCCTGCAAAAGTAAGTACATAACCTGAAGTAGACTTCCTCGTATCTATATCTCTTGCCATATCTGCATTTGTGTAACCTATCAACACATGTGATCCACTTCCAAAGCTTAAACAAACCTTAGAGCTCCATTTGAGATATCTAAAACTCCACTTCACTACTGCTTAGTGCTCTTTGCTTTGATTTGTAAGAAATCTACTAGTAACACTAACTGCATATGCGATGTCTAGCCTCGTACATACCATTACATACATTAAACTTTTAATTGCTAAAGCATAAGGAACCTTTTACATTTTCTCCTTCTCCTCGTCACTTGACAGACTCTGTTCTGAGCACAACTTGAAGTGACATGTAAGAAGAGAACCAATTAGTTTTGCATTGCTCATATTGAATCTTTCTAATACCTTCTCGATATATTTCTCCTGTGATAACCAAATCTTCTTATTTTTCCTATCATGGAAAATCTGCATACCTCGTATTTACTTTGCTGGCCCCATGTCCTTCATTGCAAAAGACTCACTCAGCTCCTTCAATATGTCAATTTTAGACATATCTTTCCCAAGAATAAGCATATCATCAACATAAAGTAAGAGAATAATAAAATCCTCACCAAACCATTTGATGTACACACAATGATCTGAAGCCGTTTTTTTGTATCTATTTTCTGTAATAAATGAATCAAACTTTCTATACCACTGTCTTGGAGCTTGCTTTAGCCCATACAAGCTCTTCTTCAATTTGCAGATAAAGTTCTCTTTACCTTTGACTTTGAAGCCTTTTGGTCGCTCCATATAAATTTCCTCATCCAAATCCCCATGAAGGAAAGCTGTCTTCACATCTAACTGTTCAACCTCCAAGTCCTGGCAAGCAGCAATACCAAGAGCAACACGAATAGAAGACATTTTAATAACAGAAGAAAAAATCTCTTTAAAGTCAATACCTTTCTTTTGACCAAAGCCTTTCACAACCAATCTAGCTTTGTACTTTAGTTGAGAACAATATTCTTAAGTCTTCAACCTGAAAACCCACTTGTTCTTCAAGGCCTTCATTCCATTTGTTAGTAGCACCAAATCATAAGTGTGGTTCTTCTGAAGAGCATTAATCTCTTCCTACATAGCAACTAACCATTTCTCTTTCTGCTCACTTTCAATTGCTTCCTGGTAATTCTCTGGTTCATTTACATCAGTAAGCATCACATACTCATTTGTAGAGTACCTTTTGGAAGGTTGATGTTGTCTAAAAGATCTTCTCAACTGAGGTTCTACGGGAAGTTGCTCTCCAACTTCTTCTTGCTCAACATGTCATATAGGTAGATCAACATCAGACTCTACACTATCTTCCTGCACATCTCCCCCATCACCTTGATATATTGGAGGATTAATTGGATCACAATCTGATAATGCTTCTGCAGAAGTATTGGCTGGTGCTTTTTTCTTCAAATCTTCAAAAGTTTGATCCTCAAAGAAGACTACGTCTTTGCTTCTAAACACATTCTGCTTTTCTGGATCCCAAAGTCTCTAATCAAAATAATCATGTGAGTAGCCAAGAAAAAATACATTCTTTAAACTTACCATCCAACTTGAACCTCTCATTGTCTGGAATATGTGCAAATGCATGACAACCAAACACTCTCAAATGCTTGTAGGAAACATCTTTCCCTGATCATACATGCTCTGCAACATCACCATCTAGGGCTGTACATGGTGATAAGTTGATCACATCAACTGCAGTCCTCAAAGCCTCATCCTAAAATCTTTTGTGTAGCTTGGCCTGTGAAAGCATACATCTGATCTTTTCCATGATGGTGCGATTCATCCTCTTTGCAATAGCATTATGCTGAGGTGTACCAGGAACTATCATCTTATGTTGGATCCCATGTGACCTGTAATAATCATTAAATAATCCTGTATACTCACCACCATTATCTGATCTTATACATTTCAATTGCCTTTCTGTCTCCCTTTCAACCCTAGCATGAAACTCTTTGAATACATTAATAACCTGATCTTTAGTCTTCAAAGCATAGGCCCAAACTTTCTTGGAAAAATTATCTATAAAAGTGACAAAATAAAGTGCACCACTTATACCAAGAACATCAACAGATCGTTTTTGTCCTCAAAGGACCACATACATCTATATAAACATGGTCTAAGGCATGCATTTTTCTAGATAAAGCAGGACTAGCAAATGAAACTCTATGTTGTTTACTTGCTAAACAATCAATATAAGGGTTCAGATGTATACCTCTGAGGTATGGTAATACCTCTCTCTTGGAAAGAGCTTGTAGTCCCTTCTCGCTCATGTGTCATAGTCACCTATGCTACAACTCTATGCTGAAGTCTTTTTCTGTAGCATTTAACTACTCACCATAAGCTTTAGCCTGTAACCTGTACAAAGTATGATATTTCTTTCTATTAGCTATAACAAGAGAATCCTTACTGAGCTTCCATTGCCCTCTGTGAAATATGCTATCATAGTCTTTATCATCTAGCCTTCCAACTGAAATTAAATCTAACCTCAAAGTCAATCACATGCCTCACATTCTTAAGTACTAACTTGTAACCAAGGTTGGTCTTTAAATGAATATCACCTATGCTAATGATGTCTAATGTGCTATAGTTGCCCATCTTGACAACACCAAAATTTTTAGACCTGTATGTAGCAAAAAACTCCCTCTGTGGTGTAGCATGATAAAAAGCACATGTGTCAATCACCCACTCAAGATTCTGACACACACAAGAAAAAATATCATCAGAAGGAGATAAAATCAAATAATCACCACCCTGCATTAGTTGTGATATTATCTTTTGACTCTATAGACTCCACTTCTTTTCCTTTTTTTTTGCTCTTCTTAGGTTGCTTACATTGATTCTTGTAATGTCCGTTCTCACCATAGTTACAGCAAACAAAATCTTTTTTTGATCTTGACTTGCTCCTACTCATAATTGCTTCTTGACTTTGACCTTCCTCTGTTATCTGAAATAAGTGCATGTGAATCATTCTGAGATATTGCTGAACTCTTTCTTCTCATCTCCTCATTCAACAAACTGCTTGCTACTTGACTCATAGTGATAACACCATCTGGCATAGAATTACCGAGGGAAACCGCTAGTGTCTCCCAACTTTTTGGTAATGAACTGAGAAATAACAATGCCAGCAACTCATCATCAAGAGATATTTTCACAGAGGATAACTGGTTAGTAATACTTTGCATTTCATTCAAATGCTCAGCAATAGAAGCACCCTCTCTATATTTTAGGTTCACAAGTTTTCTAATAAAAAAAGCTTTGTTGCCAGCTGTTTTCCTTTCATAGAGACTTTCAAACTTTTTCCAAAGAGAATATGTAGAAATTTCAGTAGAAACATAGTAAAAGACACTATCATCAAGCCACTATTGAATAAACCCAACTGTTTTTCGATCTAATCTCTTCCACTCATCATCTGTCATAGTTGTGGGTTTTGCACTATCCCCTGCAAAGGTCCATACAAATCTTTGTAATACAAGAGATCTTTCATTCTTGGTTTTCATATTATCCAATTGTTTCCATTCAAACTAATCATGCAAGAAACATTACTGGCCTCCATGTTCAAATACAAAAATTAAATCACCAAAACCCTTGCTCTAATACTTGTTGATGGGGATATAAAGCGGAATATCCTTTGTATATGAACAAATACTAGCAGGCCATGATATACAACGGAATTAAATGAAATCACAATCAAATATAACATAAGATATATGTGGAAAACCCCTCAAATGTAAAGGGTAAAAACCACGAGGCAAACTAGAGATAATCCACTATGAGAATAATGAATATACAAATCTCAATCTCTTGTCATAAACCCTAGCAACAATCACAAGAGAATAATTGAGATACAAGGATCACGTCACTGTTCACGATATCTAAAACCTCCCCAAGTAATCACAGCAAGAGTCTACTGTAGATTTGATCTAACATGAGATGAGAACACTACTAGATGATTGAGAACAGTCTCTTTGTGTTGTCCTTATTTTTTTTCATTTCTTTCTCTTGTTTTTCTATCTTTTTCTTCTCCTCTTTGTTGCTGCGAAGATTGCCACGTTGCTGTCCTTTTCTGTCCAAAAAAACACAGGCACCTTCTTCTAAAAACGCAGCCACCCACCACGCCCCCCTTATATTGATCTAGTGGCTCATCGTTGTAAGTTCGATTTGCGTAGTTGTTGTTCTTGCCGACTTATATTCGTATAGCCATTTTCTTAAGGGTCTTGAGTTGATGATTTTGCTTGTTAGATATGCGATCTTTGGGCTGTCAAACAGAGGTCCGGAGGCATGCTACATTATTATCACCGACTGTTTCTACCTGGTTTACAATTTGCACCGGACCCTTTGCCCCTTTCCTATCGTAGTCATTCAGCGTTTGAGTGGCAAAAATATTGTTGATGAATCGAATGATTGGATTAAGTGGATCAGCAACGGTGGGTGAATTGGATGGATCATTGTTGACATAGTGGTCACCTTGCGTTCTTAGTCTTCCAAGGGAGGGCTCTTCTATCACTCGAATGTAACGAAAACATAGCATCGAATCTGCTGATTCGTTCATTGTTAGAGTTTCATTTACAGTCAGTCACTACAGTATCTGAAGAAATAAGGTAACCCAGTTGTTGAATTGTGAAAATTTTCAGGTTTGTTTATGGTGTTTCACGGAGTGTGATCTTGTTGGTATTGCTCGTCATAAATAAAGCTCTAAACATGTGAATGAATAATACCCATTAAAACATTCGTACTAAAACTAATTTGCATGACCACAGAGATTGTTCTGACTAGAGATTTTACAGCTCTAAACTTGACGTATAGGGATGCCGTTTCTTTCACTCCGTAAGTCAAGTCTTTATCTTTTCGATGCTGCTGCATCATTGTCATTCATTCTTTGTGTTGAATCAAATCAAGTAACTTTGCAATGTTTGCATCTCCTTTTTGCTTTTATAGACGGTGTCAATCGGAAGGAAGATAAAAGAGATATTGGAAAATTTCAGCTGGTTTTCCAGTCGATAAAAGGTCCTTATCTTCATGACATTGCTGTCGGTGTCAAATTCCAAGGTTACAAAGGTTACTTTGTAACCTTTCCGCTAGTGTTGTATGGCCGATCTCGTGAGGTTGAGTCGAGACCCTCACCATCACCATGTTGTTAGTTGTCAGCTAGATGGGGGTGGGTCATATCTCCTCTATCATCTCTATTTCTATATGTGAAAAGGGAATAAGACAATATATCATTCGGTAGCCTATTGATCATATCGGGCTCTTAACGAATGAGCTTCCATGTTTAAGTTATTTCCTCGTTGGATCCTATTATGTCACTATCAAAAGAGACTTCATGATTGATTTAGTTACATCATTATTTGAGGACTTTTTTAGGTCTGATTTAGTCATGTTGTTGCTAGTCAAAGTGCTTTGTAAGCCAACCATGTGAGTGATGACACGTGTAATACTTTACGCTATCTTTTTACTATTATTATTTATTTATATTTTTTTACTTTATGTTGCATGTTGTATATAATGTGATGTGCATAGATTTATGCAATGAGAATCAGATCATGATAATGAGACCGATTTATCTTTAAACATAAATTCTAAATAATCATAGTCATATATTACTCGAGAGAGATAACGAGATAACCAGACAGACTAGTGTGCTGTATATATATCTATATGATGGAGATGACTAGTCTCATAATTGCTCGTATGGGGACACTAGGGATACTATGCAAGTGCTCATTGGAGAATAAGTTAACTGATTGATCTGCTCATGAAATGCTGGATGGTTGATGATACATCATTGTCAGACAGCGATTCCATTATCTCATTTGTGTGTCTAGTCTTTAAACTTAAGACATAAAGGAAGTCTTGTATAATTGCTCCACTCTTTGTATTAGAAAATCTGATCAAAACATCACATGTGCAGTGAAAGAACAGAAAACACAGTAAATTTTCTAAAAAAAAGTATCTCATTGTCATGCGAAGATTGATGAGTAAAAATACGAAAATCGAAAACTACGCGTATCAAGTGAGATTTGTTACCTAGGGAGATCCTATATCCCTGAAAATCCAAGATCTATAGGAGTGAATGAAGGAGGTCAATTGTCCTCCTTTTTAGCGATGATCCACATGACAGATGCGACAAAGACATTCCTCAAATCGCTGTGTAATCTTTCACTCTATGGCACCACGTGATAAAGAAGGGGCCGACCCTTCTTGTTGCCCATAGGCCCCAAACTAGGGTTGTCAGTTGAGGAGGAGAGGAGATAGAGGAGAATAAGAGGGGTGGCCAAGAGGTGACTAGCTTATGTAGTTGTTAATTAATTAAGGGTTAAAAAAATCGAACTTCCTAAACCTTTTCAAATAGAGGCTATATGTAACATCCTTTATTTTTAAAAATTTATAAGGACTTATTTGTAAATATGATAATTTTTTTTATAATTCTTTAGCACTAAATATTTTTTTATATATATTGAAAGTATTGTGAGGGACCAAAATGTGAATCTCATTAATTAGAGGTGATTTGTGAAAGATTCACACTAAGAAAAAAAATAAAAATAAAATGGAGGTCATGTGTCATTAGCAAGGATGAGCCACTTACATTTATTCTAAAGATGACACCTAAACCTCCATGTTTACCATCTCACTATTTTAGCATGAGTCAAACCTAAGTAATTTAAGGCACAATTGAGGGAAACTTTATAGCGAATGTAACTTGAGAAGAGGAGAAGGAATTGAAGGAAAAGAGAAAGAGAGAGAATTGAAGAATAAGAAGTTTTTATCTTGGCTTAAGGCTTTTCATCAAATCCCCCACATTTGGAAATCAAAACTTTTCAAGGCAAGTGTTCTAACTCATCCTAGAGATAAATTTTGATCCTTGTTTTCACCTTGATTTTGAGAAAATTGGAAGATTGTTTTCACCTTGATTTTGAGAAAATTGGATCTGGAATTTTTCAGATTTTGACCTTTTAGTACTCGTGTGGCCATAACTTTTTGCACCAAATTCGGATTAAGGAAAAAACCTCTTTCATACGAAAGGAGACTTATAAAGCTTTCATTTGATATAAAAAAATTGAAAGATTTAGAGTAAATTTACCTATCCAAACATATGAACGAAAAGACCATATGTATTCAGTAAAATAGATACTATAGCTTCTGACCTTCTCTTACTAAATTGCTCACAACTCTCTAGTAAATATTCTGAATTATGCAAAACATGATTCTTTAGAAACTAGATTTGTATATCTTTCTTTTGAAACTTAATTTGAAAATTTTGAAGTATGTTTGCCTTCTGAAATATCTGTTTAAATTGATTCTATCAATTCTGCAAAACAAAGATGATCAATTCTGACCTTTTATTACTAAATTGCTCATAACTCTCTAGTAAAAATTCTGAATTATGCAAAACATGGTTCTTTCGAAACTAGATTCACATATCTTTCTTTTGACACCTAATTTAGAAATTTTGAAGTATGTTTTCCTTCTGAAATATCTGTTTAGATTGATTCTATCAATTCTGTAAAACAAAGATGATAAATTCTGACCTTCTGTTACTAAATTGCTCATAACTCTCTAGTGAAAATTCCGAATTATGCAAAACTTATTTTTTGGAAACTAGATTTACATATCTTTCTTTTTACACCTAGTTTGAAAATTTTAAAGTATGTTTGCCTTCTGAAACATTTGTTTAAATTGATTATATCAATTCTACAAATAGAGATGATCAATTATGACCTTCCTTTACTTTATTTGTTGTAACTTCCTGTTTTTAGTTCATCTGAAAGTAGATTGATACAGCTTTCCATTGACACCTATTTTTAGTAAATTGGAGCATGCTTGGTCACTCAAACAAATCAGGAAATGTACCATTCGAATTCTGCCAGAATTAAAACTTTGTTGAGTTTTGCCTATTCAAGTTTTATTCTATTGGAAATTTAATTTTTGCTAAATTCTTCTTCAATTGAGTTTTATATTAGTCCTTTGAAATTCTTGTATTGTTCATCCTAAAATTGTTGTATGTCTGAAATTTATTATGTAATGCTTTGTTTGCATTTCCTTGTTTGATAAAGGCACACACATATTTCCGTTGTTCCGTATGTGCTTTTAATATGTGCCAATGTTATTGTTCATACTACCCTTTTATACTCTGGTGTCTTATGGGATATTGTGAACCTTTGCCAGAAATGGTAAATGGAGTTATGCATAGAGCCCGCGATGCTCTGTCGGCCCCCATTGACTTCACTCAGACATGGGTGGATGGAGCTCCTAGACGTGGGAGACTTATGCTTGGTGGTCATTCAGAAATGAATGACTCGCATTATGTATATGGTCGTACAATGCCCTTTATATTTTTGATATGATATACAAAGCTTTGCTTATGAGTTTATATTTATGCTTTGGATAAAAATGGAATACATGCTATATCAAAAATGACATACAAGCTTGTGTTTATTATTCGATTTATTTGTTATACTTTGAAGTTTTTCGTATGCCATTGTTATGCTCCCAAACACTCTTACGCCTTTGATATGCACCTAAATGCTTCATGTGTCATTTGATACATGCCTAAATGCTTCTTTTGCCAATGAAATGCTTCAATTTCCTTTCTCCTATTGTTATGTCTAACGCCTATTTTCGAATGAGGTAACCCTTTGTAATATTTTTTATATCAAATGAGATGATTCCAAATGAACACTTGTATTTCTGCTTTTGTTATCTTGATACTAAGCCTGCTTGAACTTCTCCTATCGCCATGGATACGTTAGTCGCTTGCTGAGCCCTTTATGCCTACCCCGTTGTTATATAAATTTTTCAGGGTAGCTTGTCATGCATTGAAAAGCTAGAATTGGGTTAAAGCAGTGAAAGGCTAGAAGATTTTTGGGCTAAACTTTGTTGGTTGATAGGTTTTTGTTGTATAGTATAATTTACCTCTGATGTAATGTTAAGGATATGTTGATACTTATGTGTTGTAAAAGTTTAAAGGACCGCTCGTATATATATTTCCTACGATTATGGATTTGTGTTATAGTTGATGTTTAGTTGAGTTGCCTTTAGAATTTTATGAATATCTGAGTGAAGTGGAGTAAGATTTATGAAACGTATAGGTTTATGAATTGTGAATATTGATTTTGAATGATTCTTAGTATCCTCAAATTGTTAGATTGGATCCTGGATTGAATTGATGATGAATTTTAATATTATTAATTTTAGACAGGGTCACACCACTTGAATGTGATAATTCGGGGGACGTGACATTATAATAGCCAAGTTGTGTTCATCTTGGAAAGGGTATAGGAAGAAGATTTTGTATAACTTCAAGGACATCATTTTGGAGAAAATTCAAAAATATCTTTGAATCAAGGAAGAATCGAGAATGAGAGACAAGAGTGAGAATTCTTTTGGCAATACAAAAGCAAATGCCGTGAATTAGCCTAAGAAATCCAACAAAGACAAACAAAATAAGAAGAATCATCTTGACCCCAAAAGGGATCAAGAAAAATTTAAGAAGCCAAAGAGTGGAGGCTATGTTTTGTGAAAAACCTAGTCATTTTACTAGGGATTGCAGATTTAAGAAAGACCAAAAATCAAAAGTCAACTTCATTGAGGGAGATGATAATATAATTGCTATGGTGAGAGAAGGAATGTTATATTTGACAAGGTTTCTAGTTAGTGGTACAATACTTGTGCTATTGTCCATGTTTACTATGATAAGATACTCTTCATGACTTACAAAAAAGTCACAGATGAGCAAGAGATTCAAATGGGAAATGAAGTTTGTTCTAAGGTGCTTGGTAAGGGAAATGTGAAACTCATTTTTACTTCGGGAAAGAAAGTTACTTTTACGAATGTTCTTCATGTACCAGATATGAGTAGAGATTTAGTGAATGAGAATCTCCTTGGTAAACTTGAAATTAAATCTGTATTTGAATCCGAGAAATTAATTCTATCATGTAATGAAATTTTTATTGGAAAAGACTATTTCATTGAGGAAATGGTCAAATTATCACAATGATTATAAAATTAATAAAGATATTATTTTTGTTTATTTTGTTGATTCTTATTTATTATAGTATGATAGATTAGCACATATTGGAACTAGCACCATTAAAATAATGGTTAAGTGTGGCTTAATAAATTATTATTTTGATGATCTTAATAAATATAAAATTTATATTAAATCAAAGATGATAAAAAATATTAATTTGTTAGATTTAATATATTCTGATATATGTGAATTAAATGACATATTAATAAGAAGATGCAATAGATATTTTATCACTTTTATAGATGATATGTTTAGGTTCACATATGTTTATTTATTAAAACATAAAATTTATACTTTTAATTCTTTGAAGGCATAAATTGAAAACCAATTAGGGAAAAAAATTAAAGTTTTCAAGAAGTGATAGAGGAGGAGAATACTTTCCTAATGAATTTAACTTGTTTTGTGAATTGTAACATAATTAATGAATGTTCAGCACTTAGAACATCTGAATAAAATGGATTAGCAAAAATAAAAAAAATAAAACTTATCTTGAGATGATAAATGTTATATTGTTACATGCTAAATTGCCTTATAATTTGTAGGGAGAAGCTTTATTAGCTGCATATTATATTTCAAATAGAATTCATTCCAAAAAGAGCAATTGTTACATGCTAAATTGCCTTATAATTTGTAGGGAGAAGCTTTATTAGCTGCATATTATATTTCAAATAGAATTCCTTCCAAAAAGAGCAAGATCTCTCCATATAAGTTATAGAAAGGAAGACAACCTAACAATGGTTATTTTAAAGTATAGGGGTGTCTTATATATTGTACGAATAATAATCCTCAAAGGATAAAGTTGAGATATAGAGGAATCAGATGTGCATTTGTAGGCTATGCCTCAAATAGTAAAGCTTATAGACTTCTTAATTTGGAGTCTAATGTCATAATAGAATCGCGAGATATGGAGTTCTTTGAATACTTATTGACTACAAGTGATAGATAATATTCATCCTCTAACTAGTGAAAAGTCACTAGTAGAGATATCTCAAGAGGTTGGTGAGTAACATAATATTCTTTTGATTAGACATCAATCAAAAGGTTGAAGAGTAATCTCATGAATTAAGGAGAAGCACTCATGTATGAAAAGGAAAAAACATTATGATCAGATGAGATTGATTCTCAAAGTATTTCATTTTACCTCATAGAAGGATCTACTAAGAGAGTCTTAAGAATAATTCCTCTTATTTTATAAGTGAAAAATGATCCTAAAATGTTTAAAGAAGCTATGACCTCTCATGATACTACTTTTTGGAAAGATGCTATTAATGATAAGATGGATTCTATTAATCAAGAGTAGGAAATTAATCAAGAGTAGGATTATTTCACTCACATTTGTGAAGACAAGTGAGAATTGTTAGGATCGAGTTGGCACTAAGAGGGGGGGTGGGGTGAATTAGTGCAGGGGATTAAAACATCGATTTAAAAATCTTTATACCTTAAAGAACGATATCAGAAGATAACTTGAAAGCATGTTTGTTCGTAAGGATAGTGAAAACCAAGTAAGAAGGAAGTGAAGCTGTTGCAAAGTAAGTAAATAGCAATAATAGAAATGCAAACCATAATTTATAGTGGTTCGGTCGGTGTGACCTACATCCACTTCTGATTCCTCCTCTGTCAAGGTCACCGACATCCACTAATGGTCTTCCTTCAATAGACGAAGACTAACCACCACTTTACATCGCTTTCTCCTTTTCATGGGTTTAGGAAATAACCCTTACAAGTCTTACACCTCTTTTGAATGATCACAATACTAGAAAGGGAGGAGGAGGACTCTTTTTACTTTTACAACACTCTAACACCCAAAGAATTCAAGATTTTGTTCATACTTTCGTGTCCTTTCATGCAAAAAATGGTGGGGTATTCATAGGCCCAAATAACTTCAGAATTGGAGCCAAAAAGTGTCACATCCTCGAATTTCGGGGTACTAGCGGTACCACCGCTATTACTGGGCGGTACTACTGCTTGCAGACTGACACTGGGCGGTACCATCATTGGCAGTATTAACTACCGGCGATACCACCACCCATACCACCTGGGAGACCGAGTCACCAAGCGGTGCCATCGCAGGCCGTGACTTCAGGTGATGAATGAGCTGTTCAACCAGCCCAGTTCAATCCTATTAAAGGCCTAGTTGGCCCCTAACTGAGTTAGTGGGATTACCTCTCAATCCTAACTCAACTTAAGGTCTAACTACGATAATTAAGACACTTAAATAAGTAATCTTTTATCCGGTATGTCGATTGTTCTTTTGGTGATCTTTCGGCAAACTTCTTGACGAACTTCTAGCGAACTTTCAGCGAACTCCCGACGAACTCTCAGCGAACTCCCGACGAACTCTCGGCGATCTTCCGACGAATTCTCGGCGAGCTCCTGATGAACTCTCGGCGAGCTTCTGACAAACTTCCGGCACATCGTCCGAATCTTCGATATATCATCTAATCTTTGACTCCGGCCCAACATCTACTTTATGCCTTACTGCTATCGTAGTTAATCCTGCACACTTATCTCAACATATAGATTAGATCAAAAACTTTACCAATTGATTTCATCATCAAAATATGAAATTCAACAATCTCCCCTTTTTTGATGATGACAATCAATTGATAATGGAGTTGACCTTAACTCCCCCTATCTATATATCATACGAGAAAAGATACTCTTGAATTCAAGGCATTTGAATTCAAGCATCAAACCGATAAGTTATGTTCACTTAAACTTATCAAACATGCACATCATGATACTTATCATGATTTACCAATTCAAAATACGATACCACGTATTTATAAAGAAATGATGTTAAGGCTTGACATCCATTTTCAAGTCTACTGATGATAGACAATCATCATTTTCAAGTATGATATGAATTTCAAATATGAAATTTAGCAAGATGACAAAGATAGCAATTCATCATTCCATGGCAAGATATAAATTGTAAATAGCAAGTTAAGCTCATGATGCCTTATCATAATGATAGACAATTATCAAGCATGAAACATCTATAATGCATATGAAATACATTTTGATATGTTTCAAGTAATTGTGATGTGTTACGATATATTTGATGATTCCAATTATATTTCAAGCATTCGTAAAACATACAAGCATTTATGATAAGATACAAGCATTTACGGTAAGATACATTTCAAATATTTATAATGCCAATTTCAAACATTTACAATGCCAATTTGTCATTACTTTGCCACATTTTGGTATCATTTAATTTCTCCCCTTTGTCATCAACAAAAGAAGAACTATTCAACAATGCAAGTGTGATAATAATTGAAGCAAGTTTTACACTAATTTATCCAATCGATATTGCATCATTGCATGGTAACATTCAAAAGCTCTCAACATCAAAAGTTATCAACATTAAAGAGAGAGATTCCATCAACTTCTCCCCCTTTGTCATCAAAACTTTACAAGAAGAAGAGAAAGGAAGATAAGGAGGGAATCCATTAAGAACCAAATTCGTGAAATTAAGTCAAAAACAATAAATGAGTTTCATTAAATCATGTTTCAATTTTAACAAAGAGAATGGATTCAAGAAAAGGATCAAGATATCCATGTGAAATCAAATCGTCATTCTTACAAGTAATCATCACACACTAAAATTCATCTTTCAAGGATCAAGATATCCATTGGAATTCATAAAATTCATCTTTCATGAGAAGAATAAGGAATAATTCATGGGAGAGGAGCATCACATGAAAATGAAATTCATGAATAAAACTTCATAAATTAAATCTGTTTCTCATTAAAAATTCACAAGAGTGAAATCCGTGAGAGATGCATTTATCAATGAATTCTATGAGTGTATCATTAAGTGATGGAGCAAGGGTATGAAATAAATTTGATACCAAGTAAATTGATATTTCAGATTTCATAAAGGCCTTAGATACGAAATGAAATACTTTAATAAAAGCCTTTAAAAAAGTCGAGAAAGTCCGGAAAAGATATACATCAAATTCATGCATTCGAACAATTTAACATCCCTAACTCTCTCCTAATAAAATCAAATTATTATTCATTTAAAAGTTTTGTAAAGATATCGGCTAATTGATGTTTCGTATCAATAAACTCTAAAGATATGTCATGGTTATTAATATGATATATTATGAAATGATGCCTAATATCAATATATTTAGTTCTAGAGTGTTGAATAGGATTTTTTATTAAATATATTGTACTCGTGTTATCACATTTTATGAGAATGTTCTTAAGGTGAATCTTATAATCTTCTAATATATTTTTCATCCATACAACTTGTGCATAACATGCACTCGCCGTTATGTATTCGGCTTCGGTTGTAGATAGTGCAATCAAGTTTTATTTCTTGGAAGACCAAGAGACAAGTGCATGACCTAAGAATTGACATGTTCCAGATGTGCTTTTTCTATCTATTCTGCATCCAGCAAAATCCGCATCAGCATAAGCAATTAGGTCAAAGTTTTTGGATTTTGGATACCATAATCCTATATTAGTGGTTCCTTTAAGATATCTAAGAATTCTTTTAACTGCTTTAAGATGAGATAGCTTAGGATTAGATTGAAACCTAGCATAAAGTCCTACGTTAAACATGATATCCGATTTAGTTGCGGTGAGGTATAATAAACTACCTATCATTCCCCTATAAGTTTTTTGATTAAAGCTTTCTCCACTTTCATCAATGTCTAACTTAGTGGAGGTGCTCATAGGAGTATTGATAACATTTAAACTATCCATATTAAACTGATTTAGTATTCTGACAGGTATGACTCACGGCCAGCTCGATATTGGGCCTAGAGGGTCACACACATATGGTAGGCATTGCAATGAGTAGAGGTTCAGATATGAGATTTTCGCCAGAGCCCCTATCTTATTAGATATCCAATAAGCCCATGAATTATTGGATCCTATGAGTGTGATCCAATAAGAGCCCATGAGAGATTATTGGATAGAGATCCACTAAAGGCTTGGATAGTTTGATGAAGATCCAATACCCAATAGGGGAGGATCCATTAAGGTTAAGTTGACATGGGACCTTAATAAATAGGAGGGCTTCACTAGTTTATAGGCTAGAGCTTTTGCTTCATCTCCTATTCTCCTCCCCCTCTCCACCTCAAAACAGGCCTGGAGTTTTAAGGAGGGTCATCACAGCTCTGCTATGTGGATCACTGCTAGAGAGGAGGGCGCTTGACCTCCTTCACCCTCTCCTAGAGATCTGTAGAGATTCAGGGATATACGATCTCTCTAGGTAACACAATCTATGTCACATGTGGTTTTATATTTTGTGAATTTTTGTGCACCAATCTTCGCACGACGATGAACATATCTTTGGGAATTGGGGATTTTATTTTATGTTCTTCCGTTGCGCCTATGATGTTGCCCCCAAGGTTTCCTAACAATGGTATCAGAGCCAAGTTGTTCATGCGAAAATTGGTTTTGAACTGCGTGTGTTGTGTTTTGGAGAAGCTTTTGACGTCAAAATCGTTAATGCAAAAGCGAGAAAGGGCAGCAACTATTGTTGATGTTGCTGCCCTCACAGATGGCAGCATTGCCATTGCTAGTCATAGGTGCCCAGCAAGCCAATCACGTGAGTGATGGCACGTGTGACTTGATACAGAATCCTTTTGTTTATTATATTTTGGCGTATATCACTTTATAACTATTGCATAAATGCATATATATATTGTGATGTCCTTGGATTTGTGCAATGGGAATAGGATCGTGATGAGATCACGATAATGAGATCGATTCACTTTTAAACACATATCCTAAATAATCCCGGTCATAGGTTACTCGAGAGGGACATCGTGATAACCGGATAGGCGGGTGTCTTTGTATACCCGTCCATATGATGGATGCAGTTTGGTCTCATAGTCGCCGTGTAGGAACACTAGGGATACAAGATGCAGTGCTTTATTGGAGAATGAGTTCATCGATTAATCCGCCACGGAATCTTTGGATGGTTAATGATGCCTTATTGTCGAAAGCGATTTTCGTAGTCCTAGTGGTGCATCTGGTCCTTAGACTTGAGACACCAAGGATGTCTGTATGAGTGCTCCACTCTTTGATACCGAGACTTATAGGTTTGGCTGTCCCGGATCTAGTACAGATTGGTCATTGGGAGTGGTAGTGTAACCTTTTACGAGGGCTATTGAGTGTCGATAGAGGATCATCCACTCTCGGCGTCATAAGAGGAATATCCCATGTGTTCTTGCTTAGACAAATCCCTGGCCGGGGTCATTCGGGTTGAGAGAGAAAGAGTTCTCCGGGAGAATCCGATTAGAAGCGAGACTTCAGTAGAAACCGTATGGGTCCGACAACACCATCTTTGGATATACGGTCTACGGGATATTAGATGGATGAGGGACTATAGGTACATGGTAACTGGGGACAGACGGGTCCAATGGATTGGATTCCCCTCAGATCGTCACGGGGACTACTGACGCAAATGGCCTGAAATGCGTTCATGAGACGATGAGTCGAGTGAATTATTACGAGATAATAATTCAATCGAGTTAGAAAGAGTTTCGACAGTATGACTCACGGCCATTTCGATATTGGGCCTAGAGGGTCACACACATATGGTAGGCATTGCGATGAGTAGAGGTTGGATATGAGATATCCCGCGGAGCCCTTGTCTTATTGGATGCAGATCCATTACCCACTAGGGAAGGACCCATTAGGGTTTGACACGGGATCTCTGTAAATAGGAGGGATTCACGACCTTATAGGCTAAAGTCTTTGCTTGCCTTTCCTATTCTCCTCCTCCCTCTCCACCTCATAGGCACGGAGTTTTGAGGAGGGTCGTCGCAAACCCCTATTTGTGTGGATCACCGCTAGAGAGGAGGGCGCTTGACCTCCTTCACCCTCTCCTAAGGATCCGCAAGGAAACAGGGGATATACGATCTCCCTAGGTAACACAATCTCTATAATGCAGATTTTGTGTTTTAAGGATTTTTTGCACACCAATCTTTCGCGACGACGACGAACATCTTTTTTTGGGAATCGGGATTTTTTTGTTTTCTTGTTCTTCCTTGCGCGATATGATGTCGCCCCCTTGATTTCCCAATGGTGGTAACAGAGCAGGAGTTGTTCGTGCGAATGATTGGTTTTGAAGCTGCGTGTGTTGTGTTTAGGAAGAATATTGACGTTAAAATTGTTGACGAAAGCGAGGAGGGGCAACAACGAGTTGCTGCCCCTCGATGCATGATACCTCAACCCAGCGAAAGCGGCAGCACCGCTAGACCAGGCACCAGGCAGCACGGCCAAGATGGCTCAATCACCAGCTAAATGTGGTTACGGGTTCGCTTGTATAAAGACGAGACTTCGGCGGGCATGGGCAGCGACCCATGCAGAGGGCCAGAGCAGAGGGCGGCGCCTGCCGCAGGTAAGGCGGCGCCTGATGCTGCCAGCGAAAGAAGCTGGTCGAGGAATCAGAGGGCGGCGCATTATGCATGGCCCCCTCCCATCGGGCAAAAAACCCAGCGAGGGCGGCCGCCAATGAGGCAACACCGCTTCCGCGGGCGTTGCCTCCTGGCAGAACCGCCCGCTCATGAGGCGGGCGGCGGCCTGGGGGCCACACAGCGGCGCCCAGCGGGCATGCTTCAGGTGCATGCCGCCGCTTGGTGAGGGCAATCGCCGCCGCCCGCCCGCCAGCCAGGTGGCGGCGGCGGTAAAGCAATAGAGGGAATTAGGGTTTTGGGCAAAAGGACAGTTTTGCCCCCGTGAATTTGAGAAATTCCAGTTTCGTCTTTTGTCCAAATTACGAAAATACCCTTACGAATTGAGAAATTCCCTACATGTCCCCGATTTGGAAAAATATTAATTAATTAAAAGGTTTAGTTGATTATTATTTTTATTATTATCTAGTAGTCCTACATGATGATGATTATTTATACATGTGATGTATGATGTGTGGACGGATGATCATGGACCCGTGAGATGTGTGTACTTGTGATTATTATTATTGAGGTCTGCGAACCTCCATTATATTTCTCGTTTATTGTCTGGGCCTGCGTGCCTATGATTAAGTTGTAATCACATGAGGAGGCCTTGGGGAGCGTGGATGCGATAGCGGGACCCACGAGGCGGACGATCGTGATGCATGGAGATGCATCAAGATGTCGACAGTAACCGACGAGGACGAGATGGGACGATCACAAGGGCATGGAGATGCACCGTTGTAACACATAGATCTTGATGTGAGTGATTAGGCCCTCATCGCTGCCGGGCCTAATCATATTAGGTTGTGGTCCATGATCATCGATGTGATTGCTTATACACATACTAGATATGTATATATATTTGCATGCGATGTAGATATATATTAAATATGTATATGTGTGACATGTCATATTAGGGAGACCAAATTATAGAAACATCTCTCGATAATATTAAATTCGGTAAACGTGAGGCAATTAGATTGACCCACGTGGCCTTCCATCGTTATAGTAGGAACCCATTCGGTGTAGGTTGAGTTGGTCGAGTCCCTCGAGACTCACCTATATCGCATGATTCGCTATCTTGCTTACTTACGACATAGAGATGTCACCGGTGACCGAGGACATGGTATGCTTGGTCGAGTCCCTCGAGGGTATATCATCAAATCGAGACTCATCTTGTAACGAAGGTGTTGACTTAACCGAGCATCATGGTTGGTCGAGTCCCTCGAGGCCATGGTGATTTGGAGGCGAAACAGACGGGAATCACAAGGAGTTGTGATCGGCAAGAGTTGCCTACCTTTTTAGGCTTAGTGTGATTGGTCGAGTCCCTCGAGGTTACACTAAGACGCCTGATTGGATCGATCCCCACTAGAAGTCAATGGAGACTTCCGTTTCATGTCTTTGAGGGTGTCGCGTAACTTCGTTAGTAAAATAGTGGGAGCATATTAAGATAGAAGTCCATATCTTGATAGTTTATTTCTTGCAAAATCTGCATGTTATTCATTTTCGCTACATCTTTATTTTGAGAAAATGTCGCTTCAAAATCCCTTTACGTGGCATACTTGATGTCAACCGTCTTCTTGGTCCAAATTATACGGATTGGCTCAGTAACTTGAGAATTGTTTCTCAGTGGGAGAAAATCGCGGTACGTCCTTGATACAGTGATGCCTACGCTAGAAGAAGGGGCAAGCGAGGATGAGATCGCCGCCACGTGAAGTACATTGATGACTCCACTCTTGCTGAGTGCTATATGTTGGGCTCTATGACTCGAGTTACAGAGACAACATGAAAAGATGGATGCCGGATCCATTCTCCTACATGTCCATAAATTGTTTGAGGAACGGGGAAGGACTCAACGATATGAGATATCCAAGAGCCTTTTTCCGCTAGGATGGTGAGGGGACAGGTTCAGAACCATGTCCTAAAGATGATTGAGTGGATAGAAAAACTCACAGGTCTAGGAATGGTCCTAGAGGATAACTTATATGTGGACATTGTGCTTCAGTCCCTACCAGATTCCTTTTCACAGTTCATAATGAATTTTAATATGAACAAGCTTGAGGTGACTCTCCCGAGCTCCTCAATATGTTGAGGAGGCAGAGAGTACTATTAAGAAAGAGAAGCCAGTTCTCTAAACCGGGTGAGACCGTAAAAAGAAAAGGAAAGTAGAAAGGTCCCTTAAGAAGGGAAAGGGCAAGGGCAAACAAGGTAAAGCAAAGGTTGCTAAGAAAGACCCAAGCAAAGGACAAAGGCGATTGCTTCCACTATGGTAAAGATGGGCATTGGAAGAGAAAACGCAAAGAGTACCTTGCGAAAGGGTGAAACAAAAGCTTGATGAAGCTTCAGGTACATTCATGATCGGTCTCCATTTGTGGGACTCTTATGATAACACATGGGTATTGGATACCGGTAGTGCTTATCATATATGCAATCGTTGCAAAGTTCTCGCAAGGCCTAGGAGACTACTGAGAGAGGCGAGATGGACCTCAAGATGGGTAATGGAGCAAAAGTTGTTGTATTAATTGTTGGCGCAGGTCGCCCCTACATCGCCTAGTGGAGCTTTTATTACATTAGATGCATGTTATTTTGTTCCTTCTATTATCAAAAACATTATCTCCATTTCATGTTTAACAGTTAGTGGATATAAATTTGTTTTTTGAGAACAATGGTTGTTCGATATTATTAGATGATAAGATCATCACGAAAGGAACATTGAATAATGGTTTATTTATGTTAGACACCACTCCACATATCATGAATGTAAATATGTCCAAAAAGGAAACGAGATGAGTTGAACAAGTGCATACAAGTGGCATTGTAGGCTAGGTCACATCCATGAAAGAAGGATTTAAAAGTTGCTAAATGATGGATATCTAGATCCATTCGACTATGTGTCATATACAACTTGTGAGCCTTGCATTCGTGGGAAAACCGACCAAATCTCCATTTAGTAGAACTAGAGAGAGAGCCAATGAGTTGTTGGAACTCATACATAGTGATGTATGTGGACCCATGTCAACTCATGCCATGGGAGGTTACTCCTACTTCATTACATTCTTGATGATTTCTCAAGGTATGGATATGTGTACTTAATGAAGTACAAGTCCGAGGCCTTTGAGAAATTCAGAGAGTATAAGAATGAGGTGGAGAACCGTGATCGAAAAGAGTATCAAAACTCTTCGATCAGATCGAGGAGGTGAATACTTAAGTACAGAGTTTACTCAGTTCCTCAAGGACCATGGGATATTATCCCAATGGACACCTCCTTATACACCTCAACTCAATGGTGTCTCTGAAAGGAGAAATAGTACATTATTAGATATGGTACGGTCCATAATGAGTTTAGCTGTCCTACCCATCTCATTCTGGGGATATGCCCTAGAAACCGCAGCTTACCTTCTGAACAGAGTTCCAACTAAGTCGGTAGTGTCTACACCATATGAGATATGGAAAGGGAAGAAGCCTGATCTTAAGGTTGTTAAGATCTGGGGCTGCCCTGCCCATGTTAGAAGACACAACCCCGATAAGTTAGAATCAAGGACAGAGCGATGCAATTTTGTGGGATACCCCAAGGAAACTTGTGGGTATTATTTCTATCATCTCGAGGACCAAAAGGTCTTTGTAGCTAAGAGAGCAGTGTTCAATAGCTAAGAGAGAGAATGATAGAATTGAGCGAGGTTGGAGAACCAAGCTCAAGCACCACTCTACAGCCCGAGTCTGTTCAGGCACCTAATACACAAGTATCAACTTTACGCAGGTCTGATAGAGTATCCCATCCTCCTGAGAGATATGTGGGACATATTAGAGCAGAGGATGTAGAGGATATTGATCCTCCGACCTACGAGGAGGCTATTATGAGTATAGACTCCGGGAAGTGAAAAGAAGCCATGAATTCTGAGATGGATTCTATGTACTCCAATAAGGTTTGGAACCTAGTTGATGCGCCCGAAGGTATTGTACCCATCGGTTGCAAGTGGATCTTTAAGAAAAAGATCGGAGTAGATGGAAAGGTAGAGACCTATAAAGCAAGGCTAGTGGCTAAGGGGTATCGTCAAAGGCAAGGTGTTGACTACTGACTAAAACTTTCTCACCAGTAGCAATGCTAAAATCCATCGAATTCTATTGGCTATTGCAAAGACACTATGATTATGAGATCCGGCGAGATGGATGTGAAAACCGCATTCCTCAACGGGAACCTCGAGGAGGAGGTGTATATGATGCAACCCGAGGGATTCGTGTCCAAGAACTGCCCGAGATAAGGTGTGTAGGTTACTTAGATCCATTTATGGACTAAAGCAAGCTTCCCAAAGTTGGAACATAAGATTTGATGAGGCAATCAGATCTTATGACTTCAATTAAGAACGAAGATGAGCCTTGTGTATACTGAAAGGTAAGTGGGGCGCTATCACCTTTTGGTGTTATATGTGGATGACATCCTCATCATTGGGAATGACATAGGAATGTCCGCCCACAAGAAAGGCTTGGTTATCTAGACACTTCTCCATGAAGGACTTAGGGGAAGCATCTTATATCTTGGGGATTAGAATCTATAGAGATAGATCCAAGAGGATGCTTGGCTTGTCCCATCCAGGTACATAAAAACTATTGTCAAAAGGTTTGGCATGGAAAATTCCAAGAGAGGTCTCATACCGATGAGACATGGGATATCGCTTTTTACCAGTATGTCTCCAAAGACTCGAGAAGAAAAAGGGCTAACATGGATATGATACCTTATGCCTCAACAATAGGGTCTATCATGTATGCCATGCTATGTACTAGGCCTGATATAGCGCATGCTCTCGAAAGTGTCCTGGCGGTGTATCAAAGCGGATCCGGACTTGGAGCACCGGAAAGCAAGTAAAGTGTATTCTTAAGTACTTGAGAAGGACTAAGGATCTTTTACTAGTATATGGAGGTAATAGCCTTAAGGTTGAAGGCTACATCGACTCAAGTTTTCAGTCGATGTCGATGATAGCAAGTCGAATTCGTGGTATGTGTACACCTTGAATGGAGGAGCAAGCAGTGTCTTTGGAAGAGTTCCAAGTAAGATACCACTAGCATTTCGACCACGAGGCGGAGTACATTGCTGCATCCGATGCAAAGCAAAAAGAGGGAGTCCGGGTGAAGAAGTTCATCACAGATTTGGGAGTCGACATGATAGCGACAAAGTCGACTTCCTTATATTGCGCGACAACTATGGGGTAATTACTCAAATAAGGGAACCCGTCTCATCGGAAGTGTTCGAGGAGGTTCCACTTATAAGAGAGATCGTAACCGAGGAGATGTGTAAAATGGAAAGAGTTCCATCCGAAGATAACATTGCAGATCCACCGACAAAGCCGTTGTCTCATTTTGTCTTTGAAGCGCCACAAGGGTCCGATGGGGATCGGACACATAGGTGATTGGCTTTAGGTCAAGTGGGAGATTGCTAGTCATAGGTGCCCAAAGAAGCCAATCACGGAGTGATGGCACGTGTGACTTGATACGTAATCCTTTTTGCTTATTATATTTTGGCGTATATCACTTTATAACTATTGCATAAATGCATATATATATTGTGATGTCCTTGGATTTGTGCAATGGGAATAGGATCGTGATGAGATCACGATAATGAGATCGATTCACTTTTAAACACATATCCTAAATAATCCCGGTCATAGGTTTTTCGAGAGGGACATCGTGATAACCGGATAGACCTGGTGTCTTTGTATACCCGTCCATATGATGGATGCAAACTGGTCTCATAGCTGCTCGTGTAGGAACACTAGGGATACAAAGACAAGTGCTCATGGAGAATGAGTTCATCGATTGATCCGCCACGGAATCTTTGGATGGTTAATGATGCCTTATTGTCGACAAACGATTTCAGAGTCCTAGTGGTGCATCTAGTCCTTAGACTTGAGACACCAAGGATGTCCTGTATGAGTGCTCCACTCTTTGATACCAGACTTATAGGTTTGGTTGTCCCGCATCTAGTACGGTGGTCATTGGGAGTGGTAGTCGACCTTACGAGGGCTATTGAGTGTCGACATGAGGATCATCCCTCTCGACGTCATGAGAGGAATATCCCATGTGTTCTTGCTCGAGACAAATCCCCGGCCAGGTCATTCGGGTTGAGAGAGAAAGAGTTCTCAGGGAGAATCGATTAGAGCGAGACTCAGTAGAAACCCGTATGGGGTCTCGACAACACCATGCTTTCGATATACGGTCTCCGGGATATTAGATGGATGAGGGACTATAGGTACATGGTAACTAAGGATAGACAGGTCCAATGGATTGGATTCCCCAGTATCATCCGGGGACTACGACGTAGTGGGCCTAATACGTCCAGTAGTCGATGAGTCGAAGTGAATTATTACAGAGATAATAATTCACCGAAGTTAGAAAGAGTTTCGACAGCGGTATGACTCACGCCAGCTCGATATTGGGCTTAGAGGGTCACACACATATGGTAGGCATTGCGATGAGTAGAGGTTCGGATATGAGATATCCGACGGAGCCCCTGTCTTATTGGATGCAGATCCAATACCCACTAGGGAAGGACCCATTAGGGTTTGACACGGGATCTCTATAAATAGGAGGGATTCACAGCCTCATAGGCTAGAGTCTTTGCTTGCCTTTCCTATTCTCCTCTCCCTCTCCACCTCATAGGCCTGGAGTTTTGAGGAGGGTCGTCGCAACCCTGCTATGTGGATCACCGCTAGAGAGGAGGACGCTTGACCTCCTTCACCCTCTCCTATGGATCTGCAAGGAAACAGGGATATACGATCTCCATAGGTAACACAATCTCTATACGCAGTTTTGTGTTTTAAGGATTTTTGCGCACCAATCTTCGCACGACGACGAACATCTTTTTGGGAATGGGGGATTTTTGTTTTCTTGTTCTTCCGCTGCGCATATGATGTCGCCCCCCTTGATTTCCTAACAGCCATCTGTGTAAAAGCTCTCGATCGGTGACCAGTGGGCTACTACAATGGCAACCACCTGCGAGCGGGCATTGCGCCATCGAGCAAGGGTGGCACATGCCGCCGTAGGGCCCGCGTGCGAGCCGCCAACAATGCCGGCAGCGAGCCCTAGTGGGCGACGCTGGCCCGCTGGTGCGGCGCTGCGACCATGAGCCGAGGCGCCGCAGGGCAACGGCGCTTGCAGGTGCTTTGTCTATGAGCATAATTGCCCGCGAGGGCGTCAGTGCCGCAGGGGCGTGTTGAATCTCGTATTTTGATGATGAAACCACTTGATATGTGTTTATGTTTTAATCTACGATTTGAGTGACGCAAGATGCTTAGATCAGGATGAGACAATTAAAGCAGGAAATATCATGTTGTGCCGGAGGAATATGTCAGAAGATTGGACGTCGGGCCGGTGGATCGGTCGATGTATCGACAGAAAGCTTCGGGCCGTGGACTCGGGCATCGGGCCAAGAAGAGCAGGTATTGCGCCAAGGATATCGAAGTTACGGAGTCAACTGGCCGATTGGGCAATAGGCCGTAGGAGAGGACGATGCGCCGAAGAATCGGACGAAGCGTCGAGGGACCAATGACATGTCGGACAACTTGGTTAATTGCTTAGGATTAATTGTCTCGGTCGAAGTTTTGTTTTACATGTGCAGGATTAACTACAATGGAAGTAAGACATGTAGCAGGAGTTGCGCTGGAGTCAAGACTATGATCACGTTAGGAGTTCGAGAGTTCGTCGGAAGTCCAGACGGTCGTCGGAGGTTCTGCGGGAACAAATCCAAGAAGTCCAGGAGCTTGCAAAAAGAAGCTGGTTAGAACTCGCCAAGTGAATCGTCGCAAGTCCAAGAGTTTACCGGAAGTCCGCAGGAGCATCACCGAGGGTTCATCGAATGATCGACGGAAGTTCGCCGGAAGAAGCGATTGACGCACCGAAGCAAGTTGCAGTAAATGTCTAAAGAAATGTCATAGTTAGCATGTAGATTAAGTTAGGAATGAGAGGTGATCCCATTAACTTAATCTGGAGGTAATTGGGCCCTTGACAGACCCAAATTGGGCCGAATGGATCAACCCATTTGGATCAGAATTCCTGCCAGGCGGTGGCACCGCTAGGGTCGACGGTGGCACCCCTGGGCTTAGTCTTCGAGCGAGACTGGGCGGTGCAATCGCCCCTGACAAGTTGTGGAACCGCTTGAGCTCGGTCTCCGAGCTCTGCTTGGCAGTGCAACCGCCCCTGTCAAGCGGTGGCACCGCCTAGAGGCTTAGTCTCCGAGCTTTGCCAAGCGGTGCAACCACCCCTGACAAGCGATGGCACTACCCAGAGGCTCAATCTCTGAGCTCTGCCAGGCGGTGCAATCGCCCCAGTTAGGCGGTGTAACCGCCAGACCCCCGAAATTCCGAGAGATGACAGTTTTGAGCTCCAAATTCAAACTAGTTTGGGGCCTATAAATACCTCTCTCATCCCTGGTTAATTCATACAAGCACAGAGAGCAAAAAAAGGAAAGAAACATTGTAGAAATCAGTTGAGAAATCCCTCCTCTAGCTTAAGTGTTAGAATTCTATTTTAGAGAGGAGAGTGAGTGCTTGTAAGGGTTGTTTCCTAAACCCGGTAAAAGGAGAAGAGGGGTGTAAGAAGGTGGTTGATCTTTGCCTAATAAAGGAAGATCGTTAGTGGATGCTGGTGGCCTCGACGAAAGAGGAATCAGAGGAGTGGATGTAGGTCACGATTGACCGAACCACTATAAACTCCCATCTTCTCTGGTTTGCATTTTGTTTCCTGCTATTACCTTACTACAAACCTCTTCAATAGCTTATTGCCTTCAATACATTTATGTATGCTTTCAAGCTAAATTTCTGAAATCGATTTTACGTCGGAAACGATTTTTATCGTACGAGAGATTTGACGAAGTTGACGTTTTTATCCGCTGCACCCCCCCCCCCCTCTTTTTGCTCTTGATCCTAACAATTGGTATCAGAGCCCGGTATTTCTCATTTCAGATTTACACCCGAGAGAAATAGCTCTTCATGGCTTTCAAGAGGGCTTATCGGTTGTTCGTCCACCGTTGTTTAACGGATTGGACTACACTTAATGGAAAACTCGAATGAGAGTTTTCTTGATTTCTATGAATTTGGATTTATGGAATATTGTTGAAAATGGTTTTCAACTTCCCTCTAAACCGATGAACGAATGGTCGAATTTGGAGAAGAAGTATTTTTCTTTAAACGCAAAGGCTATGAATGCCTTATTCTGCGCTTTGGACAAAAATGAGTTCAATCGGGTTTCTTTGTGCGAAACAACTTTTGACATATGGCACACTCTTAAAATCATACACGAAGACACTTCTAGAGTTAAAGATTCGAAAATAAACTTTTTGATGCATGATTTCGTGTTTTTTCAAATGAAGCCAAACGAAACGATTGGTGACATGTACACCCGTTTTACGGATGTCGTCAATGATTTAAGAGCTCTTGGCAAATGCTTTTCGGATTTTGAACTCGTAAACAAGATTTTGCGTTCTCTTTCTAAAAAGTGGGATTCAAAAGTAACTGCAATACAAGAAACTAAAAACCTAAACAACTTACCACTTGAAGAACTAATTGGTTCGTTAATGACATATGAAATGGTGCACAATGCACATGATGAATATGATGAACAAAACAACCTTCCAAAGAACAGGAAGGATTTGGAACCCCAGACAAATGAATACCACTTGAGCGATGACTCATGTGATGAGGACAATGATGAACTTGAACTTTGAACACTAAATCTTAATAAGTTTATTAAACAAAAATCTAAAATAAACAATGAACTTGAACGGAGAAAGAGGCCAAAGAAGAATAACACAAAGTGAGATGAATCAAGCTCCTCCGAAGACGAGGAGAAAATCAAGAAAGGCGAGGTGGCAAACTACGCCTTAACCACTTTCAATGATAAGGTAATCGAAATCCCCCTGATTTATTTTGAAATTACTTGATGCTTTCATGATGTATTTTCTTTTTTAGTCTAGAATTAATTTTCTTAAAAAATACATGTTTAAAAATAAAAATACAAAAATTATGATCATGCTAGTAATTTCGAAAATGATAATATTGCATATTTTATGATAAACAAACAAAATGATTTTGATTGAAAATATGAAATCATGGTTAAGAAGTAATAATGTGTATCATGTTTGATTAACATTGTTGAATGAAATCATGTTTGATTTGAAGTAATGCATAATGATGTAATGATGTAATGAAAATATTAAATGTTTTTGATAAAATGATTGACAATTTTATGCATGAGATTTTAAGTTATACACGATGATAAGCATGTGTTATTTTCATTAGTGTATTTAAAAAACATATGGCAAAATCATGTCCGAATGCATGAAAGTATTAAATTTCATTTTCAGATTTTCTTGACCATAACAATTCATTTTTGAGAATCTATTGATCTTGATGGTTTTATGACAAAATTAATTTTTGGATCCTAAACGTTGATGCATGTTTTTATTTAACATAAATGAAAAAGAATGCTAATATGAAATCAAATACTTAAAAAAATGAGAAAATATATTATCAATGAAATCATGAATCTACCTATGTTATGAATTTTGTGAACCATAAAAGTGATTTTGATGATTTAAATTTGAAATGAGTTTTTATCAAAATCATGATATTGATTTCTTGGAATAACATGAGATTACCTTTGATAATCATTTTGATTCATGAAATTTTGGATTCATGACTTGGTCTTACATTTGTTTATGAGATGGTTGAAATCTTCGTACCTTTGAATTCTTCCCTTCTCCTTTCAATTTTTTAATTTATGTATGTTATATGTTGAAGATTTGAAACCATGTTTTGGTATCATGCATATCTAAGAAATGTTGATGTGACAAATTGAATGAGTTGAAAATAAATGATGATTTTTCTCTTGAATATAACTTGTGATATTTTTTTATATAAATCATCATTTTGATTTCTCAACATTTGATACATGAGATTTTCTTATACATCAAAATTTCTCATTAATCAATCTTCTACGATTTTACTTGATATTCTCTTAAGAGGAGATTTTCTAAATGAATCATGATTTTTCCTTGTGAGTTCTTGGAGTTATTACTTGATTTTCTTTTAAAACAAGATCTCTTCTTTGTACTCCTATGATTTTTCTTGATATTTTATTTAAAGAAGATATTTACTATATAAATCATATCTTTTGGTATTCAAATGATTTTATTCTTCATGACATGATTTCTTTGTATTTATGGCTTGCATGGCTTGAAATGTTTTGGTATGATGCATGCAATGATGAAATATTTATGAAGTTAAAATGATGTATACAATACTTATGATAATGATGTACATGATGTATTGCATATGATGTGTATCATGAATGCTTTAAATGATAAATGTTTGGTATCATGATCAACATGTTGATAAATGCTTAAACATTTTAATGTTTGAGTATCATGTATGATATGCCTATTAATGATGATTGATTTATTTTTCGGTATCGTGCATGAAAAATAAGGTTTTTGAAATTATGTATGTTTTAATTTGAATTTATAATGATGCACAAATAAGATTGATACTTACCTTTGTCATAATATGAAAATTGATATAAGGGTCTTCCCTTTTTTTTGACAATGACAAAGGGGGAGCAAGAATTTCTAGCGTGGACATCATGAAAAGAGGAAAACTAGCTAGCTTGCATAATTCAAGATGAAAGCAAAAATTGCACTTCTCAAAAGAGAAGATACAAATGTAACATTTGCCAAATTGTTTGTTTGCCTCATGTAAAACATTATCTCTTGCTAGTTTGGCATTTTGCTAGCTTGCACTTTGCAAAGAAAGTAAAAATGACACTTCTCGAAGAAAAAGCTTGTTATCTTGAACATCACAAGCTTGCCTATCTTAAGAAACAAAAATTACAAAAGTGCTATCTTGCCTATCTCAAGAAGCAAAACTTGCAACTTGCACATTGCAATAGGAAGCAAGAATCATTAGCTTACACAAGAAAGCTATCTTGCATTTGCTTTCGAATTTTTTGCTTGCTTGTATATTGTGAAACTTACATATCCTAAAAATTGCTAGCTTGTAGCCTAAAGATAAGTAAAAAAATTGCTATTTCAAAAGAAGCAAATGTGCTATCTTGCCTATCTTAAGAGGCAAAAATGCTAACTTGCACATCTAGCAAAACTTAGATAAATTTGCATATTTCAAGAAGCAAGAGTTGCTTTCTTGAACATCTCAAAACTGCTAGTTTACATGTTCTAAAATATTATAAAATTTGCTAGCTTGATGTTGTGGAACTTGCTATCTTACTACCTTGTATATCTATGATGATAGCAAAATTGCATGATGATACTATGTTTTTCATGCAATGAGTTGAACCTATATAACAAACACTTGATTATGGTACTTCTCCTTTTTGTTGATGACAAAGGGGGAGAAGTATGATGTTATGCATAAGTTCATGATGACGTGTTGCAAGTATTCATGATGAATATTGCAATAACTTGAATTCAATTTAAATTCAAGGTTCTATCAATATGGCATATTGATAGGGGGAGTTTGTTTAAACTCCGGGAGTTACGGTTAACTCCGTCATCAAGTGGTTGTCATCATCAAAAGGGGGAGATTGTTGAATCTTATATTTTGATGATGAAACCACTTGATATGTGTTTATGTTTTAATCTGCATTTTAAGTGTTGCAGGATGCTTCGATCAGGATGAGACAATTAAAGCAGGAAATATCATGTTGTGCCAGAGGAACATGTCAGAAGATTGGACGTCGGGCCGGTGGATCGGTCGACGTATCGATAGAAGGCTTCGGGTCGTGGACTTGGGCATCGGGCCAAGAAGAGCGGGTATTGCGCCAAGGATATCGGAGTTACAGAGTCAATTGGCCGATTGGGCAATAGGCCGCAGGAGAGGACGATGCACCGAAGAATCGGACGAAGAGTCAAGGGACCAATGACATGCCGGACAACTTGGTTAATTGCTTAGGATTAATTGTCTCGATTGAAGTTTTGTTTTACATGTGCAGGATTAACTATGATGGAAGCAAGACATACAACAGGAGTTGCGTCGGAGTCAAGACTATGATCACGTTGAGAGTTTGAGAGTTTATCGGAAGTCCGGCGGTCGTCGGAGGTTCTGCGGGAACAAATCCGAGAAGTCCAGGATCTTGCCAAAATAAGCTCATCGGAACTCGTCAAGTGGATCGTCGCAAGTCCAGGAGTTTGCCGGAAGTCCGCAGGAGCATCACCGAGGGTTCATCGGATGATTGACGGAAGTTCGTCGGAAGCTCGCCGAAAGAAGCGATTGACGCACTGGAGCAAGTTGCAGTAAATGTCTTAAGAAATGTCATAGTTAGCATGTAGATTAAGTTAGGAATGGGAGGTGATCCCATTAACTTAATCTGGGGCAATTGGGCCCTTGACAGACCCAAATTGGGCCGAATGGATCAACCCATTCGGACCAGAATTCCTGCCAAGCGGTGGCACCGCCTAGGAGATGGTCTCCCAGGAAAGCTGGGCGGTGCAATTACCCCAGGCAAGCGATGGCACCACTTGGGCTCAGTCTTCGAGCGAGACTGGGCGGTGCAACTGCCCAGAGGCTTAGTCTCCGAGCTCTGCCAAGCGGTGCAACAGCCCCTGACAAGCGGTGGCATTGCTCAGAGGCTCAGTCTCCGAGCTCTGCCAGGCGATGCAACCGCCCCAGTCAGGCGGTGCAACCGCCAAACCTCGAAATTCCGGGAGATGACAGTTTTGAGCTCCAAATTCAAACTGGTTCGCGGCCTATAAATACCCCTCTCATCCCTGGTTAATTCACACAAGCACGGAGAGCAAAAAAGGAAAGAAACGCTGTAGAAATCAGTTGAGAAATCCCTCCTCTAGCTTAAGTGTTAGAATTCTGTTTTAGAGACGAGAGTGAGTGCTTGTAAGGGTTGTCACCTAAACCCGGTAAAAGGAGAAGAAGGGTGTAAGAAGGAGGTTGATCTTCGCCTAGTAAAGGAAGATCGTTAGTAGATGCCGATGGCCTCGACGGAAGAGAAATCAGAGGAGTGGATGTAGGTCACGATTGACCGAACCACTATAAACTCCCATCTTCTCTGGTTTGCATTTTGTTTCATGTTATTACCTTACTGCAAACCTCTTCAATAGCTTACTGCCTTCAATACATTTACGTATGCTTTCAAGCTAAGTTTCCGAAATCGGTTTTACGTCGGAAATGGTTTTTATCGTACGAGAGATTTGACGAAGTTGATGTTTTTATCCGTTGCACTAATTCCCCCCCCCCCCCCCCTCTTAGTGCTCTTGATCCTAACAGGGCGCCCAACCACAAGGGTGGTGCCGTCCATAGGCACAGCACTTGCGGGCGAGCTGCCAGTGGGTAGGGGTAGCGCCCCATGCCGCAGCAAGTAGGGAGAAGAGAGGGGTTAGGGTTTTCTTGCCAAAAGAAAGTTTTGCCCCTTAGATTTTCAGAAATTCCAAGTTCTATCCTTTGTCTAAATTATAACAATACCCCTTATAAATCAGAAAATTTTCTATATATCCTTGATTTCAAAAAAAATATTAATTAATTAAAAAACTTAATTGATTATTATTTTTATTATTATCTAGTAGTCCTACATGATGATGATTTATCAATGTGATGTATGATATGTGGACAAATGATCATGGACCGTGTGATGTGTGTACTTGTGATTATTATTATTGGGGCCTACAAGCCTCCATTTTATTTCTTGTTTATTGTCAGGTCTGCGTGCTTATGATTAAGTTGTAATTACACAAGGAGGCGTAGCAGGAGCGTGGATGCGATAGTGAGACCCACGAAACAGACGATCGCGATGCATGGAGATATGTCGAGATGCCGACGGAACCGACGAGGACGAGATGGACGATCACAAGGCATGGAGATGCACTGCTGCACACATATATTTTGATGTGAGTGATTAAGCCCACTGGCTTGGGCCTGATCACATTAGACTGTGGTCCATGATCGTCTGGTGTAATTGCTCATGTGATGTGTGATTGTTTATACACATACTAGATATGTATATATATATTTACATGCGATGTAGATATATATTAAATATGTATATGTGTGACATGTCATTTTAAGAGACCAAATCAAAGAAACCCCTCTCTCGACAATATTAAGTCGGTAAATGTGAGGCAATTAGATTGACTCACGTGACCTTCCATCATTATAGGTAGGGACCGATTCTCGATGTAGGTTGAGTTGGTCGAGTCCCTCGAGGCTCACCTATATCGTGATTCGTTATCTTGCTTACGACATAGAGATGTCACTGGTGACATAAGGACATAGTATGCTTAGTCGAGTCTCTTGAAGGTATCTCATCGAATCAGACTCATCTTGTAACTATGGTGTTGACTTAACCGAATATCATGGTTGGTCGAGTCCCTTGAGACCATGGTGATTCGGAGGCTGAACACGACAAGAATCACAAAGAGTTGTGATTGGCAAGAGTTGCCTACCTTTCGGGCTTAGTGTGATTGGTCGAGTCCCTCGAGGTTACACTAAGATGCTGATTAGATCTTGATCCCCACTAGAAGTCTGTCGAAGATTTTCGTTTCACGTGCTGAGGGCGTCGCATGACTTATTAGTAAAATAGTATGAGCATATTAAAATAGAAGTCTCTATCTTGATTGTTTATTTTTGTAAAATCTGCATGTTATTTATTTCTGCTACATCTTTATTTTCAAAAAATATCGCTTTTATACTTGATGTCAACCGCCTCACTAGTCCAAATTATACAGATTGGCTCCGCCACTTGAGAATTATTCTCACGACGGAGAAAATTGTGTACGTCCTTGATATAGTGATGTCTACACCCAAGGAAGGGGCAAGCGAGGATGAGATCGCTCACTACGTGAAGTATATTGATGACTCCACTCTTGCTTAGTGTTACATATTGGGCTCTATGACTCCTGAGTTATAGAGACATCATGAAAAGATGGATTCTAGATTCATTCTCCTATATGTTCGCAAACTGTTTGAGGAACAGGGAAGGACTTAGTGATATGAGATATCCAAGAGCCTCTTCCGCGCTAGGATGACTGAGGGGGCACCGATTCAAAACCATATCCTAAAGATGATTGAGTAGATAGAGAAACTCACAGGTCTAGGAATGGTCCTAGAGGATATCCTGTGTGTGGATCTTGTGCTTCAGTCCCTACCATATTCCTTTTCACAGTTCATAATGAATTTTAATATGAACAAGCTTGAGGTGACTCTCCCAGAGCTCCTCAATATGTTGAGGGAGGCAGAGAGCACTATCAAGAAAGAGAAGTCAGTTCTCTACACTAGTGAGACCCGAAAGAAAATGAAAGCAGAAAAGTCCCTTAAGAAGGGCAAGGGCAAGGGCAAGGGTAGACCAAGTAAAGTAAATGTTGCTAAAAAAGACCCGACAAAAGACAAAGGCCAGTGCTTCCACTGCGGAAAAGATGGGTACTAAAAGAGGAACTGCAAAGAGTACCTTACAGAGAGGGCAAAACAAAAGCTTGGAGAAGCTTCAGTTACATTCATGATCAGTCTCTATTTGTCAGACTCTTATGATAATACATGGGTATTGAATACCGATAGTGCTTATCATTATTGAATCTCGGATTTTGATGATGACGTCAATTGTCATTTGTTATCTAATCCATATATTGAGATAAGTGTGCAGGATTAACTACGATGAAAGTAAGACATGCAGTAGGAGTTACACCGGAGTCAAGACTATGATCACGTTGGGAGTTCGAGAGCTCGACGGAAGTCCGGACAGTCATCGAAGGTTCTGCAGGAACAAATCCGAGAAGTCTAGAAGCTTGCCAAAAGAAGCTCGTCGGAACTTGCCAAGTGGATCGTCACAAGTCTAGGAGTTTGTCGGAAGTCCGTCGGAGCATCGCCGGAGGTTCGTCGGATGTTCGCCGAAAGTTCGCCGGAAGAAGCGATTGATGCACCGGAGCAAGCTGTAGTAAATGTCTTAAGAATTGTTGCAGTTAGCATGTAGATTAAGTTAGGAATGAGATGTGATCTCATTAACTTAATCTTGGGGCAATTGGGCCCTTGAAAGACCCAAATTGGGTCGAATGGATCAGCCCATTCAGACCCAGATTACTTGGCCAGAGGTGGCACCGCTTAGGTCGGCGGTGGCACCGCCCAGGGCTTAGTCTCCGAGCTCTGGTTGGGCGGTGCAACCGCCTCTGACAGAGGTGCAACCGCCTGAACTCGGTCTCCGAGCTCTGGCAGGAGGTGCAATCGCCCCTGATAAGCAGTGGCACCGCCCAGAGGCTTAGTCTCCGAGCTCTGCCAAGTGGTGCAACTGCCCCAGTCAGGCGGTGCAACCGCCAGACCTCGAAATTTCGGGAATTGACAGTTTTGAGCTCGAAATTCAAACTGGTTTAGAGCCTATAAATACCCCACTCTTTCAGCAATGAAAGAGCAACCAAAAATCACCAAAATCCTGATCTTACTCTATGATTTTTAGAGCTCAAAAGTGTTGTATGAGTTAAAAGTTCTCCTTCCTCTTTTCTTCCAAGTTTTGATCTGTCAAGCGAGGAAAGAAAATTCTGTAAGGGTTGTCTCCTAAGCCCGTCAAAAGGAGTGAAACTGTAAAAAGGTGATTGACCTTCGCCTATTGAAGGAAGGCCTCTAGTGGACGTCGGTGGAGGAAGCCAAAAGTGGATGTAGGTCAAGATTGACCGAACCACTCTAAAATCTCGGTTTGCATTTATTTTGAGCATATTATCTTTACTGCAAACTTCCTCAATAGCTTACTGCCTTCTGCACATTTACGATCGTGCTTCAAAGTTCAGTATTTTCCGAATCGACGTTTAGACGTAAATCAGTTTTATTGTACGAACATCATATTTCAATTTACGCTTAAATTCTAATTTTCATCATAACTGTAAACTGCCTACATAGACTTGATTTAATTGCATCTTGCTTGATCATAAATTAAAGTGATTTACGAATCGACTTTTCTACCAAAATCGCTCTTATCGTACGAATGAAGTTTTAATCGTCAAAAGTTTTCCGATGCACTAAGTTTTTCAAAATCAAGAAAAACGATTTTGATAATGATGTTAACTTCGATTCTTTAAATTTAAATGAAACCCCTTCTCCAACTAGCAACTTGGATGCATCTACTTTCGAAACATTCTTACCCAAGGATTGGAAGTATGTAAATGCTTATCATAAGGAACTAATCTTAGGAGACACATACATCAAAGGGGGTTCAGACACGTTCTTCGTTTAAAAAATTTTGTGCCAACGTCGCTTTTCTCTCCCAAATTAAATCTAAATGTATTGACGAAGCCATGAAAGATGATTCATGAATTATCGCAATGCAAGATGAATTAAATCAATTTGAGAGAAATGAGGTATGGAAGCTTGTTCCTAGGCCAAATGACCATTTAGTTATTGGTACTAAATGGATCTTTAGAAACAAGCAAGATGAATATGGTATCGTGGTTAGAAACAAGGCTAGATTAGTGGCCAAAGGTTTCAACCAAGAAGAAGGTATCGATTATGAAGAAACCTTCGCTCCTATGGCTCGATTAGAAGCCATAAGGATGCTCCTTGCCTATACTAATAGTAATAATTTTAAGTTGTTTCAAATGGATGTTAAAAGTGCTTTTCTTAACGACTTTATTTCCGAAGAAGTTTATGTTGAACAACCTCCTGGATTTGAAAATAATAACCTCCCTAATTATGTGTTCAAATTAACTAAAGCTCTCTATGATTTAAAACAAGCCCCTAGGGCTTGGTATGAGAGACCTAGTTCTTTTCTTATTGAAAATAATTTCACAAAAGGCAAGGTTGATACTACATTGTTTATCAAGAATTTTAAAAATAATTTTCTCATTGTTCAGATTTATGTTGATGATATTATCTTCAGTTCTACGAATGAATCTCTTTGTGAATCTTTTGCTAAAACCATGAGTCTCGAATTTGAAATGAGTTTGATGAGAGAATTAACCTTTTTCTTAGGCTTACAAATTAAGCAACTAAGCAATGGCATCTTTATTAGTCAAACTAAATATGCTTTAGATCTACTAAAAAGATTCAATATGGATAGCTCAAAAGCTATTAACACCCCTATGAGCACCTCCACTAAGTTAGAAGTTGATGAGAGTGGAGAAAGCTTTGATCAAAAAACTTATAGGGGTATGATAGGAAGTTTACTTTATCTCATTACAACTAGACCAGATATCATGTTCAATGTAGGACTTTGTGCTAGGTTTCAATCGAACCCTAAGATATCTAATCTCAAAGCAGTTAAAAGAATACTTAGATATCTTAAAGGTACCACAAATCTAGGATTATGGTATCCAAAATCTGAAAATTTTGAGTTAATTGCTTATGCTGATGCGGATTTTGCTGGGTGTAGACTAGATAGAAAAAGCACAACAAGAACATGTCAATTTTTGGGACATTCCCTTTTTTCCTAGTCATCTAAGAAACAAAACTCGGTTGCACTATCAACAACCGAAGCTGAATATATTGCAGCTAGTGCATGCTGTGCACAGGTTGTGTGGATGAAAAACACCTTAGAAGATTACAAAATCTATCTTAAAAACATTCCCATTAAATGTGATAACACGAGTGCAATATGTTTAACAAAGAATCTCATTCAACACTCAAGAACAAAACATATTGATATTAGACATCACTTTATACGAGATCATGTTACTAATCATGATGTAATCATAGAGTTCATAGATACTAAGTATCAACTATCTGATATTTTTACAAAACCTCTAAGTGAAGAACAATTTGATTTCATAAGAAGAGAATTAGGAATGTTGATGTGTCCGAATGCATAAACTTGTTAAAATTATTATTCAAACTTTATTGATTGAATGATCAAATCACTTAATTGCCATTACATGCCTAAAATAACATATTAGAAATTAATACAAAAAATTTCATAACAATAAGCATGTCTTCATGATTGTATAGTCTTGTCTGATTGCATGAAAGTGTTACATTAAATTTTCAATTGCAATCGGATTTCATGAATACATTATTCTCTTTCGGACTTAATAAACATATGTCACATATAGTTTGATTCACATCATTGATTTTTGACAAATAGAATCATCTAGCAAATGCATATCTTTTAGACTTATCATATGAAAAATATTCTTTTTGAGAAATAGATTTGATGATTCCTTCTTATAAAAGGAAGATATTTTTATGTGCAAGAATTTGATTCATATAAATATCCTGAACCTTGTAAAGCATGCCTTAATATCCTATCGATTTGAACTACACAAATAGCTTTCCTCCTTCATGTAAAAAGATAATAACAAATAAAAAGGAAGAAGTTTTCACTCTATAGTCATGTCATGTTTTTCTTGAGATATTTGTATAATTTATATCCAAATGACATGAACCTACTTATGGCATCGCACGTATATTCAAAAGTTGTTTATATTATTCTTTTTTTTGTTGATGACAAAGGGGGAGAAATATATAAATTGATGTTATAAATGCCATATTATGTTGAAAAAAGCAGATATATGAATTGATGCTATGATTATGTCATGCTTACATCATCGAAAATATATGAATTAATGATAACTATGATTGCCATATTAGCAATATGCCATGTTTGCATCATGATAAGATATTAAGAACTTGCATCGTAGTCCTACGTGTTGATATCTTACCATGTGATGAAATGCTATGATTGCTAAAATACTTGAAATGTATGCTATCTTACCATGTGATGAAATACTTGTTAAGATATCAAAATTTTACTTCAAAATTTTACATGTTGATATCTTACCATATGATGAATTGCTATCATTACCATCATTCACATTTGAAATTTGAAAATGGATGTCAAGCCTTGACATCATACATCATTTTTAGAGAGATACATCATGATGGGAATCATGATGGGAGTATTGATAAGGTTAAATAATTTTAACTTATCAATATGTCTCTTGAATTCAAAGGCTTTGAATTCAAGAATGACTTATCTCAATTATGGCACATAGATAGGGGGAGTTAAGGTTAACTCCGTTATCAATTGATTGTCATCATCAAAAAGGGGGAGATTGTTGAATCTCGGATTTTGATGATGACGTCAATTGTCATATGTTATCTAATCCATATGTTGAGATAAGTGTGCAGGATTAACTACGATGAAAGTAAGATATGCAGTAGGAGTTATGTCGGAGTCAAGACTATGATCACGTTGGGAGTTCGAGAGCTCGACGGAAGTCCGGACGGTCGTCGAAGGTTCTGCGGGAACAAATCCGAGAAGTCTAGAAGCTTGCCAAAAGAAGCTCGTCGGAACTCGCCAAGTGGATCGTCGCAAGTCCAGGAGTTTGCCGGAAGTCCGTCGGAGCATCGCCGGAGGTTTGTCGGATGTTCGCCGGAAGCTCGTCGGAAGAAGCGATTGACGCACCGGAGCAAGCTGTAGTAAATGTCTTAAGAATTGTCGTAGTTAGCATGTAGATTAAGTTAGGAATGGGAGGTGATCCCATTAACTTAATCTTGGGGCAATTAGGCCCTTGAAAGACCCAAATTGGGCCGAATGGATCAGCTCATTCGAACCCAGATTACTTGGCCAGAGGTGGCACCGCTTGGGTCGGCGGTGGCACCGGCCAGGGCTTAGTCTCCAAGCTCTGGCTGGGCGGTGCAACCACCTCTGACAAAGGTGCAACCGCCTGAGCTCGGTCTCCGAGCTCTAGCAAGAGGTGCAACCGCCCCTGACAAGCGGTGGCACTGCCCAGAGGCTTAGTCTCTAAGCTCTGCCAGGCGGTGCAACCACCCCAGTTAGGAGGTGCAACCGCCAGACCTCAGAATTCCGAAAATTGACAGTTTTGAGCTCAGAATTTAAACTGGTTTGGGGCCTATAATTACCCCACTCTTTCAGCAATGAAAGAGCAACCAAAAACCACCAAAATCCTGATCTTACTCTGTGATTTTTAGAGCTCAAAAGTATTGTATGAGTTAAAAGTTCTCCTTCCTCTTTTCTTTCAAGTTTTGATCTGTCAAGAGAGGAAAGAAAATTCTATAAGGGTTGTATCCTAAGCCCGTCAAAAGGAGTGAAACTGTAAAAAAGTGGTTGGCCTTCGCCTATTGAAGGAAGGCCTCTAGTGGACGTCGGTGGAGGAAGTCAAAAGTGGATGTAGGTCAAGATTGACTGAACCACTCTAAAATCTCAGTTTGCATTTACTTTGAGCATATTATCTTTATTGCAAACCTCCTCAATAGCTTATTGCCTTCTGCGCATTTACGATCGTGTTTCAAAGTTCAGTATTTTCCGAATTGGTGTTTAGACATAAATCAATTTTATCGTATGAACATCATATTTCAGTTTATACTTACATTCTAATTTTATCGTATGAACGAAGTTTTAATCGTCAAAAGTTTTCCGCTGCACTAATTCAGCCCCCCCCCCTCTTAGTGCTCTTATTCCTAACAATCATATTTACAATTCATTGTAGGTTCTGACAAGAACTAGGAGACTGGCGAGAGGCAAGATGGACCTTAAGATAGGCAATAGAGTAAAAGTTGTTGTAGTAGCTATTAGCGAGGTCGCCCTACATCTACCTTATTGAGCTATTATTGTATTGGATGCTTGTCATTTTGTTCCTTCTATTATCAAAAACATTATTTTCATTTCATGTTTAATAGTTAGTGAATATAAATTAATTTTTGAGAATAATAATTGTTCAATACTATTAGATGATGAGATCATCACGAGAGGAACATTGCATAGTAGTTTGTTTATGCTAAACACTACTCCATATATCTTGAATGTAAGTGTGTCTAAGAGGAAACGAGATAAGGTAAACAATGCATACATATGGCATTGTAGGCCAGGTCACATCCATGAGGGAATGATTCAAAAATTGCTAAATGATGGATATCTAGATCCATTCGACTATGAGTCATATGCAACCTGTGAGCCTTGCCTTCGTGAAAAACTGACCAACTCTCCATTTAGTGGAACTAGAGAAAGAGCCACTGAACTATTGGAACTCATACATAGTGATGTATGTGGACTCATGTTAACTCATGTCATTGGTGGTTACTCCTACTTCATTACCTTTATTAATGATTTCTCAAGGTATGGATATGTGTACTTAATGAAGTACAAGTTGGAGGCCTTTGAGAAATTCAAAGAGTATAAGAATAAAGTGGAGAACCAGACTGGAAAGAGTATCAAGACTCTTCGATCATATCGAGGAGGTGAGTACTTAAGTACAGAGTTTACTCAATTCCTTAAGGACCATAGGATTCTATTCCAATAGACACCTCCTTATACACCTCAGCTTAATAGTGTATTTGAAAAGAGGAATCGTACGCTGTTAGATATGGTATGATCCATGATGAATTTCGTTGACCTACCCATCTCATTCTAGGGATATGCCCTAAAGATTACAACTTACCTTCTGAACAGAGTTCCAACTAAAACGGTAGTGTCTACACTATATGAGATATGGAAAGGGAAGAAGCCCGATCTTAAGGTCGTTAAGATATGGGGCTGCCCTGCCCACGTTAAAAGACACAACCCCGATAAGTTGAAATCAAGGACAGAGCGGTGCAAGTTTGTGGGATATCCCAAGGAAACTTGTGGGATTATTTCTATCATCTCGAAGACCAAAAGGTCTTTGTAGCCAAAAGAGCGGTGTTCCTTGAGAATAAACATATTCTTGGCGGAGACAGTGAGAGCATGATAGACTTGAGCGAGATTGGAGAACCTAGCTCAAGCATCACTCTATAGCCCGAGTCTGTTCAAGTACCTAACACACAAGTTCCGACTTTACATAGGTCCGACAGAGTATCCCATCCTCTTGAGAGATATATGGGATATATTAGAGGAGAGGATGTTGAGTATATTGATCCTCAAACTTACGAGTAGGCTATTATGAGTATAGACTCCGGAAAGTAGTAAGAAGCCATGAATTTTGAGATGGATTCCATATACTCCAACAAGGTTTGGAACCTAGTTGATGCGCCCAAGGGTATTGTACCTATCAGTTGCAAGTGGATTTTTAAGAAAAAGATCGGAGTAGATGGAAATGTAGAGACCTATAAAGCACGGCTAGTGGCTAAGGGGTATTGTTAAAAACAATGTGTTGACTATGATGAAACCTTCTCACCCATAGTCATGCTAAAATCCATCCGAATTCTATTGACTATTACAGCACACTATAATTATGAGATCTAGCAGATGGACGTGAAAATCGCATTCCTCAATGGTAACCTTGAGGAGGAGGTGTATATGATATAGCCCGAGGGATTCATGTCCAAGGACTACCCAGATAAGGTGTGCAGGTTGCTTAGATCCATTTATGGACTGAAGTAAACTTCCCGAAGTTGGAATATAAGATTTCATAAGACAATTAGATCTTATGACTTCGTTAAGAACGAAGATAAGCCTTGTGTGTACAGGAAGGTAAGTGGGAGTACTATCACCTTCTTGATGTTATATGTGGATGACATACTGATCATTGAGAATGATGTAGGAATGCTATCCATAGTAAAGGATTGATTATCTAGACACTTCTCCATGAAGAACTTAGGAAAAGCACCCTATATCTTGGGGATTCAGATCTATAGAGATAGATCTAAGAGGATGCTTGGCTTGTCCCAATCCAGGTACATAGACACCATTATCAAAAGGTTTGGCATAGAAAATTTCAAGAGATGTCTCATACCAATGAGACATGGGATATCGCTTTTTAGGAGTATGTCCCCAAAGACTCCTGAAGAAAGAACGAACATGGATAGGATTCCCTATGCATCAGCAATAGGGTCTATCATGTATGTCATGCTATATACTAGGCATGATATAGCGTATGCTCACGAGTAGGTATCAAGCGGATCCAGGCTTGGAGCACTGGAAAGTAGTAAAGTGTATCCTTAAGTACTTGTGAAGGACTAAGGATATTTTACTAGTATATGGAAGTAGTAGCCTTAAGGTTGAAGGCTACACAGACTTGAGTTTTCAGTCCAATGTCGATGATAGCAAGTCAAATTCGGGGTATATGTACACCTTGAATGGAGGAGCAATGTGCTGGAAGAGTTCCAAGCAAGATACTCCTACTAACTATACTATAGAGGCGGAGTACATTGCTGCAGTAGAGGTAGCAAAAGAGGGAGTTTGAATGAAGAAGTTCATCATAAATTTGGGAGTCATGTCAGGTAGCGAGGAGCTGATTTCCTTGTATTGCAATAATTATGGGGTGATTGCTCAAATGAGGTAATCCGAGTCTTATCATAAGTGTTCTGAGCAAGTTCCAACTTATTGGAGAGATCATAACCCGAAGAGATGTAGAAGAGTTCTATCCGAAGATAATATTGCAGATCCACTAACAACGTCGTTGTCTCAGATTGTCTTTGAGCGTCATAGGGGTCTAATGAGGATTATACATATAGCTGATTGGCTTTCGGTCATATGTGCACTATAAGCTAATCATGTGAGTGATGGCACATGTGACTTGACACGTAGTCTTTTTGCTTATTATATTTTGGCATTTATTATTTTATATTGTTTGTTGCATATATGCATGTATATATATTGCGATGTCCTTGGATCTATGCAATAGGAATCGAATCGTGATGATATCACGATAATGACACTGATTCACCTTTAAACACATCCTAAATAATCCCGGTCATAAGTTACTTGAGAGGGACATCGAGATAACTAGACAGACTGGTGTGTTGTATACTCATCCATATGATGGATGCAGTTGGTCTCATAGCTGCTCATGTGAGGATACTAGGGATACAATACAGATGCTCATTGGAGAATATGTTAATTGATTGATCCGCTTACAGAATGTTGAATAATTGATGATACCTTATTGTCAGATAGCGATTATGTAGTCCTAGGGGTGTATCTAGTCCTTAGACTTGAGACACTAAGGATGTCTTGTATAAGTGCTCCACTCTTTGATATTAGACTTACAGGTTTGGATATCTCAGATCTAGCACAACCAGTCATCGGGAGTAGTAGTCAACCTTACGAGGGCTATTGAGTATCGATAGAGGATCATCCACTCTCGGTATGATGAGAGAAATGTCCCATGTGTTTTTGCTTAAACAAATACATGGTCAAGGTCATTCGGATTGAGAGAGAAAGAGTTCATCGGGAGAATCTGATTGGAGCGAGACTCGAGTAGAAACCGCATGAGTCTGATAGCACCAAGCCCGATATACGGTCTCTCAGATATTAGATAGCTGAGAGACTACAGGTACACGGTAACTGAGGACAGACAGGTCTAATGGATTGGATTCCCTTGTATCGTTTGGGGACTGCGACGTAGTGGCCTAGTACGTCCGTAGTCAATAAGTCGAGTAAATTATTATATAGATAGTAATTCACTGAGCTAGAAGGAGTTCTGATAGGTATGACTCACGGCTTGCTCGATATTGGGCCTAGAGGATCACACAAATATGGTAGGCATTGCGATGAGTAGAGGTTCAGATATGAGATATCCGTTAGAGCTCCTATCTTATTGGATATCCAATAAGCCCTTGAATTATTGGATCATATGGATGAGATCCAATAAGAGCCCATGAAAGATTATTGGATAGAGATCTACTAATCTAATATGCTTGAGTAGTTGGATAGAGATCCAATATCCAATAGGGGAGGATCCATTAAGGTTAAGTTAACATGGGACCTTTATAAATATGAGGGTTTCAATAGTTTACAGGCTATAGCTTTTGCTTCGTCTCCTATTCTCCTCTCCCTCTCCACCTCAAAGCAGGGCTGGAGTTTTGTGAAGGGTCATCACAGCCCTCCTATGTGGATCACCACTAGAGAGGAGGGCGCTTGACCTCCTTCACCCTCTCCCAGAGATCTACAGGGATTTTGGGATATACGATCTCCCTAGATAACACAATCTATCTCACATGTGGTTTTCTATTTCATGAATTTTTTGCACACTAATCTTCGCACGACAACGAACATATTTTTGGGAATTGGGGATTTTATTCTTTGTTCTTCCGCTGGGCATATGATGTCGCCCCCAAGATTTCCCAACAGGATCTATTTGGATTAAGTTTACATGGGACCTCTATAAATAGGAGGGAACCAAAGTTTTCATAGGCTAAAGCCTCTTTGGGTAGCCATTTCCTATACTCCTCCCCTTCTCCTCCTCATATAGCAAGTCTGGAGATTCGAGGAGTATCGTTGTAGTCCTACTATGTGAATCACCGCTAGAGAGGAGGATGCTTGATCTCCTTCACCCTCTCCTAGAGATCTGTAGAGATTCAGGGATATATGATCTCCCTATGTAACACAATCTTTCATGTACGCAGTTTTAAGTTTCATGGATTTTGCGCACCAATCTTCGCACGACGACGAACACATCTTTAGAAATTTTAGGGATTTTGTTTTAATGTTCTTGTGCTGCACATGTGATGTCGCCCCTTAGATTTCGCTACAAAAATAAGACTAGAGTAGTGTCCAATGGTTTCAACCAAGAAGAAGGCATTGATTATGAAGAAACATTCGCTCTTGTAGCTAAGCTTGAAGCCATAAGGATTCTTCCTACCTATGCTACTTGTAATAATTTTAAGCTATTTCAAATGGATGTTAAAAGTACTTTTCTTAATGACTTTCTTTCCGAAAAAGTTTATGTTGAACAACCATCCGGATTTGAGAATACCATTTTTTCGAATCATATTTTTAAGCCATAAGGCTCTCTATGATTTGAAACAAGCCCCAAGGGCCTGGTATGAGAGACTTAGTTTTTTCTAATTAAGAATAATTTTTTGAAATGCAAGTTTGATACCATATTGTTTATTAAACATTTTGAAAATAATTTTTCTATAGTTCAAATTTATGTTGATGATGTTGTTTTTGGTTCTACGAACAAGTCTTTATGTGAATATTTTACCAAAAGTATGAGCCAAGAATTAGAAATGAGCTTAATGGGCGAATTAATTTTTTTCCTAGGATTACAAATTAAGCAACTAAGTGATGAATTTTTTGTGAGAAATATGTTTTAGATCTATTAAAACGGTTCAATATGTATAGTTCTAAGACTACTAACAAATCAATGAGTACTTCCACAAAGTTAGATATAGCCTATGATAGAGAAAATTTTGATTAAAAAGTTTATAGGGGCATGATATATAGTTTACTATATCTCACCGTAATTAGATCGAACATTATGTTTAGTGTTGGACTTTGTGCTAGATTTCAATTTAATCCGAAGCAATCTCACCTAAAAGCTGTTAAGTGTATTTTTGGATACCTAAAAGGAACTTCTAATCTAGGATTATGATATTCAAAATTCAAAAACTTTGAATTAATTTTTTATGCTGATACAGATTTGCTGGATATAGAATAAATAGAAAAAGCACATCATGAACATGTCAACTCTTAGGTCATTCACTTGTCTCTTGGTCTTTCGAGAAACAAAACTCGATTGCATTATCTACGGCCGAAGCTGAGTATATAGCAGTAGGTACATGTTGTCCTCAAGTTATATGGATAAAAAACACATTAGAAGATTATGAAATTCACTTGAAATATATACCTATAAAATGTGATAACATTAGTGTAATATGTTTAACAAAAAATCTCATTGAATACTCTAGAACTAATATATTGATATTATGCATCATTTTATTAGAGAACATATTAATAACTATGATATATCTTTAGAATTTATTGATACAAAACATTAATTTGCTGATATTTTTATAAAACCTTTAAATAGGAATAATTTGATTTTATTAGAAGAGAATTAGGCATGTTAAATCTTCCAAATGCATGAATTCCTCTATACATTTTTCGGATTTCTCGATTTTTCGTAACTTGAGTTTTCTTTTTAAATTGAGATCATTTCCTTCGGTCCATCTTCTTGCAATTCACCAAAGAAGAGATTTGATTCATGAATTTTTGGCAAACTTGATCTTTTATGAATCCTTCTTCCTTCTATTTACAAGAATATAGATTTGATTTATGAATTTTTAGTATGCACATTTTGATCTTTTATGATGAATCATTTCTCTTTGCGAAAGTAGAAGTTTGATTCATGGACTTTCGTTTCTTATAACTTGATTTTTCTTATGATGAATTAATTCCTCCCTTCTTCTTCCTCTTCTTATTTTTATGACAAAAAGAAGAGAGAAACTTATTAGCATCTCAAGAAAAATAAAAATGCCTGCTTGCACATCTCAACAAGAACCAAAAAGTGCTTACACATCTAAAGAGAAGTGCTAGCTTGCCCATTTCAAGAAACAAAAGTAGTTATCTTGCAAAGTTTTTGCTTAACTAATTATTTTACAAATTTGCTAGCTTATATAAATGGGTGTAAAACTTACTTGCATTGTTTAAAATATTTGCATAAATTATTAAATAATTCTCCTTTTTGTTAATGACAAAAGGGGAGAAATGATGAATGTTTGGAATAATAATGTTATATTTGGTATCATGTATGAAGTGATAAATGGTTAAAAAATGCTTTAGTACCATGTATGTTATGCCCAAAATAATTGAAAATATAAATGCTTTGATATTATGTTATGCCCAAAATAATTAAAAATATGAATGCTTTAGTATCATGAATGTTATGCCCAAAATGATATTAATTTGGGTATCATGCATGAATTGATGAATGCTTTAGCATCATGTAGGTTATGCCTAAGGTAATGTTGATTTGTTATAAAGTGATTAAATTGTGCATGTTATACTTTGATGACTTGAAACTATGATGATACACAATGTATGAAATTTTGATATAATCCATTGATCGAAATTGTTTCACTTAAATTTAAGGGTTATGATTCTTTTTGATAGGGGGAATTAAGGTTAACTCCGTCATCAATTGGTTGTCATTATAAAAAAGGAGGAGATTATTCAATCTCAGATTTTGATGATGAAATTAATTGATAAATTAATGATATAATCCATGTATTGAGATAAGTGATGTAGGACTAATTACGATTATGAGATAGGCAAAATGATTAAAGAAAAATCCAATGTTGGGTCGGACTCGATGATTGGGCATCAGGCCGGATGAATCGGGTGATACACCGAAGGATCGAATGATACAGTGAAAGCTCGTCGGAAGTTCGCCGGGAGTTCGCCGAAAGCTCGTCGAAAGTTTGTTAGGAGTTTGTTGAAAGCTCGCTGGAAAATCGTTGGGAGTTCGTCAAAAGTTCATCGAGAGTTCGGTTAAATAATTGACGTATCAGACAACTTAGATTCCTTGTATCATAAATTATTTTAGCCTTAACTATCATAGTTAGGACTTTAATTTGAATTAATTTTGGGAGAAATCATACTAATTCAATTAGGGGTCAATTGGGCCCTTAAACAGGACTGAATTGGGCCGATTGGATGGCCTATTCAACCACTTGGAGCCACATCAAGTGGTGGAGCCGCTTGAGGCTCAGCCTCCCAGGTGGTCTGGGTGGTGGTACCGCTCAAACTAGGCGATGGTACCGTCAGTAGTTAATGTTGTTAAGCGTTGGTACCGCTATAGCCCGATCTTCGAGGTTTTGTCAGACGATTGTACCATCCAGTGTCAGTCTGCAAGCGATAGCACTGCCCAATACTGATGGCGGTACCACCAGTACTACAGAAACTCGGGATGAGACACTTTTTTGCTTCATTTTTAAAGCCATTGAGGCCTATAAATATCCCACTCTTTCCTACATGAAAGAGCACGAAAAGCATGAACAAAAGTTTTAAGATTTTGGTTGTAAAATTGTTGAAAAAGTGCTAAGTGTCCTCCTTTTTTAACTTTGTGATCAATCTAAGAGAGGTGTGAGGCTTGTAAAAGGTTATCTCTTAAACTTGTAAAAAGAAGAAAGTGTTGTAAGAGGTTGGTTGGTCTTTGCCCATTGAAGGAAGACCGATAATGGACATCGATAGCCTCAACGGAGGAGGAATCAGGAGTGGAAGAAGGAATCAGGAGTGGACATAGGTCACGACGACCGAACCACTATAAAATTGGTGCACACTTTCTTGTTGCTCTTCATTACTATTGTTTTCAGCCTTAATTGCTTATCACTCTTATTCTAAGTCAAGCACACTTTCAATATCTTTTCCAATACGTTTTTATCTAGTCGAAAGTTTCAAATTGACTTAATTTTTACGTTAGCACTAATTCACCCCTCTTAGTATCATTCACGATCCTAACAGGGTAAGGCAAAGGTTACCAAGATTAACCCAACGAGGACAAAGACTAGTGCTTCCATTGCGGTCAAGACGGGCATTGAAAGAGGAACTACAAGAAGTACCTTGTAGAAAAGACAAAATGAAAGTTTAGAGAAGCTTCGAACGTGAGTACATCCAAGAGGATGAGAGTTAAGGTGAATAGTGGCATACTTGTGGCATTGTAGGCTAGGTCACATCCATGAAGGAATAATTCAAAAGTTGTTGAAAGATGGATACCTAGATCCATTCAACTAAAAGTCATATATAACTTGCAAGCCTTGCCTTCATAGAAAACTAATCAACTCTTCATTTAGTGGAAATAGAGAGAGAAAGCCATTGAGTTATTAGAACTCATACATAGCGATATATGTTGTCTCATGTCAACTCAAGTCATAAGTGGTTACTCCTACTTCATTACTTTCATTGACGATTTCTCTATGTACGGACATGTATACTTAATGAAGTACAAGTCCAAATCCTTCGAGAAATTTAGGGAGTATAAGAATGAAGTAGAGAATCATACTGGAAAGAGTATTAAAACTCTTCGATCAGATCGAGAAAGTGAATACCTAAGTACAAAGTTCACCCAGTTTCTCAATGATCATGAGACTGTCTCAATGGATACATCCTTATACATCACAACTCAATGATGTATCAGAAAGGAGGAATTGCACGTTATTAGATATAGTACGGTCCAGGATGAGTTTTATCGACCTATCCATCTCATTTTGGGGATATGCCCTGGAGATCGCAACTTACCTTCTAAACAGAGTTTTATCTAAATTGGTAGTGTCTACACCATATGAGATATGGAAATGAAAGAAGTCTGATCTTAAAGTTGTTAAGATTTGGGGCTACTCTACCCATGTTAAAAGACACGACCTTGATAAGTTGGAATCTAGGACGAAACGGTACAAGTTCGTGGGATACCCCAAGGAAACTTGTGGGCATTATTTATATCACCCTAAGGACCATAATGTCTTTATTACTAAGAGAGTAGTGTTCCTTGAGAATAAATATATTCTTAGCAGAAACAGTGGGAGCATGATAAAGTTGAGTGAGGTTAGAGAACCTAGCTCATGCACCATTCCGAAGACCGAGTATGTTCAGATACCTAACACAAGTTCCAACTTTGCACAGGTCTGGTAGAATGTAATATCCTTCTGAAAGATATGTGGGACATATCAGTGGAGAGAACACTCAGGATGTTGATCCTTAGACCTACGAGGAGGCTATTATGAGCATAGACTTCGGGAAGTGATAAAAAGTCATGAATTCTGAGATGGAACCTTTTTAATGCACCTGAGGGTATCGTATACATCGATGGCAAATTAATATTTAAGAAGAATATCGAAGTAGATGGAAAGGTGACAAGGCTAGTGGCTAAAGGGTATCGTCAAAGGCAATGTGTTGAGTATGACGAAACCTTCACACTAGTAACTATGTTAAAATTCATCCGAATTTTATTGACTATTGCAACACATTATGATTATGAGATATGGTAGATGGACGTAAAAATCACGTTCCTCAATAACAACCATGAGGAGAAGGTGTATATGATACAACCTAAAGGATTCGTGTCCAAGCAGAGTCCAAATAAGATGTTCAGGTTACTTAAGTCCATTTATGGACTAAAGCATGCTTCCCGAAGTTGGAACATAAGATTTAATGAGACGATCAGATCTTATGACTTTGTTAAGAACGAAGATGAGTCTTGTGTATATAGGAAGATAAGTGGGAGCGCTATCACCTTCTTGGTGTTATATGTAGATAGCATCCTAGTCATTGGGAATGATGTAAGAATGCTCTTCACAGTAAAGGCTTAGTTATCTAGACACTTCTCCATAAAGGGGTTAGGGGAAGCATCCTATATTTTGGGGATTTGGATCTATAGAGATAGATTCAAGAGGATGCTTGGCTTGTCCTAGTCCAGATACATAGACATCATTGTCAAAATATTTGGCATAGAAAATTTCAAGAGATGTCTCATACTGATGAGAGATGAAATTTCACTTTCTCGGAGTATGTCCCCAAAAACTCCTGAAGAAAGGGCAAATATGGATTGGATACCTTATGCATCTGCAATAGTGTCTATCATGTATGTTATACTATGTACCAGGCCTAATATAGCACATGCTATAAGTGTCACGAGCAAGTATCAGGCAGATCCAAGCTTGGAGCACTAGAAAGCAGTAAAGTGTATCCTTAAGTACTTGAAAATGATTAAGGATCTTTTACTAGTATACGGAGGAGGTAGTTGAGGGCTACACAGACTCGAGTTTCTAGTCTAATGTTGATGATTGCAAGTCAAATTCAGGGTACGTGTTCACCCTAAATGGGGCAGTAGTGAGCTGGAAGAGTTTTAAGCAAAATACCACTATTGACTTGACCACATAGGCAGACTATATTACTATGGTAGAGGCAGCAAAAGAGAGGGTCTGGATGAAGAAGTTTATCGTGGATTTGGGACTGATTCGCCTTTAAACATAGATCCTAAATCATCCTAGTCATAAGTTACTCGAGAAGGACATCGAGATAACCGGATAAACTAGTATACTGTATACTCGTCCATATGATGGAGGCAACTGGTCTCATAGTCACTCGTGTGGAGACACTAGAGGTATAGTACAGGTGCTCACTAGAGAATGAGTTCAATGATTGATCCTCTTACTGAATGATGGATGGTTAATGATTCCTAACGTCGGATAGTGATTCTATAGTCTCAATTGTGTGTTTGGTCCTTAGACTTGAGATACCAAAGATGTCTTGTATGAATACTTCATTCTTTGACATCAGACATACAAGTTTAGAAGTTCTAAATCTAGTATAGTCGGTTCTCGAGAATGATAGCCAACCTTACGAAGGCAATTAAGTGTCAACAAAGGATCATCCACTCTCGATATTGCGATAGGAATATCCCGTGTGTGCTTGCTAAGACAAAATCTCTGGCCAAGGTCATTCGGATTGAGAGAGTTCTCCAAGAGAATCTAATTATAGCAAGACTCTGACAAGATTTCGTATGGGCCTAATGTTACCATACCCAATATACGATGTTTGGGATATTAGATGGATGAGGGACTATAGACACATAGTAATTGTGGACAGACAGGTCTAATGGATTAGATCCCCTCTATCGTCTAGGGACTTTGGCGTAGTGGCCTACTACGTTCATAGTTGATAAGTCGAGTGAATTATTATAGAGATAATAATTCACTATATCAAAAAGAGTTCTGAGTTAAAAGGAGTTCTAATAGGATCGACTCACAGCCAGCTTAATATTGGGCTTAGAGGGTCACACATAAATGGTGGATATTATGATGAGTAAAGGTGTGGATATGAGATATTCGCGAAACCCCAGTTTGGATCCTGTAGATAAGATCCAATTGGATAATTTGATAGAGATCCAATTGGATAAGTGGATAAGATCAAATTAGATAATTGAATGAGATCCAATTGGATAATTGGATAGAGATCCAAAGATGATAGGATCCATTAAGGGTTAAGCCACTTGCACCTCTATAAATATGAGGTACCTCATGGTTCATAGGCTAGAACTACTGGTGGTCGCCCCTCCTATTCTCCTCAGCCTCCTCCTTGGCTTTGGTAGCCTTGCGGTACACGTGGAGAGGGAGATCCCGTAGCGATCCGAGGAGCATCGTCGTTGCGTCCGCTGTGTGGATTATCGCTAAAGAGGAGTTCATGAGTTCTCCTTCATCCACTCCATTGGATCTGAAAATTTCGTGGATATACAATCTCCCCAAGTAACATTACTAACTCGATATGTGCGATTTTTCGATTTTGTGGTTTTCTCGTGCACCAATCGTCGCACAACGACCAAGTACTTCACTTTGGGAATTCTAGTTTTGTTTTTGTTTTCCGCTGCATATGAGATGCTGACCCATGATTTACCAGTACTAGACCCCCACATTTGAACATTCGAGATGTCTTCCTCCTCTACCTCTTCCTCTTCAATGGATGTGGCTGACCTCGTGGGGCGGAGTTGACATCCTTGCTAGCACCATGTTATTAGCCTTATAAGGCTAGGTCCACCTATATGTGTTGGGTTAGGTAGGAATAGAGTATCGGCTAGACAAAGTTGACATGTCAGCCAGATGAGGGTCATATCTCCCATATCATCTCTATCTCGATATATGAAAAGGGAACAAGACACGATGTATCATTCAGTATGCTATCAACGATGTCGGACTCTTAATGGATGAGCTTCCATGTTTAAGCTAGTTATGACCTTACAAGTTGTTTCCTTATCGAATCCTATTATGTAATTGTCACAAGATACTTCATGATCGATTTTGTTGCATTATTATTCGAGGACATTTTTAGGCCTGATTCGATCATGTCATCATTGTAGGATGTTTAATGGTTGATTTAATTGCATCATCATCATAAGATGCTTCATGACCAATTTGATTGTATTAGTGTCATGGGACACTTCATGGTTGATTCGATCATATCATCGTCGTAAGATTCTTCATGGTTGATTCTATCGCATCACCATTGCAGGATGCTATATAAGTGATTTGACTATCATCATCATAGGATGCTTCATGGTCTATTAGATCATGTCATCATCAAGAGATATCGCATGGCCAATAAAATCACGTTATCGTCACACGATGCTTTATGGCTGGTTCGATCACATCGTCATCGTAGGATGCTTCTTCGCTATTTCAACCGAACAATCATCATGGGACACGTGATGGTCGATTTGATGAAATCGTTATTACGAGTTGCTTAATGGTCAATTTGATCACGTCATCTTCTAAAGATGCTTCATGGCTGATTGGACCACATCATCATCGAGAGATGCCTCTTCAAGCGATTCGATCACATTGTTGTCGAGAATTGCTTCATGACCAACTTGATTATGTTATCTATTAGGAATAGGGATCGGTACTAAGGGGGGGGGGGGGTGAATTAGTACAGTAGATAAAAATATCAGTTTCGGAAAATCCTTTTGTACGATAAAACCGAACTCGAAAATGCTTAACTTTGAAAGTGAAGTAAGAGCGTATTGAATGCAGTTTGCAGTTAATGTAAATTGCAGGAAGTAAATGCAAACTAGAGAACACGCCAACTTTATAGTGGTTCGATCATCGTGACCTACATCCATTCCGTCGATTCCTCTTCCATCGAGGCCACCGGCATCCACCATCGATCTTCCTTTAATAGGCAAATATCAACCTCCTTCTTACACCCCTCTTCTCCTTTTACCGGGTTTAGGAGACAACCCTTACAACACTTAGACTAGAGGAGGATTCTCACAAGAGATTTCTACAACGTTTTTCCCTTTTTAAATTCTTTGTGCTTGTATATGTTAACCAGGGATGAGAGGGGTATTTATAGACTTTAAGTTGATTCAAACTTGGAGCCTAAAAAGGTCTCATCCGAGGTTTTCTGGGTACTGGCGATACCACCGCCATTCCTGGACGGTACTACCGTCATAGGTTCTGGTACTGGGCGGTACCACCGCCAAACAGGGGTGGTACCATCGTTGGTAGCATTGCTGCCGACGGTACCACTGCCCCAGAATCCTGGGGTGTTGTTCCCCAGGCGGTGCCACCGCCGGCTAGGGTTTCAGCACCCTGGTTGGGCCTTGAATCCGGCTCAAACCAGTCCAACTTCGGGCCCAATTGGCCCCTAACAGAGTTGATGGGATTACCTCCCAATCCTAACTCTAATTATGTGCTAACTACAATTCCTAAGACATATTCTAAGCAACATAAGTCTGATTTCTTCCGGCGAGCTTCCAGCGATCTTTCCGACGAACTTCCGACGATCTCTCGACAATGTTCTGGTGGACTTCCGGTAAGCTCCTGGACTTCACGATGATCTTCTTGGTGAGTTCCGATGAGCTTCTTTGGCAAGCTCCTAGACTTCTCGGTTGGTTCCGACAGAACTTCCGACGAATGTCCGAACTTTCGACGAACTCTCGAACTCCAACGAAATCGTGTTCTTGACTCCAAGACTTCATTTTGCTTTATGTCTTGCTATCGTAGTTAATCCTGCACACATAAAAATACACTTCGATCTAAACAATTATTACTAAGCATGAATCATGTTGTCTGGCATGTCATTGGTCCATCGATGCTTCGTCGGATTCTTCGGCGTATCATCCTCTCTTGCAACCTATTGCCCAATTGGCCAGTTGACCTCCGCAACTCTGATATCCTTAGTGCAATATCCACTCTTCTTGGCCCGATGCCCGAATCCATGGTCCGAAGCCTTCTATCGATACGTCAACTGATCCTCCGACCCGACATCCAATCTTTTGACACGTTTTCCTCCGACCCAACATGATTCTTCCTGCTTTAATTGTCTCTCCCTGATCGAAGCATCTTGCGTCACTCAAAACGCAGATTAAATCATAAACACTTATCAATTGGTTTCATCATCAAAATTTGAGATTCAACAATCTCCCCCTTTTTGATAATGATGATAACTAATTTATGACGGAGTTAACCTTAACTCCCGAAGTTTAAACAAACTCCCCCTATCAATATGTCATATTGATAGAACCTTGTATTCAAGCTGAATTCAAGTCATTGCAAATTTTATCATGAATATTTACAACACGTCATCATGCATAACATGATTATACTTCTCCCCCTTTGTCATCAACAAAAAGGAGAAGTTCCAATTATCAAATATTTGAGATATAAATTCAAATCATTGCATGAAAAATATAATATCAAGTTTTATCATCATGCAATTTGTAAGCTAGAAAATTTAACAAGTGTTACATCATGCAAGCTATCAAGTTTTAGATATGCAAGGTAGTAAGATAGCAAGTTTACAACATACAAGCTAGCAAAAATTTTATAATATTTTAAAATACGCAAGCTAGCAATTTTAAGATGTTCAAGAAAGCAACTCTTGATTCTTGAAATATATGTTTTGCTATATGTGCAAGCTAACTTTTTTTTTTTTTTGCTTCTTGGTGATATTTAAGATAGCAAGTTCTACATCATGCAAGCTAGTGAATCTTACAACATTTTAGAATATGCATAATCATCAAATCATCATAAATTTTAATGATGTTCAAAATTACAAATTTTGTAAGTTTGCATTTGTGCGTCTCGAGATTTGCAAGATAGCACTTCTTACTTATCTTTTGATATGAGTAAGTTAGCAAGTTTGCTTCTTTTGTAATGTGCAAGTTTCTAAATTTTGCATCTTGAGCTAGCAATATTTCTCCCCCTTTGTCATTATAAAAAAGAAGGGAAGAATACAGTTTTGTAGTTCTTTTTCCTTTTACAATTATTTCCAAATCATGACAAAGGTAAAGTATTCATTCTTATTTCAAAATGTCATAATTGAGATAAACCTTGAATTCAAGTCAAAACAATTTCAATCATGATTCATATCATATGCAATACATCACATACATTATCATAATAAAAAAGCATAAGTATTGCATACATCATTCCAAACCATAAATATTTCACATCATGATAGTATCAATATGTCAAATTACATCCTACCATGCATGATCATAACTTCTTATTTATGTGCATCAAAATAATATCAAGAGTATTTTCATGCATAATTTCATATCATCAGATGAAAAATATCAAGAGAATTTTGGTGATAAGATACACAAATAATGAAGACAAATTGTGAATATTAAGAGACACCATGATTCATTTTAACAAATCTCCTCTTAAATAAATAACGAAAAGAATTCTTAGGAGATCAAATGATATAATATCTTGATTCATGTATAAGAAATCTCAAGTTATAAATTTTAAAAAATAAGATAAAATTTAAATTCAAATCATCAAATCATCAAATCATCAAAATTACTTTCAACATATTCAAAATGACATAAACAACTTTATTAATCTCTTAGTGAAAAATTGATAAGATAGAGAAAAAAAATTTCAAGAAAAATATTTTTTTCTCTTTTTAGTTGTTTTAATTCATGTGATTTGTTTCATATAAGCATGCTCAAGTTTCTCGTATGAAAACAATACATCATGGTTTAAAATCAAAAGAATAAATCTCATAATAGAAATCATCAAGATCAATAAACCATAAATTACCCAAAAATCATCATTACTTCATATCATCATGCATAATTTAAATATAAAATCATCAAGCATGATACTTACATTATTTCATATAAGTATGTCTTTTTTTATTTATGCTAAATCAAAACATATATCATTTTTAAAATCGAAAAAGTCACTTTCGATAGTCCATAAATCACTAAAATCATCATGCATAATTTCAAAATATAAATTTATTAAGCATGATCATTATGTATCACTACTTTGGGCATGACATCAAAACATGGTTTCAAGTTTTCAAGGTATGCACAATTTCATATTAAAGCCATCCAACAAAACTCGAAAAGCAATACAAAATCATCACAATACACATAATTGTTTATACCATACAAGAAATTAATCACTAGATTTAATTCTAATATTTTGTTCATTTAACATCAGACATGCAATTTTCATGATCATTTTTAAAATTACTAGAATGATAAGCATGATCTTAATTTTTTAACATTTTCATTATATTATTAAACATGTAATTTTTAAGATTTTGTTTACAAGTTCAAAATCCGAAAAACTTTTACCAAGTGATTTTAAACCATTGACGACATCCGTAAAACGGGTGTACATGTCTTCAATAATTTCGCTTGGTTTCATATGAAACAATTCGAAATCATGCATCAAAAAATTAATCTTCGAAACTTTTACTCTACTAGTGCCTTCGTGTGTGGTTTCAAGAATGTGTCAAATGTCGAAAGTCGTTTCGCACATAGAAACCCGATTAAACTCAGTTTTATCTAAGGTGCAAAACAAGGCATTCATAGCCTTTGCATTTAGAGAAAAAGTCTTCTTCTCCAAATCATTCCAATGGTTCATTGGAAGAGAAGACTTTTGAAAACCAAATTCGACTATGTGCCATAAATCAAGATTCAATGAAAGCAAGAAAACTCTCATTCGAGTTTTCCAATAAGTGTAGTCTATCCCATTGAAAAAGGGAGGACGAATGAGAGAGTGACCCTCTTGAAAGCCGAAAAGAGTCATTTTTCTTTGGGTATTAAACCAAATGAGAAAACAAGGCTCTGATACCAATTGTTAGGAACAAGGGACGGCACTAAGAGGGGGGAGTGAATTAGTGCAGCGGATAAAAACGTCGATTTTAGAAAATCCTTTTGTACGATAAAACCGAACTCGGAAATGCTTAACTTTGAAAGCGAAGTAAGAGCGTATTGAAGGTAATTTGTAGTTAATGTAAATTTCAGGAAGTAAAAGCAAACCAGAGAACACGCCAATTTTATAGTGGTTCGGTCGTCGTGACCTACATCCACTCTGCCGATTCCTCTTCCGTCGAGGCCACCGGCATCCACTATCGATCTTCCTTTAATATACGAAGATCAACCTCCTTCTTACACCCCTCTTCTCCTTTTACCAGGTTTATGAGACAACCCTTACAAGCACTCACTCCTCTCTCAAACTATTCTAACACTTAGACTATAGGAGAATTCTCACAAGAGATTTCTATAGCGTTTTTCCCTTTTTAAATTCTTTGTGCTTGTATATGTTAACCAAGGATGAGAGGGGTATTTATAGGCTTTAAGTTGATTCAAACTTGGAGCCTAAAATGGTCTCATCCTAGGTTTCCTAGGTACTAGCAGTACCACCGTCGTTCCTGGGCAATACTACCGCTGCAAGATCTAATACTGGGCGGTACCACCGCTGGCAACATTACTGCCGGCGGTACCACCACCCAGGAATCTTGGGGTGCTATTCCCCAAGTGGTGCCACCGCCATCCAAGGTTTCAGCACTTTGGTTGAGCCTTGAATCTGGGCCCAAACCAGTCCAACTTCGGGCCCAGTTAACCCCTAACAGAGTTGATGGGATTACCTCCCAATCTCAACTCTAATTATATGCTAAATACGATTCCTAAGACATATTCTAAGCAAGATAAATCTGATTTTTTCCGGCGAGCTTCCAACGATCTTTCCGGTGAACTTCCGACGATCTCTCGGTAATGTTCCGGCGGACTTCCAGCAAGCTGCTGGACTTCACAATGATCTTCTTGGCGAGTTCCGACGAGCTTCTTTGGCAAGCTCTTGGACTTCTCGGTTGGTTCCGGTAGAACTTTCTACGAACGTTCGGACTTCTGACGAACTCTCGAACTCCCAAGGAAATCGCGTTCTTGACTCTGAGACTTCATTTTGCTTTGTGTCTTGCTATCATAGTTAATTCTGCACATATAAAAATACACTTTAATCTAGACAATTATTACTAAGCATGAATCATGTTGTTTGGCATGTCATTGGTCCATCGATGCTTCGTTTGATTCTTCGGCGCATCATGCTCTCTTGCAGCCTATTGCCCAATCGGCCAGTTGACCTCCGAAACTCTGATATTTTTGACGCAATATCCGCTCTTCTTGGCCCGATACCTAAGTCCATGGCCCGAAGCCTTTTGTCGATACGTCGACCGATCGTCCGGCCCGATGTCCAATCTTCTAACACGTTTTCCTCCGACCCAACATGATTCTTCCTGCTTTAATTGTCTCTCCCTAATCGAAGTATCTTGTATCACTCAAAACGTAGATTAAATCATAAACACTTATCAATTGATTTCATCATCAAAATCTGAAATTCAACATTATCATCATAGAACACTTCATGGTTTCATCCGTGTCATCATCATAAGATGCTTTGTTCTATCATGTCACTATTATAAGATACTATATATTCGGTTTGATTACATTATTGTCTTAGAATACTTCATGGTCGATTATATTGTATCATCATTATCATCGTCATCATCATCTTATATGAGATACCTATTGTTGACTTTATCATCGTCTTAGAATGCTTCATGGTTGATTATATTATATCATCCGGATCCGGAGATACCTAATAACCGATTCAATAACATTGTCATTGCACGATGCTTTATGGTTGATTCGATCACATTACCATGGTAGGATGCTTCTTGGCTGATCCCCTTTTGATACAAATAATTTTGGTTTGCATAACAAACCATACCGGAGATCAAATCTGCTCATGCAAGCCATCATCGTTGCATCAACCTCCTTCAAGGCTACTACTATTTCGACTATAGCGTTTGATTCAATTTAATCTGATCCCTAACATCCAGCAATGATTACCTAATAGATTGCCTGTGTAGCCTAATGGTAGAGCTCCATGTTAGCTATCAAACAAACTATTAGGGGTTCAAGGTGATCGATTTTTTTTTGGGCAATCCCATGTCACGTCACATCGTTTACACAAATGAACCGTCTTAAGTAAACGAAGGACCTCTTTCCTTTCATTTCTCTCTTGCATTCAAACCATTTGATCCTTGAATATCTATGCATAAGTCACCCACATTTGAATATCTTTCATTTCAATCTTTCACAAATCAATCTTTAATTTCGATGGACTCCGAAATCCCCCACATTTGAATATCTAAGATGTCTTCCTCCTCTCCGTTTCATTTGAAGGGATTCAGATCTGGTGTCAATCTTATCCCCCACCACCATCCCCGGTCTCATTCTCTGTCTCAGTTAGGCCGACTTCCTTCTCCTTCGAACATATCGAAGTTGGCTCAATATATCACCCTGCCCCAACTCTTGAAGTTATCATGCAGCCATTGTCAAGAAATGTCAAACGCTCAATGTATCACCCTAACGTTGACTCAATTACATTCATGCTACAACATTTATTATTTAAAAGGCTTTCCACTTCAAGTGTTTACCTTTAACTAGCTTTACTTAAATCGTGCCATATCTTTACAATATTCGTCTCCAAAGCGTCAATTCAGTCCTACAAGGATTCACAAAGAAAATATGATTTACCGGAAGCAAGCATTCAAGATTGCACAAATAGATATTTAAGCAAACACTTTATATGCATTGCAAAATACAAAGATCAACTGTGTAAATCCTAAACAATCATATAACAAAGAATCCAAGATAATCTACTATATACTGTACATGTGCCCATGCAACTCTTGTAGCAAGACATGTAACCAGTCTTATCCGACTTAATGATCCATCACTAGCTGCTTATGTTTCGCACCGCAAGGTCATTAGCTAGAAAATCAACTAGTGGCATATGTAAACAAGACTATTTCAATCATTTTCCCTGCATATGACATCATTCTGTCTACAATTCTTACTTGCTTTACACAATAGAAAATAAATAAAAAAATACTACCAACTATAAAATGGGACTGACAACTCATACAATTTGTCTGAGAAAACATTCAAAAACACCCAAAAAAAAAAAAGATCGGCATTTGATCACAAATATATATAACCCTAATAACTGCATTACTCCGTTCCATGTGCCTCATCACTCTGCAACATCTCATCTCATGGCCGAAGCTCAGAATTTGTAAACTCACTAGTAAATACAACTGTTCCTGAAAACCAGTTAGCTACAACTACAATGTAAACATAGCCATGAAATATGTACATCATATTTATTGGTGACTACAGTTTGGCCTAACATGCCTTCAAAACACTTTCCACCTTATCTGCATGATGGATGCTTTCTTGATCCCATCCACTAGCACTAGTGCATGACCAGAATCCAAGCAATAATCTATTTTCTGGTGATGTCAGTGAACCACCTAGTCCACATCCCAATTGATTTCTTCCACCAACCCCAAATGATAAGCATACACCTAGATTTTAGGCGTTTCGCTTGTGAACAATGTTGCGTCCCATGCCTAACTTGAAACCAGATGTGTTGCGATACGCATGAAACTGCAGTAATTCTCAATAAATCACATTTCACATGCCAAATCAATAAGGTCTGCCAACCAATGTTGCTCACATTGATCTATCTGAATATGTTGACCTCTTTCATCATTCTGCACACACACTATTCTAGCACAAATAGCACTTCACATGAACCATGATAGCTGCAAAAGACCAGGTGTGCAAGTTTCCTGGTCAACAATGTGACTTACCAGAAACTCCCGGCTTAATGGAGCAATCTCTTGGTCATAGTTGATTCAGGAGTGCACCCTGTAGGCTTAGGTTACAGAATATGGTTTAGTGGGAGCAGTTGCTAAGATGAAATTATTCTACAATAAGCATTTATTTATATCTCACTTTTTAGCTATTTTGGTTTCACTAGACCAACTCACTCAACTCTTAGTTTAACCAAGTGCGGTTGCATCAATACACCTTCACCTGCTTTTAAGTGAGCAACAAGAAGCACACCAAATGATGTAATTAACTTATACTTTCCCTATTCCAGCTCCTTGTTGCGTCCTACAAGCTCCATGCTCAATCAAACAAGGCAGTGTGCTAGGTCGGAAGCGCATGTATATACATTCATGTTGCATCTAACTAAATTCCACTGTCTCTAATGTAACATGGTCCATAAATGAAATGAGAATCAGTATGGTATCCATCGTAACTATGAAATACTTATTACTGATTTATTAATACAAGTAACACAAAGATGTAGACGTAACAATTACATCAGGTGACACATTAAAACAAACCAAAGCAAGCCACGACTAAACATGGAAACAAAAACAAACCTTGTAGAAGAAAACCATATAATATACAACCATTCTGCAGAGGGTCAGTTTGACACCCTCTTCAGATTGCATATGAAATTTATTACCTACTATAAATTCTGAGAATGCCAACATTACTACTCAACAGTAGAAATCACCTTGCTGAAGGATTTTTTAACATGAAGCAGGCAAAATCTTGCTATCAGAAGAGCATTGTGACACCTTGATCTTCTTGTATTTCTATGCCAATGTAATATTTGTCGACATCCTACCATCATTAGAAGGATTTGCATTATCTGAAGACATCTTAGTTTCTGCAGAGCCAAAATTTGGATTTCTAGTGAAAGATTGATGGTTTGCAGAGGGCGACAATTTTTTTTACCTCTGCTTGATCTCCGAGGCCATATTGACTCAAAGGCAACTTCTTTTGCTTAATTCTCACTTTCCTACCCTCGGTTATCACTCTAATCCTAGACCCACACTTTTGTTCCTCTGTGCAGTAATCGGATTCTTCTTGCTCCCCCTCAGCTTCGGAACAACCCTCGATCTTCTCTTTTGATTTATCTATAAAATACTTATTAGTCATCCTGACACTATCCTTGTGCAAAACAGGTGACTTTTCTATGCAGACACCATTGCCATTACAATGAACTTCTCTCCCAAAGTTTTGAATGCACTTTCGGTTATTGTTTGAAAGTCTAGGTGAACTATTCATTGCAAGATGCAATTTCCTGGCAAGTTCTTCATCTGCTTCTTGGCTCCCCGCAGGAAGGTGAGTCTTATACAAGAGCTCTATGGGAATCTGTTTCTTCCTCACTTTGTGTTTGCTCAAGCAACCCTTTCTCAGATTCCTGCTCCTCGAAATCAAATCCAGAAACAGCAGTGCACTCTTGGCAGCAGCTTTGGCCTTTGCAGCTGCGGCTGCTTTCTCGGTTGCAGCGTTTCTTGCTGCCGTTGCAACTTCGGCAGTGGCCAAAGCAACGGACTTTGCGACCTCAATGACCTCTTCCGGAGTTGAACTCGGAGAGCTAATAACATCGCGAAGCTGAGCACCAAAATCCCCAGAAACAGAAGGAATTGGTGGCAGGCAATCAAAATCAGAACTGTCCCTCTTCAGTTCAGCGAGCAGGCGCTTCCGAGGAGGCAAATGAGTGTTAGCATCGAAGAATTCCATCTAATTACCCCCTTTCCCACGACGATCGTGTATCCAATTAGGTTTCTTGGATCAAAAACTCAATCTTTGTCAATCCATATCGCGAATTGGTTCCAAGCATATCATTCTACAGCCAACTTAGGGCTCGGAAAACCACCCGTTAAATCGCATAGATCCACCGTATGAATTCATCTACCAACAGAAGAACAAAGAGAAACAACAGCAATGAGCCTCAACATCGAGGACACAAATTCACACTTGGACCGAAGCGAGCGCATCGTTTCAACTAAGGACGATAAAATCCAGCAAGAAAATTTCAACTACCATCGATCGAACTCCATCAAAAATCGTCCGAGATGCAAAGATGGCAATTTGAGGTGAGGGGTGTGCTCAATACGATAAAATTAGAGACTTGCCGCACCGCACAAAAGCTAACGAGATCGAGAAGGTAGAGATCGCTACCTCGTTTCTCCGATTAGGGCTTTCTCTCGACGGGAGACTTCGATGGAGGGCTTCAGCCAAAGAAGGAATCTTTTCCCCCAAAACCCATGTCACACAATTGAGGAGAGTTGCAGGAATATATATATATATATATATATATATATATATATATATATATATACACATATATATATATATACACATATATATATATATACACATATATATATATATACACATATTTATATATATATATATATACATATTTTTATATATACATATACATATATGTGTATATGTATATATATACACATATATATGTATATATGTGTATATACATATATACATATATATACATATATATGTATATATATGTATATATATATATATATACATAATATACATATTATATCTTTATTATGTATGCATATATATCGTGCCCAATCAATTATTATTGAATAAAAACCGTAAATATAACATTCAAGACATAATTACAAAATAGATTAATACAAAATGAAAAATGGAATTAAGAAACATAAAAAAAGAGGTTAGAAAGAAAGAACTCATCTTAATTTCTATCATAATAAATATTAGAATCGTACGTACCGATCAATCAAATAAAAAAATTATAATCGGAGATCATTTAAACAATAAAGGATTACATTATTATAAAAAAAATAAAATTTGGATACATATTTGTGTCTTTCTATTATAAGATGAAAGAGAAAGAGAATAAAACTTCATTCTGTCATTCTATCAACATATATATAAACTCTGGTTCTATCATTCTCTTCCACTATACTATAAAAAATAAATTATAATATTTATTTATATTTTTAAAAATAACATGTAATTATTTTTTATTTTTAAAAATAACATGTAATTATTTTTTATTTTTAAAAATATTAAACATGTCATTGGACTAATTGACTCAAGGATTTAATTAATGACCCAAAATCAGAGCAAACATTAAAATGGAATCATTCTATCTTATTTCGATGATTCAATATAAGTTTACTTTGTTATAAATAAAAATCATAATAAGCAAGTGAATCATGAAAATAATCTCTTTATTTATAAAAAAATTAATTTTGTTTTTCTAGAACATCCCTTTTTGTATATTCCCATAGAATACTCCTTATTTTTTAAAAGATAGATTATATCTAACCTCCACCCCTACCCCTCATTCGTCGCTCTTATCATGCCTCGGACCTTGTCTATCGTCTCCACCCTCACACCCGTTCATCATCTCTTAGATTTCGAAACTCCCATGCTAAAGGATCATGCTTTTGCCTGTCACTTTTGTTTCTCGCCATCGTTCAATCAAATCATACCCCTCGACTTGGGGAGTAAAGCTGCTAACTCCTAATCATTAGCGAAAGAGGCATGGTTGCTACCGCTTGAAAGCAATGGGCCATGAAGAGGAGGAGAGAGAGGAAGTCCCACGGGTGCCACCTCCTTCCCCTTCGTTAAAAGTCCGACAACAACTAACAAGGACAACAGTAATCACGATAGGACAAAGACTAAGGGTAACTGTCTTTTAGAAAATAACTAAAAAGAGAACACTTTACGAGAAAAAAAAATTAAAAACTAAACTTTATTAAAAAAAATTTGTCGAAAAATAAATACGTCTCATGACATTAAAAGTCTCTCTTTGCATCTGATCCACTTTTTTTTTCAAGTTAAACATTCATATATGGTATTAGGGTGACGTTTTTTTTTTCTGAAAAGAAACGATGAGGTAAAATATATGAGCTTGGAGATCACTTCAACTAACTCTTGCTATTCTGCATCAACTCGACCAAAGGCTTACCAATCAAACTCTTGGAGACCACTCACCTCATTGCATCTTATATTGGAGTTCTTACACTGGATTTCTATCTATCCAAAACAGAACATGTACCTTTGACAGATCAGTATGGACACCATTCTGAAACAAATGCTAATATTGTTCTGTAGGAACTATAGAGCCCATAGTCTCCTTGCAGACCAACAATTATGCCTGTTATTCCATCGTGCAGCAAAGCCACATCCAACTGTCATTTTGATCCTATCTTAATCAACACAAGGATCTTATTCTGAAGATGTCAAAGGTATTGAGTATATTTGCTGAAGAGAACAAAGAAAGAAACAGTTCAAATTGAACAAAGAAATGACTGATTGAACATGACGAAAAGCACGTGCACTATATTTTTATTGCTAATGTTCGATGTAAGAAGGAACCAAAAACTGATTTAAAGTTTGATAAAGAGTCATCTAGTAGATCCTAATAACATACATGATTTCCAGAAAGCACCTTCTCGGTTGGAGCAGTATATCACAATTCCTCGAATATACCTCTGCAGTTCCCTAAATGTAACTTATCGGTCATTATCGAGTCATGATCAGTTTTGACTCGAACACGATGTCAACCCATGACATCATACCTCTCTCCAGAGTGGAAAGGGCTAAAGCTCGTCGGCATATCAAACTTATCCATCAGGTGGTCTAATCCTGCATTGATCAATCAAGTCAAAGAAGACATTTTGATATGAAGGTAAGAAAGAAGGAAAATAATGATGAAGAAACCTACTTGGAGTAGATAGAACACTTTCATAGGACATATGGTCCAAACCGCCAGAAGACTTCAAACTCTCATTCAACCGGCATCTGCCTTGTGCTTGATTTATCTCAGATGCTAACAAATGGACTTTTGCATTCATTTGTTCATCGTAAATGGGATGATTACTGATGCTGACAGGCAGGTTTTCGTGATGGAACTCATCGGGCCTGGGTTTCTTCTCATCTGGGGATTCCTCATCTGCCTCGGCTTCAGATTCGGTATTACTCGGTAATGCGGCCATCTTCTTGCGTTTTGATCGTGCCCTTCTATTCTGGAACCAGTTGTAGACATTAGACTCAGAGATCTGACCATGTTGTGATAGCTCAGTTGTTATCTGCTTTATATTCTGCTTGCTTGGAGTCCCATTGCCTTGATTAAACATGGTCTCCAGAATCTGTAGCTGCATGCTTGTTGGAGTCCATCGCTGCCTAGCAGTGATTTTGTGACCGCCAGATGCCATCAGGGAATCATTGTAGAGGCCTCCCAGCCTCATTCCTAAAACAATGAAGAAGCACAGGGAAGGTAAACAGAGAATAGGTCATTCTTCTGCTCGATCTACATCAAATATGGTTCCTGTAATAATAATTAACTTATGTTGGTGTTCTAGCTTTCCAGTGCAAGTAACAAGGGAGGATAAAAAAGCAGCCATATGTATAATTTTCGAGTAACTGGAAAAAGGTGCATGATTGACTACTAGTTTAGGGAAATGGATCATCAAAGGTTAATTTTGTTAAGTGGGCTTCATGATGCTACTGAAGCAAGTGAAATAATTAGTGCACATATCTTGTTTGTTTGTTTCATAAAACAATTTATGCCCAAGACAGCATGTCCACATACTGTGTAAAGCAATGTAAAATGCAGTTTGTAAGAAGAAGATCAAAACTCAATGCCTTATGCAGGGATCAGATTGAACAAATACTAGTTATCCCAAGTTCTTCCAGTGCAGGATCCTTCGAGGTTCTATGACAAGTTTAATAGATTGACTTGGAAAAAAAAAGCCAGAAACAAGGACAAAAAAAAAGTACTAAAGCATTACAATGATGAAAGTTTTATGAGGACAGACATTCCACAATATGTTGAGAAGCATTATAACGATTGCTCTTTTCTTCATCTGTTTGTTTTGATTTTTCCTGTACACTTCAATTTCTGTTGATTAGATATGGTGGGGAAGTGCTTGCTTCTAGCTTTTACTCGAAAAAAAATTTAACAAGAACTAAGATGTGATTCCTACAGAAATGGCTAAACCAAAAAAATAATGATTTCCCATTATGGTTCTTAAATAAAAATACAATACAAGGGGAAGAAATTGAAGTCTCCTGCTATTGCGCAAGCATTTTGAACAAAATGAGTTGTTGCTCTTCTATTCTTCTACAGATATTAGAATAAACCTGAGAAGTTAAACAAAGGCGCTTGACAAACTTGAAATAAGTAAGACAACACACCATTAAAGTCTGCCAGTACAAAGTTTGCTTATTTTGTATGACAATGAAAAACCTAGCTATAAACAACACTACCAAAATCAACAAATTGGCATATAAATATAAGGCAATTCCTAAAACAACAAGGTAGATCTTCCCTTTGCATCCTTCGGTACTTTGCATAACCAAAATGCATCAGCCCTCCTCTAAAATCCTTTTTTAAGTGATGGAAACAACAAAGCCATCTCATTTCAAGAGTTGGTAAATCATGTTATACAAATTATTTTAATCTGGCAAATTAAGGACATCTCTAAAAGAATCTCGTTTTTTAATGGGCTTGCTGAAAGGATCTAAAATAACATCAAAGTGACTGTCTTCTGATAGATAATGTTGTCCAATCCACATGCGTATAGCCTGCCACTGCTCCAAAACCTTTAATGCTAAACCACCGAACATAATGTTTCCAACAGGCAAGAAAAGATTATTAGTATTAGCCTCAATAAATGTTCGTGATTCGAATATGAACGAAGTCCAATAAGACGCACAACATGGAGTTATGGGAGATAGCCAAACAAAGAGAGCAATTTTAAGTCCAAACAAAATCAAAATTAGGTCCAAATCTCAACGCATTGATACGAAGTGACAGAGCTACAACATGTTTCCCCTCTGATATGAAGGTAAAAAAGGAATATTTTCTCGTAATCAAGAGGAAGAGGAGGGAGTCGGAATCGATCACCTGCGAGGGAGTCGTGGTGGGCGGTGATGGCCTTGTGCATCTCGACGAGCTGCTCGCAGATGGTGGCGTACACAGCGATCTGACGACGTAGGACCTCCATCTGCTCGTCCGTCATCACCTTCACGTAGAGAACCCCTTCCCCTCCCGCACCGTCTCCTCCTCCTCCGCTCCCACTCCTCCCCTCCCCTTCCTCGTCGTTCCTCACGCCGCCACCACCACCACCAGGGCCCCTCTCCCACTCCATTCTTCGCGCCTCCTCCATCAAAATACCACCTCTCTCCGATCACTCCCCCTCTCCATCGGATCCCTCCCGCCGCTCCTCACCTCTTGCACGTCAAGACCCCATCTTTCCTGGTTCCGGTGCTCACCCGCCCATCTTCTACGGTTACTCGCGCAAAAGAGGGTAAGAATCGGCGGCGGGGGAGGCGGAGGAAGACCAGGACAGGAGAAAAATGGAAAGAGCTCCACGAGGCCTCGCGACGATTCGCACGCGCTTTCCTTGATCACCGACGCCTCTCCACCGCGGGTCACTGCGAGCCTACTGCGGGCACAGATGGAAAGCAAAAGGAGAATAGAGGGAGGGAGGGGGAGGGGGAAGGAGAGCAAGAAAAGTAGGAGTGGTGACACCGAATGATGGGAAGAGGAGTCACACTCGCTGTCTCCACACTATGCCTACGTTGGAGTCAAAAGCCTACCATTGTTAGGGCTCGTTTGGCATTACAGCAAAGTTGGACACCAATAATACATATAGGCAAATAATAATAATAATAATAATAATAACAATAATACTTATATATATATAAAGTGATTTACGGATTTACTATTTTATATTTAAATATAAAACATATACATACACATATATATCATCGTAAAATTTAAAACATTATGAGTCGTTGACCGTTGACCTTAGCATAGTACTGTTAAAACTCAAATTGGCATTAATATCCCTTCAAAGGCACTAAAAATAATGAGTATTTTGGATATTTAATTATAATATAATTTTAACAATATTAATATATTTTTAATCAACTTGCTTATTTCTCCTTGTTAAGTTGAGCTTACGAAACTGATGCTAGCGAGAGTGGTATATATGAAATATTCAAATATTTAAAGAAATAATATATATATATATATATATATATGTGATTATTAGAAGAACTAAATTAAAAAATATATTTCCAAGGCAAACTTAATATATCCATCGAGTTTGTGGGGTATATTTTTTGATTTAATCAATAATAAATAAGTATCAAAAGAAATTAAAATTTTTCATGTTTTTCTACATCATTTATGTTATTCTAGTTTTAGGATACAATAAGATGTATTCAATATCAATTTCGTTTTCTAAGCACTTGAAAACGCTATAAATCATAATTAATGGAATTAATTTTTGATTTCGAACCTCCATAATTGATTTCTTTTTTCCCTCATAACTGAGGTTATGTTTCATATCAACTCTTGGTTGAGATGTGCTTCTGCATGTAGGATTAATTATCACCATAACATCAAAAAAAATAAATAAATAAATAAATCTCATGTACAAAGAATTTATTGGATAACAAAATTATTATCATGATACCTATTTTCTCACACTTATTCAGAATTGCCTCTCTTTCATCCCTCCTTAACTACTGTCATCAATCTCAAAATCTAAGTAGTCGAGAGAGAGAGAGAGAGGGGAGGATGGAATCATTTCTAAGCTAACAGGAAACTAAATATTTTTTTGACTTAGTGAAGACAAGCTGCATAACTTTCAGAACAGACATGATTGGATAAGATGACTCAGCCAAGACTATTGGGAAGTGACATAAGTTTGCTGGCTTTACCTTTAGTAAAGATCTTTGGATGTATGTTAGGTCACATCTTTCATTATCCACCACCATGGTCAAAAAATGCATGTCAAATCCAGTCCAGTTCTACTCATCATGGTGGACAACTAATCCTCCACAGAATAAGGATAGAGAGAGAGAGAGAGATAAAAAGAAAGTGGAAAATAACTACACTTAATTATATATCTCATTACAATGTACTTTGGGCGACCCGAAATAAAGAGGAAGTAAATCACATTATATCAAATCACCATGATCTAATTTTCCTAACATGTCAAGATGGTCGTATGGAAATGGCAGGATTCACTGTATCTTTCCAATATGAGGCTTAAGATGATGAGTGAAGCATATGATTACTATTTATTTGATATCTTTTGATTTGTTTGAATACAACCAGAAATTTGAATCAAATTTAAACTCTAATGTCATTCTTATCTGCAATGATTGGTGATCAGACATTCCACCATATATTGTTTTTTAACCCAACACCAAAGGAAGATGAAATCTAAAACAGTCCCAATGACATCAAGAGAGAGAGAGAGAGAGAGAGAGAGAGAGAGAGAGAGAAGATTTAACAAATGTCACTGGCACCCAAAAACCAAAAAAAAAAAAACACAAGACTATTCTCGGTGGTCAAACACTGAAGACTTCACAGAGGAAAATGACAAAGTGATTCAGCTGATGGAGCAATAAAGTATCAAACTGTTCCTCCACATGCTTCCATTCTCCAGCAGAAACTTCTGGTTTAGCAGGAACATGCAGCTTGCCAATGCAACATTTGCTGGTGGAATCATCTGACAACAATTTAAACACAGAGATGTGGTTGAAATATGAGCCTTTCTTGATTAGTTTAGCTGCATAAAGCAAATGATTACAATGTTAGCTAGCTAGATAGCTACCAAGTGCTCGAGTGATATGTTTCGTTTTCTTAATGGAACTCTATCGACTTTAATGCCTCCATCTATTGACTAGAAAAGGTTTAGTGAGGTTCAAATTCCACCCTACGCAAGTAGAACAAACAAACTTTTTATGAAATGTATTTGTTGGGTTAGATTTTGATCTTAGTGGTGAGTCAATTTGGATGCTCCGAATATATAAATTTAAGTTATCTTTAGTAACTCTCACTTGTTTCTTCACGGATGACATTAAATCCGACAAGAGAAAGATTTTCAATAAAATTTTACTTAAATTTATATTTATATATATATATATATATATTAATGATAATTATATCCTTTGTATAGACATGATATAAGGAGTTGGAAGGAAAGAATCAATTTGATTTATCTACCGTAGTACACAGGTAAATAAAGATAATCATTAAGATGATCAGTAGAAATTTCATTATCAAGTGGAATCTTGCCATGCTTGTTGGTGTGATCATCACACACACACACACACACATATATATATATATACTCTTTAATATCTATTATAATAAAATATAAAAAATTATATTATTTATATTTTATTTAATTAATTATTAAAAATATGTACATAAAATTAAGAATCAATAATCAAATATAAGCTTGAAAAGATCAATTAAACAATCCACGTTGAGGCTCAAATGAGACCAAAGTGTCGGCAAAAAAGATTTGAGTCAACCGACGTTGAATCATTGGAATGTGGCCTCGGTCGAGCCGCGACACGCGCGTCGCCACGCGCACCACCTGTTCGAACGCAGAGCAGCAGTGTCCCGTCTGACGAGGGAGGAGAATAACGCGGCAGCGAGGCGCCAATCATGGGCCAGAGATCAAGGAAGGTGTGCTCAGACGAGCTCCGACAGGCCATGTGCCGCCGTCGCCGTCTCCACCGGCCATGGCTCAACCAGGTGTTGTGTCCTTGCGATCGCGTGTGGTCTCCACGTCTTCTTCTTCTTCTTCTTCTTCGGTGTGGTTGAAGAACTCCTGTGCATCACGAGATGTTGTCTCCGAATCCACGTTTCCATTCATCTTCCAAAAGATCTCGATTCATGCTTGGAGAACAATACAGGGCCACGGTTCTTATATATAAATATATATATATATATATATATTTATGTATAAGTATAAGTATCTGTATATATATATATATACATATACATATATACAAATACATATACATATATGTATATATACATATATATACATATATATGTATATATACAAATATATGCATATATATACACATATATACAAATATATGTATATATATACACATATATACATATATATATGTATATATACATATATATGTATATTTATACATATATACATATATATATATACATACATATATACATATATATATATACATATATATACATATATACATATATACATATATATATATATATATATATATATATATATACATATATATATATATATATATATATATATATATATATATATATATATATATATATATATATATATATATATATATATATATATATATATATATATACATACATATATACATATATATATATAAGACTCTAAAGTCTTATCGTGGAAGACAAGAGAGAAAAAGGGAATCGGCCTCCTTGATCGCTTCGAGGGGATCGATCCTCCTTGATCATTTTGAGGGGATCGACCTCATAGGTTTTGTCCATAGAGGAATAATATTTCCTTGATTGATTGATCGTAAGAAAATGCGTTACATCACTATTTATAGAGTTCCAACTAAAGTCCACATGAACTTGGACTTTTAATAATAAATAAATATTAAATAAATCCCTACTTGACTCTAACGGAACTAAAGAGACTCAATAAATAACTAAACTAAATAGACTCAATAAACATTATTCAAAAGCTCAGAAAAAGGGTCTTAACAGTTCCTTCCTCTTCAAATCAGTCTTATCCTCAAGATTGAGCAGCATCAATCTTAGGGAGCTTCTCTTTCAGCACTTTAGTCATAGACTATCTGTAATGCATCACAACCAATTGATCAAGTAAGTATGATCTCCACTTTTTGATAGTGTAAGCAATATGTTGGTCTTTCAGTGTAGTAATTGTTACAAGAAACTTTTGGCCATGTATAATCAATTTTATTTTTGAACCTTTGCTATCACAAGTGAAAATCTGTCCATCAACGATCTTTACTTCGAATCTTTCATAGTCTTCAATGTGGTGGGCCAATCGGTCAACAGTCTTACTGTCCATAAAATTGTTAGTGTTACCTATAACAATCAAAACTATAATAGGCTGATGCTATAGAGTTCCGCCAACTTCCATAGTTTATGGGTTTGAGTAGTTGGCTAGTATGCATTGTATTTATGGTAGGTTCAACATTTTCATTAGAATTTATACCTTAATGATCGAAGTCCACATTCTTAGCTTTCGGCTCATCTCCAATTGGTTCAATGATAAGAAGTTGCCCTTGTTTACATCGGTGCTCCATACTCTATTTTTTATCATAGTACAAACTCCTTGTTGATCTTTCCTTGCTAATTTTCTTCTTATGTAGATGTGCAAATGAGATCGCAGCTATTATAGTGTGGGGTTGACGAGCCTTAACTTCACACTAGATCTCTGGAATAAGCCCTTCAATAAATGTATCCAAAAGTTGTCGGTCCAACCAATCTCTAGCTTGATTTGATAATTTTCAAACCTACTCTGATATTATAACACTGTAGAAGTCTTACGAATTTTGGCGAGCTGACAATCAACATTCTCATATTCGGATGAGCCAAAGCGAACAAGAAGCCCTCTTTTAAACTGCTCCCACGAAGGAACTCCATGGAAAGTTTTATACCAATCGTACCACTGGATTGCATCTCCATCAAGCTGGATTGAGACCACTTCTACCTTAGATTCTTCTGAGGTTCTGTGAAAATGAAAAAAAAAATTTTGCCTTAGAGATCCAACTAGTCGGATCTTCATCTTTCCATCTCGAAAATTCCAGCCTTTTTCTTGTATTTTCAGATCTATGCAACGTAGAACTTGAACCTCTATCTTGTTAAAATTTGCTGAGGCTCTATAGTAAGCTCTTTTTGAAATCATTAAGTGTTTCTTGTAGTCGGTTCTCAATTCTGATTTCCAATGCTTTCATTTGTGTTTTCACTGAGTTATCGGTGGCCATTACATAAGACTATAAATCTATAATCTCAACTCCTATTTTTGGTGTCAATCAAGGGCATCAATCACTGTGCTATTCGGTGCTATTGTTGTGATGCAATCAGTGGCAACACTATGGGAATGAAGGGTTATTGCGAGGATGCGAGGATGTAGCTGCGGTCATCGCGTGGGAGGCAACGATACTTGTTGGGGTCGCTGCATGGAAGGATCACTACTGCTGAGGGCTTGGAGGCAGCGATGGTGGTGTGGCTGGGGCAGCACCGCCAAGGGCTCACCGTTGCGATGGTTGCGACAGCGTGGATGGAAGGCAGCGTTGCTCTGTCTCTATCACACTACGGAAGGAGGCGCTGGTGAGAGGTAACAATGCTTGTTGCAGTCGCTGTGTGTAGGGATCGATGTTGCTGAGGGCCGGGAGGTAACGATGGTGGTGCGGTTGGGGTAGCGCTTGTAAGGGCTCGCCGTTGCAATGGCTGCGAGAAGAGTTGCTGCCCAGTGTTTCTTTCACTACGTGAGATGAGAGCGCCGAGGCTGAAAGGCGATGGTTGCGACTGTTGTGACCCAAGGAAGCAATCGCCGAGCAGCCGGGTTGAGGCTGCGGTGATGGCAACCGACAACTGCAGCAGCGGAGGCAGAACAAGAGGGAGGTGGCGTTGAAGCGATCGGGGTTGAGGCTGTAGTGGTGGCAACCGGCGGCTGCGGCAACGATGCAGAGCAAGGGGGCTGCGGCAATGGTGCAGAGCGAGGGGGTTGAGGTGAAGGCTACGGTGGCTGGCAGCAGCGGCGGTTGCTGGCTGGAGCGCAGCGGCGGTGGTGGAGAAGGAGGCAACGAGGGTCGTGGCAGGGAGCAATGGGGCTGCAGCAACAGAGGAAGCTTTGTTTTTACAACCGTTGCAACGAGGGGCTGCGGCAACCAGCGGCTGCGAGTATGACCCAAGGGGGGGGTACGGCTAGGGTTGCGGCTGGGGAGCAGCGGCGGTGGTGGTCGAGCGACCGAGAAGCAACGACAGTAGTGGAGGAGCAGTCGGCGGTGTCACAGTTGAGAATAAGGGCAACCGGTGAGTTGCCCTGTTTCTGTCACTACGGATGCAGAACAAGGGGGATCGGTGGCTGGGAGGCGTGCGGCGGTCGTCGCACGGTGGCTGGCAGCGGTGGTGGCTCGGCAACGAAGGAGAGGGGTGGCGTTGAAGTGGCCGAGATGCAGCGGCGACGGTAGAGGCAACCGGCGCCTACGATAATAGAGGGATCGACGACTGCTTTGTTTCTATCGCACCACAGAAACAGTGACGCCGATAGATGGCATGGTCGAAGCTGCAACCAAGGAAAGGTAGCGATGGCGGTGCGGCTAGGGCAGCATCGTTGACGGTAGAAGCGACGATGGGTGGTCCACTGGCTGGGAAACGACGGTCGCGGCCCTTCTCGCTCGAGCGAGATGCGGGCAGCGAGGAGGCGAGGTCGCTGGCCGGGGGGGCAATGGCGGCAGTGGTGGCTGCTGGCTGGGCAGCAGCGGCGACGACGGTGGTCCGTCGACCGGGAAGCAGCGGCGGCGGGTGGGCTGGCTAAAAGCAGGGGATGCGGGCTGCTAACCTTCTCTCTTATATATATATATATATATATATATATATATATATATATATATATATATATATATTTTTTAGGATGACGATAGCTACTTGATGGCCTGGCAACAGCGGCGACGGTGGAGAACGGGTTGCCCTACAGCGGTGGCGGTGGTGGACAAGGGAAGCAGGGTGCGATTGACGGCTACCGACCTCTTCTCTCCTTTTATTTTTTTTTTATATTTATTTTTTAATGACGAACTACAACGAGAACGCTGAGGATCGCTACTATGATATCAAATGATAAGACCCTAAAATTTTATCGTCACTCTGATACTAATTAATAAGACCCTAAGATTTTATCGAGAAAAGGGAATGATAAATGATAAGACCCTAAAGTTTTATCGTCACTCTGATACTAATTAATAAGACCTTAAGATTTTATCGAGAAAAGGGAATGATAACGATCACTTCGAGAGGATCGATCTCCTAAGATTTGTTCATATAATGGAATAATATTTTCTTGATTGATTGATTATTAAAGAAAGGGTTACATCACTATTTATAGAGTTCTACCTAAAGTCCATCAGGACTTAAACTCTTAATAATAAATAAATATTAAATAAATTCTTATTTAATTCTAATTAAATTAAATAGACTTAATAAATAATTAAACTAAATAAACTGAATAAATATTATTCAAAAATTAGAAAAAAAATCTTTATATATATATATATATATGTTTATATATATACATATGTATATATATATATATATATATATATATATATATATATATTATATTATATATATATATACATATATGTATATATATTTATCCCCGGATCAAAATGTCACTTCATATATGGCTAATCGGAATCTGAATGTCTCGAGATGGAATCTTCAAGTACTAAATAGCTGCACAAAAAAGGCTAACTTTCGATGTGTTCAAGCAGCGTAAGCCAAGCCAAGTAACACAAAAAGGACTGCGGACGAGCAAGTCCAGTGAAAGGCCACAGCCAAACACTTCACGGTTAACGCACAAACACATGCCATGATATCCCCAACCACAGACAAGGCTACTGGACACAGTTCGCGTCACTGCTGGGGCAGCGACTTGCTCCATTTACCAACGAAGCCGTGCGACTACTTCGTCCTGCACCGGTACGTATTCCTGCGTCGCAATAGCAGGAACATTAATATATGCAGCGTAGAATGACAGGAAGGTCAAATGAGGAAGAAGGCTGAGCCGCCATTACTTCGAGTTTTTGGACGAGATCTCTGGCGTTGGATGCCGAGACGACGAGGTGTCGCTGTAATGGCTGGATGAAGCCGTCGTTCACGGCTTTGTCTATGAAGGCCAACAGGAAGTCGTAGTAGCCATCGACGTTGAGCAATCCCACCTGCCAGGCCAAGAGTAGCCATTGCTTCTTAGTTTCTGCTGCCTTCTGGTGTCGCAGCAGAACACACTAGCAGATGAGTAACGCTTACGGGTTTTTCGTGGATGCCGAGTTGCGCCCAAGTGATGACCTCCAGTAGCTCCTCCAGTGTTCCATACCCACCTGTAGTACAGAAAAAATAGAAGTCGTAAAGCTAGCTGAAGAAGAGAGAGAGAGAGAGAGAGAGAGAGACCAGGGAGAGCGATGAAGGCGTCGGAGTAACGAGCCATTTCGGCCTTGCGCTGGTGCATGCTGCCCACAGGTCTGATTTCTCCGATCGTCTCTCCAGTGATCTGAATCCATAGAGCAAGCAAGCAGGACAACTGTTACGCAAGATTTTGGGGACAGAAAAATAATGGCAATCAACGCATGTGCTGACCTCTTTGCGCATCAGGGTCCTCGGAATTATCCTACAAGAACACATGACGCATAACAGGGGATTCAAAGAAAGAGAAAAAGGCATTAATGATTGCTGAAACCAGTGGATGTTTACCCAATGACATGGCCTCCACCTCGATGAACAGCTTCAGAAACCAATCCCATGAGACCCACACTCCCACCTCCATACACGAGGTCAACGTTCCTGGCCACCTGCGTCCCACGGCTCGCCTGAGCTCAAGACTATAAGAGAAGAAGAAGCAAGAGAGGGCTCCAGGAATTGAGTTACCAGCTCCCTCCCCAGCGCCACAGCAGCATCCTGGTAGCAGTCCCTCTTCCCGGCGCTGCTCCCGCAGAACACGCACACCCTCACAAACCTTGACCTCCCCGCCCTGTTCTGCTCCATGTCTGCCACCCCGATCACCTTCTCCACTGCTTTTATGGACTCTTCTTGCTTCGGAAATGCTACTTTTTCTTGATATGGCATAATAAGACGAGCGCTATTTGTCCCGAATTCTTCCACTAAACTTTCCCTCCGAAGACAAAAAGTTTGTACGTTGTTTAGGATGCCATATGGAAAGGTGGACATCGCAGTCGTCAATTTGTGCGTGGGGGGCGGGGGACATAAATAGCAGCGTAGTTATATCGGACGTACGATAGTTGTGCACTGTCCGATATGATACCAACTTAGCCGCCACAACATCACTGTATTCCTTTTAATGTAAGTGGATAGGACGTTCGAATCAAAATAAGTCAGATAATGAATCGAAACTAAACTGGATCGATGATTGAATGATTTTGAATCGAAATCGAGCTGGTCTTTCATTATTTAGAGAAATATTTTATTAAAAGATCAAATATCCTAAATGATTATTTAGAGAAATATTTTTTTTAAATTTAAAAATACAAAAAAAAATTGCTTCCAAATTGAAACTACATATAATCGATTCGGTTCAAGTTTTAAATTTAAGAAAATCACAATCATCGGTCCGACAATCGATTTTATAATCAAAATTTATTGATCCTAAGACTTATATTTATGGCCATTGAGCCACAGTATAATGTTTAGTACATTGATCTTTTTTTGGGGAGGAAGCAGCCAATTTCTTTCTTTAGTTGATTGAGGATAAGTTCTTTATTTTAGCTTTTAAACATGAAAGAGTTGTTGATGGTGTTGACATTTATAATCTCATCTCATGCACTAACATATGCCATATGAGTTTATCCATGTTATTTGCAGACTACTTATGCTCAGAACCATGTCATTCATATACTTCATGTTGAGACCAGATTAAGATTATGTCTGACATTGATAAAATAATACAAATTTAAGAGGAAATAAGAGAAATATCTTGTGTTCAAGGTTTATCATAAAAAAAAAATCTTCAATTAATTTTTTGTGTGTTCGATTGAGCCATCTGTCATCCACAATATATATATATATATATATATATATATATATATATATATATATATATATATATATATATATATATATATATATATATGTATGTATATATATATGTATATATATATATGTATATATATATGTATATATATATGTATATATATATGTATATGTATATATATATGTATATATATGCATATATATATATACATGTATATATATATGTATATATATATATATATGTATACATATATATATAAATAATTAAATATAAAAAATTCAAAGACTAGAAAATATATCATAAAGTGGACATACAAAAATCGATATAAGACTAACATGTACTTATGTGAAAATTAAAATTTCTACTATATGAAAAAACTAAATACAAAGAATAACTTTTTTACATTATCTCATATAATCCTGTAGAATTTTTCTCTCAATCTTCTCTTGATTTGTTTGAGAATATCTCGTAAACACCCAAAATGTCTTTCTCTATATCTCTTACTCACTCTCACAAGAACTTTGAGATATATGATATATACAAACTAGTAAATTCTAAATTAAGGACTACTCTCATACATCATTAGAAGTCTTTTATCAATTTTGGTATGAGATTACCTTACATACACCTAAAATATCTTCCTCAATATCTCTTATTTTTATCTTGAGATATATGATATATTTATAATAATAAATTCTAATTCATGAAGTACTGCTTCTTGAATTTCTAATCATAATCTTAATCCTATATGGTTAAAATTTAATTGAGGATTCTCTATATATTTGAATCTAATTATGATATTTAAAATATAAAAATACCCATTGATTCTTATTATTTAACTATCCATCATCCTTTAATAAGATTTGAAACTTGATAGGGAAAATATTTATTGCAGTTAGGGTTTGACATGTAGCAACTTGGATAAAATTAGACTGGGGTCCTTTGATCAATAATCAAGAAATGCCAATATTTTATTGAATATAAAATATTTAAAAGAATATTATCTATATTATGAAATTTTTTTTTAGTTGGCTAGTTATAAAAATTACCCCGACTTCAAGGTCAAACACTATCTCTCCTTATTTCCTCTTACTAAATTTCGTGAGTGACTTAAGTGTTAAAGGAAATCCTATCCGACTTAAAAATTTTTTACGTTATGTCTAGGTTAAGTGTTCGAGATCTCCTCAATTACATCTTAAAAATTTTTTACGCACATGTTCCACTAATCTAACTATCATCTATAATCAAATCAAATATTTAATTTATGAAATAATTTTTATTTCCTTATTTGCCACTGTAATTTAGGGAATATTAATCTTATTTCCTTGTTTGCCAATTAGGAAATGACTATTAAGTATTCCAAATAGGATGATATCATATTTGTTAGTATATTAAATAAAAATAATTTATATTAAATAATATAAAAATTAAAAAAACTTTCCTTTAATGGAGGCTCGCCTCCTCTTATTTAAGGGGAGAGATTTCTCTCCTTCGTTCCTCATCTAGTTAAGCCTAACAACGGAAGGAACAAGGAATTACGCCATGCTGCGGAGAGGTAGGTTTCCCTACCTTTCTTGAAAATAAAAATTTTTATTTTGATTCCTTAAATGTAAAAATTTTTATAGTTTAAAAATATTTATCAATTTTTTAATATCAGAATACTTATTGTTGGATTAAGATATATTATCTAAAGATTTTAAGGGATTCTACGATCCTCTTTAAAGGCTTCTTTAGATTTAAATATACTGAAATTATATATGTTTTATGTATTGAGTACATGATATTTGATTTTTCATCTTTGGATTAAGAATTTTATTTCCTCATATTATAGTTTACATTTTAATCTTATTAGGATTAAAATATACTATGAGTAGTTAAAAATAAAATATTTTTTAATATTTTAATTATTAAAATTTTTATTATTAGATCATAATATATTATCTAAATTTTTTTATCTCTTTTAAAATTTAAAATTTTATTGTTTGATTAGACCGTTTTGAAATTATTCATGTCATAGATATTGAAAATATGATTTCTAATTTTATATTAAATTAAGAATATTATTTTCTTATATTAAAGTTTAATCTTATTCTTTAATATGTTATTATATTTTAATGTATTATTATTAATGAATATATATTATTATAATTAAATATTAATAAAATTAGATAAGCATAGGGTTAGAATAGCCTACAAACTAGGCCCAACCCATAGGCCAGGACACAGCCCATTGGCTAGGTCCAATTAGTAGACTAGGCCTAACCCATAGGCCAAGCCTAACCCACGGGTCAGGCCCTAGCCCATAGGCTAACCCAGCCTAGCTCAACATCAGCAGTCACATGCGACACACATGATCAATCTAAGGGCTAGGGTTGGGCCAGCCTAATGTGATGTATGCCCAGTCATATATAATGCATATTACTAGTATATGAGCTTGCCCTACCTAGCCCAATATTATTGTTGGATTTGAGCCTAAAGATTGAACTAAATTAGGTTTGATTAGTTTAAATCGATTCAGGGTGATTCTAAATTGATTGACTTATTCAAGTCAGTTTTACCTAATTTAAATCTAATCTAGTCTAAATTATACTAGTCTAGGGTAATTCCGAACCAATTAAATAAGGATTAGAGATTGGTTCAACTAGGTTCTAGTTAAATCAAGTTTAATATGATCGATTGAACTATGGTTCAAGTCAATTGAGGGCTAATTAGTAGTATTTGACATGAAATATATTTAAAAGAGATGTTTTCGATGTGTTATTTCATCCCAACATAGACATGACTAGTATGAAATATTGTTATTATCTTGCTAAGAGCAGGTAGGGTGATTTCCTTCGGGGATTACCGGGCCGTCAGACGTGATGGTTGGACGATTCCTCCATCAACTATTGGGAGGAACGTGTCCCTACTTTGGCGGGTAAGAGACACCACTCCATCCACTGTTGGGAGTACGATATGAGTTTGCCTCCATCTGCTGTTGGAAGAATACAAACTCATCCCATAGGATAAAGCCTCTCTATCTACTGTTGGGGGTGTGCTCCTTCGAGTATTTGATATACGCCAATGGGATGATTGATTTTGATCATATATTCATTTTGAGTTAACTTTTGAGATTCCTACTTAGCGTTGTTGAATTTTTTTTATTTTTGATTTTTAGAATAGTCTCTCACTAGTACTAAATCAGATTCCAATGGAGAGCAGACCTTCCTCTACCGTTAGATAGACTTGGATGATTCATCTAGTTAACTTTTTCACTTGTGATTTGATGAATAAATGAATCATAATAAATATTTATAAATTATGAATAAAGTGATGTTTATCTATTTGTCTCTAAATGTGTGGAAAGATATGATTTTTAAAAAAAAATTGAGATATGATATCTTTTTATAGTATCAGAGCATGATCTAGGGCCTACAAGTGTTTAAATCCCTTGATTGACTTTGACCAATAATTATCTTTAACATATTATAGGAGTAATGGAGCCAATTCAGAGAATAGTGGTCCTATCGCTCAGGGTGCTCATGGTCGCAATGCTACTACTCTACATACTCAGAGAGGTGTTTGAGTAAACAATAACTTGGAAGTTCCACGTATTGTAAAGCAAACCCAATCCTTATGTACACCTATTATTGATTATGTGCCAGCTTCTCCAACTTCGCAGCATGCACCTCATGCCCCAACACCCGTCAATACTCCAGATGATGTACACAGAATCGTTAATGCTATTAGAGGATACTTTGAGCATCAGGAGGAGCGAGATGAAGTTCATCAAGGTAGAAATAATACCTTAGATCACTTTAAGAGATTGAGATCACTAGTTTTTGAGGGCAAACTAAATCTAATCTTTGCCAAACGTTGGATTCGTCAAGTGGAGAAGACATTTGAAGCTATCGAATGTAGGAAAAATCAGAAAATGTATTTTGCTTCTTTCATTTTGGAAGGGAAGGCTATTGAATCTCGGATTTTGATGATAAAATCAATTGATGGGTTATTTGATCTAATCCATATTATTGAGTTAAGTGTGCAGGACTAACTACGATAACCAGAAAACACAAAGCAAGGATACCGGAGTCAAGTTCGATGGACGTTTAAGAGTCCAAGAATAAATTGAGAGATCTTCGGAACCAACCGAGAAGAAATCGGAAACTGGTGGGATTTTTGGAAGTTCGCAAAGAGATCGTCGGAGGTTCACGGAGATCACCGAGAAGGCTCGGCTACTCATTAAAGTCATCACAAGTTCGGGGAGCTTGCTAGAGCCCATCGGAAAAAAGCTTGCGGAACAAGACTCGACGTTCAGCGGTTGAAATATTGCTTAGGATGTGTTTTGTTAAGTAGTTAACTTGTATTAGGGATTAGGATTAAGAAATAATCCTATATCTGGTTAGGGGCCAACTAGGCCCAAAATTAGACGGGTTTGGGCTAAGTTTGAAGCCCAACCAGTCAAAGAAAGTCTGGCGGTGGCACCGCTTAGCACTTGTCGGCCGACATCGACACGACAGCGGTGGCACCGCCATCGACAGTTTGTCACGGACTTAGCTGGTTTTGCCTAAGTCGTCGGCGGCACCCTTTGGTGTCCGTCCGCAAAGGTCGGCCTCCCCGAAGCCTCCCATGGTCCCTTAGGTCCCACAAAAAGAAAAAACAGACGGAGAAAAGGCCTCACTTGGGATCCACAAGCAAACATCTCAAAAAAACACTTTATAGACAATGCAAATTACAAACAAACTTTACAAGCTCGAACGGTTGCACAACAAAGGGTAAAATGGTCCATTCTGGACCGAAAAATCTCTCGCACGTGTCCACATGACACAACCTTTATTTACAAGCCTAAAGAGGCCACCAACCCAACTAAAATGGGACTATTAAGCCTTTGGTCGCCCCTCTACATGCTGTACAAGGCATTAACATGCCGAAAGATACGGACATACATAAGCATTACATCAAACATCCTGTTTCGAAGTTTGTCCGTGACATTCTCCCCCACTTATCCCTTCGACGTCCTCGTTGAAGCCTTTGTCGTTTCTTCGCAACTCCTCGCCTTTGCCGAAGTCTTCAATCTTCGCTCCAGCTTACAATGTGCTGTTGACTCCCCGTGCTCTCATTTGTTGTTTTTTTTTTTTTTTGGAGTAGTCGAATCTTTTGATCCGCCATGCTACTTCAACTCACCAATGACTCTGATTCCGGTGTGGGGTTGGTTGAGTTGTGTTGATCCTTGTTGATTCCTGCGGATCCTTCAAATGAAGGAAAAGACCATCCCTTACGCCTTGATCTCTCAAATGCCTCATCTTTGCTTGAATTGGGTGGATGCTTGTTGAAGCTTTTAACGAGCATCGTCTCGCAAACTTCGAAGATTTGGGTCCTTCCTCCACAAAATTTGCTCATTGACTCTTCTTTCACTTTAGTTGTCACATCCAAGTAGGTTAGCATCACTTCCGCTTTCGATTGACATTTCGTTGGGAAATGAAGCGGACAATCTACTCTCAAGAATAACTCCGATCACCATTGGTGAGGATTTGACAACTATTGTCTTCCATTATCTTGAAGGGTCTTTGAACTTTTTGCGAGCTCCTTTCTTTGGATAGATAAGAGAATTGAATTTTCGGTTTCGCCCATTCTCTTAAGGGTTGAGAAGGCAAAGGTTACTTGACTTCACCTTTGCCTCCTCGAGGTTGTACTCCATGCATCGAGCTGGTTCTCGGCCTTCTTTGCTCTTTGCTCACACTTCAAGCACTTGAAGTGTTTGCACTCCTTGCGTTGAGTTAGCTACTTGTGATTCACCTTCTCAATGCCATTGAACTTTGGAATGCGGGAAGTTTTCACCCCAACTTGGAGTAATTCTCTAATAGGTTTGGTCGCCTGCGGGATTGTACCGTCTTCTCCATCAACTCTGCCGCCTACTCCCACGAGTAGCGAAGGTCCAAAGACACAGCGTCTTGACTACCATTTCCTTGGTCATGCACTCTTGCATGACCAAGTCCTTCACTTTCAGCTATCTTGATGAGAAACTCATTGACACCGGTCTTACGAAGTTCCTTGGACTCGCCCTTCACCTTGTCTCGGTACTTGGAGTTTGCCTCTCTGCATGCTCCACCTCCTCGCCCCTTTCACGACCAAGCGCTCTCCCTCCATGAGAGCAAGGGATCAATGACTTTCACGGAAGTCCCGCCTCTGGTACCATGTACCATGGCCGCCATGCCCATGGCACTACTATCCGATTGACTCGCATCTGCATCCCTTTTTTCTTCACAATCGGTAGACATGCCTCTCGTGGTACTCCTCCGAGTCCACCTCCATTCTAACCGATACATGATTTTGGGTAACTAAGTCCCTCTGGACTCGCTGCCGCTTCCTCGCCCCTTTCGACCCCCCTGCTTCAACACCTCGTGTTCTCCAACCGACACCCTTTGGTCGATGGAAAGACAGACTGCAACTCCCATGCACGGCCCTCTGCCATCATGTTGTAGGGTTTGCGATTATGTTCTCCTTAGCTTCCTTGGTAGCAACGTTAAACACTCGACCTTGTCCTCCTCGACTTGTCGGGCTCCCTTAAGCGAATATGAGCTCTGGAGCAGTCCAACTCTCCAGCTGCTTTGATCATACCATTTTGTATGATCAAGTCCCTCGCATGGGACTCACTGGTACTTGCATTGAACTTTTCCTCGGTGGAACACAGCCCCCATATGCGATGACCAAGGCTTTTCATCCGATGCAAAATTCGATGCATGCCTGTGGAAGACCTCTGCGGTACCATGGCCTTCACTCCTTGAATCCATAGCACTTCTCGCCGTCGTGTTGTTCACCGAAGTGGAGCTTCAGTAGCTCCGATCATACCTCCAGTATGATCTAGTCCCTCGGGGGAGGCTAGGTTGAATGAATCGCATTTAATCGCTGTTGTTCCACGATCCGCGCACCATGTAAGCCCTCGATGACATCTCTATTGCATTCGATCCTTGTGGAAAAACTTGAATTGTGAACCCTCCATATGTGGCCTCGCCAATACATGTGGGGGTCTCCTCTACCTTCGATTTTGTTCGCTCTTTCGGCAATCGACCTTCATCCACCCACTCTTGGGTCACACCACGATGAAGCACCGCTCTAGGATGGTCCGTCGCCTAGTAGCTCCCAAAAAGTCCCCCGACTTTCGCTGCAATTAGTGCACCATTGTGCGGATCACGGGCCTCTACCCCTACCCGGCACAATCTTCGCTGCGCACCACCTCCTTTATTTATAACTTGAATGACAACACTGTGGCATATTCTTCAAGAGAACCCGCCTCTGCGTCCTCTTGCCCCGTGCTAAGGCCTTCTGATCCCAACTTCACCTTCGCAAATTGAGTCGCCTTAGTTCCTCCATCAAATGCTCCTCCGAGATAAAGTGCATGTGCCCGGAAGCTCCCTTCGTCTTTGGCACCATGCAAGATGAGTCCGCTCCGACAGAATGAATGACCCATGGAACAACATGATCCTGCTCTTGCCTCTGCAAGAGTTCATGTCCTTGACCTCTGTCCAAGGAAAGCACTATGCCTCTGGTCCATGTTCCATCTTCTATGCTGGCTCCCTTCATACGGCTTGGGTACTTCGCCAAGTTACACCCAAGTTGCTCTGCTCCTCATTTTTGCATTGAGTCGATGGTGGCCCTCGTGCCCACCATTCCACGGGTCAGCCCTCCCTTGAGTCCGATCTCCATATCGACTCCAAGTGTGCCTTCATTTGTGTTGCTTTGGGTCGCTCCCCCACTTGATCTCGCAATGCATCCACCAATGCATTTTCTCAAGCGAGATCATGCGATGACTCCTCGCCGCTTGCTCAGTCCATTGAGCTTCGTGGAGTTGTTGTTTGTTGAGGTACTCCTCCTCAACTTGTGAGGTTCATCCCACATGATTCTCCCTCTCTGGAGAGCGGGACTTATCCCTCCCGGATAACTGTCCCATTGAGCAACATCTCTCTTCGTTTGAGGAGACCACCATCCCCTTGGACTACTCCGATCTGCTGAACAAAGCGTGCATTTTTCGCCTCCTGCAAACACACTTGCTAGATTGCGACTCCATGTCAATACAACCCCATTTGCACCCCTCAAGGCCTAGCAACATGCTGAACTAGTTGCACCCTTGACCTCATCTGAACGTATCCTTCACATGTCGAAGAGAAAGTTTCAATGCTCCATGCGCCGAAGTTTGGGCCGCCTTTGGGATGGCCACGAACATTCCGGTCGTTCGCGATACAAGCCCATGTATGAGTACCAAATTCTTCGAGCTAGCAATTCCCCTCACCTCGTGAGCTTTGCATAACTCTTTTTTTGGTCGTTGAGCAACTCATTCCACCTTGCATGGTCTCATCCTTTACCAAGCGCCACCGGCTTGCCTTTGAGCACCATCAAGTATAGTTGTCAACGTTGATTGGTAGCTCAAACTCGACCATCCCAACCTTTGTGCGCTTCACATTCTTCCAAGCTTATGCGTTTCGTGGTGCCTCTTCGCGAAGGGTTGGCCATTCCTCGAATGCCAATCTCGGATGCCCGCCTCCTCGGCGACTCCTCTTCCCAACATCTCCATGCCCGTTTTCCCCCAAGCGATTGGCGTGTCGATCTTGCCCTGCCCTCAACCCAGCCCCTGCTGGGTCCCCCACGTTTGCATGCTAAGTGTTTCTATGAGTGCTTGTCCCGCCTCGATACCATCATCACGGACTTATTTGGTTTTGCCCTAAGTCGTGTGGCACCCTTCGTCCGTCGGTCCAGAAAGGCCGGTCTCCCCGAAGTCTCCCATGGTCCCTTAGGTCCCACAAAAGATAAAAAAGAACGAGGAGAAAAGGCCTCACTTGGGATTCACAAGCAAACATCTCGAAAAACACTTTATAGATAATGCAAATTACAAACAAACTTTACAAGCTCGAACAGGTTGCACAACAAAGGGTAAAATGATCCATTCTGGACCAAAAATCTCTGCGACGCGTGTCCACATGACACAACCTTTATTTACAAGCCTAAAGAGGCCACCAACCCAACTAAAATGGGACTATTAAGCCTTTGGTCGCCCCTCTACATGCTGTACAAGGCATGAACATGCCGAAAGACACGGACATACATAAGCATTACATCAAACATCCTGTTTCGAAGTTTGTCCGTGACAAGGCGGTGGCACCGCCAGCATCGGGAACTCCACGAGAATTCAAATTTGGAGCCCAAATTTGAATCCTCTTGAGGCCTATAAATACCCCTCAAATCTCAGCTGAGATTACAACTTTTTGAGCAGCAATTAATTGAGAGAAAAGTCTTAGAAAGTCTTAGCAAGTCTAGTTTTCAATTTGCTAGAAAGTTCTCCTCCTTTCTTGCTGAAAATTTGTAAGAGGTTGAACTGTTTGTAAAAGGTTGTAAGAGGGGTATTTGCCCTTCCATTTCAAGAGATTTGCTAGTGGAAGGTGGGAGCCTCATCGAAGAGGGGCCTCGCAAGTGGATGTAGGTCATTTGACCGAACCACTCTAAAATCGGCGTGATCTTTGGTTTGCATTTCATTATTGCTATTTATATTACTGTAAACCTTCTTACATGTTTTAGTTCCTTATTACCTTTGCTGCGCATATTTAAGAATACGCTTTCAAGTTAAGCTTTTCAAGTTCTGTTCTTATCGTACGAAAGATTTATTAAAACCGAAGTTTTAATCCGCTTCACTAATTCACCCCCCCCTCTTAGTGCCGCTCCGATCCTAACAATTGGTATCAGAGCTAGGCTCACTCTCATATTTGGTTTAATACCCAAGAGAGATGGCTTACTCCGGCATATATGAGGGACACTCTATCACACGTCCACCCATGTTTAATGGCTCGGATTATACGTATTGGATGACTCGAATGAGGATCTTCCTCATTTCTATGGATTTCGAGCTTTGGACTATTGTTGAAAAGGGATTTCAAAAATCTTCTCTTCCGATGAGCGAATGGAATGAATCGGAGAAGAAGGTTTTTGCTTTAAATGCAAAGGCTATGAATGCCTTGTTTTGTGCACTAGACAAAAATGAATTTAATCGTGTTTCAATTTGTGATTCGGCTTTTGATATTTGGAGAACTCTTGAGGTCACTCATGAAGGCACTAATGAGTGAAAGAGTCCAAAATCAACATTCTTGTGCACTCTTTACGAACTTTTCCGAATGAAACCAAGTGAGTCCATGGAGACACGCATACACTCGGTTCTGAATGTCATCAATGGACTCAAAGCTCTTGGTAAAGATTTTACTAACTTTGAACTAGTAACTAAAATCTTAAGATCCCTCCCTAAAAGTTGGGATCCAAAAGTTACGACCATTCAAGAGGCCAAAGACCTTAAAACATTCCCTCTTGAAGAACTCATTGGGTCTCTAATGACCTACGAAATGACATGTCAAGCTCATGACGAGCTCGAGAACCCCCTTCCAAAGAACAGGAAGGATATGGCACTCAAATCACAAGAAGACCACTTGAAAGGAACATCAAGTGATGATGAGGACAGTGACAATGACATTGCACTTTTGACTCAAAAAATTCAAAAAAATATTTAAGGAAGAACAAATTTAAAAAAAATATAAAAAAATAAATTTGAACAAAAGAAGGACCAAGTGATTTGCTATGAATGCAAAAAAACCGGGATACTACAAGAACGATTGCCCTCAAGCCAAAAAAAAAAGAGAACACCAAAGAAGAAGGCGCCAAGGCAACATGGGATGATTCAAGCACGTCCAGAAGAAGAGGAGTCTAACACCGAACAAGTTGCTCACTACGCCCTAATGGCCTTGAAGAAGAAGAGGTAACGGATTTAATTAATGCAGATTTACCTTATCATGAATTATTAAATGCCTTCCTTGAGTTATTTGATGAATGTAAGACAATTAGTAGAAAATACAAATTGCTAAAAAAAAGGAGCATGATAGTCTTACTTGTGCTTTTGATAAATTAAAAAACTGAATATCATGATAGTCTAGCTCCATGTGCTAAATGTCATGATTTAAAAACTCTCCAAAATGAGAACTTGGTACTTAAGGACACCTTGAAGAAATTGAGGGTCGGTAGCAAGTCCTTAAACATGATCCTTACAATACAAATAAGGGTCACGCCCCTAAAAGGAGTGAAATCAGATTTGTGAGAAGTACTCACCAAAATCCAACCACCTTCATTAAAGGTCCTATCTTACATGTTCAACACCAAAGCAATTGCAACTTTTGTTGCAAATATGGACATATAACTTACCAATGTCCATTCAAGAAAATTAGTCCAAACAAATTGATTTGGGTTCCTAAAGGAACCATGATCAAGTCTATGCAACATGATAAACAAGTTAGATTAGTTTTTGAGGCACCCAAGAGTAAATGGGTACCTAAAAATAATTCCTTCTTGTAGAAACATACACCATCACATGCTAGGAGCAAGAGATGGTATCTTGATAGTGGATGCTCAAGGCATATGACCGGAGATCCATCCCAATTCACCAAGCTCACTAGCATGGACGAAGGCTATGTCACCTTCGGAGACAATAACAAAGGCAAAATCATTGGCAAGGGAACCATAGGTAACAAATCAAGTTTTTCCATTGATGATGTGTTACTAGTTGATGGATTAAAACATAATCTATTGAGCATTAGTCAATTATGCGATAAAGGTTATATCGTTAGATTTGAATCAAATATGTGCATTATTGAAAAATCAAATCATAACATGACTATGATTGCTTTAAAATAAAATAATGTCTATACCATCAATCTTGATGAACTAAGTAATGAAATGTGTTTCTCCGCCATAAATGATGATGCTTGGCTTTGGCATAAGAGATTAGGCCATGCAAGCATGAAAACAATATCTAAAATCTCATCTTAAGAATTAGTACGAGGGATTCCGAATATGAAGTTTATTAAAGATAAGGTATGCGATGCATGTCAACTAGGGAAACAAATAAAAACAAGCTTCAAACCAAAAAATCAAATTAGCACCACTAGACCGTTACAATTGATCCATTTGGACTTATTTGGACCAATTGATACAACAAGTCTAGGTGGAAGCAAATATGCTTTTGTGATTGTGGATGACTACTCTAGATACACTTGGACCTATTTCTTAGCTCACAAAAGTGATTGTTTCAAGTGTTTCTCTAAATTTTGTAAACTCACTCAAAAACGAAAAAAGGGTTCATGATTTCATCAATTTGAGTGATCATGGTGGGTAATTTCAAAACCGTGACTTTCAAAATTTTTGTGAAGTTAATGGATACAATCACAACTTCTCCACTCCGAGAAATCCCCAACAAAATGGAGTAGTTGAAAGAAAAAATAGAAACCTACAAGAAATGGCAAGAACTATGTTAAATGAACATAGTTTACCTAAGTATTTTTTTTAATGGCCAGTAAATACTGACTTGCTACATCATGAATAGAGTCCTAATAAGACTATCCTTATCAAAAACTCCCTATGAATTATGGAATAAAAAAAAACCAAATATTTCCTATTTTAAAGTTTTCGGTTGTAAATGCTTTATTTTAAATGAAAGGGATGCCTTAGGAAAATTTGATGCTAAATCCGATGAAGGCATCTTTCTTGGTTACTCTTCCGTTTCTAAAGCTTTTCGGGTTTTTAATAAAAGAACCTTAGTAATTGAAAGTCTATTCATGTAGTTTTTAGTGAAGTTTCAAATTTAAAGAAAAATGATTTTGATAATGATCTTGGTTTTGATAATTTGAATTTAAATGAACCCCCTCTCAAAATAGCAACTTGGATGCACCTTCTTCCGAAATTTCCTTACCTAAGGAATGGAAGTATATAGATGCTCATCCAAAGAAGCTAATTATAGGGGATACATCTAAAGGGGTGCAAACTCGTTCCTCTTTCAAGAATTTTTGTGCTAATGCCGCCTTCCTCTCTCAAATCGAACCTAAGTGCATTGACGAGGCCATAAAAGATGATTTTTGGGTTATTGCAATACAAGAGAAATTGAATCAATTTGAGAGAACAAGGTGTGGGAGCTTATTCCTAGACCTAGTGACCATTTAGTGATTGGTACTAAGTGGGTCTTTAGAAACAAGCAAGACGAAAATGGTATCGTGGTTAGAAACAAGGCTAGATTAGTGGCCAAAGGTTTCAACTAAGAAGAAGGTATCGATTACGAAGAAACCTTCGCTCTCGTGGCTCGATTAGAAGCCATAAGGATGCTCCTTGCCTATGCTAGTTGTTATAATTTTAAACTATTTCAAATGGATGTCAAAAGTGTCTTCTTGAATGGTTTTATTTCCGAAGAAGTATATGTCGAACAACCTCCCGGATTTGAAAATTCTCTTCTTCCTAATCATGTATTCAAATTGACTAAGGCTCTCTATGGCTTGAAACAAGCTCCTAGAGCTTGGCATGAAAGGCTTAGTTCCTTTCTTATTTTAAATAATTTTACCAAAGGCAAGGTTGATACTACATTGTTTATTAAACATTTTAAAAATAATTTTCTTATTGTGCAAATTTATGTTGACGATATTATTTTTGGCTCTTCGGATGAATCACTATGTGAATCATTTGCCAAATCTATGAGTCATGAATTTGAAATGAGTTTAATAGGGGAATTAACTTTCTTTTTAGGATTACAAATCAAACAACTTAAGGATGGTATATTTCTTAACCAATCTAAATATACGTTAGAATTGTTAAAATGATTTAACATGGATAATTCAAAAGCAATAAACACCCCTATGAGTACTGCGACTAAGTTAGATATGGATGAAAATAGTAAAATTTTCGATCAAAAACATATATGGGGGTATGAGAGGTAGTCTACTCTACCTTCTCATGACTAGACCCAGATATCATGTTTAGTGTAGGACTTTGTGCTAGGTTTCAATCAAATCCTAAATTATATCATCTTAAAAGTGTTAAAAGAATATTTAGGTATCTTAAAGGAACTCCAAATTTAGGTTTATGGTATCCAAAATCCGAAAAAAATTTGATTTAATGGCTTATCTTGCGGATGCCGATTTTGGCGGATGTAGGATAGATAGAAAAAAGTACATCCGAAACATGCCAATTTTTAGGACATGCACTTGTTTCTTGGACTTCCAAGAAACAAAATTCAGTTACACTATCTACTGAGCCCGGAATAATACATTCTTCTTGAGTGCATGTTTGTGCACAAGTTGTATGGATGAAAAATACATTAGAAGACTATGAAATTCATTTTAAAAATATCCCCATAAAATGTGATAATACTAGTGTCATATGTCTTACTAAAAATCCAATTCAGCACTCTAGAACTAAGCACATCGACGTTAGGCACCATTTCATACGCGATTATGTCCTTAACAATGATGTTGTTCTAGAATTCATTGACACGAAGCATCAATTAGCAGATATATTTACAAAAGCCCTAAATGATGACAAATTTGAATTTATTAGAAGGGAACTAGGCATGTTAAATTGTCCCTTAGAGTAAGACGTTTGAATGTAGTTTACGAAGATTGGCTCATCCTTGTTCCGCTCGTTTGTGGATTTGATTTCATCCTCTTCTTTCAATTCCAAATGATATATTAAAATACAACTCAATATCTCAACCTTTGCTTGCGTCAAAGATGGAAATCAAGAAGGAGGAAGAAAAGTTTTCTTTCCTTCTTCCGCGACCAGCCAGCGGTGGCACCGCTAGAATCGGCGGTAGCACCGCCTGAGCGCTCGGGCGCCAAGCGGTGGCACCGCCCGAGAGCCCTTTTTATTCTGTTCTGTTTTACTCTTAATCTCATGTTCCAAGCTGGTCGTCTTTTGAACAAAAACTGAACTTTTGTTGTATATTTAAATTCTGGATATATGCTTCTGGATGAATGCTGATTTTTCTTTTTAAACATGAATGAATGGATGACTGAATGACGAGTTTCAAATTAACGAAGTTGAATTTTTGATAGAATAAATGCTAAATTTTTTTGTAAAATAGTTTTTCCTTTTTGTTGATGACAAAGGGGGAGAAAAGTGATGACTTATATTATTTTAATAGCATAACTTATATAAGCTAATGTGATATGAATGTCTTATGTGCCTTGCATAATCTTTGAGTATATCGCACAATCGATTGATCATATTGAATGCATGTCTAAAATGTATAATCATGTTGAAAATCTTTTGTCATAGTAAAATTTGTCTCTTATCTTTCGACTTGAAAAATATTTTCATCGAAGTTTCGTATTTACATTATACTTAATGAGAACAACGATAAGTTCTACGGTTAGAACTTATCGGTTTATGCTTGAATTCAATGGGATGGAATTCAAGTGTTTTATCTTATCATAATATGGCATATAGATAGGGGGAGTTATGTTTAACTCCGTCATCAATTGATTGTCATCATAAAAAAGGGGGAGATTGTTGAATCTCGGATTTTGATGATAAAATCAATTGATGGGTTATTTGATCTAATCCATATTATTGAGTTAAGTGTGTAGGACTAACTACGATAACCAGAAAACACAAAGCAAGGATACCAGAGTCAAGTTCGATGGACGTTTAAGAGTTCGAAGAATCGTCGGAGATGTTGCCGGAACCAACCGAGAAGAAATCGGGAACCTGTCGGAATTTTTGGAAGTTCGCCGAAGAGATTGTCGGAGGTTCACGGAGATCACCGAGAAGGCTCGGCTACTCATTAAAGTCATCATAAGTTCGGGAGTTTGTTAGGAGCCCGTCGGAAAAAGCTCGCCGGAACAAGACTCGACGTTCGCGGTTGAAATATTGCTTAGGATGTGTTTTGTTAAGTAGTTAACTTGTAATTAGGATTAGGATCAAGAAATAATCCTATATCCTGGTTAGGGGCCAACTGGGCCCAAAATTAGACTGGGTTTGGGCTAAGTTTGAAGCCCAACCAGTCAACCGAAAAGTCTGGCGGTGGCACCGCCTGGGCTGGGCGGTGGCACCGCCCATTGCCCGAGAGCCAGGCGGTGGCACCGCCTAGCACTGTCAGCGCTTGACACTGACAGGCGGTGGCACCGCCAGCATCGGGAACTCCACGAGAATTCAAATTTAGAGCCCAAATTTGAATCCTCTTGAGGCCTATAAATACCCCTCAAATCTTAGCTAAGATTACAACTTTTTGAGCAGCAATTGATTGAGAGAAAAGTCTTAGAAAGTCTTAGCAAGTCTAGTTTTCAATTTGCTAGAAAGTTCTCCTCCTTTCTTGCTGAAAATTTGCAAGAGGTTGAACTGTTTGTAAAAGGTTGTAAGAGGGGTATTTGCCCTTTCATTTCAAGAGATTTGCTAGTGGAAGGTGGGAGCCTCATCGAAGAGGGGCCTCGCAAGTGGATGTAGGTCATTTGACTGAACCACTCTAAAATCGGCGTGATCTTTGGTTTGCATTTCATTATTGCTATTTACATTACTGTAAACCTTCTTACATGTTTTAGTTCCTTATTACCTTTGCTGCGCATATTTAAGAATACGCTTTCAAGTTAAGCTTTTCAAGTTCCGTTCTTATCGTACGAAAGATTTATTAAAACCAAAGTTTTAATCCGCTGCACTAATTCACCCCCCCCCCCCTCTTAGTGCTGCTCCGATCCTAACAAAGGCAAACAGTTGGTGGACCTCGAAATGGAGGTTGTTAGAGGCTGGAGGTAATGTGGTGACTTGGGAGCAATTTAATGATGTATTTTATTAGCAGTTCTTTCCTAATTCAGTTTACTTTAGGAAGCAACAGGAGTTCCTTAGCATCCGCTAGGGAAGTAGAACCGTAATGGAATATGACCATTATTTCACTGAACTGGCCCAATTCTCTCTACATATTACTTTTAATGAAAATTAAAGAGCTCGTCATTTTGAGATGGGACTTCGATCATCAATTAGAAAGTCCATTGCAGTATTGATTTTACCCGCATATGTTAAAGTTTTAAATTGAGCTCTGGTGGTAGAGAAATTAGATAATGAACTACAATAAGCAAAAGATCGAAAGCGACCTTTTAGTACTACACCATCTACATACGAGAGATCACACTATCCTTAAAGAAAGACAAGGGCAAATAGTTTGAGCATTAACAACTAGAAGCTCCTAGTAATCAAGTTATCATAAGATGTTATTTATGTGGAAAGACAGGTCATGTTTCCACCTCATGCCCCATAGGACAGCATGTATACTTTTATTATCAACAACCGAGGCACATGTCGAAGGATTGCCCTCGGAAGTAACATTAACGTCGAGTTCCACCCCAATTAGTTGGACAACAATAACTAAGACCTAAAGAGGGAGGTCAAGTGAGAGTCTATGCATTGACCCACCAAAATGCTAAAGCCACGAGATCTATTATTAAAGGTGTCATCACACTCTATGGTATATCTGCATCTGTGTTTATAGATTCTAGTTTTACGCATTCTTTTATATCATCCTATTTTACTATAAAACTACATAGGAATCGTGAAATAATGAGTAATGTATTAATGATAGTAACACAAGTTGGAAACTCTTTGATAGTTGATTAGATATATACATTGTTACTATTGAAAGTCACGAATTGCTAATAGATCTTATTCTACTAAAATTTTAAGATTTCGATGTTGTCTTGGGTATGGACTAGCTTTCAGCATACCATGCAAGTGTCGATTATTTCCAGAAAACTATTACTTTCTCACCCCTAAATCAACCATCTTTCAAGTTCATTGAGATTCAAGAAAAGCTCCCTCCTATTATTTCAGCCTTGAGTGCTACCCAACTATTACTAAAAGGATATTAGGGATACTTGACCTTTATTTCTGGAGAAGAATCTAAGAAGCCAGTATTAAAGGACTCCCCATTGTATAAGATTTTCTAGATGTTTTTCCTAAAGATATACTTGCATTGTCATCTAATAGGTAGATTGAATTTATAATTGATCTTTTACTTGGCACTGCACCTATTTCTAAACCCCTGTATAGAATGATACCAATTGAGTTAGAGAAGTTAAAAAAATAGATCCATGAGCTTTTAGACAAGGGTTTTATTCGACCCAGTGTATCACCTTGAGATGCCTCTATCTTATTTTTGAAGAAGAAAGATGGATCCATGCAACTATACATCGATTATAGACAACTCAACCAAGTGACTATAAAGAATAAATATCCCCTTCCCCGAATAGATGACCTATTTGATCAACTTCAAATAAATGTTTTCTTGCATGTCTAATGACCCGATCATATTTGATAGAAAAGGTTAAAGAATATCAGAAGGAAGATGCATATCTTTATATGTTAGTTAAGGAGATAACTCAAGGATTTAGACTTGAATTCCTCTAAGTCGAAGATGATTATATTACATTCCACAACTAATTTTTTATTCTCGAAAGCCATCCAGTAAAGATGCAATTATTAGAGGAGGCACATATCAAAATTTAATATCCATCTCGGGACTACTAAAATATATCGAGATTTATGCTAAAACTATTGGTGGCATGGTATGAAGAGAGATATAGCAGAGTTTGTTTCTAAATGTATGATATGTTAATAAGTGAAAGTAGAACATCGAGTATCTGCGAAAAAATTGTAAAGGATTTCGATTCCTGAATATAAGTGAAAGCAAGTTACTATAAATTTTATTTTGTGATAGGATTACCCAAGACTATGAAAGGATACGATGGAATTTGGATAGTAGCAGACATATTTACTAAATCTACTCACTTCCTCTTTATTAACAAGAAGTATTCATTGGATAAACTAGCAAGCTTATATATTAAGGAGATTATTCGATATCATGAGGTGCTAGTTAGTATTATCTCAGAGATCCAAGGTTCACCTCTAAGATTTGGGGAAGCCTACAAAATTCTTTAGGTATACAATTAAAATTTAGTACAACTTTTTGCTCTCAAACTGATGGTCAATCTGAAAGGATAATACAAACTCTTGAAAACCTTTTAAGAACATGTGCTTTGGACTTTAGTAAGAGTTGGAATATACACTTATACTTAATTGAGTTTTCTTATAATAATAATTACCACGAGAATGTAAGCTTTTGGAACCTTAATTAATTTAAAAAGATGTTGATAATATTTGAATTATACGTCAAAGATTATTAATAGGTCAAAGTCGTTATGCAAATCAAAGATGAAGAGATCTAGAATTCAAAGTTGGTGAGCACGTCTTTTTGAAAGTGTCACCAATTAAGGGAGCCATGAGGTTTGGTCAAAGGGGGAAGTTAGCCCCTAGATTTATTGGCCAATTTGAGATCTTACAAAAGGTCGGGTATGTGGTGTATAGATTGGCATTGCCTCCAGCTTTGGCTAGCATCTATGATGTATTCCACGCGTCTATGCTTCTGAGATATATTGATGATCTATCAGATATCATATCTTACCAACCTCTACAACTAAGAGATGATGCCACTTTTATAGAATAACCAACCCTTGGAAAGGAAAGAACATGTTTTAAGGAATAAAATTATACCATTGGTAAAGATTTATTAGCAACACCATTCAAACTAAGAGGCAACATGAGAAAGAGAAGACCAAGAGGTAACATGGGAAAGAGAAGAAAATATATGAGAGTAGTATCCTCATCTATTCTATTAAGATAAACTAAATTTAGGGACCAAATTTCCTTTATGAGGGAGAAATATAATCAAATCAAATATTTACTTTAGGAATTAATTTTTATTTCCTTACTTGCCATTGTAATTTAGAAAATATTAATCTTATTTCATTGTTTGCTAGTGTGAATTAAGAAATGACTATTAAGCATTCCAAATAGGGTAATATCATATTTATTAGTATATTAAATAAAAATAATTCATATTAAATAAATACGAATATTAAGAAAAAAATTCTTTAATGGAGGCTCACCTCCTCCTATTTAAGGGGAGGGATTTCTCTCTACGTTCCTTATCTAGTTGAGCCCAACAATGGGCTAAGGAGAGATGGGTTTTCATACCTTTCTTGAAAATAAAACTTTTTATTTTTATTTCTTAAATATTAAATTTTTTGTAGTTCAAAAATATTTATTAATTTTTTAATGTTAGAATACTTATTGTTGGATTAAGATATATTATGTGAAGTTTTTAAGAGATTCTTCTATCATCTTTAAAGTTTTCTTTAGATTTAAATATACTAAAATTATACATATTTTATATATTAAATATATAATATTTGATTTTTTATATTTAGATTAGAAATATTATTTTCTCGTATTGTAGTTTACCTTTTAATCTTATTTAGATTAAAATATACTATGAGTAGTTCAAAAAAAAAATCCTAATCTTTTAATTATTAAAATTTTTATTGTTAGATTATAATATATTATCTAAAAATTTTATCTCTTTTAAAATTTAGAATTTTATTGTTTGATTATATCATGTTGAAATTATTCATGTCATGCGTATTGAAAATATGATTTCTAATTCGTATTAAATTAAGAATGTCATTTTCTTGAAGTTTATCATTCAATCTTATTATTTAATCTATGTTATGTTTTCATATATTATTGTTAATGAATATATATTGTCATAATTCAATATTGATGAAATTAGATAGGCGTAGGGTTAAAACTGTTGGGAAATCATGGGGGCGACATCATATGCGCAGCGGAAGAACAAGAAAATAAAAATCCCCGATTCCCAAAAAGATGTTCGTTGTCGTGCGAAGATTGGTGCGCAAAAATCCGCAAAACATAAAACTACGTATAGAGATTGTGTTACCTAGGGAGATCGTATATCTCTGTTTCCTTGCAGATCCTTAGGAGAGGGTGAAGGAGGTCAAGCGTCCTCCTCTCTAGCGGTGATCCACACGCAGGGTCAGCACGACCCTCCTCAAAACTCCGGGCCTCGAGGTGGGTGGAGAGGGAGAGGAGAATAGGAAGGGCAAGCAAAGACTCTAGCCTATGAGGTCAGTGAATCCCCTCCTATTTATAGAGATCCTGTGTCAAAACCCTAATGGGTCCTTCCCTAGTGGGTATTGGATCTGCATCCAATAAGACAGGGCTCCGTCGGATATCTCATATCCGAACCTCTACTCATCATAATGCCTACCATATGTGTGTGACCCTCTAGGCCCAATATCGAAGCTGGCCGTGAGTCATACCTGTCGAGAACTCCTTCTAACTCAGTGAATTATTATCTCTGTAATAATTCACTGACTCATCGACTACTGGGACGTACTAGGCCACTCACGCCAGTAGTCCCCATACGATCTGGGGAATCCAATCCATTGGATCTGTCTGTCCTCTCGATTACCATGTACCTATAGTCCCTTATCCATCTAATATCCCAAAGACCGTATATCGAGCATGGTGTTGTCGGACCCATACGGTTTCTACTCGAAGTCTCGCTTCTAATCGGATTCTCAGGAGAACTCTTTCTCTCTCAACCAGAATGACCCGGCCAGGGATTTATCGAGCAAGAACACATGGGATATTCCTCTCATGACGCCGAGAGTGGATGATCCCTCTGTCGACACTCAATAGCCCTCGTAAAGGTCGACTACCACTCCCAATGACCCATTTGTACTAGATGCGGGACAGCCAAACCTATAAGTTCGGTATCAAAGAGTGGAGCACTCATACAGGACATCCTTGGTGTCTCAAGTCTAAGGACCGGATACACCACTAGGGACTACGGAATCACTTTGTCGACAATAAGGCATCATCAACCATCCAAAGATTTCGTAAGCGGATCAATCGAGAGAACTCATTCTCCAATAAACCTGCATTGTATCCCTAGTGTCCCTACACGAGCAGCTATAAGACCACTGCATCCATTATATGGGCAGGTATACAAAGACACACCGGTCTATCAGGTTATCACGATGTCCCTCGAAAGTAACCTATGACCTAGGGATTATTTAGGATATGTGTTTAAAGGTGAATTGATCTCATTATCGTGATCTCATCACGATCCGATTCCCATTGCACAAATCCAAGGACATCACAATATATATATACATTTATGCAATAGTTATAAAGTGATATACGCCAAAATATAATAAGCAAAAATGATTCTGTATCAAGTCACACGTGCCATCACTCACGTGATTGGCTTGCTGGGCACCTATGACTAGCAAAAACAACTCGCAAACCAAGCCCAACACATAGGTCAGGCCACAACCCATTAGCTAAGTCTAGTTAGTAGACTATGCTCAACCTGTAGGTCAGGCCCTAGCCCATAGGCTAATCCAGCCCAGCCTAACATAGGCAAACACATGCGGCACACATGGCCAAGGGTCAGGGCTAGGCCAACCTGGTGTGATGCATGCCCAGTCATGTGTAGTGCATGTGACATGGGCTAGCCTTACCTAGCCCAATATTATTGTTGGATTTGAGCCTAAACATTAATTGAACTAAACTAGGCTTTATTAGTCTAGATCGATTTAGGGTGATTCATAGTTGATTGACTTATTTAAGTTAGTTTTACTTAATTTAAATATAATCTAGTCTAAATTATATTAGTCTAGGGTAGTTCTAGACGAGTTAAATGAAGTTTAGAGATCAGTTCAACTATGTTCTAGTTAAATCGAGTTTAATGTGATCGATTGAACTAGGGTTCAAGTCAATTGAGTGCTAATTAATAGTATTTGACATGAATGATGTTTAAAAGATGTTTTTGATGTGTTATTTCAACCCAACATAGACATGACTAGTATGAGATATTGTTATTACTTTACCCAAGGCAGATAGGGTGATTCCCTTCAGGGATTAGCAGGCCATCAGATATGATGGCCGGACGGTTCCACCATCCGCTGTTAAGAGAAGTGCTCCTGCGCTATTCGCTGTAAGGGACATCACTCCATTTGCTATTGAGAGTGTGATATGAGTTTACTTTCATCCGTTATTGGGAGAATACAAACTTATTCCATAGGATAAAGCCTCTCTATCTGCTGTTAGAGGAGTACTCATTCGGGTATTTGATATATGCCAATGAGATGATTAATTTTTGATTATGTAATCATTTGAAGTTAACTTTTGGGATTCTTACTGAGCGTTGTTCAATTTTATTTGTTTTTAATTTTTAGAGCAGCTTTCCACTGGTATTAAATAAAATTCCAACAAATCTTCCTCTACCGCTAAATAGAGTCATTTAGATGATTCATCGAGTAAACATCGCTATGTTTACTTTTTCATTTATAATTTGATGAATAAATAAATTATAATAAATATTTATAAATTATGAATAAAATGATGTTCATCCACATGTGGAAAGATATGATTGGGATGTGATATAGATGTTCATCCACATCCACCCTAATAAAATTTTTTAATCACCCATCAGCTTTTGATATAGATTTATATTTTTTGAATATTTATACAGGGAATAGAAAACACGGTTGTTGAACTCTTGATGGTTATTGAAAAAAATTGCTATATAGAAGGTATATTTTCTTTTCTAAAATTTTCATCTGATTGAGCTTTTAAAGGGTTTTTAGTTAAACTAATGTGTTTTTTTGGTATTTACCACAAATTCCTGATTTGTAACTCATCCTAAAGCTTACTAGACAGTCATCAAGTAGATTTTTTTTATCGTCTTTTTTTTTTAATCTGAAATCATCATATCTTCTATTTGCTCTCAACCTTAATAAATCCATCATAAATTCATTACCTTAATAATTTATCGTCTTATCAAGTTTATCTTTTTAATTAAAGGAACGGAGAGGAATTTATCAAACTCCTGACACACATGTAGTTCACTCTAAGCCTACTGACCCTGAAAAGTAGTATCAACTGTCACGGCTGATGTCACCCTTTGTTCGCTGACAGCATAAATATTTCATGCTGAATCAGCTTAACCTAAAATGTGGAATAAAACATTCCATTAAATACAAATGGACGACAAAGGCGGCTTGTTTTAGATGTACCGCACTTGTGATTGGTTCAACAGGTGGTCCCGAATAGATACTCTGTGGGCGCATGCGTCCCCGGAACAAGGGCCCCACAAGTGTCTAATTTTCCTTTTTGTTTTCTGCAAAAATAGTTCATTATTATTTGAGTTAACGTGGAAGCAGTCATAGCGAGTGGTTGAGATTGACGGTCTGGATCGTCTTGGCGTTCTTTCTGTGCCTGTTTCTGGGTGTGAAAAGAATTTAGCTTTTTTCCGTGGGAGCTTTTGTCGAATCCTGCCACGTCGGTACGGTCTTATGGTGGGCTCACCCTTATCGAAACATCTAGACCGTGACAGCGTGCAGTTATTGCGAGGACTCGTGGGTCCCATCATTGCGAGCATTTATAAAGGAGGCGAGACCCACGTGCAAGGCCTCGTGTATCGTGGTGCGGGCTGTATCTGTTTTCTCGGTTCGGGACGACTCCCTCTCTCTTTACTCTTTTGTGGAAAAGTAAAGCCAAGAGAAGGGCGGGAGGTGGTTTCCCGGCAACGGTAAAGCGATTTCCTTGCTCTTGCGCAGTTTTCTTCTTCGATCCTTCAAAAGATTAGCTCGATTTCGTTCTTTGTCGGCCCTTTTTCTAGCATCCCGCATGCTTGGGGCACTAAAGAAGTAGATATTTAGTTCATGTGAATCCTTCGTTGCTCTGTGGATATTTGGGTTCATGTAATTTTCGTTGCTCTATGGTCTACGCGTTAGGGTTTGGTTGTTGTCGAGATGAAGCAGGCATCTTGGGATGAAGTGTTGTGTTCTTTTAACATATATGGATCAAATATTTGTTTTATAGAATCAAAACTGAATAGATCCAAAATAAGGGATTAAGAATGTTTTCATAAAACTTATCAAATCTCTTGTAATATGCATGAAATCCTACAACAATTAAGAAACAGATTAATACGAAAGCGTACCTGATGAATCCATTAGAGTATTTTCTGAATTGATTAGTGATTTGATCTTCCAATTGCAAGTATCCTTTAAGAACTTTAGATTTCTCCTTGATGGGTGAAGAGACATTTTCATTCGATACTGTAACTGGGGACCATAACCTTATTTATAGTCATAACTGATGAATCTACAATTATGATTGTATTTATAATTGATGAATCTGTAATTATGCCTCAAGAGTTTTATTTTCCTAACTTATGTCGTCATTAAGTTAGGAACATGACTGATGGTATCTACATAATTAATTTTCATAACAATTATGTCCCTTAGCCAAATAATTTTACTTTAATTAGATCACTTTAATTTTGGCTAATGAAAATAATGGCTTAACACATTTAATTATACATATATGACTCTTAATATTCTAACAATCTCCCACTGAGTCACATATGTATCCTTATAAATGTGATATTCTTTATGAGCTCAAAACTATTGCCATTATTAAATATGACATACAAAACAATCTCGTCCATTGACTATATTAATATAGGACCAAAGCGATCTTCGCTATATCAATCATAGCTAAACCCATCAATGATCACTAATATTAAGATAATCAAATGACATAGATCAATTATGAAATGTGTAGCATGAAAATTACATGAATGTGATATGTACATGTCAATTTTCAACTGGTCCAACTTTATCTTTATGAGATCATTAATAACTTTAATAGTCATAATGTACAAAGTATAATAAACTAAAGCTTTATTTCTGATCAGAAAATATATGTACAAATATAGAATCTGGCATAGAACATACAACAAACATATGACAGACTCCCACTAAACTAAAGTTTCCTCAAATTCTAATATACCCATATGAGCAGTATGCTCATGAAAGACCTTGGGCGATACACCTTTTGTGAGAGGATCTGCCAATATAAAGTTTGTTCCCAAGTGTTCTATAGAAATTTGTTTACTTTGTACCCTTTCTTTCACAACTAGGAACTTGATGTCAATGTGCTTTGACTTAGTCGAACTCCTATTGTTGTTGGAGTATAAAACAGCTGATTTATTATCACAATATATCTTTAGTGGTCTTTCAATCTCTTGTAGTATTTGCAGCCCTGTGACAAAATTCCTCAACCAAATTCCATGATTGGATGCCTCAAAACATGCTACAAATTCCGCTGCCATAGTGGAAGAAGCAATAAGAGATTGCTTGGCACTACGCCAAGAAATCGCCCCACCAGCCAATATATAAATGTAGCCCGAAGTGGATTTCCTACTGTCTTGGCATCCAGCAAAATCGGAGTCAGAATACCCAATGATCTCCAAATGGTCTGATCTCCTATATGTGAGCATATAATCTTTTGTCCTCTTTAAATATCTCATGACTCTTTTAGCTGCCTTCCAGTGATCCATTCCAGGATTGCTTAAGTATCTGCCTAACACTCCAACAATGTACGCTATATCCGGACGCGTACAAACTTGTGCATACATTAGACTCCCTACAGCTGATGCATAGGGAATCTTCTGCATTTCTTGAGTTTCCAGATTTCCTTTAGGGCACTAATTGAAACTGAACTTGTCTCCCTTTGCGACAGGGGTGTCTCCTGATTTGCAATCATACATGCCAAACCTTTTGAGTACGTTATCGATATAGCTCCTTTGTGATAATCCTAGAATACCCCGGGATCTATCTCGGTGTATCTGGATTCCTTATACAAAAGAGGCATCACCAAGATCTTTCATCTCAAAATTTCTAGATAGAAATTTCCTGGTTTCGTGCAATAAGCCTCTATCATTTGTGGCAAGCAGAATATCATCTATATACAATATCAGGAAAATGAATTTGCTCCCACTGAATTTGTGATACACACAATCATCAACAACGTTCATCTCAAAACCAAATGAGATAATTACTTGATGAAATTTGTGATACCATCGATGGGATGCCTGTTTTAGTCCATAGATGGATTTTATCAATTTACAAACCATTTTTTTTGGGTCTCCTGACACAAAGTATTCTGGTTGCACTATATAAATTATTTCATCAATGTTTCCATTGAGAAATGCTGTTTTAACATCCATCTGATGAAGCTCTAAATCAAAATGTGCAGCTAGAGCCATAATTGTCCTAAAAGAGTCATTCGTTGAAACTGGAGAGAAGGTCTCTTTAAAGTCAATCCCTTTCTTTTGAGTATAGTCTTTTGCCATAAGACGTGCTTTATACCTCTCCACATTACCTTTAGAATCCCTTTTGGTTTTAAAAATCCATTTACAACCAATGGGTTTCACACCTTCTGGTAATGGGACAAGTTCCCAAACTTTATTGTCTTGCATGGACTTATACTCTTGATTCATTGCCTCAATCCACTTATCCGAATTAGAATCCTCCATGGCTTGACGGAAGTTGATTGGATCATCTTCCATTATACCACTACTTTCTTCATGTTCCTGGAGAAATACCATATAATCATCTGAAATGGCACTCCTCCTTTCCCTAGTGGATCGTCGCAAAGGTGCTGGCTCTTGCAGCATAGATTCTGAGGATGTTGAGTTTGTTCCTCATGAATAATTTCTTCATACTGCATAGGAGTTGAAATGACTATATCCTTTTGAGGTATAGATTTTGCCATATTAGTAGCAACTATATGAATCGGATCAGACTGAACCAATTCTTCCTCAAAGGTAAAGTCTTTAATCTTATTTCTCCTCCCAAACTCAATATCCTCAAAGAATGTAGCAATACCCGTCTCAAAAATATTTCTTGATTTGGGATCATAAAATTTATACCCCTTAGATCGCTCAGAATAACCAATAAAGTAACTGCTTATTGTTCGGGGTTCCAATTTATTTTAATTAGGCCTGTAAGGCCTTGCCTCAGCTGGACAACCCCATACACGAAAATGTCTTAAACTAGGCTTTCTCCCAGTCCAAAGTTCATAAGGAGTTTTTGCGGTTGCTTTAGTTGGTACTCTATTAAGAATGTAAGCTGCAGTTTTTATTGCTTCTCCCCAGAGTGACTCTGGCAAAGTAGATTGAGAAATCATACTTCTTACCATGTCCTTAAGTGTGCGGTTTCGTCTTTCAACTACACCATTCATGCTAGGTGACCCAGGCATTGTATACTGAGGGACAATTCCACACTCCCCCTCTAGGTATAAAGCAAATGGTCCTGGACATTGTTCACCTGAGCCATCATTTCTGCCATAATATTCTCCTCCACGGTCAGATCTGACGCTTTTTATCCTTTTGCTGAGTTGATTTTCAACTTCAGCTTTAAATGCTTTGAACACATCCAAAGATTGAGATTTTTCATGTATTAGATACAGGTATCCATATCTAGAGTAATCGTCTATGAATGATATGAAGTATTATTGACCATTCCATGAAGGTGTTGGAAATGGTCCACAAATATCTGTATGTATCAATTCTAAGACGTCCGTAGCTCTATATGCACCTGATCTCTTAGGTTTGGTTTGTTTACCTTTAATGCATTCAACACAAACATCTAAACCTGATAAGTCAATAGGATCAAGAATCCCATCTGACACAAGTCTTTCAACTCTATTTCTAGAGATATGACCCAAACGTTTATGTCATAATATACTAGAATTTTCAATTTTATATTTAGTACCTTGCAATTCCGTATTCAAGGTTTCATGATAGGATGCTATAGTATTAAGTAAATATAGATTGTCATAAGTCATAAGTGAACCAGTTCCAATCATATTTGAATTTAAAGACAAAGTAAACTGATTGTTTCCAAATGAACAAGAATAACCAGATTTGTCCAAATAAGAAACATAAATTAAGTTCCGTCTAAATGACGTACAATAAAAGTGTCTTTTAAAGACAAATAATATCCGGTACATAATAACAATCTAAATATTCCTATAGCTTCCACATCTACCGATTTTTCGTCCCCCACATAAATGCATCTCTCAGTATTATTGGGCCTTCGGTAGCTCAGGCAACCCTGCTTTGAAACACTGATGTTAGTAGTTGCACCGGAGTCTAACCACCAAGTGTTTCTAGGTACTGAAGTTAAATTGACTTCTGAACAAACCAAAGTAAGGAATGTTCCCTTTTTAGCATGCAAGCATAATATTTGGCACAGTCCTGCTTTAAATGCCCAGATTTCTTGCAGAAGAAACAAGTATCATCCTTATTTTGTTTCTTCTGAACTGGACCCTTATCAGCCTCATTCTTTCCACATTTGTGTTTTCTTTTCTTACCCTTAAAGTTGGTTTCGTTTAAAACCAGTACTGGATTGAGGTTAGCAGATATTTTTATAAGAGAACCTAAATAAGATAACAGATAACCAGAAATTATGCTCATATTTATTACCATAAACTTAAGTAAATTCAAATAGTGATATAACCCATCTCAAGATACCAAGTGCAACATTAATATCTTGTCTTTGGACTTCAATATTAATTGTTAGTGGTAGTCTTGTTGTAATGATCAAATACTGATAATAAGGCATGTCAAATGAAAAACCCATCTTTGGATTGATTTATCATTTACATATATAACTTTATAATTATCATGTATTATCATTACAAGTATGTATAAAATCTTGCCAGTCATTAACCTTCCTTTGGACCGGATAATTACCGCATGGATGTAAATACACACTACATTTAATATTTTTATGAGAAATGTTATATATGAGAGGTCATTTGGCGACTTCATATATTAAATTACTCAATCTAATATTAAACAATCACGGATTGAATTTGAATCGTATTAGTCAAATTGATTTGATCTTAATTTGTTGACTAAAATATTTAAAACATGTAAATCATTCAATTTATGTCAACAAACAACTTTATAGAATCAATATTATGTTTAATCCAACATAATATTGTAACAATATTATTAAATCAACATAATATTGTAATAATATCTAATTAATTAAATTCATATTAATTAGATAAAATCCAAAAAGAATTTGGAAAATTTACGCCTTGTAGTGCAAAAATGAATTTTTACATATTGATGAATAGGAAAAGACACGAAGTGGAAAAGATAATCCAAAATTAAACTGATATTACATCAGAAAACCATAATGTGAAGCATACTGTAGCATGATTACATAAAACCATAATCTTTTCCAACGATAATAGAACCAAATCACTTCAAAATAACATGATTACATAAAATTATCATCTTTCCCAATGATGATAGAACCAAATTACTGATGAATATTGATGAAAACATCATTAAAATTCATGAGAAAAAAGCTTAAATGTTCATCAATCATTGTAGGATGACTCTGATACCACTTGTTGTGTTTTTTAACGTATATGGATCAAATATTTGTTTTATAGAATCAAAACTGAATAGATCCAAAATAAGGGATTAAGAATGTTTCCATAAAACTTATCAAATCCCTTATAATATGCATGAAATCCTACAACAATTAAGAAACAGATTAATACGGAAGCGTACCTGATGAATCCATTAGAGTATTTTCTGAATTGATTGGTGATTTGGTCTTCCAAGTATCCTTTAAGAACTTTAGATTTCTTTTTGACGGGTGAAGAGAAGTTTTCATTCGATACTGCAACCGGGGATCATAACCTTATTTATAGTTATAACTGATGAATCTATAATTATGATTGAATTCATAATTGATGAATCTGTAATTATGCCTCAAGAGTTTCATTTTCCTAACTTATCTGGTCATTAAGTTAGGAACATTGACTGATGGTATCCACACAATTAATTTTCATAACAATTATGTTCCTTAGTCAAATAATTTTATTTTAATTAGACCACTTTAATTTTGACTAATGAAAATAATGACTTAACACATTTAATTATACATATATGATTTAGCTCTGCTATCCCGGTGCTAACGGGTTACAGAATAGCTCTGCCCTTTCATATGGTTTTGGGCTTTCTTGTTGTAAATTGTTGTGCGGTGAGCTCTCCTTTCCCCCTTTTTGCTTTATGGTTTTTGGTTCGGTTAGGAAACTGTAGTAGTTTAATCATCGGATCATTTTTGTCTCTTGCCACTTTTGCGGGGTTTCCTATACCTTAAATCCTTATTATACATTCAATTCTCTTTTTCTATAAATTGATGCTTTATTTACTTCCTCTAGGATGTAGAATCGGTTTGAAGTTTCGATCTTCCAGTGTCCTATTGTCACTTCTTCAATTTTTTTTCTTATGCGTAGGGTGTGTTGCACATGCCTGAGAACATTTGACAGCTCGACTTGGCTAGATGGCTCCGTTAATATTGAGTTGATTTGATGATGCTCTGATAAATTGCACAAATCATGGTTTACAAACGGTCCATCGTTCACATTTTGCTGCAATAAAGTTTTATCGTAGTAGATAAAATCATCTTACATGATCCTAATTCATGCCCTCAGGTTTTGTAATTTTGAAGATTTAGTGGGCCGTCCAAGTTTTAATATCTAATACATATTGATTTCGAGTAACCATGCTACTAGGTTTCGTCAAAAGACTCGAACAAAAGAACCAGACGCCATGCATCTTCCTGGTTGTTCAGTGTACCCAATGTGTTCAATTCTATGAATGATATTCAAATTAAAAGATACAGTAGCCCCCTTTTGATTCTGTACTCTATGTGTCCTTATAATTTCATCTTAGAAATTGCCTTATATTGTTGTTCTCTGTAATTCTGTATACCTCCGTACTGTCACGGACAAACTTCTAAATAGGATATTTAATGTAATGCTTATTTATGTTCGTGTCTTTTGGTATGTTCATGCTTTGCACAGCATGTAGAGAGATGGTCGAAGGTTTAATAGTCCCATTTTAATTGGGTTTGGTGACCGCTTTAAGCTTGTAAATAAAGATTGTGTCATGTGGATACTTGTGAGAGATTTTCGGTCTGTAGTGGACCATTTTGACCCTTTGTTGTGCAACTGTTCAGAGCTTGTAAAGTCTGTTTGTAATTTGCATTGTCTATAAAGCGTTTTCGGAAATGTTTGCTTGTGGATCCCGAGTGAAGCGTTTTCTCTAACCCGTTTTCTCTTTTGTGGGTCCTAAGGGACCATGGGAGGCTTCGGGGAGGCTGACCTCTGCGGACGGACACGCAAGAGTACCGCACGACTTAGGCGAAACCACCTAAGTCTGTGACAGATGGTATCAGAGCAGAACAAGCACTCACGGAAACACTTAGCATGCAAACGTGGGGGACCTAGCGGGGCTGCGTTGAGGGCAATCAGCACACGCGCGACCGTTTGGGAGAAAACTGGCATGAAGATGTAGGGAAAGAGGAGTCGCTCGGAGGAGCAAGCATCTGAGATTGACATTCAGAGGAATGACCAACCTTTCGCACAAGAGGCACCATGAGAACAAGCAAGCGTGGAAGAATGCAGAGCGCACAAAGGTTGGGATGACTGAGTTTGAGCTACGGCTCAACGTTGACAACTATACTTGACGGTGCTCAAGGCAAGCGAGGCACTTGGTAAAAGATGAGACCATGCAAGGTGGAATGAGTTGCTCAGCGATCGAAAGAGTTGTTTAAAGCTCACAGAGGTGTGGGGAATTGCTAACTCGAAGAATTCGATACTCATGCATGGGCTTGTATGCAGACGATGGAATGTTCGCAGCCATCCCAAGGCGACTGAAACTCGGCGCCATGGAGCATTGAAACTTTCTCTTCGACATGTGAAGGATATGTCCGTAGGAGGTTGAAGTTTGCAAAGAGTTCAGCATGTTGCTAGGCCTTGGGTGGTGCGGCGGGGGCTGTATTGAGGTGGAGTCGCTATCTAGCAAGTGCGTTTGTAGGAGGCAGAACAATGCACAGTTTGTTCAGCAAATCGGAGTAGTCCAAGGGGATGGTGGTCTCCGAAACGAAGAAAGATGTTGCTCCAACGGGACAGTTATCCAAGAGGGATAAGTCCCGACTCTCCAGAGGGAGAATCATGTGGGACAGACCGTACATATTGAGGAGTACCTCAACAAACAACAACTTCACGAAGCTCAGTGGACCGAGCAAGCGGCGAGGAGTCGTCGCATGATCTCGCTTGAGAGAATGCATTGGTGGATGCATTGTGAGATCAAGTGGGGGAGTGACCCAAAGCAACACAAATGAAGACACACTTGAGTCGATATGGAGATCGGATTCAAGGGAGGGCTGACCCGTGGAATGGTGGGCACGAGGGCCACCATTAACTCAATGTGAAAACGAGGAGCGGAGCAACTTGGGTGTAACTTGGCAAAGTACCCAAGCCGCATGAAGGGAGCCAACATAGAAGATGGAACATAGAGCGGAGGCACAGTGCTTTCCTTAGACAGAGGTCAAGGACATGAACTCTTGCAGAGGCAAGAGCAGGATCATGTTGTTCCATAGGTTCTTCATTCTGACGGAGCAAACTCATCTTGTATGGTGCCAAAGACGAAGGGAGCTTCTAGGCACATGCATCTTATCTCGGAGAAGTATTTGATGAAGGAACTAAGGCGACTCAACTTGCGAAGGCAAAGTTAGGTTCAGAAGGCCTTAGCACGGGGCAAGAGGACACGGAGGCGGGTACTCTTGAAGAATATACCACAGTATTGCCATTCAAGTTGCCATGAAGGAAGCGGTGCGCAGCGAAGATTGTGCTGGTAGGGGCAGAGGCCTAGGATCCAGACAATGGTGCACTAATTGCAACGAAGTCGGGGGACTTCGAGAGCTACTAGGCGACGGACTGTCCTAGAGCGGTGCTTCATCTAGGTGTGACCTAAGAGTGGGTGGATGAAGGTCGATTGCTAAAGGAGCAAACAAAATTGAAGGTGGAAGAGACCTTGCGATATATTGGCAGAGGCCACACATGGAGGGATCACAATTCGAGTTCATCCCACAAGGATCATAATGTAATGGAGACGTCACCAGGAGGCAACATGGTGCGGCGGATTGTGGTGGAATAATTCGTGGCAATGCGATACACATGAATGTGTCCCGTGAGGGACTAGATCATACAGAGGTATGATCGGGAGTTACTGGAAGCTCCACTTTGTTGAACAACATGACGACAAGAAGGGCTATGGATTTAAGGAGTGAAAGTCATAGTACCACAGAGGCGGGTCTTCCTTGCGTGCATCGAATTTTGCATCGGATGAAAGCCTTGGTCATCAGCATATGGGGGTTGTGTTCCACCAAGGGAAAAGTTCAAATGCAAGTACCAGTGAGTCCCATGGGAGGGACTTGATCATGCAGAGGTATGATCGAAGCAGCTAGAGAGTTGGTCTGCTCCAGAGCCTATATTCTCTTAAGGGAGCCCGGCAAGTCAAAGGACAAGGTCGAGTAAGCGAACGTTGTTACCAAGGAAGCTAAGGAGAACAAAATCGGTGCAAACCCTACAACGTGATGGCAGAGGCCATGCATGGGAGTTGCAATATGTCTTTTCATCGACCAAAGGGAGTTGCTTGGAGAACACAAAGGTGTTGAAGCAAGGGGTCGAAAGGGGTGAGGAAGTGGCGACGAGTCCAGAGGGACTTAGCTACTCAAAATCAAGCATCAGTTAGAATGAAGGTGGACTCGGAGGAGTGCCACATAGACATATCTATTGATCGTGAAGAAAAGGGATGCAGATGCGAGGCGATAGATAGTAGGGTCATGAGCATGGCAGCGCCATGGTACCGCAGAGGCGGGACTTCCGTGAAAGTCATTGATCCCTTGCTCTCATGGAGGGAGAGCGCTTGGTCGTGAAAGGGGCCGAAGAGGTGGAGCATGTAGAGGCAAACTCCAAGTACTGAGACAAGGCTGAAGGGCAGTGTAATATCCCATTAGTCCCACATCGGAAGTGGGGAATGTGTGTGATTAGCTTATAAGGGCCTGATGAGTGTACTACGTAACGTCCCGCTTAAGCATTTTGGTCCGTGGTTGCAAGGACCAAAATGGAGTTATTGGCCAATTAGCTCATCGGACGGGTCGTGACATTTGGTATCGAGCCGACCTAGCATTTAGGCGAGGGTGAGAGGGCTCGAGTAGGAAAAGGGCTACCCGTGGATGGAGTCGAGAAAACTTATCACGCGTGGAGCCACCACCGAAGTTAAACCTCACATGCACTATGCTAGGGTTCGATCGGGTTATGTCTGGCCTTGACGAGGGCGTCAAGCTAATTGAGTTGGGGATAATGTAATATCCCATTAGTCCCACATCGGAAGTGGGGAAATGTGTGATTAGCTTATAAGGGCGATGAGTGTATTACGTAACGTCCGCTTAAGCATTTTGGTCCGTGGTTGCAAGGACCAAAATGGAGTTATTGGCCGATTAGCTCATCGGACCGGGTCGTGACATTTGGTATCGAGCCGACCTAGCATTTGGGGGGGTGAGAGGGCTCGAGTAGGAAAGGGCTACCCGTGGATGGAGTCGAGAACTCATCACGGCGTGGAGCCACCACCGAAGTTAAACCTCACATGCACTATGCTAGGGTTCGATCGGGTTATGTCGGCCTTGGCGAGGACGTCCTAATTGAGTTGGGGATAATGTAATATCCCATTAGTCCCACATCGGAAGTGGGGAATGTGTGTGATTAGCTTATAAGGGCCTGATGAGTGTACTACGTAACGTCCCGCTTAAGCATTTTGGTCCGTGGTTGCAAGGACCAAAATGGAGTTATTGGCCAGTTAGCTCATCAGACCCGGGTCGTGATAGGCAGAGGCCAAGGAACTTCGTAAGACTGGTGTCAACGAGCTTCTCATCAAGATAGCTGAAAGTGAAGGACTTCGGGTCATGCAAGAGTGCACGACCAAGGAATGAAGCAAGCAGTACGCGGTGTTGTACCTTTGCTACTCAGGGGAGTAGGCAGTAGGGTTGATGGAGAAGACGGTACAATCCTAGAGGCGACCAAATCTATTAGAGAATTACTCCAAGTTGGGCATTTCAGAAGTTCGATGGCATTGAGAAGGTGAATCACAGTAACTAACTCAACACAAGGAGTGCTCAACACAAGGAGTGCAAACACTTCAAGTGCTTCAAAAGTGTGAGCAAAGAGCAGGCGAACACTTCAAGTGCTTCAAAAGTGTGAGCAAAGAGCAGGCGAAGGCCAGTAGCTCGATGCATGGAGTACAACCTCGAGGAGACGGGCGAAGTTAAGTAACCTTTGCCTTCTCAACTCTTAAGAGAATAGGCGAAATCGAGTACCCCAATTCTCTTATCTATCCAGTAGAGGAGCTCTGCATAGGTGCAAAGACCCTTCGAAGATAATAAAAGACAATAGTTGTTAAATCCTCACCAACGGTGATCAGTGCTACTGAGAGTAGATTGTCCGTTTCATTTCCTAACGAAATGCCAATCGAAAGCGGAAGTGATGCGAATCTACTTGGAAGTGACAACTAAGTGAAAGAAGAGTCAATGGGAAAATTTTATGGAGGAAGGACCTAAAACTTCAGAAGTTTGTGAGGCGATGCTCGCTAAAGCTCCAACAAGTATCCACCCAGTTCAAACAACATGAGGCATTTGAGAGACTGGCGCATAGTAAGAATGGTCTTTTCCTTCATCTGGAGGATCCGCAAGAACTAATAAGGATTAACACAACTCAGCCAACTCTACACTAGAGTCAGAGCCATTGGCGAGTTGAAGCAGCATGGTGGATCAAAAGGTTCGACTACTCAAAAACAGTAGCGGAGAGCAGTTGGGAGCCAAGAGGCGCATTGCAGCTGGAACAGGAGATTGAAGACTCAGTAAAGACGAGGAGTTACAGTGTCGGCAAAGGCTTCGACGAGGACGTCGAAGGAATAAGTGGGGGAGAATGTCACGGACAAACTTCTAAACAAGATGTTTGATGTAATGCTTATGTATGTCCGTGTCTTTTGGTATGTTCATGCTTTGCACAGCATGTAGAGGGATGGCCGAAGGCTTAATAGTCCCATTTTAGTTAGGTTTGGTGGCCGCTTTAGGCTTGTAAATAAAGGTTGTGTAATGTGGACACTTGTAGGAGATTTTTGGTCTATAATGGATCATTCTGACCCTTTGTTGTGCAACTGTTCAGAGCTTGTAAAGTCTGTTTGTAATTTGCATTGTCTATGAAGTGTTTTCGGAAATGTTTGTTTGTGGATCCCGAGTGAGGTATTTTTTCTAACCCGTTTTCTCTTTTGTGGGTCCTAAGGGATCATGAGAGGTTTTGGGGAGACTGACCTTTACGGATGGACACGCAAGGGTATCGCACGACTTAGACGAAACCACATAAGTCTGTGACAGTACGGTACTCGTTGTTTGCAATTAATCGATTGACTTTCCAAATACCATCACCGATCCTTCTTTAGTCTTGATTGATTGTGTCATTTCAATTGTAATGACAGACTGGGAACAAAGAGATGAATGAATGTTCTTTTGGGAATTGATCAGTCACGTCATTTCAGTTATAGTGGTCGATGGGAAAGAATGAGATGAATGAATGATCTTTTAAGAAAATGTTGATGAAATCCAAGTACTACTGTTGGCTGTATCAAATAAAAATATGTTCAAGATTGATATATTGACACACTGATTTACCATAATAGTAACAAATTCAATGCTAATGGAGCCTTGGGAAGAAATATTTCCTTTTTGTATATGCCAATTATGGCATTTCCTCTATTATAAATAAACTCATCCAAGTAAGTATATTATCGTCAAGGACGAGACAAATAGAACAGACATTTTGTTATTCTTCTAAAGTCATAAGCTAGGATAACTAGCAAAGGTGCTTGATCAATAAAATAGGGCCTTGCTGGTTACAAAATTTTCTGGTTGAATGTATATTTTTGTACTATCTTGGTTGCTGGATTTTTTCTGTCATCATTGTTTTGTCCAAAGCTGGCGTTCTTATGCAGTTGGACATGGGACCAAACACAGAGCTGAAGCTTCTGGTGCAGCAAAGAGCTTTTTATATCAAGAGGAAAGTGGCACCAGTGTGCGAGCTGGGCTTCAGTGGCCATCAGAGAGAGGTCCTGCTCCACAGCTACAGGAAGGTGGTGCAGGAAGGGTTTGGGCTCCATCTGGTCCTCGGCAGCCTCATCAAAGTGTTATAAATTGTTCAAATTAAAAAGAAAAAAAAATTATTTTCAAAAGATTTATTTGAAAATATGTTTTCTTTTATTTTTTTATAGTTATTTTTTCAAAGGTTATGTCTTTTGAGAAAATAGTTATAATTTTCAAAGATTATGTCTTTTGAGAAAATAGTTAATTTTCAAAGATAGTGTCTTTTGAGAAAATATCTATAAATAGCTATTTGGGGATAAATCACAGATACAATTCTTTCATGCTCTTCTTCTTTACTCTCCAAGTGATTGAGTTAGACATTCTCTAATTCCTCTCTGAAGATTCTTTATTGTTTACTCAATACAGATCTTCTAAAGGCTTGTCATATCCACTAAAACTATTTGCATCAAACCCAGAGCAATCTTATTGAGAAGAGGGTACAAATATCGTTTTTAGAAAAGTGTTTATACACGTTTCAAGCCTAAATATCTTTCCTAAAGTATTCTTGATCTTGTGTTTGTTATTTGTTTCCATAGTGTTTTCTATCTTTTCCTTTGTCGGATCTTTTTTCAACAATCTAAAAACGATATCTTGTGAGTTTATACAAATTCACTATGGAGGCTACAAATACCATCAAATTATTGAATCAAGATTTTGTTCGTTTGGATCGTTTTGATGGAACGAATTTTACCCGTTGGCAAGACAAGATGAAGTTCATGTTGACTGCTTTGAAGATCTTCTATGTGCTTGATCCAATTCTTCAACCAATTCTTGATCCAACCGACGATAACACCGATGAAATCAAGGCTGAACAAAAGAAAAGAAATGAAGATGAAGTCATGCGTAGAGGACACATTCTCAATGCTCTTTCAGACCGGCTTTATGATCTTTATACGGTGGAACCATCTGCAAAAGCAATTTGGAATGCTTTGGAATTCAAATATCTATGCCGAGGAAGAAGGTACAAAGAAATTTTTAATTTCTAAATATTTTGATTACAAGTTTGTGGATGGCAAGCCAATCTTGGCACAAGTACATGAGTTGCAGGTCATTGTTAATCAATTGAAGGCTGAAAAAATTGAACTTCCTGAACCTTTTCAAGTAGGGGCTGTAATAGCCAAGTTGCCTTCATCTTGGAAAGGGTATAGGAAGAAGATTTTGCATGACTCCAAGGATATCACTTTGGAGCAAATTCAAAAACATCTTCGAATCGAGGAGAAATCGAGAATGAGAGATAAGAGTGAGAACTCTTTTTGCAATATAAAAGCAAATGTTGTGAATCAGCCTAAGAATTCCAACAAAAGCAAACAAAACAAGGAGAATCATTTTGGCCCTAAAAGGATCAAAGAAAATTTAAGAAGCCACAGAGTGGAGGCTGTTTTGTTTGTGGAAAACCTGGTCATTTTGCTAGGGATTGCAGATTTAAAAAAGGCCAGAAACCAAAAGTCAACTCCGTTGAGGGAGATGATAATATAATCGCTACGGTAAGCGAAGTGAATGTCATATTTGGCAAGGTTTCTGGTTGGTGGTACGATACTTGTGCTACCGTCCATGTTTGCTATGATAAGGGACTCTTCAAGACTTACAAAGAAGTCACAGAAGGGCAAGAGATTCAAATGGGAAATGAAGTTCGTTCTAAGATGATTGGTAAAGGAAATGTGGAACTCACTTTCACTTCAGGTAAGAAAGTCACTCTTACTAATGTTCTTCATGTACCGGATATGAGTAGAAATTTAGTGAGTGGGAATCTCCTTAGCAAACCTGGAATTAAATCTGTATTTGAATCCGGAAAGTTAATTCTATCCCATAATGGAACTTTTTGTTGGAAAAGGCTATTCCGCTGAGGGAATGGTCAAATTATGTATTGTTGACAATGATTCTAAAGTTAATAAAGATGTTGCTTCTATTTATATTGTTGATTCTTATTCATTATGGCATGATAGATTAGCACATATTGGAATTAGCATGATTAGAAGAATGGTTAAGTGTGGCTTAATAAATTATCATTTTGATGATCTTAATAAATGTGAAATTTGTGTTAAATCAAAGATGATTAAGAAACCCTTCAAAAGTGTTGAAAGATATACTAATTTGTTAGATTTAATACATTCTGATATATGTGAATTAAATGGCATATTAACGAGAGGAGGTAATAGATATTTTATTATTTTTATAGATGATATGTCTAGATTCACATATGTATACTTATTGAAACATAAAAATGATGCTTTTAATGCTTTTAAGGCATATAAAGCAGAAGTTGAAAATCAATTAGGGAAGAAAATTAAAGCTTTAAGAAGTGATAAAGGAGGAGAATACTTTCCTAATGAATTTAACTTGTTTTGTGAACAATATGACATAATTCATGAATGTTCAGCACCTAGAACACCTGAGCAAAATGTATTAGCAGAAAGAAAAAATATAACTTATCTAGAGATGATTAATGCTATGTTGTTGCATGCTAAATTATCTTATAATTTGTGGGGATAAGCTTTATTGGCTGCATGTCATATCTTAAATAGAATTCCCTCTAAAAAGAATAAGATCTCTCCATATGAGTTATGGAAAGGAAGACGACCTAACATTGGTTATTTTAAAGTGTGGTGGTGTCTTGCATATTGTAAAAATAATGATCCTCAAAGGACAAAATTGGGACCTAGAGGAATCAAATGTGCATTTATAGGCTATGCTTCAAATAGCAAAGCATATAAACTTCTTAATTTGGAGTCTAATATCATAATAGAATATCGAGATGTTGAGTTCTTTGAACATTTATTGACTTCTAATAATAATGTTCATCCTCCAACTAGTGAAGAGTCACTAGTGAAGAAATCTTAAAAGGTTGGTGAGCAACCTAAAATTCCTTTGATTGGGCATCAATCAAGTTCACAAGAGGTTGGAGAGCAATCTTATGAATTAAGGAGAAGCACTCGTGTACGAAAAGCAAAAACATTAAGATCGGATGAGATTGATTCTCAAAGTATTTCTTTTTACCTTGTAGAAGGAACTAATGAGAGAGTATTAAAAACAATTCCTCTTGTTTTACAAGTGGAAGATGATCCTAAAACATTTAAAGAAGCTATGGCTTCTCGTGATGCTGCTTTTTGGAAAGATGCTATTAATGATGAGATGAATTCTATTATGTTAAACTATACTTGGGAACTTGTCGATTTACCTTTTGCCTCAAAACCTATTAGTTGCAGATGGATATTTTGTAGGAAGTATTATACAAATGATTCTCTCCAAACGTTCAAAGCAAGGTTAGTTGCTAAAGGATTTCGACAAAAGGAAGGAATAGATTATTTTGACACATATGCTCCTATGGCTAGGATCATATCTATTATAATTATTTTTGCTTTAGCATCAATTTTTGATCTTTATGTTCATCAAATGGATGTCAAAATAGTATTTCTAAATGAAGACCTCGATGAGAAGATATATATGGAACAACCCGAAGGTTTTGTTCTACCGGGAAATGAACATAAAGTGTGTAAACTTATTAAGTCATTGTATGGTTTAAAGTAGGCTCCAAAACAATGGCATGAGAAATTTGATGCAATAATTCTTTCTAATGGATTTGTTCATAATATTGCAGATAAATGTGTTTATCTCAAAACTTGTGATGACTATATGGTGATAGTTTGCCTTTATGTTGATGATATGCTAATAGTGAGCAACAACATAAAAGGTAGTGTAGAAACAAAGAGGTTTCTATCTTCAACATTTAAGATAAACATCTTGGGCAAGTTGATACTATACTAGGTATCAAGGTAAATTGAAATAGTGGGGGATATGTTTTGAGTCAAACTCATTACATAGAGAAAGTATTGGAGAAATTCAGTCACTTAAAAATCAAAGAAGCAAATACCTCATTTGACCCAAGTATCAAATTAGTCAAGAATGTTAGAAGAACAGTGGCTCAATTAGAATATTCAAGTGCTATAGGAAGTCTTATGTATGCAACGCAGTGCACAAGACCTGATATAACATTTGCGGTTAGTAAATTGAGTAGATTTACTAGCAATTTAAATATAGAGCATTGGAAGGCTACTGAAAGAGTTCTTGGGTACCTTAAATGAACCAAAGATTATGGCTTACAATACTCAAAATTTCCTGCTATTTTAGAAGGATATACTGATGCAAGTTGGATATCGAGTTTTGGAGATAACAAATCCACTACTGGTTGGGTGTTCACCTTGGGAGGTGGCACTGTTTCTTGGAAGAGCAAGAAATAAACGTGTATAACTCACTCAACTATGGAATCAGAATTTGTTGCTCTAGCAGATGCAGGAAAGGAGGCTGAATGGTTGAGGGACTTTCTATTAGAAATTCCATTGATTTCGAATTCAATTTCTATACTTTGTGATAGTCAAGCCACTTTAGCTCGTGCATATAGTGAAATATATAATGGAAAATCAAGACATATAAGTCTTAGACATGATTATGTAAGGAAATTAATCAAGAGTGGGATTATTTTACTCACATTTGTGAAAACAAGTGAGAATTTGGTTGATCCATTCACCAAACCTCTTACAAGAGAAGTTGTAAGATCAACATCAAAATGGATGGGGCTAAAACTCCTTGAATAAAAGATTCACCAATGATAGCAACCCTACTCAACATTATGAAATGAGTAATGAAGAGTTCAAAGGGTAAGAACAAGTCATTGATATGTGGAGTGGTTCAGCACTTTGAAATATTTTATGAGTCCCATCTAAAGATGTTAAATTGCTGGTTGTCACCGAATGAGGGTTGAGTTAATAATACTCTTACTGAAGTTCAGTCAAGTTAGGACAAGTATCTCAAAGAGTGACAAAGATACTATAAGAACTTCACCTATATGAACTTAGAAGTGGTACCGCTTCGATTGAGAGTTGGAGTTTCTCTCATAAAAGTTCATGAACTTGGATGAGTCCAAGGCCATATTAGGGCTAAGCGAGATTTTATGAGGAATACAAGAATATTGTATTTATGTGTGTGGTATCACTAGTGTTGTCATAAGGAATAACAAATTCAAAGCTTTTATGCTATTTGGGATTTCGACTTCACTTTGTGATGCTTACACTAAGGTAATATTCAAATCGAAAGATATATTACTTTATTCATAAAAACTATTTAATCACTTGGAGAAAATTTTAAATTTGAACAAGTGGGGGATTATTATAAATTGTTCAAATTAAAAAGAAAAAAAAATTCTTTTCAAAAGATTTATTTGAAAAGGTGTTTTCTTTTATTTTTTGGTAGTTATTTTTTCAAAGGTCATGTGTTTTGAGAAAATAGTTATAATTTTCAAAGGTTGTGTCTTTTGATAAAATAGTTAATTTTCAAAGATTGTGTCTTTTGAGAAAATATCTATAAATAGCTATTTGGGGGTAAATTACAGATACAACTCTTTCATGCTCTTCTTCTTTACTCTCCAAATGATTGAGTTAGACATTCTCTAATTCCTCTCTGAAGATTCTTTATTGTTTGCTCAATACAGATCTTTTAAAGACTTGTCATATCCACTAAAACTATTTGCATCAAACCCAGAGCAATCTTATTGAGAAGAGGGTGCAAATATCGTTTTTAGGAAAGTGTTTATACACGTTTCAAGCCCAAATATCTTTCCTAAAGTATTCTTGATCTTGTGTTTGTTATTTGTTTCCATAGTATTTTCTATCCTCTTCTTTTTCGTATTTTTTTTTCAACACAAAGTGGTTAAGGTAGCGGGGGATATTACCAATGCCGAGGGAGCTGACTGCAACCTCGTGATGCACAGAAACCAGGCGTGCCATCCCACTACCAAGGCCACGGTGGGCTTCAGCCCAGAGGTGAAATTCCACCTCAGCAACAGTTTGGTGGATGCCGGGTTGGACATGGTATGTCTGGGGGACATGTAATTGATCCCTCAGCTGCAGGTACATCAAGGCCATTGACTCCCGAGCTGCACCAAGCAACACAAGCTCCTTTGCAAGCCACCCAAACAACCCCATGGCAGGCAAGTTCCTCGTGGCAGCCAGAGATCTCTGCCATCGAGTTTGCCAAGAAATTTGAACAGCACTCTGTTCAAGGTGAAGCTTCATCTAGTCAAATAATGCAACCCGTGGTTCCATCAGCATCTTTCGACGAGTCTACGAGATTTCCAGTCTGCGCTGGGGAAGGTACCTTTTGGTACCAGATGTGTGGTAAAGGCTAATCATTTTTTTCTGCTGAAATATCCACCGAAGACCTTCACCAGTATGACGTGAGTTTCCTCTCCCACCTTAACTGCTGCTTTAATAAACATTCTTTTCTTTACGTACCTCAGGATTGACCTATAATTGTTTTGTAATTACGTATTATCAGGTCTCAATTATGCCAGAAGTTACATCACACAGTGTGAATCATGCTGTGATGCAAAAGCTAGTTAAGCTTCATAGGGAATCTTACTTAGACGGATGCCTTCCAGTCTATGATGGCAGGAAGAGTCACTCCCATTTACCTCTAAAGAGTTTCAAATCACCCTTAATGACGAGGATGATGGTTCAAGCATGGAAATGTTTTCTACTAGACCAACTGAAATGCCTTTTTGCAATTTTATAATATACTTTTGTTGTAAAATGGCCATCTCTTAGTGGGAGGCAAGCTATTTCACTTTTAAACCCTTTTTATTATATAGAATGTTTGAATATCTTGAAAGTGTCATCCTTCTGTCGATTGCTAAAATGATTCGTATACATCATTTGTGTCCTGAAACTTGGGATCAACAGTTTCCCAGTTGATGAAAGAGGTACAATGAAGTTCGTTGTGCAATATTTTCAAGAGACATGATTTTACGATCTATGTCTTGAAACACACTAGTTGGCCTTGCTTGCAAGTTGGAAACCAACAGAGGCCAAATTATGTGTGTTATATCAGTATTTTAATTTTTTTCTGTTTAGTGCATCATACATTTGATCCACATTTTAAAGTTTATTGTCGTGCATATAAAGCTTTAGATTACATGTTCAGAAAATGTATATCAACATTTTTTTCGATCATCTGCTGGTTTGTAAGATTGTCAAGGGCAGAGATATTCTAACAAGTTGAATGAGAAACAAATCACTGCTCTTTTACAAGTTTCATGCCAACATCCTCATGATCAGGAGCTTGATATTGTAGAGGTATTATTCTAAGTAGTCTTTTCCTTGTCATTCAACATCACAATTTTAGTGCCATAGTGACTTAAATCATGAAAGTTTGTCATCAATGTCAATGATAATTCTTGACTTGGAACTCAATTTCAAGCTATTCATGCAACATGATAAGCGTGTTTCCTCACTGGTTAGGGTTCTTCAGTCTTCATACATTTTTATCAATATGCAAAGGAATTATGGCTTGATGTATTAGAGGACAACTTATTCTTGCATATCCCATTTTGTTTTTCTTCTTTCTCCTTTCAGATCCTTGTCCTACTGTCTCAATTTGGCTTTGAAACTAAGTTTGATGCTTAGTGTTGGCCACTGAGGCAGTAACGTGCTGAATGGGCTGGTTAATTTTATTAGATAGGAACACATTTAGATTGGGGAGTAGGGCAGTGTTCTTGAAGATACTTCTAATTTGGCCTTCCAACTGAGCCTTTGCAGCTATTTGGTTGGACTGAGTTTAAGTGGCTGGAGTGAACTTGCAGAGTGGTTATCCAAAAATGTATTGAATCTGCTTGCACTTACTGTCAAGGCATATGTTTGATTTAGGTATAAAGGGGAACATGGATTGGTATTCTCATCATCCCATCAAATAGAAGAGGAATAAGTGAAGTCCAATTGCAGAACAGAAAGCAATATATTATGTGTCCCCACACGCATCCTAAAAGAAGGTTAACAATTATATATATGAATAGGGTTGGGTATCTTTGCCACAACTTCTCATTTTGTTTGGTTTGGGATTTCTAGGTTCTTTCGAAATAAAAGCATGAATCCTCATTCAGAATATTTTATTGATCCCTGGATTTGAGTTCCCAGCTATTTTGTTTAGGCATCATCTGTTTCATCTGAGATGATCTCTGTCTGCAGGTCAATATATCAGACCCAGAGCTGACAATTGCAATAAGGATATAAAATTAAACAAGATTGTGAGCGTTGAGGGCCTAGCAATTAATGTTGGGTCCAGCCCAGGCTCGGACAATTGGCCTATTGAGGCCAAATCAATAAATCAAAAGAGAAAAAGGTAAAATTGAGAGAGAGGGCAGCGTGCACAGTGAGGGTGCAGCGTGCGGCAGAGAAAAGGGGAGAGAGAAATATTAGGTTTCTGAGTTTTCTGTTTGACGATCGGTAGCCAAACGTTGTCAGTTTCGGCCCAAATTTTATGTGGAGAATCCTTGCAGCAAACTCTACAATCCTAACGGTGTTGATCTGCAGTTTACCCTCTCTAAGGTACTTTCCTATGATATTCACTCCGTGAGATCTATAATTTTTTTTGAGGATATCCACTCCGTGAGCCAAGATCTATGATCTTGATGTTATTCTGATCCTCTAGTTATTCTAGAGAAGACCTACTGTAAACCTGTTATCAGTATTATTGATAATGGAAGTTTGAGGTGGACTACGGTCCTGTAGTTTTTCTCACATTGGATTTTTCATGTTAAAAAAGATTTGGTCTCACTATGCTGTGTTGATTGATTTAGCATTTTGATATCAAGTTGGTATTTTGATGAGGAACCCATTTTGATACACAAAGAGGGGAAAGAATTATTCCGCTTTAACATGTTTATTCCCAACAATTAATTGATTTTATATCGTTATTTAAAATTTTACTGTGAAATTCTTGTTTAAGCTCAGCTAATTGGACCCTTTAAATAACCAAAAGACCAGTGAGAGCCTTCGAGCTCAAAGGGGTTCAAAGCACATTTGTACATAATTCTAATGACTAGAATTGACATAACTATTTTGTGTATTTGTAACTTTTCACATGCCATGTTTCTACAGACAGTTCGTCGGAATGCCTACCATGAAGATCCTTATGCTGAAGAATTTGGCATCAAGATCTGTGACAAATTTGCATCAGTTGAGAATCGTGTTTTGCGTGCACATAGGGTAAATGAATATCACAAATACATTTCATATTATCATTATCTGTACCTTTTTCTATTGTAATGATGTATTGCATCTTTTTGTTTCTATCAGGCTAAAATTCAATGTGATCAATTTCATCTTTTTGGTTGTGCAGCTAAAGTACCATGACATATGCTGGTAGAGAGAAAGTTTGCTCGCCAAGAGTTGGCCAGTGGAATATGATGAATAAGGTATTGCATCGGACTGCATCCGATGCCTTTTATGTTGTTAAACCTGCATATTTATACTAATTGATTCATTTATATACCTTATGTGCTTGCATTTATTGATGATACTAAAATATACTTCTGGCCTTGGCAATAAGACTTTCTTTTGCATGCATGGCTCACACGCACTATTTTGTATTCTACAAAAACATATGCTTTGAAAGATTTGACACATTACCAGCCAGAGGTTAAACCCCACCATATTCTTGTGGATCTCTGGGTTTTATGCGAGCCATTAGTTACATATCCTTAAAGCTAAGCCCAATCTACAACCTTGATATCCCTCACTCTCTTGTGGTTAAAAACAAAAAAAGAATTTAGTAGATTTGATGTTGGTGACTTATGTCTGTCCTTCTCAGATGCTTTAATCATGTTTTTCCTCTCTATCATATGCATCCAGAGGTATATCACTTCGAATTGTAGTGCCTAAATAGGCATATAGTTCCTACTTCACTAGTTCCTCCAACAGTTAAGACTATAGTACTGGTGATTTATAGCTGCCTTCCTCAGATGCTTTAGTCCTGTACTTCTCTATCAAAAGGTGGATCACTTAGAATCACAGTGCCTAAAACATATGATTTTCTACTTAACTATCTTCCCCTGAGAAGTTAAAGGTCAGTCATTATTAGTTGTTGATAGAATCATTTTATTTTGTACTGCCATGGTCAAATGCAGTTCTGATTCTATGTTAGAATAAATTCTTTGGGTTGTGCTTTGGATGTGTCCTTGGTTCTGTGGTTCTTTTCGTGTTGTCAGCTTATTTAATGGTTATTTTAAGGTGCCTAGTGTCTTTCATGTATTGGTTTCCCCAAAAGGAAGTAGGAAATACCACGGCTTCCCGATTAATCTACCATTTGCAAATGGACTTTGTCATTGTATTATGATGTGTGGGAGTGAGTTTCTCTTGACTTACTACGGAGCTAATTGGTTGCTGTATGTTAATAATGTATGTCGGGATTAAACAAAGTAAATTCTGTCTTGGCAAGGAGAATTGATGTCGATGGTGTCCTGTTCTATGTATCCTGAGACTTGCTACTTGACTCTTGAACCTGTCTTCAGATGTATTAAAGTAACATTACTTTTGGCCTTGTCTGAGACACAATATCTCAACACTTGGTTGGTCTATGTGTAGTGAGGCATTAAATAGTTTGAACAATATGCTATTTCATAATTTGACTATCTAAAGTCAGATTCACGAATGATTGACATTTGACATACTCAAGGAAGCATGACACTTGCCAAATCAACAGAAAGAATGGAACTCTGGTCTTTGACTGTCCTGCAGCACAGTGCTTGTTCAGTCAATCTGCTGTTTCTGTGACAAACCTTATATTATTTTTTCTTCTCTTCCTTAAGGTCTATCATTGGATGTTTCTTTGAGGCTTGTGTAAGCTCAAACAACTGAAATAGAACTGATAAGGGTGGTGTGAGATATTCTTCTTTGTCTTGAACATTACCTCGACATTTTCTGTGTCGGTTTAGTTATATGCTCTTGTGCATGTTAAGTGACATACTCATCTGGTATCTTTTTGGCCTTTGGGACGTTATTGTTTTGTTAGAATTTAGAAATATATGTTGCACCAGTCTTTAAATTTTCATGCAGAAAAATTAACACTTTTTCTCTGATATCATCTTTTTTGTAATTCTACAATTCTGTATGTGTTTCAGAAAGTGGCGAATGGTGGGTGAGTGTAACAGTTGGACGTGTATCAATTTTGAACGAAATGTTCCAGAAGGTGTTGCTTGTGACTTTTGTCATAAGCTTGCTCAGATGTGCCAGATATCTGGAACAGTATGTTCTTATTGATACATGTCTTCTGTTTTAATTCGATTTAAATGCTGTGCGTGCATATGATACCAAAATAAGATGCTACAGAGCAGTCCTGTTAGACTAAATTTTTGCATGAATTTGCTCTAGAACCTATCCTTCCTCCATTAAGAGCTCGGCTTAACAAAGTCGAAAGAGCATTGAAAGTACACCATCATGATGCAATGGGCATGCTGCAATCTCAGGGCTGACAACTTGATTTGCTTATTATAATATTGCCTGATAATAACGGTTCTCCATATGGTAGCTTCCTGTCATTCATCATCATATACAGTTTAATATGGTTTTCCACTTAACAACAAATGGCCTAATCCATGAGTTTTCATAATCTCCCTGGTGCCTCGTTCACTTAATGTTCTTATCTTTATTGTTATTGTAAAGACAGGTAATGTAAAAGGGATATGTGAGACAGATCTTGATTTAGTTTCAGTGTTGTTTGACTAAACATGTTTTCAGGATGAGCAAACAGTACCTTGCTAACGTTGCTCGCAAGATAAATGTAAAGGTGGGTTTAGATGCATAATATTTGTTCATTTTTATCCTGTAATCATGAAGAGTATTTTGATGGATAGGTTGGAGGTAGCAACACAGTTCTTATGGATGCATTGTCAAAGCACATGCCTCTTGTTAGACATACTATAATATTTGGTGCTGATGTTACACATCCTCATCCTGGAGAGGACTCCAGCTCTTCTATAATATTGCAGCTGTCAGATTTTCTTCCTTTACATAGCTATTTTCTTACTTTGCTCCATGTTTTTTTCTTTGGATTTCGTTGCTTTCCTTGCTCTCAGTTGTTCTTCAGGTGGTCACCTCCCAAGATTGGCCAGAGGTGACAAAATGTACATGGTTGGTTTGTGCTCAGGCCCATCGCTGAGAATTGATTCAAGATCTGTTTAGAGAGTGGCAAGATCCTCAGCATGGAACAGTTACTGGAAGCATGATCAAGTATGAATAACTCATTATGCATAACCAGTTCTTCTTTGAGTATTAGTATATTTTGTTTCCTGCACTTGTTTCCATGCTAAGGAAATAATCTGTTACGTATGGGATTTTTAGGGAGCTTCTTATTTCCTTTGAAATAGCTACTGGGCAAAAGCCTCAGCGAATTATATTCTGCAGGTATACAATTCAGAAATTTACGTGCATCTTAGTACTTCATCTGTCATACAGATTCACATATGGTCTCCTCTCTGCAGGGATGGAGTAAGCGAAGGGCAATTTTATCAAGTGTTGCTTTTATGAGCTTGATCAAAAAAGTATGATAGCTTGTCACCACTGTACTCTTTGTTTTTCCAGTGCTGCTATTCTCCAACTTTTTTCTTTTTTCTGGATTAGGCATGTGCTTCCGTAGAACAAAATTATCAACCACCAGTGACTTTTGTGCTAATAATCATAGTGATCGCTGCTCAGTTGATAGAATTGGGAACATTTTGCCTGGTTAGTCTCTTTGATCACTTAAAAATATTGGTGTCTGCCTGTTGGATTTACTAGAATCTTGAAAAATGACTTTGACAGGGTGATCTGCCATTGGAATTTTTTAGGAACTGTAGTGGATTCTATGATCTGCCATCCTGACTTTTACCTGTGTAGCCATGTTGGGATCTGATTAACCCCATCTACTCGCTGTGTATCATTGTTATCTACAAGTTCTTTTATGTATTGGCAAATCTGAAGGAGACAAGAACTGACCTCGTTTTATTTATTATTGGCCATGAAGGGTACAAGCCGACCTGCACATTACCATGCACTCTGGGACGAGAACAAAGTCACCGCTGATCAGCTTCAAACTTTGACAAACAACCTTTGTTACATGTAATATCCTACCCTTAAGTTCATCCCCTTCTGTGCTGGTATCTATCTATCTAACTTATGGTTGCATTGCAGCTATGCGAGATGTGCCATATCTATTGGTACGTCTGCTTCCCAACCTCGGATTTTTCACTTTGCAATGGGAATGGTTTTATTGCTGAACTTATCCTATGGTTTTTTGAACAGTGCCGCCTGCATATTATGCTTATCTGGCTGCTTTCGGTGCCCAGTTTTACATGGAACCTGAGACATCAGACAGTGGTTCTGTGGCAAGTGGACCAGCTGGGGGTGGAGTTCCTGCCGGAGGACCAAGCAGTACAAGGGTTCCTGGTAGTGCAGCCGATAAACCTCTTCGGGCACTGAAGGACGGTGTCAAGCGAGGCATGTTCTCTTGTTGAACCTTCGAGTCCCAGGTGGCCTCTACTGTTTGCAGCTTACGGTTCAACTGTTGAGGTTAATGTTTACGCTAATCTAATCGGCTCCAAGTAATTGAGCCCAAATGGTTCCTTAGTTGTATGTTTGCAAAATGGTGATAGTGACAATGTAGATTGTAATGCATGCAACTCTCAGACATTAAAAATGCCTGTTACTGATATTGGAATGTTTAAACGGTTCTCCAGAATGTAGCAATTTGCACGACTATTTTGCAGTCAAAAAGATGTGAGGGGAATTGAACAGGTCGCACAAAAGAACAGGAGTTGACTTTTTGTTTTCTGTTTTTGTGGTTGGTCTACTGGTTTATGCAACGAGTAGTCAACTTAACCCTCCAATAGTTGGGTGGAAAACAAACTGGTCTGAGACAATGTGACAAGAGAGTGTTTAATTTATTATAATATATTCATATTTAATTTACTATAATATGTTCGTATGGATCTTGTTGATGATATGATATTTTTTTTATTTACTATAATATACTCATATTTAATTTACTATAATTTATTAGTTCGTTGCTTTTCTATTCGATAAATTATACTATCAGTTTTCTTTATATTTTAATTCAAGTAGATCAAAACTAATATATAATATATTATTAACTTTATATTTTAATCCATGAATTAGACTTAATGAAATTAATAGGTCAATTTATTTCATTCGATCAAGTGATGATAATTGATATCATAATCGATTTAATATTAAAATATAATAAGAGACCCGAATGGAATCACTCTTAAAACATTTTGGATCAATTACAAAATTAACATATAGTTATCCCATCAGATGGGATCGTGAAAAATGTTTATAAAACACTAATAAATAAAAATGAATCTCCAAATGGATCAAAAAAATACTGAAAGTCAGCCTCCTGATAGGAACATTTGTGCCAACAACACCACCAGCAAAGCACAGGTGAGGAGAGAGGAGAAAGTGCAAAGCTCAGGCAAATCAAGAAGAACATTTTGAACAATCTAAGAACAAAATTTGTCATACTTACAGGAGCTTCCATTTTTTGCTAGACCATTAATTTTCATCTCAGCTCACTTCACTAGTGATGGATTAATATGTAATTTTACTTTTTCAATGAGATTGAAGATATATTCTATAGAATCAAATTCAATATTTTATTTCAGAATTCTTTATTTTTGGAAAGTCAATAGAATCTCAGTGAGTCAAAAAAAAAAAAAAAAAGGAAAAAAGGTGAGAAGCTTATGTATATAGAAACATGATAATCATGTCAGGAATTAATAGTATAAGAAACATACTCTTGTGTATCACATAGAAAAATCAACATACCACCACAAGTCCTAAGTTACTGAGGAAACCAACACTGATCCATGTGAAGTAAAAGCCAAAACAAGTTTTATCTCTAATAATACAACTTAAGCTTTGCATATTTTATCCTGTAACTTGAGGTGAGACCTCATTTCCATGTAGAAGAAAGAAAATAACCAAAAAGAAAAAAAAGAGAAAAAAAAAAAAGAAAAAGGAAAGAGAGGAACTCTGAGCATTGAGGTTTTGTGTAGAATATACACATCTAATTGTTTATCGACCAGGTATTAATCCAAGCCACTTACTAGAGTTGCCATGCTACACTAAGAAACCTTCAGTTTTCTTATGGCAATGTCGTCTCACTTTGCCAATTGGCCAGCAAGACAGATCTCCTCGAGCCATGCAACAAGTTGATTGGCTGATGGCCTCAGTTTAGGGGATTCACTCACACATAGGCATGCAATTTCAAGCATCCTCAGTGTCTGGCTGTTGTCACCATCTGAATCAAACATACACGGATCGAAAACTTCAGCCTCCCTTCTGTCTTTCTTCTTCTGAAGCACCCATGACACCACTTCCCGGCAGCCTTTCGGTTGGCACATATCGACAGGCCTCCTACCGGTGAGTAGCTCCAAGAGTACAACACCAAAGCTGTATACATCACCCTTAAAAGTAGCGACAGGAGATTGTCCATACTCGGGAGGAATGTAACCTAAAGTTCCGACTAAATCTGTTGTCACATGTGTCTCAGTAGGCAAAATTAGTCTTGCAAGTCCAAAATCGGCCAGATGAGCATCAAAATCTTCATCTAGGAGGATATTACTCGACTTGATGTCACGGTGAAGTATATGTGGCTCACAGGATTCGTGCAAGTAGGCCAATCCCCTAGAGGCCCCTAGAGCTATCCGCAGCCTTCTTCCCTGCTCTAGCATTGAGCTGCCTTCATGTTTCTCGTGAAGCCAGTAGTCCAAGCTCCCGTTCTCCATGTACGAGTAGATTAGCAGGCGATCGCTGCCAAACTTGCAATATCCTTGCAGCAAAACAAGATTCCTGTGCTGAGCTCTGGAAAGAGTTTCCACCTCGGCTTGAAACTCCCTCTCCATCTGAAAAAAATCACCGGAAAGCCGCTTGATAGCTACCTTGCGTCCATCAGGCAGAGTAGCCTTGTAGACAAGACCGAATCCTCCACAACCGATGATATAAGCCTGATCAAAGTTGTTGGTGGACTTCAATATGTCATCTATGCTTAGCTCCTTGTCATCCTTGTTAAACAAAAGAACTAGACTGCAACCAGTTGTGTCTGAGCCTTCATCTGCATGTGCTACCACCCTTGCATGGTCTTCGTGCCGTCCAGAATGATGTTTTAACACAATCCAGCTGACAACAGCAAGAAGAAAAATTGCCCCGAGTCCAATTCCAACTGTTATGCTCACTATGGCATTTTTGTTACTTCTTCTGACTCCTGATGGTATAAGGTCTTTGGAACCGCAAGGTGACAAGTGAAAGCCACAGAGCCCAGGATTCCCTTCGAAATCAGAACTCGAGAAGGTCGAAAACTGGCCTCCAGTCGGGACTTGTCCAACCAAATCGTTATATGCCACATCAAACTTTGACAAAAAACTAAGATTGGTTAGAGAGGCAGGTATGGTTCCTGTGAGATTATTGTGTGACAATTCCAAGCATTCTAAGCTTGTCATGCCTGAGAGCTCTGCTGGTATGTTCCCTGAAAGATGATTCCAACTCAAGTCCAACACATGGAGATCCACAAGTTTCCCAAACCCTGGCAAAATATGCCCAACAAGCATGTTATTACTCAGAATCAGCGACGGGGGAAACCTGCTAACCTGATTATACTGCAAGCCCTTCCCACTCGAGTTTCTCTTAATGAAGAACGGGAAGTTCTCGATCGAGCTAATTTGCAGTGACTTACTCCCAGACATAAGCCTCTTCATCTGTGCCAAGCTATTCGGAACCTCCCCACTGAGAGAATTGTTTGATAGATCCAAGTAGAAGAGGTTCTCAAGATTCCCAAACCATATAGGGATTGTACCAGATAAGTGGTTCCATGAGATGTCCAATACCGTTAATTGGGTCAAGTTTGCCAGCCATAATGGAATGGTACCCGTAAGAGCACAGTTTGCAATGACCAGCAACTCCATCTTCTCGAATCCTCGAATTCCATCAGCTGGCATTACTTCACCACTGTGGAAGTTCCGCGTCAAGACCAGACTAGTGAGTTTGGGGCAGTGCTGTAGAATTTGCAAAGCTGCTGATATGTTAGAGAAATGGTTACCGGTGAGAGAAAGATCAGAGAGTTGAGTGAAGCTCTTGAAGCTGGTGGGAATATCTCCGGTAAGATTGTTTCTAGCAAGATTTAAGGTCTTAAGCTGTACACATTGAGGAAGGATGCCAGGGATAGGGCCAGAAAATGAATTGGAACCGAGATCAAGGGTGCTTAATCTGGCCATGGCAGAGCAATTGAGATCGATCTCGCCGCTGAGCGAGTTGTTGTTCAGATTCAGCACCCTAAGCGATGACAAGTTCGACAATGAAGAAGGTAGATTACCAACAAGTTTATTGGACTGAGCCGAAAAAGCTTCGAGCTTTGCAAGGCTACCAAAAACATCAGGGATAAACCCCGAGAATCTATTCAGGGAGAGATCAATCTCGACAAGGTTCGAAAGATTGCTCATGTTCGTGATCAGATTGCCCGAGAACCGGTTCCCCTGGAGGAATAAGTGCGTCAAGGATGCCATGTTGAAGAGGTCACCAGGAAAATCTCCATCGAGGTCATTCATACCGAGCGAGAGCTCGGTGAGGGAGATGCAGTTCTTGAGACCTCTCGGGAGATTGCCGTCGAACATGTTGCCTGCGAAGCGGAGAACCTGTATCTTGGCTGAGGAGTTGCAGATACCAGCATCGATAGGGCCATGGAAATCGTTGGCAGTGAGGTCCAAGGAGGTGAGATTGCTCAAGCCTGCAAAGATCGGGTGATGGCCGGTGAAATAGTTGTAAGAAATGTTGAACACTCGGATCGCCGGAAGGCTCAAGTTCGACGGAATCTCCCCTTCAAGCTGGTTCATGCTGAGATCGATAAACTCCAACAGAGGTAACCGGAGCAGCTGCGGAGGAACCACTCCTTGCAGAGAATTCACGGAAAGGTTGAGTCTTCTCAGCTGATCCAACCCGGCAAATGAATCAGAGATCGAGCCCTTCAAGCTCTTGTTGCTGAGATCCAAACCGACCACCCTCCTCCCGTTGATGGTCGGGGGGCCGCAGGAGACACCAAACCAGTCGCAGCAACCGGAAGAAGAGCCATTTCGGCTCCATCCCAGCTTCGCCAGATCGATCTCATTCGACAGCCCAAGCAACGCGTTGAGATCCTTGGAATCGCAAGTCTGGTTCTGGGAGAAAGCCAGTCGAGCCCGGATTAACAACGCGAACAGCAACAAGCAGCATGCCGGGAGCGACAGCGGCGCCGGGAAACCTCCCCTGCGTGTCATCAACAGGGAGAAGGGGGTAAAGGAGGGTCTTTTCATGCTAAAAATCCAATTTTGGGAGCGCCCATCAACGATTGCCAGGGACCCTTCGCTTCTTTGCTGGTTTTCGGGATTCCAGCCTCGCAAGAACAGGAAGAAGAGGAAGAATTGAAGCAGGAGGCCGGGACACCGTGGAGAAGCGACGCTTTCCAAAATCGGACAGCAGCAGGGAGATACAACCGAGAGGGAAGTATCCAAAGCGAGAGAGAGAGAGAGAGAGAGAGAGAGAGATGGTATTGTCTGCTTTGTGGTGGTCACTCTCTCTTGCCCTCTTTTTTCTCTCGTCTTCTTTCCCATGTATTCTTTTCTGAACGCCACGGAATTTAATACTGCCAAGGGGAGAAATCTTCGGCCCCATCTCTCTGTCGTCGATGTCGTTTGCCAAAGATCTACGGCGGCTAATGCAGCTGTGGGAACCCACCGGCACGAGGTGGGGCCGCCAGTAGGTCCAAATCTCCGACGCACCGACGTCGTGGGCGACGTTGACTGCTCATACCACATCTCTTCTCACCTCCTTCGCCCCAACGTTGACTTGTGGTTGGTCGGATGTTGTGGTTGACAATCTTTTTTTTTTTTCTATTGTTAATCTCTTAAAATAAAATAAAAATATAATTTAATTAAATATAATCTTTCAATCATCAATCATACTTCTCAATTATTTTTATTTTATATAATCATATTATCCATCATCAATCAATCAATCATCATCCCAGCGAGTGAAACCCTAATCATCTTCATTAGATGATTAGAAAAAGAACAAAAATGATAAAAAAATAATATAGAATGAATTAAAAGTATTAAAATGAAGTGATAAAATGAAGGATATTATGTTTATTTATAGAGAAATATCTTAAAAATATTAATAATTTTTAAAATAAGATTATAAATGACAAAAAATAAAAAATAAATCAATAGAAATATTACCCCTCGCAAAAAGTCTTCATGAGATGACATAATTATCCATATATAATACTCTTACCTTCGTTGGGAAGCAACATAAACATGATTGATTCCGAGAGTGGCCTGTGGACTATTGCTGTGGCTGAAAGAACAAAAAGACTTTCTCGTTTTCAGATCAAAGACTTCACTCCAAAAATTTGTAGAAGAAGGGGAGATCGTTTGACTTCTCAAAGAATCTATGGGTTCTGTCTGATTCGGAGTGCCAGAGGGTTGGCTGCATGCGTGCCACCAGTCGTTGACTTTGCCGCCGCGAAGTCGCGTGATTAACACATGCATTACACGTGGCGACGACTTTCCTCCCTTCGATGTTGACTTTCTGATGCAGGTGCAACGACTCCGCTCCATCGTCTCCACGGCTAGATTGATATGTATATACGCGACCAACTATATCTACAGTCGATGAGGAAGGATTATTCATCGCATGACATTTTTGTGGTCTTTATTCTTGTATTGTGAATTCTTTTGATTTCGTTCCTTCCAATATATCGGCTCTTCATATACCATATACTTTGTTGAGGTGGCGATGTGACTTCGTTCGTTGGTCAGTAAAGCCTTGTGACGACGACTTCCAGCTATCCGTGTCATTTGGTACCGTCAATTATCGTGACCCGAATTGTGACTTAACTCGTTCGAATGACTGATTCGATCGGTCAACCGACCGTTACTTATTCTCATGCATGCATGGTAATTTATAATAGCAATTTATGTTGGGGATGAGTATTAATGTGAAAGCTGAAATAATACTAAATAAATTTTATTATATTAATAAGCCTTTGAATTTTTTTAATGTTAAAAAAATAAATGAATATATTATTGAATATTTGATCATGAGGTTCGACCTTCACATCTCTCTATATCGACGAATAATTTTTTTTAATTCTTTTTATGTCTCACACATATATATAATCAATTGATGGAGGGTTTGATCGATAGCCTAAGGTTTTAAGATCATTAGCAATTTCATACCGGTCAGCACGTGATTAGGCTTAGATTTATCATGATGGAGATACAAGCAACCAAATAGAGACCGATATTAAGTTGGATTTAATATGGAAATCCATACATTTTTAGTTTTGTTTCTTGTTGAATTGAATGTATGGGGGCATTCCAACTTGAATCCAACCCTGTTAACACTAATAATTTATTCTAAGAGATGTTAGTGGAAACCAGCTTAATTTATTCTAACTATCAATAATGCCCTGCAAATAAGACTTGATAAGAAGTCAATGGTATCGGATATGGTAAACTGCATCATCATGCGTATGTCATCTGGGATTAATGATTCAAAACCTAACATTGACAAGTTCAAAACTACAATTTTTAGGAAGCTTCTTGCTTTGACTTTTATTGTGGCATGGGCAAACAATGTTCACAGAGTCAATGATGTGCATAAATTAATTATTATGATTATTAGTTGAAGAGAAAGGCTGTGAGACCCACCCATTCTACAGTCACATTTTGACATAACTATTATAAAACTGGATCTCATCAAAGCTACAACAAACCAAAGGGATCACAACAACAACAACAAAATTAGCATTCTAGGGATAATATCGATTTAATCATGGGTTTAAAATCTCTATTAATTCTGACATGTAAAGAAGAGATTTTGCCTTAAAATTAGTAATTTTTTTCTTAACTGAAAGCAATATAATTTAATTTATATTCCAATATATTTTATAGGCACAGAGTACTCAGTCACATGTGCATTTTGGTAGCCAGTTCTCTTATCCATAGTTTATCCTTGTTATCGGACTGTAGGTGGAAACAAAAGGTCACCCCCCCCACCACTTCTCTCACTTCAATTAGTGGGATTTGTAATTTGGTCCTCTTAACTAATTACCACAGCAATGATAGGCTAAAAGAAGAACAAGAGTCCACCATCTCCAAGTTGCTCATGAATCATGATAATATTAGTATGTGATCCAGTTCAAAAGCAGCCCTGTGAATTATTGCTACAGGTAGCAATAAGAAAAACAAAAGTGTTCCACTAGAGACTGTCGTCTACAGCACTGTGGGTCAACATACTCTGTGGAGCAATCTTGCTCGTGGTTTGTATATTGCAAAGTTAAGTTGGAGACTCAACCCATTCAATCATGTAGCATACTATATTTTATCACCTCATAAGTTGGGTATTCTTTTCAGGGTGAGAATGAGTGCAAAGTCACATAACTGTGTACCAAAATAATGCCTGATGTTGGTGTCCATATCTGCATTGACTTGAGTGGAACTACGAGTGGATGATGGAGTTTACCAGAACTAACTAAAAGAGAATATTAGTGAAAATGACTTGAAGAGATTATATCACATAATGATACTCGATGGCTTAATTTGAGGTGGAAAATCAAAGGTTTGCTATCATTAAGGTCCACCAGATAAGCAGCCACAACAGTCACATTGCCAAATAGTAGTATCAACCTAAACTTGAGACAACTTTGAATTGTTGTGACAATCGATGCTTCTTTACTAAAACATCCTTGTTAGTAAGACATCAATTGAATACACAAGTGCTTAGCACACCAAACAACGAAGATAATATGCATCCTAATTCCGACTACAGCAGAAAGAAACAGTTTTATGAGTAATAATTGCATCATGTACTTTCTGATCAGTAGTGGATCAGTTTGGTTAAAAGACTTACCTACTGATGAGCACAAAGATTTGCTGTGTAAGACTGGGATAATTGCAACGATTGTTATGGCTTCGAAGTATCTGACATGACCTGAAGATGGCCTTCTCCAGACCTAATTTCCAACTTCAATGCTAAGGCCTACTGATCGAATAGTTTTACTGCTTGCATAAGCTTTCAAATACAGAACTAAATCATGAACAATATTTAATCTGTTTGCAGTGACAACTAAATCAGCAAGAGAAGACACTGCACCGTTTCAAGCAACACAAAATTGCAGCTGATAGTCAGCTCTGCTAGTTTACTCAAACAAAGCACTTATTTGGCCTTTCTTCATCTTGAAAAGCTATCTTTTCATTAAAGAAGCAATGGCCACTACAAGCATCAATTGATAGTGCTAACCACATCAAACTTGCCAATAAAGTTCTTTTCAAGGAGCTAGATCATCAAAAGATGCTTAAACAGCCATGAAAGAAAGAAAAAAAAAAAAAAAAAAAAAGTATTTGGGGTCAGCGAGATCACTGCAGCCTACAAGAGCCGAGATCAGTGGGCATGAAGAAATTGTCACTGAAGACATATTTTTAGCAGTGGAAGGAGCTGGTTCAAGAATCATTTAGAACAGAGGGGGAGGTGGTGGTATCATTAGGTCAGCCACTGAAATGCTATTTTTCCAGAAAGGAAGAACTGCAAGTGGCTTTTAAACTATATAAAGTTTGAATGCCACTGTTTTGACAAAGTTAATGTTGATGATAAGGAATATGTGTGCCTTTCTAATGTCACAGTAAAATTCATTTAGTGGATTATACAGTGTTCTCAGTGGAGTTTATTGTAAGTGGGGGTAATGGAGCCCCAGGCACATTTGTTTTGTCTGCCACTACATCAATGTAATGATGGCCACAAACCTGAAGTCCTCCTATTAGATTATGGCTTAGTGCAATTCTGCACACTGGTCATAAAAATCCTATGATCCTAAACATCCATACATAAAGTTTGGTACTCACATTTTCTATGATTACCACTATAATATCTCTCAGAAGTTCTGTACTAATTATTTTTTTATGGAAGATTAAAAATTCTTGTCAAATTGTTAGAGGCCAAATGAATATAAATACATCAAAAAACAGCAGAGAAAACGAAAGAGATGCAAGGAATAAACACAGTGAGGATTAAGTAGAAAACAGAAGTCAGAGAAGAGGAAGAAAGAAAATTAACAGAAACACTAACTAGTGTGCATCAAACTAATTAAACTTCTTGATATAGTACAACTTAGATACAGCAAAGTGCTGTAGCATTGTTTTCTGGGGTCGAAATGGCAAAAGAATTAAGCAGTTCATCATCTCATGTTTTACTTGTCGACGATTCATCTTTCCTCAATGCAACACTGTTGAAGTCATGGTTCTCTTTTATTAGTCAAAACTTTTGACTGCCTAAAATCTTATTCCCAAGCTTTGAATTCTTGATTTTTTGACTTAGTTCAAATAAGATTAATACTAATAAATAGTAGCTAAACCACATTGAATTCATTATATTAAGAAGCATAATCAAATCATGCATGGGTTTTACCCAGCCAAGCCCAAGCCATCTAGTGTGAGGATCTATTTTATGTAGACTTTTGATAGCCTAAAAACTTTTTCATGCTATGAACCATTCTAATAGTTTCAGTCATCATACACAATTTCACCATCATTTAGTGTTTAATGGTTAAACTGTGTTCATCGGGACATTTCCAGGTGAGATCTCACTGAATTACATAGAACAAGAAAAATGTAAGGAAACAAGTAGAGGATGGCAATCTACTAAACATTTGGAGGGAATGTAGCAAGATCCATTCAATTTGATGCAAGTGATCCAAGTGCATGCATTGCTAGATTACTCATTCTCCTAGTGCAGCTTTTTCTCTGTTGGAACAGAAGCCATTGTGATTAAATTATTGCATTATTGTTTTGTAGTAAAATCATTGCATTATCATCAGTATCCAAACAGGCCTAAAGTTGCTACCTAACAAGCTCCTAACCAGAGCCAAGTTTTGACCAAGATGCCAAGAGTTGAAAATGATCTTTGGTCATTGAACTCAACAAGGTCCTAACAACATGAATTTCAAGAACTAGATTTAAACTGTGCAGAGACAGCAAAACACATTATATCAAACAGTAGTAGTGTGTAACAAAAAAAATTGTCAGGAAGCTTTGGGGTGCCCAGAGACATGATAAATGATGAGAAGATATTTATTCCGAGGTCAAAGTATACATACCTGTTCAATGTAATGAAAGAAACAAACCAAGTCAAACATATACTATGAAGGTGACACCCCAGATTCATATACCTGCAGTCTCATACAACCAGGGTACCAGAATTTTCTCCAAATGGTGGAAGTTAATGTAACTTGCCAGATTCTACAAGAAGGCAACTGGATGTTGAGCAGAAAAAGCTAAATAGTGATAGAGAACTGTACACATCAATGTTCTACAACTGCTGAGATAGAAGCACTAATAACCCTTGAGGCCCTACTAATATTTCGTTCAAGAAACTAACCAATCCAAACCAGACAACAGGTGTGACATCTACTCCAGCAAGAGGTGGTATCACCTTCCTTGTGATGCTGAGAAAAGGTTCTGTAGGAACATAAGCGATAATGTAAGGGAATTTCTTCACTGGGAGTTTGGGGTACCAAGACATGATGATCCTTAGAATGAACAAAAAACCAAATGCTGAGAGGAAAGGGCCTGTGACGCTGATAGCAAGTTTTACTGTGGCAGGATCAATATCTGCTATTATCAAGCCCTGTATGTACTCTGATAAACCTGCACCTAGGTTCTGGGGAATAATTGGTAGAGAAGGTTGCACACATCTTGATGGATCATATGGTGTAGCTGAAGCAGTCATGAGTGCTGATTGGATACTGCAGGGCACTGTGACATTAAGCAGGCAGCAGCTTCCAGATCTGCTGATGGTATGATGTACTTTGCCTCGTCTAATGCTCCTGATGAGCACCTGTTGAGAATCTTTATTGGAAATTTGGCAGCTCAATTCATTGGCAAAAAATATAAAGTCTAACAAACAGATTAAATGAGCAACAGAAGACAAATTTAAAGCAGCACAATTTCTGATCATGTCTTGTCGAACGAGTTGGCACCTAAACGGCGTGAATGACAATAAAACCAGATATGATTTCCCAAGTATGATTGTTTCTTGATTTTCCACATATGGGCCACTACTGTCTTTGTGGGAAGAGTTAACTTTTATTAAACAATCTTGTATTTCGTCATATTATTTATAAAATTTCCAAGTGACTTACCCAGGCAACTATTTCACAAGCACATGTTTCAGGTCTAAGTCCACAATAGCCCATAGGGGACTGGGTTTATATAACTCTGACCCATGATTGAATCATTGTAAATAGTTAATCAGTTTTGAGAAATTCAGAGACACTGACGATGTGCTAGCCACTATGCAGAACAATAATTGAGGCTATATATCTGGGAAATTTGTTCATCTCTAAAGAAGAAAACCAACCATTTGTCTGTGATGGACAAGGTGATGGAAGGGGAACAATTAAACTCCACACACCACTCGAGGAGGCTAATTCCATTCCAAAATAGATTGCCAAGTATTGATAATTTACATGGTAACTTACCAAGCAACTAGCAACTAAGAGATCTGAAACTGATCCGCAGCTTGTGTATTACACAGATTCTGGAGAGAACCTGATCCTTTCCGATAATATATATTTGGTTGAAAGGAAGCTCTCATGACAAATTAGACAACGATCTAGAAAGTGTATTCTTAATATTTTCCTTGATTACAAATTCAGTACAGCTTCAGGTAATATACTACAGTGATTTAAAAAGGCGCTCGAGCGCTCCCCTAGGCGCTTGGGCGAGGTGAAGCGAGGCCCGAGTGCCTCGCTAAACTTCCAGGTGGTGCGCTTCAAAAAGGCGCCGCCTAGGCGCTCGCCCGAGCCCAGGCGCTGGGCGCTTCGGGCGAGCGCCTATGTTAAACCAAGTGACCGAACCAGGGTTTTAGGTCTGGTTCGGTCTCCGGTGGTTAGTTGGTTCAATCGAACCAACTAAAATCGATATTAGCTATCGCTGCCCAACCCTAACCGGCTAACCCTGCTCGTTGCCACTGCCGCTCTCGCGCCCACTACTCGCCGTTGTCGCTGCTCGCCGCTCTTACTCCTGCTACCGCTGCTCGTCGCTGCCGCTGTCGCCACTCGCAGCTCCCCCTCCCGCTGCCTCCTTACACTTCCGCTCCCGCTCCCGCTACCTCCTAACACTCCCGCTCTGGCTCCCGTTGTCGCTGCCGCTTCCTCTTTTCTCAGTTAGCAGATTCAGCACCCCCTTACACTCTTCCTTCTCCTTCTGTATACTATTAGCAGTATACTGTATAGTATTAACAGTATACTGTATACTGTTAATATTGTTAGGTTTATTTAAAATTATTAATTTTTAATACTATTAATAGATTAATAATATATTATTTTGATTTTAATACTGTTAATTTTTATTTATTTGAAATTATTGTTAGGTTTCAAGATAAATTATTGCAGAAGCATTAAGTTCGACTCCTGCTATTGTTGAAGACATAGAGAATGAAACATATATTGATGAAAAAGAATGAGTCGAAGGACAAGAGGAAGAAGACAAATTCAATGAAGATGATTTGTGTGAAAATGACGATAATATTGATTATGATGAATGACTTTGATGTAAAATTTTATTGTTTTGAATTTTGAAACTTTTTGTTAATGTGACATTGTGATTTTGTATCTTAGATTTTCTTAATTTAATAGCATATTTTTATTTAAAATTTTAAATAATTATATTTATTAATTATATTATATATTTTTATATTTTAACACCTCGCTTCACTCGGACGAGCGCCTAGCGCCTCGAGCGTTTCTGAACCTTGGCGTCTTTTGGCGCCTAATGCTTTTTAAATCACTAATATACTACTTAAGACTGGAGAAAAACTCAGGTATTGAGGTCTTCAAATATTTTATGTCTTGGAGCATGAAGAACTTACAATTTAGATGAAGTAAGAACTTATTTAGAAATCTTAAATGAAGAGACTGAATTGGAGGTGGACTCACTTAAACATGGCCTAATCGGCTAATCCAATATTTAGCTTGTTGATTATTTTCTTTATTGTTGGTCGTACGACAATTTTTTCTGTGTAAATATTTGTTCCTGCAGAATGAGATCAGTTAGGCCTTCAGTACTTATTTGTGCAAGATGCAACTAAGGATCTTAGGAAAATTGCTACCCAAGTGATCCACCGCAAATAGATTGATGTTTTGCCTTTAAGATGAAAACATAACTTTTGAAAGAGTCAAAGACCAGAAATGAAAGTAAAATGAATATATAATGGTCGAGCTTAATAAAAAGCAACGTTAATTATTGATGCTAATATCTGCTGAATATTCAAAATGCAGGTGAAAAGAACCTTTTCTAAAATTCCAATCCAAGTCCAAGAATGGGAATAACTTCTGTTGTTTAGAAAAGCTGAACTTCAGAGGAAGATGTGTATTCAAGAAAGTTTAACTGGAACAAATTTTAACTGGATTCAAGAAAGTATTGATGTCCTAGACATTCCATCACAATTCCGACTCAAAAGACTGCTGAGAGTTAAAAAAAGCATTGGTAAATGTTTACTTATTTGACAAATGCAACATTATAATTTTTTTTATAGTGAAGTATTAGAACAATTTAGACAAAATGGGTAAAAGCTCCTCTATGAAAATTCATGCAATAAGTAAAAAAAGAAACAGATCTTAAATTATTTGCTTATCATAAAGAAGAATCGAAAGTGGTTCCTGACCAATTTTGCCAGATCCATGGTGACTAGGTAAGTATTAGTTGCTAAATTTCATTGTATATTTTTTTTTTTTTGCAAATTGCTTTCTTTCGAACTATCCAAAATCTCGTGCCAAAGTCAACATAACTCTAAGCAATGCTTCTTTCAGTGAAATGTTATAAACTGAATCAATTTTCACTTGTATGTGCTGATGAAATTTCATGCCACTTCCCAAGTTGGCCAAATCCGAAACAAGAAATTACGATTTGGAATGAACAAAAATACTTCTCAGCAGTCAATCTTTACCATTGCTCGAAGTAAAAATGTCGAAGCCTACATTTTGCCAAGTTCACTGCAAGCCTAAGCTACTCCTAAGTCGGACAAAAGGTCCAATTAAGAGTGATCGGAACCCAAAGTCTAATCTTTTACCTCATAAAAGAAGGGAGGGTGGTCGAATAGAGTCTTACCGGACTTACACTTCCACGCAGAATTCCTGCATACAAGTCAATCAAGTCAAGAACCTCATCATCAAGAAAACAAGAAACAGCCAAGAATTCCAGTTTGCGAGAAGGAAAGGTAGGGCGGAAGAATCCATGTCGAGGGCCTCACCTGTCACTTTCTGGTGACCAGATAAATCGAAGCGGGTGATCGAGGCGGATGGCAGCGCCATGCGCGGCGAAGGAGGACGGAAGACGGATAGGGAAGAGGCGGGATGCGCAAAGCAGAAGGCGTGGGATTTGGATAGGGTGGTGTGCATCTATCCATTGGGTATACACTGGACTTAGTTGTAATAAATTAGTAAATATGGGCATAAATAACAATTTACACCTTTCCGTATTTTGCATAATAGCCCTTATAATATTTTGATTCTAACAAAACCTTCTCGTTACACGGATATGCTTTTCTTATACGCGCGTAAAAGCAAAAGCCAAGGGACTGCGTTCTCTTGGCCTCCAACTTGGGCCCACTTGATAACGTAACCGTTTAGCGCGCGTCATTCGCTTCTCTGCTCGTCTTCTCTCTTTGCTTCCGATTCAAGGTTGCTCCGGCCGAGTTCTTAGTAGATGGCTGAAGCCCCCCCTCTCCAAGGTAAATCGCTTCCGTCTCCACCCTTTCGTTCGTTCTCGCTTTCTTTTGCTTATTTTTGGATCACCCATCAGTTGGCTCTGTTATTGGTGGATTTCACGTTCTTGGGACTCCCATCGATCCAAGGTGGTAAGAAGCCTGGTGCTTGGTGCCTCACTTGACGCCCTAATTATGAATTGTATTAGGAGCTTGGAATTTTGGAATTGGATTTGTAGTTGCTAGCAAAAAGATGATAGACGTCTGCAACACTTCCTATTTGGTTGGTGTTACTTTGCCCTCATTGTTAAGTGGAAGAATTGAGTACTTGTAATCGTAGTGTTTCTCTGCTACTGGTCTAATTAGGAACTGATTCAACTCCATTGCCATGTCAAGTATTGTTGAGTCAGCTCCATTGCCAATCCCTTGTTCCCTTTTTTCTTTTTTCCCTTTGCTTTGTTAGGGTAGGTAGTTTTTTTATGCTATTGTAAGGCACATGCTACTCCAGTGGAGATTAGGTACCATGGTAATGATTTGTTGCATATTTTAGGGATCAGGTTTGGTTTGTCTTCCTGGCGCCTGATGTGTATTTCTCAGCCTATTCTAAGTGAAGGTTGAGTGCCAAAACTGCAACAATGTCGCAGTTATTTGAATACTTCTTAGCATAGAGTAAGTAGCGACAGAGCACAGGTTCGAACGAGGAATTGCAGATGCAATTCCAGAAGAAGTAGTTTTGATCAGGTACTTTTTCAGTATCAAGAGGACGAACTTACATGCTCAATGCAAGTTGATTGCCATGAAGTTGGCTACATGAACCAGTAATAGCCATTGCACGCAAATGATAAAGCTTTTGAAACTGTATCTGAGTCGCCACATTTTAGTTTCTGAATTGTAGAGACCATGGATTTGAAACAAAAGAGGTATATTGTTTAGAATAACAGAGTACACATCAACAGTTACCATACTGATTCTGGTGCCTCACTGATATTGTAAATGTTTTGCGACATGTAATGACATGCTCTGAAATGGAAAAACATGGCATCAGACATGGAAATATAATCAACAGCCATGTACAGTAGCATGATGCATTTGATGGATATTTAGTCTGTCTAGTTTCTTCTTGTCCAGCTTAGATTTATATACTTAGCTGGACAGGGTTTTCTGGGTGATCAGGAGGGCCCATGGTCTAGGCTTTCAATTTCCAGGGCAGTTGTATTTTATCATACAGCTTGAGTACGTATTTTAGTCTTTCATGGGATAGTACTTGTAAATTGTCCGAATCACTGCACTTCATCCAACCTCATCTAGGTCGCATAAAATTCAGCATCTTTTGACCACCAAAGCTTCAAAACATAATGATTTCGCTCTTGATGTATTCTTGATGATACTTTATATGCTTATTGGCCTCTTTGACTTGTACATATGTATGAATATTTGGTCGCAATTGTCCACTTTGAGGATGAGCTTTGGCATTACAATGTTGTTTTTCCATTGCACACTAGGGGTCAAGGAGTTTGAGTCATGCAAAATGACCTTTCTGTATGTAGGGGTGAGGTTGCTTATATTTTACTTACCCAGGCATGGATTGGGAGGAGCCCTAGGGCATTGGTTTGTCCCATATTTCATCAACATATCTGTAAATGGAAAACTAAGTTTCAGGTGGAAGTCAACATCAGGATGCTATATGTTTGCTAAGGTTTATGATGTCATTCTAATTCTAAATATGCATGCATACTCAGTTATGTTTAGGAGAATTAGCAGCTATGCATGAAATTTATGGAGTATGACACTTTTCTTCAGCAGACGGGCATATTACTATGCATCTCTCTAGTAGAAAACAGTGGTTGGACTTTGCAACTATAAACAATCACAATGTGAAACAAGCACATTGTAATCAAGTTAGATTCGTTCATGGCATTACTTCATCATGTAGGAGTTTTGTGAAGGTAAGTTCCCACCTATTCTGATTAGAGTTTGAACTATCATATGGTGGCTTTGGTTGTTGTTTATTGCCAGGCTACTCAACAAATAGCAAAGAGGAGAACAACTGTGGGCCTCTAACGGCAAATTCTTGAATTTAGTAGTTTCTATCGCTGCTAACCAGGTTTTGGATACTTGTCAGAGACGAGGAATTTCTGTTAAACACAGCTTTCTCGGTGATCTCATCAAGTACATTATCTTTTCAAATACTAGATTCTTTATTCTACCTTTATCTAGCAGGATACAACTCTTTAAATTTCATATATATAGAAGAATTAAGATTATTCCTCAGATGGATCTGCCTGTGACTCCTTTTGAATAAGAAATGTGTAGTGCATCTATTGAGCCTTCATGTGGAAGTAAAATTATACCTGATTGAGTAAGCACATTAACTGCATCAAAAAATTAGAACTCTACTGAATTTTAGGCTTATGGCAAAGAAGTCTGTCTCACTTCATAAATTTTGGACTAGCCTTTGTCTCTAGTGGATTTTAGGCTAGTGGCAAGAATGGGAAAAAAAGAGGCTCTTTCACTTCATGGATTTTGCAATGGCCTCTGTCTTTCATACTGAATGCCAGATACAATATTTGAACTAAAAACTATTGTTTTAGTCATATCTCTTTCATTAGCAGTCTTCATTCCAGATCCCTACCTCTGTATATGTTATTCAAAGGAATATCCAGAGTAGCAAAAAGCATTAGATATGTGTCTTCTTGATGATTTCTCTAGGCTTTTCTTCTTGCATGAAAATGGGAACTTGTTTGAATAGCTATGAAAGAAACAATTTCTTCTCTCAAGATATGTTGCACTCGGCTCAGAGTTCTAATCCTTTCAAGCTTTGTTGCTGTTGTTGCATTACAACTACTATTTTAACAATTGTTTTTTTGTTGTTAGCTTGCTGCAAATCAGATCAGCGGTTGTGGAAACACATAAGTTCTGCATCGTCTGCTGTTTATATTTTGATCATAACACATAAATGCAGAAGAGGAGATCGGTCCTGCAGAAAGGTTAGATACTAATCCCTCTGCTTTCTGCTTGCAGCAACAGATGTTATCTACGAGAATTTGTTTATGCTACCTGCAAAAGAAAATGAAGTTAATAAGCTAACGCACTAACAAAATTATCACAGCCGATGTGCACACAAAGATAATTGTAAGAGCTTGAACAGATACCAGTAAATGATTCAAAGGTAAAGAATGGTTCAATAATCAATTATGTGCGGTTTTACTTAATCCATTTTGATATTTATTTCTTTTTCTGTACTTTTTAAGTGAATTATGTTAGTTTTACAAAATGCAAATTGAATCTACAAAATAATATGTGGTTGTTTATGTAATAATTATCATGTCAATCATAGTTTAACCCAACATTGGAAGTAGAAGCGAATAAAAGAATTAGATTAACTTAGATCTAATGACTATAGACTTATTGAAGTTACTAGGTCAATTATTTTAAGTCATAATAAATGGTGCCTGAATAGTATTAAACATGATGAGAGTATCGAATAATAAATGGTTACCCATAAATGAGATTAGAGGACATATCACGACATATAAGTTGGGTTAGTATTAGACATGATAAGAGATTCGAATAGGAAAAGATTATTTGTGGATAGAATCAGATAACACATCGTTGTGTGAATTCATATGTTTATATAGATATGAACATGGATTAAAAAAAAAAAAGACAAAAGCTCTTGTTTCTACGAGTCTCTTTCTTATTTTTTATGATATTATTACTCCTTTTGGTATCATCTATTGATTCCAAACTGTGAAAGCCATGTTTCGATTTGGATACTTTTGGGATTCTCCTAGTAAACAAACAAGTGCTTTTGCTGGTATAGATCTCATTTCAATAGCAATTTAATAGGTCTATCCATCTTGATCAAAATAGGGTCATTCGTGGACAAGATTAAAAGGTACATCATAAGGTGGAATCACCACTAGATTAGATCTCATGTGCACCTACTAGATTCTAACTATGTTAGGTTTTAACGAAGATGTTAAGCCCTTGAACGAGAGATATTATAACATAATATGGATCACTACTATCTAAGTCTCATGTGAATCTAGTAGATTTTGGACAATGTTAAATCTCTAAGTAGAGGAGACTATAAAATCCTAATCCAGTCCAACGAGTGATTCAGGCATAACAAACTGAATCGAGTGATTCAGGCATGACAAATTTGATAAATCAATTATTCATTCGGTGGGGTTGGGTTGTGACAGTGGAAGCGGAAGATATAGTTAGTCTGCTACAGGGATCATGACAGTGGAAGATAAAAGAAAGCAATGACAACGTCGTGACAGTCGAAGTTAAAGATGGATAGATCCTTCTCCGATAGACGAAGGAAAGTGTGACTTTTTCAAGAGGCCTTGGAGGCGTTCCTTATCGACATCATGTTATCAGGGACATGGCCTGCTCCTGTTGACCTTTGAATTGAGGTCAACAATGTTAAAGATGATATACGTCCATCTCTATGAGCCCTTTCAAGTTTGACACGTCTTGTTCTTAGTCGACCACTTCGCTCGTCATAGTGGCCTCATGTTCCATCAGCCGTGTATGTTTGGTCGACCGAGTCTGATTTGTCCTTCTGGTCAATGGTTAATGCGGCACGATGTTGACATAGTGATATGGGTTTCATAGTGTCGTCATAGCTCGGGTCTTCCCATCCGCTTCGCCACCCGGAGGGCTGCGAGACCGGCGACAGACTACCCTCCATGGACTTGATGCCCAACCTCTACCACGGATCCAAGTTTCTGCGGCAGCCCTTGGAGGAGCTGCTTCGAGAGCAGACGATCGCCCCGAGCTGCATCATCTGTGGCACGTGCTACCCGTGGACTCCGGAGGTTGCTCGCGAGCTCGGCATTCCATGCTTCATCTTCCGAGGCTGTGGCTCCTTCGCACTCTTTTGCATGCACAACCTCTACTGTTGCAGGCCCCACGAGCGCGCGTCGTCCCCGACCGAGCCCTTCGTGCTCCCAGGCTTGCCATTTCATTTCGAGATCGCCAGGCAGCAACTACCACTTCAATTCCAGTTGTTGCCTCGTTTCACGGAGATGTGCAATGAAGTACGAGAGGGCGAACTCGCCATGGACGGTGTTCTCGTCAACAGTTTCGACGAATTGGAGCCAGGATATGCCGAGCGCTTAGCGGCGGCCTCCGGGAAGAAGGTGTGCACCATCGGACCGGTGTCGCTGTGTTAGGTTGGACATGGCTAATAGGGGTAAGAAGATGTCAGTGGATGCAAGCCGATGCTTAGATTGGCTTGATTCGATGAAACCACGGTCCGTGATCTACGTCAGTTTCGGTAGCGCGGGCAGCTTCGCACCCGCTCAACTGATGGAGCTCGGCTACGGTCTGCTCGCCTCAAACAGGCCATTCATCTGGGTCATCAATGGCCTGGAAAGGTTTCCGGGAGCAGTAGACCAATGGCTGCAAGAGAAGCTCGAGAAAGAAGTGTAAGCATAAAAATCTGTAATTATGCTAAGTCAATAATGCGGAATTAACCTATATGCCATGATTGAAATCAATACATAGATCAAATTATACGATACATACCTTTTAATGCCATCCGTTCAGAGATCTTGTTTGATCTGCTCAGTACCGTGATCCAAGATTGCTGCAAGCTCCGACTTTAATCCGATCGCGCTGCGGAATCTGCAGGGAATGCGAAGAGTAGACCCTTTCTCCTCTCTTCCTATCCTTTCACAGGATCACACAGATTGATGGATTTTGGGGAGAGGGTTTTGGGAAGAGAATCGAGGAGAATAACTGAATTCCTCAACGTCAACGGAGAGATGCGTCTATACGTGTCAACGTTATAACGCTCTAATACCCTAACACCTTAGAGATCCTGTCCTTTAATAGGCGAGAGCAGAGGGTCTACGATGAGATCTCAGAAGATTTCGTTCCGTAGTGGACTTAGTCTTGACTAAAATATCGCAACGGAACCCAATTATATTATATATCTTATTCAATAAAAAGGCCACATATTCTAACAAGAAGGTGACTCAAAGTGTCTCTTGATCAGGGGGTGGGCGCCGCAGGTGATGATCCTGTCGCACCCGGCGGTGGGTGGTTTCTTGACGCACTGCGGGTGGAACTCGACGCTGGAGAGCGCGAGTGCGGGCGTACCGATGGCGACATGGCCGCTCTTCTCGGAGCAATTCCTCAACGAGAAGTTGATCGTGGATGTGCTCGAGATCGGAGTCGCGGTGGGCGTCAAGACCTCCATGCAGCAGATGAAGCAATCGCCGGAAGAGGGAGCGCGGATCTCGAGGGAGGAAGTCGCTAAGGCCGTGGAGAGGTTGATGGACGGAGGGCAGGAGGGAGAAGAGAGGAGAAGGAGAGCTAAAGAATTTGGAGAGAAGGCACGGAAAGCGATGACGGAGGGAGGTTCTTCGTATGAGAACGTGACACGATTGATTGAATTGGTGGCAACAAAAGCGAAGGAACAGGAGATGAATGTATGACTTGTTTTCCTCCACTAAGAATGTAGCACACGCTATGCGTCAGAAATTGTTTGGCGAAATAAATGATATCATCACTTGGCTTCTTCTTGTTAGGTGAAATTGGACGAATACCTTTACATCTTCATAGTTCCCTGACAATGATTAATCTGTCAAGTACACATGAATCAATCAATAGATCATCTTTTTGATATTTTATATGTGATGTGATATAATAATTTATGAGTCCATCTGGGTGGAGGTGCCAAATAGACAAGACGGGACAGCTGAGGTCGGCTCCACTTAGATTAGCACAGTCCAAGTTAGCACAACTGAGATTTGACTGTACAGAAGTTGGCACGGGTCAGATGACCTCAGCATCGACCAAGTCAGCATTAAGCAGGTCAAAGACACGCATCTCGATTTGGGCTGGTGTAGGTCAGAAAGAGTCTGTAGTGCCTCGGTAAATCCAAGCCTATACTGACGACGCTAGTGCTTTTGCAGTTTGGCCTCTGACTCATAATAGATCCTTTTGATTTATGTTTGGATCGGTAAGTAGGGTTATAATCTTAATATAATTTAAATTAATTGGACAATAAAGTAAATTGAAGAATTTATGAATTTAAGTATGAAAAAAATCTATTATGAATTAGTATTAATTCTATAAATATTTTTTTTCTTTAATAAACACGAGAAGACCGAGAGAAAATGCTTCTAGTGTTGGGCTGATGGCCCATATTCAGCCCATGTGGGCTTTATCAGTCCACAGCTCACACCCCCTCTTAACCTAACCCTAATTAAGATTAGGGGGGTGTGGTGGCTGCGTTTTAGAGGCAGATTAAAGCTATAAAAAGGCAACAACGAGGCAGATCTTAGGAGCCACGAGATTCCAAAGAGAAGAAGGAGAACAAGGCAGAAAAGGAAGAGAAAGAAAGGGAAGAAGACAAGGACAACGCAGAGAGACTATTCACAATCATCTAGCAGTGTTCTCATCTCAGGTTAGATCAAATCTACAGTAGTCTCTTGCTGTGATTACTTGGGAGGTTTTAGATATTGTGGGCAGTAACGTGATCCTTGTATCCCAGTTATTCTCTTGTGGTTGTTGTTTGGTTTTTACCCTTCACATTGAAGGGGTTTTCCACGTATATCTTGGTGTTCTGTTTGATTGTGTTTTCATTTTATTCCGCTGCGTATTTTGGTATTCTAGTATTTGTTCCTATACAAAGGTTATTCCTGTCGATATCCCCGTCATCTAGTTTGTTCTATACATATCTTATATGCATCGCAAGGGTTCGAGTGCTCCTAAAATTCTTTTTGTTTAGTAGTTTAGGGAGGATCGAAAGCAAAGCTTTTCAACGTATATACGAGCGGGTCGAAATGAGATCTCGAGCCTGGATTTAGAGAGAGAGAGAGAGAGAGAGAGAGAGTGTGTAGTATTTCTTATATTTGATGTGAGAGAGAGAGAGTGTAGTATTTCTTATATTTGATTATCCTCGTATATTAAATAATTTACGTATAAATGTTTTGTAGGTTGTTAAATCAATCTAATGGAAATTTCTTAGTCGTTTAAAGAAAAAACTCGAATAGTAATTAATCTTGTCGAAGAATTTGCGCATGGAGAGACGATTCCCTCTCTCGTGCTTGCATGTGGAGGGAGACATACTTATGTGGAATGACCTGTTATTGTTCGAGGAATGCTAAACGTATACGGTGCATGTACATGTGCGGGTGCCACGTGGCATGTGCGTACGAAACATAGTACGACATGAAGTAGCAGGTGCAGTTTGGGCATCCACATGCTTAAGCAAATGTTCTGCCCCATTTCCATGTGCTGCAAACAAAGAAATTTATTTGTGGTGCTTTGCAGGAATTATATGTTTCATTGTGCTCAGAGTTTTTAATGCTTTCAAGCAACAAACACACGTACTACTTACTACTGACCATTGTTTTTGTTGCTAGAAACTTTGCACTCTCTGCTGTTTAAATTTTGATCACAACTATGCAAAGGTGATACAGCAGCAGCAGTGGACATTCCTTAAGAGACAAGGAAAAGATAATAAATAAATAACTATTAGACCACTCGTAGTCGGTAGACGATGGAATCATTTCATCCGGAAACGTCTCGTATGTGGACGAATCATTCCATCAGAAAATAACTACCTCGCACCACTCGCACACGAGTTGGAAAAAAAAACACTCAATTCATTGATTCATTTTCTCATTGATCCTCATTAAAATATTCTTCTTACATTAACTACTTGGGTTTTTTTATGATTGTTACACTTAAGAGGAGGGACTTCGTGCTGTAAATCAACATAGTATTCACCGTATTCAGATCAAATCAGATACGAAAAGCTTAGACCCATTGCTGTAAAGAAGGAATGTCATACCTGAGTGTCTTGGATGATATCGAGGATTTTTGTGTTTTAGCTTCATGTTTTGAAGACTTCCTGATTAATCATGTATATAGAAACGAAAATAAGATGATCTATTGGTTGGCCAATTATAATAGAGAACCGCTAGGACTTCATTTTCTTGAGAGAGGAGTGGCCCTCTGGTTTTGTTTTTTCATTTTGAATGTGTTTTCCTTATTAATATGTTTTTTTTTTTAAAAAAATATTATTATATTATATAACGTACGTACGCGACACTCACACATGGATTAAAACATGAGACTTCGACATATTTGTAACACAATACATCAATCAATTAGATGTCTTAATGTAAATTATTTTTTTAAATAAAAAATTAAAAGATATATCTACCTAAACCTCGAAGGACGAAGGTAACGAGTGTTAGATTGATATATGTATAAATGTAACTCGACAATATAATGCCTCTAACATCATAGTGTATTAACGAGTGTTAGATTGATATATGTATAAATGTCTCATACGTTATTTAATATTGATAGAGGATATTTAAGTACCATCTAGTTGATAATCATCTTAGATCATGGGTGGCACCACTCCGGTCAAAGTAGTACACATATCTCTATTAGGACTCTAGCTAGGAGAGTCCTAATAGAGCTTAATTGAAAGCGGCATTCATGTAAAACCTACCTAGCCAACCCCTATTAAAGAGGTGAAGAGGTCGGCTAAGGTTAAGATTAGTTTGGATGTTGCTTCTTAGAGAAGCATTAGGAGTTGGTTAGAAGTAGAAGTCTTGAGTAGGAGTCCTATTAGGAGTTGATTAGAAGTAGGAGTATTGAGTAGGAATCCTATTAGAAGTTGGGGTTTAGAAGCCCTATAAATAGTCATGTATTCATCATCTTTTCTCAAGGAATAGATGAATATTTTTAACAGGCAGCAACCTAGAGGAAAGAACCCCTATATAGTTCCAAGGAGGCCGATCCCCTAAAGAGATCAACTCCAAGCTTAGAATCCACAAGGGTTCTAACACTTGGTATCAGAGCAACGTTCTTGGCATCTCGTTGACCTTCCACAACCATCTATCAACCCTCCATAGCTGCCCAAAGCAATTCCCACAATTTCTTAAAAGATCATCGTCGAATTCCATCGTCATCTCCACCATCGCGGATCTTCCTTTGATCTCCCCATGAATTGCAACAGATTCTAGTTTTCTACCTTACTACTGTTGTAATTTAGTTATCCTTATTCAAAAATAAAAAAATGTTCCTATATTGCTACATAAACTTTTTGTCACAAAGTTTTCATCTCTATGACGAAAGATGCACTGTAGAATTCCAACCGCATAGTACAGTTTGTTTGATCTTGCTACTATGTTTTTTCTATCCAAATCTCTACGAAATTTTTACGACAGCTTTGACACTTCTTAACAACGGATTTTCCTTTAGTTTATCAAAAAATTCTCAATATAAACTACTTACCTTTTACGTCCAAACTGCTACATTTTAGACGTAAAAATCTACTGCAGTACCTTTCCGTGATCCTCAATTTTTTCAAACCTTCCACCACCCCATGCCATTAACCCATCAAGAGAAAAAAGACAGGGACATTTTTGATCTACAAGCATATGCTATGGCTTCTCAAGATCCAATTGATGCCAAATTTTAAGCATTGGAATCTCGGATTGAATCGCGACTTCAATCACGCTTGGAGGACAAATTGTGCGCTTTGTTTGCAGAATTCAGAATTGGACAACCGCCGAGTCCAACCAAATTTCAGTGAGGAGAGAGTTCAGAGAGGCCTTTAGAGAAGGAGGGACAACCCTCAGATATGCTTCAACCACGCATGAGGGTGGACTTCCCACGATGGGAAGAAGGAGACCCGACAGGGTGGATTTCGTGTGTTGAACGTTACTTTCGCTACTACTGAACGTCGGATGATGCTATGGTGGAAATTGCTGTCATCCACCTTGAAGGGGATGCTATTCAATGGTATAATTGGCTAGAATACAATCATGGGGCTTTGACATGGAATCAATTTAAGAACGCACTATTGAATCGTTTCGGACCTACGGAGTATAAAAATATCGATGGCCAACTTGCAAAGATTCGACAATCCTCTATGATTCAAGAGTACCAAACCAGGTTTGAGAAGCTATCCTACCTTGCTCGTGATTGGATTGACCATCAATTGTTAGAAACATTGATCGAAGGACTCAAGCTAGAGATAAAAGAGGAGGTTAAGGCACGGCAGCCCCGTACTGTGATAGCTGCGATTTCTTTCACCCGAATACAAGAGCGGCTCAACCAAGATGCTCAGAGGATGAGAACCTCTCCTAGGCCTGTGGCATATAAACCTCCTTCTGCTCCCAACTGTCCTTTGCTGCCAAAAAAATTGACAAGAGAAGAACCACGTGACCGATCAACAAAGGGTTTTTATTGGCATTGCGAGGAGCCGTGGAACCGCGATCATCGCTGCAAAAGGGGTCACCTCCTACTGATTGAACCTCTTGAAGACATGGAGGAGGAGGTCCAGGAGCATGAGGAAGAAGAGGTCATGGATGAAGAACAACAACCAGTTGATATTACGATGCATGCCCTTGTCGGTTACATGAACCTGCAAACGATGAAAGTGGGAGGACTTCTGAAGCAACAACCTATCACTGTTCTTATTGACACCGGGAGCACTAATAATTTTATGAACAACGAGGTTGCTTTCTGGATGGCCTTACATATCGAGAATTGCAATAGGTTTGATGTTAAGGTCGCCGACGAATGAATTTTGAAGTGTGATCATAAGTGCCCACGGGTGAAACTATTTATGCAAGACCAAGAGATAATTGCAGATTTCTTCCTCCTCCCTCTTGATGATTATGAGGCTGTGCTTGGCATTGAATGACTGACGACATTAGATGATGTTTCCTAAAATTTTATGAAACTAATTATGAAATTTTACAGTAAGGGGAAACATGTGATACTGCACAGGGAAACGTGGGGGCAACGTAACGACGATTTGCACGCAATGAATGGAGAAGGTTTTGCACAAAGCATGCAACGGCTTTTTGGTACAACTTGACTAGCAAACTAAGGGAGAGCCAACAGAATTTGAAGATCCAAACCTACTTCCTTTGCTTGCTAAATTTTTAGATATATTTGACGAACTGTGCAACCTACTTCCTACATGTCGACATAATCATTGTATACCGATTCTTCTGGGCAAACCTCCAATAAATACTCGGTCATATTGGTATCCACGTCTCTAGAATGATGAAATAGAAATGATTGTAAAAGAGATGCTTAAAATATGAGTTATTCGGCCAAGTTGTAGCCCCTACTCTTCACCGGTGCTCCTCGTACGAAAGAAGGACGGAACATGATGAATGTGCGTTAATTACCGAGCTCTCAGCGGCATAATCATCAAGGACAAATACCCTATTCTAGTAGTATATGAATTGCTGGATGAATTAAAGGGAGCATAAGTTTTCACAAAGCTGGACCTTCGATTCGAGTATCATCAAATTGTTGAATCTCGTATTTTGATGATGAAACTACTTGATATATGTTTATGATTTAATCTGCGTTTTGAGTGACGCAGGGTTCTTCGATCAGGATGAGACAATTAAAGCAGGAACATCATGTTGTGCCGGAGGAACATGTCAGAAGATTGGACGTCGGGCCAGTGGATCGGTCGACGTATCGACAGAAGGCTTGGGCCGTGGACTCGCATCGGGCCAAGAAGAGCGGTATTGTGCCAAGGATATCGGGAGTTGCGGAGTCAATGGCCGATTGGGCAATAGGCTGCAGGAAAGGACGATGTAGAAGAATCGACGGAAGCGTCGAGGGACCAATGACATGCCGGAAAACTTGGTTAATTGCTTTGGATTAATTGTCTCGATCGAAGTTTTTGTTTTGAGTGTGCAGGATTAACTACGATGAAAGTAAGACATACAGCAGGAGTTGTGCCGGAGTCATGACAATGATCACGTTGGGAGTTCGAGAGCTCGGCGGAAGTTCGGACGATCGTCGGAGGGTCTCATGGGAACAAATCGAGAAGTCCGAAGCTTGCCAAAGGAGCTCGTCGGAACTTGCCAAGTGGATCGTCGCGCAGTCCGGGAGTTTGCAGGGAAGTCCGCAGGAGCATCACCGAGGGTTCATCGGATGATCGACGGAAGTTAGCGGAAACTTCGCCGGAAGAAGAAGCAGTGATGCACCGAAAGCAAGCTGCATATGTCTTAGGAAATAATCGAAGTTAGCACTTTGATTAAGTTAGAAATGGGAGGTGATCCCATTAGCTTAATCACAGGGCAATTGGGCCCCTGAAGAACTCAAATTGGGTCGAATGGTTCAACCCATTCGGACCCAGTTCTTGTGGGAGGTGCAACCGCCAGCAGGGGAGGTAGCACCGCCCGGGCTATGTCTCCCTAGCGAGGCGGGCGGTGCAACCGCCCCGACCAAGAGGTGCAACCGCCAGGCTCTCGATCTCAAAGTGAGGCTGGGCGGTGCAACCTCCTGTCGTCAAGTAGCACCGCCGAGCTCAAGTTTCGAGCTCGCCGGGCGGTGCAACCTCTCGATCGGCGGTGCAACCGCTGAGCTCGATCTTCGAAGCTCTGGCAGAGAGGTGCAACCGCCTCGGCGGAGGTGGCACCACCTAGAGGCTCAATCTTGAGCTCGCCGGCGGTGCAACCTCTCCATCAAGAGGTGCAACGCTTTGATCCCCGAATTCGGGATTTGATCGTTTTGAGCTCCAAATTTGAACTGGGTTAGGGGCCTATAAATACCCCACCCATTCAGCACTGAAAAGCAACAACACATACACTCGAAATCTTGCTGTCTTTCTGTGTTTCTTAGAGCTCAAAACTGCTAGTTCTCCTCCTTCTATTCTTCAAGTTTGAATTGTAAAGAGAGGAGAGAAAACTTCTGTAAGGGTTGTCTCCTGAGCCCATCAAAAGGAGTGAAACTGTAAAAGGGCAGTTGGCCTTCGCCCATTGAAGGAAGGTAGCTAGTTGACGTCGGTGACCTCGTTGGAGGAGGAAGCCAAAAGTGGAGTAGGTCAAGACTGATCGAACCACTCTGAATCTCTGGTTTGCTTTTTATTTCGAGTACCTTATCATTACTGCAAACCTCCTACATAACTACTGCTCTCTGCGCCTTTACGAATAAGTTCTAAGTGCTGACCTTTTCGAATCTGCATTCAGACGTAAATCTGTGTTTTTCGTACGATCAGCTTACGTTTGTGTTTTGATTCTGCAAAACTGTCTTCTGCGCTTTTATGAACTAGTTTCTAAGTTTAGATCCCTTTGAAACTGCTTTAGACGCAAACTGCGTTTAGACGTAAAACTGCGTTTAAACGTAAACTGCGCAAACTGTGTTTAAACATAAAACTGTGTTTTAGACGTAAACTTCTTTTAAACGTTTAGACGTAAAACTGCGTTTAGACGCAAACTGCGTAAAACTGCGTTTAGACGTAAACTGAGTTTAGACACAAAACTGTGTTTAGACGCAAATTGTGTAAACTGTGTTTAGACATAAAACTGTCTTTTAGACGTAAACTACTTTTAGACGCAAACTGCGTTTTGATGTAAAACTGCGTTTAGACGTAAACTGAGTTTAGACGCAAAACTGCGTTTAGACGTAAAATTGTGTTTAGACGCAAAACTGCGTTTAGACGCAAACTATATTTAGACTCAAACTCAGTTTAGACGTAAACTGTGCTTAGACGTAAACTGTGCTTAATCTTAAGTAATCTTAGAATCGACTTTTACATCGAAATCGTTTTTATCGGACAAACGCAGCTTTCGTTTTTAAATCGCTGAAAGATTTCCGCTGCACTAATTCACCCCCCCCCCCCACTTAGTGCTCTCGATCCTAACAATTGGTATCAGAGCGGGGTATTTCTCATTTCGGATTTACACCCGAGAGAAATGGCTCTTCAAGAGGGCTTTTCAGTCTTTCGTCCACCGTTCTTTAACGGATTGGACTACACTTATTGGAAAACTCGAATGAGAGTTTTCTTGATTTCTCTAAATCTGGATTTATGGAATATTGTTGAAAACGGTTTTCAACTTCCCTCTAAACCGATGAACGAATGGTCGGATTTAGAGAAGAAGTATTTTTCTTTAAACGCAAAGGCTATGAATGCCTTATTTTGCGCTTTGGACAAAAATGAGTTCAATCGGGTTTTTTTTTGCTAAACGGCTTTTCGATATCCGGGCGCACTCTTGAAATCACGCATACGAGGGAACTAGTAGAGTCAAAGACTCGAAAGTTAATATTTTACTGCATGATTTCGAGCTTTTTTCATATGAAACCAAGTTAAAAACCGTTGTTGACATGTACACCCTTTACGGATGTCGTCAATGGTTTAAAATCACTTGGTAAAAGCTTTTGGATTTTGAACTCGTTAACAAAGTTTTTAGCTCACTTTCTAAAACTTGGGATTCAAAAGTAACTGCTATTCAAGAAGAAAAACTTGAACCAATTTCCACTTGAAGAACTAATTGGTTCATTGATGACATATGAAATGGTGCACAATGCACATAATGAACATGTTGAACACAATCACCTTCCAAAGAACAGGAAGGATTTGGAACTCTGGACAAATGAATGCCACTTGAGCGATGACTCAAGTGATGAGGACAATGATGAACAAAACAACCTTCCAAAGAATAGGAAGGATTTGGGACATAGAACATTTGAAGACAGCATAAGCTTAAGTGATGGTGAACTTAAACTACAAATGAAACGAAAATTAAAAAGCAAAAAGAATGGAACTACTTGCTTTGAACGCAAGACGAAGAACAAAAATTGGGATGAATCGAGCTCCTCCGAAGATGAGGAGAAAATCAACAAAGGCGAGGTGGCAAACTACGCCTTTACGCCTTTCGACGCTGAGGTAATCAAAATGCCTTTAATTTACTTTGAAATTACATGATGCTTTTCATAAAGCATTTTTTTTAATTTTCTTGAAAATTGCATGTTTAATAATCTTATAATGAAAATACAAACAATTAGGAATCATGCTTATCATTCTAGTAATTTTGAAAATAATCATGAAAATTGCATGTTTATGATAAACAAAATGATTTTGATTAAAAATACCTTATGAAATCATGCTATATGTGGTTGAGAAGTAATAATGTATATCATGTTAATTTCTATTGTTATTTCTCGATGAAATCATGAATCTATTTATAAATTTTGTGAGCCATAAAAATGATTTTAATAATTTAAAATTGAAATAAGTTTTATCAAAATCATGATCTTGATTTATCAAATTGAATGAATTGAAAATGAATAATGAATTTTCTCTTGAATGATTATGACTTGTATTCCTTGTATTCATGATATGATTTTTATGCAATTCTTTGTACTCATGAAATATTTATCTCATCACCCAATTATTCCTTTTCAATACTCCTCAAGTGATGATATGAATGCATGAGATATTCATGAATTTATTTTGATGTATGCAAATGAGAAGTTTCGATCATGCATGGTAGGATGCAATGTGACAAATTAATATCATGATGATTTAAAATATTTATGATTTGGAATGATGCACATGTTTTTTTTTTTTTTTTTATGTGTATCATGAATGCTTTAAATGATAAATGTTTGGAATCATGATTAAAATGAAGTGATAAATACTGATTTAATGTTCGGTATCATGAATACTTCATTATCATACATTAAAATAGTGATAAATATTTTGAAAATAAATGATTGTATCATGTTAGATGATTTTATATATTGTGCATGATAAGCTATAAGTGGTGATTGAAACAATGATTGAAATAATATGAATGATGATTTGGAATCATGCATATAATAATGAGTTTATTTGTTTTGAAAATATGCATGTTTTAATTTGAAAATATAATGATGCACAAATAAGATTGATACTAACCTTTGTCATGATTTAAAAATTGATGTAAAGGGTTTTTCCCTTCTTTTTGACAATGACAAAAGGGGAGATAGCTAGCTTGCACAATTCAAGAAGAAAGCAAAAATTGCACTTCTCAAAAGAGAAGAAATTGCTATCTTGAACATCACTAAGAAGTGCTATCTTGCAGATCTCAAGACACACAAATGCAATCATGCAAAATTTGTAATTTTGCACATCATTAAAATTTATGATGCTTTGGTGATTATGCATGTTCTAAAAAATGTTATAAAATTCACTAGCTTGCATGATGTAGAACTTAGCTATATTGAACATCACCAAGGAATGCTATCTTGCCTATCTCAAGAAGCAAAAAGTTAACTTGCACATCTAGCAAAACTTATATTTCAAGAAGCAAGAGTTGCTTTCTTGAACATATCAAAATTGCTAGCTTTATGGGCCTTAAAATTTAGAAATTTTTTGCTAGCTTGTATATGGTAAACTTGCTATCATACTACCATGATGATGAGCATGTCTTATCTTTATGATTGTATTTGAAAAACTATGGCAAAAAATACGTCATAATGATTGAACGCGTGTTAAAATTATTTTTTTGAACCTTCTTGATTGAATGATTGAATCACTTGATTGGCATAATGATTTTACACAACTACATGTTGAAAATTATGTGCTTGAATACAAAACTTCCATGGTAACAAGTATGCTTTACCTTCATGATTGTAATTGAATATCTATAGCAAAACCTTGTCCGAATGGAAGAAAGAGTCAAATTTCATTTTCGGATTCTCTTGAATCTAACATATCAAGTTCACTCTCTTCCAAACTTAACAAGCAAATGTCATATCAAGTTTAGTTCATATCATTGATTTTTTGACATATGTAATTAACTAGCAAATACATCTCTCATACACACATCATGAAAAAAATAATTTTTGAGAAATGGATTTGATGAATATGGATGAAAGTGTTTTTACTTGCAAGGATTTATTTCACATACATAACAACAAGCACTTATGCTTAAAATTTGCTTATATCGTTCTCCGTTTTGTTGATGACAAAGGGGGAGAAATATATGAATTGATGCTATGAACACTGATGCTATGCTTGCATCATCAAGAGATATATGAATTGATATGATTATCATATTTGCAATGCTTGCATCACTAAGAGATATATGAATTGATGCTATGATTGCCAAACTTGCATTATGCCATGTTTGCATCATGCGTTAAGATATCAAGAACTTGTATCGTAATTTTACGCGTTGATATCTTATCATGTGATGAAATGCTACAATTGATAAACATTTGAAATGTTTGCGTTATGATATCAAAAGCTTACATCGCAATTTTTCATGTTGATATTTGATATTAGTAAACTTGCATGATGATAAAACTTGATATTATGATTTTCATGCAATGAGTTGAACCAATATCACACACACTTGATTGTGGTACTTCTCAATTTTGTTGATGACAAAGGGGGAGAAGTATGTTGATGACATGACATGTGATGCATAAGTTTATGCATATGTTCATGTTGACGTGTTGCAAATATTCATGATGAATATTGCAATGACTTGAATTCAAGGTTCTATCAATATGGCATATTGATAGGGGGAGTTTGTTTAAACTCTGGGAGTTAAGGTTAAACTCCGTTTATGATGACATGTTGCTTAGATTTTTGAATCTAAGAGTTTCTATCAATATGGCATATTGATAGGGGGAGTTTGTTTAAACTCCGGGGGTTAAGTTTAACTCCATCATCAAGTGGTTGTCATCATTAAAAAGGGGGAGATTGTTGAATATCGTATTTTGATGATTAAACTACTTGATATATGTTTATGATTTAATCTGCGTTTTGAGTGACACAGGGTTCTTCGATCAGGATGAGACAATTAAAGCAGGAACATCATGTTGTGCCGGAGGAACATGTCAGAAGATTGGACGTCGGGCCGGTGGATCGGTCGACGTATCGACAGAAGGCTTCGGGCCGTGGACTCGGGCATCGGGCCAAGAAGAGCGGGTATTGTGCCAAGGATATCCGAGTTGTGGAGTCAACTGGCCGATTGGGCAATAGGCTGCAGGAAAGGACGATGCGCCGAAGAATCGGACGAAGCGTCGAGGGACCAATGACATGCCGGACAACTTGGTTAATTGCTTTGGATTAATTGTCTCGATCGAAGTTTTTGTTTTGAGTGTGTAGGATTAACTTCTGATGAAAGTAAGACATGCAGCAGAGTTTGCCGAGTCATGACAATGATCACGTTGGGAGTTCGAGAGCTCGGCGGAAGTTCGACAGTCGTCGGAGGTTCTGCGAGAACAAACCGAGAAGTCCAGAAGCTTGCCAAAGGAGCTCGTCGGAACTTGCCAAGTGGATCGTCACAGTCCAGGAGTTTGCGGAAGTCCCAGAGGAGCAACACGAGGGTTCATCGGAAGATCGACGGATGTTCCGCGGAAACTTCGCGGAAGAAGCGCAGTGATGCAATCGAAGCAAGCTGCAGAATATGTCTTAGGAAATAATTGTAGTTAGCACTTTTGATTAAGTTAGAAATGGGAGGTGATCCCATTAGCTTAATCTCAGGGCAATTGGGCCCCTGAAGAACTCAAATTGGGTTGAATGGTTCAACCCATTCGGACGATTTGTTGGGGGAGGTGCAACCCTTTCAGGAGGAGGTAGCACCGCCATGAGGCTATGTCTCCAGCGAGACCGGGCGGTGTAACCGCCCCAGCCAAGAGGTGCAACCGCCCGGGGCTCGATCTCCGGCGAGAGACCTAGGCGGTGCAACCTCCCTCTGTCGGGAGGTAGCACCGCCGGAGAGCTCAAGTTTCGAGCTCGCGCGGGCGGTGCAACCTCTCGGTCAAGCGGTGCAACCGCACTGAGCTCGATCTTCGAGCTCTAGCAGAGAGGTGCAACCATCTCGACGGAGGTGGCACCGCCCGCAGGCTCGATCTTGAGCTCGCCGGGCGGTGCAACCTCTCCGATCAAGAGGTGCAAACACCGATCCCCGAATTCGGGATTTGATCGTTTTGAGCTCAAATTTGAACTGGGTTGGGGCCTATAAATACCCCACCCATTCAGCACTGAAAGCAACAGCACATACACTCGAAATCTTGCTGTCTTTTCTGTGTTTCTTAGAGCTCAAAAAACTGCTAGTTCTCCTCCTTCTATTCTTCAAGTTTGAATTGTAAAGAGAGGAGAGAAAACTTCTGTAAGGGTTGTCTCTGAGCCCATCAAAAGGAGTGAAACTGTAAAGGGCAGTTGGCCTTCGCCCATTGAAGGAAGGCAGCTAGTTGACGTCGGGCGACCTCGCCGGAGGAGGAAGCCAAAAAGTGGAGTAGGTCAAGACTGACCGAACCACTCTAAATCTCTGGTTTGCTTTTATTTCGAGTACCTTATCATTACTGCAAACCTCCTACATAACTACTGCTCTCTGCGCCTTTACGAATAAGTTCTAAGTGCTGACCTTTTCGAATCTGCATTCAGACGTAAATCTGTGTTTTTCGTACGATCAGCTTACGTTTGTGTTTTGATTCTGCAAAACTGTCTTCTGCGCTTTTATGAACTAGTTTCTAAGTTTAGATCCCTTTGAAACTGCTTTAGATGCATACTGCGTTTAGACGTAAAACTGCGTTTAAACGTAAACTGCGCAAACTGTGTTTAAACATAAAACTGTGTTTTAGACGTAAACTTCTTTTAAACGTTTAGACGTAAAACTGCGTTTAGACGCAAACTGCGTAAAACTGCGTTTAGACGTAAACTGAGTTTAGACACAAAACTGTGTTTAGACGCAAACTGCGCAAACTGTGTTTAGACATAAAACTGTCTTTTAGACGTAAACTACTTTTAGACGCAAACTGCATTTTGACGTAAAACTGCGTTTAGACGTAAACTGAGTTTAGACGCAAAACTGCGTTTAGACGCAAACTATATTTAGACGCAAACTCAGTTTAGACGTAAACTGTGCTTAGACGTAAATTGTGCTTAATCTTAAGTAATCTTAGAATCGGCTTTTACATCGAAATCGTTTTTATCGGACAAACGTAGCTTTCGTTTTTAAATCGCTGAAAGATTTCCGCTGCACTAATTCACCCCCCCCCTCTTAGTGCTCTCGATCCTAACACAAATACGAGTGTGCGAAGAAGACATATCGAAAACCGCATTTCGAACACACAACGACCACTACAAATTTTTGGTAATGCCCTTTGGTCTTACTAATGCTCCCTCCACCTTCCAAAGCCTTATAAATGACATTTTCCAGAATTATCTTCATAAGTTTGTGCTGGTTTTCTTCGAAAATATCCTTATTTATAGCCCTTCTCTTGAAAGTCATTTTTAGCACTTACGACTTGTTTTGACGATTTGCAAGAACATATTCTTTTTGTCAAAAAATCAAAGTGTAGCTTTCTTCAATAGAAGGTGAAATATCTTGGGCATATCATATCAGAGGAAGGTGTGGCAGTGGACTCCTCCAAAATTGAAGCAATGCAGAATTGGCCGACCCCGAGGAACATAAAATCGCTACGCGACTTTCTTGAATCGCAAGTTCGTGAAAACCTATGGAAAGATCAGTGCACCCCTTACTTCCTTGCTGAAAATAGATGCTTTCCAATGGTTAGACAAAGCCACCACCGCCTTCGACGAACTTAAAGCCGTAATGACGACAACGGCATACTAGCGCTACTCGATTTCGGTAAGACTTTTGTTATTGAAGCCGATGCCTCCGGAGTTGGAATTGTTGTTGTACTAATGTAAGATAGCTGCTCCCTCACTTATACCAGTAAGGTATTATCTCCTTCCCATCTCAAGATAACTAATTACGATAAAGAGATACTCGCGATTGTGCATGCGGTGACTAAATGGAGACCGTACTTGATCGGGCGACACTTTCAAATCAAGATCGACCATAAAAGTCTAAAATATTACTTGGAGCAGAAGATATCTTCCCCCGAGCAGCAAAAATAGGTAATAAAGCTTTTTGGATATGAGTATGAAATAACTTACAAAAAAGGGAAAGAGAATGTTGTTGTAGATGCGTTTTCGTGGCTACCCGAGCAAGCTGAATTTTTGACCGTTTCACTTCCGACCAACGACTTCCTTGAGGATATTAAGAGGGAATGACAAGAAGATCCAAAGACTAGCAAAATCATAAAAAAATTAGAGGAAACACCAAGCTCCGTGGCTCATTACAGTTGGGACTCAAAAGAATTGCGCTATAAGGAATACATTGTGCTTGTGCCAAATTCTACTTGCATAAAGACCATCATTCAAGAGATGCATTCCACACCTATGGTCGGGCACTCTGGGTTCCTTAGAACCTATAAGAGAATTAAGCAAAATTTTTATTGGGTAGGGATGAAAAATATTATTGCTAAATTTGTGGCACAATGTAATGTATGTCAACGATATAAAGGCGAGACAATGGCAAGTCCCAGAAAGCTGCAACCTCTACTCGTCCTAGACTCATTATGGACTGATATATTAATGGACTTCAACGAAGGGCTTCCCTCATCACAAGGAAAAGGTATAATTTTTATCGTGGTTGATCACCTAACAAAGTATGCTCACTTTTGTGCAGTTTGTAATCCCTACACTGCTTCTAGTATTGCTCGAATCTTTATGGAGAATATTGTAAAATTGCATGGGATGCCGAGATCTATTGTAAGTGATCGTGATAGGGTCTTCATGAGCAGATTTTGGACAGAGTTATTCCAAATGCAGGGCACTAAATTGAAAATGAGTATAACGTATCACCCACAAATCGACGGTCAGACTTAAGTGGTGAACAAGTGCTTGGAGACATACCACAAATGCTTCACCAGTGACCGGCCAAAAGAGTGGACAAAGTGGCCATCTTCTTGGTTGAAACCCTTGGGCACTAATCTAGCCTTGTTTCTAACTATGATACCAAATTTATCTTGCTTGTTTCTAAAAACTCATTTAGTACTAATAACTAAATGGTCATTTGGCCTAAGAACAAGCTTCCACACCTCGTTTCTCTCAAATTGGTTAAACTCTTCTTGCATTGCGATAACCCATGAATCATCATTCAAGGCCTCGTCAACGCATTTAGATTCAATTTGAGAAAGAAAAGCGACGTTGGCACAAAAATTTTTAAGAGAAGAATGAGTTTGAACCCTTTTTGATGTGTCTCCTATGATTAGCTCCTTAGAATGAGCATCTATATACTTCCATTCCTTGGGTAAGGATGTTTTGGAAGAAGATGTATCCAAATTGCTAGTTGGAGGAGAGGGTTCACTTAAATTCAAAGCATCAAAATTGAGATCATCATCAAACTCATTTTTCTTAAATTTGGAAACTTCAGTAAAGACAACATGAATAGACTTTTCTATAACCAAAGTTCTTTTGTTAAAGATATGAAAGGCTTTAAAAATGGAAGAGTAGCGAAGAAAAATTTCTTAATTGGATTTTGCATCAAACGTTCCTAAGGCATCTTTTTCATTCAAGATAAAATATTTACAACCAAAAACTTTAAAATATGAAACATTGGGTTTTTTGTTATTCCATAATTCATAAGAAGTTTTTGAAAAGTAATAGTCTTACTAGAACCCTATTCATAATATAGCATGCCGTATTAACGGTTTCGGCCCAAAAATATTTGGATAGGCTATGTTCGTTTAACATGGTTCTTATCATTTCATGTAAATTTCTATTTTTTCTTTCTACTACATTTTATTGAGGATTTCTCAATGTAGAGAAATTATGGTTGTATCCATTAGATTCACAAAAATTTTGGAAATCACGGTTTTGAAATTCGCCACTATGATCACTAAGAATTGATAAAATCATAAAGCTTTTTTTTATTTTGAACAAGTTTACAAAATATAGAAAATTATCTAAAAAATTACTTTTGTGTGCCAAGAAGTATATCCAAGTGTATCTACTATAAACATCCATAATTACAAAGGTGTATTTACTACCTCCTAGGCTTGATGTATCAATTGGTCCAAATAAATCCATATGGATCAATTGCAATGGTCTAGATGTGCTTATTTGATTATTTGGTTTGAAACTACATTTTATTTGTTTTCCTAGTTGACATGCATCACATATATTAACTTTAACAAATTTAATGTTAGGAATACCTCTTACAAGTTCTTCAGATGAGATTTGAGAGATTAGTTTTATGCTAGCATGACCTAATCTCTTATGCCAAAGCCAAGCATCGTCATTCAAAATCGAAAAATATATTTTATTATAAAGATCATCAATGTGGATAGTGTATACATTATTTTGTTTTAGGGCAATCATAGATATATTTTTGTGTAGCTTTTCAATAATGCAAGTATTGAATTCAAATCAAATGATGTATCTTTTATCACATAATTGACTAATGCTCAAAATATTATGCTTTAAGTCATCAACCAATAACATATCTTTAATCAAAAAGTTAGATTTGTTACCTGTGGTTCCTTTTGCCAATGATTTTTAACCTTTGTTGTTGTCTCCGAAGGTGACATACCCTTCGTCTAGGCTAGTGAGCTTAGAGAATTGAGATGGGTATCCGGTCAAATGCCTTGAGCATCCATTATCAAGATACCAGCTCTTGCTCCTAGCTTATGATGGTAAACAATTCTACAAAAAAGGGTGATTTTTGGGTACCTATTTGACCTTGGGTGTCTCAAAAATTGATCGATTTAACTTATTATTTTGCATGGAGTTCTTTATGTTTCCTTTAGGAACTGTATAGGTAATATGTTTAACTTAAAAGCATACAAAAGCATAGTGAAAGTAAAGTGGTTTGCAATAAAGGTAAATTACACAAAAGAAATGCAAACCAGATTTTTATAGTAGTTCGGTCGTCGTGATCTATATCCACTCCATCGATTCGCTTTCTGTCGAGGCCACCAACATCCACTAATGATCTTCTTTCAATGGGCAAAGATCAACTACCCTTTTATACCTCTCTTCTCCTTTTCACAGGTTTAAGAGACAACCTTTTACAAACATCTTTTATAAGGTATCCCTCACACACCTCCCTTAGAACTCTCTCTAAGCTTTAGGAGGAGGGAACTCAACTTTCTAATAGGGTTTACAAATTTAGAATCATAGAGTTTTGCTCAACTTTCTTGCTTTTCCATGCAGGAATAGCTGCGGTATTCATAGACCCCAATTGACTTCAAAAATAGAGCAAAAAAAGGTCTCATCCTGGGTTTCCCGGGTATTGGCAATACCACCTCCATTATTGGGTGGTACCATGACTTGATAGTCTGACACTGAGTGGTACCACTACCTGACAGAGCTCAGAGACCGAGCTATAGCGGTACCACTACCTAACAGGAGTGGTACCATCGCTTGACAGCATTAACTACCGGCAAACTCCCGACGAATTCTCAATGAACTCCCGACAAACTCTCGGCGAGCTTCCGACAAACTTTCGGCATATCGTTCGAATTTTTGACGTATCATTTGATTTTTGACACCAGCCCAACATATGCTTTATGTCTTACTACTATCATAGTTAATCCTGCACACTTATCTCAATATATAGATTAAATCAAATAATTTATCAATTGATTTCATCATCAAAATCTAAGATTCAACAGGGAAATCTAGGGGCGACATCATATGTGCAGCGGAAGAACATTAAAAACAAAATTCCCAATTTCCCAAAAGATGTGTTTGTCATTGTGCGAAGATTGGTGCATAAAAACCGCGAAACTTAAAACCACACGTGAGATAGTTGTGTTATCTAGGGAGATCGTATATCCTAGAATTCTTACAGATCTCTAAGAGAGGGTGAAAGAGGTCAAGTGTCGTCATCTCTAGTGGTGATCCACACAATAGAGCTATGATGATGCTCCCCAAAACTCCAAGCCTACTATTTGAGGAGGAGAAGGGGAGGAGAATAGGAGAGGTAACCCAAAAAGCTCTAGCCTATGAACTATTAGTTCCCTCCTATTTATAAAGGTCCCCTCTCAACTTAACCATAATAGATTCTGCCCTATTGGGTATTGGATCTCCATCCAACTACTGGTCATAGGTGCCCTACAAGCCAATCATGTGAGTGATGGCACGTGTGACTTGATAAGTAGTTTTTTTACTTATTATTATTTGATATTTTATCACTTTATATTGCCTATTGCATGACTATATTATGATATCCATGGATTTGTACAATCAAGAATCCTAGCTACTAGGGCAACCCATACGACCAAGAAACCTTGGCTGCCAGGGGTGCCCTTCACAATTAGGAAACCTGGCTGCAGGGGCTACTAGTAGAACCCTTATGGATTTTAAGCTTGGGGTTGATCTCTTTAGGGGATTAGCTTTCTTGGAACTCTATAGGGGTTCCTTCCTCCAGGTTACTGCTAAAAAGATTCATCTATTCATTAAGAAAAGAGGATGAATACATGACTATTTATATGACTTCTAAACCCCAACTTCTAATAAGACTCATACTTCTAACCAACTCCTAATAAGACTCCTACTTAAGACTCTTACTTCTAACTAACTCTTAATGCTTCTCTAAAAAGTAACCTCCAAACTAATCCTAACCTTAGCTGGCCTCTTCACCTCTTTAATAGGGGTCAGCTAGGTAGGTTTTACATGAATGCCTGTTTCAATGAAACTCAATTAGGACTCTCCTAGCTAGAGTCCTAACAGACCCCTAGGCTGACGATCCATGAATTTTGGGAATTTGATCTTCAAGTCGTCATAGTTCTCCCAAGTGGCATCTTCTATTGGTAGGTTCACCCACTTTATTATCACTTCAATAGTGGGTCATCGTCGTCGAGTCACGATCCATCGATCAATAACAGCACTCGGCTGGGTCTAAAGTTCTCCTTGGGTAGTCATATTTGGTAGATGGCTTTGGGTTGTCTCGTTTTGTCACAGCTTGAGCTTTAAACATGACACATGAAAGATTGGATGGATTCGGGAGCTAGCAGATAAGTCCAATTTGTATGGTACCGCTCCGATGCGCTCCAAAATTTGGTAGGGTCCATAAAACCGAGGTGAAAACTTCATAGATGCTTTGGTCTGGATTGGTGTTTGCTTATATGGCTGGAGTTATTGGAAGACCCAATCTCCCACTGAAAATTTTCTTTCACCTTTGTGTTGATCATATTGCTATTTCATCCTTGCTTGAGCTATAGTGAGATTATCTTTTAGCAACTTTAGCATTTTGTCTCTGTCCTGTAGTTCCTTGTCTACTTGTTCTACTTTAGAGGTGTCCAACACATATTTTGGGATCACAGGGGGAAGTGGTCATACATAGCCTCATAGGGAGTATATTTTGTGGATAAATGATTAGTTGTATTATACCACCACTCCGCCTAGGGAAGCCACTTTGTCCACTCTTTTGGTCGGTCACTGGTGAAGCATCTGAGGTATGTCTCCAAGCATCTATTCACCACTTTAGTATGGCTATTGGTTTGTGGGTGATACATCATACTCATTTTCAATTTAGTACCCTACATCTGGAATAACTTTGTCCAAAAGCTGCTCATGAAGACCCTATCACGATCACTTACAATAGATCTCGACATCCCATGTAATTTTACAATATTCTCCATAAAGATTCGAGCAATACTAGAAGCACTATAGGGATTATGAACAGTGCAAAAGTGAGCATAGTTTGTAAGGCGATCAACCACAACAAGAATTATACCTTTTCCTTGTGATGAGGGAAGCCCTTCGATGAAGTCCATTGATATATCAGTTCATATTGAGTCCGGGATAGGTAGAGGTTGCAGCTTTCCGGGACTTGCCACTATCTCGTCTTTATGTCGTTGACATACATCACATTGTGCCATAAATTTAGCAATAATATTTTTCATCCCTACCCAATAAAAATTTTGCTTAATTCTCTTATAGGTTCTAAGGAACTCGGAGTGTACTACCGTAGGTGTGGAATGCATCTCTTGAAGGATGGTCTTTATGCAAGTAGAATTTGGCACTAGCACAATACATCTTTTATAGCATAATTCTTTTGAGTCCCAATTGTAATAAGCCACAGAAGTTGGTGTTTTCTCTAATTTTTTTATGATCTTACTAGTCTTCAGATCTTCCTGCCATTCCCTCTTAATATCCTCAAGGAAATTGCTGGTCGGAAGTGAAACGATCGAAAATTCAACTTGTTCGGGTAGCCGTGAAAGCGCATCTGCAACAACATTCTCTTTCCCCTTTTTGTAAGTTCTTTCATAATCATATCCAAGAAGCTTTGTTACCCATTTTTGATGCTCGGGGGAAGATATCTTCTGCTCCAAGAAATATTTTAGACTTTTATGATCGGTCTTAATTTTAAAACGTCACTCGATCAAGTACGGTATCCATTTGGTCACCACATACACAATCACGAGCATCTCCTTATCATAAATAGTCATCTTAAGATAGGAATGAGATAATGTCTTACTGGTATAAGTGAGGGGGTGGCCATCTTGCATTAGTACAACACCAATTTTGACTCCGGAGGCATCGGCTTCAATAACAAAAGTCTTGTCGAAGTCGGGTAGCGCTAGTACGGGCGTTGTCGTCATTGTGATTTTAAGTTCGTCGAAGGCAGTGGTTGCTTTGTCCGACCATTGAAAAGCATCTTGTTTTAGCAAAGAAGTAAGGGGTGCACTGATCTTTCTAGTTTTTTATGAACTTGCGGTAGTAGCATGTTAAATCGAGAAAGTCGAGTACCGATTTTATGTTCCTCAAGGTCGGCCAGTTCCGCATTACTTCAATTTTGGAGGATTCCACCACCACACCTTCCTCTGATATGATATGCCCAAGATATTCTACCTTCTATTGAAGAAAGCTTCAATTTGAGTTTTTGACAGAAAGAACATGTTCTCGTAAAATCGTCAAAACAAGTCGTAAGTACTGAAAATGATTTTCAAGAGGAGTTGTAAATAAGGATATCGTCGAAGAAAACCAGCACAAACTTACGAAGATAATTTTGGAAAATATCATTCATAATGCTTTGGAAGGTGGAGGGAGCATTGGTGAGACCAAAGGGCATTACCAAAAATTCATAGTGGTCATTGTGTGTTCGAAAGGCAGTTTTCGGTATATCTTCTTTGCACACTCATATTTGATGATACTTGGATCGAAGGTCCAGCTTTGTGAAGACTCATGCTCCCTTTAATTCATCAAGCAATTCAGCTACTACTGGAATAGGGTATTAGTCCTTGACGGTTATGTCATTGAGAGCTCGGTAATCAACGCACATTCGCCATGTTCTGTCCTTCTTTCGTACAAGGAGCACCGATGAAGAGTAGGGGCTGCAACTTGGCCGAATAACTCCTGTTTTGAGCATCTCCTTTACAATCCTTTCTATTTCATCCTTCTGGAGATATGGATACCGATATGACTGAGTATTTGCTGGAGGTTTGCCTATAAGAATCGGTATACAATGATTATATCGATGTGTAGGAGGTAGGTTGCGTGATTCGTCAAATATATCTGAAAACTCAACAATCAAAGGAAGTAGGTTTGGATTTTCAAATTCTATTGGCTCTCCCTTAGTTTGCTGCTCAAGTTGTACCAAAAAGCCATTGCATACTTTATGCAAAACCTTCTCCATTTATTGTGTGCAAATCGTAATTATGTCGCCCCCACGTTTCCCATGTAGTATCACATGTTTCCCCTTACTGTAAAATTTCATAATTTGTTACACAAAATTCTAGGAAACATCACCTAATTTCATCAGCCATTCGATGCTGAGCATGGTCTCATAATTATCAAGAGGGAGGAGGAAGAAATCTACAATAATCTCTTGGTCCTAGAGCATCAGTTTCACCTGCATGCACCTATGACCACACTTCAAAATTCGTCCGTCGGCACCCTTAACATCAAACATGCTGCAATTCTCGATAGGTAAGACGTCCGAACAACAATCTTTCTATTCATAAAATTATTAGTGCTCCCGATGTCAATAAGAACGGTGATAGGTTGTTGCTTCATAAGTCCTCCCACTTTCATCATTTGTGGGTTCGTGTAACCGGCAAGGGCACACATCGTAATATCAACTGGTTGCTGTTCTTCATCCGTGACCTCTTCCTCATGCTCCTGGACCTCCTCTTCCATGTCTTCAAGAGGTTCAATCAGTAGGAGGTGGCCCCTTTTGCAGCGATGATCGTGGTTCCATGACTCATCGCAATGCCAACAAAGACCCTTTGCTGATCGGTCACGTAGTTCTTCTCTTGTCAATTTTTTTGGCAGTGAAGGACAGTTGGGAGTAGAAGGAGGTTTATATGCCATGGGCCTACGAGAAGTTCTCATCCTCCAAGTATCTTAGTTGAGTCGTTCTTCTTGTATCCAGGCGAAAGAAATCACAGATATCACGTTACGGGGTTATCGCGCCTTAACCTCCCCTTTTATCTCTGGCTTGAGTCCTTTAATGAATGTTCCAAATAATTGACGATCAGTCCAATCATGAGCAAGGTAGGATAGCTTCTCAAACCTGGTTTGGTACTCTTGAATCGTAGAGGTTTGTCGAATCTTTGTGAGTTGGCCATCGATATTTTCATACTCCGTAGGTCTGAAACGATTCAGCAGTATGTTCTTAAATTGATTCCACGTCAGAGCCCCATGATTATATTCCAGCTAGTTGTACCATTGAATAGCAACTCCTTCAAGGTGGATGACAACAATTTCCACCATAGCATCATCAAACATTCGGTAGTAATGAAAGTAACGTTTGGTGCATGAAATCCACCCCGTCGAGTCTCCTTCTTCCCATCGTGGAAAGTCCACCCTCATGTGTGGCTGAAGCATATCCGAGGGCTGTCCCTCCTTCTCTGGAGGCCTCTCTAAACTCTCTCATTGCAGAAATTTGGTTGGACTCGGTGGTTGTCCAATTCTGAATTATGTAAACAAAGTGCACAATTTATCCTCTAAGCGTGATTCAACTGCGATTCAATCCGAGATTCCAATGCTTCAAATTTGGCATCAATTGGATCTTAAGAAGCCATAGCATATGCCTATAGATCAGAGATATCCCTGACTTTTTTCTATTGATGGGTTAATGGCATGGGGTGGTGGAAGTTTCAAAAAAATTGAGGATCACGAAAATGTTGGAAAATTTTTGGGGGCGACATCACATGCGCAGTGGAAGAAGAAGAAAAAACAAAAATTTTAATTTTCCAAAAAGATGTTCATCATCGTGCGAAGATTGGTGCACAAAAATCCATGAAATAAACTGCATATAGAATAGATTGTGTTACCTAAGGAGATCATATATCCCTGTTTCTTTGCAGATCTCTAGGAGAGGGTGAAGGAGGTTAAGCGTCCTCCTCTCTAGCGGTGATCCACACAGTAGGGCTGCGACGATGCTCCTCAAAACTCCAGGCCTGCTCTGAGGTGGAGAGGGGGAGGAGAATAGGAAAGACAAGCAAAAGCTCTAGCCTATGAACCACTGAATCCCTCATATTTATAGAGGTCCCCTATCAAACCCTAATGGATCCTCCCCTAGTGGGTATTTGATTTGCATCCAATTGCCCAAGCCTTTTAGATTAGTGGATCTCTATCCAATAATCTCTCATGGGCTCTTATTGGATCTTGTCCATGAGATCCAATAATTTAGGGGCTTATTGGATATCCAATAAGATAGGGGCTCCGGCGAATATCTTATATCCGTATCTCTACTCATCGCAATGCCTACCATATGTGTGTGACCCTCTAGGCCCAATATCGTGCTAGTCGTGAGTCATACCTATCAGAACTCCTTCTAACTTAGTGAATTATTATCTCTATAATAATTCACTCGACTTATCGACTACGGATGTACTAGGCCACTACGCCGTAGTCCGAAGATGATATAGGGGAATCCAATCAATTGGACCTGTCTATCCTTAGTTACCGTATACCTATAGTCCCTCATCCATCTAATATCACAGAGACTGTATATCAGGTATCAGACCCTTGTGTGTCTGATCCCTTATGTGTCTGATCCCCATCAAACCTTTGTGACGCTCAAAGACAATCTGAGATAACGACTTTGTTAGTGGATCTGCAATGTTATCTTCCAATGAAACTCTTTCCACTGCTACATCTCCTCAGGTCATGATCTCTCTAATAAGTTCGAACCTCCTCAAAACACTTCTGATGAGACCCGGGTTCCCTTATTTGAGTAATCTCCCTATAGTTGTCATAATATAAGGAATCAACTCCTCGCTACTTAGCCCAACTACTAAATCTGTGATGAATTTCTACATCCAGACTCCCTCCTTTGTTGTATCTACTGCAGCAATGTACTCCGCCTCTATGGTCGAGTCAACAGTAGTATCTTGCTTGGAATTCTTCCAGCACACTGCTCCTCCATTCAAGGTGTACACATATCCCGAATTTGACTTGCTATCATCGACATCAGACTAAAAACTTGAGTCTGTGTAGCTTTCAACCCTGAGGCTACTACCTCCATATACTAGTAAAAGATCTCTAGTCCTTCTCATGTACTTAAGGATACACTTTACTGCTTTTTAGTGCTCCAAGCCTGGATCTGCCTGATACCTGCTCATGACACTCAGAGCATGCGCTATATCAGGCCTAGTATATAGCATAACATACATGATATACTCTATCGCTGAGGCATAAGGTATCATATCCATGTTCACCCTTTCTTCTGAAGTCTTTGGGGACATACTCCTAGAAAGCGATATCACATGTCTCATCGGTATGAGACCTCTCTTGGAATTTTCCATGCCAAACCTTTTGACAATGGTTTCTATGTACCTGGACTAGGACAAGCCATGCATCCTCTTGGATTTATCTCTATAGATCTGAATCCCCAAGATATATGATGCTTCCCCTAAGTCTTTCATGGAGAAGTGTCTAGATAACCAAGCCTTTACTATGGATAGCATTCCTACGTCATTCCCAATGATTAGGATGTCATCCACATATAACACCAAAAAAGGTGATAGCGCTCCCACTTACCTTCCTGTACACACAAAGATCATCTTCGTTCTTAACGAAGTCATAAGATCTGATTGCCTCATCAAATCTTATGTTCTAACTTCAGGAAGCTTGCTTTAGTCCATAAATGGATATAAGCAACATGCACACCTTATTTGGGTAGTTCTTGTTGGGAAATCAAAGGGGGCGACATCATATGCGCAGCGGAAGAACAAGAAAACAAAAATCCTCGATTCCCAAAAAGATGTTCGTCGTCGTGCGAAGATTGGTGCGTAAAAATCCGCAAAACACAAAACTGCGTATAGAGATTGTGTTACCTAGGGAGATCGTATATCCCTGTTTCCTTGCAGATCCTTAGGAGAGGTGAAGGAGGTCAAGCGTCCTCCTCTCTAGCGGTGATCCACGCAAGGGGGTTGCGGCGACCCTCCAAAAAAAACTGTGCCCTCGAGGTGGAGAGGGAGAGGAGAATAGGAAGGGCAAGCAAAGACTCTAGCCTATGAGGCTGTGAATCCCTCCTATTTATAGAGATCCCATGTCAAACCCTAATAGGTCCTTCCCTAGTGGGTATTGGATCTGCATCCAATAAGACAAGGGCTCTCGTCCCGGATATCTCATATCCAGAACCTCTACTCATCGCAATGCCTACCATATGTGTGTGACCCTCTAGGCCTAATATCTGGCTGGCCGTGAGTCATACCTGTCGAACTCCCTTCTAACTTTCGGTGAATTATTATCTCTGTAATAATTCACTCGACTCATCGACTACTGGACGTTACTAGGCCACTACGCCGTAGTAGTCTGACGATCTGGGGATCAATCCAATCCATTGGACTGCGCATCTCCTCGTTACCATGTACCTATAGTCCCTCATCCATCTAATATCCCGGGACCGTATATCGAGCATGGTGTTGTTAGACCCATACGGTTTCTACTGAAGTCTCATTTCGAATCGGATTCTCGGGAGAACTCTTTCTCTCTCAACCCGAATGACCCGGCGGGATTTGTCCGAGCAAGAACACATGGGATATTCCTCTCATGACGTAGAGAGTGGATGATCCTCTATCGACACTCAATAGCCCTCGTAAAGGTCGACTACCACTCCCAATGACCAGGTGTACTAGATGCGGGACAGCCAAAAACCTATAAGTTCGGTATCAAAGAGTGGAGCACTCATACAGGACATCCTTGGTGTCTCAAGTCTAAGGACCGGATACACCACTAGGACTACGGAATCGTTGTCGACAATAATGCATCATCAACCATCCAGCATTCCGTAAGCGGATCAATCAATGAACTCATTCTCCAATGAGCACCTGCATCTTTGTATCCCTAGTGTCCCTACACGAGCAGCTATGAGACCATTTGCATCCATCATATGGACGGGTATACAACACACCAGTCTATCCGGTTATCACGATGTCCCTCTCGGTAACCTATGGTAGGGATTATTTAGGATATGTGTTTAAAGGTGAATCGATCTCATTATCGTGATCTCATCACGATCCGATTCCCATTGCACAAATCCAAGGACATCATAATATATATATATATGCATTTATGCAATAGTTATAAAGTGATATACGCCAAAATATAATAAGCAAAAGATTGATTATCAAGTCTGCGTGTCATCACTCACGTGATTGGCTTTTTGGGCACCTATGACTAGCAATCTCCCACTTGACCTAAAGCCAATCACCTATGTGTTCGAGTCCCCATCAGGACCCTGTGACTTCAAAGACAAAATGAGACAACGGCTTTGTCGGTGGATCTGCAATGTTATCTTCGGATGGAACTCTTTCCCACTGCTACATCTCCTCGGGTTACGATCTCTCTTATAAAAGCTGGAACCTCCTCGAACACTTCCGATGAGACCGGGTTCCCTTATTTGAGTAATCACCCCATAGTTGTCATAATATAAGGAAGTCGACTTGTCGCTATCATGTCGACTCCCAAATCTGTGATGAACTTCTTCACCCGGACTCCTCTTTTTTTGCATCGATGCAGCAATGTACTCCGCCTCTCGTGGTCGAGTCGTAGTGGTATCTTGCTTGGAACTCTTAGGGCTGCTGCTCCTCCATTCAAGGTGTACACATACCTGAATTGGACTTGCTATCATCGACATCGGACTGAAAAATTGAGTCGGTGTAGCCTTCAACCTTAAGGCTATTACCTCCATATACTAGTAAAAGATCCTTAGTCCTTCTCAAGTACTTAAGGATACACTTTCTTGCTTTCGGTCTCTAAGCTGGATCTTTGATACACCTTTCGTGACTTTTCGGAGCATGCGCTATATCGGACCTAGTACATAGCATGACATACATGATAGACCCTATTCTTTGAGGCATAAGGTATCATATCCATGTTAGCCCTTTCTTCGGAGTCTTTTGGGGACATATTAGGTGAGAAAGCGATATCCCATGTCTCATCGGTATGAGACCTCTCTTGGAATTTTCCATGCCAAACCTTTTGACAATAGTTTCTATGTACAATTTGGGACAAGCCAAGCATCCTCTTGGATCTATCTCTATAGATTCTAATCCCCAAGATATAAGATGCTTCCCTAAGTCCTTCATGGAGAAGTGTCTAGATAACCAAGCCTTTCTTGTGGATAGCATTCCTATGTCATTCCCAATGATGAGGATGTCATCCACATATAACACCAAAAAAAGGTGATAGCTCCCACTTACCTTTCTGTATACACAAGGCTCATCCTCGTTCTTAACGAAGTCATAAGATCTGATTGCCTCATCAAATCTTATGTTCCAACTTCGGGAAGCTTGCTTTAGTCCATAAATGGATCTAAGCAACCTACACACCTTATCTGGGTAGTTCTTGGACACGAATCCCTCAGGTTGCATCATATACACCTCCTCCTCGAGGTTCCCGATGAGGAATGCGGTTTTCACATCCATCGCCGGATCTCATAATCATAGTGTCTTTGCAATAGCCAATAGAATTTGATGGATTTTAGCATTGCTCTGGTGAGAAAGTTTCGTCGTAGTCAACACCTTGCCTTTGGACGATACCCCTTAGCCACTAGCCTTGCTTTATAGGTCTCTACCTTTCCATCTACTCCGATCTTTTTCTTAAAGATCCACTTGCAACCGATGGGTACAATACCTTGGAGCATCAACTAGGTTCCAAACCTTATTGGGTACATAGAATCCATCTCAGAATTCATGGCTTCTTTCCACTTCGGAGTCTATACTCATAATAGCCTCCTCGTAGATCCGAGGATCAATATCCTCTATATCCTCTACTCTAATATGTCCCACATATCTCTTAGGAGGATGGGATACTCTATCGGACCTGCGTAAAGTTGATACTTGTGTATTAGGTACCTGAACGGATTTCGGGCTGTAGAGTGGTGCTTGAGCTTGGTTTCTCAACCTCGCTCAATTCTATCATTCTCCCTTGTCTCCGTCAAGAATGTGTTCCTTCTCAAGGAACACTGCTCTCTTTCTTCAAAGACCTTTTGGTCCTCGAGATGATAGAAATAATACCCACAAGTTTCCTTGGGGTATCCCATAAATTTGCATCGCTCTATCCTTGATTCTAACTTATCGGGGTTGTGTCTTCTAACATGGGCAGGGCAGCCCCGGATCTTAACAACCTTAAGATCGGGCTTCTTCCCTTTCCATATCTCATATGGTGTAGACACTACCGACTTAGTTGGAACTCTGTTGAAAGGTAAGGCTGCGGTTTCTAGGGCATATCCCCAGGAATGAGATGGGTAGGTCAAGCAAAACTCATCATGGACCGTACCATATCTAATAATGTGCGATTTCTCCTTTCAAAGACACCATTGAGCTGAGGTGTATAAGGAGGTGTCCATTGGGATAATATCCCATGGTCCTTGAGGCTGAGAGTAAACTCTGTGCTTAAGTATTCACCTCCTCGATCGATCGAAGAGTTTTGATACTCTTTCGGTCTGGTTCTCCACCTCATTCTTATACTCTCTGAATTTCTCAAAGGCCTCGGACTTGTACTTCATTAAGTACACATATCCATACCTTGAGAAATCATCGATAAATGTAATGAAGTAGGAGTAACCTCCAATGGCATGAGTTGACATGGGTCCACATACATCACTATGTATGAGTTCCAACAACTCATTGGCTCTCTCTCAGTTCTACTAAATGGAGATTTGGTGAGTTTTCTCTGAATGCAAGGCTCACAAATTTGCATATGACACATAGTCGAATGGATCTAGATATCCATCATTTAGCAACTTTTGAATCCTTCTTTCATGGATGTGACCTAGCCTACAATGCCACGGTATGCCTTTGTTCAACTCATCTCGTTTCCTTTTGGACACATTTACATTCATGATTTGTGGAGTGGTGTCTAACATAAATAAACCATTATGCAATGTTCCTTTCGTGATGATCTTATCATCTAATAATATCGAACAACCATTGCTCTCAAAAACAAATTTATATCCACTAAGCTGTTAAACATGAAATGGAGATAATGTTTTTGATAATAGAAGGAACAAAATAACATGCATCTAATGCAATAAAAGCTCCACTAGGCTGGGATGTAGGGCGACCCTGCCTGACTAATATCTGACAACTTTTGCTCCATTACCCATCTTGAGGTCCATCTAGCCTCTCTGTAGTCTCCTAGGCCTTGCGAGAACCGCAGCAGAATTGCATATATGATAAGCACTACCGGTATCCAATACCCATGTGTTATCATAAGAGTCGACAAATGGAGGTGATCATGAATGTACTGAAGCTTCATCAAGCTTTTGTTTAGCCCTTTCGCAAGGTACTCTTTGCGGTTTATCTTCAATGCCCATCTTTACCACGGTGGAAGCACTGGCCTTTGTCCTTTCTTTGGGTCTTTCTTAGCAACCTTTGCTTTACCTTGTTTGCCCTTGCCCTTTCCCTTCTTAAGGGACCTTTACGCTTTCCTTTTTTTCTGGTCTCACCGGTGTAGAGAAGCTGGCTTCTCTTTCTTAATAGTACTCTCTACCTCTCTCAACATATTGAGGAGCTCTGGGGGAAGTCACCTCAAGCTTGTTCATATTAAAATTCATTATGAGCTGTGAAAAAAAGGAATCTGGTAGGGGACTGAAGCACAATGTCCACACACAAGTTATCCTCTAGGACCATTCCTAGACACTGTGAGTTTCTTTATCCACTCAATCATCTTTAGGACATGGTTGACGGTGTCCCCTCGGTCATCCTAAGCGGAAAAGGGTCTTGGATATCTCATATCGTTGAGTCCTTCCCTGTTCCTCAACAATTTTGCGGACATGTAGGAGAATGGATCGGCATCCATCTTTTCATGTTGTCTCTGTAACTTTCTGGAGTCATAGAGCCCAACATATAGCGAGCAAAGTGGAGTCATCAATGTACTTCACGTGGCGGCGATCTCATCCTCGCTTGCCCTTCTTGGGCGTAGGCATCATTGTATCAAGGACATACACGATTTTTTCTCCGTTGTGAGAACAATTCTCAAGTTTCGGAGCCAATCCGTATAATTTGGACCCGATAAAGGCGGTTGACATCAAGTATGCCACGTAAAGGGATTTGAAAGCGACATTTTCTGAAAATAAAGATGTAGCGAGAAATGAATAACATGCAGATTTTGCAAGAAATAAACTATCAAGATATGGACTTCTATCTTAATATGCTCCCACTATTTTACTAACGAGTCGCGACACCCTCGGCCGCGTGAAGCGGAAGTCTCGTAGAACTTCTAGTGGGGATCGGGGATCAATCGGCGTCTTAGTGTAACCTCGAGGGACTCGACCAATCACACTAAGCCTAAAAGGTAGGCAACTCTTGCGATCACAACTCCTTGTGATTCCCGTCCTATTCGGCCTCAGAATCACCATGGCCTCGAGGGACTCGACCAACCATGATGCTCGGTTAAGTCAACACCTTAGATTTACAAGATGAGTGCGATTTGATGATATACCTTGAGGGACTTCGACCAAGCATACCATGTCCTCAGGTCACGGTGACATCTCTATGTAAGTAAGCAAGATGGCGAATCGCGATATAGGTGAGTCTCGAGGGACTCGACCAACTCAACCTACAGGGAATCGGTTCCTACTCATAACGATGGAAGGCCACGTGGGTCAATCTAATTGCTTCCGTTTACCGACTTAATATTATCGAGAGATGTTTCTATAATTTGGTCTCCTAATATGACATGTCACACATATACATATTTAATATATATCTACATCGCATGCAAATATATATACATATCTAGTATGTGTATAAGCAATCACATCAGATGATCATGGACCACAACCTAATATGATTAGGCCCGAGCCAGTAGGCCTAATCACTCACATCAAGATCTATGTGTGCAACGATGCATCTCCATGCCCTGTGATCGTCCATCTCGTCCTCGTCGGTTCCGTCGACCTCTTGATGCATCTCCATGCATCACGATCGTCAAATCTCGTGGGTCCCTTATCGCATCCACGCTCTGCTGCGCCTCTTCATGTGATTACAACTTAATCATAGAAGCCGCATGGGCCGACAATAAGCGAGAAATATAATGGAGGTTCAGCGGACCTCAATAATAATAATCACAAAGTACACACATCATCACGGTCCATGATCGTAGTCCACACATCATACATCACATGTATAAATAATCATCATCATGTAGGACTACTAGATAATAATAAAAAAATAATAATCAACTAAACCTTTTAATTAATTAATATTTTTAGAAATCAAGGACATGTAGGGAATTTTCAATTCCTAAAGGGTATTTTCGTAATTTGGACAAAGGCAGAAACTAGAATTTTCTCAAATTCACAGGGGCAAAACTGTCCTTTTGCCCAAAACCTAATTCCCTCTGCTGCTGTTGCCATTGCCGCCAGCCATACCCTGGCGGCGGCCAATCTGGCGAGGCGAGAACCCTCGCCTGCGGGTCTAAAACGCGCTCTTTGGCGGCGGCGATCAACTGCGGGTGAAGCCTCCGCCCGGCGCCGCTGCCTCCGGCGATGCTGTCCCATGAGGCGACCGCCCCTAATGGGGGGGGGTTTAGCCGCGGGGGGCGTGGGCGGTGGCGTCGTACCCCCTCTGGCGGCGGTAGCGCTTCCTTCGCGGCGGCGGGGCGCCTGCCCCTTGGCGCCTCTCGCGTGGGCTGCCCCAGCCTGGCAACAAGCCTGCCATAAAGCAGACCCCGGCCGGTTGCTGCATTTACACCTTGCTTCTGCCGCGTTGCGCCAGTTGCGGTGCATGCCGAGCGATCGAGGGCGACAAGCTATTGCTGCCCTTTCGCAAACTTTCGTCAGCGATTTTGGCGTCAAAATTCTTCCTAAACACAACACTTTTCGCAGTTCAAAAAACCAATTCGCTTACGAACAACACGGCTCGATACCTTTGTTTGGGAAATCAAAGGGCGACATCATATGCGCGGAAGAACAAGAAAACAAAATCCTCGATTCCCAAAAAAAGATGTTCGTCGTCGATGCGAAGATTGGTGCATAAAAAATCCTCCAAACACAAAACTGCATATAGAGATTGTGTTACCTAGGGAGATCGTATATCCTGTTTCCTTGCAGATCCTTAGGAGAGGGTGAAGGAGGTCAAGCGTCCTCCTCTCTAGCGGTGATCCACCGGTAGGGGGTTGCGACGACCCTCCTCAAAACTCGGGCCCTCGAGGTGGAGAGGGAGAGGAGAATAGGAAGGGCAAGCAAAGACTCTAGCCTATGAGGCGTGAATCCCTCCTATTTATAGAGATCCGTGTCAAACCCTAATGGGTCCTTCCCTAGTGGGTATTGGATGCATCCAATAAGACAAAGGGCTCCGTCGGATATCTCATATCCGAACCTCTACTCATCGCCAATGCCTACCATATGTGTGTGACCCTCTAGGCCCAATATCGGTGGCCGTGAGTCATACCTGTCGAACTCCTTCTAACTTCGGTGAATTATTATCTCTGTAATAATTCTTTCGACTCATCGACTCTGGGGCGTACTAGGCCACTCTGTAGTAGTCCCGGACGATATAGGGGAATCCAATCCATTGGACTGTCGTCCTCGGTTACCATGTACCTATAGTCCCTCATCCATCTAATATCCCGAGATGTTATATCGAGCATGGTGTTGTCGGACCCATCACGGTTTCTACTCGAGTCTCTTTCGAATCGGATTCTCAGGAGAACTCTTTCTCTCTCAACCAGAATGATCTTGGCGAGGATTTGTGCGAGCAAGAACACATGGGATATTCCTCTCATGGCCGAGAGTGGATGATCCTTTATCGACACTCAATAGCCCTCGTAAGGATTCGACTACCACTCCCAATGACCGGTTGTACTAGATGCGGGACAGCTAAACCTATAAGTCTGGTATCAAAGAGTGGAGCACTCATGGGGGACATCCTTGGTGTCTCAAGTCTAAGGACCAGATACACCACTAGGACTACGGAATCATTTGTCGACAATAAGGCATCATCAACTATCAAGCATTCCGTAGCGGATCAATTAGTGAACTCATTCTCCAATGAGCACTGGCTGTATCCCTAGTGTCCCTACACGAGCAGACTATGAGACCAGCTACATCCATCATATGGGCGGGTATACAACACACCGGTCTATCCGGTTATCGATGTCCCTCTCGAGTAACCTATGGCCAGGGATTATTTAGGATATGTGTTTAAAGGTGAATCGATCTCATTATCGTGATCTCATCACGATCCGATTCCCATTGCACAAATCCAAGGACATCACAATATATATATGCATTTATGCAATAGTTATAAAGTGATATACGCCAAAATATAATAAGCAAAAAGATTCTGTATCAAGTCACATGTGTCATCACTCACGTGATTGGCTTGCTGGGCACCTATGACTAGCAGTTCTTGGAGATAAATCCCTCAGGTTATATTATATACACCTCCTCCTCGAGGTTCCCATTGAGGAATGTAGTTTTCACATCCATCTGCCAGATCTTATAATCATAGTGTACTGTAATAGCTAATAGAATTCAGATGGATTTTAGCATTGCTACGGGTGAGAAGGTTTCATCATAGTCAACACTTTGCCTTTGACAATACCCCTTAGCCACTTGCATTGCTTTATAGGTCTATACATTTTCATCTATGCCTATCTTTTTCTTAAAGATCCACTTGCAACCGATGGGTATAATACCTTTAGGTGCATCAACTAGGTTTCAAATCTTGTCGGAGTACATAGAATCCATCTCAGAATTTATGACTTCTTGCCACTTCCCGGAGTCTATACTCATAATAGCCTCATCGTAGGTTTGAGGATCAATGTCCACAACATCCTCTCCTCTAATATGTCCCACATATCTCTTAGGAGGATGGGATACTCTGCCAGACCTACGTAAAGTTGAAACTTGTGTGTTAGATACCTGAATAGAGTCGGGCTATAGAGTAGTGCTTGAGCTTGGTTCTCCAACCTCACTCAACTCTATTATGCTCCTACTATCTCCGTCAAGAATGTGTTCCTTCTCAAGGAATACTGCTCTCTTGACTACAAAGACCTTTTGGTCCTTGAGATGATAGAGATAATACCCATAAATTTCCATGGGATATCCCATGAACTTGCACTGCTCTGTCCTTGATTCTAACTTATCGGGGTTGTATTTTTTAATGTGGGCAGGGCAGCCCCAAATCTTAACAACCTTAAGATTGAGCTTCTTCTCTTTCCATATCTCATATGGTGTAGATACTACCGACTTATTTGGAACTCTGTTCAGAAGGTAAGCTGCGGTCTCTAGAGTATATCCCCATAATGAGATGGGTAGGTCAGCGAAACTCATCATGGACTGTACCATGTTTAATAGCGTATGATTTCTCCTTTCAGAGACACCATTGAGCTGATGTATTAGGAGGTGTCCATTGGGATAGAATCCCATGGTCCTTGAGGAACTAGGTAAACTTTGTACTTAAGTACTCATCTCCTCGATCTAATCGAAGAGTCTAGATACTTTTTCCAATATAGTTTTCCACTTCATTCTTATACTCTCTAAATTTCTGAAAGGTCTCGGACTTGTACTTCATTAAGTACACATATCCATACCTTGAGAAATCATCAGTAAAGGTAATGAAGTAGGAGTAACCACCAATGACATTAGTTGACATAGGTCCACATACATTACTATGTATGAGTTCCAACAGCTCAGTGGCTCTCTCTCCAATTCCACTAAATGGAGAATTGGTTAGTTTTCCACAAAGTCAAGGCTCACAAGTTGCATATGACTCATAGTCGAATGGATTTAAATATTCATCATTTAGCAACTTTTGAATCCTTCCCTCATGGATGTGACCTAGCCTACAATGCTACAGGTATACACTGTTCACCTAATCTCATTTCCTCATAGACACACTTACATTCATGATATGTGGAGTAGTGTCTATCATAAACAAACCTTTATACAATATTCATCTCGCCAATCTCCCCTCGGCTTTGCCATAATCTACTACAAATTATAGATGTGATAAACAATACTGGTATCCAATACCAATGCACTATCACAAAAATCTGACAATTGGAGATTGATCATGAATGTACCTGAAGCTTCTCTAAGCTTCTATTTCACTCTCTCTGCAAGGTACTCTTTGTAGTTCCTCTTCCAGTGCCCATCTTTGCCACAGTAGAAGCACTGGCCTTTATCTTTTGTTGGGTCTTTCTTAGTAACCTTTGCTTTACCTGGTCTGCCCTTGCTCTTGCCCTTCTTAAGGGACTTTTATGCTTTCTTTTCCTTTCTGGACTCACCAGTGTAGAGAACTGGCTTCTCTTTCTTAGTAGTACTCTTTGCCTCTCTCAACATATTGAGGAGCTTTAGGAGAGTCACCTCAAGCTTGTTCATATTAAAATTCATTATGAACTGTGAAAAGGAATCTGGTAGGGACTGAAGCACAATGTCCATACATAAGTTATCCTCTAGGACCATTACTAGTCCTGTGAGTTTCTCTATCCACTCAATCATCTTTAAGATACGGTTCTGAACCAATGTCCCCTTAGTCATCCTAGCGCGGAAGAGGCTTTTGGATATCTCATATCCCTAAGTCCTTCCCTATTCCTCAAACAATTTACGGACATATAGGAGAATGGATCTGGCATCCATCTTTTTATGTTGTCTCTGTAACTCAGGATTCATAGAGCCCAACATGTAGCACTGAGCAAAAGTGGAGCCAACTTCACATAGTGAGCGATCTCATTCTCGCTTGCCCCTTCCTCGGGCGTAGGCATCATTGTATCAAGGACGTACACGATTTTCTCCGCCGTGGGAACAATTCTCAAGTTGCAGAGCCAATCCGTATAGTTTAGACCAGTGAGGCGGTTGACATCAAGTATGCCATGTAAGGGATTTGAAACTGATATTTCTGAAAATAAAGATGTAGCAAAAATGAATGACATGCAGATTTTGTAAGAAATAAACAATCAAGATATGGGTTTCTATATTAATATGCTCCCACTATTTTACTAACGAGTTACGCAACACCCTCAGCACGTGAAAAGGAAGTCTTCGGCAGACTTCTAGTGGGGATCAGGATCCAATAAGCTCTTAGTGTAACCTCGAGGGACTCAACTAATCACACTAAGCCCAAAAGGTAGGCAACTCTTGTCGATCACAACTCCTTGTGATTCCCGTCCTGTTCGGCCTCCGAATCACCATGGTCTCGAGGGACTCCACTAACCATGATGCTCGGTTAAGTCAACACCATCGTTACAAGATGAGTATGATTCGATGATGTACCCTCGAGGGACTCGACTAAGCATACCATGTCCTCAGGTCACCGATGACATCTCTATGTCATAAGCAAGATAGCGAATCGCTATATAGGTGAGCCTCGAGGGACTCGACTAACTTAACCTACACCAGGAATCGGTTCCTACCTATAACGATGGAAGGCTACGTGGGTCAATCTAATTGCCTCATGTTTACCAACTTAATATTATCGAGAGAGATGTTTCAATGATTTGGTCTCCTAATATGATATGTCACACATATACATATTTAATATATATCTACATCACATGCAAGTATATATACATATCTAGTATGTGTATAAGCAATCACACCAGATGATCATGGTGTTGAATCTCAGATTTTGATGATGAAATCAATTGATAGGTTAACTAATCTAATCCATATTATTGAGTTAAGTGTGCAAGATTAACTATGATAGCTTGAAAATATAAAGTAAGTCTACCGGAGTCAAGTTCGATGGGTGTTCGAGAGTCTGAAGATTCGTCGGAGATGCTACTGGAACCAACCGAGAAGAAATCAGGGACTTATCGAAGTTTTCGGAAGTCCGCCGAAGAGATCGTCAGAGGTTCACGGAGATCACCGAGAAGGCTCAGCTACTCACTGAACTCACCACAAGATCGGGAGCCTACTGGGAGTCTGCCAGAAGAAATCCGAGGGTGTATCGGAAGTCTACCGGAAGATCGTCGGAAAGCTCGTCGGAAGGAAACTCGACGTTTGCCGGTTAAAATCTTACTTAGGACTATGTTTTCAGTTGCATAGTTTGCATGTAATTAGGGTTAGGACTAAGGGATAATCCTATATCCTGGTTAGGGGCCAACTGGGCCTGAATATGACCTGCTTTGGGCCAGATTTGAAGCCCATCCAGTGACCCGTAAGGTCGGGCGATGGCACCGCCCAGAACTCGAAGGATTAGGCGGTGGTACCGCTGGACTGGGTGGTGGCACCGCTAGTAAACGGTCAATATGACATTGACATGCCGTGGCATCGCCACCGACAGGTAGTGGCACCGCCAGCTTCGGGAACCCATGAGAATTCAAATTTGGAGCTCAAATTTGAATCCTCTTGGGGTCTATAAATACCCCTCAATTCTCAACAGAGAACATAACTTTTTGAGAAGCAATAGATTGAGATAAAAGCCTTAGCAAAGTCTTTAGCAAGACTTGTTTTCAATTGCTTGAGTGTTCACCTCCTTCCTTTTCTTTGAAAATTTGTAAGAGTGTGAACCACTTGTGAAAGGTTGTAAGAGGGGTATTTGTCCTTCCCTTCAAAGTTTTTTGCTAATTGAAGTTGGAAGTCTCATTGTAGAAGACTTCGCAAGTGGATGTAGGTCATTTGATTGAACTACTTTAAATTGGTGTGTTCCTTGAATATGTGAGTACTTACCTTTCTGAAATTGTTATTTACACTGCAGCAAGCTTTCGTTTTTATCTTCTCACTTTACTCAAGTTATTGTTGAATCGAAATCTCCTCACATTTACGAATTCATTTTCAAACTTACAATTCTAATCCGCTGCACTAATTCACCCCCCCTCCTCTTAGTGCCACTCCGATCCTAATAATTGGTATCAGAGCTAGGCTCACTCTCATATTTGGTTTAATACCTAAGAGAGATGGCTTACTCCGGCATACATGAGGTCCATTCTATTACACGTCCACCTATGTTTAATGGGTCGAATTATACGTATTGGAAAACTCGTATGAGGATCTTCCTCATTTTGATGGATTTCGAGCTTTGGACTATTGTCAAAAATGGATTTCAAAAATCTTCTTTTCCGATGAGCGAATGGGATGAATCGAAGAAGAAGGTTTTTACTTTAAATGTAAAGGCTATGAATGCCCTGTTTTGTGCATTAGAAAAAAATGAATTCAATCGCATTTCAATTTGGGATTTGGCTTTTGATATTTGGAGAACACTTGAGGTCACTCATGAAGGCACTAGCCAAGTGAAAGAATCCAAAATCAACATTCTTGTGCACTCTTATGAACTTTTTCATATGAAACTAAGTGAGTCCATCGGAGACATGTACACCCATTTCACAGATGTCATCAATGGACTCAAAGCTCTTGGTAAAGATTTTTCTAACTTTGAACTTGTAACTAAAATCTTAAGATCCCTTCCTAAAAGTTGGGATCCAAAAGTTACGGTCATTCAAGAGGCCAAGGACCTTAAAATATTTCCTCTTGAAGAACTTATTGGGTCTCTAATGACCTACGAAATGATGTACCATGCTTATGAAGAGCTCGAGAACCCCCTTCCAAAGAACAGGAAGGATATGACGCTCACATCATAAGAAGACCACTGGAAAGGAACATCAAGTGATAAGGATAGTGACAATGACATTGCACTTTTAACTCAAAAATTTTTAAAATTTATAAGAAAGAAAAAAATTTAAATATAACACTAAAAATAGACTTGAACATAAAAAGGACCAAGTGATATGCTACGAATGCAAGAAGCCGGGACACTTCAAAAATGAATGCCCCCAAGGCAAGAAGAAGCAACCAAAGAAGAAGAAAGCTCTAAAAGCGACTTGGGACAATTCAAGTGATTCCGTAAGTGAAGAAGCTAGCAACAAAGATGAGGCAAACTTCGCGCTAATGGCTTTAGGAGAAGAGGTATGTGATTTAATTAATGAAGATTTATCTTTCGATAAAATTTCTATCACTTTTCATAAATTATTTGATGAGTGTAGAACTATTAGTAAGAAGTTTAATATCTTAAAGAAAGAGCATGTCTTACTACAAAATAAGCTTGATAGTCTTCAAACTCCTCCGTGCTCTAAGTGTGAACATTTAGAAGCAATAAAAAATAAAAATTTACTACTTAAAGAAATCTTAAACAAGTTTAAGGTCGGTAGCAAGGGATTGGACATGATCCTTGCAAACAAGGGTCACGTCGCAAATAGAAGTGGAATTGGTTTTGTGAGAGGATCTCACCAAAATCCTTCATTAAAGGACCCACATTACATGTTTTACCTTGTTTCAAATGCAACTTTTGTTGTAAATCCGGACATATTGCTTACAAATGCCCATTTAGGAAAATTAGTCCATATAAATTAATATGGGTTCCTAAAGGAACTATAAATAGTTTAATAATGAACAACCAAATTGGTAGATCAATTTTTGAGGCACCCAAAATCAAATGGGTACCCAAAAACTATCCTTTTTTGTAGATAAACCCACAAGCTAGGAGCAAGAGATGGTATCTCGATAGTGGATGCTCAAGACATATGACTGGAGATCCATCTCATTTCTCTATGCTCACTAGCAAAGAAGAAGGGTACGTCACCTTCGGAGACAACAATAAAGGCAAAACCATTGGCAAGGGAACCATAGGTAACAAATTAAGTTTTTCTATTGATGATATATTACTAGTTGATGGATTATAAATATAATCTTTTAAGTATTAGTCAATTATACGATAAAGGTTATATCGTTAGATTTGAATCTAATGTGTGCATTATTGAAAAACTAAACAATAACATATCAATAATTGCTTTGAAACAAAATAATGTCTACACCATCAACCTTGATGAACTAAGTAATGAAATGTGCCTCTCCGCTTTAAATGATGATGCTTGGCTTTGGCATAGGAGATTAGGCCATGCAAATATGAAACTAATATCTAAGATCTCATCAAGAGAATTAGTACGAGGGATTCCCAATATGAAGTTTGTTAAGGACAAAGTATGCGATGCATGTCAACTAGGTAAACAAATAAAAACTAGTTTCAAACCGAAAAATCAAATTAGCACCACTAGACCATTACAATCAATCTACTTAGACTTATTTGGACCAATTAACACGACAAGTCTAGGAGGAAGCAAATATGTCTTTGTAATATAGATGACTATACTAGATACACTTGGACCTATTTCTTGGCTCACAAAAGTGATTGTTTCAAATGTTTATCTAAATTTTGTAAACTCACTCAAAACGAAAAAGGCTTCATGATTTCTTCAATTCGAAGTGATCATGGTGGCGAATTTTAAAACCGTGACTTCCAAACTTTTTGTGAATCTAATGGATATAACCACAACTTCTCCACTCCAAGAAATCATCAACAAAATTGAGTAGTTGAAAGAAAAAATAGAAACCTACAAGAAATGACAATAACTATATTGAATGAAACTAGTCTACCCAAGTATTTTTGGGCCGAAGTCGTTAATACGGCTTGCTACATCATGAATAGGGTTCTAATAAGACCATCTCTATAAAAAACTCCCTATGAATTATAGAATAATAAAAAACCAAATGTTTCTTATTTTAAAGTTTTCGGTTGCAAATGCTTTATTTTGAATGAAAAGGATGCTTTAGGAAAATTTGATGCCAAATCCGATGAAGGCACCTTTCTTAGTTACTTTTTCGTTTCTAAGGCTTTTCGTGTTTTTAACAAAAGAACCTTAATTATAGAAGAGTCTATTCATGTAGTTTTCAATGAAATTTCCGAGTTAAATAAAAATGATTTTGATGATGATCTTGGTTTTGAAAATTTGAATTTAAATGAACCCCCTCCTCAAAATAGCAACTTGGATGCATCTTATTCCTTACCTAAGGAATGGAAGTATATGGATGCTTATCCAAAGAAGCTAATTCTAGGGGATACATCAAAAGGGGTTCAAACTCGTTCTTCCTTCAAGAATTTTTGTGCTAACGCCGCCTTCCTTTCTCAAATCGAACCTAAATGCATTAACGAGGCCTTAAAAGATGATTCTTGGGTCATTGCAATGCAAGAGGAATTGAACCAATTTGAGAGGAATAAGGTATGGAAGCTTGTTCCTAGACCTAGTGATCAGTTAGTCATTAGTACTAAATGGGTCTTTAAAAACAAGTAAGACGAATGCAGAATCGTGGTCAGAAACAAGGCTAGAGTAGTGGCCAAAGGTTTCAACCAAGAAGAAGGTATCGACTATGAAGTGTCTTAAACTATTTCAAATGGATATCAAAAGTGCCTTCTTGAATGGTTTTATTTCCAAAGAAGTATATGTCGAACAACCTCCCGGATTTGAAAATTCTCTTCGTCCGAATCATGTATTCAAATTGACTAAGGCTCTCTATGGCTTGAAATAAGCTCCTAGAACTTGGTATGAAAGGCTTAGTTCCTTTCTTATTTCAAATAATTTTACCAAAGGTAAGGTTTATACTACATTGTTTATCAAACATTTTGAAAATAATTTCTTATTATGTAAATTTATGTTGACGATATTATTTTTTGTTCTTCCGATGAATCACTATGTGAATCATTTGCCAAGTGTATGAGTCATAAATTTGAAATGAGTTTAATGGGTGAATTAACCTTCTTTTTAGGATTATAAATTAAATAACTTAGTGATGGTATATTTCTTAATTAATCTAAATATACATTAGAATTGTTGAAACGATTTAAAATGGATGGTTCAAAAGCGATAAACACTCCTATGAGTACTTCGACTAAGTTAGATATGGATGAATATGGTAAAAAGTTTGATAAAAAAACGTATAAGGGAATGATAGGTAGTCTACTTTACCTCACCGCGACTAGACCGAATATCATATTTAGTATAGGATTTTACGCTAGGTTTCAATCTAATCCTAATTATCTCATCTTAAGAGTGTTAAAAGAATTTTTAGATATCTTAAAGGAACTCCCAATTTAGGATTGTGGTATCCGAAATCCGATAAATTTGATTTAATAGCTTATGCAGATGCCGATTTTATCGGATGCAGGATAGATAGAAAAAGTACATCCGGAACATGCCAATTTCTAGAATATGCACTTGTTTCTACGTCGGAAGCTAAATACATTGCTGCAAGTGCATGCTGTGCACAAGTTGTTTGGATGAAGAATACATTGGAAGACTATGGAATTTACTTAAAAAATATACTCATAAAATATGATAATACAAGTGTCATTTGTCTTACCAAAAATCCAATTCAACACTCTAGAACTAAGTATATCGACGTTAGGCATCATTTCACATGCGATCATGTCTTTAACAATAATGTCATTCTAGAGTTTATTGACACAAAGCATCAATTAACAAACAATTTTACAAAAGCCTTAGATGAAGACCAATTTGACTTCATTAGAAGGGAACTAGGCATGTTAAATTGTCCCTCAGAATAAGCTTGATTGAATGTATTTTTCGAAGAGTTTTTCATCCTCTTTCCATTTTTTCGTGGATTTGATTTCTTCCTTCTCTTTCGATTCCAAATGAGATCTTAAAGTGCAATCCAAGATCATATCCTATCTTGAACCAAACACCTCTGAAAAATAAAAAGAGGGAGGAAAGAAATTTTTTCTTTCTTTGGCACGCCAGCGGGGGCACCACCAGAATCGACGGTAGCACCACTTGAGCGCTCGATCACTAGGTGGTGGCATCGCTCGGATTGGTGGTGGCACCACCTGAGAACTCCCTTATAAGAGAAGGGGTTAGGGCCGGCGGTGGAACTGCCCCCAACCCGTGAGAACTCTCCCTAAAATTCCCACAATACTCTCTAAACCTCTCTAACCCTCATTTTAACCTTTAGAAGCCTAAGAGAGGGATTCTTGTTGGTTCAAGCTCTCTATCTTCCAAGGAATTCTCCATAAGGTAAAATATGAAATCTTTCCTTCATTTTCTCATTATTTTCCCTACTCTTCACAGTTTCATATTCTTAATCTATCATCTTGTTTAGATAATGACACCTAAGATATCAATAAGAACAAAAGGGAAGGGGGTGGAAGGAGATTCATATGACCAAAACCTTTTTAGATCTAATGAAGTAGTTCATAGATTTCCAAATTTTGAAACAAGAACTATACATAAGGGCAAACATATTGATCTAGATGAACTTGGAAACCTAGAACCCATTAGATGGTTTGCATATTTAAATGCCTTACCTCTCCTACAAATCAATGAACCAATTTATCCTATATTAGTTAGGCTATTTTATGCAAACTTATGTGTGGACAATGATAGCCTAAGTACCTACCTTTTAGGAACACAAATTCAAATATTTGATAGTACTATTTGTGAACTAATTGGAATTATTGAAAAGGATAGAGGTTGTTACTTTAGAAATAAATGGGATGTCAATGTAATCGAAGCAACTTACTTCAAAGCCTTAGAAACTATTTTTGAAAATCTGAACCTAGGCATGATATCGAAAAGTTACGAGCACTTACTACCCTTTAACTCTAAAATTCTTCATCACATCATGACTAGCATACTACTTTCCAAGCAATTTCATCTTGATGAAATGAGTCAAATAGAGCTAAGCACCATATATTGGATTATGACCGGACAACATAATTATTTTGGATACTTAATCCGGCAACACATACAGGATATAATAGCTAAAGACACTATGTTACCATATGAGGGGTTAATCACTCGATTAATACTTGCCCATAATATTTGTATCTCACCTAATGAAGAAATAATTCAAGTTGATCGATTTAGCACCATCAATAGAAATCTATTGAAAAGACTAAGTTACACATTTAGCAATGGTATATGGGTTAGGCAACCTAGAAGGACTGATCCAATTCCTCCACCAGTAGAACACCCCGAAACACTAATTTTCAGGAGAAATGAATCTCCTCCTCCTAGTCCCTTTGGTGCAGCACCTTTAGCTCCTGCTTCATCTTCTAAAGAACTCATAGCAGAATTATATCAGATCAAATCACAACAAGAACAACTCAAATTACAGCAAGAGCAAATTCAAATTCAGCAAATTAAAATTTTGAAGGAACTACGACAAATGAATCAAAAAATAGATGTCATGTATAAGAACTATGGATTTCCTCCTAAAGATTAATCGATATGCCTTCTTATTCTGTTACCTTGACATGTGATCCTTGTATGATTACTCTTAATGCCAAGTTAAAGTTTTGTCATTTTCTTTCTTTTGTATGAAAGCCATGCTATTTTAAACGAATGCTGAATTTTTCAAATATGATGAATTTTGAATGAATGCTGATTTCTTTCTACTAAGATAAATTTTGGATTTTGTTTAATAAGCTGAATTTTGTATAATCTTATGAATGCCGAATGATCAATCTTTATGGTGAATTTTCAATCACAAATTGTATACTTAAAAGTCTCATCTCCTTTTTGTTGATGATAAAGGGGGAGAAGAATGAGTAAAAGATTGATGAATTGTATGCCAATGTGATAGCATGACTTATACGACTTACAAAAGCTTGTGTTAATGTAAATATCTTGTATGCATCGATAGCATGACTTATATCAATTGCAAGAGCCTGTATTAATGCGATAAGAATGAGTAAAAGATTGATGAATTGTATGCCAATGTGAAAGCATGACTTGTATAAATTGTAAAAGCTTGTGTATTGCAAAGGTCTTATATGAATTATATGCATCGATAGCATGACTTATCTGAATTGCAAGAGCCTGTGTAAATGTCCTAAATACATCACAAAACTCTTTGAGAATATTGCAAGTTTTTAGATTGCTTGATCTTGCCTTACATTTATATCATGAGATTCATGTTGAAAGTTTATATCTCTTGTTGAAATGATAATTGTCTTTTATCATTCGACTTGAAAATAATCTTCATAGCTTGAAATTATGAGAAATACGAAGTTTCGTATTTACTCATGCTTATTGAGAATAACGATAAGTTCAACAGATAGAATTTATCGGCTTAGGCTTGAATTCAAAGAGATTGAATTCAAGTGTTTTTATCTTCTCATAATATGACATATAGATAGGGGGGGGAGTTATGTTTAACTCTATCATCAATTGATTGTCATCATAAAAAAGGGGGAGATTGTTGAATCTCGAATTTTGATGATGAAATCAATTGATGGGTTAATTAATCTAATTCATATTATTGAGTTAAGTGTGCAGGATTAACTATGATAGCTCGATAACATAAAGTAAGTCTACCGGAGTCAAGTTCGATGGGTGTTCGAGAGTCCGAAGATTCGTCGGAGATGCTACCGGAACCAATCGAGAAGAAATCGAGGAATTGTCGAAGTTTTCGGAAGTCCCTGAAGAGATCGTCGGAGGTTCGCGGAGATCACCGAGAAGGCTCGGCTACTCGCTGAACTCTCCACAAGATCGAGAGTCTGCTGGGAGTCCGCTGGAAGAAATCCGAGGGTGCATCGGAAGTCCGCCGAAAGATCGTCAGAAAGCTCGCCAGAAGGAGACTCGACGTTTTCTAGTTAAAAACTTGCTTAGGACTATGTTTTCAATTGTATAGTTTGTATGTAATTAGGGTTAGGATTAACGGATAATCCTATATCTTGGTTAGGGGCTAACTGGGCCCGAATATGACCTTCTTTGGGCCAAATTTGAAGCCCATCCAGTGACCCATAAGGTCGGGTGGTGGAACCACCGGACCGGGAGGTGGAACCATCGGACCGGGCGGTGGCACCACTTAGAACTCGAAGGACCGGGCGGTGGAACCGCTAGACTGGGCGGTGGCACCACCCAGAACCCGAAGGATCAGGCAATGGTATCGCTGGACTGGGCGATGGCATTACCTAGCACCTGAATGGTCGGGTGATGGCACCGCCACAAACAAGCGGTGGCACCGCCAGTAAATGATCAATATGACATTGACAGGCGGTGGCACCGCCAACTTCGGGAACCCAAGAGAATTCAAATTTGGAGCTCAAATTTGAATCCTCTTGGGGTCTATAAATACCCATCAATTCTTAGCAGAGAACACAACTTTTTGAGAAGCAATAGATTGAGATAAAAGCCTTAGCAAAGACTTTAGCAAGCCTTGTTTTCAATTGCTTGAGTGTTCACCTCCTTCCTTTTCGTTGAAAATTTGTAAGAGTGTGAACCACTTGTGAAATGTTGTAAGAGGGATATTTATCCTTCCCCTTCAAAGTGATTTGCTAGTGGAAGTTGGGAGCCTCATCGAAGAAGGCTTCGTAAGTGGATGTAGGTCATTTGACCGAACCACTTTAAATTGGTGTGTTCCTTAAATGTGTGAGTACTTACCTTTCTGAAATTGTTATTTACACTATAGCAGCGGAAATCTTTTAGCGATTTAAAAACGAAAGCTGCGTTCATCCGATAAAAATGATTTCGATGTAAAAGCCGATTCACAGTTTGTATCTAAGTGTAGTTTACGCAGTTTGCGTCTAAATGCAGTTTGCGTCTAAATGCAGATTGCGTCTAAGCGCAGTTTGCATTTAAGCGCAGTTTGCGTCTAAGCGCAGTTTGCGTCTAAACACAGTTTGCGTCTAAACACAGTTTGCGTCTAAGCGCAGTTTAAACACAGTTTGCGTCTAAACACAGTTTGCGTCTGAGCGCAGTTTGCATATAAACACAGTTTTACGTCTAAGTGCAGTTTTACATCTAAGTGCAGTTTTACGTCTAAACGTAGTTTTGCGTCTAAACGCAGTTTTACGTTTAAACGCAGTTTTACGTCTAAATGCAATTTTACGTCTAAACGCAATTTTGCGTCTAAACGCAGTTTTACGTCTAAACGCAGTTTTATGTCTAAACTCAGTTTACGTCTAAACGCAGTTTTTATGTCAAAGCGTAATTTTACGTCTAAACGTAGTTTTGCGTCTAAACGCAGTTTTGAACTTTGAAACGCGTTTTATGAATACACAGAAAGCAATTTGCAGTTATAAATGGAATCAAAACGTAAGCGTAAACTGCAGTGTAAAGATCGTACGAAAACACCGATTTACGTCTGAATGCAGATTCGGAAAGATCAGAACTTAGAGACTCGTTCGTAAAAGCGCAAAGGGCAGTAGCTATGTAGGAGGTTTGCAGTAATGATAAAGTGCTCAAAGTAAAAGCAAACCAGAGATTTAGAGTGGTTCGGTCAGTCTTGACCTACTCCACTTTTGGCTTCCTCCTCCGACGAGGTCACCGACGTCAACTAGCTGCCTTCCTTCAATTGGCGAAGGTCAACTACCCTTTTACAGTTTCACTCCTTTTGATGGGCTCAGGAGACAACCCTTACAGAAGTTTTCTCTCCTCTCTTTACAATTCAAACTTGAAGAATAGAAGGAGGAGAACTAGCAGTTTTGAGCTCTAAGAAACACAGAAAGATAGCAAGATTTCGAGTGTATGTGCTGTGCTTTCAGTGCTGAATGGGTGGGGTATATATAGGCCCTAACCCAGTTCAAATTTGGAGCTCAAAACGATCAAATCGATCAAATCCCGGAATTCCGGGATCAGGCGGTTGCACCTCCTGACTGGAGAGGTTGCACCGCCTGGCAGAGCTCGAAGCCTGAGCCTCTGGGTGGTGCCACCTCTATCAGAGGCGGTTGCACCTCTCTGCCAGAGCTTGAAGACCGAGCTCGGGCGGTTGCATCACCTGACTGGAGAGGTTGCACCGCCTGGCAGAGCTCAAAGACTAAGCCCTGGGCGGTTGCACCTCTTGGCTGGGGCGGTTGCACCGCCCAGTCTCGCTGGGAGACATGGCCTGGGCGGTGCTACCTCCAACCCTGGCGGTGCCACCTCTTTTACTATTTCAGCTCACTTGGTTTGGCTCCAAACTTGGCCCAAACCAGTCCGAACTTGAGCCTAATTGACCCCTACTTGGGTTATAGGATTAACACCTAATCCTAACCCTAATTAACGTGCTAACTATGAATTTAAAGACATTTTCTAAGCTATTACAAAGTCCGCAAGTCAAGACTTCTTCTGGCGAGCTTCCGGCAAACTTCCGGCGGTCTTCCGATGAACTCTCGGAAACCATTCTGCGGACTCCCGGCAAGCTCCTAGACTTCACGATTTGATCTTAGCGAGTTCCAATGAGCTTCTTCGGCAAGCTCCGATCTTTCTCGGCGAGCTCTGGTAGCATTCCCGACGAACCTTCGGACTTCCGTCGAACTCTCGAACTCGCAACAAATCCTTCGCGCTTGACTCCGACACTTTGTTTCGCTTTATGTCTTCATCGTTATCATAGTTAATCCTGCACAATTAAAACAAAACTTTGATCGAGACAATTAATCCTAAGCAATTTAACCAAGTTGTCCGGCATGTCATTGGTCCCTCGACGCTTCGTCCGATTCTTCGGCGCATCGTCCTCTCCTGCAGCCTATTGCCCAATCGGCCAGTTGACTCCGCAACTCCGATATCCTTGGCACAATACCCGCTCTTCTTGGCCCGATGCCCGAGTCCACGGCCCGAAGCCTTCTGTCGATACGTCGACCGATCCACCGGCCCGACGTCTAATCTTCTGACATGTTCCTTCGGCACAACATGATTTTCCTGCTTTAATTGTCTCATCCTGATCGAAGCACCCTGCGTCACTCAAGACGCAGATTAAATCATAAACATATATCAAGTAGTTTCATCATCAAAATATGAGATTCAACAATCTCCCCCTTTTTGATGATGACAACTACTTAATGACGGAGTTAAACTTAACTCCCGGAGTTTAAACAAACTCCCCCTATCAATATGCCATATTGATAGAAACTCTTGGATTCAAAAATCCAAGCAACATGTCATCATAAACTTATGCATAACATGTCATGTCATCAACTACTTCTCCCCCTTTGTCATCAACAAAAAGGAGAAGTACCACAATCAAGTGTTTGTGATATAAGTTCAACTCATTGCATGAAAATCATAATATCAAGTTTTATCATCATGCAAGTTTGCTAATATCAAATATCAACATGAAAAATTTTGATGTAAGCTTTTGATATCATAACGCAAACATTTCAAATGTTTATCAATTGTAGCATTTCATCACATGGTAAGATATCAACGCGTAAAATTACGATACAAGTTCTTGATATCTTAACGCATGATGCAAACATGGCATAATGCAAGTTTGGCAATCATAGCATCAATTCATATATCTCTTAATGATGCAAGCATTGCAAATATGGCAATCATATCAATTCATATATCTCTTGATGATGCAAACATAGTATCAGTGTTCATAGCATCAATTCATATATTTCTCCCCCTTTGTCATCAACAAAACGGAGAATGATATAAGCAAATTTTAAGCATAAGTGCTTGTTGTTATGTATGTGAAATAAATCCTTGCAAGTAAAAACACTTTCATCCATATTCATCAAATCCATTTCTCAAAAATTATTTTTCACATGATGTGTGTATGAGAGATGTATTTGCTAGTTAATTACATATGTCAAAAATCAATGATATGAACTAAACTTGATATGACATATGCTTGTTAAGTTTGGAAGAGAGTGAACTTGATATGTTAGATTCAAGAGAATCCGAAAATGAAATTTGACTCTTTCTTCCATTCGGACAAGGTTTTGCTATAGATATTCAATTACAATCATGAAGGTAAAGCATACTTGTTACCATGGAAGTTTTGTATTCAAGCACATAATTTTCAACATGTAATTGTGTAAAATCATTATACCAATCAAGTGATTCAATCATTCAATCAAGAAGGTTCGAAAAATAATTTTAACACGTTCAATCATTAGGACGTATTTTTGCCATAGTTTTTCAAATACAATCATAAAGATAAGACATGCACATCATCATGGTAGTATGATAGCAAGTTTACCATATACAAGCTAGCAAAAAATTTCTAAATTTTAAGGCCCGCAAGCTAGCAATTTTGAGATGTTCAAGAAAGCAACTCTTGCTTCTTGAAATATAAGTTTTGCTAGATGTGCAAGTTAACTTTTTGCTTCTTGAGATAGGCAAGATAGCATTCCTTGGTGATGTTCAATATAGCTAAGTTCTACATCATACAAGCTAGTGAATTTTATAACATTTTAGAACATGCATAATCACCAAAGCATCATAAATTTCAATGATGTGCAAAATTACAAATTTTGCATGATTGCATTTGTGTGTCTTGAGATCTGAAAAAAGCACTTCTTAGTGATTGTTCAAGATAGCAATTTCTTCTCTTTTGAGAAGTGCAATTTTTGCTTTCTTCTTGAATTGTGCAAGCTAGCTATCTCCCCTTTTGTCATTGTCAAAAAGAAGGGAAAAACCCTTTACATCAATTTTTAAATTATGACAAAGGTTAGTATCAATCTTATTTGTGCATCATTATATTTTCAAATTAAAACATGCACATTTTTTAAAACATATAAACTCATTATTATATGCATGATTCCAAAACATCATTCATATTATTTCAAATAATCATGGTATTAATTTGTCACGTTGCATCCTACCATGCATGATCGAAAAAATAAATTCATGAATATCTCATGCATTCATATCATCACTTGAGGAATATTGAAAAGAAATAATTGAGTGATGAGATAAATGTTTCATGAATACAAGGAATACAAGTCACAATCATTCAAGAGAAAAATTATTATTCATTTTCAATTCATTCAATTTGATAAATCAAGATCATGATTTTGATAAAACTCATTTCAATTTTAAGTCATCAAAATCATTTCTATGGCTCACAAAACATAAATAGATTCATGATTTCATTGATAATATATTTTCCCCCTTTTTAAGTGTTTCATTTTAAGTGATCGATTTCATGTTAGCATGCCTTTTCATTTATGAAAACATGCATCAACAAATTTTTTTTTTTTTTTTAAAGCCACTGTTATTATCATGAAAATCGATAATCACCATAATTTCAAAAATATATACTCATTAATCATAACTTCAAATTGAACATGATTTCATATACTCAAAATCGAGAAATAACAATGGAAATCAACATGATACACATTATTACTTCTCAACCATATATAGCATGATTTCATAATGTATTTCAAAATCATTTTGTTTATCATAAACAAGCAATTTTCATGATTATTTTCAAAATTACTAGAATGATAAGCATGATTCCTAATTTTTTTCTATTTTCATTATAAAATTATTAAACATGCAATTTTTAAGAAAATAAAAAAGGAAAATGCATTATGAAAAGCATTATGTAATTTCAAAGTAAATTAAAGGCATTTTGATTACCTCAGCGTCGAAAGGCGTAAAGGCGTAGTTTGCCACCTCGCCTTTGTTGATTTTCTCCTCGTCTTCGGAGGAGCTCGATTCATCCCAATTTTTGTTCTTCTTCTTGCGTTCAAAACAAGTAGTTCCATTCTTTTTGCTTTTTAATTTTCGTTTCATTTGTAGTTTAAGTTCACCATCACTTGAGCTTATGCTCGAGTGGTCTTCAAATGTTCTATGTCCCAAATCCTTCTTGTTCTTTGGAAGGTTGTTTTGTTCATCATTGTCCTCATCACTTGAGTCATCGCTCAAGTGGCATTCATTTGTCCAGAGTTCCAAATCCTTCCTGTTCTTTGGAAGGTGATTGTGTTCAACATGTTCATCATGTGCATTGTGCACCATTTCATATGTCATCAATGAACCAATTAGTTCTTCAAGTGGAAATTGGTTCAAGTTTTTCGATTCTTGAATAGCAGTTACTTTTGAATCCCAAGTTTTAGAAAGTGAGCGCAAAACTTTGTTAACGAGTTCAAAATTTGAAAAGCTTTTACCAAGTGATTTTAAACCATTGACGACATCCGTAAAACAGGTGTACATGTCAACAACGGTTTCGCTTGGTTTCATATGAAAAAGCTCGAAATCATGCAGTAAAATATTAACTTTTCGAGTCTTTGACTCTACTAGTTCCCTGCATGCGTGATTTCAAGAGTCGCCAGATATCGAAAAGCTGTTTCAAGACAAAGAAACCCGATTGAACTCATTTTTGTCCAAAGCGCAAAATAAGGCATTCATAGCCTTTGCGTTTAAAGAAAAATAGTTCTTCTCGAAATCCGACCATTCGTTCATCGGTTTAGAGGGAAGTTGAAAACTGTTTTCAATGATATTCCATAAATCCAGATTTAGAGAAATCAAGAAAACTCTCATTCGAGTTTTCCAATAAGTGTAGTCCAATCCGTTAAAGAACGGTGGACGAAAGACCGAAAAGCCCTCTTGAAGAGCCATTTCTCTCGGGTGTAAATCCGAAATGAGAAATACCCGGCTCTGATACCAATTGTTAGGATCAAGAGCACTAAGAGGGGGGGGGGGTGAATTAGTGCAGCGGAAATCTTTCAGCGATTTAAAAACGAAAGCTGCGTTCGTCCGATAAAAACGATTTCGATGTAAAAGCTGATTCACAGTTTGTATCTAAGTGTAGTTTACGCAGTTTGCATCTAAATGCAGATTGCGTCTAAGCGCAGTTTGCATTTAAGCGCAGTTTGCGTCTAAGCGCAGATTGCGTCTAAGCGCAGTTTACGTCTAAACACAGTTTGCGTCTAAACACAGTTTGCGTCTAAGCGCAGTTTACGTCTAAACACAGTTTGCGTCTAAACACAGTTTGCGTCTGAGCGCAGTTTGCGTCTAAACGTAGTTTTACGTCTAAGTGCAGTTTTACGTCTAAGTGCAGTTTTACGTCTAAACGTAGTTTTGCGTCTAAACGCAGTTTTACGTTTAAACGCAGTTTTACGTCTAAATGCAGTTTTACGTCTAAACGCAGTTTTGCGTCTAAACGCAGTTTTACGTCTAAACGTAGTTTTATGTCTAAACTCAGTTTACGTCTAAACGCAGTTTTTACGTCAAAGCGTAATTTTACGTCTAAACGCAGTTTTGCGTCTAAACGTAGTTTTGAACTTTGAAACGCGTTTTATGAATACGCAGAAAGCAATTTGCAGTTATAAATGGAATCAAAATGTAAGCGTAAACTGCAGTGTAAAGATCGTACGAAAACACCGATTTACGTCTGAATGCAGATTCGGAAAGATCAGAACTTAGAGACTCGTTCGTAAAAGCGCAGAGGGCAGTAGCAATGTAGGAGGTTTGCAGTAATGATAAAGTGCTCAAAGTAAAAGCAAACCAGAGATTTAGATTGGTTCGGTCAGTCTTGACCTACTCCACTTTTGGCTTCCTCCTCCGACGAGGTCACCGACGTCAACTAGCTGCCTTCCTTCAATGGGCGAAGGTCAACTGCCCTTTTACAGTTTCACTCCTTTTGATGGGCTCAGGAGACAACCCTTACAGAAGTTTTCTCTCCTCTCTTTACAATTCAAACTTGAAGAATAGAAGGAGGAGAACTAGCAGTTTTGAGCTCTAAGAAACACAGAAAGATAGCAAGATTTCGAGTGTATGTGCTGTGCTTTCAGTGCTGAATGGGTGGGGTATATATAGGCCCCAACCCAGTTCAAATTTGGAGCTCAAAACGATCAAATCGATCAAATCCCGGAATTCCGGGATCAGGCGGTTGCACCTCTTGACTGGAGAGGTTGCACCTACCGCGTGAGCTCAAGCCCGAGCCTCAGGCGGTGCCACCTGCCGTCGAGGCGGTTGCACCTCTCTCGCCGAGCTTCGAAGACCGAGCTCCGGCCGGTTTACCCGCTTGGACCGGGAGAGGTTGCACCGCTTGGCGAGCTCAAAGACTGAGCCACAGGCGGTTGCACCTCTTGGTTTGGGGCGGTTGCACCGCCTAGTCGTTGGGAGACATGGCCCGGGCGGTGCTACCTCCAACCTGGCGGTGCCACCTCTTTTACTATTTCAGCTCACTTGGTTTGGCTCCAAACTTGGCCCAAACCAGTCCGAACTTGAGCCTAATTGGCCCCTACTTGGGTTATAGGATTAACACCTAATCCTAACCCTAATTAACATGCTAACTATGAATTTAAAGACATTTTCTAAGCTATTACAAAGTCCCAAGTCAAGACTTCTTGGCGGCGAAGCTTAGGCAAACTTCCGGCGGTCTTCCGATGAACTCGGAAACCATTCTATGGACTCGGCAAGCTCCTAGACTTCACGATTTGATCTTAGCGAGTTCCAATGAGCTTCTTCCGCAAGCTCGATTTTTCGGTGAGCTCACGGTAGCATTCCCGACAAACCTTGGGACTTCCGTCGAACTCTCGAACTTCGCAACAAATCCCTTCGGCTTGACTCCGACACTTTGTTTTCGCTTTATGTCTTCATCGTTATCATAGTTAATCCTGCACAATTAAAACAAAACTTGATCGAGACAATTAATCCTAAGCAATTTAACTAAGTTGTCCCGGCATGTCATTGGTCCCTCGGCGGCCGTCCGATTCTTGACAAGATCGTCCTCTCCTGCGACCTATTGCCCAATCGGCCGATTGACTCCACAACTCGATATCCTTGGCACAATACCCGCTCTTCTTGGCCCGATGTTCGAGTCCACGGCCGAAGCCTTATGTCGATCATCGTCAACCCGATCCACCGGCCCGACATCCAATATTCTGACATGTTCCTTCGGCACAACATGATTTTCCTGCTTTAATTGTCTCATCCTGATCGAAGCACCCTGCGTCACTCAAGACGCAGATTAAATCATAAACATATATCAAGTAGTTTCATCATCAAAATATGAGATTCAACATTTTCATCTTCTCACTTTACTCAAGTTATTGTCGAATCAAAATCTCCTCGCATTTACGAATTCATTTTCAAACTTATAAGTTTTAATCCACTGCACTAATTCACCCCTCCCTCTTAGTGCCGCTTCGATCCTAACACATGGACCATAACCTAATGTGATCAGGCCCAAGCCAGTAGGCCTAATCACTCACATCAAGATCTATATGTGCAACGATGTATCTCTATGCCCTATGATCATCCATCTCGTCCTCATCGGTTCCGTCGACATCTCGATGCATCTTCATGCATCGTGATCGTCCATATCGTGGGTTCCGCTATTGCATCCATGCTCTTGTTGTGCCTCCTCATGTGATTATAACTTAATCAAAGGCACGCAGGCCCGACAATAAACGAGAAATATAATAGAGGCTCACAGACCCCAATAATAATAATCACAAGTACACACATCACACATTCTATGATCATCCGTCCACATATCAAACATCACATGTATAAATCATTATCATGTAGGACTACTAGATAACAATAAAAAATAATAATCAACTAAACCTTTTAATTAATTAATATTTTTTGAAATCAAGAATATGTAGAGAATTTTTGAATTCCTAGGGGTATTTTTGTAATTTAAATAAAAGACAAAAAATAAAATTTCTCAAATTCCGAGGGGCAAAACTATCTATTTGCCCAAAACCCTAAGCCCCTCTCCCTCTTCCCAGCTGCTGCTACCGCCGCCACCCTGCCAGCGGCGGCATGTGCAATGGGGTCGGTGCGCCGCCCCTGCAGGTGGGCGCCCCCGTGGGTAGCGCTGCCCCCGCGGGTGGTTCTGACCGCGAGGCAACGCCCGCAGGCAGTGCTGCCTTGTCGGGCGACTGCCACTGTGGGGTTTTGCTTGTGGGAGCAGTGACCACCGGTGCCACTACCGTGCGGTGCCTCAGCTAGTGGGCGTCGCGGCCGCAGGCGTCGCCCTTGCGCGCCACCGCTGTAGGCAGCCTGCCTACACGAAGATGGCAGCAAGTAGGCAGCCATCTTCAAGCGCAGCAAGGGCAGCAACAGTTGCTGCCCTTCCTTGTCTATTGCGTCAACAATTTAATATCAAAATTCTTCCTAAACACAACACACACAGTTCAAAACCTCTCATTCGTACGAACAACCTGGCTCTGATACCACTATTGGGAAATCTTTGGGGGCGACATCACATGCGTAGAGGAAGAACAAGAAAAAATAAAATTCCCAATTTTCCAAAAAGATGTTCGTCATCGTGCGAAGATTAGTGCGCAAAAATCCGTGAAATAAACTGCATATAGAATAGATTGTGTTACCTAGGGAGATCGTATATCCCTATTTCCTTGCAGGTCTCTAGGAGAGGCTGAAGGAGGTCAAGTGTCCTCCTCTCTAGCAGTGATCCACAAAGTAGGGCTGTGACGATGCTCCTCAAAACTCTAGGCCTTCTCTGAGGTGGAGAGGGGGAGGAGAATAGGAAAGGCAGGCTAGAGCCTATGAACCACTAAATCCCTCCTATTTATAGAGGTCCCCTGTCAAACCTTAATGGATCCTCGCTTAGTGGGTATTGGATCTGCATCCAATTACCCAAGCCTTTTAGATTAGTGGATCTCTATCCAATAATCTCTCATGGGCTCTTATTGGATCTCGTACATAGGATCCAATAATTCATAGATTTATTGGATATCCAATAAGATAGAGGCTCCGGCGAATATCTTATATCCGAACCTCTACTCATCGTAATGCCTACTATAAGTATGTGATCCTCTAGGCCCAATATCGAGCTGGCCGTGAGTCATACTTGTCAGAACTCTTTCTAACTTAGTGAATTATTATCTCTATAATAATTCACTCGACTCATCGACTACGAACGTACTATGCCACTACGCCATAGTCCCCAAACGATATAGGGGAATCCAATCTGTTAGGATCAAGAGCACTAAGAGGGTGGGGTGAATTAGTGCAGCGGAAAACTTTCAACGATTAAAACTGCGTTCATACGTTGAAATCTGATTCCGATTTAAAAGTCATTTCGTGCAGATAATAACTTTGAAAGCTTATGGAAAAGTATTTGAAGTAAAGTAAAGAAGGCAGTTTGCAGTTAAGATAGAAATCAGAATGTAAGCACAAATTGAAATATGATGTTTGTACGATAAAACCGATTTCAGTCTTAACACCGATTCAAAAAATACTTAACTAAGAAACACGTTCGTAAATGAGCAGAAGGCAGTAAGCTACTGAGGAGGTTTGCAGTAAAGATAAGATGCTCAAAGTAAATGCAAACTAAGATTTAGAGTGGTTCGGTCAGTCTTGACCTACATCCACTTTCGGCTTCCTCCTCCGACGATATCACCTACGTCCACTAGAGGCCTTCCTGCACAATTAAAACAAAACTTCGATCGAGACAATTAATCCTAAGCAATTGAATAAGTTGTCTGGCATGTCATTGGTCCCTCGACGCTTCGTCCGATTCTTCGGCGCATCGTCCTCTCTTGCGGCCTATTGCCCAATCGGCCAGTTGACTCTGCAACTCCGATATCCTTGGCGCAATACCCGCTCTTCTTGGCCCGATGCCCAAGTCCATGGCCCGAAGCCTTCTGTCGATACGTCGACCGATCCATCTGCCCGACGTCCAATCTTCTGACATGTTTCTCCGGCACAACATGATTTTTCCTGCTTTAATTGTCTCATCCTGATCGAAGCATCCTACGTCACTCAAAACGCAGATTAAAATATAAACACAATTATCAATTGGTTTCATCATTAAAATATGAGATTCAACAGGTTGCACCGCTTGGCAGAGCTCAGAGACCGAGCTCAAGCGGTTCCACCGCCTATCAGGGGCGGTTGCACCCGCCAGCCTAGCTCGGAGACTGACCCTTGGGCGGTGCCACTGTTGGCCAAGAAATCTAGGTCCAAATGAGCTGATCCATTCGGCCCAATTTGGGTATGTCAAGGGCCCAATTGCCCCAAGATTAAGTTAATGGGATCACCTCTCATTTCTAACTTAATCATAGTACTAACTACGATATTTCTTAAGACATTTACTGCAACTTGCTCCGGTGCGTCAATCGCTTCTTCCGGCAAGCTTTCGGCGAACTTCCATCGATCATCCGATGAACCCTCAGTGATGCTCCTACGGACTTCCGGCAAACTCCTGGACTTGCGACGATTCACTTGGCGAGTTCCGATGAGCTTATTTTGGCAAGCTCCTGGACTTCTCGGATTTGTTCTCGCAGAACCTCCGACGACCGTCCGGACTTCTGTCGAACTCTCGAACTCCTAACGTGATCATAGTCTTGCCTCTGGTGCAACTCCGGTTGTATGTCTTACATCCATCGTAGTTAATCCTACACACGTAAAACAAAACTTCGATCGAGACAATTAATCCTAAGCAATTAACCAAGTTGTCCGGCATGTCATTGGTCCCTTGGCGCTTCGTCTAATTCTTCGGCGCATCGTCCTCTCCTGCGGCGTATTGCCCAATCGGCCAGTTGACTCTGCAACTCCAATATCCTTAGCGCAATACCCGCTCTTCTTGGCCCGATTCTCGAGTCCACGACCTGAAGCCTTCTGTCGATACGTCGACCGATCCACCAGCCCGACGTCCAATCTTCTGACATGTTCCTCCGGCACAACATGATTTTTCCTACTTTAATTGTCTCATCCTGATCGAAGCATCCTGTGTCACTCAAAACACAGATTAAAACATAAACACATATTAAGTAGTTTCATCATCAAAATACGTGATTCAACACAATCCATTAGACATGTCTATCCTTAGTTACCGTATACCCATAGTTCCTCATCGATCTAATATCCCAGAGATTGTATATCGGGCATGGTGCTGTCAGACCTATATAGTTTCTTCTCGAGTCTCATTCTAATCAGATTCTTCCGGAGAACTCTTTCTCTCTCAATCCGAATGACCCTAGCTAGGGATTTGTCTAAGCAAGAACACATGGGATATTCCTCTCATGATGCCAAGAGTAAATGATCCTCTATCGATACTCAATAGCCCTCGTAAGGTTGATTGTCACTCCCAATGACCAACTGTACTAGATCTAAGACATCAAAACCTATAGGTCTGGTATCAAAAAGTGGAGCACTCATACAGGACATCCTTAGTATCTAAAGTCTAAGGACTAGATACACCACTAGTACTATGGAATCGCTATCTGACAATAAGGCATCATCAACCATCTAGCATTCCGTAAGCTAATCAATCAGTGAACTCATTCTCCAATGAGCACCTGTACTGTATCCCTAATGTCCCCACACGAACAGCTATGAGACTAGTGTTGAATCTCGGATTTTGATGATGAAATTAATTGATTGTGTTTATATGTTTAAAAGCATTTTGAGTGATGCAGGTCTACTCGATCAGGATTAGACAGTTGACGCAGGAGGAATTGACGTTGCGCCGGAGGAGATCACGTCAGGATATTGGATGGCAGAAGGCTTCGGACGTCGGGCATCAGGCCAAGGAAAGCGGAATTGCGCCAAGGATATTAGGGTTGCAGAGGTCAACTGTCGATTGGGCAACAAGCCGCAAGAGAGGATGATGCGTTGAAGAATCAGACAAAGCGCCAACCAATGACATGCCGGGCAACAGAATGTCAATTCGCGTTGTAATAACTGTCTAGATCAGAGTAGAGTTTTGGCTTGCATGTGCAGGATTAACTACGATAACGATGAAGACATAAAGCGAAACAAAGTGTGGAGTCAAGCACGAAGGATTCGTTGAGAGTTCAAGAGTTCGATGGAAGTCTGAAGGTTCGTCGGGAACGCTGCCGGAACTAGCCGAGAATGAGTAGAGAGCTTGCCGAAGGGTTTTTCGGAAGCTTGCTGGAAGGTTCGTGGGAAGTTCGCGGAGTTCTCCGAGAAAGATCGGAGCTTGCCGAAGAAGCTCATTGGAACTCACCAAGATCAAATCGTGAAGTCTAGGAGCTTGCCGGGAGTCCGCAGAATGGTTTCCGAGAGTTTATCGGAAGACCGCCGGAAGTTCGCCGGAAGCTCGCCGGAAGAAGTCTTGACTTACGAACTTTGTAATAGCTTATAAAATGTCTTTAAATTCGTAGTTAGCATATTAATTAGGGTTAGGATTAGGTGTTAATCCTATAACCCAAGTAGGGGCCAATTGGGCCCGAGTTCGGACTGGTTTGGGCCATGTTTGGAGCCCAACTAGTGGGGTGAAATAGTGTAGGCGGTGGCACCGCCAGATTAGGCAGTGGCACCACCCAGAACCCGAGATCTGAGCGATGGCACCACTGGACTGAGCGGTGGCACCGCTGGACTGAGCAGTGGCACCGCCCAGCACCCGAGAGGTCCGGCGGTGGCACCGCCACCGACAAGCGGTGGCACCGCTAGCCTCGGAAACCCAAGAGAATTCAAATTTTTGGAGCCCAAATTTGAATCCCCTTGGGGCCTATAAATACCCCTCTATTCTCAGCTGAGATCATAACCTTTGAGAAGCAAGAGATTGAGAAAAGAGTCTTAGCAAAGTCTTAGCAAGTCTAGTTTTCAAATTGCTAGAGTGTTCACCTCCCTCCTTCTTGTTGAAAAAGAATTGTAAGAGTGTGAACCACTTGTAAAGGTTGTAAGTGGGGTATTAGTCCTTCCCCTTCAAAGAGATTTGCTAGTGGAAGTTAGGAGCCTCTTCGAAGAAGGCTTCGCAAGTGGATGTAGGTCATTTTGACCGAACCACTTTAAAACTACTGTGTTCTCTGGTTTGCATCCTAATCTTGCCATTTACATACTGCAAACCTCTTTACTTAGTCACTACACTTCCATACGCTTCTAAGTTATCAAGCTTCCAAATCAGTTTTCATCGATATTGGTTTTTATGGTACGAAAGTTTTTAAACCAACGTTATTTTACCGCTGCACTAATTCACCCCCCCCTCTTAGTGCCGCTCTGATCCTAACAACCAGTTGCATCCATCATATGGATGGATATATAACACATCAGCCTGTCCGGTTATCTCGATATCCCTCTCGAGTAACCTATGATCAAGATTATTTAGGATATGTGCTTAAAGGTGAATTGATCTCATTATCGTGATCTCATCACGATCCGATTCCCATTGCACATATCCAAGAATATCACAATATATACATGCATATATGCAATAGTCAATATAAAGTGATAAATGCCAAAATATAATAAGCAAAAAGATTTCGTGTCAAGTCATATGTGTCATCACTCACGTGATTGGCTTATTGGGCACCTATGACTAGTAAGAAAGGTATTGCAGCAAATTTTTACATCTAAAGTGTAGCAGTTTGGACGTAAAAGGTCAGTAGTTTATATTAAAATGTTTTTTGATGAAACCAAAGGAAAATCTGCTATTATGAAGTATCAAAGCTGTCATAAAAATTTCGTAGAGATTTGGATAGAAAAAAGATAGTAGCAAGATCAAATAAATTGTGCTATGCGGTTGAAATTCTACAGTGCATCTTTCATCGTAGAGATGAAATTTTACGATGGAAAGTTTATGCAGCAATATAGAAATAATTTTTTTTTAGATTTTTGAATAAGGATAACTAAATTGCAGGAGAAGTAAGATAAAAAATCATAACCTGCATTCACATGGAGATCAAAGGATAATCCGCGGTGGTGGAGATAACGGCGGAATTCAACGACGATCTTTTAAGCAATTATTGGAATTACTTTGGGCGGCTGTGGAGGGCTGATGGATGGCTATGGAAGGGCAGCAAGATGCCAAGAACGCTACTCTAATACCAAGTGGTAGAACCCTTACGAATTCTAAGCTTGGGGTTGATATCTTTAGGGGATCGGCCTCCTTGGAACTCTATAGGAGTTCCTTCCTCTAGGTTGCTCTTTATAGGACTTCTATACTCCAACTTCTAATATGACTCATACTCAAGACTCCTACTTCTAACAAACTCCTAATAAGACTCATACTTCTAACCAACTCCTAATTCTTCTCTAAGAAGCAACCTTCAAACTAATTCTAACCTTAGCTAGCCTCTTCACCTGTTTAAAAGGGGTCGGCTAGGTAGATTTTACATGAATGACCCTTTCAATGAAACTCAATTAGGACTCTCCTAGCTAGAGTCCTAACAGCTGCCAACCTGCCGGCTAAGAGCACCCTTGCTACTCTCGGCTTTGCCACTTTTGGCAAGGCTGAGAGCAGCAAGCTATGCTCTCGACGAAGGCTGCAAGCAGCCTTCGACCAAATTGTAGGGCAACAATAGTTGCTGCCCTTTCTCCCCTTTTGCATCAATAATTTTAACATCAAAACTCTCTCTCTTATATACCTTTTAACAGAGGAAATAGGTGTAGTACAAATTTAAAAACTATGATGAAAAATCATAGCAATCTTGTAAAAATAATTCTACATGATTGAACATAATACATGTAGTTTATAAACCAATCTTTCACACGAACAACTAGGCTCTGATATCATTATTGAAAAATCTAAGCTAACATCACATATGCAGTGGAAGAATAAAAAAAATCCTAAATTTTCCTACAGAAAAGAAGGTTTTATCATCATGCAAAGATTAGTGCACAAAAACCTACGAAACCGAAAAACCACGTGTTAAGTTATATGTATTACCTAGGGAGATCATATATCCCTGAAATCCTACATATCTATAGGAGAAGATAAAGGAGATCAATTATCCCCCTCTCTAATGGTGATCTATATGGTAGGGGCTATGAAGACACTCCTCAAATCACTACACAGATCTCCTCTTCTCACACATCACGCAATCAAGAAGGGGCCAACCCTTCTTGCTGTCCACACACCTCAAATAAGGGCTACTAGCTGAGGAGGAGAAGGGGAGATGAGTATAGAAGGTGGAAGCCAAAAGGGATATAGTCTATGGCCCTTTGGTTCCCTCCTATTTATATAGGCTCATTGTCTATTTAACCATAATGGATCCTGCCCTATTGGATACTAGATCTCTGTCCAACTATTTAAGCCTCTTAGATTAGTGAGTTTGTACCCAATAATCTCTCATTTGCTCTTATTGGATCTCATCCATAGGATCCAACAATTCAGGGGCTTATTGGATATCTAAAAAGATAGGGGCTCCAACGGATATCTCATATCCGAACCTCTAATCGTCGCAACATCTACTATATGTGTGTGACTCTCTAGGCCCAATATTAAACTGGTCATGAGTCATACATATCATAACTTCTTCTAGTTCAGTGAATTATTATCTTCATAATAATTCACTTGACTTATTAACTACGGACGTACTAGGCTACTATGCTATAATCCCCAAACGATTTAGGGGAATCCAATCTATTGGACTTGTCTATCCTCTATTACTATATACCTATAATCTCTCAACTATCTAATGTCCTAGAGACCATATTCCAGACATGGTACTGTTAAGCCCATACGATTTCTACACGAGTCTTGCTCTAATTGGATTCTCTCAAAGAACTTTCTCTCTCAATCCGAATGACCTTGGCCAAGGATTTGCTTGAGCAAGAACACATGGGATATTTCTCTTATAACACTGAGAGCAGATGATCCTCTACCGATACTTAATTGCCCTCGTAAGGTTAGCTGCTACTCTCGATAACCGGTTGTGCTAGATCTAGAACTTCCAAACCTATAAGTCCAATATCAAAGAATAAAGTATTTATACAGGACATCCTTAGTGTCTCGAGTCTACGGACCAAATACACCACTAGGATGACGGAATTGTTGTCTAATAACAAGATATCATCAACCATCCAGTATTCCGCAAGCGGATCAATTAGTGAACTTATTCTCTAATAAGCACCTGCATTGTATTCCTAGTGTCCCTACACGAATAACTATGAGACCAGTCACCTCTATCATATGGATGGGTATATAGCACACTATTCTATCTAGTTATCTCAATGTCCCTCTTAAGTAACATATGATTGGGATTATTAGGGTCTGTGTTTAAAGGCGAATCGGTCTCATTATCATGATCTCATCACAATCCGATTCTCATTGCACAAATCCATGGACATCACAATATATGTAACAAGCAATATAAAGTGAGAAAAATATCAAATAAATAATAAGTAAAAAGAGTATGTATCATATCACATGTGTCATCACTCACATGATGGGCTTGTAGGGCACCTATGATTAGCACCTAGGCCGAGCCCACGCACTCCCTAGTTATGCATCTCGACATGAAGACCTAAGGGTTACACCTAGGTTGAGCCCAAGCACTCTCTAACCGTGCACTAGGTGTGAAGACCCAAAGCCTACCCCTTGGCTAAGCCTATGCGCTCTCGAGCCATGCACCTCAGCATGAAGAATCGAGGTTTGCACCTTAGGCGAGCTAACATGTTTTTTCAACAATAAGCAAGGAAGCCATTAAAAGATGTTGGAAAATCTTGGGGCAACGTCTAATGCATAGCGAAAGAATAGAAAATAAAATCTTCGATTTCTCAAAGATTTGTTCGTTATTATGCAAAGATCGGTGCACAAAATCCACAAAACTTAAAACTGCGTATAGAGTAGATTGTATTACCTAAGGAGATCATATATCCCTAAATCCTTGCATATCTCTAGGAGAGGGTGAAGGAGGTCAAGCGCCCTCCTCTCTAGCGGTGATCCACACAGTAGGGCTGCGACGACGCTTCTTAAAACTCAAGGCCTTAAGGTGGAGAGGGGGAGGAGAATAAGAGAGGCAAGCAAAGGCTCTAGCCTATGAACCACTGAATCCTTCCTATTTATAGAGGTCCCCTATCAACTTAATCCTAATGGATCCTCCCCTATTGGGTATTGGATCTTCATCCAACTACCCAAGCCTCTTAGATTAATAGATCTCTATCCAATAATCTCTCATATGCTTTTATTGGATTTCATCCATGGGATCCAATAATTCAGGGGCTTATTGGATATCCAATAAGATAGGGGGTCCGACAGATATCTCATATCCGAATCTCTACTCATCGCAACGCCTACCATATGTGTATGACCCTCTAGGCCTAATATCGAGCTAGCCATAAGTCATACCTATCATAACTCCTTCTGGCTCAATGAATATTATCTCCATAATAATTCACTCGACTCATCGACTACGGACGTACTAGGGCACTACGCCGTAGTCCCCAAACGATATAGGGGAATCTAATCCATTTGACCTGTCTATCCTTAGTTACCATGTACCTATAGTCTCTCATCCATCTAATATCCCAAAGACTGTATACCGAGCATGGTGCTGTCAAACCCATATGGTTTTTTCTCGAGTCTTGCTCTAATCGGATTCTCGTAGAGAACTTTTTCTCTCTCAATCCAAATGACCCTAGCTATGGATTTGTCTAAGTAAGAACACATGAGATATTCCTCTCATGATATCGAGAGTGAATGATCCTCTATCGACACTCAATAGCCCTCGTAAGGTTGACTGCCACTCCCGATGACCGATTGTACTAGATCTGAGACATCCAAACCTATAAGTCCGGTATCAAAGAATGGAGCACTCATATAGGACATCCTTGGTGTCTCAAGTCTAAGGACCAGATACACCACTGGGACTACGGAATCGCTGTCTAACAATAAGGTATCATCAACCATCCAGCATTCTGTAAATGGATCAATCAGTGAACTCATTCTCCAATGAGCACCTATACTGTATCCCTAGTGTCCCCACATGAGCAGCTATGAAACTAGTTGCATCCATCATATGGACAGGTATATAGCACATCAGTTTGTCCGGTTATCTCGATGTCCCTCTCAAGTAACCTATGACCGGGATTATTTAGAATTTACGTTTAAAGGCAAATCGATCTCATTATCATGATCTCATCACGATCCGATTCCCATTACACAGATCCAAGGACATCATAATATATACATACATATATGTAATAGTCAATATAAAGTGATAAATACCAAAATATAATAAGCAAAACAACTACGTGCCAAGTCACACATGCCATCACTCACGTGATTGGCTTGTTAGGCACCTGTGACTAGCAAAAGAAACATACAAAAGGTGCACCTCGAATACCTTGACGAAGGATATATGTTACGCCTCTACGAGGCATGGGGGGGAGAGAGAGAGAAAATGGAGAAAATGATAGAGGATATTTTGGTACCACCTAGCTAGCAGCCACCTTAGATCATACGTAGCGCAACTCCATTCAAAGTAGTGCACATATCTCCAAGCAGCACGAAACGACACAAAATGATTCGGGAATGGCTACATCCTGAAGCGACGTAGCAATACTCAAAAGTGACACCGCCCAGCTCTGAAGTGGTGCACAGTAAATCCATGTCGTTCAGAATCAAGTGACCCTTGCTAGTGAGGATACAATCTCGCAAGACATGGGGTCGGAAGGATGGCCTCGAAGTAGAGAAATCACCCACTGAAAATATCAACGGATGCTAGTAAGCACATGGGGAGTCGACTCCCTATGGAACGTATAAAAATCACCCCCAAGTAGATGTTGGGGGACAGGACTCACTATCTATAAAAATTGACTTAAGCTTTGGAGGGGTCAAGCCGAAACTCCCCTCTCTAGCCTTGACCTATTGTGCAAGGACTTAGGACCAAAAGCCCCTCGCAGATTCGTCGAACACCCTAGGAGACGGCAACCACAACTCTTCATCCCTTCTCCGTGAAGCCTTCCTACTGAGTAACGACCCGAATGACCTTACAAAATCGGGACCGAACTAAGTCATGCAACTTCTCGAGCCATGGCATAAAAACTCACAACAAAGATAATAAAAATATGTTAAGTAATTTTTTTATAAAAAAATCCTAAGTTTGTATTATTTCCTATAGAGTATTTCTTTTTTGCTTTATTCCTACATAATACCCTTCCTAATCATTATTACTATTTTAATTTTGGTCTTTGCCTAGTTGTAGTGGTTTTAGCCATGCCTTGGCCATCTATGCCTTATCGTGTTGCAGGTCATCATGTCCATCTTTATCACCTGTTACACCAACCTTCGTTCTATTATAATGACATTCCCAACTACAAATAACCTCCACAACGTCGACCCCGGAGACCTCCCTCCCTCGACTTGTCCCCATCTATGCCTCCCATTTGGGGAGGGAGATCTTGAGGGTGAGGTTATGGGTGTCAAGGATGACGATTAGGGATCGACCCCACAAAGTTGACTTTGGTCTCATTGTGCACCTACCCTCCACACCACCTAGGTAGGCGGATACAGCTTATCGCACTGGTTGACTGCGCAAGGTTGCAAGCGACATCGATAAGTAGGGAGAGAGGAGGTCGTGAAGACTACGATGGATGTGACGTGGAGGTGTTTGGTGGTGATCACAAGGGAGGTAATAGTGATACTAAGGGGGCAAAGTGACAGCAGGTGAAATCGCATGACAAAGCCTAGTTAAAAAAAAGAAAAAATAGGGGCCTTCTAAGACGCTCCTTCACTCGTTTTTGCATACTGACGACAACATACTTGTCGAATCAACTGTCCTTTTTATTTATTTTATTTGAGGAAAGATGAACGCATACGGTGTTTGCACATGTGAAGTGCCCACAAAACAGAGCACAACATAATAAAGTAGAAGGTATGATCCCACATAAGCACATGTTTCTCCCCATTTCACGGTGTTGCCGACAAAGAAACTCGTTTGTAGTGCCTTCAACCTTTGTTTCTCTTTATTGATTGATATTGTCGCGTTACACATACTATTGTGAAGATTTATCTCTATCCCATATTGAAAGAAAGAAGACATGATTTATTTGATTTGATATAATTTTATTTTATTTTTTCTCTTTTATATTTAAACCACTAAACGGGCTAAATAAATGTTATTTTTCTTCTCCATTATATATATGATTGGTTGATGTCACTTTTTTTTTTTTTTTAATAGGGACGCTTTTAAAGATAATTGACTTCCTCATATCACTCTTTTTTTTTCTCTTATATCTTTCAATTATTATCCACCTTCTTCAGAGACAAGAGAAGGGTTAATTATAGATTACCCAATGTATTTAGACCGTATTAGTATCATAGTTTTTGTACTTAAAAAATTTATATTGTGATCCCTATGAATTCTATAAATTAAACAAATAACTCATTTGTCCTAACGTCATCATCAATTATTTTGATGAAAAACATAATATGTGACACCACGTGTTAGAGCAGTATAAAAGTGATGGTGAAAAATATAATTTTAATATCCCTTCTGTTTTAAGCGATGAGTAGTTTGGTGAGTGTGCCACGAAGAAGAGCTGGATAGAGTTGGATGACTAAAGTTGACCTTCATGAAGGAGGTGATGATGAGGCCAACGAAAGGGAAGACTCGCAACATAGGTCGATAGTGAGAAACACAAGGAATGCATCTTTATGGGAGCCTCCGCTAATTGAACGCGGTCATTCATAGGCTCAATGTTACCATCGCCCAAACGTCAATGATGAGGAATGCATCAGCGGTGAGAGGCGCATGATGGCTTCTCACATGAGTTGGATTGATTTAGTGAAGAACTGGTCCAGTTGATAGCCCAAGTTTGACTCAATTTTGAGTTAGTTCCCACGTAACCAAAAAGATGGAAGAAAAAAAAGGAGATAAGACCTTATTCCCTTTCCCTTATCCCCCTCTCAAGTGCTCATTCCCTTGTCCTTTTTTTACTTCTCGCTCTCTCCAATCCCCTAGGGCAAGCGACAAGCGATGATAGTGTGTCGCAAGTGGCGGCATAGGTTATAGGATCACGACATGAAACACTCCCATGTGCAATAGTGCACTATGTGAACATGATCGAGCGATTGGTGCATGACGATTTTTCACATGAGTCGAAATATAAAAGCTGTTGCATTCCTAACCGTTAGCCTCTAAAGACAGTAATGACACTGAGCATCTCAATGACAATCACTCTCACTATACTAAGTAACATGGCAAGGATACCTCCCCTTTTTCATGGGAGCTTTCGCATTCGTTGACCATCTAATCTCATCTTGCTCCTCTTCACGACGGACGACATACTCACCAAATTATTTGTTATTAGAAATGGAAGGGATATTAAAATTATCTTTTTATCTACCATCTTTACCATTTTTATCACGTGTTGTGTTGTGTTCTTTGTTAATACAATTGATGATATTATGATAAATAAGATTATTTATTTTATTTTCAGAATTATAAGGATCTTAATATAATTTTTTAAGTATAAAATTTACTATACTATTAATGTTCGTTCTAATATAATATGTAATTAGCTCGACAATAAACAGATTAAATTAGAGGACGCACGCTAATGGTAAGTGCCACTCGCTTCCGTGATGCATCGATTAAGGAAGCTACTTGGAACTCGTGACCTCGGTCTGTTGCTTGTTTTGCAAGCAGTCTTCGCCGATCCCTTGTGCTCGCCGCACAACGAAGGCAGGCAGCCATGGAGAGCAACATCGCCGGTCGTCGGGACCTCCACTTTGTTCTGATCCCATGGCTGGGCACGAGCCACACGATTCCCATGATCGACATCGGCCGCTTGCTTGCGGAGCGCGGCGGCGTCACGGTCACCATCGTGATGACGCCGGCCAATGCCGCCCAGCTCAAACCGACCATCGATCACATCGCCACCTCTGGCCTCCCCATCCGCTTCGTCTTCCTCCCCTTCCCCTCCGTGGAGGTGGGCCTACCGGAGGGCTGCGAGAGCATGGACAGCCTGCCTGCCTTCGACATGATGCCGAACCTCTACGACGGATCCAAGCTTCTGCGGCAGCCATTGGAGGAGCTGCTCCGTGAGCAGGCGCTTGCCCCGAGCTGCATCATCTGTGGTGCCTACTACCCGTGGACTCCGGCGGTTGCTCGTGAGCTCGGCATTCCATGCTTCGTCTTCCACGGCTTTGGCTCCTTCGCACTCTTTTGCATGCACAACCTCTACCGTTACAGGCCCCATGAGCGCGCGTTGTCGCCGACCGAGCCCTTCCTGCTCCCGGGCCTGCCATTTCAGTTCGAGATCGCCAGGCAACTGATGGGGATATAAACAGGAATAACCTTTGTATAGGAACAAATACTAGAAGACCAAAATACGCAGCGGAATAAAATGGAAACACAATCAAACAGAACATCAAGATATACGTGGAAAACCCCTTCAATGTGAAGGGTAAAAACCACGGGGCAAACTAGAGATAATTCACTATGAGAATAATGAATATACAAATATCAATCTCTTGCCCAAAACCCAAGCAACAACCATAAGAGAATAAGCGGGATACAAGGATCGCGTTCGCCCACAATATCTAAAACCTCCCAAGTAATCACAGCAAGAGCCCTCTTGTAGATTTGATCTAACTTTGAGATGAGAACATCTTGCTAGATGATTGTGAAGCAGTCTCTCTGCGTTGTCCTTGTCTTCTTCCTTTCTTTCTCTTCCTTTTTCGCCTTGTTCTCCTTCTTCTCTTTGGAATCTCGTGGCTACAAAGATCTGCCTCTCGTTCTTTGCCTTTTTATAGCTTTAATCTGCCTCTCAAACGAGCAACCACACCCCCTAATCTTAATTAGGGTTAGGTTAAGAGGGGGTGTGGTGTGGGTCGATAAAGCCCACATGGAAATTTGAATATGGGCCATCGACCCAACAACCTCCCCTTGACCCATAAGGGGAGGGTCGTCCCATGACTCCTCAATGTGAAGCCATACCGAACTAACTTGTCAAGATATCTCTGTCTTTCTTTTGTTAAGGTCTTCGTCAACATGTGCGCTCCGTTGTCATCGTATGAATTTTTCAAGTCTGCAATTGCTTCTCTTCAAATACATTTCGAATCGGTGGTATCGACATCTATATGCTTTGACTTGGAATGAAACATTGGGTTCTTACACAAATGGATGGCACTCGGGTCGGTCACAATGCACCACATAATTTTCTGTTTTAGCCCCCAATTCTTGTAAGAATTCTTTCATCCATAACATTTCTTTTGCATACCTCTATAGCGACAATATATTCTGCTTCGTGGTGGAGAGAGCAATACACCTTTGTAACCTGGATTGCCATGACCACGGCTCCCCCTGCAAAAGTAAGTACATAACTGGAAGTAGACTTCCTCGTATCTATATCTCTTGCCATATCGCATCGTGTAACTGTTAACTTGTGGTGGTCCACCTCAAAGCTTAAACAAACCTTAGAGCTCCCTCTCGAGATATCTAAAATCCATTTCACTTTGCCCGATTGCGTTTTTTGCTGGATTTGCAAGAAATCTGCTAGTAACACCCACTTTGCATATCGATGTCCAGGCCTCGTACATACCATTGCATACATTAAACTTCCAACTGGCTGAAGCATAAGGAACCTTTTGCATTTTCTCCTTCTCCTCATCACTTGACGGACTACGTTACGAAGCACAACTTGAAGTGACCTGCAAGAGGAGAACCAAGCTTAGCAGCATTGCTCATACTAAATCTTTCCAATACCTTCTCGATGTATTTTTCTCCTGTGACAACCAAATCTTCTTGTTTTTTCCTGTCATGAGAAATCAGATGCCTAATATTTGCTTTCTTTGGCCCCATGTCCTTCATTGAAAAAAGACTCACTCGGTTCCTTCCTCAACTTTGTCAATTTTAGACATATCTTTTTCCAAGAATAAGCATGTCATCAACATAAAGTAAGAGAATAATAAAATTCTCACCAAACCATTTGATGTACACACAATGATCTGAAAGTCGTTCTTTTGTATCCATTTTTCATCATAAATGAATCAAACTTTCTATACCATTTGTCTTGGAGCTTGCTTTTAGCCCATACAAGCTCTTCTTCAACTTGAGACAAAATTATCTTTACCTTTGACTTTGAAGCCTTACGGTTGCTCCATATAAATTTCCTCCTCCAAATCACCATGAAGGAAAGTCGTCTTCACATCTAACTGCTTCAACCTCCAAGTCCGGCTAAAAAGCAATACCAAGAGCAACACGAATAGAAGACATTTTAACAACAGAGAAAATATCTCTTCAAAGTCAATACCTTTTTTTGACCAAAGCCTTTCACAACCAATCTAGCTTTTGTACTTTGGTTGAGAACAATATTCTTGAGTCTTCAACTAAAAACCCACTTGTTCTTTAAGGCCTTCATTCCATTTGGTAGCGACACCAAATCATAAGTGTGGTTCTTCCAAGAGCATCCATCTCTTCTGCATAGCAACTAACCACTTCTCTTTTCGCTCACTCTCAAGCTGCTTCACGGTAACTCTCTGGTTCAATTTGCATCGATAAGCATCACATACTCATCTGTAGAGTATCTTTTGGAAGGTTGACGTTGTCTAGAAGATCTTCTCAATTGAGGTTCTCTGGGAACTTGCTCTCCTACTTCTTCTTGCTCAACATGTCCCTGTAGGTAAATTAATATCGGGCTCTACACTATTTTCTGCGCATCTCCCCATCACCACGATATCTTTGGAGGAATAACTGGGTCACAATCGCTAATCCTTCTCTGAAGTCTTGGTGGTGTGCCTTCTTCTTCAAATCCTCAAAGGTTTGATCCTCAAAGAAGACCACATCTCTACTCTGAACACCTTACGCTTTTTTGGATCCCAAAAACCAGAACTAAACCGATCATGTGAGTAACCAAGAAAAATACATTCTTTAGACTTACCATCTAGCTTGGACCTCTCATTATCGGAACATGTGCAAATGCACGACAACCAAACACTCTCAAATGCTTACAGGAAACATCTTTCCCTGACCATACATGCTCTGCAACATCACCATCTAGGGCTGTACATGGTGATAAGTTGATCACATCAACTGCAGTCCTCAAAGCCTTATCCCAAAACCTTTTGGGTAGCTTGGCCTGTGAAAGCATACATCTGATCTTTTCCATGATGGTGCGGTTCATCCTCTCTGCAATTGCATTATGCTGAGGTGTACCAGGAACTGTCATCTCATGTTGGATCCCATGCGACCTGCAATAGTCATTAAACAATCTCATATACTCACCACCATTATCGATCTTATGCATTTCAATTTCCTTTTCGTCTCCCTTTCAACCCTAGCATGAAACTCTTTGAAGACATTAATAACCGATCTTTGGTCTTCAAAGCATAAGCCCAAACTTTCTGGAAAAATCATCTATAAAAGTGACAAAATAAAGTACACCACTTATACCAAGAACATCAACAGATCCACCGGAGTTTTTTGTCCTCAAAAGGACCACATATATCTGTATAAACACGGTCTAAGGCATGCATTTTTCTAGACAAAGCAAGACTAGCAAATGAAACTCTATGTTGTTTACCGACCAAACAATCAATACAAGGGTTGGATGTATACCTCGAGATCCGGAAATACCTCTCTCTTGGAAAGAGCTTGCAGCCCCTTCTCGCTCATGTGTCCCAATCGCCTATGCCACAACTCCATGCTGAAGTCTTTTTCTGTAGCATTTAACTGCTCACCATAAGCTTTAGCCTGCAACCTGTACAAAGTATGACATTTCTTTCCATTAGCTATAACAAGAGAACCCTTACTGAGCTTCCATTGCCCTCTGTGAAATCTGCTTTCATACTCTTCATCATCTAGTCTTCCAACTGAAATTAAATTTAGCCTCAAGTCAACCACATGCCTCACATCCTTAAGTACCAACTTATGCCCAAGGTTGGTCTTTAAATGGATATCACCCATGCCAATGATGTCTGGCCGTGCCATAGTTGCCCATCTTGACAACACTAAAGTTTTCGGACACTGTATGTAAAAAAAAACTCCCTCAGTGGTGGTGTAGCATGATAAGAAGCACTGTGTCAATCACCCCCACTCAAGAGATCGACACACAAGAAAAAAATATCATCGAAGAAGGAGACAAAATCAAATAATCACCACCACCTGACATTTGTGGTAGTATTATCCTTTGACTCTGTAGACTTCGACTTCTTTTCCCTTTTTTTCTTGTTCTTCTTAGGTTGCTTACATTGGTTCTTGTAATGTCCTTTCTCACCACCGGTTATAGCAAACAATATCTTTTCTTGATCTTGACTTGCTCTACCCCCATCGTGAACCGCTTCTAGACTTTGACCTTCCTCTCGTTCTCGAGATAAGTGCCTGAATCATTCCGAGATGTTGTAGAACTCTTTCTTCTCAACTCCTCATTCAACAAACGCTTGTTACTTGACTCATAGTGACAATACCATCGCGGTGAGAATTACTAAGGGAAACCACCGGTGTCTCCCAACTTTTCGGTAATGAACCGAGAAGTAACAATGCCCGTAACTCATCATCAAGAGACATTCTCATAGAGGATAACCGGTTAGTAATACTCTACATTTCATTCAAATGCTCGTGAATAGAAGCACCCTCTCTATATTTTAGGTTCTAAGTTTTCGATCAAAAAAAAAGCTTTGTTTGCCATTTGTTTTTCTTTCATAGAGACTTTCCAATTTTTTCCAAAGAGAATACGCAGAAATTTCGGTAGAAACATGGTGAAATACACTATCATCAAGCCACCGTCTAATAAATCCAATTGTTTTTCGATCTAACCTCTTCCACTCATCATCTATCATAGTTGTAGGTTTTGCACTATCCCCTTGCAAAGGTCCATACAAATCTTTTGCAATACAAAGAGATCTTCCATTCTTGGTTTCCATATCATCCAATTATTTCCATTCAAACTAATCATCGCGAGAAATATTCGCGGCCTCCATATTCAAATACAAAAATTAAATCACCAAAACCCCGCCTCGATGCCGGGTTGATGGGGATATAAAGCAAGGGAATAACCTTTCAGATAGGAACAAATACTAGAAGACCAAAAAACGCAAAGCGGAATAAAATGGAAACACAATCAAACAGAACACCAAGATATATCGTGGAAAACCCTTCAATGTGAAGGGTAAAAAACCACGGGGCAAACTAGAGATAATTCACTATGAGAATAATGAATATACAAATATCAATCTCTTGCCCAAAACCCAAGCAACAACCACAAGAGAATAAGCGGGATACAAGGATCACGCTATCGCCCATAATATCTTAAACCTCCCAAGTAATCACAAAGAAGAGCCCTCATGTAGATTTGATCTAACCTGAGATGAGAACACTGCTAGATAATTGTGAACAGTCTCTCTACGTTGTCCTTGTCTTCTTCCCTTTCTTTCTCTTCCTTTTCTGCCTTGTTCTCCTTCTTCTCTTTGGAATCTCGTGGCTACAAAAATCTGCCTCGTTACTGCCTTTTTATAGCTTTAATCTGCCTCTCAAACGCAGCCACCACACCTCCCTAATCTTAATTAGGGTTAGGTTAAGAGGGGGTGTGAGCTGTGGGCTGATAAAGCCCACATGGGCTGAATATGGGCCATCAGCCCAACAGCAACAACTACCAGTTCATTTCCAGTTGTTGCCTCATTTCATGGAGATGTGCAACGAAGTACGAGAGGGCGAACTCGCCATGGACGGTGTCCTCGTCAACAGTTTCGACGACCTGGAGCCAGGATATGCCGAGCGCTTAGCGGCGGCCTCGGGGAAGAAGGTGTGCACCATCGGACCGGTGTCGCTGTGTTATAGATCAGGGAGGTTGGACATGGCTGATAGGGGTAAGAAGCTGTCGGTAGATGCGAGCCGGTGCTTAGATTGGCTTGATTCGATGAAGCCACGGTCCGTGATCTACGTCAGTTTCGGTAGCTTGGGCAGCCTTGCGTATGAGCAACTGATGGAGCTGGGATACGGTCTGCTCGCCTCGAACAGACCCTTCATCTGGGCCATCAACGGCGTTGAAGCAGTGGAGGAATGGATGCAAGAGAAGCTTGAGAAAGGGGGAGTTGACCCAAAGTGTCTCTTGATCCGGGGGTGGGCGCCGCAGGTGATGATCCTGTCGCACCCGGCGGTGGGTGGTTTCTTGACGCACTGCGGGTGGAACTCGACGCTGGAGAGCGCGAGTGCGGGCGTGCCGATGGCGACATGGCCGCTCTTCGCGGAGCAATTCCTCAACCAGAAGTTGATCGTGGATGCGGTCGGGATCGGAGTCGCGGTCGGCGTCAAGACATCCATGCGGCGGCCGGAACAAGCGGCGGAAGAGGGATCCGCGGTCAAGAGGGAGGAGATTGCGGAGGTTGTGGAGCGGTTAATGGACGGAAGGGAGGAGGGAGAGGAGAGGAGGAGGAGAGCCAAAGAATTCGCCGCGAAGGCAAGCAAAACTGTGGCGACGGGCGGTTCTTCCTATGATAACATGACACGGTTGATCCAACTCGTAGCAACACAAAGGAGTAGGAGATGAATCACCCAACTTGTTTCCCTTCGCTAGTAATGTAGTCTTGTGTGGGGTATTTATTACACGTACTCTTTGCCTCAGTAATCCTTGTTCTTGGCTAACATTACAGTCTCTCTTCAATGGATTGAAGTATGCAGTATCAATCGCATTTGGTTCATGTCCATTTCATTTCGTGTATGCTGTGGACCTGCATTCACCACATAATCCTGAACTCCAGATGGTTTTCACATATCATCATCCACACTTCTTCAGATGAACCAAAACAAACCTACAGATTTCGCATGTACTCAACTGATTGATGGCAAGGAACAGATCAGTTGCAGTCAGAGCTCAGACAGCGTAAAACTTACGACAACAATTCACGTTCAAATCATACATTTCCTGTTCTACATCGGGGGTATGCAAACTCTTACGACAACAATTCACGTTCAAAATCATACATTTCCTGTTCTACATCGGGGGTATGCAAACTTACGACAACAATTCACGTTCAAAATCTTGCAATTCCTGTCCTACATCGGGTTCCTACATACGTCACATTACAAGGAAAAAGAACCCTTTGGGTTAGCACTAAACTATGCTCTAGCATTGTTACAAAACTTCTGAGAAGCTCTGAGATTATCTTTGGAGAGAAGGATGGACAACCATCTACCAGCTCCGTGACACAAAGAACTCATAGTCTGGATGCCTGTTCGCAGATCTTTGATCGCGCTTATGAACTACTGCCCTTGCCATCACAGATGCAGTTTGCTTGAGTGTCCTCAGCCTCTCCTTCAGTAAGTCGGAGGTGTTGGAAAAATGTGCTTCTTCAGACTGGAAAACCTTCAGATCCATATCCCTTGGCTGAAACCAATTCTCCCCCTGCATTCAGAGCATGCATGCACATTGAGAAACAATGTTGTGGGAACTTACACAAACCATAGCAGGTAACACAGTATCACAAATGTGTTTTTCTTTAACAAATAGAAGTACAAATTACTTTGTTAAGCATTGAACTACTCTTCTGTCATGGAAATTTTGGTTCATTTCTCAAGTTTGAACTAGAACTGCAAATATGGCGATGGATCTTCCTCCAGCCAACCTTACAGATTTCCGGGCAAGTTCCTCCTTGAACTAAAATTTTCTTGTTTGAAGACTTACCATGTATAGAAGATTAATGTCAGATTTATAGTCATCATAATCAAGACCAACCAAAAAGGAGTCTTATCTAAATTTTCATGCCAACAGAAAAGCACAACAATTGAGCAAGGTTTTCCTGGATAACCAACAATACAGTTAAAACATGGCCAGAGGACAAACAAGGGCTAGAATGCACATTGCAGGTGAAGAATTAGATAGCCAACAATACAGTTAAAACATAAAAAATAAAATATTTAAAAAAAATTCCTGGATCCACTAGCTTCGCTATCCATAGTAGTTTCTTCATCTCGCTCTCCCCGGCCTTTCTGTTCTACGGTTAGTACAATTTTCAGATGAGCTCCCTGCTTCTCATAGAACCCAGAGGGTAAAAGAGCATCTACTCTTTCCCATTTTCAAAATCGCTTACCATTCTCTCTTGTTTTGTATTCATCACATTCTTTCACCAATTCAACCTCCTCATTTGTCTTGGTCTCTGCACCTTACTATTCTTAATCCAAAAAAATCAAATGCTTAATTGTTTTTTACCTCTTCAACATCCCAGTTTTGTCATCATCTCTGCACCTAAACATAGTCAAAGAAAAGCAAGTGCTTATACTCTTCGGCTAGAATTTTTACATTTTTGTTTGAATACTAAACCACAGGCAAACAATTAAGTCACTACTATATATTCTATTAGATCCTTATTGGTATTGCATGTGATATATGCATTGCATAAGCTATCGATGGTTCTATTGATGATAAAGTTATTGCTTCTTTGACAAGATCAATATTTTATGTGTTTGATGATAACATGGTGGATATGCAGATGCTAATTCAATACCTAAATTTTCTACATTGTGTGCATCCCTTCACAACAAGAGCAGTTGCCGAAAATAGCAGCAGGAACAAATGAATAAAATAACTTAAAACTACATTGCCTAATGAGGGCAGCTTGAAGCCTCCTCGATCATGGCTAAATATAACAAAGCACAATTAAGCATTGTGCAGTTTGAGGCAGGCCTTCAACCTGACATTTAGTGCAAAAGAATTACCTTAATCTCATTCTGATCTAAAAAGAGTCTTTGAGTTCAAAACAATAATATTATAAAAAATGCAGAGCAGACATGCCTTATCCCTGTACGTCTGCAGACCTACAACTGGAGAAACTACATTTGTGAAAGCACCTGGAACACATGCCGAGGCACTTTGTTGGACAAAATGACCCAGAGAGTGATATGTCAAAAAAGCAGCATGAAAATTTCCATCAGGTATACGGTATATAGGATACCATGCCACACAGTACCTGAAAGGAAAAGAATACAACTTAATTGTAGAAATCAGTCTGAAAAAGGTTCGATCATTTTGAACCAAAAGAGTATTATAATAAACAAACCAAGAAGCAGGATGAAGGTCATGCAGGTTAAGAGATTCCAACTTCAAGGGATCTCCAAATATGCGGCTAGCAGGTAATTTATCTCCAGATACCAGTTCCTTGATCCTGAATTAAAAGAGAAAAATAGATACGAGACAAGAAAGGTTAGGCACCTCTAACACAGCTGGTGCAAAACTAGACATGGGATCAACAGGTACAGATCCTGCAGGCAACCTACATGTAAGCCATCTGAACATCGAAAAGATGTTGGAAATTATCAAACTTACAGGTGAATCCACGAAAAGGAGAGACGTGGTGTGCTTTTCCATTTACTTATATCAGTGAATGAATTACACACATTTCTTTTCAGTAAACTGCTGAATCCTTGGTTCCATTTCCAACATGAGTCGTGGATTATATACTAATGATATAAACTAATTTTCAGGGTAAAAAGGCAGTATAGAAATCTCAGATAATCTCAGTCGTAACTTTGTAAGTATGCATTTAATAGAACCAGATGAGACAGTAACGAAACATCAGACTCTTTTCTCAGTGTTTAGGATATGAAAAAAAATGTAATTCACATTTCCATGGTGAGTCAGGCATCATGAAACAGTTGCATGGTTAGTAAATTTTCTAGTTATCAACCAAACTTCATGAGAACTTTTATGCACCTTCTTACTGGTATCAAATCTCATCTTCCATGCATTCTGAGCATAAAATAGATGTGATATACCTACTTAGAAAACAACAAGATCAACTGAGAAACACAACTAATGTGTTCCCTATAAACAAGATCAGTTGAATAACACTTTTAACAAGGGACCTGAAAGAACCTTCAATAAAGACCAACATACAATATGCATTGCAGCAGATACATCAGAAAATACTCTCAAGGATAAAAGACATCCATGTTAGAACGCATCAAGTCCTAAAAAGTTTGTGCTCCATTTACTGATTCAATATTTGAATATTTTGAAAAATGATCAAGTTAAAGCAACAATATGGGACTCAATATATCTCCACAACAAAAAGATTAACCAGTTATTAAATAGTTCAAAACCAATTTCAGAATGTCCCACATATGATCTACCTCGACTGGAAAACAAAGCTTTGCTGGAGAAATAATAGGAACATAGGATGATCAGTTTTCTGATTCTATTTTTGAGATCCTAAAGCATGATGTTGAACAAGTCAGAGATGGTAGGGAGGACTGGTGGAAGCATATTAGCAATGCTAACAAAGAAAAAAAGAAGTTCCAAGGAAACATTCAAAAAACAAATACTCTATAAGAAAATTGATCAATTATCGGATGATAAAGAAAATGTTATAAAATATAATGACTTACTTCTCATACAATGGACGTCGCCAAGGAGGCTGGTCAGATTCAAAATATTCAAAAAAAAGCTCCGCATGATCCATGTGAATGCTTTTATCAAAAATCTCCTCTGCAGCAGAAGAAGATGATTCTGATAAGCAAGCATTTGTGTCCTTAAGAGGTTGGGGCAATAACATCGATAAGTTTGGGAAAGAGCCCAAATATTTTTCTCTCTTATCTTCCTCACAAGTTATGGCTGCCTCTCCACTCCTATTGCAATATCTGGCACTCCTGGATTTTCCAAATAATTGAACAGCAGAAAGATAAGGTACAAAATATGCAGTAAACTCAGAACGACCATTATGTTGCCTTCTAGAATTGCAATAATCGTGTGCCCTCACTTCCAACCCAAAGCAGCCAGGCTCTTCATACCACTGCCAAATGCTCTTCAAGGCAATGTTAGGAATCTGATGGCAGCAAAAAGAGTTACTTATTAGTTGTTCTGGAAAACAACTGCTGCAGCCTCTGCTATGTTGTGTTTTTCCAATGACTGGGGAGGCAAGAAAAAGAAATTTCTCGAAGTTAGCACATGGACGGCCAGTTACCAATTGAACAACTTCTGCCATGGTCTGCAATTTGTAGGCATCATTAACAGCTTGTATTATCTTGTCTAATTCAGTTGCAACACTGTTAAATTCCTTATCTTTCATTTCATTTGTTTGGAAATTGATCTCAGCATGTAGATCAGAAGCTTCAGCTGAACGAGGGCAGCTGCTCAACTTTTTGATCAATTTACTAGCTCCAGGATTTGAGAATTCTCCATCCTTGGAAACAGAAAATAATTTATTCAAACTTGAACCCACCAGTCCAGCAGCATTTGGATATGATCGATCAGTAACTGCATCATCCGTGATAGAAACCTTTTCAAAATAGCCCGTATCTGAATATACGGAATCTTTTCTCCCCACTGGGACCCACTTCTGTATCAGATTCCCAGCACTGCTTGACAGGCTGCTAGATTCTCGGTACTTTGTAGGACCAGCTTCAGAATTACCTTCAATCTGCCTGTGACCAATATGATTCATTGTTGTTGGAGTTTGGCCAATTTCACTATGAACAGCTGGCAAATCCATAAGACAAACTCCATTGCATGTGTTTCTTGGTGGCGTTGCCTCCTCAGTATGCACATGTATTTCCTTCTCTGGTTCTGGTTGACAACAGTCATCAGTTGGCTTAGCCAAACATCTTTGGGAAAAGCTATTGTTAGGTGATCTAAATCCTATGTTGTGGTCTTTATCAACAGCTGTGAATGATGAATTCCGCAAACATTCTTTTTGCTGAACATGATGCTTCAAGGCTTTGTCCATGTCACTCTTACCAGTATGAGATCCACTAATATTACATTGATTTGCATGTTTCACAGCTGAACTAGATTTGCTTTTCACACTATTTACTGAGTTTCCAACTGCGGATTTAGATAGAGGTTGAACTGTCTTATGACAATTGGGTGCTGCTTGGCTTGACTCTATCTTAAATGTATCATCTGGACAAGGGTATCTGTAGGTTGTTCCACACTGTTTTTGCTTTAGCCCAACAAATTTATCAAGTTTCATTTTTGTCTTGGTTTCCTTGGATGAAACCTCACCATGAGGAGACAAAACACTGACATTATTAGGTTTAGAAGCACCTTCCTTCCTTTCAGTCTTCTGGACCTTCTGCCATATGGAGTAATTATTATCTTTACCTGTGTGACCATGATTGTTTGCAGTAAAATATCTGTTTGTTCCATTTAAACTACCATTGCCAATAATTCTTCTAGACCTTCTACCTCGCTTTCCAGCTATAACAGGATGGAAGTCATCGTTGCTGCCAGCCTGACTGCTGCAATCAGCTCTTTCAGTACTGCTGCAAGCATCAAGGACATCATTTGACAAATAGACATCACTGGTGTAACAGTTATTTGATATGTCAGTATTCACACTGCATAAATTTACAGTTGTGTGAGATGAGGATTCATGTTGTATAAGCTCTTTAGAAGGTGAAAATATTTCACCTTCTGAAGAACTCGGTTGACTTTCATTCTTGACAGGTGACCGCATCACAGTGTCATCACTAGAGTTCTCGCCAATATCACTGTTAGAACCATCAAAAGATGAATCAACCACGGAATTATAATTATCCATAGAGATGCTTGAGAAATTATCATGAAAAATGTTGTTTTCTTTAAAAACTACTTCTCTAGTGCTCCCATCAGATGAAAATGGAACCATTACTGCATCTTTAATTGTGCTTGATAAATCCAGATAAGCTGTAGTGTTGCATCCGAATTCATCACGAGCAAATATCTGAGGTGAAGAAACTGGTTCAAAATCATCCATCTCATCGCTGTAAGATGTACATGACAATAAGGTTGTTGAACAGTCAACGAATTCTACATTATTTGCGCTATCATCCTTCTCTACAGTGACATCAGTAAACAACAAATCAGGGGGTGTTGCCTCATCTGACAATTTAATATCTAAAACATGTTTGGCTGAAGAAGATAGACTACTGCTTTCAGATGTTTCAAAAGCAGATGCACTATAGTTGTTTTCCTCACATTGAACATTTGAGTCAGTCAAAACCTTTCTGGATGCAGTTCGTTTATACTGGTTTCCTTTTTTTTTCCCTTTCTTTCGTGAATTTCTTTTAACTCTCTTGTCCACCTTTGGAATAGCACTGACCAAAAAATCTGACCCAACTGCACTTGGGTTATCACAAACTGAACCAGAAGAATTACCTGATATTAAGCAGCCAGGAAGAGAAGTAGTTGAACTGTCAAGAGAATTGGATAATTTGTTCCTGCTGTCAGACTGGTCCAAACTACTTGCCTCACTGGAAATGCAAGATGAATTTAACATCACAGGATCCTTGAACACATGTGGAGATGGTGGCTTGGAATTTTCCATATTAGAGGAAGATATAGATTCAAAATTCTTTCTACAAAATTCGCCTGGCAAGAGTGAAGGAAAAGGTGACACTTTCCTGGATGCATGAGTGTCAAGGAAAATGATTGTCAATAAAGGCAACCTGACAAGCAATTGTAGAATAGAATCAATAGATGTCACATTCTGAATTAAGAAGGCAAATGCAAAAATAATATATACAGAGAGATAAACATAAAAGGTCAAAATATAGCACAGGCCATTTTCATCTGTTAAAAACAGAAATTACCGAGGTAGGAAGTATAGGATTAGCTGCAAAGAACAAACCAAATACTAATTACATAAGGAACTAGACAGCATTTGAAACAACTGAAAAAGAATTCTAAAAGAACAGAATTACAGGAGAGCAAATGTAGTAAGTTTGTCAACCCAAGTCAACAAGCAACTTATGCACCTGCTGCTTTTTTAGTTTCAGATACAAAGCAAGTGCCTGGTCCTTTAAAAAATTCCTACACCTTCCTAGAGATAACATATCTATGATTTATTGGTTATTATGAATGCATGGTACTGTATTTGACATTTAAAATCTTCAACAAGTGTCTTCGACTTTTCTTTTTAAGGACTCCTGAGTCTTTTAGTCTTTAACATGAGTAAAAGGAATCCTATGACTGGGGAGAGTCCATCAGAGAGTGAGTGACAGAGGGAGAGAGAGATTTCCTTTCTCTTGTAGATGCCTCATGCAGATAATTGGTCAGCATGGGCCCCGTGCCAATCAGCATAAACTAAATGCATTGCATAAGTGTTATTGGAAAACCTCCACCAACACATCATCCAACATTGACAGCTTATATGCACGAGATGTGCTGATAAATACACCTCAATATGTCAATATGGTAATCCTTAACTGAAATGCAAGCATTTATATCATTTCTTAGTACTTTCTTTGAGTCCTCCGACTGCATACCAAATCCTTTAAACTATGCCTCTCAAGAGGTGATTATCCAGGAAAGACTAGCTATCTAGGGGTTTAAAACATTTTGAATCAAGGAAATTCTTTGTTCCTTCTTGATTGTAATATGCCTTTGAATCACGAGGAAAGTTGAGTCCATAGAGATCCACCTAATGCAAGAACGAAATTAATAATTTTATCTAAAATGTAGAAAAATAAATGCCACCTAAACTTTATAAAAAAATGACAAAGCCTTGGTATGACCACTTTGAAAATATCAATAAGAACCAAACACAAATGGGAGAACAAAATTCAACAGAGATCAGAGTGGTCCATCTAACAAAGTCAACATGGCTAAGGTGGTAAATAATGTGATGACAAAAACAAAATTACCTCTGTTCAGAACTCCTAAAGCCGAATTCCTGAAGAAAAATGTGTGCATGCATCGTCAAAAACCTATGACATGAAAAGAAGCATTTAAAACAATATTCCACACAACAAAATCACCAACCTTTGAACAAGACTGGTAATTGTTCTGATCTATTGATCTCCTAAAGGTACTACGGAATCTCCTGTCTGCAGACTTTTCGAAGATACTGTCTGTCCTCCCATGTTCATAGGGCATTGTCAATCGTGCCTGTCTATACACAAAGAGATTAACTAAATGCACAGAAACCAATAAGCAATGTCACTTAACTAAAACAGCAGAAAAGGTCAACAAAATATCTAAGATCACAAGCACACAATGGAGGAAAATTGAAAAGTTAAATATTCTTTAAGAAAATGTGTCTGTTAGGCTATTTGTCAAATTAAGGAGCTCTCTAAGAAGTTTTAAATTTGAAAAAGAGCAGTACATGATTCTTTTGTATCAAGCAAATTAGATTTTGCCTGCATAGTGCTTGCTTTTGTATTAACTGCTTCTTCATCAATGCTAAAAAAAGACTAGATAATTTTAAAAAATCCAAGAAATTGGGTAAACCTGTATTGTATCATTAGTGAGTGCAATTTTATTCAACTATTGCAATGACAGCTTTAGGGTTTTCATTTCAAAATTTTGGCAGCAGAGAATTAAATTTTTGAAAAATAAAATCAATTAACCAATAGTTACTTGAATTTGTGTTCCTTCTGTATTTTGATTGCGATTTAACAGCTTGGACCTCCAAAGTGAACCTACATACTTGGGATGTCATGCAAACAAGAATATTATTAACATGATAGGACAAAATGAAAATTTCAAATGTAAAAACTATTTTGGGAAAAAAATTAGTAAAAAAAGTGAAAACAATTCCATAGTCTACGAAGTAGGTTTTTACTGACTATAGGAACATATTGATGCAGTAGACAAGACATATTTGTATATGGTTTAGTAAGTTCTAAATAATATTGCTACAACTGGAGAGGTTTCCAATGCACTGCATTTCAATTGACAAAACAAACTTCTTCATGGTATCCCAAATCAAAGTGCATGAAAGATAATTCTTCCATAAAACAGCCAACAATTTGCTCAAATATACAGAAGATAAGGCGCTTATGATTGTTATCATTAAGTCTCCTAAAAAATACATGTAAATTATCACTAAATTACTAATAAAAGAAGATGCCATGAGATTCGAAAAAGTTGTTTACTCTTCAATGAAACCAATATTTCCAGTTAACCCATGCAAAAATTCTCATGATAATCTCATGCTATTATCACTAAATTTCTAATAAAAGAAGATGCCACAAGACTTGAAAAAGTTGTTTACTCTTCAATGAAACCAATATTTCCAGTTAACCCATGCAAAAATTCTCATGATAATCTCATGGTATTATCACTAAATTTCTAATAAAAGAAGATGCCACAAGACTTGAAAAAGTTGTTTACTCTTCAATGAAACCAATATTTCCAGTTAACCCATGCAAAAATTTCTCATGATAATCTCCTGCTAATTGCCACAAGGCACCCCTTCTCATTGACATGCAATAAACAGACAACGATCAACCAAACATGCATACAAATAAAGATGCACCACCAGCATGAATCATAAACCCTGGAAACAGCTTATCATGCCCATTCTCAAGCTACATAGGATGTCATGGAAAGGAAAATTAAGCTACATTTTACAATAATAAGTTCTTTCTTTTTCAGGTAAAATCACAGTCCATCAAGACCGCAATTTAGCATGAACTTCATTTTAGGGATAAAAAAAAATGACCCAAAAATGAAAGTAGTACTGAAAGCAAGGCCTAGAGGCAAAGACAAAAAAGCAGCTCAACTCATCCATAATTTTCCAAGGTTAAACGATGTTACTGCCATTATCATACTCCAAGATCAGAAGGATACTGAGTAATATTGACTTATGATGAAATGCCAGGATATGTATACTCAAATTCCATATGTACAACTCCACGTTGAACCATTCAGATTATCACCATATAATATAAAATTATAGAAAGAATAAACCGGTTAACAAATAATCAGTAATGAGTGTACTGGTCTGATCGGTCGATTGTGTAGATCTTAAAAAGGTAGAAAATATTCAATTGCAATTCAACTGTTAAAAGCAAGGTTTGGTCACTAGCACAACCCACCCTGATCCTAGTCCTGTGAAATACTTGCCTATGCCATTCCACAAGGCTGTGCTAGCCAACACATTAAATTTTCCAAAATTATATCACCTTTGCATGCCATTCCAAAGCCCTGTTGGCACTATGTTTATTGATTTGCATTGATCAAAATCCATGTTTCATCTATTCATAAATAAGTGTTCCACAACAAAGGAAAACCAGCCAAACCCTGGTAAGGCAGCAAAATCAAGTCCAAACTGTCATCTATATTTTAAGATGCATTGTAGAAAATTATACAGGAGAAGAATTGGTCAACATGAGATGAGCTCTTAGGCCAAAAATACAGGGAAATAGAGCATGAAAGAACGGAAATACGAAGCCTGTAGCTGAAAATGAAGACCTAAGTTCCAAAAATCGAATTCCCGACCAAGAACCCATCGGTCACAGTCTTCTTAACAAAGTTCATACATCAGAGGGAAGAAGATGAGGGAAACCAAAATGAAATTCCTGACGTGCAACGATGTTCTTTAAGGAAAGATAGCCAACTATGCCATTAAATACCACACGCAAAACAAACTATTTACACCGCAGAATGAAACCTCCAGAGAACTATCTTCCCCAATTTTTACATACACATGAATTCGGAAAGAACGTCGAATGAAAGAAATCTCAACATTTCAGAAATCTTCGATTGGGAGGAGCGTGCACAACGTCGGAAGCATGACAACAAACTGCAAACTCTAACCACAAAGCCCCCACTGCCCTATAGCCAAAGGCACCCGGACCGGCAGAGAAGAAAAAGAAGGCTTAATCGTCCCTCCCACGTAATCACCTCTATCAAAAATCCAGGATTGACGCATAAATTTGAAGAACAGGCAACAGAATTGAAAAGATCGAGATGACTACATACAAAAGAGCGCGACAACAACCACCGACCGGAGAGACTCCACCGCAAGCATGCGCGCGCCGGGCAAAGCAACGCGGCGGATACAAATCATTTCCGATCGAACAAGAAAGAGACGGAAAGGGGAAGATCAAAAAGGAAAGGGATTAGGAAAGGGAAGAAAGACATGTTTTACTAAGAACAGTAACAATCGGAATCATCGCACTCGATATAGGAGAAGCATTTACTAACTTTAGAGCACGGGAACGCCAGAATCCTCGGGCTGGAGGGAACCCAAATTAATCCAAGACAGAGAGGAGAGGGGACGAGACCTGCGAGCGCATCCGACAGCAGCAATAGCAACGGCGGCGCCGGACTTCCTTTCTCCACCCGTTTCCTCTCTCCTTCCTCCTTCGGCGATCGCGGAAGAGAGAGAGGTATTCCTCCTCTGGTGTGTGCAGTGTCGTTTTCGCGACCGCGAACTCGAAGCGCAGAGAAGAGGGCGACTGGCTGCGGGTAGGTGAGAGAATAGAAGATATTATCACGAGAAAGGGGGAAGAGAAACCGGGGGGAGCAGATCGAGGGTGCCCGAGGCCGTTAACCACTACCACTGTTGTCAATGGAAGGCGCCGGGGCCCATAGCTGGGCCACGCGACCCACCGGATTACGATCCGGGTATGGGAGTACAGGAAAGAACTCTGGGACGGGGGAGCGCAGGGGAAGCGTGGGGGGAGTGAACGGTCGGATGTCAATGCACAGGTTGATGCGTGCAAGGAAACTGCCGCCTTTCCGTTGTGGCTCCCTCCACCAAGCTATAATCCCCCCGCAAATGCCGCGTCATGTCATGAGTCACCCAATCGACCCGTTCGATGTGCGCTGCATCGGCGAGGCGCGACAACAAATTGACATGTATTAATCCTAACCGGTTTAATTTAACCCAAATCAAATCGGATAATCACGGGTTCGAGTGCAGGAGTACTCCTAGTTGCATGATGGGAAATGAATCAATCACTCGATAGGAACGTGCTATCTACGAAATCCTAAAATATTTGTTAAGCTAAACAAGTCCCTATGTCTATTCTTTCGATGAGTTTCCGACGATCTTCGATGATCTCTTGGCAATGTTCCGGGGAACTCCCGGTAAGTTCTTGAACTTCACAACGATCTTCTTGGCGAGTTCTGATGAGCTTCTTTGGCAAGCTCCGAGACTTCTCAGTTGGTTCCGCTAGAACTTCTGACGAACATCCGGACCTCCGACGAACTCTCAAACTCCCAACGTGATCATATCATTTATTCCGGGACTTCATTTTGCTCCATGCCTTACCATCGTAGTTAATTATGTACATGTAAAACATATTTCGATCTAGACAATTAATACTAAGCATTAATCAAGTTGTTTGGCATGTCATTGGTTCCTCGACACTTCGTCCGATTCTTCGACGCATCGTCCTCTCCTGCGACCTATTGCCCAATCGGTCAATTGACTCTGCAACTCCGATATCCTTGGTACAATATCTGCTTTTCTTGGCCCGATGCTTGAATCCACAGCCCGAAGCCTTCTGTCGATACGTCGACCGATCCATCGGTCCGACATCCAATCTTCTAACATGTTCCTCTAACCCAACATGAATTTTCCTACTTTAATTATCTTATCCTGATCGAAGCATTCTGCATCACTCAAAACGTAGATTAAAACATAAACATATATCAATTGGTTTCATCATCAAAATACGAGATTCAACAAACACAGCACTTGCGGCTACTGGTATTAGATCGCACCTGCTGCCATAGTAGCAGAGATTGAGACGATGATGGTGTCACCGCTATTGCAGTCGTTGTTAACTCAGGATGGATCTCATTGCTTCTTTGAAATTAATGCCCAAGTGAATACTTGTTAAGGAGAAACTCTTTTGCTTTGAAAGTTGGAAAGTGACGCACAGATCCTGTCCGAATCTTCTTTAAAATTCCTGTCCAAATCTTCTTTACAAGAGGCCTCCTCGCAGCAAAATAGACCTGCTCTTCCCGCAACCCCTCTCAATCGCTACGCCCACTGCATCGACACTTCTTCCAGCTTGATGACCACACGCCACTGCATCTAAAACCCCAAGACTAAGCCGCCACGGAAGCAGCGTCATCTTCTGCTCCGATCAAGTGCCTCTTGAAGCAGCTGGAACTACTGGGGTAGTTGTGGATGCCACATGAACAACGCCAGTCACCAAGGTTCACATCCCAGCTCCAGCTTCTACTTTGGCTCATCCACAAACGTCATCAACTCGGCCGCAGAGCCACTGCCCACATCTCCGGCCGCAACGTAAACATAGGAGGAGTGCTCCTACTGTTGTAGTCCACCCTCTCCACGCCTAGCTTGAGCTCACTGCATCATTGGCATGAGTCCCGCGAACACTATTGCAACCTCATTCCCCAGGTTCCTGATCGTTGCATCTTTCTGCGCTTCGCTGCTTTTTGCCGCTAGCCTCCTGTCACTGCTGCCATCTAGCAGAAGCGTGGTGGGCTCCTGTGCTCACCTATATTCTGCTCTACACAGCGAGGACACCCATGTCTTCCTCCGGCAGGTGTGCTTCTTCGATCATAGGCCGCACCTTCATCCACCATCCACTACTGGCCTTAGATCAGTACACATCATCCTAAGGATGTCTTCATTATCTTTTTTTGACGTTTCAATTACTATTTATACAGGGAATCATAGTATTTCTCCATCAATGTTATGCAGTTCTCCATCAATGTTATGCAGGGAATCCTTAGATCAGTACACATCATCCTCAAGTATTTCTCCATCCACCATCCACTACTGGCCTTAGATCAGTACACATCATCCTCAAGGATGTCTTTATTATCTTTTTTTTTACGTTTCAATTACTTTTTTTGACGTACAGAACTTATCTCCATCAATGTTACCACGTTAATTCCTTTCAAATTATCCAAATGTGATAACTATACGTGGGCCTAATTTTCTAATCTTCTATACATCCTAGTGTGACAACTATACGACTTACTAGGCTACGTTGATGGCTCTCTCAGTTGTCCACCAGCCATGATCAATATCCGTAGAGAACCCAGTCTAATACTAAATCCAGCTCACAAACTGTGGCTACGTCAAGATCATCTTATCCTCCAAGCTATTCAAGCCTCAGTTGCTAGATTCGTCGCTCCATTGATATCTTCATGTGCAACTACTGCAGAAGCATGATATAAGTTGCAAACAACCTTGGCGAATCACTCGTGTACTCACAAGCTCAGTCTTCTATCCAGTCTAATGAAAACAAAATAAGAGGAAAGTACTATCACTAATTATCTACAAAATATCAAAGTTATAATTGATGACTTGGCTTTGATAGGTCATTCCCTATATGACGAAGAAGTCATCATTCATATCCTTGATGGCCTCGGAGACGAGTACAAGGAATTGATAGCTACAATTCGGGCGCGTGACTCACCAATGTCATTTAAAGAACTCTATGATAAGTTGACTGATTATAAGACGTATTTGAAGTGCGAGGATAAATTGCCTAGACGGACCATTATAGCTCAAGTCAGTCACAAGTCTAAGAGGAAAAGCAACCAGCACAATACGACCATCACCAAAGGAGGTTTGGCCAAAATATCTCTTGCCTATAGGTCCCAAGCAACCCCCCTTATCCTCATCATCATAATTTCTTGTAAAGTGGCAACTCCAATACCCATCAGCCTTGGCAACCTACCCTCACAAGCCAACAAAGAGTCGTATGCTAACTGTGTGATAAAATCGGCTACTCCGCTAAAGTTTGTCGGTCTCGACCCCAACTCCCTACTTCATCACAATGGCCTCAGGCAAATCTCATAACGACTCTAACCACTAGCTAACCCAATTGGATTGTGGACTCTAGCGCCTCCTATCACATCATCTATGATCTTCAGAATTTGTCTATCCACAACAACTATGATGAGAATGAAGATATCATCATCGGTGATGGTAAAGGATTTCCTATCACTCATACTGGTTCCACAATACTTATTTCTGATACTACAACCTTTATACTCGATGATGTTCTATGTGCCTCTCATATTAAACGAAACCTAATTTATGTTTCTCAATTTTGCAAATACAACAATACTTTAATTGAATTATTTCCTAATTCCTTTCTTGTCAAGGACTTGAGTCCGGGGGCATCCTTGGTCCAAGGCCCGAATAGAGGCAACATTTACGAATGACCGTCATATCCATAAATAACCCAGCCCATTATTCACTTTTCAATTGTAGCTCCAATTGATGTATGATATTGTCGTCTTGATCATCCCTTATCTCTTATCCAGCAAAAATTACTTTCTCGTTACTCTATTCCTATTTTTAAATCAAGTAGTTCTATAATGCGTTGTGATGCATGTCTTAGCAATAAAAGTCATCGACAACCCTTTAGCACATCTTCCATATCATGCTCTAAACCGTTTAAAATTATTTATATCGATGTTTGGAGCCCTGCTCCAATCATTTCTTTTGACAAATTCAGATTTTATGTCATTTTTATAGATTACTTCATTAACTACACATGGTTATATCCTCTTCATCATAAATCTGAAGTGTCCACAATCTTTACCAACTTTCTAAAGTTAGTCGAGAACTACTTTTAGTCTACAATCAAAACAGTTTACTTTGATGGTGGAGGTAAATATCAAGCCCTGACATCCTATCTCTCAGCTTGTGGTATACAACACCTCAAGTCAACCCCGCATACTCCTCAACTAGTTGGCTCTGCCGAACGTAAACATCGGCATATAGTTAAAACTGGCCTCACACTTCTACATCAGGCCTCCATGCCTTCAACCTTTTGGACAATAGCCTGTCAAACTATAGTATGTTGAATCTCAAATTTTGATGATGACGTCAATTGTCATTTGTTATCTAATCCATATGTTGAGATAAGTGTGCAGGATTAACTACGATGAAAATAAGACATGCAGCAGGAATTACGCCGAAGTCAAGACTATAATCATGTTGGGAGTTCGAGAGCTCGACGGAAGTCCGGACGGTCATCGGAGGTTCTGCGGGAACAAATCCGAGAAGTCCAGGAGCTTGCCAAAAGAAGCTCGTCGGAACTCGCCAAGTGGATCATCACAAGTCCTGGAGTTTGCCGGAAGTCCATCGGAGCATCGCCGGAGGTTCGTCGGATATTCGTCGGAAGTTCACTGGAAACTCGCCGGAAGAAGCAATTGACGCACCAGAGCAAGCTGTAGTAAATATCTTAAGAATTGTCATAGTTAGCATGTAGATTAAGTTAGGAATGAGAGGTGATCCCATTAACTTAATCTTGGGGCAATTGGGCCCTTGAAAGACCCAAATTGGACCAAATGGATCAGCCCATTCGGACCCAGATTACTTGGCCAGAGGTGGCACCGCCTGGGTCGGTGGTGGCACCGCCTAGGGCTCAGTCTCTGAGCTCTGGCTGGGCGGTGCAATAGCCTATGACAGAGGTGCAACCGACTGAGCTCGGTCTCCGAGCTCTGGCAGGAGGTGCAACCGCCCCTGACAAGCGGTGGCACCACCTAGAGGCTCAGTCTTTGAGCTCTGCCAGGCGGTGCAACTGCGAGACCTCCGAATTCCGGGAATTGACAATTTTGAGCTCGAAATTCAAATTGGTTTGGGGCCTATAAATACTGTTGAATCTCGTATTTTGATGATGAAACTACTTGATATATGTTTATGATTTAATCTGCGTTTTGAGTGACGCAGGATGCTTCGATCAAGATGAGACAATTAAAGCAGGAACATCATGTTGTGCCGGAGGAACATGTCAGAAGATTGGACGTCGGGCCGGTGGATCGGTCGGACGTATCGGTGAAGGCTTTGGGCCGTGGACTCGCATCGGGCCAAGAAGAGCGGGTATTATGCCAAGGATATCGGAGTTGCAGAGTCAATCGGCCGATTGGGCAATAGGGTGCAGAGAGAGGACGATCGCGTCAAGAATCGGACGGACGGCGTCGAGGGACCAATGACATGCTTGGGACAACTTGGTTAAATTGCTTAGGATTAATTGTCTCGATCAAAGTTTTGTTGTGCAGGATTAACTATGATAACAATGAAGACATAAAGCGAAACAAAGTGTCGGAGTCAAGCTTGAAGGATTTGTTCTTGAGTTCGAGAGTTCGACGGAAGTCGAAGGTTTCGCTTCGGGAATGCTACCGAGCTTCGCCGAGAAAGATCGGAGCTTGCGAAGAAGAAGCTCATTGGAACTTCGCTAAGATCAAATCGTGAAGTCTAGGAGCTTTTAGGAGTCCAGAATGGTTTTCAGAGTTCATCGGAAGACCATAGGAAGTTTTGCTTAAGCTTTCCGGAAGAAGTCTTGACTTGCGGACTTTGTAATAGCTTAGAAAATATCTTTAAATTCATAGTTAGCACGTTAATTAGGGTTAGGATTAGGTGTTAATCCTATAACCCAAGTAGGGGCCAATTAGGCTCAAGTTCGACTGGTTTGGGCCAAGTTTGGAGCCAAACCAAGTGAGCTGAAATAGTAAAAGAGGTGGCACCATTGGGGTTGGAGGTAGCACCGCCTGTGCCATGTCTCCAAAGCGAGACCGGCGGTGCAACCGCCCAACCAAGAGGTGCAACCGCCTGAGCTATGTCTCCCGAGATCGGGGCAAGAATCTTGACCAAGAGGTGCAACCGCCTGTGGCTCGATCTTCGAAGCTCGCCAAGCGGTGCAACCTCTCTAGTCGCAAGCAGAACCGCTTTGAGCTCGGTCTTCGAGCTCTCGGCAGAGAGGTGCAACCGCCTCGATAGAGGTGGCACCGCCTGAGGCTCGATCTTGAGCTCGCCCGGCGGTGCAACCTCTCTAGTCAAGAGGTGCAATCTTTGATCCCGAATTCGGGATTTGATCGATTTGATCGTTTTGAGCTCCAAATTTGAACTGGGTTGGGGCCTATATATACCCCACCCATTCAGCACTGAAAATAACAGCACATACACTCGAAATCTTGCTGTCTTTCTGTGTTTCTTAGAGCTCAAAACTGCTAGTTCTCCTCCTTCTATTCTTCAAGTTTGAATTGTAAAGAGAGGAGAGAAAACTTCTGTAAGGGTTGTCTCCTGAGCCCATCAAAAGGAGTGAAACTGTAAAAGGGCAGTTGGCCTTCGCCCATTGAAGGAAGGCAGCTAGTTGATGTCGGTGACCTCGTCGAAGGAGGAAGCCAAAAGTGGAGTAGGTCAAGACTGACCGAACCACTCTAAATCTCTGGTTTGCTTTTACTTTGAGCACTTTATCATTACTGCAAACCTCCTACATAGCTACTGCCCTCTGTGCTTTCACGAACAAGTCTCTAAGTTCTGATCTTTCTGAATCTGCATTCAGACGTAAATCAGTGTTTTCATACGATCTTTACACTGTAGTTTACGCTTACGTTTTGATTCCATTTATAACTGCAAATTGCTTTCTGCGTATTCATAAAACGGTTTTCAAAGTTTAAAACTGCGTTTAGACGTAAAACTGCGTTTAGACGCAAAACTGCGTTTAGACGTAAAACTACGTTTAGACGTAAAACTGCGTTTAGACGTAAAACTGCGTTTAGACGCAAAACTGCGTTTAGACGCAAAACTGTGTTTAGACGCAAAACTGCGTTTAGACGTAAAACTGCATTTAGACGTAAATCTGCATTTAGACGTAAAACTCCACTTAGACGTAAATCTGCGTTTAGATTTAAAACCGCGCCAGACGCGAAACCGCGCTTTAAACGCAGACTGTGTTTAGACGCAAACTGTGTTTAGACGCAAACTGCGCTTAGACGCAATCTGCGCTTAGACGCAAACTGCGCTTAGACGTAATCTGCATTTAGACACAAACTGCATTTAGACGCAAACAGCGTAAACTACACTTAGATACAAACTGTGAATCGGCTTTTACATCGAAATCGTTTTTATTGGACGAACGCAGCTTTCGCTTTAAATCGCTGAAAAATATCCGCTGCCCTAATTCACCCCCCCCTCTTATTGCTCTCGATCCTAACAAATACCCCACTCCTTCGGCAATGAAAGAAAAACCAAAAACCACCGAAATCCTGATCTTACTCTGTGATTTTTAGAGCTCAAAAGTGTTGTATGAGTTAAAAGTTCTTCTTCCTCCTTTCTTCCAAGTTCTGATCTGTCAAGAGAGGAAAGAAAATTCTATAAGGGTTGTCTCCTAAACCCGTCAAAAGGAGTGAAACTGTAAAAAGGTAGTTGGCCTTCGCCTATTGAAGGAATGCCTCTAGTGGACGTCGGTGACCTCGTCGATGGAGGAAGCCAAAAGTGGATGTAGGTCAAGATTGACCGAACCACTCTAAAATCTCGGTTTGCATTTACTTTAAGCATATTATCTTTACTACAAACCTCCTCAATAGCTTACTGCTTTTTGCGCATTTACGATCGTGTTTCAAAGTTCAGTATTTTTCGAATCGACGTTTAGACATAAATCAGTTTTATCGTACGAAATCATATTTCAGTTTACGCTTACATTCTAATTTCCATCATAACTATAAACTGGCTACATAGACTTACTTTAACTGCATCTTACTTGATCACAAGTTAAAGTGATTTATGAATCGGCTTTTCTACCAAAATCGCTCTTATCGTATGAACGAAGTTTTAATCGTCGAAAGTTTTCCGCAGCACTAATTCACCCCCCCCCCCTCTCTTAGTGCTCTTGATCCTAATAATTGGTATCAGAGCAGGGTTAACTCTCAAACGGATTAAAACCCAAGAGAGATGGCATACGCTGGAAACCAAGAGGGCCATTCTATTACACATCCACCCATGTTCAATGGGACGAACTACACCTATTGGAAGACCCGAATGAGAATCTTCCTTATTTCAATGGATTTTGAACTTTGGAATCTTGTCGAAAATGGATTTTCGAAGTCTTCTCTTCCAATGATCGATTGGAATGAATAGGAGAAGAAGACTTTTGCTCTTAATGCAAAGGCTATGAATGCCTTATTTTGTGGGCTTGATAAAAATGAGTTTAATCGTGTTTCGGTTTGTGAAACCGCGTTTGATATTTGGCATATACTTGAAGTGACTCACGAAGGCACAAGTAGAGTGAAAGAGTCAAAAATCAATCTTTTGATACGCTCTTTCAAACTTTTTCGAATGAAACCGAGCGAGACTATTGGCGACATGTACACCCGTTTCACAGATGTCGTCAATGGTCTAAAAGGACTCGACAAAAGTTTTTCGGATTTTGAGCTCGTAAATAAGATTCTAAGATCCCTTCCTAAGAGTTGGGACCCTAAAGTCACTGCTATTCAAGAGGTTAAAGATTTAAACAACTTCCCTCTTGAAGAACTAATCGGGTCATTAATGACCTATGAAATGACATGTAAGGCTCATGAAGAACAAGAAGACATCCTTCTAAAGAACAGAAATGATATGGCACTTAGAACTTTAGATGACCACTTGAGAGAAAACTCAAGTGATGAGGACTATGACGATGACTTGGCACTTCTAACAAGGAAATTCAAAAAATTCATTAAGAGAAACAAGTTTAAAAATGACACAAAAAATAAACTTGAACCCAAAGAGGATCAAGTTATTTGCTACGAGTGCAAAAAGTCGGGACACTATAAAAGTGATTGTCCCCAAGCCAAGAAGAGAACATCAAAGAAGAAGGCGCTCAAAGCAACATGGGATGACTCGAGCACATCCGAAGAAGAGGAGTCCAACACCAAGCAAATTGCTCATTTCGCCTTAATGGCCATCGGAGAAGAGGTAACAAATTTAATTGATGCAGATTTATCATTTGATGAGTTATTAAATGTCTTCCATGACTTATTTGATGAATGCAAGAGTATTAGTAGAAAATACAAATTGCTAAAAAAGGAGCATGATAGTCTTACTTGTAATTTCGATAAGTTAAAAACTGAATATTATGATAGTTTAGGTTCTTGTATAAAATGTCATGATCTAGAAACTATCCAAAAGGAAAACTTGCTACTTAAGGACACCTTGAAGAAATTTGAGGTTAGTAGCAAGCCTTTGAACATGATCCTTACAAACAAAGGTCACGTTCCCAATGCTAGTCATAGGTGCCCAGCAAGCCAATCACGTGAGTGATGGCACGTGTGACTTAATATAGAATCTTTTTGCTTATTATATTTTGGCATATATCACTTTATAACTATTGCATAAATGCATACATATATTGTGATGTCCTTGGATTTGTGCAATGGGAATCAGATCGTGTTGAGATCACGATAGTGAGATCGATTCACCTCTAAACACATATCCTGAATAATCCCGGTCATAGGTTACTCGAGAGGGATATCGTGATAACCGGACAGACTGGTGTGCTGTATACTCGTCCATATGATGGATGCAGCTGGTCTCATAGCTGCTTGTATAGGGACACTAGGGATACAATACAAGTGCTCATTGGAGAATGAGTTCACTTATTGATCCGCTTACGAAATGCTGGATGGTTGATGATGCCTTATAGTGGATGCTCAAGGCATATGATCGGAGATCCATTTCAATTCTCTAAGCTCACTAGCATAGACGAAGGCTATGTCACCTTCGGAGACAACAACAAGGGTAAAATCATTGTCAAAGGAACCATAGGTAACAAATCCAACTTCTTTATTGAAGATGTTTTGTTAGTTGATGGTTTAAAACATAACCACTTGAGCATTAGTCAATTATGTGATAAAGGATATATTGTCAAATTCGAATCTAATGCTTGCATCATTGAAAAACCACACAACAACACATCTATGATTGCATTAAAACAAAATAACATATACACCATTGACATCAATGATTTGTGTAATTAAATATGTTTCTCAGTTTTAAATGAGGATGCTTGGCTATGACATAGAAGATTAGGTCATGCTAGCATAAAACTAAGCACTCAAATATCATCTAAAAAACTTATAAGAGGAATTCCTCGTATCAAGTTCATTAAAGATAATATATACGATGCTTGTTAATTAGGTAAACAAATTAAGGGTAGTTTCAAATCTAAAAATCAAATAAGCACCTCTAGACCCTTGCAATTGATCCATATGGACTTGTTTGGACCAATCTCTACATCAAGCCTAGGAGGTAGCAAGTACGTCTTCGTCATTGTAGATGACTATAGCAGATACACATGGACTTACTTCTTAAAACACAAAAATGAATGCTTTAGATATTTTAACAAGTTTTGAAGCTTGCTCAAAATGAAAAGGGTTCTATGATTTCATCAATCAGAAGTGATCACGGTGGTGAATTTTAAAACCGTGATTCCCAAGAATTTTGTAAACTTAATGGATACAACCAGAACTTCTCTACTCCAAGAAATCCTCAACAAAATGGAGTAGTAGAAAGAAAAAATAGAAACTTACAAGAAATGGCAAGAACCATATTGAATGAACATAGCCTACCCAAATATTTTTGGGCCGAAGCCGTAAACACTGCATGCTATATTTTGAATAGTGTTCTAGTAAGACCCCTACTCACCAAAACTTCCTATGAGTTGTGGAACAACAAAAAACCCAATATTTCATATTTTAAAGTTTTTGGGTGTAAGTGTTTCATCTCAAATGAAAAAGATGCCATAGAAAAATTTGATGCTAAATCCGATGAAGGAATTTTTCTTGGTTATTCTTCAGTTTCTAAAGCTTTTCGTATCTTCAATAAAAGAACTTTAATTATTGAAGAATCCATTCATGTTATTTTCAATGAGATTTTTGAAATCAAGAAAAACGATTTTGATGATGATGTTAACTTCGATTCTTTAAATATAAATGAAACCCCTTTTCCAACTAGCAACTTGGATGCATCCACTTTCGAAACATTCTTACCCAAGGATTGGAAGTATGTAGATGCTCATCATAAGGAGCTAATCTTAGGAGACACATCAAAGGGGGTTCAGACACGTTCTTCGTTTAAAAATTTTTGTGCTAACGCCGCTTTTCTCTCCCAAATTAAACCTAAATGTATTGACGAAGCCATGAAAGATGATTCATGGATTATCGCAATGCAAGATGAATTAAATCAATTTGAGAGAAATGAGGTATGAAAGCTTGTTCCTAGGCCAAATGACCATTTAGTTATTGGTACTAAATGGGTCTTTAGAAACAAGTAAGATGAATATGGTATCGTAGTTAGAAACAAGGCTAGATTAGTGGCCAAAGGTTTCAACCAAGAAGAAGGTATCGATTACGAAGAAACCTTCGCTCCTGTGGCTCAATTAGGAGCCATAAGGATACTCCTTGCCTATGCTAGTAGTAATAATTTTAAGTTGTTTCAAATGGATGTTAAAAGCGCTTTTCTTAATGGCTTTATTTCTGAAGAAGTTTATATTGAACAACCTCCTGGATTTGAAAATAATAGCCTCCCTAATCATGTGTTCAAATTAACTAAAGCTCTCTATGGTTTAAAACAAGCCCATAGGGCTTGGTATGAGAGACTTAGTTCTTTTCTTATTGAAAATAATTTCACAAAAGGCAAGGTTGATACTACATTGTTTATCAAGAATTTTGAAAATAATTTTCTCATTGTTCAGATTTATGTTGATGATATTATCTTCGGTTCTACGAATGAATCTCTTTGTGAATCTTTTCCTAAAACCTTGAGTCTCGAATTTGAAATGAGTTTGATGGGAGAATTAACATTTTTCTTAGGCTTACAAATTAAGCAACTAAGCAATGACATCTTTATTAGTCAAACTAAATATGCTTAAGATCTACTGAAAAGATTTAATATGGATAGCTTAAAAGCTATTAACACCCATATAAGCACCTCCACTAAGTTAGAAGTTGATGAGAGTGGAGAAAGCTTCGATCAAAAAACTTATAGGGGTATGATAGGAAGTTTACTTTACCTCACTACGACTAGACAAGATATCATGTTCAGTGTAGGACTTTGTGCTAGGTTTCACTCAACCCTAAGATATCTAATCTCAAAGCAGTTAAAAGAATACTTAGATATCTTAAAGGTACCACAAATCTAGGATTATGGTATCCAAAATCCAAAAATTTTGAGTTAATTGCTTATGCTTATACGGATTTTGCTGGGTGTAGACTAGATAGAAAAAGCACAATAGGAACATGTCAATTTTTGGGACATTCCCTTGTTTCCTGGTCATCTAAGAAACAAAACTCGATTGTACTATCAACAACCGAAGCTGAATACATTGCAGCTAGTGCATGCTGTGCATAAGTTTTATGGATGAAAAATACCTTAGAAGATTACAAAGTCTATCTTAAAAATATTCCTATTAAATGTGATAACACGAGTGTAATATGTTTAACAAAGAATCCCATTCAGCACTCAAGAACAAAACATATTGATATTAGACATCACTTTATATGAGATCATGTTACTAATCATGATGTAATCATAGAGTTCATATATACTAAGTATCAACTAGCTGATATTTTTACAAAACCTCTAAGTGAAGAATAATTTGATTTCATAAGAAGACAATTAGGAATGTTGATGTGTCTGAATGTATAAACCTATTAAAATTATTATTCGGACTTTATTGATTGAATAATTAAATCACTTAATTGCCATTACATGCCTAAAATAATATGTTGGAAATTAATACAAAAATTTTCATAACAATGAGCATGTCTGTATGGTCTTGTCCGATTGCATGAAAGTGTTAAATTAAATTTTTAGTTCCAATCGGACTTCATGAATACATTATTCTCTTTCGGACTTAATAAACATATGTCACATATAATTTGATTCACATCATTGATTTTTGACAAATAGAATCATCTAGTAAATGCATATCTGTTAGACTTATCATATGAAAAATATTCCTTTTGAGAAATAAATTTGATGATTCCTTCTTATAAAAGGAAGATATTTTTATGTATAAGGATTTGATTCACATAAATATCCTAATCCTTGTAAAGCATGCCTTAATATCCTATCGATTTGAACTACACAAATGGCTTTCCTCCTTCATGCAAAAAGATAATAACAAATAAAAAGGAAGAAGTTTTCACTCTATAATCTTCATGTCATGTTTTTCTTGAGATGTTTGTATAATTTATATCCAAATGACATGAACCTATTTATGGCATCGCATGTATATTTAAAAGTTGTTTATATTGTTCTCCTTTTTGTTGATGACAAAGGGGAAGAAATATATGAATTGATGCTATAAATGTCATATTATGTTTAAAAAAACAGATATATGAATTGATGCTATGATTATGCCATGCTTGCATCATCGAAGATATATGAATTAATGATAACTATGATTGCCATATTAGCAATATGCCATGTATGTATCATGATAAGATATCAAGAACTTGCATCGTAGTCCTACGTGTTGATATCTTACCATGTGATGAAATGTTATGATTGGTAAAATACTTGAAATGTGTGCATCATATTAAGATATCAAAATCTTACTTCGAAATTTTACATGTTAATATCTTACCATATGATGAATTGCTATCATTACCATCATTCACATTTGAAATTTGAAAATGGATGTCAAGCCTTGACATTATACATCATTTTCAGAGAGATACATCATGATAGGAATCATGATGGGAGTATTGATAAGGTTAAATGATTTTAACTTATCAATATGTCTCTTGAATTCAAAGGCTTTGAATTCAAAAATGACTTATCTCAATTATGGCACATAAATAGGGGAGTTAAGGTTAACTCCGTTATCAATTGATTGTCATCATAAAAAAGGGGGAGATTGTTGAATCATGAATTTTGATGATGACGTCAATTGTCATTTGTTATCTAATCCATATGTTGAGATAAGTGTACAGGATTAACTATGATGAAAGTAAGACATGCAGCAAGAGTTGCGCCGGAGTCAAGACTATGATCACGTTGGGAGTTCGAGAGCTCGACGAAAGTCCAGATGGTCATCGGAGGTTCTGCGGGAACAAATCCAAGAAGTCCAGGAGCTTGCCAAAAGAAGCTCGTCGGAACTCACCAAGTGGATCATCGCAAGTCCAGGAGTTTGCCGGAAGTCCATCGGAGCATCGCCGGAGGTTCGTCGGATGTTCGCCGGAAGCTCACTGGAAGAAGCGATTGACGCACCGGAGCAAGCTGTAGTAAATATCTTAAGAATTATCGTAGTTAGCATGTAGATTAAGTTAGGAATGGGAGGTGATCCCATTAACTTAATCTTGAGACAATTGGGCCCTTAAAAGACCCAAATTGGATCGAATGGATCAGCCCATTCGGACCTAGATTACTTGGCCAGAGGTGGCACTACTTGGGTCAGTGATGGCACCGCCCAGGGCTCAGTCTCCGAACTTTGGCTAGGCGGTGCAACCACCTCTAACAGAGGTGCAACTGCCCCTGACAAGCGGTGGCACTGCCTAGAGGCTTAGTCTCCGAGCTCTGCCAGGCGGTGCAACCGCCAGACCCCGGAATTCCATGAATTGCCAGTTTTGAGCTCGGAATTTAAACTAGTTTAGGGCCTATAAATACCCCACTCCTTCAGCAATGAAAGAAAAACCAAAACCACCAAAATCCTAATCTAACTATGTGATTTTTAGAGCTCAAAAGTGTTGTATGAGTTAAAAGTTCTCCTTTCTCTTTTCTTCCAAGTTCTGATCTGTCAAGAGAGGAAAGGAAATTCTATAAGGGTTGTCTCCTAAGCCTGTCAAAAGGAGTGAAACCGTAAATAGGTGGTTGGCCTTCGCTTATTGAAGGAAGGCCTCTAGTGGACGTCAGTGACCTCGTCGGTGGAGGAAGCCAAAAGTGGATGTAGGTCAAGATTGACTGAACCACTCTAAAATCTCGGTTTGCATTTACTTTGAGCATATTATCTTTACTGCAAACCTCCTCAATAGCTTACTACTTTTTGCGCATTTACGATCATATTTCAAAGTTCAGTATTTTTCGAATCGGCGTTTAGACTAAATCAGTTTTATCGTACAAACATCATATTTCAGTTTACGCTTACATTCTAATTTCTATCATAATTGTAAACTGCCTACATAAACTTGCTTTAACTGCATCTTACTTGATCATAAGTTAAAGTGATTTACGAATTGGTTTTTCTATCGAAATCGCTCTCATCGTACGAACGAAGTTTTAATCGTCGAAAGTTTTCCGCTGCACTAATTCACCCCCCCCCCTCTTAGTGCTCTTGATCCTAACACAGTATACCTTATTAATCGAATGCTTACACAAGTCCAACAATACCAGTCCCTATTTGAAAAAATGTTTCACAAACCTCCAAACCTTCATAAACTCAAAGTATTTGGTGTTGGGAAATCTTGGAGGCAACATCAGATATGTAGTGGAAGAACAGAAAACAAAATCCCCAATTCCCAAATATATGTTCATTGTCCTGCAAAGATTAGTGTGCAAAAATCCGCAAACTAGAAAACTACGTATGAGATAGATTGTGTTACCTAGGGAGATCGTATGTCCCTGAATCCCTACAGATCTCTTGGAGAGGGTAAAGGAGGTCAAGCGCCCTCCTCTCTAGTGGTGATCCACACAACAGAGCTACGATGATGCTCCTCAAAACTTCAAGCCTGCTCTGAGATGGAGAGGAGGAGGAGAATAGGAGAGGAAGCAAAAAGCTCTAGCCTATAAACTATTGAAACCCTCCTATTTATAGAGATCCCATCTCAACTTAACCCTATTGGATTCTCCCGTATTGGGTATTGGATCTCCATCCAACTACCCAAACCTCTTAGATTAGTGGATCTTTATCCAATAATCTCTCATAGGCTCTTATTGGATCTCATCCATAGGAACCAATAATTCAGGGGGTTATTGGATATATTTAAGATAGGGGCTCCGACAGATATCTCATATCTGAACCTCTACTCATCGTAATGCCTACCATATGTGTGTGACCCTCTAGGCCCAATATCAAGCTGACCATGATTCATATCTGTTAGAACTCCTTCTGGCTTATTGAATTATTATCTCCATAATAATTCAATTGACTCATCGATTGTAGACGTATTAGGCCACTACGCCGCAGTCCCCAGACGATAAAGGGGAATCCAATCCATTGGACCTGTCTGTCCTCAGTTACCATGTACCTATAGTCCCTTATCCATATAATATCTCATAGACCATATACTGGACATGGTGCTATCAAACCCATACGGTTTCTACTCGAGTTTCACTCTAATCAGATTCCCCCGGAGAACTCTTTCTCTCTTAACCCGAATGACCCTAGCTAGGGATTTGTCTAAGCAAGAATGTTAAATCTTGTATTTTGATGATGAAACCAATTGATATGTGTTTATGTTTTAATCTATGTTTTGAGTGACATAGGATGCTTCGATCAGGATGAGATAATTAAAGCAGGAAAAATCATGTTGTACTGGGGGAAAACATGTCAGAAGATTAGACGTCAAGACAAAGGAATGATCGACGTATCGACAGAAGGCTTTGGGCCATGGATTTGGGCATCAGGCCAAGAAGAGTGGATATTGCACTAAGGATATCAGAGTTGCGGAGTGAACTGGCAGATTAGGCAAAAGGCCGCAACAAAGGACGATGCGCCAAATAATCGAACGAAGCGTCAAGGGACTAATGATATGCCGGACAACTTGATTAATGCTTAGTATTAATTATCTAGATCAAAGTATATTTTACATGTGCAGGATTAACTGCGATAGCAAGGCATATAGCAAAATGAAGTCCCGGAGTCAAGATCGAGATCATGTTGAGAGTTTGAGAGTTCGTCGGAAGTCTAGACGTTCGTCGGAAGTTCTATCGGAACCAGCCGAGAAGTCTCAGAGTTTGCTAGAGAAGCTCATCGGAACTCGCCAAGAAGATCATTGTAAAGTCCAGGAACTTGTTGGGAGTCCGCCGGAACATTACCGAGAGATAGGGACTTATTTAGCTTAGCAAATGTCTTAGGATTTCGTAGTTAGCACGTAATTGGGCTTGAATTTGGGCCAATCCAATTAGGGGCTAGCTAGGCCCATGTAAGAACTGTGTTGGGCCCAATAAGAGGCCCAAACAATGCCCCAAGAAGTCTCACCGTCGTGGCATAGTCTTCGAGACTATGTCAGGCGGTGGTACCGTCGGTCTGGGCGGTTGTACCGCCCTTGGCAGGGTGCCAAGCAGTGGTACTGCTAGTCTGGGTAGTGGTACCACCCAACACTACCCCCCAGGTGGTGGTACTACCTAGAGTAGTGTTAGTGTTAGACTGACACTAGGCAGTGGTACCACCTAGCATAGGCGATGGTACCACCCATGCCTGGGGAGCCCGCGATGGGAAAGTTTTAGGCTCCAAGTTTGAATCAACTTGAAGCCTATAAATACCCCTCTCATCCTTGGTTAAAACACATAAGCACAGAGAGTCTAAAAGCAAAGAATTCCTCCTCTAAGTCAAGTGTTAGAATTCTATTTAAGAGGGGAGAGTGAGCGCTTGTAAAGGTTGTCTCCTTAGCCCAGTAAAAGGAGAAAAGCTGTAAAAGGGTGGTCGGCCTTTGCCTATTGAAGGAAGGCCTCTAGTGGATGCCAATGACCTCGTCGAAGGAGGAAGCCGATAGTGGATATAGGTCACGTTGACCGAACCATTCTAAAATCTTGGTTTGCATTTTACTTTGAGCAATTTATCTTTATTGCAAACCTCTTTAATAGCTTACTGCCTTCAATTTATTACATACACTTTCAAGATAAGTTTCCAAAATTGGCTTTTCGTCGGAAATGGTTTCATCGTATGAAAGATTTTCTGAAACCGACGTTTTTATTCGCTGTACTAATTTACCCCTTCTCTTAGTGCCGACCACTGATCCTAACAATGAACACATGGGAAATTCCTCTTATGACACTGAGAGTGGATGATCCTCTATCGATACTTAATAACCCTTGTAAGATTGACTACTACTCTCGATGATTAGTTGTGTTAGATCTGGGACATCCAAACCTATAATTCTGGTATTAAAGAGAGGAGCACTCGTACAGGACATCCTTGGTGTCTCAAGTCTAAGGACCGGATACTCCATGGGGACTATGGAATCACTATCTAACAATAAGGCATCATCAACCATTTAGCATTCCATAAGTGGATCAATTAGTGAACTAATTCCCCAATGAGCACCTGTATTGTATCCCTAATGTCCCCACACAAGCAGCTATAAGATAGCTGCATCCATCATATGGACGGGTATATAACATACCAGTATGTCTGGTTATGTCGATGTCCTTCTCGAGTAACCTATGACCGGGATTATTTAGGATCTGTTTTTAAAGGCGAATCGGTCTCATTATCGTGATCTCATCATGATTTGATTCTCATTACATAGATCCAAGGACATCACAATATATATATATATATATATATATGCATATATGTAATAAGCAATATAAAGTGATAAATGCTAAAATATAATAAGCAAAAAGACTACGTGTTAAGTCACATGTGCCATTACTCATGTGATTGGCTAGCAGGGCACCTATGACTAGCAATCTCCCACTTGATCTAAATCCAACCACCTATGTGTCTAATCCCCATCAAACCCTTGTGACACTAAAATATAATATGAGACAACGACTTTGTTAGTGGATCTGCAATGTTATCTTTGGATGTAACTCTTTCCACTACTACATCTCCTCGGGTTACGATCTCTCCAATAAGTTGGAACATCCTCAGAACACTTCTGATGAGACCCAGGTTCCCTCATTTGAGCAATCGTCTTGTAGTTATCGCAATATAAGAAAATCGGCTCCTCGCTACTCAACATAACTACCAGATCTGTGATAAACTTCTTTATCCAGACTCCCTCTGTTATTGTCTCTACTGTAGCAATGTACTCCACCTCTGTGGTTGAGTCAACAGACTAAAAACTCGAGTCCGTGTAGCCTTCAACCTTGAGGCTACTACCTCTATATACTAGTAAAAGATCCTTAGTCATTCTCAAATACTTAAGAATACATTTTACTGTTCTCTAGTGCTCCAAGCCTGGATCTGCTTGATATCTACTCGTGACACTCAGAGCATATGTTATATCAGGCCTGGTACATAGCATGATATACATGATAGACTCTATTACTGAGGCATAGGTTATCCTATCCATATTCACCCTTTACTCAGGAATCTTTGGGGACATACTCTTAGAAAGCAATATCCCATGTCTCATCGGTATAAAATCTCTCTTGAAATTTTCCATACCAAATCTTTTGACAATGGTGTCTATGTACCTGGACTAGGACAAGCCAAGCATCCTCTTGGATCTATCTCTATAGATATGAATCCCTAAGATATAGGATGCTTCCCTTAAGTCATTCATGGAGAAGTGTCTAGATAACCAAGCTTTTACTATGGATAATATTCTTACATCTTTCCCAAAGATCAGGATGTCATCCACATATAACACCAAGAAGGTGATAGCGCTCCCACTTACCTTCTTATACACACAAGGCTCATCTTCATTCTTAACGAAGTCATAAGTTCTGATTGCCTCATCAAATCTTATATTCCAACTTCGGGAAGCTTGCTTTAGTCCATAAATAGATCTAAGCAACCTGCACACCTTATCTAGGTAGTCCTTGGACACGAATCCCTCAGGCTATATCATATACATCTCCTCGAGGTTGCCATTGAGGAATATGGTTTTCACGTCCATCTGCCAGATCTCATAATTATAGTGTGCTACAATAGCTAATAGAATTCAGATGGATTTTAGCATGGCTACGGGTGAGAAGGTTTCGTCATAGTAAACACCTTGCCTTTGACAATACCCCTTAGCCACTAGCCTTGCTTTATAGGTCTCTACCTTTCCATCTATTCCGATCTTTTTCTTAAAGATCAACTTGCAATTGATGAGTACAATACCCTCAGGCGCATCAACTTAGTTCCAAACCTTATTGGAGTACATGGAATCCATCTCAGAATTCATGACTTCTTGTCACTTCCCGGAGTCTATACTCATAAAGCCTCATCATAAGTCAGAGGATCAATATCCTTAACATCTTCTCCTCCAATATGTCCCACATATCTCTTAGAAGGATGGGATACTCTATTGGATCTACTTAAAGTTAGAACTTGTGTGTTAGGTACCTGAATAGACTCGGGCTGTGGAGTGGTGCTTGAGCTAGGTTCTCCAACCTCGGTCAACTCTATCATGCTTTCGCTATCTTTGCCAAGAATGTGTTCCTTCTTAAGGACCACCACTCTCTTGGCTACAAAGACTTTTTGGTCCCCGAGATGATAGAAATAATACCCATAAGTTTCCTTGGGGTATCCCATGAACTTGCACCGCTCCATCCTTGATTCCAACATATCAAGGTTGTGTCTTTTAACGTGGGTAGGGCAGCCTCAAATCTTAACAACCTTAAGATCGGGCTTCTTCCCTTTCCATATCTCATATGGTGTAGACACTACCGACTTAGTTGGAACTCTGTTCAAAAGGTAAGCTACGGTCTCTAGGGCATATGTCCAGAATGAGATGGATAGGTCAGCAAAACTCATCATGGGCTGTACCATGTTTAACAACGTATGATTCCTCCTTTCAGATATACCATTGAGCTGAGGTGTATAAGGAGGTGTCCATTGGGATAGAATCCCATAGTCCTTGAGAAACTGGGTAAACTGTGTACTTAAGTACTCACCTCCTTGATCTGATCGAAGAATCTTGATACTCTTTCTAGTCTGGTCCTCCACTTCATTCTTATACTCTCTCAATTTCTCAAAGGCTTCGAACTTTTACTTCATTAAGTACACATGTCCATACCATGAGAAATCATCAGTAAAGGTAATGAAGTAGGAGTAACCACCAATGACATGAGTTGACATGGGTCCACATACATCACTATGTTTGAGTTCCAGTAGTTCAATGGCTCTTTCTCTAGTTCCACTAAATAGAGAGTTGGTCAGTTTTCCATGAAGGTAAGGCTCACAGGTTGCATATGACTCATAGTCAAATGGATCTAGATATCCATCCTTTAGCAACTTTTGAATCCTTCCCTCATGGATATGACCTAGCCTACAATGCCATAGGTATGCACTGCTCACCTCATCTCGTTTCCTCTTAGACACATTTATATTCATGATACTGTTAGAATCAAGAGCACTAAGAGGGGTGAATTAGTGCAGCGGAAAACTTTCGACGTTTAAAACTGCGTTCGTACGACAAGAGCAATTTCGGTAGAAAAGCCAATTCGTAAATTACTTTAACTTGAGATTAGGAAAGAAGTAGTTAAAACAAATCTATAAAGGCAGTTTGTAGTTATGATGGAAATTAGAATGTAAGCGCAAACTGAAATACGATGTTCGTACGGTAAAAGCGATTTCAGTAGAAAAGCCGATTCATAATCACTTTAACTTGTGATTAGGCAAGAAGCAGTTAAAATGAATCTATGAAGGCAGTTTGCAATTGTGATGGAAATCAGAATATAAGCGCAAACTGAAATACGATGTTCGTACGAGAAAAGCGATTTACGTCTAAACACCGATTCGGAAAATATTGAGCTTGGAAACGCAATTGTAAAAGCACAGAAGATAGTAAGCTATGAAGGAGGTTTGCAGTAAGGATAATAGGCTCAAAGTAAATGCAAACCAGAGAGTAGCACGATTTTAGAGTGGTTCGGTCAATCTTGACCTACATCCACTTCTGGCTTCCTCCACTGATTAGATCACCGACATCCATTAGAGGCCTTCCTTCAATAGGCGAAGGCCAACCACCCTTTTACAGATTCACTCCTTTTGACGGGCTTAGGAGACAACTCTTACAAACTTTTCTCTCCTCTCTTGAAAGATCTGAACTTGGAAGAAAAGAGGGAGAAGAACCTTTACCTTATACAACACTTTTGAGCTCTAAAAATCATAGAGTAAGATCAGGATTTTGGTGGTTTTTTGTTGCTCTTTCATTGTTGAAAGAGTGGGGCATTTATAGGCCCCAAACCAGTTTGAATTTGGAGCTAAAAACTGTCATTTCCCGGAATTCTGGGGTTTGGCGGTTGCACCGCTTGACAGAGCTCGAAGACTGAGCCTTTGGGCGGTGCCATCGCATGTCAGGGGTGGTTGCACCGCTTGGCAGAGCTCGGAGACCGAGCTCAGGCGGTGCCACCGCCTGACTGGGGCGGTTGCACCGCCCAGCCAGAGCTCGGAGACTGAGCTCAGGCGGTCGCACCGCTGTCAGAGGCGGTTGCACCACTGTCAGAGGCGGTTGCACCGCCCAGCCAGAACTCGGAGACTGAGCCCTAGGCGGTGCCACCGCCGACCTAGGCGGTGCCACCTCTGGGTGAGAGATCTAGGTCCAAATAGGTTGATCTATTTGGCCCAATTTGGTTCTTTCAAGGGCCCAATTGCCCCTGGATTAAGTTAATGGGATCACCTCCCATTTCTAACTTAATCATCGTGCTAACTACGATAATTCTTAAGACTTTTACTACAGTTTGCTCCGGTGCGTCAATCGCTTCTTCCGGCGAGCTTCTGGTGAACTTCTGGCGAACATCCGACGGACCTCCGACGATGCTCCTGCGGACTTCCGGCAAACTCCTGGACTTGCGACGATCCACTTGGTGAGTTCCGACGAGCTTCTTTTGGCAAGCTCTTGGACTTCTCAGATTTGTTCCCACAGAACCTTCGACGACCGTCCGGATTTCCGTCAAGCTCTCAAACTCCTAACGTGATCATAGTCTTGACTCCGGTGCAACTCCTGCTGCATGTCTTACTTTCATCGTAGTTAATTCTACACACTTATCTTAACATATAGATTAGATAATAAATGACAATTGACATCATCATCAAAATCCGAGATTCAACAATCTCCCTCTTTTTGATGATGACAATCAATTGATAACGGAGTTAACCTTAACTCCCCCTATTTATATGCCATAATTGAGATAAGCCATTCTTGAATTCAAAGCGTTTGAATTCAAGAGACATATTGATAAGTTAAAATCATTTAACCTTATCAATACTCTCATTATGATTCCTATAATGATGTATCTCTCTGTATGATGTCAAGACTCGACATCCATTTTCAAATTTCAAATGTGAATTATAGTAATGATAGCAATTCATCATATGGTAAGATATCAACATGTAAAATTATAATGCAAGTTCTTGATATCTTTACATGATGCAAATATGGCAATCATAGCAAACATGGTATAGCATTAATAATCATATGTCTGCTTCTTTCAACATAATATGGTATTTATAGCATCAATTCATATACTTAACATGATGCAAATATGGCAATCATAGCAAACATGGCATAGCATCAATAATCATATGTCTGCTTCTTTCAACATAATATGACATTTATAGCATCAATTCATATACTTCTCCCACTTTGTCATCAACAAAAAGGAGAACGATATAAGCAACTTTTGAATATACGTGTGATGCCATAAGTAGGTTCATGTCATTTATAGGATACAAACATCTCAAGAAGACCATGACATAGAGATTATTTACATAGAGTGAAAACTTCTTCCTTTTTATTTGTTATTATCTTTTTTGCATGAAGGAGGAAAGCCATTTGTGTAGTTCAAATCGATAGCATGCTTTACAAGGATCAGGATATTTATGTAAGTAAAGTCCTTGCAAAAAATATCTTCCTTTTATAAGAAGGAATCATCAAATTTATTTCTCAAAGACAATATTTTTCACATGATAAGTCTAAAAGCTATGCATTTGCTAGATGATTCTTTTTGTCAAGAATTAATGATGTGAATCAAAATCCGAAAGAGAATAATGTATTCATGAAATCCAATTGGAACCGAAAATTTAATTTAACACTTTCATGCAAGACTATAAAGATATGCTCATTGTTTATGAAAATTTTTGTATTAATTTCCAACATGTTATTTTTGGTATGTAATGGCGATTAAGTGATTTGATCATTCAATCAATAAAGTCCGAATAATAATTTTAACAAGTTTATGCATTCGGACACATCAACATTTCTAATTCTCTTCTTATAAAATGAAATTGTTCTTTATTTAGAGGTTTTGTAAAAATATCAGCTAGTTGATGCTTAGTATCTATGAACTCTATAATTACATCATGATTAGTAACATGATCTCATATAAAGTGATGTCTAATATCAATATGTTTTGTTCTTGAGTGTTGAAGGAGATTCTTTGTTAAATATATTGCACTCGTGTTATCACATTTAATGGGAATGTTTTTAAGATAGACTTTATAATCTTCTAAGATGTTTTTCATCCACATAACTTGTGTATAGCATGCACTAGCTGCAATATATTCAGCTTTAGTTGTTGATAGAGCAACCGAGTTTTGTTTCTTAGATGACTAGGAAACAAGGGAATGTCCCAAAAATTGACATGTTCCTGGTGTGCTTTTTCTATCTAGTCTACACTCGGCAAAATCCGCATCAGCATAAGCAATTAACTGAAAATTTTCGGATTTTTGATACCATAATCGTAGATTTGTGATTCTTTTAAGATATCTAAGTATTCTTTTAACCACTTTGAGATGAGATATCTTAGGGTTCGATTGAAACCTAGCACAAAGTCCTACACTGAACATAATATCTGGTTTGGTTGTAGTGAGGTAAAGTAAACTTCCTATCATACCCCTATAAGTTTTTTTATCAAAGCTTTCTCCACTTTCATCAACTTCCAACTTATTGGAGGTGCTCATAGGAGTGTTAATAGCTTTTGAGCTATTCATATTGAATCTATTTAGCAGATCTAAGGCATATTTAGTTTGACTAATAAAGATGCCATTGCTTAGTTGCTTAATTTGTAAGTCTAAGAAAAAGGTTAATTCTCCCATCAAACTCATTTCAAATTCGAGACTCATGGTTTTAGCAAAAGATTCACAAAGAGATTCATTCGTAGAACCAAAGATAATGTCATCAACATTTGAACAATGAGAAAGTTATTTTCAAAATTTTTGATAAATAATGTAGTATCGACCTTGCCTTTTGTGAAATTATTTTCAATAAGAAAAGTACTTAGTCTGTCATACCAAGCCCTTGGGGCTTGTTTTAAACCATAGAGATCTTTGGTTAATTTAAATACATGATTAGGGAGGCTATTATTTTCAAATCTGGAAGGCTGTTCAACATAAACTTCTTCAGAAATAAAGCCATTTAGAAAAGCGCTTTTAACCTCTATTTGAAATAACTTAAAATTATTATTACTAGCATAGGCAAGGAGTATCCTTATGGCTTCTAATCTAGCCACATGAGCGAAGGTTTCTTCGTAATCGATACTTTCTTCTTGATTGAAACCTTTGGCCACTAGTCTAGCCTTGTTTCTCACCACGATACCATATTCATCTTGCTTATTTCTAAAGACCCATTTAGTACCAATAACTAAATGGTCATTTGGCCTAGGAACAAGCTTTCACACCTCATTTCTCTCAAATTGATTTAACTCATCTTGCATTGCGATAATCCATGAATCATCTTTCATAGCTTCGTCAATACATTTAGGTTCAATTTGGGAGAGAAGCAACGTTGGCACAAGAATTTTTAAGAGATGAATGTGTTTGAACCCCCTTAGATGTGTCTCCTAGGATTAGCTCCTTAGGATGAGCATCTACATACTTCCAATCCTTAGGTAAGGATGTTTCAGAAGTGGATGCATCCAAGTTGCTAGTTGGAGAAGGGGTTTCATTTAAATTCAAAGAATCGAAATTAACATCATCATCAAAGTCATTTTTCTTGATTTCGGAAATCGCATTGAAAACAATATGAATGGATTCTTCTATTATTAAAGTCCATTTATTGAAGATACGAAAAGCTTTAGAAACCGAAGAATAACCAAGAAAAATTTCTTTATCGGATTTAGCATCAAATTTTCCTAAGGCATCTTTCTCATTCAAGATAAAACACTTACACCCAAAAACTTTAAAATATGAAACATTGGGTTTTTTATTGTTCCACAACTCATAAGGAGTTTTGGTGAGTAAGAGTTTTATTAAAACTCTATTTAAAATATAGCATGCAGTGTTTACAACTTCGACCCAAAAATATTTAGGTAGGCTTTGTTCATTCAACATGGTTCTTGCCATTTCTTGTAAATTTCTATTCTTTCTTTCTACTACTCTATTTTGTTGAGGATTTCTTGGAGTACAGAAGTTGTGGTTGAATCCATTAGATTCACAGAATTCTTGGAAATCACAGTTTTGAAATTTACCACCGAGATCACTTCGAATTGATGAAATCATAAAACCTTTTTCATTTTGAACAAGTTTGCAAAACTTGGTGAAATATCTAAAGCATTCATTTTTGTGTTTCAAAAAATAAGTCCATGTGTATCTACTATAGTCATCTACAATGACGAGGGCGTATTTGCTACCTCCTAGGCTTGATGTAGAGATTGGTCTGAACAAGTCCATATGGATCAATTGTAAGGGTCTTGATGGGCTTATTTGATTCTTAGATTTGAAACTACTCTTAATTTGTTTTCCTAATTGACAAGCATCACACACATTATCTTTGATGAACTTGATGTGAGGAATTCCTCGTACAAGTTCTTTGGATGATATTTGAGTGATTAGTTTCATGCTAGCATAACCTAATCTTCTGTGTCATAGCCAAGCATCCTTATTTAAAACTGAAAAACATATTTCATTATACAGATCATTGATGTTAATGGTGTATACGTTATTTTGTTTTAATGCTATCATAGATGAGTTATTGTGTGATTTTTTAAGGATGCATGCATTAGATTCGAATTTGATAATATATCCTTTATCACATAATTGACTAATGCTCAAGAGATTCTATTTTAAACCATCAACTAACAAAACATCTTCAATAAAGAAGTTGGATTTGTTACCTATGGTTCCTTTGCCAATGATTTTACCCTTGTTGTTGTCTCCGAAGGTGACATAGCCTTCGTCTATGCTAGTGAGCTTAGAGAATTGAGATGGATCTCCGGTCATATGCCTTGAGCATCCACTATCAAGGTACCATCTCTTGCTCCTAGCTTGTGATGGTGTATGTCTCTACAAAAAAGGATAATTTTTAGGTACCCATTTACTTTTGGGTGCCTCAAAAGTTGATCTATATTATTTGTCATGTTGCATAGAGTTTATCATGGTTCCTTTAGGAACCCAAATTAATTTGTTCGGACTAATTTTCTTGAATGGATAATAATGTGTTTTGTGTCCATGCTTGCAACAAAAGTTGTATTTACTTTGGTGTCGAACATATAGGATGGTGCCTTTTATGAAGGTGGTTGGATTTTGGTGAGAATTTCTCACAAATCCGATTCCACTTCTTTTGGGAACGTGACCCTTGTTTGTAAGGATCATGTTTAAAGACTTGCTACTAACCTCAAATTTTTTCAAGGTGTCCATGAGTAGCAAGTTTTGCTTTTGGATAGTTTTTAGATCATGACATTTTATACAAGAGCCTAAACTATCATAATACTTAGTTTTTAACTTATCGAAATCACAATTAAGACTATCATGCTCCTTTTTTAGCAATTTATATTTTCTACTAATAATCTTGCATTCATCAAATAAATCATGGAAGGCATTTAATAACTCATCAAATGATAAATCTGCATCAATTAAATTTGTTACCTCCTCTCCGATGGCCATTAAGGCGTAATGAGCAACTTGCTCGGTGTTGGACTCCTCTTCTTTGGACGCGCTCGAATCATCCCATGTTGCTTTGAGCGCCTTCGTCTTTGATGTTCTCTTCTTGGCTTGGGGACAATCACTCTTATAGTGTCCCGGCTTTTTGCACTCATAGCAAATAACTTAGTCCATTTTGGGTTCAAGTTTATTTTTTGTCATTTTTAAACTTGTTTCTCTTAATGAATTTTTTGAATTTCCTTGTTAGAAGGGCCAAGTCATCGTCACAATCCTCATCACTTGAGTTTTCTCTCAAGTGGTCATCTAAAGTTCTAAGTGTCATATCCTTCCTGTTCTTTGGAAGGATGTCTTCTTGCTCTTCATGAGCCTTGCATGTCATTTCATAGGTTATTAATGACCCGATTAGTTCTTCAAGAGGGAAGTTGCTTAAATCTTTAGCCTCTTGAATAGCAGTAACTTTAGGGTCCCAACTCTTAGGAAGGGATCTTAGAATCTTATTTACGAGCTCAAAATCTGAAAAACTTTTGCCGAGTCCTTTTAGACCATTGACGACATCCGTGAAATGGGTGTACATATCGCCAATAGTCTCGCTCGGTTTTATTCAGAAAAGTTCGAAAGAGTATATCAAAAGTTTGATTTTTGACTCTTTTACTCTACTTGTGCCTTCATGAGTCACTTCGAGTGTATGCCAAATATCAAATACAGTTTCACAAACCGAAACACGATTAAACTCATTTTTATCAAGTGCACAAAATAAGGCATTCATAGCCTTTGCATTAAGAGTGAAAGTCTTCTTCTCCAATTCATTCCAATCGATCATTGGAAGAGAAGATTTCGAAAAACCATTTTCGACAAGATTCCAAAGTTCAAAATCCATTGAAATAAGGAAGATCCTCATTCGGGTCTTCCAATAGGTATAGTCCGTCCCATTGAACATGGGTGGACGTGTAATAGAATGACCCTCTTGGTTTCCAACGTATGCCATCTCTCTTGGGTTTTAATCCATTTGAGAGTGAACCCTGCTCTAATACCAATTGTTAGGATTAAGAGCAGTAAGAGGGGGGTGAATTAGTGCAGCGGAAAACTTTCGACATTTAAAACTACGTTCGTACGACAAGAGAAATTTCGGTAGAAAAGCCGATTTGTAAATTACTTTAACTTGAGATCTGGTAAGAAGTAGTTAAAACAAATCTATAAAGGCAGTTTGCAGTTATGATGGAAATCAAAATGTAAGCGCAAACTGAAATACGATGTTCGTATGGTATAGGCGATTTCAGTATAAAAGCCGATTCGTAAATCACTTTAACTTGTGATTAGGCAAGAAGTAGTTAAAACGAATCTATGAAGGCAGTTTGCAGTTATGATGGAAATCCAAATGTAAGTGCAAATTGAAATACGATGTTCGTACGAGAAAAGCGATTTACGTCTAAACACCGATTCGGAAAATACTGAGCTTGGAAACGCAATCGTAAAAGCGCAGAAGGTAGTAAGCTATGAAGGAGGTTTGCAGTAAGGATAATAGGCTCAAAGTAAATGTAAACCAGAGAGCAGCGCGATTTTAGAGTGGTTCGGTCAATCTTGACCTACATCCACTTCAGGCTTTCTCCACCGATGAGGTCACCGACGTCCACTAGAGGCCTTCCTTCAATAGGCGAAGGCCAACCACCCTTTTACAGATTCACTCCTTTTGATGGGCTTAGGAGATAACTCTTACAAACTTTTCTCTCCTCTCTTGAAAGATCTGAACTTGGAAAAAAGAGGGAGAAGCACCTTTAGCTTATACAACACTTTTGAGCTCTAAAAATCACAAAGTAAGATTAGGATTTTGGTGGTTTTTCGTTGCTCTTTCATTGCTGAAAGAGTGGGGTATTTATAGGCCCAAAACCAGTTTGAGTTTGGAGCTCAAAACTATCATTTCCCGGAATTCCGGGGTCTGGCGGTTGCACCACCTAACTGGGGCAGTTGCACCGCCTGACAGAGCTCGAAGACTAAGCCTTTGGGCAGTGCCACTGCTTGTCAGGGGCGGTTGCACTGCATGGCAGAGCTCGGAGACCGAGCTTAGGCGGTGCCACCGCCTGATTGGGGATCAGGCGGTTGCACCGCCCAGCCAGAGCTCGGAGACCGAGCTCAAGCGGTTGCTCCGCTGTCTGAGGCAGTTGCACCGCCCAGCCAGAACTCGGAGACTGAGCCCTGGGCGGTGCCACCTCTGGGCGAGAGATCTGGGTCTGAATGGGTTGATCCATTCGGCCCAATTTAGTTCTTTCAAGGGCCCAATTGCCCCTAGATTAAGTTGATGGGATCACCTCCCATTTCTGACTTAATCATCGTGCTAACGACGACAATTCTTAAGACTTTTACTACAGCTTGCTCCGGTGCGTCAATCGCTTCTTCCGGCGAGCTTCCGGCGAACTTCCGACGAACATCCGACGGACCTCCGACGATGCTCCTGCGGACTTCTGGCAAACTACTGGACTTGCGACGATCCACTTGGCGAGTTCCGATGAGCTTCTTTTGGCAAGCTCCTAGACTTCTCGAATTTGTTCCCGTAGAACCTCCAACGACCGTCCAGACTTCCATCAAGCTCTCGAACTCCTAACGTGATCATAGTCTTGACTCCAGCGCAACTCCTGCTGCATGTCTTACTTTCATCGTAGTTCATCCTGCACACTTATCTCAACATATGGATTAGATAACAAATGACAATTGACGTCATCATCAAAATCCGAGATTCAATAGATATATGGAGTAGTGTCTAGCATAAACAAACCATTATGTAATGTTTCTCTTGTGATGATCTCATCATCAATAATATTGAACAATCATTTTTCTCAAAAACTAATTTATATCCACTAATTGGGAAACATGAAATGGAAATAATATTTTTGATAATAGAAAGAACAAAATACCATGCATCCAGTGCAATAATAGCTCCACTAGGTAGATGTAGGGCGACCTCGCCAATAGCTACTGTAACAACTTTTGCTCCATTACCTATCTTGAGGTCCATCTCGTCTCTCGCTAGTCTCCTAGGCTTTACCAGAACCTGCAACAAATTACAAATTTGATAAGCACTACTGGTATCCAATACTCATGTATTATCATAAGAATCTAAAAAATAGAGATTGATCATGAATGTACCTGAAAATTCTCCAAGCTTCTGTTTCGCCCTCTCTATAAGGTACTCTTTACAGTTCCTCTTCTAGTGCCTATCTTTTCTGTAGTGGAATCTGTTGAATCTCATATTTTGATGATGAAACCAATTGATAGTGTTTATGATTTGATATGCATTTTGAGTAACGTAGGAAGCTTTGATCAGGGAGAGACAATTAAAACAGGAAGAATCATGTTGGGCCAGAGTAGAATATGTTAGAAGATTGGATGTCGAGCCGGAGGATCAATCGATGTATCGGCAGAAGGCTTCGGGCCATGAGTTCAGGCATCGAGCTAAGAAGAGCAGAAATTGTGCCAAGGATTTCGGAGTTACAGAGGTCAACTGGCCGATTAGGCAATAGGCCGCAAGAGAGGACGATGCGCCGAAGATTCGGACGAAGCACCGATGAACTAATGACATGCCAGACAACATTTGATTTGCTTTATAATAATTGTTTAGATCAAAGTAGGTTTTAAATATGCAGGATTAACTATGATAGCGATTAAGGCATAAAGCAAAATGAAGTCCTGGAGTCAAGAACGATATTTAGTTGGGAGTTTGAGAGTTCGTCGGAAGTCTAGACGTTCGTCGGAAGTTCTATCGAAATTGACCGAGAAGTCCAGGAGCTTACCAGAAAAGCTCATCGAAACTCACTTAGAAGATCATCGTGAAGTCTAGGAGCTTGCCTGGAGTCCGTTGACCAAGAGATCATCGGATGTTTGCTGGAAGATCGTCGGAAGCTCGCCAAAAGAAACCTAGACTTACGAACTTATTTAGCTTAGTAAATGTCTTAAATTTTATAGTTAGCACATAATTATGTTGGAATTGGGCCAACTCAATTAGGGGCCAATTAGGCCCAATGTTCGGTTGTGTTGGGCCAAGTGAAAGGTCCAAACAGTGACCCAATAGGTGGAACCGTCGTGGCATAATCTCTGAGATTGTGTCAAGCGGTGGTACCATCGGTCTGGGTAATGGTACTGCCTAGACTCAGTCTCCAAGACTGTTAGGTTGTCACAAACAAAGTTCTAAACAAGATATTTAATGTAGTACTTATGTATGTCCATGTCTTTTGGTTTGTTCATGCTTTGCACAACATGTAGAGGGACGGTCGAAGGCTTAATAGCCCCATTTTAGTTGGGTTTGGTGGCCTTCTTAGGCTTGTAAATAAAGGTTGTGTCATGTGGACACTTGTGAGAGATATTCGGTCTGTAGTTGACCATTTTGACCCTTTGTTATGCAATTGTTCAGAGCTTGTAAAGTCTGTTTATAATTTGCATTGTCTATGATGTGTTTCTAGAAATGTTTGCTTGTGGATCCCGAGTGAGGTGCTTTCTCTACCCATTTTCTCTTTTGTAGGTCCTAAGGGACCATGGGAGGTTTTGGGGAGGCTGACCTTTGCGGACAGACATGCAAGGGTGCTACACGACTTAGGCAAAACCAGCTAAGTCTATGGCAAGGCGATGGTACTATATAGACACAGGCTCCTAGGCAGTGGTACAGCTAGACTGGACGGTGGTACCATCCAGTGTCAGTGCTGTAGGCGGTGGTACCGCCAAGACTCGAGAAACCCGAGATGAGATATTTTTAGGCTCCAAGTTTGAATCCACTTGAGGCCTATAAATGCCCCTCTTATCCCGGGTTAACTTACACAAGAATTAAGAGTGAAAAAGAAAGAAAATGCTATTGTAATCTTATGTGAACTCCTCTCAAACTCTAAGTGTTAGAGAAGCTTAAGAGAGGAGGTTGTGGGGGTTGTAAAGGTTCTCTCCTGAATCTGTCAAAAGGAGAATCGAGGGTAGTTGATCTTCGTCCATTGAAGGATGATCGTTAGTGGATGTCGGTGGCCTCGACGTAAGAGGAATCGACAGAGTGGATGTAGGTCACGACGACCGAACCATTGTAAAACTCGCTTTTCATTTTCATTCTTGCAATTTATCTTAACTACAAACTGCCTTACATCCTTATTGTTCTCACTATGCTCCCCATACTCTTTCAAGTTAATATCTTAACGAAACAGTTTTCATCGAAATCGATTTTTATCGTACGAAGATTTTTCGAACCAGTGATTTTATCCACTGCACTAATTCACCCCTGTTAGTGTCGACTCATTCCTAACATAAGTATTGACCTTTATCCTTTGTCGGGTCTTTCTTAGCAACCTTTGCTTTACCTAGTCTGCCCTAGCCTTTGCCCTTCTTAAGGGACTTTTCTGCTTTCCATTTCTTTCTGGTTTCACCAGTGTAGAGAACTGACTTCTCTTTCTTGATAGTACTCTCTACCTCCCTCAATATATTGAGGAGCTCCGAGAGAGTCATCTCAAGCTTGTTCATATTAAAATTCATTATGAACTATGAAAAGGAATCTAGTAGGGACTGAAGCACAAGATCCACACACAGGTTATCCTTGAGGACCATTCCTAGACCTATGAGTTTCTCTATCCACTCAATCATCTTTAGGACATGGTTCTGAACCGGTGTCCCCTCAGTCAACCTAGCGCAAAAGAAGCTATTGGATATCTCATATCGCTGAGTCCTTCCCTGTTCCTCAAACAGTTTGCGAACATGTAGGAGAATGGATCTGGCATCCATTTTTTCATGTTGTCTTTGTAACTCAGGAGTCATGGAGCCCAACATGTAACACTGAGCAAGAGTGGAGTCATCAATGTACTACAGGTAGCGAGCAATCTCATCCTCGCTTGCCTTTCCTCGGGCGTAGGCATCACTGTATCAAGGACGGACATGATTTTCTCCACTGTAAGAACAATTCTCAAGTTGCGGAGCCAATTCATATAATTTAGACTAGTGAGGCGGTTGGCATCAAGTATGCCACATAAGGGATTTGAAAGCGACATTTCTGAAAATAAAGATGCAATAGAAATAAATAATATACAGATTTTACAAAAATAAACAATCAAGATATGGACTTCTATCTTAATATGCTCCCACTATTTTACTGGCAAGTCACGCGACACCCTCAGCACGTGAAACGGAAGTCTCCGGCAGACTTCTAGTGTGGACCGAGATCCAATCATCATCTTAGTATAACCTCGAGGGACTCAACCAATCACACTAAGCCCGAAAAGTAGGCAACTCTTGCCGATTATAAATCCTTATGATTCCCATCCTGTTCGGCCTTCAAATCATCATGATCTCGAGGGACTCGACTAACCATGATGTTTAGTTAAGTCAACACCATCGTTACAAGATGAGTCTAATTCGATGATATACCCTCGAGGGACTCGACTAAGCATATCATGTCCTCAGGTCACTGGTGACATCTCTATATTATAGGCAAGATAAGGAATTACAATATAGGTGAGCCTCGAGGGACTCGACCAAATCAACCTACACCGAGAATCGGTCCATACCTATAATGATGGAAGGCCACGTGGGTCATATTGAATCTCAGATTTTGATGATGAAGTCAATTGTCATTTGTTATCTAATCTATATGTTGAGATAAGTGTGCAGGATTAACTACGATGGAAGTAAAACATGTAGTAGGAGTTGCACCGGAGTCAAGACTATGATCACGTTGGGAGTTCGAGAGTTCGACGGAAGTCCGGACGGTCGTTGAAGGTTCTACGGGAACAAATCCGAGAAGTTTAGGAGCTTGCCAAAAGAAGCTCGTCGGAACTTGCCAAGTGGATCGTCGCAAGTCCAGGAGTTTGCCGGAAGTCTGTAGGAGCATCACTGAGGGTTCATCGAATGATCGACGGAAGTTTACCGGAAGCTCGCCGGAAGAAACGATTGACGCATCGGAGCAAGTTGCAGTAAATGTCTTAAGAAATATCATAGTTAGCATGATAATTAAGTTAGAAATGGGAGGTGATCCCATTAACTTAATCTTGGGGCAATCAAGCCCTTGACAAACCCAAATTGGGCCGAATGGATCAACCCATTCAGACCCAGATTTCTTGGCCAACGGTGGCACCGCTTGGGTCGACGGTGGCACCGCCTAGGGCTCAGTCTCCGAGCTAGGCTGGGCGGTGCAACCGCCCCTGACAAGCGATGGAATCGCTTGAGCTCGGTCTCCGAGCTCTGCCAAGCGGTGCAACTGCCCTAGTCAGGCGGTGGCACCGCTTGGGCTCAGTCTCCGAGAATGACTGGGTGGTGCAACTGCCCCTGTCAAGCGGTGGCATCGCCTAGAGGCTCATTCTCCGAGCTGCCAGGCGGTTGTACCACCCCAGTCAGGAGGTAGTACCACCAGGACCCCGAAAATCCAGGAAATGATATTTTTGAGCTCCAAATTCAAACCAGTTTAGGGCCTATATATACCCCACCCTTTCCTGCATGAAAGGGCACTGAAAATCCAATCTTACTCTGTGATTTTTATAGCTTAAAAGTGTTGTATGAGTTAAAAGTTCTCCTTTCTCTTTTCTTCCAAGTTTTGATCTGTCAAGAGAGGAAAGAAAATTTTGTAAGGGTTGTCTCCTAAGTCCATCAAAAGGAGTGAAACTGTAAAAGGGGTGTTGGCCTTCGCCTGTTCAAGGAAGGCCTCTAGTGGACGTTGGTGACCTCGTCGGAGGAGGAAGCCAAAAGTGAATGTAGGTCAAGATTGACTGAACCACTCTAAAATTACGATGCTCTATGGTTTGCATTTATTTTTGCCGCTTACCTTACTGCAAACCCCCATATGTGCTTTACTTCCTCCTTACTTTTGGTACACTCCTTTACAAACTCGCTTTCAAGTTAAGTTTCTGAAAATGGTTTTACGTTGGAAACGATTTTATCGTACGAATGCAGTTTTAAACGTCGAAAGTTTTCCGCTACACTAATTCACCACCCCCCCCTCTTAGTGCTCTTGATCCTAACAATTGGTATCAGAGCGGGGTTAACTCTTAAACGGAGTAAAACCCAAGAGAGATGACATACGCCAGAAACCAAGAGGGCCACTCTATTACACGTTCACCCATGTTTAATGGGACGGACTACACCTATTGGAAGACCCGAATGAGGATCTTCCTTATTTCAATGGATTTTAAACTTTGGAATCTTGTCGAAAATGGATTTTCGAAGTCTTCTCTTCCAATGATCGATTGGAATGAATTCGAGAAGAAGACTTTCGCTCTTAATGCAAAGGCTATGAATGCCTTATTTTGTGCGCTTGATAAAAATGAGTTCAATCATGTTTCGATTTATGAAACCACGTTTGATATTTGGCATACACTCGAAGTGACTCACGAAGGCACAAGTAGAGTGAAAGAGTCAAAAATCAATCTTTTGATACATTCTTTTCAACTTTTCCGAATGAAACCGAGCAAGACTATTGGTGACATATACACTCGTTTCACGGATGTCGTCAATGGTCTAAAAGGACTCAGTAAAAGTTTTTCGGATTTTGAGCTCGTAAATAAGATTCTAAGATCCCTTCCTAAGAGTTGGGACCCTAAAGTCATTGCTATTCAAGAGGCTAAAGATTTAAATAACTTCCCTCTTGAATAACTAATCGGGTCAATAATGACCTATGAAATGACTTGCAAGGCTCATGAAGAGCAAGAAGACATCCTTCCAAAGAACAGGAAGGATATGGCACTTAGAACTTTAGATGACCACTTGAGAGAAAACTAAGTGATGAGGACTGTGATGATGACTTGGCACTTCTAACAAGAAAATTCAAAAAATTCATTAAGAGAAACAAGTTTAAAAGTGACACAAAAAGTAAACTTGAACCCAAAAAGGACCAAGTTATTTGCTACAAGTGCAAAAAGCCGGGACACTACAAAAGTGATTGTCCCCAAGCCAAGAAGAGAACATCAAAGAAGAAGGTGCTCAAAGCAACGTGGGATGACTCGAGCACATTGGAAGAAGAGGAGTCCAACACCGAGCAAGTTGCTCATTACACCTTAATGACCATCGGAGAAGAGGTAACAAATTTAATTGATGCAGATTTATCATTTGATGAATTATTAAATGCCTTCCATGACTTATTTGATGAATGCAAAACAATTAGTAGAAAATATAAATTACTGAAAAATAAGCATGATAGTCTTGTTAGCAATTTTGATAAATTAAAAATTGAATATCATGAAAGTTTAGCTCAATGTGAAAAATACCATGATTTAGAAACTCTCCAAAAGGAAAACTTGCTAACAAGTTTGGTAGCAAGTCTTTGAACATAATCCTTGCAAACAAGGGTCACGTTCCCAAAAGAAGTGGAATCGGATTTGTGAGAAGTCCTCACCAAAATCCAACCACCTTCATAAAAGGTCCTATCTTATATGTTCAGCACCAAAGCAAATGCTACTTTTGTTGCAAACATAGACATAAAACGTATCATTGTCCATTCAAGAAAATTAGTCCAAACAAATTAATTTGGGTTCCTAAAGGAACCATGATAAATTCTATGCAACATGATAAACAATATAGATCAATTTTTGAGGCACCCAAAAGCAAATGAGTACTTAAAAATTATCTTGTCTTATAGAGACGTAAACCATCACAAGCTGGAAGCAAGAAATAATATCCTGCTATTTGGATTCTCGATATTCATGATCCGAGATCCAAAAAGAACATGCGATGCTCCCTAGCCTAAAAAACAAAAAGAGGATTAAAAAATTAAAATTACAAGAGCGATAAAGATACAATCCTATTTGATCTCTTAGAATTGGAAACCCATGATTCTCCCTTCACATATTCTTTGGATTTTCGAACCTATCAAATTGATTTGTTTATTACTTTCGAATCCAACTATATTATGAACTTATGTCTTATAAGCAAAGTTTGTCATGAACTTGCAAAGCTTACCAACTTGGATTATCTATCATAAACATATGTACAACATTTAAAGTAGAGTATGCATGTCATAAGATCTATCTTGATCATGCAAAATTTCTCATCTTAAAATGAAAATTCTTACGTAATTACATAAGTAAAGTTGATTGCTCCACAAATAAAAACTCTTCTCAAGTCAAAAACATTCAAATCAGACCACACAGTCATCAGAACAAGTGCTCACCGCCTGTAGGCGGTGGCACTGCCCAACTGGTGGTAGCACCGTCGGCTGTCACGTGTTGCAAGCAGTTGCACCGCCCCAGCCAGCGGTGCAACCGCTCGCAATCTTGCCCCCTTTTAAACCGAGCTAAGGCCAGCGGTGGAACCGACCCCAACTCACTCCCTTCCCCTCTTTACACCTCCAAAGCTTCTCCACCTCCATTTCTCCCCTCTTAGCATCCAAATACTCCTCATTTCGAAGCAAAAGATCAGCAATCTCTTATTCTCTTGAAGATCTCACTTAAGGTATTCTCTAAGAAGCCTTTAAATTCTGTTTTTGAGTCATTTACTCTTGCTCATTATTATCTTTTTAAATAGCAGTAGTTATGGGCTCTAGAAGATCCTCTAGGGACAAAGGGAAGAGGAGATTAGAAGAAGACTTTGATCTTACCCTTTTCGATTCAAAATATTATGCTGAAAAATTTTCTTCCTTCGAATTCAGAAGTGTTAATAAGGGAAAACATGTAGATCTAGATGAACTAAGAGACTTAGAGACAATCCAATGGTTTGCGAACTTAGATCTACTCCCAATTTTACAAATTAGTGAACCCATCTATCCAAGACTTGTTAGATTGTTTTACAACAATCTATAAGTAGATGAAGAAGAAAGAGTGTCTACTTATCTCTTAGGATAATACATCTCCATTATGGATAGATTCATTTGCGACATAATAGGCATTCCCATAAAAAATAGAGGTCTTTATTTTAGAGGATCGTGGGATAATGAAACAGTTGGGACAACATATGTTGAAGCCCTAGGAACAATTTTTAGTAATCCTAACTTAGTGATAGTTCCTAAAAGCTATGAACATCTACTACCACTAAACACTAAGATACTTCATCATATCCTAACTAGCATCATTCTCCCTAAACAATACCATTATGATAAAGTAAGTCAAATGGAATTAGGAACCATGTATGGATTATGAAAGGACATAACATCTGTTTTGGTTACCTTATCCAACAAAACATGATAGAACTATCTAAGAAAGGTATGATGCTTCCATATGGTGGTATAATCACTAGAATACTTAAAGCCTATGATATTCCAATACCACCCGACGAAGAAGTGATGAAAGTAGACAAGTTTAGCATAACAAATAAAAATCTACTTCACCGATTGAGATGTTTTTATAGAAACAGTAATTGGGTTAGAATGCCTAGAAGAACCGATCCCCCTCAACCTGAACCAGAACCCGAAACACCAGTCTTTAGGGGTACTCAATCTCCTCTGATCTGTTCCTTTGAGGAAACACATCCATTTGAGCAAGCTCCTGCATAATCTATCGAAGACATTGGGATTCGGATGGACCGATTTGAACAAAGACAAGATCGGTTTGAACATCAATAAGATTAAATCCTATCTGAGCTGCAGCAAATGCATCGACAATTTGACTCCTTGTTTAGGCATTTTAATTTTCCACCTCTTGAATAAGCTTGTATATGTATATGTGGACACAATCACCTCTTGTTGTAACAATTACGTTGTTGTAAACTCTTTATGTTACTCACCTTGATTACAATGCCTTGATGACTACTAATCTTTGATATGGTTACTTGATGTATTAATTGGTGAGCATATGCAGGGTTACATTGTTTAATCTTGTTACTCATTGTCGGATTTCACGTTGAAATTAAAATGTCTACTTTGAAAACCTTATGTCTTGGTCTCCATGATAAATATGATTTGAGAAAGTAATATAGCCATGAAATTGATGTGTCATTACCATGATGTTAATGTGTCATGATATTACCATAATGTTGATGTATTGCCATGATGTTAATATATTGCCATAATACTAAACATCAACTAGTTGATATTTTTACAAAACCTCTAAGTGAAGAACAATTTGATTTCATAAGAAGAGAATTAGGAATGTTGATGTGTCCGAATGCATAAACTTATTTTTTGGACTTTATTGATTGAATGATCAAATCACTTGATTGTCATTACATGCCTAAAATTACATGTTGGAAATTGTGTTTTGGATACAAAAATTTCCATAACAATGAGCATGTTTTGATTTGAAAATCTATAGTATAGTCTTGTCCGAATGCATGAAAGTGTTAATTTCATTTTCGGATTCTCTTAACTAGTGGTATCCTAACAATCTGATTTTCTCTATACATTATCCTCTTCCGAACTTAATAAGCATACATCATATCGAGTTTGATTCTAATCATTGATTTTTGACATATGGAATCAACTAGCAAATACATCTCTCATACACTTATTATGTGAAAAATATTTTTTGAGAAATGGATTTGAAGAAATGATTCCTGCTTGTAAATTCCTTCTTATATGGATGATAGTGTTTTTACTTGCAAGGATTTGTTTCACATACATATCTTGATCCTTGTAAAAATGAAGTATGATTTAATCTCTCATCAATTTTAACTTCATTCAAAGTAAACTCACAAATAGTTGGTATCACAAATAGCCTTCCTCCTTCATGCAAAAAGATAATAACAAATAAAAAGGAAGAAGTATTTAAAGCTATCTCCATGTCATGTTTTCCTTGAGATGTTTGCATAATTGGTATCCTATCACTCACTGTTGGAAAATGACATGAACCTAGTTATGGCATAATTACCGCACTTATGCTTAAAATTTGCTTATATCGTTCTTCTTTTTGTTGATGACAAAGGGGGAGAAATATATGAATTAATGCTATGAGTGCCATATTTGAATGAGAAATATATGAATTGATGCTATCAGTGCCATATTTGCACTATGTTATTGCCATATCATGATAAGATATCAAGAACTTGCATAGCAACTTTACTTGTTGATATCCTGCCATGTGATGCTATGATTACTAAACACTTGAAATGTTTGCTTTACGTTAAGATATCAAAAGCTTAAATTGTAAATTTACATGTTGATATCTTATGTTGAACTGCTACCATCATTCATATTTGAAATGTAAAACTTGAGAATGGATGTCAAGTCTTAACATCAATTTCAATAAGATACATCGTGATAGGAATCATGATGGGAGTAATTGATAAGGTTAAGAGTTTTTAACTTATCAATAAGTCTATTGAATTCAAAGGCCTTGAATTCAAGAATGACTTATCTCAAGTATGGCATATAGATAGGGGGAGTTAAGGTTAACTCCGTTATCAATTGATTATCATCATAAAAAAGGGAGAGATTGTTGAATCTCAGATTTTGATGATAAAGTCAATTGTCATTTGTTATCTAATCCATATGTTGAGATAAGTGTGCAGGATGAACTACGATGAAAGTAAGACATGTAGCAGGAGTTGCATCGAAGTCAAGACTATGATCACGTTGGGAGTTCGACGGAAGTCCGGACGGTCATCGGAGGTTCTACGGAACAAATCCGAGAAGTCTAGGATCTTACCAAAAGAAACTCGTCGAAACTCGCCAAGTGGATCATCGTAAGTCTAGGAGTTTGCTGGAAGTCCGCAGGAGCATCATCGAGGGTTCATCGGATGATCGACAGAAGTTCGCTAGAAGCTCACCGAAAGAAGCGATTGATGCATCAGAGTAAGTTGCAGTAAATGTCTTAAGAAATATCGTAGTTAGCACGATGATTAAGTTAGAAATGGGAGGTGATAACATTAACTTAATCTTGGGGAAATTTGGCCCTTGACAGGCCCAAATTGGGCCGAATGGATCAGCCCATTCGGACCTAGATTTCTTGGCCAATGGTGACACCGCTTGGGTCGAGGTGGCACCGCTTGGGTCGACGGTGGCACCACCCAAGGCTCAGTCTCCGAGCTAGGCTGGGCGGTGTAATCGCCCCTGATAGGCGGTGGAATCGCCTGAGCTCGGTCTCCGAGCTCTGCCAAGCAATGTAACTGCCCTAGTCAAGCGGTGGCACCACATGGGCTCTATCTCCGAGTGAGACTAGACGGTGCAACCGCCCTTATAAGGCAGTGGCACCACCCAGAGGCTCAGTCTTTGAGCTGCTAGGTGGTTGTACCACCCCAGTCAGGAGGTAGTACCACTAGGACCCCGGAAATCTGGGAAATGACATTTTTGAGCTCCAAATTCAAACCAGTTTGGGGCCTATATATACCCCACCCTTTCTTGCATGAAAGGGCACCGAAAATCCAATCTTACTCTATGATTTTTAGAGCTCAAAAGTGTTGTATGAGTTAAAAGTTCTCCTTCCTCTTTTCTTCCAAGTTTTGATCTGTCAAGAGAAGAAAGAAAATTTTGTAAGGGTTGTCTCCTAAGCCCGTCAAAAAGAGTAAAACTGTAAAGGGGTGGTTGGCCTTCGCCTATTGATGGAAGGCCTCTAGTAGACATCGGTGACCTCGTCGGAGGAGGAAGCCAAAAGTGGATGTAGGTCAAGATTGACCGAACCACTCTAAAATTGTGGTGCTCTCTAGTTTGCATTTATTCTTGTTGCATACCTTACTGCAATCCTCCATATGTACTGTATTTCCTCTTTACTTTTGCTGCACTCCTTTACGAACTCGCTTTCAAGTTAAGTTTCCTAAAATGGTTTTATGTCGGAAACAATTTTATCGTACGAACGTAGTTTTAAACGTCGAAAGTTTTTCGCTGCACTAATTCATCCCCCCTCTTAGTGCTCTTGATCCTAATAGGTCAATTTAATTGCCTCATGTTTACCGACTTAATATTGTCGAGAGAGGGGTTTCTTTGATTTGGTCTCCTAATATGACATATCACATACATACATATTAAATATATATCTACATCGCATGCAAATATATATATACATATCTAGTAGGTGTATAAACAATCACACATCACATGAGCAATTACACCAGATGATAATGGACCACAGTCTAATGTGATTAGGCCCAAGCCAGTGGACCTAATAACTCACATCAAGATCTAATGTGTAGCGGCGCATCTCCATACCTTATGATCATCCATCTCGTCCTCATCGGTTCTGTCGGCATCTCGACGCATCTCCATGTATCGCGATCGTCCATCTCGTGGGTCCCTCTATCGCTTCCACGCTCCTGCTGTGCCTCCTCATGTGATTATAACTTAATTATAGGCACGTAGGCCCGATAATAAACGAGAAATAAAATAGAGGCTCGTGAGCCCCAATAATAATAATCACAAGTACACACATCACATGGTCTATGATCATCCGTCCACATATCATATATCACATGTATAAATTATCATCATGTAGGACCACTAGATAATAATAAAAAAATAATCAATTAAATATTTTAATTAATTAATATTGTTTTGAAATCAGGGACATGAGAGGAATTTTTTAAATTTTGAGGGGTATTTTCATAATTTTGGTAAAAGACAAAATCTAGAATGTTTGAAATTTCGAGGGGTAAAACTATCTTTTGCCTAGAAAACCCTAAGCACCTTTCTCCCTCTCCCCTATTGCGGCTGCTGCCACCTTGCTGGCGACAGCCCCTGTGCAGTGGGGGGTGTAAGGGCGCCGCCCCTGCCCTCGTAGGTGGGCGCCCATGCATTAGGCAGTTCTGTCCACGGGCGTAGTGCCCATAGGCATCGCAACGCTATGGCACCTCACCCCACGGGAGCAACGGCTGCAGGCGCCGCTGCCCTCAGTGCTGCTGCACGCGGACACAGCGGCCACAAGCACCGCTGGCCTACTGCGCCTCTACACACGGGCTGCCAGTGGCAGTGCCAGCGGCTGCAGGCTGCTGGCCCCCAATTGCTGGTAGCAAGCATGCTGCATGTAGATGGCAGTGAGGGCAGCAACAGTTGCTGCTCTTTCTCACTTTTGCGTCAACAATTTTGATGTCAAAAACTTCTCTAAAACACAACACACACAGTTCAAAACCAATTTTCGCATGAACAACCTGGCTCTGATACTACTATTGGGGAATCTTAAGAGTGACATCACATGCATAGCGGAAGAACAGAAAATAAAATCTCCAATTCTCAAATATATGTTCATCGTCGTGTGAATATTGGTGTGTAAAAATCTGTATAATAGAAAACCATGTGTAAGATAGATTTTATTATCTAGGGAGATCGTATATTCCTGAATCCCTACAAACCTTTTAGAGAGGGTGAAGGAGGTCAAGCGCCCTTCTCTCTAGCGGTAATACACACAGCAGGGTTGCAATGACGCTCCTCAAAGTTTTAGGCCTACTCTGAGATGGAGAGGGGGAGGAGAATAGGAGAGGAAGCAAAAAGCTCTAGCCTATAAACTATTGAAACCCTCTTATTTATAGAGATCCCTTATCAACTTAACCATAATAGATCCTCCTGTATTGGGTATTGGATCTCTATCCAACTACCCAAGCCTCTTAAATTAGTGGATCTCTATCCAATAATCTCCCATGGGCTCTTATTGGTACTAGTCATAGGTGCCCAACAAGCGTGAGTGATGACACATGTGATTTGCAAAGAATCTTTGTGCTCATTATATTTTGGCATTTATCGCTTTATATTGACTATTGCATATATGCATATGTATATTATGATGTCCTTGGATCTATACAATGGAAATCAGATCATGATGAGATCACGTTAATGAGATCGATTCGCCTTTAAACACAGATCCTAAATAATCCCAATCATAGGTTACTCGAGAGGGGCATCGAGATAACCGGATAGACTGGTGTGCTGTATACCCATCTATATAATGGATGTAGTTGGTCTTATAGCTGCTCGTGTGGAGACACTAGGGATACAGTATATGTGTTTATTGGAGAATGAGTTCACTAATTGATCCGCTTACAAAATACTGGATGGTTGATGATACCTTATTGTCAGACAGCGATTTCGTAGTCCCAGTGGTGTATCTGGTCCTTAGACTTGAGACCCCAAGGATGTCCTGTATGAGTGCTCTATTCTTTGATACCAGACTTATAGGTTTGGATGTCCCCGATCGTGTACAGTCGGTCATTGGGAGTGGTAGCCAACCTTACGACGACTATTGAGTGTCGATAGAGGATCATCCACTCTCGGTGTTATGAGAGGAATATCTCATGTGTTCTTGCTCAGACAAATCCCGGGCCAGGGTCATTTGGATTGAGAGAGAAAGAGTTCTCCGAGAGAATCTGATTAGAGTAAAACTCAAGTAAAAATCATATGGGTCTGATAGGACCATACCCGATATACGATCTTTGGGATATTAGATGAATGAGAGACTATAGGTATACAATAATTGAGGACAGACATGTCCAATTGATTGGATTCTCTTGTATCGTCTAGGGATTACGGCGTAGTGGTCTAGTACGTTTGTAGTCGATAAGTCGAGTGAATTATTATGGAGATAATAATTCACTAAGCCAGAAGGAGTTCAGAGAGGCATGACTCACAACTAGCTCGATATTGAGCCTAGAGAGTCACACACATATGGTAGGCACTACGATGAGTAGAGGTACGGATATGAGATATCCGCTGGAGCCCATATCTTAGTGGATATCTAATAAGCCCCTTAATTATTGGATCATATGGATGAGATCCAATAAGAGCCCATGAGAGATTATTGGATAGAGATCCATTAATCTAAGAGGCTTGGGCAGTTGGATGCAGATCCAATACCCAATAGGGAAGGATCTATTAGGGTTTGACAGGGGACCTCTATAAATAAGAACGATTTAGTGGTTCATAGGCTAGAGCTTTTTCTTGCCTCTCCTATTCTCCTCCACCTCTCCACCTGAGAGTAGGCTTAGATTTTTTAGGAGCGTCGTCGCAGCCCTACTGTGTGGCTCACCTCTAGAGAGGAGGACGCTTAACCTCCTTCACCCTCTCTTAGAGATCTACAGGGAAATATGGATATACAATCTTCCTAGGTATCATAATATATTCTATACGCAGTTTTAAGTTTTATAGATTTTTACGCACCAATATTTGCATGACGACGAACATCTCTTTGGGAGTAGGGGATTTTATTTTCTGTTCTTCTACTGCGCATGTGATGTTGCCCCCAAAGATTTTCCAACAGTGATATCAGAGCTAGGTTGTTCGTGCGATAGATTAGTTTTGAATTACATGTGTTGTGTTTTGGAAAAGCTTTTGGTGTCAAAATCGTTAACGCAAAAGCGAGAAAGGGCAGTAATTATTGATGCCCTTGCTGCCGATGGCAGCACTGCCATCTACATATAGGCAGGCTAACTGTAGCGGTAGCCACAAGGCCGGTCGCGTGCAGGCAAGCCCCTTGCAGCCGTGCCTGCAAGTAGGGCCACAAGCATGGCAGCCACTTGAGCGTGGGCACTACGCCTGCGTGCAAGGGCGACACCTACGGATGTTGGACCCACAGGCAGAAGCGCCACGGGGCGAGGCGCCTATGGCCGCGGCACCCATGGGCAGAAGCATCGCGGGGCAAGGCACCTGCAGGCTTAGGCACTACAGGGAAGTGACGTATGCGACTGCTGCTCCCGCGGGCAAAATCCCCCGCAAGGGCGGCCGCCCGATTTGACCTTTTATCCAAATTATGAAAATACCCCTAAGAATTCAAAAAATTCCCTACATGTCCCAAATTTCAAAAAATATTTAATTGATTACTATTTTATTATTATCTAGTAGTCATATATGATGATGATTTATATATGTGATGTATGATGTGTGAACGGATGATCATAAACCGTGTGATGTGTGTACTTGTGATTATTGTTATTGGGGCCTTTGAGCCTCTATTTTATTTTTCATTTATTGTCGGGCCTGCGTGCCTATGATTAAGTTGTAATCACATGAGGAGGTGCAGTGGGAGCGTGGAAGCGATAGTGGGACCCATGAGATGAACGATCGCGATGCATGAAGATGTGTCAAGTTACCGATGGAACCGACGAGGATGAGATGGATGATCACAAGACATAGAGATGCACCGCTACACACATAGAACTTGATGTGAGTAATTAGGTCTACTGGCTCGGGTCTAATCACATTAGGCTATGGTTCATGATCATCTGGTGTGATTTCTTATGTGATGTGTGATTGCTTATACACCTACCAGATATGTATATATATATATATATATATATATATATATATATATGTGACATGTCATATTAGGAGACCAAATCATAGAAACCCCTCTCTTGATAATATTAAGTCGGTAAACGTGAGGCAATTAGATTGACCCACATGGCCTTCCATCTTTATAGGTAGGGACGGATTCCCGGTGTAGGTTGAGTTGGTCGAGTCCCTCGAAACTCACCTATATCACGATTCGCTATCTTGCCTATGACATAGAGATGTCACCGATGACCTGAGGATATTGTATGCTTGGTCGAGTCCCTTAAGGGTATATCATCGAATCAGACTCATCTTGTAAAAATAGTGTTGACTTAATCGAACATCATGGTTGGTCGAGTCCCTTGAGACCATGGTGATTCAAAGGTTGAATAGGACGAGAATCACGAGGAGTTGTGATCAGTAAGAGTTGCCCACCTTTTGGGCTTAGTGTGATTGGTTGAGTCCCTCAAGGTTATACTAAGATGCTGATTGGATCCTGATCCCCACTTTCTATTTGTCGGAGACTTTTGTTTCACGTGCTAAGGGTGTTGCGTGACTCGCAAGTAAAATAGTGGGAGCATATTAAGATAGAAGTCCATATCTTGATTATTTATTTCTGTAAAATCTGCATGTTATTTATTTCTACTACATCTTTATTTTTAGAAAATGTCGCTTTCAAATCCTTTATGTGGCATACTTGATGTCAACCGCCTCACTAGTCTAAATTATACGGATTGTCTCCGCAACTTGAGAATTATTCTCACGATAGAGAAAATCACGTATGTCCTTGATACAATGATGCCTACGCCCGAGAAAGGGGCAAGTGAGGATGAGATTGCTCATTATGTGAAGTACATTGATAACTCCACTCTTGCTCAGTGTTACATGTTGGGCTCTATGACTCCTGAGTTACAGAGACAATATAAAAAGATGGTTGCCAAATCCATTCTCCTACATGTCTGCAAACTGTTTGAGGAACAGGGAAGGACTCAGCAATATGAGATATCCAAGAGCCTCTTCCACACTAGGATAATTGAGCGGACACTAGTTCACAACCATGTTCTAAAATGATTGAGTGGATAGAGAAACTCACAAGTTTAGGAATGGTTTTAGAGGATAACTTGTGTGTGGACATTGTGCTTCAGTTCATATAATATTCCTTTTCATAGTTCATAATGAATTTTAATATGAACAAGCTTAAGTTGACTCTCCCGGAGCTCCTCAATATGTTGAGGGAGGCAAAGAGCACTATCAAGAAAGAGAAGCCAGTTCTCTACACTAGTGAGACCAGAAAGAAAATGAAAGTAGAAAAATCCCTTAAGAAAGGCAAAGGCAGACTAGGTAAAGCAAAGGTTGCTAAGAAAGATCCAGCAAAGGATAAAGGCTAGTGCTTCCATAGTGACAAATATGGGCACTATAAGAGGAACTACAAAGAGTACCTTGCAGAGAGGGCGAAACAAAAGCTTGGAGAACCTTCAGGTACATTCATTACCAGTCTCTAGTTGTTAGATTTTTGTGATAGTGCATTGTATTGGATACTAGTAGTGCTTATCACATCTATAATTTGTTGCAAATTCTGGCAAAGCCTAGGAGATTGGCTTAAGGATCTTTGCATAATGGTTTATTTATGCTAGATACTACTCCAAATATCATGAATGTAAGTGCGTCCAAGAGGAAATGAGATGAGGTGAACAATGCATACCTGTTGCATTATAGGCTAGGTCACATCTATGAGGGAAGGATTCAAAAATTACTAAAGGATGAATATCTAGATCCATTCGACTATGAGTCATATGAGACTTGCGAGCCTTGCCTTCGTGGAAAACTAACCAACTCTCCATTTAGTGGAATTGGAGAGAGAGCCATTGAGCTGTTGGAACTCATACATAGTGATATATATAGACCCATGGCAACTCATGCCATTGGTGGTTACCCCTACTTCATTACCTTCACTGATAATTTCTCAAGGTATGGATATGTGTACTTAATGATGTACAAGTCCGAGGCTTTTGCGAAATTCAGAGAGTATAAGAATGAGGTGGAGAACCAGACTGGAAAGAGTATCAAAACTCTTCGATCAGATCGAGGAGGTGAGTACTTAAGTACAGAGTTTACTCAGTTCCTCAAGGACCATGGGATATTATCCCAATGGACACCTCCTTATACACCTCAGCTCAATGGTGTGTCTGAAAGGAGGAATCATATGTTGTTAGACATGGTACGGTCCATGATGAGTTTCATTGACCTACCCATCTCATTCTGGGAATATGCCATAGAGACCGTAACTTACCTTTTGAATAGAGTTCCAACTAAGTTGGTAGTGTCTACACCATATGAGATATGGAAAAGGAAGAAGCCCGATCTTAAGGTTGTTAAGATTTAGGACTGCCTTGCCCACAATAAAAGACACAACCCTGATAAGTTGGAATTAAGGATGGAGTGGTGCAAGTTCGTGGGATACCCCAAGGAGGCTTGTGGGTATTATTTCTATCATCTCGAGGATCGAAAGATCTTTGTAGCCAAGAGAGCGATGTTCCTTGAGAAGGAACATATTCTTGGCGGAGACAGTAGGAGCATGATAGAGTTGAGCGAGGTTGGAGAACCTAGCTCAAGCACCACTCTACAACTCGAGTCTGTTCAGGTACCTAATACACAGGTTCCAACTTTACGTAGGTCCGGTAGAGTATTCCATCCTTCTAAGAGATATGTGGGATATATTAGTAGAGAGAATATTGAGGATATTGATCCTTAGACCTATAAGGAGGCTATTATGACTATAGACTCTGGGAAGTGGCAAGAAGCTATGAATTATGCGATGGATTCCATGTACTCCAACAAGGTTTAAAACCTAGTTGATGCGCCCAAGGGTATTGTACCCATCGGTTGTAAGTGGATCTTTAAGAAAAAGATCGGAGTAGATGGTAAGGTAGAGACCTATAAAGCAAGGCTAGTGGCTAAGGGGTATCGTCAAAAGCAAAGTGTTGACTATGACGAAACTTTCTCACCGGTAGTAATGCTAAAATCTATCCAAATTCTATTGACTATTGCAGCACACTATGATTATGAAATCTGGCAGATGGATATGAAAACTACATTCCTCAATGGGAACCTCAAAGAGGAGGTGTATATGATATAACCCGAGGGTTTTGTGTCAAACGACTGCCCAGATAAGGTGTGCAGGTTGCTTAGATCCATTTATGGACTAAAGCAAGCTTCCTGAAGTTGGAACATAAGATTTGATGAGGTAATTAGATCTTATGACTTCGTTAAGAATGAAGATGAGCTTTGTGTGTACAGTAAGGTAAATGGGGGTGCTATCACCTTTTTGGTGTTATATGTGGATGACATCCTAATCATTGGGAATGATGTAGGAATGTTATCCACAATAAAGGCTTGGTTATCTAGACACTTATCCATAAAGGATTTAGGGGAAGCATCCTATATCTTGGAGATTTAGTTCTATAAAGATAGATCCAAGAGGATGCTTGGCTTGTCCTAGTCCAAGTACATAGAAACTATTGTCAATAGGTTTGGCATGAAAAATTCCAAGAGAGGTCTCATACCAATGAGACATGGGATATCGCTTTTTAAGAGTATGTCCACAAAGACTCTTGAAGAAAGGGCGAACATGGATAGGATATCCTATGCCTCAAGAATAGGGTCTATCATGTATGTCATCCTATGTATCATGTCTGATATAGCGCATGCTCTAAGTATCAAGAGCAAGTATCAGGTTGATCTAGGCTTGGAGCGCTAGAAAGCAGTAAAATGTACCCTTAAGTACTTAAGAAGGACTAAAGATCTTTTACTAGTATATGGAGATAGTAGCCTCAAAGTTAAAAGCTACACTGACTCAAGTTTTTAGTCCGATATCGATGATATCATGTCGAATTCGGGGTTTGTGTATACCTTGAATGGAGGAGCAGTATACTGGAAGAGTTCCAAGCGAGATACTATTGCTGACTCGACTATAGAGGCGGAGTACATTGCAATAGCAAAGGCAGCAAAGGAGGGAATCTGGATGAAGAAGTTTATCACAGATCTGGAAGTCGTGCAGGATAACGAGGAGTCGATTCCTTATATTACGACAACTATGCAGTGATTGCTTAAATAAGGGAACCCTCAGATTCAATGGGGCGAGGAGTTGATTCCTCAAATTGTCTTTGAGCGTCACAGGGGTCTGATGGAGATTAGACACATAGGTGATTGGCTTTAGGTCAAGTGGGAGATTGTTAGTCATAAGTGCCCAACAAGCCAATCACGTGAGTGATGACACGTGTGACTTGACACGGAATCTTTTTGCTTATTATATTTTGGTATTTAGCACTTTATATTGACTATTGCATATATGCATATATATATTGTGATGTCCTTGGATCTATGCAATGGAAATCAGATCGTGATGAGATCACGATAATGAGACCGATTCGCCTTTAAACATAGATCCTAAATAATCTCGGTCATAGATTACTTGAGAGGGATATTGAGATAACTAGACAGACAGGTGTGCTATATACCCATCCATATGATGGATGCAACTGGTCTCATAGTTGCTCGTGTGGGGACACTAGGGATATAGTACATGTGCTTATTGGAGAATAAGTTCACTAATTAATCCGCTTACAAAATGCTGGATGGTTGATGATACCTTATTGTCAAACAATGATTCCATAGTCCCAATGGTGTATCTGGTCCTTAGACTTGAGATACCAAGGATGTCCTATATGAGTGCTCCATTCTTTGATACCAGACTTATAGGTTTGGATGTCCCAGATCTTGTACAGTCAGTCATTGGGAGTGGTAGTCAACATTACGAGGGCTATTGAGTGTCGATAGAGGATCATCCACTCTCGATGTCATGAGAGGAATATCCCATGTGTTCTTGCTCAAATAAATCCCTGGCCTGGGTCATTCGGATTGAGAGAGAAAGAGTTCTCCGGGAGAATTTGATTAGAGCGAGATTCGAGTAGAAACCGTGTGGGTCTAACAACACCATGCCCGGTATATGGTCTCTGGGTCATTAGATGGATGAGGAACTATAGATATACGGTAATTGAGGACTGATAGGTCCAATGGGTTGGATTCTCCTATATTGTCCGGGGACTATAACGTAGTGGCCTAGTATGTCCGTAGTCGATGAGCCGAGTGAATTATTATGGAGATAATAATTCACTAAACTAGAAGGAGTTCTGACAAGTATGACTCACGACCAGCTTGATATTAGGCCTAGAGGGTAACACACATATGGTAGGCACTACGATGAGTAGAGGTACATATATGAGATATCCGTCGGAGCCCCTGTCTTATTAGATATCCAATAAGCCCTTGAATTATTGGATCCTATGGATGAGATCCAATAAGAGCCCATGAGAGATTATTGGATAGAGATACACTAATCTAAGAGGCTTGGGTAGTTGGATGTAGATCCAACACCCAATAGGGGAGGATCCATTAGGGTTTGATAGGGAACCTTTATAAATAGGAGGGATTTAGTGGTTCATAGGCTAGAGCTTTTTCTTGCCTCTCCTATTCTCCTCCCCCTCTCTACCTCAAAGCAGTCCTGGAGTTTTGAGGAGCGTCGTCACAGCCCTGCTGTGTGGATCACCACTAGAGAGGAGGGACTTGACCTCCTTCACTCTCTCCTAGAGATTTATAGGGAAACAGGGATATACGATCTCCCTAGGTAACACAATCTATTCTATACATAGTCTTAAGTTTTACGGATTTTTGCACATCAATCTTTGCACGACGACGAACATCTCTTTGGGAATAGGAGATTTTATTTTATGTTCTTCTGTTATGCATGTGATGTCGCCCCCAAAGATTTTCTAATAATTATATCTCATCCATAGGATCCAATAATTTAGGGGCTTATTGGATATCCAATAAGATATGGGCTCCATCAAATATCTCATATCCGTACCTCTACTCATCGCAATGCCTACCATATGTGTGTGACCCTCTAGGCCCAATATCGAGCTGGTTGTGAGTCATACCTATTAGAACTCATTCTGGCTCAATGAATTATTATCTCCATAATAATTCACTCGACTTATTGGTTACGAACGTACTAGGCCACTACGCCATAGTCACCAGACAATACAGGGGAATCCAATCTATTGGACCTGTTTGTCCTTAGTTACTATGTACCTATAATCCCTCATCTATCCAATATCGTAGAGATCGTATACCGGGCATGGTGTTGTCAGACCCATATAATTTCTACTCAAGTCTCGCTCTAATCAGATTCTCCCAAAGAACTCTTTCTCTCTTAAACCAAATGACCCTGGCCAGGGATTTATCTGAGCAAGAACACATGGGACATTCCTCTCATGGCACTAAGAGTGGATGATCCTCTATCGACACTCAATAGCCCTCGTAAGGTTTGTTGAATCTCATATTTTAATGATGAAACCAATTGATAATTGTTTATGATTTGATCTGCACTTTTAGTGATGTAGGATGCTTTGATCAGGATGAGACAATTAAAGCAGAAAGAATCATGATGGGCCAGAGGAACATGTCAGAAGATTAGACATCGGGCTAAAGGATCAGTCAATGTATCGACAGAAGGCTTCGGGCCATGGATTGGGCATCGGGCCAAAAAGAGTAGATATTGAGCCAAGGATATCGGAGTTGCGTAGTCAATTGGACGATTAGGCAATAGGCTGTAAGAGAGGACGATACGTCAAAGAATCAGACGAAGCATCGATGGACCAATGACATGCTGGACAACATGATTCAAGCTTATTAATAATTGTCTAAATTGAAGTGTATTTTTATATGTGCAGGATTAACTATGATAGCAAAGCATAAAGCAAAATGAAGTCTTGAAGTCAAGAATGTGATTTTGTTGGGAGTTAGAGAGTTCGTCGGAAGTTCGGATGTTCGTCAGAAGTTCTATAGGAACCAACCGAGAAGTCTCAGAGCTAACCAAAGAAGCTCATCAAAACTCGCTAATAAGATCATTGTGAAGTCCAGGAGCTTGTCGGGAGTCCACTAGAACATTACCGAAAGATCGTCGGAAGTTCGCCGAAAGATCGCCGGAAGCTCTCTAGAAGAAACTAGACTTACGGGCTTGTTTAACTTAGGAAATGTCTTAGAATTTGTAGTTAGCATATAATTAGGATTGGATTTGGGCCAACCCAATTAGGGGCTAGTTGGGCCTTTGTAAGTGTTGAATCTCATATTTTGATGATGAAACCACTTGATATGTGTTTATGTTTTAATCTGCGTTTTAAGTAACGCAGGATGCTTCGATCATGATGGGACAATTAAAGTAGGAAAAATCATGTTGTGCCGGAGAAACATGTCAGAAGATTGGACGTCGGGTTGGTGGATCGGTCGACGTATCGATAGAAGGCTTCGGGCTGTGGACTCGAGCATTGGGCCAAGAAGAGCGGGTATTGTGCCAAGGATATCGGAGTTGCGGAGTCAACTGGCCGATTGGGCAATAGGCCGTAGGAGAGGACGATGCGCCGAAGAATTGGATGAATCATCGAGGGACCAATGACATGCCAGACAACTTGGTTAATTGCTTAGGATTAATTGTCTCGATCGAAGTTTTGTTTTAAGTGTGCAGGATTAACTACGATGAAAGTAAGACATGCAACAGGAGTTACGCTGGAGTCAAGACTATGATCACGTTAGGAGTTCGAGAGCTTGATGGAAGTCCGGATGGTCGTCAGAGGTTCTGCGGGAACAAATCCGAGAAGTCCAGGAGCTTGCCAAAAGAAGCTCGTCGGAACTTGCCAAGTAGATCGTCGCAAGTCCAGGAGTTTGCCGGAAGTCCGCAGGAGCATCGTCGGAGGTCCGTCGGATGTTTGCCGGAAGTTCGTCGGAAGCTTGCCGGAAGAAGCGATTGACGCACCGGAGCAAGTTGTAGTAAAAGTCTTAAGAATTGTCGTAATTAGCATGATTATTAAGTTAGGAATGGGAGGTGATCCCATTAACTTAATCTAGGGGCAATTGGGCCCATGAAAGAACCAAATTGGGCCGAATAGATCAACCCATTCAGACCCAGATCTCTCGCCCAGAGGTGGCACCGCTTGGGTCGGCGGTGGCACCGCCCAGGGCTCAGTCTTTGAGCTCTAGTTGGGCGGTGCAACCGCCCGAGTCAAGTGGTGGCACCGCTTGAGCTCGGTCTCCGAGCTCTGCTAGGCGTTGCAACCGCCCTTGACAAGCGGTGGCACCGCCCAGAGGCTCAGCCTTCGAGCTCTGCCAGGCGGTGCAACCGCCCCTGACAAGCGGTGGCACCGCCCAGAAGCTCAGTCTCCGAGCTCTGCTAGGCGGTGCAACCGTCCCAATCAAGCGGTGCAACTGCTAGACCCCGGAATTCCTGGAGATGACAGATTTGAGCTCCAAATTCAAACTGGTTTGGAGCCTATAGATACCCCTCCAATCCCTGGGTAAAATATACAAGCATAGAGAGATTAAAAGAGAGAAAACACTACTGCAATCTCTAGAATTTCCCTCCTATAGCTTAAGTGTTAAAATTCTGTTTAAGAGAGGAGAGTGAGTGCTTGTAAGGGTTGTCTCCTAAACCCAGTAACAGGAGAAGAGCGGTGTAAGAAGGAGGTTGATCTTCGCATAGTAAAGGAAGATCGTTAGTGGATGCTGGTGGCCTCGACGGAAGAGGAATCAGAGGAGTGGATGTAGGTCACGATTGACCGAACCACTGTAAACTCTCGTCTTCTCTGGTTTGCATTTACTTTGAGTTGATTATCCTTACTGCAAACCTCCTTCATAGCTTACTACCTTCTGCGCTTTTACGATTGTGTTTCCAAGCTCAGTATTTTTCGAATCGGTGTTTAGACGTAAATCGCTTTTCTCGTACGAACATCGTATTTCAGTTTGCGCTTACATTCCGATTTCCATCATAACTGCAAACTGCCTTTATAGATTTGTTTTAACTGCTTCTTACCTGATCTCAAGTTAAAGTAATTTACAAATAGGCTTTTCTACCGAAATTGCTCTTGTCGTACGAACGCAGTTTTAAATGTCGAAAGTTTTCCGTTGCACTAATTCACCCCCCCCCCCCCCCTCGGTGCTCTTGATCCTAATAGTAAGGACTGTGTTGGGCCAAATGAAAGGCCTAAACAGTGACCCAAGAAGTAGTACCATCGTGGCACAGTCTTCGAGACTTTGTCAAGCGATGGTACCGCTAGTCTAGGCGGTGGTACCACCCCTGATAGGGTGCCAGGCGGTGGTACTGGTAGTCTGGGTATTGGTACCACCCAGTGGCCCAGTGTCAGGCAGTGGTATTGCTAGACTGGGTGATGGTACCGCCTAGTACAGTGTTAGTGTCAGACTGACACTAGCGGTGGTACCACCCAGCATAGGGGGTGGTACCGCTCGGACCCAGGAAACCCAGGATGAGATATTTTTAGCTCCAAGTTTGAATCAACTTGAAGCCTATAAATACCCTACTCATCCCTGATTAAAAGACACAAGCATAGAGAGTTTAAAAGTGAAGAAACGCTGTTGCAATCACTTGAGAAATCCTCTCCTCTAGTCTAAGTCTAGAATTCTGTTTAGGAGGAGTGTGTATGCTTGTAAAGGTTGTCTCCTAAACCTATGAAAAGGAGAAGAGGAGTGTAAAAGGTCATTGGTCTTCGCCTATTAAAGGAAGACCGATAGTGGATGCCAATGGCCTCGACAGAAGAGGAATCGACGAAGGGGATATAGGTCACGCTGACCAAACCACTCTAAAATTTGGTTTGCATTTTGTCTTGAGCAAGTTACATTACTGCAAACCATTTTACTTGCTTAATGCCTTCAATACATTTACGAATACGCTTTCAAGTTTGGCTTTTATCGTATGAAAAGTTTTCGGAACCGACGTATTTTATCGCTACACTAATTCACCCCCCCCCCCCCTCTTAGTGCCGACTCTGTTCCTAACAATTGGTATTAGAGCCTTATTATTTCTCATTTGGTTTAACACCCAAGAGAAATGACTCTTTTCGGCTTTCAAGAGGGACTTTCTCTCATTCGTCCTCGCTTTTTCAATGGGACGGACTACACTTATTAGAAAACTCAAATGAGAGTTTTCTTGCTTTCTATTGATTTAAATTTATGGAATATGTTCGAAAATAGATTTCAAAGGTCTTCTCTTCCAACGAACGATTAGAATGATTTGGAGAAGAAGACTTTTTCCTTAAATGCTAGAGCTATAAACGCTCTACTTTGCACTTTGGATAAAACTGAGTTTAATCGAATTTCTATGTTCGAAACAACTTATGACATATGGCACACTCTCGAAATCACACACGAAGGCACTAATAGAGTAAAAGATTTGAAGATTAATTTTTTAATGCATGATTTCGAGTTGTTTCAAATGAAGTCGAGCGAAACTATTGTTGACATGTACACCCGCTTTACGGATATCGTCAATAGTTTAAAAGCTCTTGGCAAATGTTTTTCGAATCTTGAACTTATGAATAAAGTTTTACGCTCACTTTCTAAAACTTGGGAATCAAAAGTAACAACTATTCAAGAATCAAAAAACTTGAACCATTTACCAATTAAAGAACTTGTAGGGTCTTTTATGACCTATGAAATGACGTGCAATGCACGTGAAGAACTTGAGAACTATCAACCAAAAAACAGGAAGGATTTCGGACTTAGAACAATTGAAGACCACTCGAGCATAAGTTCAATTGATGGTGAACATGAACTCATCACTATAAAATTTAAAAGGTTCGTGAAACAAGAATTAAAGAATAATAAAAAAAAAAAGGCAACTACTTGCTATAAACGCAAGATGAAGGAAGCTCTTTGGGATGAATCAAGCTCACCTAAAGACAGGAGAAAATCAACAAAGGCAAGGTGACAAACTATGCCTTAATGACTTTCGACGACGAGGTAATCAAAATCCCCTTAGTTTATTTCGAAATTACATGATGTTTTTCATGATACATTTTTAATGTAGTTTAGAATAATTATTTTTTAAAAAAATTACATGTTTAATAATGTTTAATGAAAATGCAAAAATAAAATTGGATCATGCTTACCTTTCTAGTGATTTTAAAAATTATATGTTTTATGATAAATAAATAAAATAATTTTGATTAAAAATGCCTTATGAAATCAAGCTTGATGAAATAATGTAATGATGATTTGATATCATGCTTAATGAGTTTATATTTAGAAATGATGTATGATGATCTTTGTAATTCTTACCATAATGAAAGTTGCTTTTTCGGTTTTGAAAATGATGCATGTTTTGATTTGGCATAAATGAAAAAGATATGTTTATATGAAATAATGTAAGTATTTTGCTTGATGATTTTATATTTAAATTATGTATGAGACTTTAAAGTTATTCGTGATGAAATGTTGCTTTTTCGGTTTTAAACAAGATGGATGGTTCTTATACAAAAACTTGAGCATATTGATTTGAAATCATGTTTAATGGTTTTATAATTCAAAATTATGCATGATGAATCTTGCGATTTATGGATTATTGATTTTTACCATAATGAAAGTGGCTTATTGATCTTTGTCGTAATAAATCTTGTACTTTCATTTTAAACAATGATATATATATTTTCATTTGGCATAAAAAAAGGGGGAGGACAAAGGCATGCTTCTATGAAATAAATCACATGAATTGAAACAACTAAAAAGAGAAAAATATTTTTTTTGAAAATTTTTTTTTCTCTATCTTATCAAATTTTCACTAAGAGATTGAGAAAGTTGTTTATGTCATTTTGAATCTCTCGAAAGTAATTTTGATGATTTGAATGAGTTTCATCTAACCATGATTTTTATCTTGATTTCTCATAACTATAACTTGAAAATTCTTTTTATAAATCAAGATTATCTACTATGATTTTTTTTACTATTTGAGTTATTAAAAAAGAATCATAATATGTCTTTTGATATTCATAATTTATCTTCATTATTTATGCATCTCATCACCAAAATTCTTTTGATATTTTTCATGTGATGATATAAAATTATGCATGAAATACTCTTGATATTATTTTGATGCATACAAATGTAAAGTTATGATCATGCATGGTAGGATGTAATGTAATTTGACTTTTTGATACCATCATGATTTGAAATATTTATGATTTGTATATCGCATGATATGATTGAATCATTATTGTAAAAGAAAAAGGAGATTGTTAGCTTGCACATTGCAAAGAAGAACAAAAAATATATGCTAGCTTGAATGATAAACATGAGATTATGTTTATAATGCAAATTTATTGTTCTCATGATATGAAAATTGATATAAAGGGAAAAAAACTACAAAATTATATTCTTCTCCTCTTTTTGATAATGACAAAGGGGGAGAAAGGGTTGCTAATATGCACATCTCAAAGAGAAAGATGCTAGCTTGCACAATTCAAGAATGAAGCAAAATTTGCTAACTTGAGCATTGCAAAGAAAAGCAACAGTTGCTAGTTTGGATATCATAAAGAGAAGCAAAAAGTTTGCTTATATCAAAAGATGCAAAACATTGCCAACTTTCATATATATAAAATTTGCTAGCTTGTACTTTGCAAAGAAAGCAAAAATGACACTTCTCAAAAGAGAAGAAAGAGCTTGCTATCTTGAAAATCACTAGCTTGCCTATCTTAACAAGCAAAAATACAAACTTGCAAAATTTACAATCATATACATCTTTAAAATTAATGATGATTTGGTGATTATGCATGTTGTAAAGTGATAGAAAATTGCTAGCTTACACTTTCTAAAATGATGATAAATTTTGCTAGCTTGTATGATGTAGAACATGCTATCTTATTACCTTGCATATTTAAAACTTGATAGCTTGCATGTTCTAATATGATATAGCACTTGCTAATTTTTTACTAGCTTGCATGATGATAAAAATGGAGATTATGTTTATTATGCAATGAGTTGACTTATATTTCCAAACACAAGAAAGTTACACTTCTCCTTTTGGTTGATGACAAAGGGGGAGAAGTATGATGTTATGCATAAGTTTATGATAACATGTTGCTTGTATTTTTGAATCCAAGAGTCTCTATCAATATGGCGTATTGATAGGGGGAGTTTGTTTAAACTCTATCATCAATTGATTGTCATCATAAAAAAAAGGGAGATTGTTGAATCTCATATTTTGATGATGAAACCAATTGATAAGTGTTTATGATTTGATCTGTGTTTTTAGTGACGCAGGATGCTTTGATCAGGATGAGACAATTAAAGCAGGAAGAATCATATTGGGCCGGTGGAACATGTCAGAAGATTGGATGTTAGGTTGGAGGATCGTTCGACAGAAGGCTTCGAGCCATGGATTCGGGCATCGGGCCAAGAAGAGCAGATATTGAGCCAGGGATATTAGAGTTATGGAGTCAATTGGACAATTAGGTAATAAGCCACAAGAGAGGACGATGCGCTGAAGAATCGGATGAAGCGTCGATGGACCAATGACATGTCAGATAACATGATTAAAGCTTAGTAATAATTATCTAGATCAAAGTGTATTTTTACATATGCAGGATTAATTACAATAGCAAGGCATAAAGTAAAATTAAGTCCCGGAGTCAAGAACGCGATTTCGTTGGGAGTTCGAGAGTTTGTCGGAAGTCCGGACGTTCGTCGGAAGTTCTGTAAGAACCAGTCGAGAAGTCTCGAAGCTTGCTAGAGAAGCTCGTCGGAACTCACCAAGAAGATCGTTGTGATGCCCAAGAGCTTTCCGGGAGTCTGCTGGAACATTGCCGAGAGATCGTCGGAAGTTCGCTGGAAGATCGTCGAAAGCTCGCCGGAAGAAACTAGACTTACAGACTTGTTTAGCTTAGGAAATGTCTTAGAATTCATAGTTAGTACATAATTGGGATTGGATTTGGGCCAACCCAATTAGGGGCCAGTTGGGCTCATGTAAGGACTATGTTGGGCCCAATGAAAGGCCCAAACAGTGACCCAAGAAGTATCGCCCGGACTCAGGAAACCCGGGATAAGATATTTTTAGGCTCTAAGTTTGAATCAATTTGAAGCCTATAAATACCCCTCTCATCCCTGGTTAAAAAACACAAGCACAAAGAGTTTAAAAGTAAAGAAACGATGTTGTAATCACTTAAGAAATCCCCTCTTCTAGTCTAAGTTTAGAATTCTGTTTAGGAGGAGTGTGTGTGCTTGTAAAGGTTATCTCCTAAGCCTATGAAAAGGAGAAGAGGGGTGTAAAAGGTGGTTGGTCTTCGCCTATTAAAGGAAGACCGATAGTAGATGCTAGTTGCCTCGACGGAAGAGGAATCGGCGAAGTGGATGTAGGTCACGACAACCGAACCACTCTAAAATCTGGTTTGCATTTCGTCTTGAGCAATTTACTTTACTGCAAACCATTTTACTTGCTTATTGCCTTCAATACATTTATGAACACGCTTTGAAGTTAAGCATTTTCGAGTTTGGCTTTTATCGTATGAAAAGTTTTCGGAACCATTTTACCGCTGCACTAATTCACCCCTTAGTTTCGACTTTGTTCCTAACAAGGTTAGCTACCACTCTCCATGACCGGTTGTGTTAGATCTGAGATATCCAAACAGTTGAATCTCAGATTTTGAAGATGAAACCAATTGATAGTGTTTATAATTTGATCTGCATTTTGAGTGATATACGAAGCTTCAATCAGGGAGAGACAATTAAAGCAGGAAGAATCATGCTGGGTCGGAGAAAAACATGTAAGAAGATTGGACGTCGAGCTGAAGGATCAGTCGACGTATTGATAGAAGGCTTCGGGTCATGGGTTTGGCATCGAGCCAAGAAGAGCAGAAATTAAGCCAAGGAAATCGGAGTTGCGGAGGTCAACTGACTGATTGGGCAATAGACTACAAGAGAGGACGATGCACCGAATAATTGGACGAAGCGTTGAAAAACCAATGACATGCCGGACAATATTTGATTAGCTTTATAATAATTGTCTAGATCGAAGTGGGTTTTAAGTGTGCAGGATTAACTACGATAGCAAGGCATAAAGCAAAATAAAGTCCCAGAGTCAAGAACAAGATTTCATTGGGAGTTCGAGAGTTTGTCAGAAGTTCGAATGTTCCTTAGAATTTTTGTCAGAATTGATTGAGAAGTCCAAGAGCTTGCTAGAGAAGCTCATTGAAACTTGCCAAGAAGATCGTCGTGAAGTTCAAGAACTTGTCGGGAGTCCGCTGGAACATTGCCGAGAGATCATTGGAAGTTCGTTGGAATATCGCCGGAAGAAATTAATTAGGGGCCAACTCAATTAGGGGCCAATTGGGCCAAGTTTGGATTGTGTTGGACCAAGTGAAAGGCCCAAATAGTAACCCAACAGGTGAAACTATCGTGGCATAGTCTCCGAAACTATGTTAGGCGATGGTACCGCCAATTTGGGTGGTGGTACCACCCAGACACAATCTTCTAGGTGGTGGTACCACCTAGACACAGTCTTTTATGCGGAGGTACTGCCCCGTGCAGGCGGTGGTACCGCTCGCACCTTAAAATTTTGGGGATTTGAATTTTGGCTCCAAGTTTTGAAGCCATTTAGAGTCTATATATACCCCAGCTATTCTTGCATGGAATAGTAAGAAAAGTGAATGAAAACTCTATGTTTCTAGAGTTCAAATCCCTTGTAAAGTATAGAGTCTCTCCTCCTAAAGTTTAAAGACCATTCTAAGGGAGATTGTGAGGGAAGCTTTATAAAAAGGGGGTGTAAATGTTCTCTCCTGAACCTGTTAAAAGGAGAATTGAGTTGTAAGAGTAGTTGATCTTTGCTCATTGAAGGAAAATTGTTAGTGAATGCCGGTGGCCTCGACGGAAGGGGAATCAGCGGAGTGGATGTAGGTCACGATGACCGAACCACTATAAAACTTGGTTTGCATTTACTTTAAGCTCTTTACTTACATTGCTAACCACCTTACTTGCTTTACCTTCTCAATATACTCTTCCATATGCTTTCAAGTTAAATTTATCTTTATGAAATGATTTTCATCAGAATCAATTTTTCATCGTACGAAGAAATATCAAAACCAATGATTTTTTCGCTGTACTAATTCACCCCCCCCTCTTAGTGCCGACTAGTTCCTAACATAAATATATAATTCTGGTATCAAAGAGTGGAGTACTCATACAGGACATCCTTGGTGTCTCAAGTCTAAGGACTAGATACACCACTAGGACTACGGAATCGCTACTTAATGACATTCAACGATGAGGTAATCAAAACCCCCTTAAATTATTTCGAAATTACATGATGCTTTTCATAATGCATTTTCTTTTTTTAGTATAGAATTAATTTTCTTGAAAATTGCATGTTTAAATAATAAAATGAAAATGTAAAAATTATGATCATGCCAGTAGTTTTGAAAATAATCATGAAAAATATATATTTATGATAAACGAACAAAATGATTTTGATTGAAAATATGAAATCATGCTATATGTGGTTAAGAAGTAATAATGTGTATCATGTTGATTTCCATTGTTATTTCTCGATTTTGATTAAATAAAATCATGTTTGATTTGAAGAAATGCATAATGATGTAATATTAAATATTTTGATTGACAATTTTATGCATGAGATTTTAAGTTATAAATGATGATAAGCATGTATTATTTTCAAGAGTGTATTTGAAAAACATATGGCAAAAATGTGTCCGAATGTATGAACTTATTAAAATCATTTTTCAGATGTTCTTAATTCATTCACTTAATTGCTATAATGAGAACTTTACACTATTACATGCCTTAATGACATGTTGGAAATTATGTGCTTTGGATACAAAAATTTCTATGATCATGAGCATGTTTTATCTTCATGATTGTGTTTGAAAATCTATAGTAAAACCATGTCCGAATGCATCAAAGTGTTAAATTTTATTTTCAGATTTTCTTGATCATAATAATTCATTTTTGAAAATCTATTGATCCTGATGGTTTTATGATGAAATTCATTTTTCGATCCTAAACATTGATGCATATTTTTATTTAACATGAAAAAGCATGCTAACATGAAATCAATCACTTAAAATGAAATACTTAAAAAAGGGAAAATATATTATCAATGAAATCATGAATCTACTTATGTTATGAATTTTGTGAACCATAAAAATGATTTTGATGATTTGAATTTGAGATGAGTTTTATCAAAATCATGATCTTGATTTCTTGGAATAATATGAGATTTTCTTTGATGATCATTTCGATTATTTAAAAGGAGATTTGTCAAAATGATTCATGGAATTTTGGATTCATGATTGGATCCTTCATTTGTTTATGAGATGGTTGAAATCTTTGTACCTTTGAATTCTTCCCTTCTCCTTTTGATTTTTGAATTTATGTATATTATATGTTGAAAATTAGAAACCATGTTTTGATATCATGGTTGAATTGATTTGATAGATTGAATGAATTGAAAATGAATGATGATTTTTCTCTTGAATATAACTTGTGTTTTTTTTTTGAATCGTCATTTTGATTTCTCGACATTCGATACATGAGATTTTATTATGAATCAAAATTTCTCATCAATCGATCTCCTACGATTCTACTTGATATTTTCTTAAGAGGAGATTTTCTAAATGAATCATGATTTTTCCTTGTGAGTTCTTAGATTTATTACTTGATTTTCTTTTAAAACAAGATATCTTCCTTGTACTCTTATGATTTTTCTTGATATTTTATTTAAAGAAGATATTTACTATATGAATCATGTCTTTTGGTATTCAAATGATTTTATCCTTCATGACATAATTTCATTGTATTTATGGCTTGCATGGCTTGAAATGTTTTGGAATGATGCATGCAACACTATGATTTTTCCCTTAGATAAAAATGCATACAACACTATGATTTTTCCCTTAGATAAAAATGCATGCAATACTTTAACTTATGATAATGATGCATGCAATGATAAAATATTCATGATAAAATAATTGTTTTAACATTCACGACTTGAATTTTTATCAATGCTATTTACCTTTGTCATGATTTAGATATTGACTTAAAGGGTCTTCCCTTCTTTTTGCCAATGACAAAGGGGGAGAAAGAGTTGCTAATATGCACATCTCAAAATAAAAGATGCTAGCTTACACAATACAAGAAGAAAACAAAAATAGCTAACTTGCGTATTGTAATGAAAGAAAAAAATCACACTTCTCAAAGGAGAAGAAAGAACTTGCAATATTGAACATCACCAAAATTGCTATCTTGCCTATCTCAAGGAGAAGCAAAACATGCTAACGTGCACATCTAGCAAACTTGCATATTTCAATAAGCAAGAGTTATTTTCTTGAACATCTCTAAATTGCTAGCTTGCATGTTCTAAAATGTTGTAACATTGCTAGCTTGCAAGATGTAGAGCTTGCTATCTTGAACATCTTAAGAAACAAAAATTACAAAAGTGCTATCTTGTCTATCTCAAGAAGCAAAACTTGCAACTTGCACATTGCAATAGGAAGCAAGAATCATGAGCTTACACAAGAAAGCTATCTTGCATTTGCTTTCGAAATTTTTGCTAACTTATATGTAGTAAAACTTGTATATCGTAAAAATTGCTAGCTTGTAGTCTAAAGAGAAGCAAACAATTGCTATCTCAAGAAAAGCAAACATGCTAAACTTGCACATCTTTAATTGCTAGATTACATAATGATAAAATTTGATACTATGTTTTTCATGCAATGAGTTGAACTTATATTACAAACACATTAGAGTTGGAACTTCTCCTTTTTGTTGATGACAAAGGGGGAGAAGTATGATGTTATGCATAAGTTCATGATGAATATTGCAATGACTTGAATTTAGTTTAAATTCAAGGTTCTATCAATATGGCATATTGATAGGGGGAGTTTGTTTAAAATCCGGGAGTTAAGTTTAACTCCATCATCAATTGGTTGTCATCATCAAAAAGAGGGAGATTGTTGAATCTCGTATATTGATGATAAAGCCAATTGATAATTGTGTTTATGTTTTAATCCATATTTTGAGTGATGTAGGATGCTTCGATCAGGATGAGACAAGTAAAGCAAGAAAAATCATGTTGGGCCAGAGGAACATGTTAGAAGATTGGACATCGAGCCGATGGATCGGTCGACGTATCGACAGAAGGCTTCGGGTCGTGGACTTGGGCATCGGGCCACGAAGAGTGGGTATTGCACTAAGGATATCGGAGTTGCGGAGTCAACTGGATGATTAGGCAATAGGCCGCAGGAGAGGACGATGCGCCGAAGAATCAAGAGAAGCGTCGAGGGACCAATGACATGCCGGACAACTTGATTAATGCTTAGTATTAATTGTCTAGATTGAAGTTTATTTTACATGTGTAGGATTAACTATGATGGAAGTAAGACATATAGTAGGAGTTGCGCTAGAGTCAAGACCATGATCACGTTGGGGGTTCGAGAGTTCGACGGAAATCCGGACGGTCGTTGGAGGTTCTACGGGAACAAATCTGAGAAGTCCAGGAGCTTGCCAAAGAAGTTCGTCGGAACTTGCCAAGTGGATCATTGCAAGTCCAGGAGTTTGCCGGAAGTCCGCCGGAGCATTGCCAAAGGTTCATCGGATGTTCTCCGGAAGTTCACCGGAAGAAACGATTGACGCACCGGAGCAAGTTACAGTAAATGTCTTAAGAAATATCGTAGTTAGCATGTAGATTAAATTAGGAATGGGAGGTGATCCCACTAACTTAATATAGGGGCAATTGGGCCTTTGATAGACCCAAATTGGGCCAAATGGATCAGCCCATTCGGACCCAAAATTCCTGCCAGGCGATGGCACTGCCAGGGCCGGCAGTGGCACCGCCCAAGAGCTCAGTCTCTTAGGAAAGCTGGGCAGTGCAACTGCCCAGGTCAGGCGGTGGTACTGCCTAGGCTTAGTCTCCGAGTGAGATTGGGTGGTGGTACCGCCTGAGCTCGATCTCCGAGAGGTAGTACCACCCACTTATAGTGGTAGTACCGCTTGAGCTCGGTCTCCGAGAGGTAGTACCACCCACTTATGGGGGTAGTACCGCCAGGACCCCGAAAATCTAGGAGATGACACATTTAGGCTCCAAATTCAAATCAGTTGGGGCCTATATGAACCCCACCCTTTCCTGCATGAAAGGGCAACCAAACGACACTGAAAATCCAATCTTACGCTGTGGTTTTTAGAGCTCAAAAGTGTTGTAAAAGCTAGAAGTTCTCCTCCCTCTTTTCTTCCAAGTTTTGATCTTTCAAGAGATGAGAGAAAATTCTGTAAGGGTTGTCTCCTAAGCCCGTCAAAAGGAGTGAAACTATAAAAGGGTGATTGGCCTTCACCTATTGAATGAAGGCCTCTAGTGGATGTCGGTGACCTCATCGGAGGAGGAAGCCAAAAGTGGATGTAGGTCAAGATTGACCGAACCACTCTAAATCTCAGTTTGCATTTACTTTTTGTTCTCTATCTTAACTGCAAACTACCTCCATAGCTTTACTTTAATTGCACTTCGCCTAATCTAAGTTAAAGTAATTTCCGAATCGGCTTTCTTAGCGAAATCATTTTTATCGTACGAACGTTATTTTAAATCGTCAAAAGTTTTCCGCTACACTAATTCACCCCACCCCCTCTTAGTGCTCTTGATCCTAACAAAATCTTCTGGCCTTCTACTACCTCAGCCCAATTTAAACATTTTAGCGAGCAACAAGCCATCTTGAAAAAATTATATTGCAATGGAGTGAGCATATAAAGCTCAGCAAGTGACTAACATATCCATAGCAAAGAGGATAGTTTCAAACAAATAAGGTTTCAAAATACAAGGCAGAGATCCAAGAGTTCAAAGATAGCCACTCGTCGAATGCAGAATTACAATGTTATATCATTCGAAGCATGTTTTGTTCATAACAATGGAGTAAGGGCTAATTAGAGCATATCATTGGCATAAGGAGTATATCCATAACATATGGAATATTTCAAAGTATATCAAAGACGTATATACATTTCGAAGCATATTAAAGAACAAATATGAAATAGAAGCTCAAATGACATATATGATGTTGCATTCATTTCATTATTATCTAAAGCGTGTATAGAAACACATAACTAAAGCTTTGGATATCATGTCAAACCCATAGAAGGTGAAGTGGGATTATAATATAATATGATCCATGTTGAATCTCGTATTTTGATGATGAAACCAATTGAGAAGTGTTTATGTTTTAATCTATGTTTTGAGTGACACAGGATGCTTCGATCAGGATGAGACAATTAAAGCAAGAAAAATCATATTGGGCCAGAGGAAAACATGTTAGAAGATTGGACGTCGAACCGGTGGATCGGTCGACGTTTTGACAGAAGGTAGATATTGCGCCAAGGATATCGGAGTTGCGGAGTGAATTGGCTGATTGCGTAATAGGCCGCAAGAGAGGACGATGCATCAAAGAATCGGATGAAACGTCGAGGGACCAATGACATGCCGGACAACATGATTAATGCTTAATATTAATTGTCTAGATCGAAGTGTGTTTTACATATGCAGGATTAACTATGATAGTAATTCATGAAGCAAAATGAAGTCCAAAAGTCAAGGACGCAATTTCATTGGGAGTTTGAGAGTTCGTCGGAAGTCCGGACATTCGTCAGAAGTTCTAGCAGAACCAGCTGAGAAGTCTCAGAGCTTGCTAGAGAAGCTCATCAGAACTTGCCAAAAAGATCATTGTGAAGTCTAGGAGCTTACCGGGAGTCCACCGGAACATTACTGAGAGATCGTCGGAAGTTCGCCGGAAGATCGTCAGAAGCTCGCCGGAAGAAACCAGACTTATCTTGCTCAGATCATGTGTTAGATTTCGTAGCTAGCATGTAATTGGGTTTGGATTTGGGCCAACCCAATCAGGGGCCAGATAGGCCCATGTAAGGACTGTGTTGGGCCCAATGAGAGGCCCAAACAGTGCCCTAAAAGGAGACACCGTTGTGACACAGTCTCCGAGATTGTGTCAGGCGGTGGTACTGCCAGTTTGGGTGGTTGTACTGCCCCTGGCAGGGTGCCAAGCAATGGCACCAGTAGTCTGGGCGGTGGTACCGCCCAGCACAACCTCCCAAGTGGTGGTACCGCCCAATGGCAGACTAACACTAGCAGTGGTACTGCCCGTGCCTAGGAAACCTAGGATGAGATGTTTTTAAGCTCCAAGTTTGAATCAACTTGAAGCCTATAAATATCCTCTCATCCCTGGTTAAAATGACACAAGCATAAAGTATTCAAAAGTGAGAAAACGCCGCTGTAATCTCTTTAGAAATTCCCTCCTCCACTCTAAGTTAGAATTCTATAAGAGGAGTATGAGTGCTTGTAAGGGTTGTCTCCTAAACCTGTGAAAAAAAGAAGAGGGGTGTAAAAGGTGGTTGGTCTTTGCCTATTGAAGGAAGGCCTCTAGTAGATGCCGATGATCTCATCGGAATAGGAAGCCGAAAGTGGATGTAGGTCACGTTGACCGAACCACTCTAAAATCTGGTTTGCATTTCTATTGTTGCCATTTGCATATTGAAAACTACTTAGTCACTACAATTCCATACACTTTTAAGTTAAGTTTCCAAAATCATTTTCAACGTAAATAGATTTGATCGTACAAAAGTTTTTGAAGACGTGATTTTTTCGCTGCACTAATTCACCCCCCCTCTTAGTGCCGACCCCTAATCCTAACAATTGGTATCAGAGCCTCGTTTTCTCATTTGGTTTAACACCCAAAGAGAAATGACTCTTTTCGGCTTTTAAGTGGGTCACTCTCTCATTCATCCTCCCTTTTTCAATGGGATGGACTACACATATTGGAAAACTCGAATGAGAGTTTTCTCGCTTTCTTTGGATTTGAACTTATGGAACATTGTCGAATCCAGTTTTAAAAGGTCTTCTCATTCGATGAAAGATTGGAAAGATTTGGAGAAGAAGACTTTTTCTTTAAATGCTAGAGCTATGAATGCTCTATTTTGCGCCTTAGATAAAAACGAGTTTAATCGGGTTTCTCCTTGCGAAATGGCTTTCGACATTTGGCATATTCTTGAAACTACTCACGAAGGCACAAGTAGATTAAAAGATCCGAAAATCAACTTTTGGAGACATATACACCCGTTTTACGGATGTCGCCAATGGTTTAAAAGCTCTTGGCAAAAGCTTTTCGAATTTTGAACTCGTTAACAAGATTTTATGATCGCTTTTTAAGAATTAGGATTCGAAAATAACAGCTATACAATAATAAAAAAATTTGAATACCTTTTTGATTGAAAAACTTATCGGGTCTCTAATGACCTATGAAATGACGTGCAATGCACATAAAGAACTTGAGAACCACCTTCCAGAAAATATAAAGGATTTCGGACTTAGAACAATCAAAGACCACTCGAGCATAAGCTCAAGTGATGGTGAACTTGAACTCATCACTATGAAATTTAAAAAGTTCATTAAACAAAAATTAAAGAACAAAAAGAATAGAACTACTTGCTATGAACGCAAGAAGAAGTTACCAAAAGACGAATCGAGCTCCTCCAAAGACGAGGAGAAAATCAACGAAGGCGAGGTGGCAAACTACGCCTTAACGACTTTCAACGATGAGGTAATCGAAACTCTCTTAATTTATTTCAAAATTACATGATGCTTTTCATGATGCATTTTCTTTTTTTATTTAGTTTAGAATTAATTTTTTGAAAATTACATGTTTAATAATGAAAATACAAAAATTAGGAATCATGCTTATCATTCTAGTAATTTTAAAAATAATTATTAAAATTGCATGTTTATGATAAACAAAATGATTTTAATTAAAAATGCCTTATGAAATCATGTTTGATGATATCATGCCTAATAAATTTATCTTTCGAAATGATGCATGATGATTTTTGTGATTTATGGATTATCGATTTTACTATAAAGAAAGTAACTTTTTCGGTTTTAAAAGATGATATATATTTTGAATTGGTATAAAAAAGACAAAGTCATGATTGTATGAAACAAACTAAAAAGAAGAAAGCTTTCTCCTTAAAAAATTTCTTGACTTTATCGACTTTTCAAAAAGAAGAGACTAATGAACCTATTTTTATGTGTCCCTCGGACCATGAAAATGATTTTGATGAGTTAAATTTGAATCACTTTTTATCCAAATCTTTCACATATTCTTGAGATTTTTGAATCAAAATCTTATATCTCCTATGCTTCTTTTTGTTATTTACAAAAGAGAAAAATTATCCAAATGAATTATGAATGTTCTTTCAGTATTCATGAATTGATTATAACTTAAAAATTTTATTATGAATCAAGATTTTTTATTAATCATTCTCCTATGATTCTACTTGTTATCTTCTTAAGAGGAGATTTTCTAAATGAATCTTGATTTTTCTTGTGAGTTCTTGGATTTATTACTTGAGATTTTTTTTATTCAAAATCTCTTCTTTATACTCCTATAATTTTTTTTGATATTTTATTTAAGAGGAGATTTAGTATATGAATCATGTCTTTTGGTACTTACATGATCTTATCTTTCATGATATGATTTATTTTTGTATAACTCCTTGTATTCATCACCCAATTAATTTTTCTTGATGAGATGAAATGAATGTGATGAAATAAAAATATGCATGAAATATGGGATGCCATGTAATTTGATATTTAGATACCATCATGATTTAAAATACTATGATTTGTTGCTAAAATGATGTATTATAAATGTTGATTTAATGTTTGGTATCATGAATACTTTAAATGATGAATGTTTGGTATCATGATCAAAATGTTGATAAATACATAAAATTTTAATGTCTTAGTATCATGTATGATATGGTAATAATGATGATTGATTTTTTTTTTTTTGATATCATGCATAAAAATGAAATGTAAAGTTTTAAAATTGTGTATGTTTTAATTTAAAACTGTAATGATGCACAAATATATTGAAATAATGATTGAAATATTGATGTAATTATAAATGATGTTTCAACATTATGCATGTAATACTTTAACTTATGATAATGATGTATGCAATGATGAAATATTCATGATTAAAAATTATTTTGACATTCATAACTTGATTTTTCATCTTCATAATTTATCCTTTGTTATGATTTGAAAATTATTGTAAAAGGAAAAAGAAATACAAAATTATATTCTTCTCTTCTTTTTGACAATGACAAAGGGGGAGATAGCTAGCTTGCACAAGTCAAGAAGATGCAAAACATGCTAAACTTGTACATCTAGCAAAATTTATAAACTTGCAAAACTCAAGAAATATTGCTATCTTGCATGATGATATATGGAGATAGAATTGCTAGAAATGCAAAAATGCTAGCTTGCATGTTTTAAGTAGATGCAAAAACACGCTATTTTGCATATATCAAAAAATGTAAAAAGTTTGCAAAAAACACTCACTAGCTTGCATAATGCAAAACTTGGTAGTTTGCTTCATGTAAAACATTGTATCTTGCTAGCTTGTTATCTTGCTTTATTTTTCAAAAACTTTCTAGCCTTCATACTTCAAAGAGAAGTAACACTTGTCAAATTGCTAGCTTGTATGTTGTAAAATAATGTAAAATTTTGCTAGCATGCACTTTGCAAAGGAAGCAAAAATGACACTTCTCAAAAGAGAAGAAAGAGCTTGCTATCTTGAACATCACTATCTTACCAATCTCAAGAAGCAAAACTTGCAACTTGCACATTGCAATAGAAAGCAAGAATCGCTAGCTCACACACTTCAATAAGAAAGCTATCTTGCATTTGCTTTCGAAATTTTTGCTAGCTTGTATAAACTTGCTATCTTACTACTTTGCATATATAAAACTTGATAGCTTGCATGATGTAGCACTTGCTAAATTTTCAAGCTTACAAATTGCATGATGATAAATGCAATGCTTGACATTATATCTCAAACACTTGATAATTGAACTTCTTTTTTTGTTGATGACAAAGGGGGAGAAGGATGCTGATGTTATGCATGATTTTATCATAACATGTTTGCTTGGATTTTTGAATCCAAGTGTTATATGGCATATTGATAGGGGGAGGTTGTTTAAACTCCGGGAGTTAAGGTTAATTCCATCGTCGATTGGTTGTCATAATAAAAAAGGGGGAGATTGTTGAATCTCGTATTTTGATGATGAAACCAATTGATAAGTGTTTATGTTTTAATCTGCGTTTTGAGTGATGTAGGATGCTTCGATCAAGATGAGATAATTAAAGTAAGAAAAATCATGTTGGGCCCGAGGAAAACATGTCAGAAGATTGGACGTCAAACTAGTGGATCGGTCGACGTATCGATAGAAGGCTTCAGGCCATGGATTCGGGCATTGGGCTAAGAAGAGCAGATATTGCGCCAAGGATATTAGAGTTGCGGAGTCAATTGGCCGATTGGGTAATAGGCCACAAGAGAGGACGATGCGCCGAAGAATCAGACGAAGTGTCGAGGGACCAATGACATGTCGGACAACATGATTAATGTTTAGTATTAATTGTCTAGATCGAAGTGTGTTTTACATGTTCAGGATTAACTTCGATAGCAAGGCATGAAGCAAAATGAAGTCTCGGAGTCAAAGACACAATTTCGTTGGGAGTTCGAGAGTTCGTCGGAAGTTCGGACATTCATCGGAAGTTATGGCGCAACCAGCCGAGAAGTCTCGGAGCTTGCTAGAGAAGCTCGTCAGAACTCACTAAGAATATCATCGTGAAGTCTAGGAGCTTGCTGGGAGTCTATCGGAACATTGCCGAGAGATCGTCGGAAGTTCGCCGGAAGATCACTGAAAGCTTGTCGAAAGAAACCAGACTTATCTTGCTCAGATTATGTCTTAGGATTTGTAGTTAGCATGTAATTAGGTTTGGATTTGGGCCAACCCAATTAGGGGCTATCTAGGCCCATGTAAGGACTATATTGGGCCCAATGAGAGGCCCAAATAGTGCCCCAAGAGGAGAAACCATCGTGGTACAGTCTCCAAGACTGTTGTACCGCCCCTGGCAGGGTGCCAAGCGGTGGCACCGCTAGTCTGGGCAGTGGTACTACCCAACATAGCCTCCCAGGCGATGGTACTGCCCAATGGCAGACTGATACTAGCAGTGGTACCGCCCGTGCCCAGGAAACCCAGGATGAGATGTTTTTAGGCTCTAAGTTTGAATCCACTTGAAGCCTATAAATACCCCTCTCATCCCTGGTTAAAATAACATAAGCATAGAGTATTCAAAAGTGAGAAAATGTTGCTGTAATTAATCTCTTTAGAAATTCCCTCCTCCACTCTAAGTTTCGAATTATGTAAGAGGAGTATGAGTGCTTGTAAGGGTTGTCTCCTAAACCTGTAAAAAGGAGAAGAGGGGTGTAAAAGGTGGTTGGTCTTCGCCTATTGAAGGAAGACCTCTAGTGGATGCCGGTGACCTCGTCGGAGGAGGAAGCCGAAATTGGATGTAGGTTACGTTGACCGAACTACTCTAAAATCTTGTTTATATTTCTATTGTTGCCATTTACATACTGCAAACTACTTTACTTAGTCATTATGGTTCCATACGCTTTTAAGTTAAGTTTTCGAAATCGTTTTCAACGTAAATATATTTTATTGTATGAAAGTTTTTGAAGATATGATTTTCTGCTACACTAATTCACCCCCCCTCTTAGTGCCGACCCATGATCCTAACAATCCATCTATTTCTAAATAACCACCAAACATAAGTCACCCACGTTTGGGAGCTCCATCCACCCACGTCTAAGTGAAGTCATAGGGGGTCGGCAAGGCATCGCGGGCTCTAAGCATAACTCCCTTTATCATTTCTAGCAAAGGTTTATATTTATCCCATAAACACCAGAGTACGAAAAAATAGTGTAAACAATAAAATTGAGACATATCGGAAACACATGGGGAACAACGAAATGCATGTGCCTATATGAAACATTGTGATATAAACATGAACTTTATATAATAAAAGCAGGTATGCAATGATTAAAAGGACAAGAGGATATAAGAATTTAAAGCAATAATGTAAATCTTAACTAAAGTAAGGGTTTTTACTGAAATCAATTTCCAAAGAGAAAAACAAGAATAGGCGAAACCGACCAAAGCTCGATTCTGGCATAATTTAGAGGCATATTATATAAATTATTTAGATAACTAATTATACTCTAATTTATATAAAATAGGTGTTATTCGAAAGATATATCAATTTAGTTTTAGGTAAATTAAGTTTTATAAGAATTAGAGTTTACAACAGAGAGTTACAAATAATTTCGTAGCAAAAGATCTTAAACTATCAGTTCTATTTTACTGAATCCATAGGGTCAATGAAAACAGATGTTTTAGTTCACATTTGTTTTCCAAAAATTTCAAATAAGGTAAGAACATAAATATTTTTTAGTCTAGTTTCCAATAAATCATACTTTGTGTGAATATGAGTACCCAACAAAAAGTTATAAGTAGTTTAGCAGCAAAAGGTCAAAAATTACACTCCTTGTTTTGCAAAATTCTGTAGGGTTAATTGAAACAAAAGTATGAGTAGGAATTTAAACTCCAAATCATTATATATATATATATATATCAAAATAATAATATTTGAGTCTACTTTCAAATGAATAATGTTTTTCCTAAATCAGAGTTTGGTGGTAAAGGTTAGGTCCGAAACAATGCATAATGGTCAGATTACTAAAAAATTACAGATTCATGACTTTGTATCAAAATGAAAGAAATGTCTAGTGATAAGCTGAAATCTTTCAAATTATGTAGAATGAAAATGAAAACAAAGATTAAGATTACTATGGGATGGGGTTAGAACACTTGCCTTAGAAAAGTTTAATTTCTAAATATGGGGAAATTGATGCAAAACCTCAAGCAAAGCAAAGCTTCTTCTTTTCTTCTTCTTAAATTCTTCTTCCCTTCTCTTCCCAAATCGACGTTGGTTGCAACAAGGGTTTGGCTATTCCTCCTTTGTTAAGTTTTCCTTTAATCTATCATCTAATTACTTGGGTTTGGCTAACACAAGGGTTGCAAGGTGGCAAGCATGCATGAAAGGGGCTTATGTGTCATCCATAGAATAAATATAGGTGGCACCATACTTAGGTTAGCTAATGACACATGTCTTCCAATTTTCTTTTTTAACTTAATGTGAGTCTTTAACAAATCATATCAAATTTCTAAGATTCACATTTAGGTCCCTAGTCATAAACTTCTAATATAAAATTATTTAATACAAAAGAATTATTAGCTAATCCTCATATTTACAAACAAGCATCTACAAAATTTTTAAAAATGGAGGATGTTATACTCCCCCATCTTCAAAAGAAAAATTTAGTCCTCTAAATTTATCATACCTCCTTCGACGAAAAGACGAGGATAAGCTTTCTTCATTTCTTCCTCAAGCTCCCAAGTTGTTTTCTCCCCAGAATGATATCTCTAGATCACTTTAACTAGAGGGATGACTCGATTCCTTAGGATCTTTTTCTTCTTATCAACAAACTGAGTGGGCTCTTTTACATAAATCAAGTCTTTATCGATCACCATCGGCTCATACTTCATGATATGAGAGGGATCTTAAATGTTCTTTCTGATCATTGAAACATGAAATATGTCATAGATATGGCACAACGATGGTGGCAAGGCAATCCTGTAAGCGACAGAACTGAACCTCAAAAGGTTCAATAAATCTTGGGATTAACTTTTCTTTCTTCCCAAATCTTATAATGCCTTTAGAAGGGGAGACCTTCAGGAATATAAAATCCCCGACTTGAAATTCAATATCTCATCTTTTGTTGCAGCATAACTCTTTTGACGACTTTGAGCGGTCTTTAACATTTTCCTTATAACTTGAATTTTCTCGATAGTCTTTTGTACTTTATCTAGTGCTAATAACTTTCTGTCACTAACTTCTTCCTAACATATAGGAGTTCTGCATTTTTGCTCATATAAAACTTTATAAGGAGCCATCTAAATACTTGAAAATTTAGCTTCAATCCCTTTTCTACCTCATTTCTTAAGTAGATTAAGTGTTGATCTTGTAGTTGTCCTTCTTTAATTTGTTGAATGAGATCAGATTGCACTTGGATGTGTTGAATCTCGAATTTTGATAATGAAATCAATTGATGAGTTTGTGATCTAATTTATGTTTTTGAGTGATGCAGGACTTGCTTCGATCAAGGAAAAGTAAATTGATTAAAGCAGGAAGAATCATATTGGGCCGAAGTGAACATGTTAGAAGATTGTATGTCGAGCCAAAGGATCGGTCAACGTGTCGGCAAAAGACTCATTCCGTGAATTCGAACATTGGGCCATAGGAGTGGATATTGTGCAAAGGAGATCAGAGTTGCAGAGGTCAACATGCCGATTGGGCAAAAGACTATAAAAGAGGACGATGCGCCGAAGGATCGGTCGCATGCCGGATGAACCAATGACATGTCGGACAAAGGATTCATGCTTTGTAATCATATATCTAAGATCAAAGTAGTTTAGGGGGCTAATTGAATTAGCTTTTGGTGTAATCATGCTAACTCAATTAGAGGCCAATTGGGCCTTAATTGGGACTGATTTGGGCTCATTGGGAGGCCCATTCAGTGATCCAAAAGTCTTTTGGGTCAGGCGGTGGCACCGCCAGAATAGGCGGTGAAACAGCCTGTGAGTTGGAAAACTGAAAAAACTCAGTCTCTGAAGTTATTAGGCAGTGGTACCGCCAGTTTGGGTAATGGTATTGCCCAGACATAGTCTCCCAAGTGATAGTATCACTAGATTGGGTGGTGGTACCGCCTGTACCCTGAAATATTGGGGATTTGAATTTTGGGCTCCAAATTTAAAATCATTTGGAGCCTATAAATACCCCACTCTTTCCTACTTAGAATGGCAAGAATTGGATAGAAAGGGAGAAAGAATCCTTGATGAAAAAGAGTTAAAAAAGCTTGAAAAGTGTTGAGAGTTCCCCTCCACCTCTTAGAGTTTAGAGTTCATTCTAAGAGAGGTATGAAACTTGTAAAGGTTCTCTCCTGAGCCTATCAAAAAGAGAATAGAGTTGTAAGAAAGTGGTTGGTCTTTTGCCTATTAAAGGAAGACCATTAGTAGATGTCGATAGCCTCGACGGAATAGGAATCGGGAGTGGATGTAGGTCATGACGACCGAACCACTATAAAATGATTTGCATTTATATTTGAGCAATTTATCTTAACTGCAAACTACTTAACTTACCTACTACTTTCACTATCTTATGAAAACTCTTTCAAGTTAACATCTCTTCGAAATGATTTTTGTCGAAATCGATTTTTATCGTATAAAGATATTTTAAACTGATACTTTTATTCACTGCACTAATTCACCTCGCCCCCCTCTTCTTAGTGCCGACTCATTCCTAACAGTTGGTATCATAGCCACGTTATTTCTCATTTGGTTTAACACCCAAGAGAAATGACTCTTTTTGGATTTCAAGAGGGCTTTTCTATCGTTCGTCCTCCTATTTACAATGGGATGGACTACACTTATTGGAAACTCGGATGAGAGTTTTCTTACTTTCCTTAGACTTAAACTTATGGAATATCATTAAAAACGACTTTTAAAAGTCTTCTACTTCAATGAACGAATGAAATGATTCAGAGAAGAAAACTTTTTCTTTGAATGCTAGAGCTACGAACGCTCTATTATGTGCTTTGAGCAAAAATAAGTTTAATCAGGTTTCTACTTGCGAAACGACCTTTGATATTTGGCACACTCTTGAAATCATACACGAAGGCATTAGTAGAGTTCAAGATTTGAAGATTAATATTTTGATGCAAGATTTTGAGTTATTTCGAATGGAACGAAGCAAGACTATTGGAGACATGTACACCCGTTTTACGGATGTCATCAATAGTCTAAAAACTCTTGGTAAAAGTTTTTCGAACCTTGAACTTGTGAACAAAATTTTATGATCTCTTTCTAAAAATTAGGATTCTAAAGTAACGGTCATTCAAGAGGCCAAGGATTTAAACAACTTTCCTCTCGAAGAACTTATCGGGTCACTAATGACCTATGAGATGACTTGCAATGCTTATGAAGAGCTTGAGAACTATCTTCCAAAGAAAATAAAAGATTTTACAATTAGAATATTAGAAGACCACTCGAGCGAAAGCTCAAGTGATGATGAATTTGAACTTCTTATAATAAAGCTTAAAAAAATTTTAAAATAAGAATCAAAGAACAAAAATAAACTTAAAAAGAACATAACTACTTGCTATGAATGCAAGAAGAAGGAAGTACATTAGGATGAATCGAGCTCATCCAATGACGAGGAGCAAACCAATGAAGATGAAATGACGAACTTCGCTTTGATGACTCTTGATAGTGAGGTAAACAATTCAACGAAACTCCTTTGCTTTATTTCAAAATTACATGATGCCTTTCATGAGTTATTCTTAAATTAGTTTAGAAAAATTATTTATAATTTTTTTAGTTGCTTGATAAAAATAAAAAAAAATTTAGAAATCATGCTTATCCTTCTAGTAATTTTGAAAATGATCTTGAAAATTACATACTTTATGATAAATAAACAAAATGTTAGACTCAAATCTAATGCTTAAGATAGATCCTATGTATGTTTTTAAAGCATTAATGTATATCTTAATGATTTCCGTATTGCTTTTTAATTTTATTTAAAAATATTTTATGATTAATGAAATCATACTTGATGATTTAATGATGCATAATGATGATTTGAAATCATGTTTAATAGTTTTATATTCCAAAATTATGCATGATGATTTTTATGATTTATGGATTATCGATCTTTGCCGTAATGAAAGTTTTTTTTCGGTTTTAAACATTGATGCATGTTTGGCATGCTTCTATGAAATAAATCACATGAATTAAAACAACTAAAAAGAGAAAAACTTTTTTCTTGAAATTTTTTTTTCTCTATCTTATCGATTTTTTCACTAAGAGATTGATAAAGTTGTTTATGTCATTTTGAATCTCTTGAAAGTAATTTTGATAATTTGATGATTTGAATTTGAATTAGCTTTATCTTGATTTTTTAAGATTTATAACTTGAGATTTCTTATGCATGAATCAAGATATTATATCATTTGATCTCCTATGTTTCTTTATGTCATTTATAAAAAAAATGGAAGAGATTTGTTGAAATAAATCATGTCTTGTGGTATTCATGATTTGATATTAATATCTTTCATGTCATGATTTTCATATGATTACCTTTGTATTTATATGATGCTTAGAGCATTGATGTAAGAAATAAATAAATTGAACCATTAAAAATTCTTCTTTCTTATTTATAATGACAAAGGGGGGAAAGAAAATCACTTGCATCTAGAGAGATTGATAAATCACTTTATTTTATTTTGAATATCTTGGAAGTGACTTTGTTGATTTGATAAATTGAATGAGTTGAAAATAATGATGAATATTTTGAAAATAATTGTTTATATCATGTTTGATGATTTTACATTTTGATATTGTGCATGATGAGCTGAAGTGATGATGGTTTAAAAAATATTTAGTTAAATGCATGAATCAACAATCTTTTTGTCAAATAAATCATGATTTTTCTTGTGAATTTTTAGAATTATAACTTAAGATTTTTTTTTTATGAAGTAAGATCATTTACTATGATTCTTCTTTTTGCTATTTGAGTCATCCAAAAAGAATCATAATTTATCTTTTGATAGTCGTAATTTGTCTTCATGAATTATATACCTCATCACCAAGTTAATTTTTCTTGATATATTTCATGTGATGATTTGAAAAATCATGTAATTGGAAAAGTTTTGCATATTAAGGGAGATAGTTTTGCTAGCTTGGATAAATTGGTGTAAAACTTACTTGATATGCTTTTAAACACTCGCATTGTTGAATGATTCTCCTTTTTGCCTATGACAAAGGGGGAGAAAGAACTAGCTTGCATGTTCTAAAATGATGTAAAATTTGCTAGCTTGTATGGTGTAAAATTTGTTAGCTTGCTTGATGTAAAACTTGCTATCTTACTAGCTTGCATATCTAAAACTTGCTAGTTTGCCCAACTCAAAAGAGAAGCAAGAATTACTAGCTTGCATATCCCAAGTAGAAGCAAAATTGCTAGCTTGAACTTCTCAAATGAGAAGAAAGAACTTGCTATTTTGAATATCACCAAAAACTTGCTAGCTTGCAATCTTAAGAGAAGCAAGAGTGCTATCTTGCACATCTCAAAAGATGCAAAAATTTTGCCAACTTTCATATGTGAAAAACTTGCTAGCTTGAATATTCTAAACTTGCTATTTACTATCTCGCATTAAAAAACTTACTAGTTTGAATATCGTAAAGAAAAGGGTCGGAGTGAACATGTCAAAAGATTGAACGTTGGACCGGAAGATCAGTCGACGTGTCGACAGAAGACTCGTGCCGTGAATTCGGGCATCGGGCTGAAGGAGCAGGCATTGTGCCAAGGAGATCGGAGTTGTGGAGGTCAACATGCTGATTGGGCAAAAGGCTACAAAAGAGGACGATGCGTCGAAGGATTAGACAATTGTTGGATGAACCAATGATATGCCGGATAAAAGATTCATGCTTTGTAATCATATGTCTAAGATTAAAGCAGTTTAGGAGGCTAATTAAGTTAGCTTTTAGTATAATCATGCTAACTCAATTAGGGGCCAATTAAGCCTTAACTATGACTAATTTGAGCTTATTGGGAGGCCCATTCAGTGACCCAAAAGTTAGGTCAGGCGGTGGCACCGCTAGAACAGGTGGTGGAATCGCTTGTGAGTTGGAAAACTCAAAAAACCTGGTCTCCAAGGTTGTCAAGCGGTGGTACCACCAGTCTAGGTAGTGGTACCACCTAGACATAGTCTCCTATACGATAGTACCACCAGATTGGGTGGTGGTACTGCCCAATGTCAGGCTGCAGGCGGTGGTACCACCCAATGTCAGGCTGCAGGCGGTGGTACCGTCGGTATCTTGAAATCTCAGGGATTTGAATTTTGGGCTATAAATTTGAATCCATTTGAGGCCTATAAATATCCCACTCTTTCCTGCTTAGAATAATAAGAATTGGGTAGAAAGGGAGAAAGAATCCTTGATGAAAAAGAGTTGAAAAAGCTTGAAAAGTGTTGAGTGTTCCCCTCCACCTCTTAGAGTTTAGAGTTCATTCTAAAAGAGGTGTGAAACTTATAAAGGTTCTCTCCTGAGCTTGTCAAAAAGAGAATAGAGTTGTAAGAAGGTGGTTGGTCTTTGCCTATTGAAGGAAGACCATTAGTGGATGTCGGTGGGCCTCGACGGAAGAGGAATCGTGAGTGGATGTAGGTCACGATGACTAAACCACTATAAAATGGTTTGCATTTATATTTAAGCAATTTATCTTTATTGCAAACTACTTAACTTACCTACTGCTTTCACTACCTTATGAAAACACTTTCAAGTTAACATCTCTCTGAAATGGTTATTGTCAAAATCGATTTTTATTGTACGAAGATATTTTAAACCGATACTTTTATCCGCTGCACTAATTCACCCCCCTTCTTAGTGTTAACTCGTTCTTAATAGGATGGAGGCCATCAATATCATTGGATGGAGATCAGATTGCACTTGGGTAGAGGCCATTAGATTATATTGGCTTCAAAATTGGAGCCCAAAAAGGTCTCATCTCGGGTTTCCCGGGTCCTAGCAGTACCATCGCCTACAGCACTAACACTGGGTGGTACCACCGCCTGATGCTGTTCGGAGACAATGTCTAAGCGGTACCACCACCCAGACTAGTGGTACCATTACTTAACACAGTCTCAGAGATTGTGCCACTAATGGTTCCACCTATTGGACCACTGTTTGGGCCTTTCATTTGGCCCAATACAACCCAATTAGCCCCAAATTGAGATGGCCTAATTTTAACCCAATTATACATAAAACTTACTTTGATCTAAATAATTATTACAAAGCTAAATCAAATGTTGTCTAACATATTATTGGTTTATCGATGCCTCGTCCGATTCTTCAGCACATCATCCTCTCTTACGACCTATTACCCAATTAGCCAGTTGACCTCCGCAACTCCGATTTATGTAGCATAATTTTCGCTCTTCTTGGCACGATGCCCGAACCCATGGCCCAAAGCCTTCTACTGATATGTCGATCGATCCTCCAGCTCGATGTCCAATCTTCTGACATATTCCACTCTAACCTAACATGATTCTTCCTACTTTAATTGTCTCTCCTGATCGAAGCTTCCTACGTCACTCAAAATGCAAATCAGATAAAAAACACATCAATTGATTTCATCATCAAAATCAGAGATTCAATAAGGAGGAGAAGGGGAGAGGAGAATAGGAAGTGACAACTTAGAAGCCTCAACCTATGGGCCTTTAATTTCATCCTATTTATAGAGGCCCTAGTTAACCCTAATAGATCCTGCCCTATTGGGTATTGGATCTCCATCGAATTACCCAAGCCTCTTAGATTAGTGGGTCTCTACCCAATAATCTCTTTTTAACTCTTATTGGATCTCATCCATGAGATCCAATAATTCAGGGGCTTATTGAATATCCAATAAGATAAGGGCTCCAGCGGACATCCGAATCTCTACTCGTCGCAACATCTACCATATGTGTGTAAACCTCTAAGCCCAATATTGAGTTAGCCATAAGTCATACCTATTAGAACTCCTTCTGGCTTAGTGAATTATTATCTCCATAACAATTCACTCGACTCATCGACTACGGACGTATTAGGCCACTACACCGTAGTCCCCAAATGATACAGGGTATCAAATCCTTTGGACCTATATGTCCTTAGTTACCATATACTTATAGTCCCTCAATCATCTAATATCCTAGAGACCATATATTAGGCATGATGCTGTAATGCCCATATGGTTTCTCCTCGAGTCTCGCTCTAATCATATTCTCCTGGAGAACTTTTTCTCTCTAATTCGAATGACCTTGGCCAAAGATTTGTCTAAGCAAGAATACATGAGATATTCCTCTCATGATATCGAGAGCGGATGATCCTTTATCAACACTTAATAGTCATCGTAAGATTGGTTACCACTCCCAATAACCGGCTGTACTAGATTTGGAACTTCTAAAACTATAAGTCTAGTATCAAAAAGTGGAGTACTCATATAGGACATCCTTGGTGTCTCAAGTCTAAGGACCAGATACACCACTATGACTACGAAATCATTGTCTGACAATAAGACATCATCAACCATCTAACATTCCGTAAACGAATCAATCAGTAAACTCATTCTCTAATGAGCATTTGTTTTGTATTCCTAGTGTCCCCACATGAGCAGTTGTGAGACCAGCTGCATCCATCATATGGACAGGTATATAGCATACCAATCTATCTGGTTATCTCGATGTCCTTCTCGAGTAACCTATGATCAGGATTATTTAGGGTCTATGTTTAAAGGTGAATCGGTCTCATTATAGTGATTTCAACACGATTTGATTATCATTACACAAATCCAAGGACATCACAATATATCTGTGTATATGTAATAATTAATATAAAGTGATAAAATATCAAAATATAATAAGCAAAAAGATTGCGTGTCAAGTCACACGTGCGATCACTCACGTGATCGGCTTGTAGGACACCTATGACTAGCACAACAGTCCTAAGGAAGAAGTATGGCTCACCGCACCTAATTGCTGTAGTCTTCTCACCCACCATTTATCATTGCAGACTCCCACTTTGCTTCCTCAGATTGGTATATATCCTCAACATGTCCTCATCATCTACATCTGACGCTCTAGTTACTATCCCCGTAGGAAACCATAGTACTTTTTCCTCTACAAGCCTTATATTTCCATCAATGCTGCAACTCTCATCCCCTTCAAGTTATCCAAAGGTGGCAACTATGCATCTTGGCATGTTAATTTTCTAATATCCTATTTAGCTATGATCTACTTGGCTACGTCAATGACTCTCTTTGTTATCCACCAATGGTGCTCAACATCCCAAGAGCACCCAATCCAATACCATAGTTTCCTTTAAGCAATTCAAGCCTTAGTCACTGGATCCCTTGCCCCACTCATATCTTCATGTAATACTACTATCGAAGCCTAGTGCAAGTTGCAAACCACCTTAGCAAATCATTTATGTACTCACATGCTTAGTCTCCTATCTAGCCTTATAAAAAAAAAACAAGAGGGAAGTACTATTGCCGATTATCTATAAAATATAAAAGTTATCATCGATAACTTGACCTTGATAGGTCATTCTGTCAGTGATGAAGAAGTCATTGTCCACACCTTTAACGGCCAAGGGGACGAGTATAAGAAACTGGCAGTAGTAATACGGTCACGTGACACACCAATGTCATTCGAAAAACTCTACGACAAGTTGATTGACTTTGAGACATATCTCAAGCGAGAGGATAAATTACCAGGATCGTCCATCACAGCTCAAGTCAGTCAAAAATCTAAAAAGAGAGGCAACTAGTATAACAAGACTATCAACAAAGGTTTGACCAAGATGCCTCCTAAAGTTATGAGCTCCAAGCAAACCATCCCTCCTCCATAGCATCAACATTTTAATCATAACTATCAAGGTGACTACTTCAATTATCCTCAGCTATGTGATGAAGTCAGCACTCTACAAAAGTCTATCGATCTCGACCTAGACTTCCTCCTCCATCATATCGGCCCCAAGCAAATCTCACAACTACTCCGAATACTAGTCAACACTGTTGAATCTTGGATTTTGATGATGAAGTCAATTGTCATTTGTTGTCTAATCTATGTGTTGTGATAAGTGTGCAGGATTAACTACGATGAAAGTTAGACATGCAGCAGGAGTTGCGTCGGAGTCAAGACAATGATCACGTTGGGAGTTCGAGAGTTCGACGGAAGTTCGGACAGTCGTCGGAGGTTCTGCGGGAACAAATCCGAGAAGTCCATAAGCTTGCCAAAAGAAGCTCATCGGAACTCGCCAAGTGGATCGTCGCAAGTCCAGGAGTTTGCCGGAAGTCCGCAAGAGCATCACCGAGAGTTCATCGGATGATCGACGAAAGTTCGTCGGAAACTCGCCGGAAGAAGCGATTGACGCACCGGAGCAAGCTGCAGAAATTGTCTTAGGATTCATCGTAGTTAGCACAATGATTAAGTTGGAAATAGGAGGTGATCCCATTAGCTTAATCTTGGGGCAATTGGGCCCCTGAAAAACCCAAATTGGGCCGAATGGATCTACCCATTCGGACCATGATTGCTGTGGGAGGTACAACCGCCCAAGCTAGGAGGTAGCACCACCTGGGCTAAGTCTCCCAGGGAGACTGGGCGGTGCAACCGCCCCAGCCAGGAGGTAGCACCGCCTAGGCTCAGTCTCCGAGCGAGACTGGGCGGTGCAACCTCCCCTGCCAGGAGGTAGCACCGCCTGAGCTCGGTCTTCGAGCTCTGGCAGGTGGTGCAACCTCCCTAGTCAGGAGGTGCAACCGCCTGAGCTCGGTCTTCGAGCTCTGGCAGAGAGGTGCAACCGCCCCTAACAGAGGTGGCACCGCCGAGAGGCTCAGTCTTCGAACTCTGGCAAGCGGTGCAACCGCCCCAGTTAGGAGGTGCAACAGCCTGAGCTCGGTCTTCGAGCTCTGGCAGAGAGGTGCAACCACCCCTGATAGAGGTGGCACCACCTAGAGGCTCAGTCTTCGAGCTCTGCCAGGCGGTGCAACCGCCCCAGTCAGGAGGTGCAACCGCCTGATCCCGGAATTCCGAGAATTGACAGTTTTGAGCTCCAAATTTGAATTGGGTTGGGGCCTATAAATACCCCACCCATTCAGCACTGATAACAGAACTTACACTCGAAATCTTGATCTCTTTCTGTGATTCTTAGAGCTCAAAATTGTTGTAAAGGCCAAAAGTACTCCTCCCTCTGTTCTTCAAAGTTTTGAGTTGTAAAGAGAGGATAGAAAATTTCTGTAAGGGTTGTCTCCTAAGCCCATCAAAAGGAGTGAAACTATAAAAGGGTGGTTGGCCTTCGCCTATTGAAGGAAGGCCTCTAGTTGACGTCGGTGACCTCGTCGGTGGAGGAAGCCAAAAGTGGAGTAGGTCAAGATCGACCGAACCACTCTAAATCTCGGTTTGCATTTACTTTGAGCATATTATCTTTACTGCAAACCTCCTCTGAAGCTTACTGCTTTCTGCGCATATACGATCGGGTTTCAAGCTTTGCACTTTCCGAATCAGCGTTTAGACGTAAATCTGCTTTTTCATACGATCATCATATTTCAGATTACATTTACGTTTTGATTTTTACCATAACTGCAAACTACCTTTATACCCTTGCTTAAACAGCATCTCGCCTAATCAAGTGATTCACGAATCAGCATTTAGACGTAAATCAGTTTCTTCATACGAACGTCGTATTTCAGTTTGCGCTTATATTCTGGTTTTCATCATAACTGCAAACTGTCTTCATAGATTGACTTTAACATCATCTTGCTTGATCTTAAGTTAAAGTAATCTTAGAATCGGCTTTCAAACAGAAATCATTTTTATCGTTCGAACGCAGTTTCGTTTTAATCGCAGAAAGTTTTCCGCTGCACTAATTCACCCCCGTCTTAGTGCTCTTTATCCTAACAATTGGTATCAGAGCAGTGTTAACTCTCTAACGGATTAAAACCCAAGAGAGATGGCATACGCCGGAAACCAAGAGGGTCATTCTATTACACGTCCACCCATGTTCAGTGGGACGAACTACACCTATTGGAAGACCCGAATGAGGATCTTTCTTATTTCTATGGATTTTGAACTTTGGAATCTTGTCGAAAACAGATTTTCGAAGTCTACTCTTCCAATGATCGATTGGGATGAATTGGAGAAGAAGGCTTTCGCTCTTAATGCAAAGGTTATGAATGCCTTATTTTGTGCACTTGATAAAAACGAGTTTAACCGTGTTTCAACTTGTGAAACCGCATTTGATATTTGGTACACACTCGAAGTGACTCACGAAGGCACAAGCAGAGTGAAAGAGTCAAAAATCAATCTTCTGTTACATTCTTTCGAACTTTTCTGGATGAAACCGAGTGAAACCATTGGCGACATGTTTACCCGTTTCACGGATGTCGTCAACGGTCTAAAAGGACTCAAAAAAAGTTTTTTGGATTTTGAGCTCGTAAATAAGATTCTAAGATCCCTTCCTCACAGTTGGGATCCTAAAGTCACTACTATTCAAGAGGCAAAAGATCTACGCAACTTCCCTCTTGAAGAACTAATCGGGTCATTAATGACCTACGAGATGACTTGTAAAGCTCATGAAGAGCAAGAAGACATCCTTCCAAAGAACAGGAAGGATATGACACTTAAAACTTCAGAAGGCCACTTGAGAGAAAACTCAAGTGATGAAGACTGTGATGATGACTTGGCACTTTTAACAAGAAAATTTAAAAAATTCTTTAAAAGAAACAAGTTTAAGAATGACGCAAAAAATAAACTTGAACCCAAGAAGGACCAAGTTATTTGCTATGAGTGCAAAAAGCCAAGACACTACAAGAGTGATTGTCCCCAAGCCAAGAAGAGAACATCAAAGAAGAAGGAACTCAAAGCAACATGGGATGATTCGAGCGCATCCGAAGAAGAGGAGTCCAACATCGAGCAAGTTGCTCATTACGTCTTAATTGCCATCGGAGATGAGGTAACAAATTTAATTGATGCGGATTTACCTTATCATGAATTATTAAATGCTTTCCATGAATTATTTGATGAATGTAAGACAATTAGTAGAAAATACAAATTGCTAAAAAAGGAGCATGATAGTCTTATTTGTAATTTTGATAAGTTAAAAGCTGAACATCATTATAGTTTAAGCTCATGCATAAAATGCCATGATCTAGAAACTATCCAAAAGGAAAACTTGCTACTTAAGGACACCTTGAAGAAATTCGAGGTTGGTAGCAAGTCATTAAACATGATCCTTGCAAACAAGGTCACGTTCCCAAAAGAAGTGGAATTGGATTTGTGAGAAGTCCTCACCAAAATCCAACCACCTTCATAAAAGGCCCCATCTTACATGTTCGACATCAAAACAAATGCAACTTTTATTGCAAATTTGGACACAAGACGCATTATTGTCCATTCAAGAAAATTAGTCCAAACAAATTGATCTGGGTTCCTAAAGGAACCATGATAAATTCTATGCAACATGATAGACAATGTAGATCTATTTGTGAGGCACCCAAAAGCAAATGGGTACCTAAAAATCATCCTTTCTTGTAGACAACTAAACCATCACAAGCTAGGAGCAAGAGATGGTACCTTGATAGTGGATGCTCAAGGCATATGACCGGAGATCCATCTCAATTCTCTAAGCTCACTAGCATAGACGAAGGCTATGTCACCTTCGGAGACAACAACAAGGGTAAAATCATTGGCAAAGGAACCATAGGTAACAAATCCAACTTCTTTATTGAAGATGTTTTGTTAGTTGATGGTTTAAAACATAACCTCTTGAGCATTAGTCAATTATGTGATAAAGGATATATTGTCAGATTTGAATCTAATACTTGCATCATTGAAAAACTACACAAAAACATATCTATGATTGCATTGAAACAAAATAACGTATACACTATTGACATCAATGATTTGTGTAATGAAATATGTTTTTCTGTTTTGAATGAGGATGCTTGGATATGGCATAGAAAATTAGGTCATGCTAGCATGAAACTAATTACTCAAATATGATCTAAAGAACTTGTAAGAGAAATTTCTTATATCAAGTTCATCAAAGATAATGTATGTGATGCTTGCCAATTAAGTAACCAAATTAAGGGTAGTTTCAAATCTAAGAATCAAATAAGCACCTCTAGGCCCTTACAATTGATCCATATGGACTTGTTCAGACCAATCTCCACATCAAGCCTAGGAGGTAGCAAATACGCCTTCGTCATTATGGATGACTATAGCAGATACACATGGACTTACTTCTTAAAACAGAAAAGTGAATGTCTTAGATATTTTACCAAGTTTTGTAAACTTGTTCAGAATGAGAAAGGTTCTATGATTTCGTCAATTAGAAGTGATCATGGTGGTGAATTTCAAAACCATGATTTCCAGGAATTTTGTGAACTCAATGGATACAACCATAATTTCTCTACTCTTAGAAATCCTCAACAAAATGGAGTAGTAGAAAGAAAAAATCGAAATTTATAAGAAATGGCAAGAACCATGTTGAACGAACACAACCTACCCAAATATTTTTGGGCCGAAGCCGTAAATACTGCATGCTACATTTTGAATAGAGTTCTAGTAAGACCCCTACTAACCAAAACACCCTATGAGTTATGGAACAACAAAAAACCCAATGTTTCATATTTTAAAGTCTTTGGGTATAAGTGTTTTATCTTGAATGAAAAGGATAACTTAGGAAAATTTGATGCTAAATCCGATGAAGGAATCTTTCTTGGTTATTCTTCAGTTTCTAAAGTCTTTCGTATCTTCAATAAAAGAACTTTAATTATCGAAGAATCCATTCATGTTGTTTTCAATGAGATTTCCGAAATCAGGAAAAATGATTTTGATGATGATGTTAATTTTGATTCCTTGAATTTAAATGAAACCCCTTCTCCAACTAGCAACTTGGATGCATCCACTCCCGAAACATCCTTACCCAAGGATTGGAAGTATGTAGATGCTCATCCCAAGGAGCTAATCTTAGGAGACACGTCAAAGGGGGTTCAAACACGATCTTCTCTTAAAAATTTTTATGCGAACGCCGCCTTTCTCTCCCAAATTGAACCCAAATGTGTTGATGAAGCCATGAAAGATGATTCATGGATTATCGCAATGCAAGATGAATTGAATCAATTTGAGAGAAATGAGGTGTGGAAGCTTGTTCCTAGGCCAAATGACCATTTAGTTATTAGTACTAAATAGGTCTTCAGAAACAAGCAAGATGTAAATGGTATCGTAGTTAGAAACAAGGCTAGATTAGTGGCCAAAGGTTTCAACCAAGAAGAAGGTATCAATTACGAATAAACCTTCGCTCCTGTGGCTCGATTGGAAGCCATAAGGATGCTCCTTGCCTATGCTAGTAGTAATAATTTTAAGTTGTTTCAAATGGATGTTAAAAGCGCTTTTCTAAATGACTTTATTTCCGAAGAAGTTTATGTTGAACAACCTCCTAGATTTGAAAATAATAGCCTCCCTAATCATGTGTTTAGATTAACTAAAGTTCTCTATGATTTAAAACAAGCCCCAAGGGCTTGGTATGAGAGACTTAGTTCTTTTCTTATCGAAAATAATTTCACAAAAGGCAAGGTTGATACTACATTGTTCATCAAGAATTTTGAAAATAATTTTCTCATTGTTCAGATTTATGTTGATGATATTATCTTTGGCTCTACGAATGAATCTCTTTGTGAATCGTTTGCTAAAACTATGAGTCTTGAATTCGAAATGAGCTTAATGGGAGAATTAATATTCTTCTTAGGCTTACAAATCAAACAACTAAGTAATGGCATCTTTATTAGTCAAACTAAATATGCTATGAATTTATTAAAAAAGTTTAATATGAACAACTCAAAGGCTATTAACACTCCTATGAGCACCTCCACTAAGTTAGAAATTGATGAAAGTGGATAAAGCTTCAATCAAAAAACTTATAGGGGCATGATAGGAAGTTTACTTTACCTCACTGCAAACAGACTGGACATCATGTTCAAGTGTAGGACTTTTGTGCTAGATTTCAATCAAACCCTAAGATATCTCATCTCAAAGCAGTTAAAAGAATACTTAGATATCTTAATGGTACCACAAATCTAGGATTATGGTACCCAAAATCAAAGAATTTTGAGTTAATTGCTTATCTTTGATCTGGACTTTCTTTGGTTGTAGACTAGATAGAAAAAGCACATCAGGATCATGTCAATTTTTAGGACATACCCTTGTTTCCTGGTCATCTAAGAAACAAAACTCGGTTGCACTATCAATAACCGAAGCTGAATATATTGCAGCAAGTGCATGCTATGCACAAGTTGTATGGATGAAAAATACCTTAGAAGATTACAAAGTTAATCTTAAAAATATTCCCATTAAATGTGATAACACAAGTGCAATATGCTTAACTAAGAATCCTATACAACACATAAGAACAAAACATATTGATATTAGACATCACTTTATACGAGATCATGTCACTAATCCTAACGTAACCATAGAGTTCATTGATACTAAACATCAACTAGCTGACATTTTTACAAAACCTCTAAGTGAAGAACAATTTGATTTCATAAGAAGAGAATTAGGAATGTTGATGTGTCCGAATAGATAAACTAGTTAAAATTATTTTTCAGACTTTATTGAATGATCAAATCACTGATTGCCATTACATAACATGTGTTGAAATGTTTTGTCTTCATGATTGTATTTGAAAATCTGTAGCATAGTCTTGTCTGAATGCATGAAAGAGTTCATCTCATTTTCAGATTCGCTTAACAGTTGGAAAGCTAAAAATCAAATTTTCTCATACACTCTTATGAAAAATATTTTTTTCTGAAATGGATTTGATGAAATGATTTCTGCTTATGAATTCCATCTTGAAATATGGATGATAGTATTTTTACTTGCAAAAAGCTGTTTCAAACACATATCTTGACTCAAAGTAAACTCACAAATAGTTGGAATCACAAATGGCTTTCCTCCTTCATGCACAAAGGATTATAACAAAAAAAAAAAAAAAAAAAAGGAAGAAGTATTCAAAGCAATCTACGTATCATGCCTTCCTTTATATGTTTGATAACTTGCTTATATTGTTTTCCTGGTATCACAACTACCATGCTTTTTGTTGATGACAAAGGGGGAGAAATATATGAATTGATGCTATAAACACTGATGCTATGATTATGCCATGCTTGCATCACCAAGAGATATATGAACAGATGCTATAATTTGCATTATGCCTTGAGTTGATATCTTACCATGTGAAGAAATGCAACACTTGCTAAAATATTTGAAATGTGTACATTATGTAATGATATCAAAATCTTACTTCACAGCTTTACATGTTGTTATCTTACAATATGATGAATTGTTACTATTACTATCATTCAAACTTGTAATGTAAAATCTGAAAATGAATGTCAAGCCTTGATATCATCTTCTGAGAGATACATCATGATGGGAATCATGATGGGAGTATTGATAAGTTCAAATGATTTAACTTATCAATATGTCGCTTGAATTCTTAGGTCTTGAATTCAAGAATGACTTATCTCAAGTATGGCATATAGACAAGGGGAGTTAAGGTTAACTCTATTATCAATTGATTGTCATCATCAAAAAGGGGGAGATTGTTGAATCTCGGATTTTGATGATGAAGTCAATTGTCATTTGTTGTCTAATCTATATGTTGAGATAAGTGTGCAGGATTAACTACGATGAAAGTTAGACATGTAGCAGGAGTTGCGCCGGAGTCAAAGACAATGATCACGTTGGGAGTTCGAGAGTTCGACGGAAGTTCGGACAGTCGTCGGAGGTTCTGCGGGAACAAATCCGAGAAGTCCATAAGCTTGCCAAAAGAAGCTCGTCGGAACTCGCCAAGTGGATCGTCGCAAGTCCAAGAGTTTGCCGGAAGTCTGTAGGAGCATCACCGAGGGTTCATCGGATGATCGACGGAAGTTCGCCGAAAACTCGTCGGAAGAAGCGATTGACGCACCGGAGCAAGCTGTAGAAATTGTCTTAGGATTCATCGTAGTTTGCATAATGATTAAGTTGGAAATGGGAGGTGATCCCATTAGCTTAATCTTGGGGCAATTAGGCCCCTGAAAAACCCAAATTGGGCCGAATGGATCTACCCATTCGGACCCTGATTGCTGTGGGAGGTGCAACTGCCCAAGCCAGGAGGTAGCACCGCTTGGGCTAAGTCTCCCAAGGAGACTGGGCGGTGCAACCGCCCCAGCCAGGAGGTAGCACCGCTGGGGCTCAGTCTCCGAGCGAGACTAGGCGGTGCAACCTCCCCTGATAGGAGGTAGCACCACCTGAGCTCGGTCTTCGAGCTCTGGCAGAGAGGTGCAACCGCCCCTGACAGAGGTGGCACCACCCAGAGGCTCAGTCTTCGAGCTCTGGCAGGCGGTGCAACCGCCCCAATCAAGAGGTGCAACCGCCTGAGCTCGGTCTTTGAGCTCTGGCAGAGAGGTGCAACCGCCCCTGACAGAGGTGGCACCACCTAGAGGCTCAGTCTTCGAGCTCTGCCAGGCGGTGCAACTGCCCCAGTCAGGAGGTGCAACCGCCTGATCCCGGAATTCCGAGAATTGACAGTTTTGAGCTCCAAATTTGAACTGGGTTGGGGCCTATAAATACCTCACCCATTCAGCACTGATAACAGAACTTACATTCGAAATCTTGATCTCTTTCTGTGATTCTTAGAGCTCAAAATTGTTGTAAAGGCATAAAGTTCTCCTCCCTCTGTTCTTCAAAGTTTTGAGTTGTAAAGAGAGGAGAGAAAATTTCTGTAAGAGTTGTCTCCTAAGCCCGTCAAAAGGAGTGAAACTGTAAAAGGGTGGTTGGCCTTCGCCTATTGAAGGAAGGCCTCTAGTTGACATCGGTGACCTCGTCGGTGGAGGAAGCCAAAAGTGGAGTAGGTCAAGATCGACTGAACCACTCTAAATCTCGGTTTGCATTTACTTTCAGCATATTATCTTTACTGCAAACCTCCTCTGAAGCTTACTGCTTTCTACGCATATACGATCGGGTTTCAAGCTTTGCACTTTCCGAATCAGCGTTTAGACGTAAATCTGCTTTTTCGTACGATCATCATATTTTAGATTACGTTTACATTTTGATTTTTACCATAACTGCAAATTGCCTTTATACCCTTGCTTAAACAGCATCTCACCTAATCAAGTGATTCACGAATCAGCATTTAGACGTAAATCAGTTTTTTCGTACGAACGTCGTATTTTAGTTTGCACTTATATTCTGGTTTTCATCATAACTGCAAACTGCCTTCATAGATTGACTTTAAAATCATCTTGCTTGATCTTAAGTTAAAGTAATCTTAGAATCGGCTTTCAAACAGAAATCGTTTTTATCGTTCGAACGCAGTTTTGTTTTAATCGCAGAAAGTTTTCCGCTGCACTAATTCCCCCCTCTTAGTACTCTTGATCCTAACAAACACAATTAGATTATGGACTCTGGCATATCCCATCATATTACCTTTAATCTACAAAACTTATCCATCCACAACAACTATGATAGAAATGTAGATATTATCATCGGTGACGGTAAAAGAATTCTCATTACTCATATTGGTTCCACAACGCTTAATTCACATAACTTTTACATTCGATGATGTTTCGTGTGTACCTCACATCAAATGATATCTCATTTTATTTCTTAATTTTATAAATAAAATAATACATCAATTGATTTTTTTCCTAACTCCTTTCTTATCATGGATTTGAGCAGGGGGGCATCCTTGGTCCGAGGCCAAAGTAAGGATAACATTTACGAGTGACAAATTACCCAACCCACTGCCTACTCTTCTATTGCAACTCCAATTGATGTGTGGCATCGTCGTCTTGGTCATCCCTCATCCTTTATCCAACAAAAATTACTTTCTTATTATAACTGATTGTGATGCTTGTTTAAGCAATAAAAGTCATAGACTCTCTTTTCGAATCTCCTCCATATCTTGCTCTAAACCTTTTTAAATTATTTATACTGATGTTTGGGGCCCTGCCCCAATCACTTCTTTTGAAATGTTTAGATTTTATATCATTTTCATAGACTACTTTACCAAATATACATGGTTATACCCTCTTTATCATAAATATGAAGTTTCAATAATATTTTCCAACTTTAGAAGTTTGGTCGAGAACTTCTTTTAGTCTACAATCAAAACAGTTTACTTTGATGGCGCTGGTAAATATCAAGCCCTCACATCCTGTCTCTTAGCTTGTGGTTTACAACATCTTAAGTCACCCCCACATACTCTTTAACTAGTTGGTTCACACTCTTCCATTAAGCCTCCATACCAACAACCTTTTGGTCTGTAGCCTTTTAAACTACCATTGACCTAATCAATCGTATGCTCACTTCAATCCTTTATTACTAGTCACCATTTGAAAAACTATTTTACAAATCTCTAAACCTTCAAAACTCAAAAATATTTGACTGTTTATGTTGTCCATGGCTGTCCCTATGCCTCACATAAGATAACATCAAGATCTAAGCCTTGCATTTTTATTGGATACTCTCTTGAACATAATGCCTTTCGATGCTATGAACCCCAAACTCAAAAAATTTTTATATCACGTCATGTTATTTTTGTAGAGTCTACCTTTCCATTTCAAAACTCGAAGCCTCTTGCTGTGCGCCCTACTCCAACAAATATACATCATTAGAGTATACCGTCAATCCCGTCAACCGAGTCTCCCACAACACTATCTAGTCCTTCTCCTCAAGATACACACTTTCTTGTTATCCCGGTTTAGTTGCTCCTCACCTCCTTCATTGCTCCTATCCCTTCTTCACAAGGTTCTCCTACTACTGAAGTAATGCCCTAAAAAATACAACTACTACCTTTATCCTCTTTTGGGACTAGTGACACTGAAGTACCACAACCATGTGTCAATACATCTCCACCGCCCATATCTATAATACAACCTATAGCCCCTAGACATCCAATGATAACACACTCCAAAAGTGGTATCTTTAAATCATGACAAGTCCTTGACCTACATGCTATCACAAAATCTTCGTCAGAGACCAATGAACCTACCACAATTACTCAAGCCCAAATTTCTCTATACTAGTGTAAAGTTATGTGTGAAGAATATCATGCCCTCCATAATTCTACATGGACCCTTGTATCCTCTTATCCCACACAAAATATTATCGGGTGTAAGTGGATCTTTTGAATTTAGTAGAACCCAAATGGTTCCGTTGCCAGATATAAAGTGCATCTAGTGGCTAAAGGGTTTCATCAATGTCCTAGTGTTGACTTCATAGATATATTTAGTCTCATTGTTAAACCCATAACAATCCGATTTATTCTGAGTTTAACCATATCAAAAGGCTAGCATTTATGACAACTCGATGTTAACAATACCTTTTTATATGGGACTCTAACTAAAGATGTCTTCATGCAGCAACCTCTTGGCTTCATCCACCCTCAGTATCCAAGGCTTGTTTGTAAACTACTAAAAGCTATTTATGGACTTCGTTAAGCTCCAAGAGCCTGCTACATTGAACTTGGCTCATTTTTGACATCAAATGACTTCATCAACTCTAAGTCTGATACCTTAGTATTTCTCCGTCACCAAAGTAGCAATACAATATATCTTATGGTATATGTGGATGATATTATTGTTGTTGAATATCAAATTTTGATGATGAAGTCAATTATAATTTGTTTGATCTAATCTATATGTTGAGAAAAGTGTGCAGGATTAACTACGATAGCAGTAATACATAAAACAGGTGTTGTGTTGGAGTCAAAATCGAGATCACGTTGGGAGTTCGAGAGTTCGTCAGAAGTCCGGATGTTCATCGAAAGTTCTGCCGGAACCAACCGAGAAGTCCAGGAGCTTGCCAAAAAAATTCATTAGAACTTGCCAAGAAGATCATCATAAAATCTAGAAGCTTGCCGGGAGTCCGTCGGAGCATTACCGAGAGTTCGTCATATATTTGTCAAAAGTACACCGGAAGTTCGCCGGAAGAGCAATTGACGCACCGGAACAAGAAGAGCTGTGATCATGTCTTAATTATCATAGTTAGAGAAATTAAGTTAGGATTCGGAGGTAATCCCCACTAACTTAATTAGGGGCCAATTGGGCCCTTAACATGGCTGATTTGGGCCGAATTGAATAGCCCAATCAGTCCTTGAAAACATGGCCGGTGGTGGCACCGCCTAGAAGACCTAGTCTCCCAAGTGGTCTGGGCGATGGTACCGCCTAGATTAGGCAGTGGTACCGGTGGCAGTTATTGCTGCCAACGATGGTACCACCCTTGTCAGGTTGTGGTACCGCCAGAGCTCAGTATCCGAGCTCTATCAGGTGATGGTACCACTCTGGTGTCAAGCGGTGGTACTGCCAAGTAATGGTGGTGGTACCGCTAAGACCCCAAAAATCTAGGATTAGACGCTTTTTAGCTCTATTTTTGAAGCCATTGAGGCCTATAAAAACCCCACCATTTTCTGCATGAAAGGACACGAAAGCATTGAGATAATCTTGAGTTGTTGGGGTGTAAAGTATTGTAAATAAGTGCTAGAGTCCTCTTCCCTTTCTAAGTGTTAAGATCATTCAAGACAGGTGTGAGACTTGTAAGGGTTCTCTCCTAAACCCGTGAAAAGGAGAAAGCGCTATAAAAGGTGGTTGGTCTTCACCTATTGAAGAAAAGCCTTTAGTGGACACCGGAGACCGTGTCGAAAGAGGAATCCGAAAGTGGATGTAGGTCACGTTGACCGAACCACTCTAAATTTTGGTTTGCTTTTCATAAGTGCAATTTACTTTAACTACAAATCATTTCATAGCAAACTACTTCTCCTCCTCATCTTGCTTACGTTCTCATACGTTTCAAGTTGCTATCTTCTGATTCGATTTTTATCAAACGTACAAAATATTTTATACGAAAATCAAAGAATTTTTCACTACACTAATTCACCCCCCTCTTAGTGCCGCTCTTGATCCTAACAATTGGTATTAGAGCAAGGTTTACTCTTATTTGGTTTTAAACCCAAGAGAGATAGTATTTGCCAGTAACCTAGAGGGCCATTCAATTACACGTCCTCTCATGTTCAATGAGACATATTACACATATTGGAAGACTAAAATGAGGATCTTCGTAATTTCAATAGATTTCGAATTATGGAATATTATAAAAAATGGCTTTCAAAAGTCTTCTCTTCCAATAAATGATTAGAATGAATTAGAGAAGAAGACTTTCACTTTAAACGCAAAGGCTATGAATGCCTTATTTTGTGCATTAGATAAAAACGAGTTTAATCGAGTATCGATTTGTGAAATAGCTTTTGACATTTAGAACATACTCGTAGTGACTCATGAAGATACTAGCAGAGTGAATGAGTCAAAAATTAATCTTTTAGTGCATTCTTATGAGTTGTTTCGAATGAAACCGAGTGAGACCATTGGAGACATGTATATTTACGGATGTCGTCAAAGGTCTAAAAGGACTTGGTAAAGGTTTCTCAGACTTTGAACTTGTTAATAAAATTTTAAGATCTCTTCCAAAGAGTTGGGACCCTAAAATAACGGATATTTAAGAAGCCAAAGATCTAAATAATTTTCCTATTGAAGAACTAATTGGGTTACTAATGACCTATAAAATGATATGTAAAGCTCATGAAGAGCTTGAGAACACTCTTTCAAAGAATAGGAAAGATATAGCACTGAGAACATAAGAAGACCACTTGAAAAAAAACTCAAGTGATGAGGATTTTGATGATGATGTCGCACTCTTAACAAAAAAGTTCAAAAGATTCATAAAAAGAAATAAATTTAAAAATAATACTAAAAATAAATTTGAACCTATGAAAGAATAAGTGATATGTTATGAATGAAAGAAGCTTGGACACTTCAAGAGTGAATGTCCCTAAGTAAAGAGAAGGCAACTAAAGAAGAAGGCTCTCAAAGCTACATGGGATGACTCAAGTGCATCCGAAGAAGAGGAGCTTACCATCATCGAGCAAGTTGCTCACTATGCACTAATGGCCATTGGAGATGAGGTAACAAGTTTATTTGATGCAAATTTATCCTTTGATGAACTATTAAATGCTTTTCATGACTTATTTGATGAATGTTAATTAATTAGTAAAAAATATAAATTGTTAAAATAGGAGCATGCTTCTCTTGTTCAGATTTTGATAGTTTAGCTGTATGTACGAAATGTGATGAACTAGAAACACTTAGAAAGGACAACTTGCTACTCAAGGAAACCTTAAAAAAATTTGAAGTTGGTAGCAATTCCTTGAGTATGATCCTTGCTAACAAGGGTCACGTTCATAGAAAAGGCAGAATCGGATTTGTAAGTAACTCTCACCAAAATCTAACCATCTTTATTAAAGGCCCTACTTTGCATGTCTCACCTCGAAACAAATGTAACTTTTGTTGCAAATTTAGGCATGTAGCTTATCATTGTCCATTCAAGAAATTTTATCCACGTAGATTGATTTGGGTTCCTAAAAGAACCTCAAGTGACTCAATGCAACATGATAAGCTATGTAGATCGATTTTTGAGGCTCCAAAGGTTAAATGGGTACTTAAAAATCATCACTTTTTGTAGAAAAATGTATCATCACAAGCTAGGAGCAAGAGATGGTACCTTGATAGTGGATGCTCAAGGCATATGACCGGAGATCTATCTCATTTCTCTAAGCTCACTAGCCTAAACGAAGGATATGTCACCTTCGAAGACAACAACAAAGGTAAAATCATTGGCAAAGGAACTATAGGTAACAAATCCAACCTTCTTATTGAAGATGTATTATTAGTTGATGGTTTAAAGCATAACCTTTTTAGTATTAGTCAATTATGTGAAAAAGGATATATCATTAGATTTGAATCTAATGTTTGTATTATTGAAAAACCATACAAAAACATATCTATGATTGCCCTGAAATAAAATAATGTATACATTATCGAGATTAATGATCTTTGTAATGAAATGTGCTTTTTGGTTTTGAACGATGATGCTTGGCTTTGGCATAGGAGATTAGGTCAAGCTAGCATGAAATTAATCTCTCAAATTTTATCTAAAGAACTTGCAAGAGGAATTCCTTATATCAAGTTCGCCAAAGATAATGTGTGTGATATATATCAACTAGGAAAGTAAATAAAAGGTAACTTCAAATCTAAGAACTAAATAAGCACATCTACACCTTTGCAATTGATCCATATGGACTTGTTCGGACCAATTGCTACATCAAGATTAGGAGGTAGCAAATATGCATTTGTTATCGTAGATGATTATAGTAGATACACATGAACTTATTTTTTGGCACACAAAAGTGAATGCTTTAGGTATTTCTCTAAGTTCTATAAACTTGTTCAAAATGAAAAGGGTTTTATGATTTCATCAATTCGAAGTGATCATGGTGGTGAATTTTAAAACCGTAATTTTCAAGAATTTTGTGAATCTAATGGATGCAACTACAACTTCTCTACTTAAAAAATCCTCAACAAAATAGAGTAGTAGAAAGAAAGAATAGAAACTTACAAGAAATGACAAGAACCATATTAAACGAACATAGCCTACCCAAATATTTTTGGGCCGAAGCTATAAATACAGCATGCTATGTTATGAATAGGGTTCTAGTAAGACCACTACTTTCCAAGACTCCTTATGAGTTGTGAAACAATAAAAAACCCAATGTTTCATACTTTAAAGTTTTCGGATGTAAATATTTTATTTTGAATGAAAAAGATACCTTAGGTAAATTTGATGCAAAATCTGATGAAGGAATTTTTCCTAGCTATTCCTTTGTTTCTAAAGTATTTTGTATCTTTAACAAAAGAACTTTGATTATAGAAGAATCTATTCATGTTGTTTTTAATGAAATTTCTAAAGTTAAGAAAAATGAACTTGATGATGATGTTGATTTTGACACTTTGAATTTAAATGAAACCCCTTCTCCAAATAGCAATTTGGATGCATCTTCTTCTGAACCTTCTTTACCGAAGGAATGGAAGTATGTAGATGCTCATCCTAAGGAGCTAATTATAGAAGAAACATCGAAAGGGGTTCAAACTCATTCTTCTCTTAAAAAATTTTGTATCAATGCCGCTTTTCTCTCCCAAATTAAACACAAATGTATTGACGAGGCCATGAAAGATGATTCATGGGTCATTGCAATATAAGAAGAGTTAAATCAATTTAAGAGAAATGAGGTATGGAAGCTTGTTCGTAGACCAAATGATCATTTAGTTATTGGTACTAAATGGGTCTTTAGAAACAAGTAAGATGAATTTGGTATTGTGGTTTGAAACAAGGCTAGATTAGTGGCAAAAAGTTTCAACCAAGAAGAATGTATCGATTATAAAGAGACCTTCACTCCTATGGCTCAATTAGAAACCATAAGGATGCTCCTTGCCTATGCTAGTAGTAATAATTTTAAGTTATTTTAAATGAATGTTAAAAGTGATTTTCTTAATGGCTTTATATCCGAAGAAGTTTATGTGGAACAACCTCTAGGATTTGAGAATGATAGTCTCCCTAATCATGTGTTTAAATTGACTAAAGCTCTCTATGGTTTAAAACCAGCCTCAAGGGCTTGGTATGAAAGACTTAATTCATTTCTTATTGAAAATAATTTCTCTAAAAGCAAGATCAATACTACATTGTTTATCAAAAATTTTGAAAATAATTTTCTTATTGATCAAATTTATGTTGATGATATTATTTTCGGTTACACGAATGAATCTCTTTGTGAATCATTTGCTAAAAGTATGAGTCTTGAATTTGAAATGAGTTTGATGGGAGAATTAACTTTCTTTTTAGGCTTACAAATCAAATAACTAAGTAATGCCATTTTTTCTTAGTCAAACAAAATATGCTTTAGATTTGCTAAAAAGGTTTAATATTGATAGCTCAAAGGCTATCAATACTCCCATGAGTACCTCCACTAAGTTAGACATTGATAAAAGTGGAGAAAACTTTGATCAAAAAGCTTATAGGGATATGATAGGAAGTTTACTATACCTCACCGCAACTAGACCGGATATCATGTTTAATGTAGGTCTTTGTACTAGGTTTCAATCTAATCCTAAGATATCTCAACTTAAAGCAGTTAAGAGAATTCTTAGATATCTAAAAGGTATCACTAATCTAGGATTATGGTATCCAAAATCCAATAACTTTGAACTAATTGAATATGCTGATGCGGATTTTGCTGGATATAGATTAGATATAAAAAGCACATCTGGAACATGTCAATTTTTAGGACACGCACTTATTTCTTAGTCTTCCAAGAAATAAAACTCGGTTGCACTATCTACAACCGAAGTTGAGTATATTGCAGCTAGCGCATATTGTGCATAAATTGTATGGATGAAAAACACTTTAGAAGATTATAAGATTCATCTCAAAAATATCCCCATAAAATGTGATAACACAAGTGCAACATGTTTAACAAAGAATCTCATTCAACACTCTAGAATAAAACATATTGATATTAGGCATCACTTTATACGAGATCATGTTACTAATCATGATGTAATCTTAGAGTTTATTGATACGAAACATCAATTAGCCAATATCTTTACAAATCCTTTAAGTGAAGAACAATATGATTTTATTAGAAGAGAATTAGGAATGTTAATTTATCCGAATGCATGAGTTATTATATTTCTTTTTCCGACTATCTTCTTGAATGGAGCTTTCATGAGTTTATGCCATATTAAGGTCACTTTATACCCTTGCTCCATCGCTTAATGATTTTTTATACACTCAATCACTTCATGGATTTCATTGACAAATGCATCTCTCAGATTTATCTCTTGTGAATTTTTAATGAGAAATGGATTTGATGTGATCATTCATGGAATTTCTTTTCTTGGAATTTCTTTTATCCTTCATATGATGATTCTTTCACATGAATTCTTTCTTATTGAAAGAAGAATCTTTATTATGAGATGAACACTTACAAGAATGAGGAGTTGATTTCACATGAATATCTTTGTTAGAACCCTTGTAGATTCTAAACTTGGGGTTGATCTCTTTAGGGGATCGGCCTCCTTGGATCTCTATAGGGGTTCCTCCCTCCAAGTTGCTACTCAAAGGCTACAGAAAAAATTTATCTATTGCTTATCAAAAGAGGAGGAATACATGACTATTTATAGGGCTTCTAAACCCTAACTCTTAATAAAACTCCTACTCAAGACTCATACTTCTAACCAACTCCTAATTTGACTCTCAAGACTCCAATTCCTTTACAACTCCTAATTCTTCTCCAAGAAACAACCTCTTAACCCTAGCTGACCTCTTCACCTCTTTAATAGGGGTTGGCTTAGGTAGGTTTTACATGAATGCCCCTCTCTATTAGTACTCTCTTAGCTAGAGTCCTAACAAACTCGCCCTCTTCAAATCAGCCTTGTCCTTGAGGCTGACAATCTATGAATTCTAGGAATTTGATCTTCAAGTCATCATAGTTCTCCCAAGTGGCACCTTCTATTGGTAAGTTCACCCACTATATTAGCACTTCAGTAGTGAGTCATCGTCGTCGAGTCACGATCTATCGATCAATAATGGCACTCGATTGAGTATGGAGTTCTTCTTGGGTAGTTATATTTGGTGGGTGGCTTTGGGCTATCTCCAAGCACCTATTTACCACTTTCGTCTGGCTTTTGGTTTGTGGGTGATACGCCATACTACTTTTCAATTTAGTGCCCTTATAGCGTAATTCTTTTGAGTCCCAATTGGAATGAGCCACGGAGCTTGGTGCTTCCTCCAATTTTTTTTTTTTTTTATGATCTTACTGGTCTTCGGATATTTCTACCATTCCCTCTTAATATCCTTAGGGATGTTGCTAGTCGAAAGTGAAATGGCCGAAAATTCAGCTTGCTTGGGTAGCCGTGAAAGCGTATCTGCAACAATATTCTCTTTCCCCTTTTTGTAAGTTATTTCATAATCATATCCAAGAAGTTTTATTACCCATTTTTGCTGCTCGAGGGAAGATATCTTCTGCTTTAAGAAATATTTTAGGCTTTTATGGTCGGTCTTGATTTGAAAGCGTCACCCGATCAAGTATGATCTCCATTTGGCCACCGCATACATAATTGCGAGCATCTTCTTGTCATAAATAGTCATTTTGAAATGGGAAGGAGATAATGCCTTACTGGTATAAGCGAGGGGTTGGCCATCTTGCATTAGTACAATACCAATTCCGACTCTAGAGGCATCAGCTTCAATAACAAAAGTATTGCTGAAGTCAAGTAGCACTAGTATGGGCGTTGTCGTCATTGCGGCTTTAAGTTTGTCAAAGGTGGTGGTTTCTTTGTCTAACCATTGGAAAGCATTTTTTTTCAGCAAGGAAGTAAGTGGTGCACTAATCTTTCCATCATTTTTTACGAACTTGCGGTAGTAGCCTATTAAACCGAGAAAGCTACGTAGCAATTTTATGTTCCTCGAGATCGGCCAGTTTTGCATTGCTCCAATTTTGGAGGAGTCCATTGCCACACCTTCCTCTAATATAATATGCCTAAGATATTCCACCTTCTGTTGAAGAAAGCGAAAATTCATAGTGGTCATTGTGTGTTCAAAAGGTGGTTTTCGGTACGTCTTCTTCGCACACTCGTATTTGATGATACCCTGATCAAAGGTCCAACTTTGTGAAGATTTATGCTCTCTTTCATCTAACAATTCATCTACTATTAGAATAGGTTATTTGTCCTTGACGATTATGCCATTGAGAGCTCGGTAATCAACACACAATCGCCATGTTCCGTTCTCCTTTCGTACGAGGAGCACCAGTGAAGAGTAGGGGCTACAACTTGGCCAAATAACTCATGTTTCAAGCATCTCTTTTATAATCCTTTCTATTTCATTCTTCTGGAGATGTGGATACTGATATGGTTGAGTATGTTAGGATCGGGGTCGGCACTAAGAGGGGGGGTGAATTAGTGCAGTAGTAAAATCATGTCTTCAAAAATGTTTCATTTCGATAAAACCAGTTTCGTAAAGTCTTCATACGATTAAAGTCGATCTTGGAAAGTGTTTACTTAAAAGCATATGTAAACATAGTTAAAGCACAGTGAGGAGAGGCAATTTGCTATAAAAGAAAGTTGCTCAAAGTAAATGCAAACTGAGTTTTAGAGTGGTTCGGTCGTCGTGACCTACATCCAATTCGTCGATTTCTCTTCTGTTGAAGCCACCGACATCCACTATCGATCTTTCTTTAATAGGCAAAGATCAACCTCCTTCTTACACCTCTCTTCTCATTTTACCGGGTTTAGGAGACAACCCTTACAAGCACTCACACTCCTCTCTTACTGAATTCTAAACTTAAAGTGGAGGAAGAAATTTATAAAGAGATTATAGTAGTGTTTCTTCACTTTTAAACTCTCTGTGCTTGTGTTTTTTAACCAAGGATGAGAGGGGCATTTATATACTTCAAGTTGATTCAAACTTGGAGCCTAAAAATATCTCATCCCGGGTTTCCCGAGCATGGGCAATACCACCACTTGCGCTGGGCTGTATCACCGCCAGTGTCAGTCTGACACTGACACTACACTGGGCTATACCACCGCTTGGGATGCTGTGCTGGGTGGTACCACTACCCAAACTAGTGGTACCACAACCTGGCACCTTACTAGGGGCGATACAACCGCCCAGACTGGCAGTACCACCGCCTAACATAGTCTCGAAGATTGTGTCACAACGGTGTCACTTCTTATGGTACAGTTTGGGCCTCTCATTGGGCCCAACATAGTCCTTAAATGGGCCTAGTTGTCCCCTAATTGGGTTGGCCCAAATCTAAACCCCATTACATGCTAACTACGATTTCTAAGACATTTGCTAAGCTAAATAAGTCCCTATGTCTTGGTTTCTTTCGGCGATCTTCCGGCGAACTTCCGACGATCTTTCGACAATGTTCCGGCGGACTCCCGACAAGCTCCTGGACTTCATGATGATCTCCTTGGTGAATTTCATTAAGCTTATCTAGCAAGCTCTAACACTACATGGCTGGTTCCGCCAGAACTTTTGATGAATGTCCGAACTTCCAATGAACACTCGAACTCCCAACAAAGTCATGTCCTTGACTCCAGGACTTTATTTTGCTTCATGCCTTGCTATCATAGTTAATCCTGCACATGTACAAACATACTTCAATCTAGACAATTAATACTAAGCATTAATTATATTTTTCGGCATGTCATTGGTCTCTCGACGCTTCGTCCGATTCTTCGGCGCATCGTCCTCTTTTGCGCCCTATTGCCCAATCGGCCAGTTGACTCCGCAACTCCGATATCCTTGGTGTAATATCCGCTCTTCTTGGCCTGATGCCCAAATCCATGGCTTGAAGCCTTCTGTCGATATGTCGACCAATCCACTGGCTCGACGTCCAATCTTCTGATATGTTTTCCCCCAGCACAACATGATTCTTCTTACTTTAATTGTCTCATCCTGATCGAAGTATCCTACGTCACTCAAAATATATATTAAAATATAAACACTTATCAATTGGTTTCATCATCAAAATATGAGATTCAAAAAAGTATTTGCTGGAGATTTGCTTGGAAGAATCATTATACAATGATCATGTCGACGGGTAAGAGGTAGGTTGCGCGGTTCATCAAATATATCTGAAAATTCAGCAAGCAAAGGAAGTAGATTTGGATCTTCAAATTCTATTGGCTTAGTTTGCTGCTCAAGTTGTACCAAAAAGCTGCTACATGCTTTATGCAAAACCGTCTCTATTTATTGTGTACAAATCATCGTTACGTCGCCCTAATGTTTTTCGTGCAGTATCACCTATTTCTCCTTACTGTAAAATTTCATAATTAGTTTCAAAAAATTTTAAGAAACATCACCTAATGTCATCAACTATTTAATTTTGAGCATGGCTTTATAATCATCAAGAGGGAGGAGAAAGAAATATGCAATTATCTCTTGGTCCTATAGCAATAGTTTCACCCGCAGGCATCTTTGGTCGCACTTTAGAGTTCTACCGTCGACGACCTTTACATCGGACTTGCTGGAACCTTCGATGTGGAGTGTCATTCGAGCTGCAACCTTACTATTTAGGAAGTTATTAGTGCTGCCTATGTCGATAAGAATAGTGATCAGTTGTTTGAGAATGCCTCCAAATTTCATCGTTTGCGGGTTTGAGTAACCAGTTAGTGTGTGTACCGTAACATCGGTTGGTTGTGGCTCTTCTTTTGCATCTTCTTCTTCATGTTCAAGGCTCTCTACTGGATATTCAATAACCTCTTCTTCTACTAGTTTAATCATAAGAAGTCTCCCTTTACTACAACAATGCTCACGGCTCCACGGCTCGTCGTTGTGCCAATATAGCCCCTTCGCATATCGCTCCCGAAGCTCTTCTCTTGTGAACCTTTTTGGTGCAGGGACTTAGTCGACAGTAGAGGGGCTGAGGGCTTCAGTATTGCTGGTCGAGGAGGGACCCTAGTCCTCCGGGCTTCATGGTTCAATCACTCCTCTTGAAATCGTGCAAAAGAGATGGCTACCATAAGCGTGTATGGTTGTCATGCTTTAACTTCTCGGATCTCTAGCTTCAAGCCCTCAATGAAGATCCCCAATAGCTATTTGTCGGATCTTTACTAGTTGTCCGTCAATGTTCTCGTAATCGGTTGGTCCGAAGCGGATTAGTAGTTCTTCTTTGAATTGTTGCCATGAGAGGACTCCATGAGTATGTTCAAACTAGTCAAACCACTATATGGCATCCCCTTCAAGATATATAGCCACAATTTCCACCATACATGCGTCCATGGTTTTGTGGTACCGAAAATATCACTTCACGCACGAGATCCAACCAATTGGGTCTCCTTCTTCCCATCTAGGGAAGTCCACCTTCATCCAGGGATAGTTGGGATCAATCGTAGAACCTCCCCTCACTTGAAAGTCATCTCTTCGGGCTTGGTGCGATTGGTTAGAGCTCTCCCCTTGATGTGATTTCTTCGGGCTTGGTGGTCGGCCCAAACTGAGTTTGGTAAAGAGAGTCTGAATCTTATCTTCCATTTACGCCTTGAAGGCTTCGAATTTAGCATTGATTACCTTCTTAGATGTCATAGTATGTGCCTCCAAATTTGTGATGTTAAGATCTCTCTTTTGTTGTCTGGTTAAAGGCATGTATAGGTTGAGAGAAGTGTTGGTCGAAAGGGTTGGTGGATCGGTGGATACAAGCTGTGGTTTAGGCTTGTTTTGTGGTTATTTTGGGTGCAGTTTGAGAGTATGATTTGGTTGAGTTTTAGGGCTGTGGATGAAAGTTTTAGATCTATGATAGATTGCAGTAAAGGTTTGATAGAAATCAATGGAAGTTGCTACAGGTATGTGTTGTCTTGTAAGAGTAGAATTGTCATCGAAGAAACAGTGGTTTCTCGATGAAATTTTCACCAAAAACTTAAGAAATTTGAGGAGGGAATTGACAGCAAAATCTCAGTTTATATGATAGCAAGGATGTCCAATTTAATCAAGAAAATTTCGGCAGTATAATAGCAAGAAAATTAGTACAAGTTGCGATAGCAGAATTCTCATCGAAAAATTTCAACGGTTTGCAACGAAAATTTGCAGCAACACAAAATCATTTTTAGAGATGAATTTCTCAATAGATCAATTTTAAATAGAAGCCAAGATGATCTATGAAGTGTATAGGAAATTTTATTCACAAAATATTACAAATAGATGGGTTAAGGCAACAATATGTGGCTGAAATTTTCTGTATCACAGATTTTCAAGTATAGCATATTGGACATAAAAGACCAGTGGTTTATATTAAGAATTTTTCAACAAAACCAAAGAGAAATCTACTGTTAGGAAGTGTCAAACCTATCATAAAAATTTTATAGAGATTTGGATAAAAAAAAATGTAGTAGCAAGATAAAAAAAAACTATGCTATGCGGTTGTAATTTTACAGTACAGATTTTAAAGTATAACAGATTAGACGTAAAAGATCAATAGTTTATATTAAGAATTTTTTAACAAAACTAAAGGAAAATATGTTGTTCGGAAGTGTTAAAGCTATCATAAAAATTTCATAGAGGTTTGGATAGAAAAAACGTAGTAGAAAGATCAAATAATCTATGCTATACGATTGGAATTTTACAGTGTAAATTTTCAAGTATAGCAAATTAGACTTAAAAGATCAATGGTTTATATTGAGAATTTTTTGAAAAAACCAAAGGAAAATCTACTATTAGGAAGTGTCAAAGTTGTCATAAAAATTTTGTAGAGATTTGGATAGAAAAAATGCAGTAGCAAGATCAAACAGACAGTGCTATGTGGTTGGAATTCTACAATATATCTTTCATCGTAGAGATAAAAACTTTGCGATGAAAAGTTTATGCAGCAATATAGGAATAGTTTTTTTTTTGTATTTTTGAATAAAGTTAACTAAATTATAGTAGTAGTAAGGTAGAAAGCCATAACCTGTTGTAATTCAAAGGGAGATCAAAGGATGATCCGCAGTGGTGGAGATAATGGCAGAATTTGACGATGATCTTTTAAGCACTTGTGGGAATTATTTTGGGCGGCTGTGAAGGGCTAATAGATAGTTGTGGAAGGGCAGCGAGATGCCAAGAATACTGCTCTGATACCATATGTTAGAACCCTTACAGATTCTAAACTTGGGGTTGATCTCTTTAGGGAATCGGCCTCCTTGGAACTCTATAGGGGTTCCTCTCTCCAAGTTGCTACTCAAAGGCTACATAAAAGATTCATCTATTGCTTATCAAAAAAGGAAGAATACATGGCTATTTATAGGGCTTATAAACCCTAACTCTTAATATGACTCCTACTCAAGACTCCTACTTCTAACCAACTCCTAATTGGACTCCTACTCAAAACTCCTATTCCTTTATAACTCCTAATTCTTCTCTAAGAAACAACCTCCTAACCCTAGCTGACCTCTTCACCTCTTTAATAGGGGTCAACTTAGGTAGGTTTTATATGAATACCCCTCTTTATTAGGACTCTCCTAGCTAGAGTCCTAACAATCTTGATCCTTATGAAAATTGAAGCATGATTTAATGAAACTTTGTTAACATTTCTAACTTGATTCAAATCATTTCACAAAGTTGATTCTTAATAGATTTCCTCCTTACTTTCCTTTTTCATGCAAAGTTTTGATGATAAAAAAAAACGGGGGGAGAAGTTGATGGAAGCTATCTCTTTAACTTTTAAATATTGAGAACTTTTGAATGATACAATGAATGCTTGAAATATGATTGGTATGAATTTTTACAAATTAAAATGTGGCATGAATTGTTCTCCTTTTTGTTGATGACAAAGGGGGAGAAATAATACCAAAATATGGTAAATTGATGACAAATGTATGCAATGTATTTCATCATATATACTTGAAATGTTTGCTTGATAAATTTATTTCATTATAAGAAGATATCTAGAGCTTAACTTGTAATTTTACAATGGATATCTTGTCATAAAATGATGAATTGCTATCTTTGTCATCTTTCATATTTGAAATATCATACTTGAAAATGGATGTCATACCTTGGCATCATATTTTGAGAATGTTAGATCATGATAGAAATCATGATGTGCATGTTGATGAGTTTAATGAATTTAACTTATCGGTTTGATTCTCGAAGTCAAAAGGCCTTGAATTCAAGAATGTCTTTTCTCAAGTATGGTATATAGATAGGAGGAGTTAAGTTTAACTCTGTCATCAATTGATTGTCAACATCAAAAAGGGAGAGATTATTGAATCTCAGATTTTGATTATGAAGTCAGTTATAATTTGTTTGATATAATCTATATGTTGAGAAAAGTGTGCAGGATTAACTACGATAGCAGTAAGACATAAAGCAGGTATTGTGTCGGAGTCAAGATCGAGATCACGTTGGGAGTTCAAGAGTTCGTCGGAATTCCAGACGTTCGTCGGAAGTTCTGCCAGAACCAATCGAGAAGTCTAGGAGCTTCCTAAAGAAGCTCATCAGAACTAGCCAAGAAGATCATCATAAAGTCCAGTAGCTTGTCGAGAGTCCGCCAGAGCATTGCCGAGAGTTCGTTGGATGTTCACCATAAGTACGCCGGAAGCTCGCTGGAAGAGCAATTGACGCATCAGAACAAGAAAAGCTATGATCATGTCTTCATTATCATAGTTAGAGCATAAATTAAGTTAGGATTGGGAGATAATCCTACTAACTTAATTATGAGCCAACTAGGCCCTTAACAGGACTGATTTGGGCCAGATTGAACAACCCAATCAGCCCTTGAAAACATAGCCGACGGTGGCACCACCTAGAAGACCCAGTCTCCCAAGTGGTCTAGGCAATGGTACCGCTGGCATTTATTGCTGCCAAAAGTGGTACTGCCCTTGTCAGGCGATGGTACCGCTAGAGCTCATTCTCCGAGCTTTGTCAGGTAAAGGTACCGCCTAGATTGGGCAGTGGTACCACCCAGTGTTAGGTAGTGGTACCACCAAGTAATGGCGATAGTACCGCCAGGACCCTAGAAATCCGGGATTAGATACTTTTTAGCTCCAATTTTGAATACATTGGGGCCTATAAAAATCTCACCCTTTTCTACATGAAAGGGCACAAAAGCATTAAGATAATCTTGAGTTGTTGGGGTATAAAAGTGTTGTAAACAAGTGCTAGAGTCCTCCTCCTCCCTTTCTAAGTATTGAGATCATTCAAGAGAGGTGTGAGACTTGTAAGGGTTCTCTTCTAAACCCATGAAAAGGAGAAAGCGTTGAAAAGGAGGAGGAATCCGAAAATGGATATAGGTCACATTGACCGAACCACTCTAAATTATGGTTTGCTTTTCATAAGTGCAATTTACTTTAAGTGCAAATCATTTCATACCAAACTGCTTCTCCTCCTCATCTTACTTACGCTCTCATAGTTTCAAGTTGCTATCTTCCGATTTGATTTTCATCGAATTATATGATGGAAGCTCTACTATGGACCCAATTCAATACTGCCAAGTACTTGACTCCTTATAGTACTTATCTCTCACCTGTCCAGATATCTCTTTTACGGTCAATAAATTATTACAATTCATGCATCGACCATCTACTATGCATTGGTCTGCAATCAAACAAATCTTGTGATATCTTCATGGGACTCTTAATCATAGCCTCCTTTTCCGAAAACACTCCCCCATTCATCTCATGCCTTTGTTGATGTTGATTGGGTAAGAAATTTTGATGATAGAACATCCACATTAAGGTATATTAGCCTTCTTGGAGTTAATCCAATTAGTTGGAGTTTTAAAAAGCAAAAGACAGTTGCACGATCTACAACTGAAGTTGAATACCATGTCATTGCAACCGCTACTACATAACTCAATTGGTTTATGAATCTACTCAAGGAACTTGATATTAACTGTACCTCTATTCCTACAATATATTGTGTCGAGCCACTTACCTATGCGCCAATCTAGTATTTTACTCACGCGTGAAACACATAGCTATCGACTTTTATTTCGTGCGAGAACAAATTATTAGACGTCAATTACGTGTTTCTAATGTACATATGGCTGATCAACTAGCAGACTCACTCATGAAGTCTCTTGCTCGAAAACTATTTTCATCGCATCGATCCAAGATCGACATCCTTCATAGGACCACTGTCTTGTGAGGGTATGATAGCAGCTAAGATTTTCTTTTATTACAACTAAAATTTTCCCAACTACATAAGGAAATATCATAATTCTATTAAGAAAAATCCTTCCTTCTAACATGTATAAATATAAAGCATCGTATCAAATATAAATACCATCTTCTTCTTTACACATCTAACATAAAATGCCTGCGGTATACGATACATGCGTGCCCGACTACACCGAAGCCTGCTTTAACCGAGCAGATGTGCAATGCCAATGTCACCAACCTTTCCTACAACTGGACTTCCAGGTGTCATTAGCATTTCTTCAAACACCAAAGATTCGTATTTCTCCACTGGATCTCACGTTTTAATTGGATACAGTAGTGTACTGACGTCATGGTCAGATGCTCCATTCTCCATGCTTCCCACCATCAAGAGATTGATAAAGTCAGTGGAGGAAATCGTGTGCGAAGGCGTGTGGACGAACAGCCTTCGCACATCAAGAAGCTCGTCGACGGAGGCATCAGAGTCTGGGTTTTCAAGTGAGTTTGGCACACAGCAAACGCCTTCGCACACGATTTCCTCCACTGACTTTATCAATCTCTGCGTGTGGACGAACAGTGGGGACTTCGATGGAAGAGTTCCCGTGACCTCCACACGTTACGCACTGAACAAGCTGCACCTCGACACCGTTGAAGAATGGACGCCATGGTACAGCGACAAACAGGTATAGCACTCCAGGTGTTTGTATGACAGCCCTCCTGCATACGACTTGGTTTTCCTCACGACCATGGATTCTTTTTGTGTGATTTGTGTAGGTTGGGGGGTGGAGAGTCATCTACGACGGGTTGACCTTCGTTACAGTACGCGCCGCCGGGCATGAAGTTCCCACGTTCAAGCCGAAGGAAGCACAGCAACTCGTCGGGCACTTCTTGTCCAACCAGCAGCTGCCTGTGGAGCCATGTTAGTAGCTGCTGTCGGACCTTATCGCCTTCTTCCAAATAAAGCGGCAGCCATTGTTAGCTTGTGTGTCCGTAATTGGATTCTTTTATAAGTCTTAAACAAATAAATCATCTGATGTAAGCCATTATTATTTAAATGTCATTCTTTTCGTTCTTCGATTCCTTGTCAAGTCAAACATTAATAAAGATAAAATATTGCTAATAAATCCTAAATAAATGATTTGGACAATTCCATGCAGGTTACAACCTACAGTCCACTAAGAGAGATGATGCCGATCCACAGCATCAATCACTTTTTTGGAACGCCCATGCCGTCGAATCTTTATCAGATCTTTTGACTTTGTTTCAGCTCTCTCCTACGGCATCACTTGTGAATGCCAAAACACCAAGAAAGTGGGAAGATCTACCCGCTCTTGGCTCGTGTTACAACTGCACGCAGGACTGTCACTGAAATCTTGAATCATGCAGTGCATCCTCTCTTTGGTGGCACCTGCGAGTGATTATGACCTGTTGTTTCAGCATCAACTGCCAATGAGATTTGAGCTGGAGACATCAAATAGAATTTGAATCAATCAATGCTTAACTAACTAAGAATATTTTTTTGTACAAAGCTCCAGGATGATTAAAAAAAAAATTCCTGATATTGGTGCTGTGTTCCATTTAACTTTCATATGTCATCATTTATTACTTAATTATTCAGATTGGATCAAATTCTTTATTCTTATTGTTAGAATCGGAACGACAGTAAAAGGGGAGGTGAATTAGTACAATAGATTAAAACTCGTAAGTTTGAAATCGATTTCGTAAATGTGTAGAGATTTTGATTCGATGAAGGATGACTTAGCTAAAATAGCTCGAGTAAAAGAAGTCAAGAGTAGGGAGAAGAAAACCAAACAGTTTGCTGCTAAGAAGATAAGTGGTTCAAAAAATTAAACACTCACACATTCAAGGAACACCACAATGTAAAGTGGTTCGGTCAAATGACCTACATCCACTTGCGAAGTCTTCTTCGATGAGGCTCCCAACTTCCACTAGCAAATCACTTTGAAGGAGAAGGACCAAATACCCCTCTTACAATCTTTTTACAAGTGGTTCACACTCTTACAGATTTTTCAAAAAGAAAAAGGGAGGTGAACACTTAAGCTATTGAAAACAAGACTTTGCTAAAGCTTTTTCTCAATTTCTAACTTCTCAAAAAGGTGTAGTCTCTACTGAGAATTGACAGATATTTATAGGCCCCAAGAGGATTCAAATTTGGACTCCAAATTTGAATTACTTTTGGGTTCCCGGTGCTGGCGGTGCCACCGCTTGTCAATGTCTGAAACTGACAGTGTACTGGTGGTGCCACCACCGGAACTCTCGGGTTTTGGGCGGTGCCACCACCCAATCCAGCCGGGTGCTGGGAGGTGCCACTGCCCAGTCTAGCGATACCACCGCTCGACCTTTCGGGTTATGGGTGGTGCCACCGCCTGACCTTACGGGTCACTGGTTGGGCTCCTAATTTGGCCCAAACTAGTCTATATTAGGGCCCAGTTGGCCCCTAACCAGGTTATAGGATTAACCCTTAATCCTAACCCTAATTATATGCAAACTACAAAATTAAGACATAGTCCTAAGTAGGTTTTTAACCGGCAATGTCGAGTTTCCTTCTGGCAAGCTTTCTGGCGAACTTCCAATACACCCTCGGATTTCTTCCGGCAGACTCCCAACAAGCTCCCAGTCTTGTGGCGAGTTCAGTGAGTCTTTGGCAAGTAGCCGAACCTTCTCGGTGATCTCCACGAACCTCCGACGATCTTTTCGATGGACTTTCGAAAACTTCGGCAAGTCCCTGATTCCTTCTCGGTTGGTTCCGGCAGCACTTCCGGCGATTCTTCGGACTTTCGGCGAACTCTCGAACACCCATCGAAATTGACACCGGTAGTGTCTTCAAGCTATCGTAGTTAATCCTCACACTTAACTCAATAATATGGATTAGATCAATTAACCCATCAATTGACTATATCATCAAATCTGATATTCAACAATCTCCCACTTTATGATGATGACAACCAATTGATGATGGAGTTAAATATAACTCCCCCTATCTATATCTTATATAATGAGAAGATAAAAATACTTGAATTCAATCTCTTTGAATTCAAGCCGAAACCGATAAGTTCTATCCGTTTAACTTATCGTTATTCTCTTTAAGCATGAGCAAATACGAAACTTCGTATTTCTCATAATTTCAAGGTATGAAAATTATTTTTAAGCCAAATAATAAAAAACAATTATTATTTCGATAAGAAATAATAATAATTTGAAATTTCAACATGGAACTCATGATATAAATGCATGGTATGATTTTATATGATCATGAGATAATTGCTTATCATATATATTAAAAAAAATGATAAACATGATACGACAACCAATCTAAAAACTTTCATATTCGATATGCTCAAAAAGTTTTACGATGCTTTTAAGGAATATAACACATATAAGACATTTTTCATTGCATTATATAACATATAAGCTATTGCACTATAATACATATGCTAATTTCATATTTGCAAAAGTCATCATTGCACAAGTCATCAATCTTTTACACATTCTTCTCCCCCTTTGTCATCAACAAAAGGGAGATGAGTTTTTAAGCATAAAACTCATAATCATTGAAGCCAGTCATAAAATCATCTCGTAAGAAGAAAAAAATCTTGAAAAGAAGATGTTAAAATTGACAAAGCTTCAACTTGACATTAAGATCATTCATTCAATGAAGACATCAAATCATCCAAAATAACATGAAGGAACCATCAAAATGTTGACAAAATTTAGGAAAAAAACATCCAACCACATATATTAGAATAATGTTAAACGCATGTCAAGGTAGCATAGAGGTTTACAATAATAAGAAAGAAGTCAAATCCAAGAAAACCAAAAAGAGGATGAAAAATTTTTGAAAAATATATACAATCAAGCTCATTCACAAGGACAATTCAACATACCTAATTCCCTTCTAATAAAGTCAAATTGATCTTCATTTAAGGCTTTTGTGAAAATATCAGCTAATTGATGCTTTGTATCAATAAATTCTAGAATGATATTATTATTATTAACATGATCTCTTATAAAGTGATGCCTAATGTCAATATGCTTAGTTCTAGAGTGTTGAATTAGATTTTTGGTTAGACAAATAGCACTTGTATTATCACATTTCATGGGAATGTTCTTTAAGTAAATTTCATAGTCTTCTAATTATTTTTCATCCAAACAACTTGTGTACAGCATGCACTTGTAGCTATGTATTCAGCTTCCACCGTAGATAGTGCAACCGAATTTTATTTCTTGGAAGTCTAAGAAATAAGTGCATGTCTTAAAAATTGGCATGTTCAGGATGTGCTTTTTCTATCTACATTCGTCAAAATCGGCATCTATATAAGCTATTAAATCAAATTTATCGGATTTCGGATACCATAATCCTAAATTGGGAGTTCCTTTAAGATATCTAAAGATTCTTTTAACACTTTTAAGATGAGATAATTTAGGATTAGATTGAAACCTTGTGTAAAATCCTATACTAAACATGATATCCAGTCTAGTTGCGGTGAGGTAAAGTAAACTACCAATCATTCCCCTATATATTTTTTGATCTAAGTTTTCACCATTTTCATCCATATCTAACTTAATGGAAGTACTCATAGGAGTGTTTATTACTTTTGAACCATCCATGTTAAATTGTTTTAACAATTCTAATGTATATTTAGATTGATTAAGAAATATACCATCACTAAGTTGTTTAATTTGTAATCCTAAAAAGAAGGTTAATTCTCCTATTAGGATCATTTCAAACTCATGACTCATACATTTAGCAAATGATTCACATAGTGATTCATTCGAAGAACCAAAAATAATATCGTCAACATAAATTTTAATAATAAAAAAATTATTTTTAAAATATTTGATAAACAATATAGTATCAACCTTGTCTTTTGTAAAATTATTTAAAATAAGAAAGAAACTAAGCCTTTCATACCAAGCTCTAGGAGCTTGTTTTAAGTCATAGAGAGCCTTAGTCAATCTAAATACATGATGAGGAAGAAGAGAATTTTTAAATCTGGGAGGTTGTGTTGAATCTCATATTTTGATAATGAAACCACTTGATATGTGTTTATGTTTTAATCATTGTTTAGAGTGACACAGGTTGCTTTGATTAGGATGAGATAATTAAAGCAGAAAAAATCATGTTGTGCCAGAGGAACATGTCAGAAGATTGGACGTCGGGCCGGTGGATCGGTCGACGTATTGACAGAAGGCTTCGGGTCATGGACTCGGGCATCGGGCCAAGAAGAGTGGGTATTGCACCAAGGATAACGGAGTTGTGGAGTCAACTGGCCGATTGGACAATAGGCAGCAGGAGAGGATGATGCGCCGAAGAATCGGACGAAGCGTCGAGGGACCAATGACATGCCGGATAACTTGGTTAATTGCTTAGGATTAATTGTCTCGATCGAAGTTTTATTTTTATATGTAGGATTAACTACGATGGATGTAAGACATGCAACAGGAGTTGCACCGGAGTCAAGACTATGATCACTTTGGGAGTTTGAGAGTTCGACGGAAGTCCGGACGGTCGTCGAAGATTCTATGGGAACAAATCCGAGAAGTCCAGGATCTTGCCAAAAGAAGCTCGTTGGAACTCGCCATGTGGATCATCGCAAGTCCTGGAGTTTTCCGAAAGACCGCAGGAGCATCACCGAGGGTTCATCCAATGATCGACGGAAGTTCACCGAAAGCTCGCCGGAAGAAGCGATTGACGCACCGGACCAAGTTGCAGTAAATGTCTTAAGAAATATCGTAGTTAGCACAATGATTAAGTTAGAAATGGGAGGTGATCCCATTAACTTAATCTTGGGACAATTGGGCCCTTGACAGATCCAAATTGGGCCGAATAGATCAGCCAATTCGGACCCAGATTTCTTGGCCAACGGTGGCACCGCTTGGGTAGGCGGTGGCACCGCCTAGGGCTCAGTCTCCGAGTTAGGCTGGGCGGTGTTGGGAAATCTTGGGGGGCGACATCAGATGCACAGCGGAAGAATAAGAAAACAAAATCCCCAATTTCCAAATATATGTTTGTCGTCGTGCGAAGATTGGTGCTCAAAATCTGCGAAACTTAAAACAGCGTATAAAGTATATTGTGTTACCTAGGGAGATCGTATATCTCTATTTCCTTACAGATCTTTAGGAGAGGGTGAAGGAGGTCAAGCGTCCTCTTCTCTAGCGGTGATCCACACAGTAGGGCTGCGACGATGCTCGTCAAAACTCCAGGCCTGCTTTGAGGTGGAGAGGGGAAGGAGAATAGGAGAGGCAAGCAAAGGCTCTAGCTTATGAGGCTCTGAATCCCTCCTATTTATAGAGGTCCCCTGTCAAACCCTAATGGATCCTTGCCTAGTGGGTGTTGGATCTGCATCTAATAACCCAAGCCTTTTAGATTAGTAGATCTCTATCCAATATTCTCCCATGGGCTCTTATTGGATCTCGTCCATGGGATCCAATAATTCAGGGGCTTATTGGATATCCAATAAGACAAGGACTCCGTCGGATATCTCATATCCGAACCTCTACTCATCGCAATGCCTACCATATGTGTGTGACCCTCTAGGCCCAATATCGAGCTGGCCGTGAGTCAAACTTGTCAGAACTCCTTCTAACTCAGTGAATTATTATCTCTATAATAATTCACTCGACTCATCGACTACAGACGTACTAGGCCACTACGCCATAATCCCCAAACGATATAGGGGAATCCAATCCATTGGACCTGTCTGTCCTCAGTTACCGGGTACCTATAGTCCCTCATCCATCTAATATCCCAGAGACCGTATATCAAGCATGGTGCTGTCAGACCCATACGGTTTCTACTCGAGTCTCACTCTAATCGGATTCTTCCAGAGAACTCTTTCTCTCTCAACCCGAATGACCCTAGCCAGGGATTTATTTGAGCAAGAACATATGAGATATTCCTCTCATGATGCCGAGAGTGGATGATCCTCTATCGACACTCAATAGCCCTCGTAAGGTCGACTACCTCTCCCAATGACCAGTTGTACTAGATCTGGGACAACCAAACATATAAGTCTGGTATCAAAGAGTGGAGCACTCATACAGGACATCCTTGGTGTCTCAAGTCTAAGGACCAAAGACACCACTAGGACTACGGAATCGCTGTCTGACAATAAGGCATCATCAACCATCCAGCATTCCGTAAGCGGATCAATCAGTGAACTCATTCTCCAATGAGCACCTATACTGTATCCCTAGTGTCCCTATACGAGTAGCTATGAGACCAGCTGCATCCATCATATGGACGGATATACAGCACACCAGTCTATCCGGTTATCACGATGTCCCTCTTGAGTAACCTATGATCGGTATTATTTAGGATCTGTATTTAAAGGTGAATCGATCTCATTATTTTGATCTCATCACGATCTGATTCCCATTGCATAAATCCAAGGACATCACAATATATATATATATATATACAATAGTTATAAAGTGATATATGCCAAAATATAATAAGTAAAAAGATTATGTATCAAGTCACACGTGCCATCACTCACGTGATTGGCTTGTTGGGCACCTATGACTAGCAATCTCCCACTTAACCTAAAGCCAATCACCTATGTGTCTGATCCCCATCAGACCCCTGTGACGCTCAAAGACAATCTGAGACAACGGCTTTGTCAGTGGATCTGCAATGTTATCTTTGGATGGAACACTTTCCATTACTACATCTCCTCGGGTTACGATCTCTTTGATAAGCTGGAACCTCCTCAGAACACTTCTGATGAGACCCGGGTTCCCTTATTTAAGTAATCACCCTATAGTTGTCGCAATATAAGGAAGTCGGCTTCTCGCTATCCGGCACGACTCTCAAATCTGTAATGAACTTCTTCAACCAGACTCCCTCCTTTGCTGCATCTGATGCAGCAATGTACTTCGCCTCTGTGGTCGAGTCAGCAGTAGTATCTTGCTTGGAACTCTTCCAGCACACTGCTCCTCCATTCAAGGTGTACACATATCCTGAATTTGCCTTACTATCATCGATATCAAACTGAAAACTTGAGTCTGTGTAGCCTTCAACCTTAAGGATACTACCTCCATATACTAGTAAAAGATCCTTAGTCCTTCTCAAGTACTTAAGGATACACTTTACTGCTTTCTAGTGCTCCAAGCCTGGATCCGCCTGATACCTGCTCGTGACACTCAGAGCATGCTCTATATCAAGCCTAGTACATAGCATGACATACATAATAAACCCTATTGCTAAGGCATAAGGTATCATATCCATATTTGCCCTTTCTTTTGGAGTCTTTGGGGACATACTCATAGAAAGCGATATCCCATGTCTCATCGGTATGAGACCTCTCTTGGAATTTTCCATGCCAAACCATTTGATAATGGTTTATATGTACTTGGACTGGGACAAGCCAAGCATCCTTCTGGATCTATCTCTATAGATTCTAATCCCCAAGATATAGGATGCTTCCCCTAAGTCCTTCATGGAGAAGTGTCTAGATAACCAAGCCTTTACTATAGATAGCATTCCTACGTCATTCCCAATGATCAGGATGTCATAAACATGTAACACCAAAAAGGTGATAGCGCTCCCACTTACCTTCCTGTACACACAAGGCTCATCTTCATTCTTAATGAAGTCATAAGATCTGATTGCCTCATCAAATCTTATGTTCCAACTTCAGGAAGCTTGCTTTAGTCCATAAATGGATCTAAGCAACCTACACACCTTATCTAGGCAGTTCTTGGACACGAATCCCTCAGGTTGCATCATATACACCTCCTCCTCGAGGTTCCCATTGAGGAATGTAGTTTTCACATCCATCTACCAGATCTCATAATCATAGTGTGCTGCATTAGCCAATAGAATTCTGATGGAATTTAGCATTGCTACGGGTGAGAAGGTTTCGTCGTAGTCAACACCTTGCCTTTGACGATACCCCTTAGCCACTAGCCTTGCTTTAGAGGTCTCTACCTTTCCATCTACTCCGATTTTTTCTTAAAGATCCACTTGTAACCGATGGGTACAATACCTTTGGGCACATCAACTAGGTTCCAAACCTTGTTGGAGTACATATAATCCATCTCAGAATTCATGATTTTTTGTCACTTCCCGGAGTCTATACTCATAATAGCCTCCTTGTAGGTCTGAGGATCAATATCCTTAATATCCTCTCCTCTAATATATCCCACATATCTCTCAGGAGGATGGGATACTCTATCAGACCTACGTAAAGTTGAAACTTGTGTATTAGGTACCTGAACAGACTCGGGCTGTAGAGTGGTGCTTGAGCTTGGTTCTCCAACCTCACTCAACTCTATCATTCTCCCACTATCTCTGCCAAGAATGTGTTCCTTCTCAAGGAACACTACTCTCTTAGCTACAAAGACCTTTTGGTCCTCGAGATGATAGAAATAATTCCCATAAATTTCCTTGGGGTATCCCACAAATTTACATCGCTCTATCCTTGATTCTAACTTAGGGTTGTGTCTTTTAACGTGAGCAAGGTAGCCCCAAATCTTAACAACCTTAAGATTAGACTTCTTCCCTTTCTATATCTCATATGGTGTAGACACTACCGACTTAGTTGGAACTTTGTTCAGAAGGTAAGCTGCGGTCTCTATAGCATATCCCTAGAATAAGATGGGTAGGTCAGCGAAACTCATCATAGACCGTACCATATCTAATAGCGTACGATTCCTCCTTCCAAAGACACCATTGAGCTGAGGTGTATAAGGAGGTGTCCATTGGGATAATATCCCATGGTCTTTGAGGAACTGAGTAAACTCTGTACTTAAGTACTCACCTCCTCGATCTGATCGAAGAGTTTTGATACTCTTTCCAGTCTGGTTCTCCACCTCATTCTTATACTCTTTGAATTTGTTAAAAGCCTCGGACTTGTACTTCATTAAGTACACATATCCATACCTTAAGAAATCATCAGTAAAGGTAATGAAGTAAAAGTAACCACCAATGGCATGAGTTGACATGGGTTCACATACATCACTATGTATGAGTTCCAACAGCTCAGTGGCTCTCTCTCCAGTTCTACTAAATGGAGAGTTGGTCAGTTTTCCACGAAGGCAAGGCTCGCAAGTTGCATATGACACATAGTCGAATGGATCTAGATATCCATCATTTAGCAACTTTTGAATCCTTTTTTCATGGATGTGACCTAGCCTACAATGTCACAGGTATGCACTGTTTATCTCATCTCGTTTCCTCTTGAACACATTTACATTCATGATATATGGAGTAGTGTCTAGTATAAATAAACCTTTATGTAATATTCATCTCGCCAATCTCCCCTCAGCTTTACTAGAATTTACAATAAATTGTAGATGTGATAAGCAATACTAGTATCCAATACCAATGCACTATCACAAAAATTTGACAATTGGAGATTGATCAAGAATGTACCTGAAGCTTCTCCAAGCTTCTGTTTCACCCTTTCTGCAAGGTACTCTTTGCAGTTCCTCTTCCAGTGCCCATCTTTGCCATAATGGAAGCACTGGCTTGTGTCCTTTGTTGGGTCTTTCTTAGCAACCTTTGCTTTACCTGGTCTGCCCTTGCCCTTTCCCTTCTTAAGAGACCTTTCTGCTTTCCTTTTATTTCTGGTCTCACCAGTGTAAAGTACTAGCTTCTCTTTCTTAATAGTACTCTCTACCTCCCTCAACATATTGAGGAGCTCTGGGAGAGTCAGCTCAAGATTGTTCATATTAAAATTCATTATGAATTGTGAAAAGGAATCTGATAGTGACTGAAGTACAATGTCCACACACAAGTTATCCTCTAGGACCATTCCTAGACCTGTGAGTTTCTCTATCCACTCAATCATCTTTAGGACATGGTTCTAAACCGGTGTCCCCTCAATCATCCTAGCGCAGAAGAGGCTCTTGGATATCTCATATCATTGAGTCCTTCCCTGTTCTTCAAATAATTTGCGGACATGTAGGAGAATAGATCTGGCATCCATCTTTTCATGTTGTCTCTATAACTCAGGAGTCATAGAGCCCAACATATAGCACTGAGCAAGAGTGGAGTCATCAATGTACTTCACATAGCGAGCGATCTCATCCTCGCTTGCCCCTTCTTCGGGCGTAGGCATTACTGTATCAAGGACGTACATGATTTTCTCCACCGTGAGAATAATTCTCAAGTTACGGAGCTAATCCGTATAATTTGGACCAGTGAGGCAGTTGACATCAAGTATGCCACGTAAAGGATTTGAAAGCGACATTTTCTGAAAATAAAGATGTAGCAAAAATGAATAACATGTAGATTTTACAAGAAATAAACTATCAAGATATGGACTTCTATCTTAATATACTCCCACTATTTTACTAACGAGTCACGCGACACCCTCGGTACGTGAAATGAAAGTCTCCGGCAGACTTCTAGTGGGAATCAGGATCCAATCAGCGTCTTAGTGTAACCTCGAGGGACTCGACCAATCACACTAAGCCTAAAAGGTAGGCAATTCTTACCGATCACAACTCCTTGTGATTCCCATTCTGTTCAGCTTCCGAATCACCATGGTCTCGAGGGACTCAACCAACCATGATGCTTGGTTAAGTCAACACCTTCGTTACAAGATGAGTCTGATTTGATGATATACCCTTGAGGGACTCAACCAAGCATACCATGTCCTCAGGTCAACGATGACATCTCTATGTCGTAAGCAAGATAGCGAATCATGATATAGGTGAGTCTCGAGGGACTCGACCAACTCAACCTACACCGGGAATCGGTTCCTACTTATAACGATGGAAGGCCACGTTGGTCAATCTAATTATCTCACATTTATCGACTTAATATTATCGAGAGAGATGTTTCTATGATTTGATCTCCTAATATGACATGTCACACATATACAAATTTAATATATATCTACATCGCATGCAAATATATATACATATCTAGTATGTGTATAAGCAATCACACCAGATGATCATGGACCACAACCTAATGTGATTAGGCCCGAGCCAGTAGGCCTAATCACTCACATCAAGATCTATATGTGCAATGGTGCATCTCCATGCCATGTGATCGTCCATCTCGTCCTCGTCAGCTCCGTCGACATCTTGATGCATCTTCATGCATCGCGATCGTCCGTCTCGTGGGTCCCGCTATCGCATCCACGCTCCCGCTGCGCCTCCTCATGTGATTACAACTTAATCATAGGCACGCAGGCCCGACAATAAACGAGAAATATAATGGAGGCTCGCAGACCCCAATAATAATAATCACAAGTACACACATCACACGGTCCATGATCATCCGTCCATACATCATACATCACATGTATAATTAATCATCATCATGTAGGATTACTAGATAATGATAAAAATAATAATCAACTAAACCTTTTAATTAATTAGTATTTTATGAAATCAGGGACATATAGGAAAATTTTGAATTCATAGGGGTATTTTCGTAATTTAATATAAAAAGGATAGAATTTGAATTTCTGAAATTCATAGGGGTAAAACTATCTTTTTCTCCAAGAATGCCCTGATCCCCTACTCCCCTGCTGCGGCCGCCGTTGCCACCCTGTTGGCGGCGGCCTGTGCGGCGGGGCGAGGGCGCTGCCCTCGCTTGCGGGTGGACACCCCCGCAGGCAGTTCTGCCGGCGGGGCAACACCCGCAGGTGCTGCTGCTCCTACAGGTTGGCGCCCCTACGAGCACCGCCGCTTCCGCGGGCGGTTCTGCCCGCGGGGCAATGCCCGCAGGCGGTGCTGTCCCGCCGGGCGGTTGCCCCGGTGGGGGTTTTCACCCGCGGGAGCAGCAGTGGCAAGCGTCGCTACCCTGCGACACCTCACCCCGCGGGAGAAGCGGCCGTAGGCGCCTCTACCCGCGGGCTGCCAGCCCCGCTGGACACAAGCCTGCTTGCCGGCAGCTGCAGACGTAGTTCCTGTGTTGCTTGCCTGTAGCTGCGCTGCACGCACGCAGATCAAGGGCAGCAACTGTTGCTGCCCTTTCTCGCTTTTGCGTCAACGATTTTGACGTCAAAAGTTTTTCCTAAACACAACACACGTAGTTCAAAACCAATTATTCGCACGAACAACTTGGCTCTGATACCACTGTTGGGAAATCTTGGGGGGCGACATCAGATGCACAACGTAAGAACAAGAAAACAAAATCCCTGATTCCCAAAGATATATTCGTCGTCGTGCGAAGATTAGTGCGCAAAATCCGCTAAACTTAAAACTGCGTATAGAGTAGTTGTGTTATCTAGGGAGATCGTATATCCTTGTTTCCTTACAGATCTTTAGGAGAGGGTGAAAGAGGTCAAGCGTCCTCCTCTCTGGCGGTAAATCACATAGCAGGGCTGCGACGACGCTCCTCAAAACTCCAGGCCTTCTTTGAGGTGGAGAGGGGGAGGAGAATAGGAGAGGCAAGCAAAGGCTTTAGCCTATGAGGCTATGAATCCGTCCTATTTATAGAGGTCCCTTGTCAAACCCTAATGGATCCTCGCCTAGTGGTTATTGGATATGTATCTAACAACCCAAGCCTTTTAGATTAGTTGATCTCTATCAAATAATCTCTCATGGGTTCTTATTGGATCTCATCCATGGGATCCAATAATTCAGGGCTTATTGGATATCCAATAAGATAAGGGCTCCGTCGGATATCACATATCCGAACCTCTACTCATCACAATGTCTACCATATGTGTGTGACCCTCTAGGCCCAATATCGAGCTGGCCATGACTCAAACCTATCAGAACTCCTTCTAACTCAGTGAATTATTATCTATGTAAAAATTCACTCGACTTATCGACTACGAACGTACTAGGCCACTACGCTGTAGTCCCCAGATGATACAGGGGAATCCAATCCATTGGACCTATTTGTCCTCAGTTACCGTGTGCCTATAGTCTCTCATCCATCTAATATCCCAGAGACCGTATATCGAGCATGGTGCTATCAGACCCATACGGTTTCTACTCGAGTCTCGCTTTAATTGGATTCTTCCAGAGAACTCTTTCTCTCTCAACCCGAATGACCCTGGCCAGGGATTTGTCTGAGCGAGAACACATGAGATATTCCTCTCATGACGCCAAGAGTGGATGATCCTCTATCAACACTCAATAGCCCTCGTAAGGTCAACTACCTCTCCCAATGACCAGTTGTACTGGATCTGGGACAACCAAACCTATAAGTTTGGTATCAAAGAATGGAGCACTCATACATGACATCTTTTGTGTCTCATGTCTAAGGACCAGATACACCACTAGGACTACGGAATCTGCTAGTCATAGGTGCCCAGCAAGCCAATCACGTGAGTGATGGCACGTGTGACTTAATATAGAATCTTTTTGCTTATTATATTTTGGCATATATCACTTTATAACTATTGCATAAATGCATACATATATTGTGATGTCCTTGGATTTATGCAATGGGAATCGGATCGTGATGAGATCACGATAGTGAGATCGATTCACCTTTAAACACATATCCTAAATAATCCCGGTCATAGGTTACTCGAGAGGGATATCATGATAACCGGACAGACTGGTGTGCTGTATATCCGTCCATATGATGGATGCAGCTGGTCTCATAGCTGCTTGTGTAGGGACACTGGGGATACAGTACAGGTGCTCATTAGAGAATGAGTTCACTGATTGATTCGCTTACGGAATGCTGGATGGTTGATGATGCTGCCTTTTCCTATTCTCCTCTCCATCTCCACCTCAGAGTAGGTCTGGAGTTTTGAGGAGCGTCATCGCAACCCTACTGTGTGGATCACCGCTAGAGAGGAGGACGCTTGACCTCCTTCACCCTCTCCTAAAGATCTGCAAGGAAATAGGGATATACGATCTCCCTAGATAACACAATCTACTCTGTACGCAGTTTCATGTTTCGCGGATTTTTGCATACCAATCTTCGCACGACGATGAACAATCTCTTTGGGAATCGGGGATTTTGTTTTTCTTGTTCTTCTGCTACGCATATGATGTCGCCCCCAAGGATTTCCCAACAGTGGTATCAGAGCCAGGTTGTTTGTGCGAATGATTGGTTTTGAACTGCGTGTGTTGTGTTTAGGAAGAATTTTGATGTCAAAATTATTGACGCAAAAACACGGAAGGGCAGCAACAGTTGCTGCCCTCGATCTGCGTGCGTGCAGCGCAGCCGAAGGCGGGCAGCCTAGGGGCTGCGTTTGCTGCAGCCGGCCGGGGGCCTGCTTGCAGCAGTTTGTTTGTCGGCTGGGTCTGGCAGCCCAAGAACAGCGACGCCGCGCCGCATGTTCTTTCTCGCTGGCGAAAACCCCCCCCACGGGCGCCCGGGACAGACAACAGGCGACATAGGGCTGCGTTTGCTTGCAGCCGCCGGGGCCTGCTTGCAAAGAGGCTTCCTGCCGGTAGGGTTGGCAGCCCAAGGCGATGGCGCCCGCCCGTTGTTTATCCATGGGCCCCCCCCCCGGCGGGCGGTCGTCCGGCGGACAAGACCGTCTTGGAGGGGCGCCACCTAATCAGCAGCAAGGCTACCGCCAGGCGTGCCAAGCCGCCTCAGGGAGAAGCCCTCACCCCTCGCCGCAACATGGGGAAAGGGCATTAGGGTTTTGGGCAAAAGATAGTTTTGCCCCTCGAAATTGAGAAATTCCGTTTTCATCTTTTGTCCAAATTATGAAAATACCCCTATGAATTCAAAAATTCCCTATAATGTCCCTGATTTCAGAAAATATTATTAATTAAAATGTTTAGTTGATTATTAATTTTTATTATTATTATCTAGTAGTCCTACATGATGATGATTATTTATACATGTGATGTATGATGTGTGGACGGATGATCATGGACCGTGTGATGTGTACCTGTGATTATTATTATTGAGGTCTGCGAACCTCCATTATATTTCTCATTTATTGTCGGGCCTGCGTGCCTATGATTAAGTTGTAATCATATGAGGAGGCACAGCGGGAATGTGGATGCGATAGCGGGACCCACGAGACGGACGATCGTGATGCATGAAGATGCATCAAGATGTTGACGGAACCAAAAAGGACGAAATGGACGATCACAAGGCATGGAGATGCACCGTTGCACACATGGATCTTGATGTGAGTGATTAGGCCTACTGGCTCGGGCCTAATCATATTAGGTTATGGTCCATGATCATCTGGTGTAATTGCTTATACACATACTAGATATGTATATATATATTTGCATGCGATGTAGATATATATTAAATATGTATATATGTGTGATATTTCATATTAGGAGACCAAATCATAGAAACATCTCTCGATAATATTAAGTCGGTAAACGTGAGGCAATTAGATTGACCCACATGGCCTTCTATCGTTATAAGTAGGAACCGATTCCCGGTGTAGGTTGAGTTGGTCGAGTCCCTCGAGACTCACCTATATCGCGATTCGCTATCTTACTTACGATATAGAGATGTCACCGGTGACCTGAGGGCATGGTATACTTGGTCGAGTCCCTCGAGGGTATATCATCAAATCATACTCATCTTGTAACGAAGGTGTTGACTTAACCGAGCATCATGGTTGGTCGAGTCCCTCGAGGCCATGGTGATTCGGAGGCCGAACAAGACGGGAATCACAAGGAGTTGTGATCGACAAGAGTTGCCTACCTTTTAGGCTTAGTGTGATTGGTCGAGTCCCTCGAGGTTACACTAAGACGCTGATTGGATCCTGATCCCCACTAGAAGTCTGCCGGAGACTTTCGTTTCACGTGCTGAGGGTGTCGTGTGACTCATTAGTAAAATAGTGGGAGCATATTAAGATAGAAGTCCATATCTTGATAGTTTATTTCATGCAAAATCTGTATGTTATTCATTTCTGCTGCATCTTTATTTTCAGAAAATGTCGCTTTCAAATCCCTTACGTGGCATACTTGATGTCAACCACCTCACTGGTCGAAATTATACGGATTGGCTCCGTAACTTGAGAATTGTTCTCACAGAGGAGAAAATCATGTACGTCCTTGATACAGTGATGCCTACGCCCGAAGAAGGGGCAAACGAGGATGAGATCGCTCGCTACGTGAAGTACATTAATGACTCCCCTCTTGCTCAGTGCTATATGTTGGGTTCTATGACTCCTGAGTTACAGAGACAACATGAAAAGATGGATGCCAGATCCATTCTCCTACATGTCCGCAAATTGTTTGAGGAACAGAGAAGGACTCAGCGATATGAGATATCTAAGAGCCTCTTCCGCGCTAGGATGACTGAGGGGACACCGGTTCAGAACCATGTCCTAAAGATAATTGAATGGATAGAGAAACTCATAGGTCTAGGAATGGTTCTAGAGGATAACTTGTGTGTGGACATTGTGCTTCAGTCCCTACCAGATTCCTTTTCACAGTTCATAATGAATTTTAATATGAACAAGCTTGAAGTGACTCTCCCAGAGCTTCTCAATATGTTGAGGGAGGCAGAGAGTACTATCAAGAAAGAGAAGCCAGTTCTCTACACTAGTGAGACCAAAAGGAAAAGGAAAGCAGAAAGTTCCCTTAAGAAGGGAAAGGGTAAGGTCTAACCAGGTAAAGCAAAGGTTGCTAAGAAAGACCCAACAAAGGACAAAGGCCAGTGCTTCCACTGTGGTAAAGATGGGCACCGGAAAAGAAACTGCAAAGAGTACCTTGCAGAAAGGGCGAAACAAAAGCTTGATGAAGCTTCAGGTACATTCATGATCAGTCTCCATTTGTCAGACTCTTATGATAACATATGGGTATTGGATACCGGTAGTGCTTATTATATATGCAATTCGTTGCAGGTTCTGGCAAGGACTAGGAGACTAGAGAGAGGCGAGATGGACCTCAAGATGGGTAATGGAGCAAAAGTCGCTGTAGTAGCTGTTGGCGAGGTCGCCCTACATCTGCCTAGTGGAGCTTTTATTGCATTAGATGCATGTTATTTTGTTCCTTCTATTATCAAAAACATTATCTCCATTTCATGTTTAACAGTTAGTGGATATAAATTTGTTTTTGAGAACAATGGTTGTTCGATATTATTAGATGATAAGATCATCATGAAAGGAACATTGCATAATGGTTTATTTATATTAGACACCATTCCACATATCATGAATGTAAATGTGCCCAAAAGGAAATGAGATGAGTTGAACAGTGCATACCTGTGGCATTGTAGGCTAGGTCACATCCATGAAAGAAGGATTCAAAAGTTGCTAAATGATGGATATCTAGATCCATTCGACTAAGTGTCATATGCAACTTGTGAGCCTTGCATTCGTGGAAAACTGACCAACTCTCCATTTAGTGGAACTGGAGAGAGAGCTACTGAGTTGTTGGAACTCATACATATTGATGTATGTGGACCCATGTCAACTCATGCCATTGGAGGTTACTCCTACTTCATTACATTTACTAACGATTTCTCAATGTATAGATATGTGTACTTAATGAAGTACAAGTCCGAGGCCTTTGAGAAATTCAGAGAGTATAAGAATGAGGTGGAAAACCAGACTGGAAAGAGTATCAAAACTCTTCGATCAGATCGAGGAGGTGAGTACTTAAGTACATATTTCACTCAGTTCCTCAAGGACCATGGGATATTATCCCAATGGACACCTCCTTATACACCTCAGCTCAATGGTGTCTCTGAAAGGAGAAATCGTACATTATTAGATATGGTACGGTCCATGATGAGTTTTACTGACCTACCCATCTCATTCTAGGGATATGCCCTAGAAACCGCAGCTTACCTTCTGAACAGAATTCCAACTAAGTCGGTAGTGTCTACACCATATGAGATATGAAAAGGGAAGAAGCATGATCTTAAGGTTGTTAAGGTTTGGGGCTGCCCTGCACATGTTAAAAGACACAACCCCGATAAGTTAGAATCTAGGACAGAGCGATGCAAATTTGTGGGATACCCCAAGGAAACTTGTGGGTATTATTTCTATCATCTCGAGGACCAAAAGGTCTTTGTAGCTAAGAGAGCAGTGTTCCTTGAGAAGGAACACATTCTTTGTGGAGATAGTGGGAGAATGATAGAATTGAGCGAGGTTGGAGAACCAAGCTCAAGCACCACTCTACAGCCCGAGTCTGTTCAGGTACCTAATACACAAGTTTCAACTTTACGCAGGTCTGATAGAGTATCCCATCCTCCTGAGAGATATGTGGGACATATTAGAGGTGAGGATGCAGAGGATATTGATCCTCAGACCTACGAGGAGGCTATTATGAGTATAGACTCCGGGAAGTGGCAAGAAGCCATGAATTCTGAGATAGATTCTATGTACTCCAATAAGGTTTGGAACCTAGTTGATGCACCCGAAGGTATTGTACCCATCGGTTGCAAGTGGATCTTTAAGAAAAAGATCGGAGTAGATGGAAAGGTAGAGACTTATAAAGCAAGGCTAGTGGCTAAGGGGTATCGTCAAAGGCAAGGTGTTGACTATGACGAAACCTTCTCACCCGTAGCAATGCTAAAATCCATCAGAATTCTATTGGCTATTGCAGCACACTATGATTATGAGATCTGGCAGATGGATGTGAAAACCGCATTCCTCAATGGGAACCTCGAGGAGGAGGTGTATATGATGCAATTTGAGGGATACGTGTCCAAGAACTGTCCAGATAAGGTGTGTAGGTTGCTTAGATCCATTTATGGATTAAAGCAAGCTTCCCGAAGTTGGAACATAAGATTTGATGAGGCAATCAGATCTTATGACTTCGTTAAGAACGAAGATGAGCCTTGTGTATACAAAAAGGTAAGTGGGAGCTATCAACTTTTTTGGTGTTATATGTGGATGACATCCCGATCATTGGGAATGGCGAGGGAATGCTATCCACAAGAAAGGCTTGGTTATCTAGACACTTCTCCATGAAGGACTTGGGGGAAGCATCCTATATTTTGGGGATTAGAATCTATAGAGATAGATCCAAGAGGATGCTTGGCTTGTCCCCGATCTAGGTACATAGAAACCATTGTCAAAAGGTTTGGCATGGAAAATTCCAAGAGACGTCTCATACCGATGAGACATGGGATATCGCTTACCAGTATGTCCCCAAAGACTCGAAGAAAAGGGCGAACATGTATATGATACCTTATGCCTCAGCAATAGGGTTTATCATGTATGTCATGCTATGTACTAGGCCCGATATAGCATGCTCAGTGAGTGTCCTGGGTGTATCGGCGGATCCAAACTTGGAGACTTCGAAAGCAAGAAAGTGTATCCTTAAGTACTTGAGAAGGACTAAGGATCTTTTACTAGTATATGGAGGTAATAGCCTTAAGATTGAAGGCTACACTGACTCAAGTTTTCAATTTGATGTCGATAATAGCAAGTCGAATTCAGGGTATGTATACACCTTGAATGGAGGAGCAAAGATGTCTTTGGAAGAGTTCCAAGAAAGATACCATTCTTCGATTTCGACCACGAGGCGGAGTACATTGCTGCATCGATGCAGCAAACAAAGGGGAGTTTGGGTGAAGAAGTTCATCACAGATTTGGGAGTCGTCTTGGGTAGCTTAAGAGCCGATCTCCTATATTGCGACAACAACGGGGCATTGCTCAAGCAAAGGAACCTAGGTCTCATCAGAAATCTAAGCATGTTCGAGGAGGTTCTACCTTATCGAGAGATCGTGACCGAGGAGATGTAGTAGTGGAAAGTGTTCCATCCGAACATAACATTTGCAGATCCACTAACAAAGCCGTTGTCTGATTTGTTTTGAGCGTCCTGAGGGGTCGATGGGGATGGGACACATAGGTGATTGGCTTTAGGTCAAGTGGGAGATTGCTAGTCATAGGTGCCCAACAAGCCAATCACGTGAGTGATGGCACGTGTGACTTAATATATAATCTTTTTGCTTATTATATTTTGGCATATATCACTTTATAACTATTGCATAAATGCATACATATATTGTGATGTCCTTGGATTTGTGCAATGGGAATCGGATCGTGATGAGATCACGATAGTGAGATCGATTCACCTTTAAACACATATCCTAAATAATCCCGGTCATAGGTTACTCGAGAGGGATATCATGAAAATCGGACAAACTGGTGTGCTGTATACCCGTCCATATGATGGATGCAGCTGGTCTCATAGCTGCTTGTGTAGGGACACTGGGGATACAGTACAGGTGCTCATTGGAGAATGAGTTCACTGATTGATCCGCTTACGGAATGTTGGATGGTTGATGATGCTGCATTTTCCTATTCTCCTCTCCATCTCCACCTCAGAGTAGGTCTGGAGTTTTGAGGAGTGTCGTCGCAACCCTGCTGTGTGGATCATCGCTAGAGAGGAGGACGCTTGACCTCCTTCACCCTCTCCTAAGGATCTACAAGGAAACAGGGATATACGATCTCCCTAGGTAACACAATCTACTCTATACGCAGTTTCATGTTTCGCGGATTTTTACGTACCAATCTTCGCACGACGACGAACATCTCTTTGGGAATCAGGGATTTTGTTTTTCTTGTTCTTCCGCTGCACATATGATATCGCCCCCAAGGATTTCCCAACAGAATCGCTGTCCAACAATAAAGCATCATCAACCATCCAACATTCCATAAGCGGATCAATCAGTGAACTAATTCTCCAATGAGCACCTGTATTGTATCCCTAGTGTCCCTACACGAGCAACTATGAGACCAGCTGCATCCATCATATGGATGGATATACAGCACACCAATTTGTCCGGTTATCACGATGTCCCTCTCGAGTAACCTATGATCCGGATTATTTAGGATTTGTGTTTAAAGGTGAATCGATCTCATTATTGCGATCTCATCACGATCTGATTCCTATTGCACAAATCCAAGGACATCACATATATATATATATATATATATATATATATATATATATATATATATATATATATGCAATAGTTATAAAGTGATATATGCAAAATTATAATAAGCTAAAAGATTCTGTATCAAGTCACACGTGCAATCACTCACGTGATTAGCTTGTTCGGCACCTATTACTAGCAGGCGATGCAACCGCCCCTGATAGGCAGTGGAACCACCTAAGCTCGGTCTCCGAGCTCTGCCAAGCGGTGCAACTGCCCCAGTCAGTCGGTGGCATCGCCTAAGCTCAATCTCCGAGTGAGACTGGGCGGTGCAACCACCCTTGTTAGGCGATGGCACCGCCCAGAGGTTCAGTCTCTGAGCTCTACTAAGCGGTGCAACCGCCCGTGACAAGAGGTGGCACCGCCCAAAGGCTCAGTCTCCGAGCTCTGCCAAGTGGTGCAACCGCTAGACCCCGAACTTCTGGGAGATGACAGTTTTGAGCTCCAAATTCAAACTGGTTTGGGGCCTATAAATACCCTCTCATCCCTAGTTAATTCACACAAGCACAGAGAGATTAAATGAGAGAAAACTTTACTGCAATCTCTAGAATTTCCCTCCTCTAAATTCTAAGTGTTAGAATTCTATTTAGAGAGGAGAGTGAGTGCTTGTAAGGGTTGTCTCCTAAACCCGGTAAAAGGAGAAGAGGGGTGTAAGAAGGAGGCTGATCTTCGCCTAGTAAAGGAAGATCGTTAGTGGATGCCGGTGGCCTCGACGAAAGAGGAATCAGAGGAGTGGATGTAGGTCACGATTGACCGAACCACTATAAACTCCCGTCTTCTCTGGTTTGCATTTTATTTCCTGCTATTACCTTACTGCAAACCCCTTCAATAGCTTACTGCCTTCAATACATTTATGTATGCTTTCAAGTTAAGTTTCCGAAATCAGTTTTACGTCGGAAACACTTTTTATCATACGAGAGATTTGACGAAGTTGACGTTTTTATCCGCTGCACTAATTCACCCCTCTCTTAGTGCTCTTGATCCTAATAGGTTGTTCAACATACACTTCTTCAGAAATAAAACCATTCAAGAAAGCACTTTTTGACATCCATTTGAAATAGTTTAAAATCATTACTACTAGCATAGGCAAGGAGCATCCTAATGGCTTCTAATCTAGTCATAGGAGCGAAGGTCTCTTTGTAGTCGATACTTTCTTCTTGGTTGAAACCTTTGGCCACTAGTCTAGCCTTGTTTCTAACCATGATACCGCATTCATCTTACTTGTTTCTAAAGACCCATTTAGTACCAATGACTAAATGGTCACTAGGTCTAGGAACAAGCTTCCATACCTCATTCCTCTCGAATTGGTTCAATTCCTCTTGCATTGCAATAACTCATGAATCATCTTTCAAGGCTTCGTCAATGCATTTAGGTTCAATTTGAGAAAGGAAGGCGGCGTTAGCATAAAAATTCTTGAAGGAAGAGCGAGTTTGAACCCCTTTTGATATATCTCCTATAATTAGCTCCTTTAGATGTGCATCTACATACTTCCATTTCATGGGTAAGGAAATTTCGAAAGAAGATACATCCAAGTTGCTATTTTGAGGAGGGGGTTCATTTAAATTCAAATTATCAAAATCAAGATCATCATCAAAATTATTTTTCTTTAGCTCAAAATTTTCATTAAAAACTACATGAATAGACTCTTCTATAACTAAGGTTCTTTTGTTGAAAACACAAAAAGCCTTAGAAACGGAAGAGTAACCAAGAAAGATGCCTTCATCGAATTTAACATCAAATTTTCCTAAGGCATCCTTTTCATTCAAAATAAAGCATTTTAAACCAAAAACTTTAAAATAAGAAATATTTGGTTTTTTGTTATTCCATAATTCATAGGGAGTTTTTGATAGAGATAGTCTTATTAGAACCCTATTCATGACATAGCAAGTCGTATTAATGGCTTTGGCCCAAAAATACTTAGGTAGGCTATGTTCATTTAACATGTTCTTGTCATTTCTTGTAAATTTCTATTTTTTCTTTCAACTACCTCATTTTGTTGATGATTTCTCGTAGTGGAGAAGTTGTGATTATATCCATTGGATTCATAAAAACTTTGGAAGTCACGGTTTTGAAATTCGCCACTATGATCACTCCAAATTGATGAAATCATGAAGCCTTTTTTGTTTTAAGTAAGTTTACAAAATTTAGAAAAACATTTGAAACAATCACTTTTGTGAGCTAAGAAATAGGTTCAAATGTATCTATTATAGTCATCTACAATTACGAAGACATATTTGCTTCCTCCTAGACTCGTTGTATCAATTAGTCCAAATAAGTCCAAATGAATCAATTGCAATGGTCTAGTTGTGCTAATTTGATTTTTTGGTTTAAAACTAGTTTTTATTTATTTTCCTAGTTGATGAGCATCACACACTTTGTTCTTAACAAACTTCATATTGGGAATCCCTCGTACTAACTCTCTAGATGAAATCTTAGATATTAGTTTCATACTTGCATGACCTAATCTCCTATGTCAAAGCCAAGCATCATTATTTAAAGCGGAAAAGCACATTTCATTATTAAGTTTATCAAGGTTGATGGTGTAGACATTATTTTATTTTAAGGCAATCATTGATATGTTATTGTTTGGTTTTTCAATAATGCACATATTAAATTCAAATCTAACCTTTATTGCATAATTGACTAATGCTTAAAAGATTATATTTTAATCTATCAACTAGCAACACATCATCAATTGAAAAACTTAATTTGTTACCTATGGTTCCCTTGCCAATGATTTTACCTTTGTTGTTATCTCCGAATGTGACATACCCTTCTTCTTTGCTAGTGAGCATAGAGAAATGAGATAGATCTCCGGTCATGTGCCTTGAGCATCCACTATCAAGATACCATCTCTTGCTCCTAGTTATGAGTTTGTCTACAAAAGAAGATGGTTTTTAGGTATCCATTTGATTTTGGGTGCCTCAAAAATTGATCTACTAATTTTGTCATTCATCATTGAATTATTTATAGTTCCCTTAGGAACTTATATAAACTTATGTGGACTAATTTTCTTAAATGGTCATTTGTAAACAACATGTTCGGATTTATAATAAAAGTTACATTTCAAATGAGGTGAAACATGTAATGTGGGTCTTTTAATGAAGGTGGTAGGATTTTGGTGAGATCCTCTCACAAAACCAATTCCACTTCTATTTGCGACGTGACCCTTGTTTGCAAGGATCATGTCCAAGCCTTTGCTACCGACCTTAAACTTGTTTAAGGTCTCTTTAAGTAGTAAATTCTCATTTTTTATTGCTTCTAAGTGTTCACACTTAGAGCATGGAGGAGTTTGAAGATTATCAAGCTTATTTTGTAGTAAGGCACTTTAATAGATTGAACTTCTTACTAATAGTTCTACACTCATCAAATAATTCGTAAAAAACGATAAAAAGTTCATCGAAAGATAAATCTTCATTAATTAAATCATATACCTCTCCTCCAAAAGCCATTAGCGTGAAGTATACCTCCTCTTTGTTGCTAGCTTCTTCATTCTCAGAATCACTTGAGTCGTTCCAAGTTACTTTTAAAGCTTTCTTCTTCTTGGCTTGGGGGTATTCTTTTTTGAAGTGCCTTGGCTTCTTGCATTCATAGCATATTACTTGGTCCTTTTTATGTTCAAATTTGTTTTTGTTGTTATTTTCAAATTTGTTCTTTCTTATAAATTTTTAAAATTTTTGAGTTAAAAGTGCTATGTCATCGTCACTGTCCTCATCACTTGATATTCCTTTCAAGTGGTCTTCTTATGTTATAAGTGTCATATCTTTCCTGTTCTTTGGAAGGGGGTTCTCGAGCTCTTCATGAGCATGACACATCATTTCGTAAGTCATAAGAGACCCAATAAGTTCTTCGAGAGGAAATGTTTTAAGGTCCTTAGCCTCTTGAATGGTCGTAACTTTTGGATCCCAACTCTTTAGAAGGGATTTTAAAATTTTAGTTACTAGTTCAAAGTTAGAAAAACCTTTACCAAGAGCTTTGAGTCTATTGATGACATCCGTGAAATGGGTGTACATGTCTCCGATGGACTCATTTGGTTTCATCCGAAAAAGTTCATAAGAATGCACAAGAATGTTGATTTTAGACTCTTTCACTCAGCTAGTGCCTTCATGAGTGACCTCAAGAGTTCTCCAAATATCAAAAGCCGAATCACAAATCAAAACGCGATTAAATTCATTTTTGTCAAGTGCACAAAACAAGGCATTCTAGCCTTTGCGTTTAAAGCAAAAACCTTCTTCTCCAATTCATCCCATTTGCTCATCGGAAGAGAAGATTTTTGAAATCCATTTTCGATAATATTCCAAAGCTCAAAATCTATGGAAATAAAGAAGATCCTCATACGAGTATTCCAATACGTGTAATCCAACCCATTAAATATAGGCGGACATATAATAGAGTGACCCTATTGCATGCCGGAGTAAGCCATCTCTCTTGGGTATCAAACCAAATATGAGAGTGAGCCTTGCTCTGATAGCAATTGTTAGGATCGGAGCGGCACTAAGAGGGGGGGGGGGTGAATTTTGATTCGATGAAGGATGACTTAGCTAAAATAGCTCGAGTAAAGGAAGTCAAGAGTAGGGAGAACAAAACCAAATAGTTTGCTGCTAAGAAAATAAGTGGTTCAGAAAATTTAACACTCACATATTCAAGGAACACCACAATGTAAAGTGGTTCGATTAAATGACCTACATCCACTTGCGAAGCCTTCTTCGATGAGGCTCCCAACTTCCACTAGCAAATCACTTTGAAAGGAAAGGACCAAATACCCCTTTTACAACCTTTTTACAAGTGGTTCACACTCTTACAGATTTTTCAAAGAGAAAGACGGAGGTGAACACTTAAGCTATTGAAAATAAGACTTTGCTAAAGATTTTTCTCAATCTCTAACTTCTCAGAAAGGTGGTCTCTGTTGAGAATTAAAGGGTATTTATAGGCCCCAAGAGGATTCAAATTTGGGCTCCAAATTTGAATTATTTTTTGGTTCCCGGTGCTGGCAATACCACTGCCTATTAGTGTCTGACACTGATAGTGTACTAACGGTGCCACCGCTGGAACTCTCGGGTTCTAGGCGGTGCCACCACACAGTCCGGTGGTACCACCGTCCAACCTTTCGGGTTCTAGGCGGTGTCACCGCCCAACCTTACAGGTCACTAGTTAGGCTCCTAATTTGGCCCAAACCAATATATTATGGCCCAATTGGTCCCTAATCAAGTTATAGGATTAACCCTTAATCCTAACCCTAATTACATGCAAACTACGAAATTAAGACATAGTCCTAAGCAGGTTTTTAACCGGCAACGTCGAGTTTTCTTCCGGCGAACTTCCGATATACCCTCGGATTTCTTCCGACGGACTCCCAACAGGATCCCGGTCTTATGGCGAGTTCAGTGAATCTTTGGCAAGTAGCCAAACCTTCTCGGTGATTTCCGCGAACCTCCGATGATCTCTTCGGCAGACTTCAGAAAACTTCGACAAGTCCCTGATTCCTTCTCGGTTGGTTCCGGTAGCACTTACGATGATTCTTCGAAATTTCAGCGGACTCTCGAACACCTATCGAACTTGACTCCAGTAGACTTGCTTTATGTCTTCAAGCTATCGTAGTTAATCATACATACTTAACTTAATAATATGGATTAGATCAATTAATGCTGACTTCATCATCAAAATCCGAGATTCAACATTTATAAATACTTATAACTAGATACTACTATTTTTAGCTTTATTATATATAAACCCATTGATAGCAATAGAATAAGATTCCTTGGCGAATATAATAATTTTAATTTATTTTATTAATGAAACCACCCACTTATTTTATAAAAGAATATATGTTAGAAAGAAAAGAAAAGATGACAGCCGGTAAATGTGTCAAGGAAAGAAACTTAACCTATAAATTATTCTTTTTTATAGTTGTAAAATAAAAAGAATGGTCATAAAGACCAGAATCCACTCCCCACTTTTAGCAATAAGCACAACCACTTGCAATTTAGAATCGTTGGCAAGATCATTAATTAGTGTGATTAGATGTGCACTCAAATGATCGCAGGAATCTTCTACAAAAGCAATGATTGATGAGATGTACGGACAGTGGATGGAGTTCTGAGATGACAACCAGAGAGTCTTTACAACCACAGCAGAGTTGGCAATTGAGTCTAATCCGATTCCATTTTTCATGGTTAATTACTTGAAACTGTTGGTAATTTAGCGTGATAATACACATACACATGTGGATCATCTGCTACCGTCCACATCTCATCAAACGACAGTGCTCACCAGCTGCGGTCTTCGTCCCACTTCTCTCGCCGCTCTATTAAAGAAGCCCCGAAGCCCACTCGGCGCTGGCTGAACTCGAACCTTCTCTCCTTTACGGCTTCTCTGCTCGCTGATTCCACTTCGTCTCCGTTCCTGGATCTATTGAAGCTCTTGAGTACATTGCTGAGTTCGAGTTTTGATTTCTCTTGCGCTTTTAGCGATGATGGCGGATCTGAGGAGGAGACCACCGACGACTGGACTTGAGAAAGCGATATGGGTCTCCAAGATCGGGTTTTTCCTTCTGGGAATCCTTTCTACTGGCGTTGCGACGCGGCTCGCTGTCCCCCCCGCCGCCGGAGTCCTCGCCTCTGCCCTCCCCCGCTTCTGGGCCTCTCTCTGCTCCTGGCTTGTGCCACCTTATCTCTTCGTTGTCATCCATCTCATCATCCTCGTCATCTGGAAACTCTCCGACCAGAAGCAGCAGCTGCAGGAGGAAATGCCGCCGGTGGGCGTGGGTGATGTAAAGGCCAAAACTTTCGTGCCTCCTTCCGCTGCGCCTCCCCCTGGGGAACCTTTGGCCGAGTCATGGCACGAGGTCCTGCCATCGCCGAAGACGGCGCCGGAACTAGTGGTAGGTTCCGGCGCTGGGAAGCCGTCTGACCCGCCCACAGAGGAGAAGCCCGCTGCTTCATCTTCCTTTGGGATCAACACAAACACTGAACCATCTAGAGAAACTAGTGACGTGTCAGAGGAGTTGGAGAGAGCGGCGGCGGCGTCCTCAGAGAGCGCGGTAGACATCGACTCCATGGACGCCACGTGGAAGGCGATCATGAAGAAGTCGCCCTCCCGAGGTTGGGAGAAGCCGGGCGGCCGGGAACCGAGGCCATCGGAAAAGGTCGCGATAAGGTGGAGGGAACCGTCGGCGACAAGCCGCGACGAGCTGAACCGCCGCTTCGACGACTTCATAAGGAAGAACTACGACCAGATCCGCCTTCAGAGACACGAGTCGAACCAGAGGAGGTTAGAGATGTCTACTGCGGGACTCCATTAATCTCCGCAGCTTCCGTCCTGTGTCTTCTCTTTCTCAGTCCTCATTATTAGTCGGTGCTGTGCTTTCCTACAAGCTTGAAGGAGATCCGGTCTGCTGAAAGAACCCATCTTTCAGGTGATTCCTGCGTGATTTTGATGGCTACATCAATTCTTAATTCCTTCTTTACACAAAGATGACTCGGTTCTATCAATCTGTCAACCATGCACAGGCTCTTTTTGAATGCTGGAGGCGGGTTGGATTGTTGCTTCAAGTGACTGTGTTGAAAGGAAGATCTTTGCTTTGCAATATGTGTCATATTACTGCCTGTTATAGTTTTTCTTACTGATACAACTGTTTGATTGTTTGCTGAGAGATTTGTACTGGATTTTGACTATTGTGGTTATGAATACAAGCTTTCTAATTGCTGTGTTGACATCTAAATCTCTCTCCTTGTCGTAGATTTGTTAGCTTATTTGTCCTATTTAATTGATAAGATGTATTATACATCAATTATATTTTGATAAAAGTTATAATTAATAAAAAATAAATTTATATTATAGTTAGATTTCTTGGGAGATGCCCGGGTGAAACTCTCTTAATTACTTATCTTAAACCTTATGCTCTCTCTCTCTCTCATATATATATATATATATATATATATATATATATATATATATATATATATATATATATATATATATATATATATATATATATATATATATATATATATATATATATATATATATATATATATCTTATAGGGACTAAATGACATGTGTTACACGGTGCGTGATGTGATGTGACAGACATGACAGACGTAGACATATGGATACATGATAATCATTAAGAGATTATAGTTCCTCTCTCATCCTTTCTGTCCATAATCCATCGATCTAAGAGGTGATATGAAAGAATTAAAAACGATGAGAAGAAGAGTCTAGTTTTTCTTATAGATCGATAGTAGTTTTTGGATTTAAAGATGGTGCCCCTACAAATATGATAAAGTTCGTTCCAGATGACATCAAAAGGTACGTATCGTAAATTCGATCTATTATTATTTAATTTCAATCCTAGCATAAAAGTTTTTCCACGTTACATATAGCATATTATAGATTTTATACTTATGATTGGTATTAGAGCCTAGTTTCTTGAAATCAAATACCTTATATATGTTATTTTCTGATTTACTATGTGTGAATAATCCATGTATATTGTCGATCTAAATTTCTATCTAGTCCTTCTTGTCATTGGCTTGTGGGTGACATGAGATTTGCTTTTTGTATCGCCATCTTCGATGATTGTGTAGTGGTGGTCGTGGCTATGCAACACTATGCAGTCGCACCGGCTACAACAGTAGTGCTACATGCGATTGCTATGGCAGGCCTACTATAGTAGGCAGCTACGTCAAGTAGCATGCACACTACAACTATTGAATCTCGTATTTTGATGATGAAACTACTTGATATATGTTTATGATTTAATCTTCGTTTTGAGTGACGCAGGATGCTTCGATCAGGATGAGACAATTAAAGCAGGAACATCATGTTGTGCCGGAGGAACATGTCAGAAGATTGGACGTCGGGCCGGTGGATCGGTCGACGTATCGACAGAAAGCTTCGGTCGTGGACTCGGGCATCGGGCCAAGAAGAGCGGTATTGTGCCAAGGATATCGGAGTTGCGGAGTCAACGGCCGATTGGGCAATAGGCTGCAAAACGAGGACGATGTCAAGAATTAGAATTAAGCGTCATGGACCAATGACATGCCGACAACTTGGTTAATTGCTTAGGATTAATTGTCTCGATCGAAGTTTTGTTTTAATTGTGCAGGATTAACTATGATAACGATGAAGACATAAAGCGAAACAAAGTGTCGGAGTCAAGCTGAAGGATTTGTTCGAAGTTCGAGAGTTTAATGTAAGTCCAAAGGTTTGTCGGGAATGCTACCGAGCTCGCCGAGAAAGATCGAGACTTGCCGAAGAAGCTCATTGGAACTCGCTAAGATCAAATCGTGAAGTCTAGGAGCTTGCCGGAGTCCATGAGAATGGTTTCGGAGAGTTCAACGGAAGACCGCGGAAGTTCTTTTAAGCTCACCGTAAGAAGTCTTGACTTGCGGACTTTGTAATAGCTTAGAAAATGTCTTTAAATTCATAGTTAGCACGTTAATTAGGGTTAGGATTAGGTGTTAATCCTATAACCCAAGTAGGGGCCAATTAGGCTCAAGTTTGATTTGGTTTGGGCCAAGTTTGGAGCCAAACCAAGTGAGCTGAAATAGTAAAAGAGGTGGCACCGCCGGGGTTGGAGGTGGCACCGCCTGTGCTATGTCTCCCAATGAGATGGCGGTGCAACCGCCCGAGCCAAGAGGTGCAACCGCCCAGGGCTCAGTCTCCGAGCGAGACTGGGCGGTGCAACCTCCTCTGTCAAGAGGTAGCACCGCCAGAGCTCAAGTTTCGAGCTCTACCAGGCGGTGCAACCTCTCCAGTCAGGCGGTGCAACCGCCTGAGCTCGGTCTTCGAGCTCTGGCAGAGAGGTGCAACCGCTTGGGCTCAGTCTCCGAGCTCTGCCAAGCGGTGCAACCTCTCCAGTCAGGAGGTGCAACCGCCTGATCCCGGAATTCCGGGATTTGATCGTTTTGAGCTCCAAATTTGAACTGGGTTGGGGCCTATAAATACCCCACCCATTCAGCACAGAAAAAGACATAGATCCACACCGAATTCTTGATCTTTTCTGTGATTCTAAGAGCTCAAATTTGTGTAAAGTCCAAAAGTTCTCCTCTTTCTGTTCTTCAAGTCTTGAGTTGTAAAGAGAGGAGAGAAAGGATCTGTAAGGGTTGTCTCCTGAGCCCGTCAAAAGGAGAGAAACTGTAAAAGGGCAGTTGGCCTTCGCCTATTGAAGGAAGGCCTCTAGTTGACGTCGGTGACCTCATCGGTGGAGGAAGCCAAAAGTGGAGTAGGTCAAGACTGACCGAACCACTCTAAATCTCTGGTTTGCTTTTATTTTGAGCATTTTATCATTATTGCAAACCTCCTACATAGCTACTGCTCTCTGCGCTTTTACGAACAAGTTTCTAAGTCTAATCTTTCCGAATCTGCATTCAGACGTAAAACGGTGTTTTCGTACGATCTTTACATTGCAGCTTACATTTACGTCTTGAGTCTGTTTATAACTGCAAACTGTCTTTTGCGCTTTTACGAATGAGTTTCTGTGCAGTTTACGTTTACGTCTTGATTCCATTTATAACTGCAAACTGTCTTCTGCGCTTTTACGAACGAGTTTCTTTGCAGTTTACGTTTACGTTTTGATTCCATTCATAACTGCGAACTGTCATCTGCGCTTAGACGTAAACTGCGTTTAGACGTAAACCGTGCTTAGACACAAACTGTGTTTAGACGTAAACTGTGCTTAGACGTAAACTATGTTTGGACGCAAATTGCGTTTAGACATAAACTGTGCTTAGACGCAAACTGTGTTTAGACGCAAACTGCGCTCAGACGCAAACTGTGTTTAGACGCAAACTGTGTTTAGACGCAAACTGCGCTTAGACGCAAACTGTGTTTAGACGCAAACTGTGTTTAGACGCAAACTGCACTTAGACGCAAACTGCGCTTAGATGCAAACTGCGCTTAGACGCAATCTGCATTTAGACGCAAACTGCATTTAGACGCAAAACTGCATTTAGACGCAAACTACGTAAACTGCACTTAGATACAAACTGTGAATCGGCTTTTGCATCATAATAGATTTTATCGAACGAACGCACCTTTCGGTTTTAATCGCTGTAAGATTTCTGCTGCACTAATTCACCCCCCCCCCTCTTAGTGCTCTCGATCCTAACAATTGGTATCAGAGCGGGTTATTTCTCATTTTGGATTTACACCCGAGAGAAATGGCTCTTCAAGAGGGTTTTTCGGTCTTTCGTCCATCGTTCTTTAACGGATTGGACTACACTTATTGGAAAACTCGAATGAGAGTTTTCTTGATTTCTCTAAATCTGGATTTATGGAAAATCGTTGAAAACGGTTTTCAACTTCCCTCTAAACCGATGAACGAATGGTCGGATTTAGAGAAGAAGTATTTTTCTTTAAACGCAAAGGCTATGAATGCCTTATTTTGCGCTTTGGATAAAAATGAGTTCAATCGGGTTTCTTTGTGCAAAACGGCTTTTGATATCTGGCGCACTCTTGAAATCACGCACGAGGGAACTAGTAGAGTCAAAGACTCGAAAGTTAATATTTTACTGCATGATTTCAAGCTTTTTCATATGAAACTGTTTAAACCGTTGTTGACATGTACACCCGCTTTTTACGGATGTCGTCAATGGTTTAAAATCGCTTGGTAAAAGCTTTTCGGATTTTGAACTCGTTAACAAAGTTTTGCGCTCACTTTCTAAAACTTGGGATTCAAAAGTAACTGCTATTCAAGAATCGAAAAACTTGAACCAATTTTCACTTGAAGAACTAATTGGTTCATTGATGACATATGAAATGGTGCACAATGCACATGATGAACATGTTGAACACAATCACCTTCCAAAGAACAGGAAGGATTTGGAACTCTGGACAAATGAATGCCACTTGAGCGATGACTCAAGTGATGAGGACAATGATGAACAAAACAGCCTTCCAAAGAATAGGAAGGATTTGGGACATAGAACATTTGAAGACCACTCGAGCATAAGCTCAAGTGATGGTGAACTTAAACTACAAATGAAACGAAAATTAAAAAGCAAAAAGAATGGAACTACTTGCTTTGAACGCAAGAAGAAGAACAAAAATTGGGATGGATCGAGCTCCTCCGAAGACGAGGAGAAAATCAACAAAGGCGAGGTGGCAAACTACGCCTTTATGCTTTTCGACGCTGAGGTAATCAAAATGCCTTTAATTTACTTTGAAATTACATGATGCTTTTCATAAAGCTTTTTTTTTTTAATTTTCTTGAAAATTGCATGTTTAATAATCTTATAATGAAAATACAAACAATTAGGAATCATGCTTATCATTCTAGTAATTTGGAAAATAATCATGAAAATTGCATGTTTTTGATAAACAAAATGATTTTGATTAAAAATACCTTATGAAATCATGCTATATGTGGTTGAGAAGTAATAATGTGTATCATGTTAATTTCCATTGTTATTTCTCGATGAAATCATGAATCTATTTATAAATTTTGTGAGCCATAAAAATGATTTTGATAATTTAAAATTGAAATAAGTTTTATCAAAATCATGATCTTGATTTATCAAATTGAATGAATTGAAAATGAATAATGAATTTTCTCTTGAATGATTGTGACTTGTATTCCTTGTATTCATGATATGATTTTTATGCAATTCTTTGTACTCATGAAATATTTATCTCATCACCCAATTATTCCTTTTCAATACTCCTCAAGTGATGATATGAATGCATGAGATATTCATGAATTTATTTTGATGTATGCAAATGAGAAGTTTCGATCATGCATGCATGGTAGGATGCAATGTGACAAATTAATATCATGATGATTTAAAATATTTATGATTTGGAATGATGCACATGTTTTTTTTATGTGTATCATGAATGCTTTAAATGATAAATGTTTGGAATCATGATTAAAATGAAGTGATAAATACTGATTCAATGTTCGGTATCATGAATACTTCATTATCATACATTAAAATAGTGATAAATATTTTGAAAATAAATGATTGTATCATGTTAGATGATTTTATATATTGTGCATGATAAGCTATAAGTGGTGATTGAAACAATGATTGAAATAATATGAATGATGATTTGGAATTATGCATATAATAATGAGTTTATTTATTTTGAAAATGTGCATGTTTTAATTTGAAAATATAATGATGCACAAATAAGATTGATACTAACCTTTGTCATGATTTAAAAATTGATGTAAATGGTTTTTCCCTTCTTTTTGACAATGACAAAAGGGGAGATAGCTAGCTTGCACAATTCAAGAAGAAAGCAAAAATTGCACTTCTCAAAAGAGAAGAAATTGCTATCTTGAACATCACTAAGAAGTGCTATCTTGCAGATCTCAAGACACACAAATACAATCATGCAAAATTTGTAATTTTGCACATCATTAAAATTTATGATGCTTTGGTGATTATGCATGTTCTAAAATGTTATAAAATTCACTAGCTTGCATGATGTAGAACTTAGCTATATTGAACATCACCAAGGAATGTTATCTTGCCTATCTCAAGAAGCAAAAAGTTAACTTGCACATCTAGCAAAACTTATATTTCAAGAAGCAAGAGTTGCTTTCTTGAACATCTCAAAATTGCTAGCTTGCGGGCCTTAAAATTTAGAAATTTTTTGCTAGCTTGTATATGGTAAACTTGCTATTATACCACCATGATGATGAGCATGTCTTATCTTTATGATTGTATTTGAAAAACTATGGCAAAAATACGTCCTAATGATTGAACGTGTTAAAATTATTTTTCGAACCTTCTTGATTGAATGATTGAATCACTTGATTGGCATAATGATTTTACACAATTACATGTTGAAAATTATGTGCTTGAATACAAAACTTTCATGGTAACAAGTATGCTTTACCTTCATGATTGTAATTGAATATCTATAGCAAAACCTTGTCCGAATGGAAGAAAGAGTCAAATTTCATTTTCGGATTCTCTTGAATCTAACATATCAAGTTCACTCTCTTCCAAACTTAACAAGCATATGTCATATCAAGTTTAGTTCATATCATTGACTTTTGACATATGTAATTAACTAGCAAATACATCTCTCATACACACATCATGTGAAAAATAATTTTTGAGAAATGGATTTGATGAATATGGATGAAAGTGTTTTTACTTGCAAGGATTTATTTCACATACATAACAACAAGCACTTATGTTTAAAATTTGCTTATATCGTTTTCCATTTTGTTGATGACAAAGGGGGAGAAATATATGAATTGATGCTATGAACACTGATGCTATGCTTGCATCATCAAGAGATATATGAATTGATATGATTGCCATATTTGCAATGCTTGCATCATTAAGAGATATATGAATTGATGCTATGATTGCAAGTTGCATGTTTGCATCATGCGTTAAGATATCAAGAACTTGTATCGTAATTTTACGCGTTGATATCTTACCAAGTGATGAAATGCTACAATTGATAAACACTTGAAATGTTTGCGTTATGATATCAAAAGCTTACATCACAATTTTTCATGTTGATATTTGATATTAGCAAACTTGCATGATGATAAAACTTGATATTATGATTTTAATGCAATGAGTTGAACCAATATCACACACAATTGATTGTGATACTTCTCCTTTTTGTTGATGACAAAGGGGGAGAAGTATGTTGATGAAAGTATGTTGATGACATGACATGTGATGCATAAGTTTATGCATATGTTCATGTTGACGTGTTGCAAGTATTCATGATGAATATTGCAATGACTTGAATTCAGTTTGAATTCAAGGTTCTATCAATATGGCATATTGATAGGGAGAGTTTGTTTAAACTCCGGGGGTTAAGTTTAACTCCGTCATCAAGTGGTTGTCATCATCAAAAAGGGGGAGATTGTTGAATATATTTATTTCGATGATGAAACTATTTTGATATATGTTTATGATTTAATCTGCGTTTTTGAGTGACGCAGGATGCTTCGATCAGGATGAGACAATTAAAGCAGGAACATCATGTTGTGCCGAGGAACATGTCGGAAGATTGGGACGTCGGGCGGTGGATCGGTCGGACGACGATCGTATGAAGGCTTCGGTCATGGACTCGGGCATTGGGCCAAGAAGAGCGGGTATTGTGCCAAGGATATCGGAGTTGCGGAGTCAATCGGGCCGATTGGGCAATAGGCTGCAAACGAGGACGATGCAATCAAGAATTGGACGGCGTCCGAGGGACCAATGACATGCCGGACGACTTGGTTAATTGCTTAGGATTAATTGTCTCGATCGAAGTTTTGTTTTAATTGTGCAGGATTAACTATGATAACGATGAAGACATAAAGCGAAACAAAGTGTCGAGTCAGCCGAAGGATTTGTTATGAAGTTCGAGAGTTCGACGGAAGTCCGAAGGTTTGTCGGGAATGCTACCGAGCTCGCCGAGAAAGATCGGAGCTTGTCAAGAAGCTCATTGGAACTTCGCTAAGATCAAATCGTGAAGTCTAGGAGCTTGCGGGAGTCCGCAGAATGGTTTCCAGAGTTCATCGGAAGACCGCCGGAAGTTTGCGGGCTTCGCCGAGGAAAGAAGTCTTGACTTGCGGACTTTTTTTAATAGCTTAGAAAATGTCTTTAAATTCATAGTTAGCATGTTAATTAGGGTTAGGATTAGGTGTTAATCCTATAACCCAAGTAGGGGCCAATTAGGGCTCATGTTTCGGTTGGTTTGGGCCAAGTTTGGAGCCAAACCAAGTGAGCTGAAATAGTAAAAGAGGTGGCACCGCTGGGGTTGGAGGTGGCACCGCCTGGGCTATGTCTCCCAGTGAGACCAGGCGGTGCAACCGCGACGAGCCAAGAGGTGCAACCGCCGAGGCTCATCTCGGAAGGAGGCAGGCGGTGCAACCTCCTCTGCCGGGAGGTAGCACCGCCAGAGCAGAAATTTCGAAGCTCAAAGGCGGTGCAACCTCTCCGGTCGGCGGTGCAAACCGCCTGGAGCTCGATCTTCGAGCTCTGGCGAGAGGTGAACAACCTGACAGAGGTGTGCAACCGCTTTGGGCTCGGTCTCCGAGCTCTCGCCAGCGGTGCAAACTCTCCAGTCGGGGAGGTGCAACGCCTAATCCCGAATTCGGGATTTGATCGCTTTTGAGCTCAAATTTGAACTGGGTTGGGGCCTATTAATACCCCACCCATTCAGCACAGAAAAAGACAAAGATCCACACCGAATTCTTGATCTTTTTCTGTGATTCTAAGAGCTCAAATTTGTGTAAAGTCCAAAAGTTCTCCTCTTTCTGTTCTTCAAGTCTTGAGTTGTAAAGAGAGGAGAGAAAGGATCTGTAAGGGTTGTCTCCTGAGTCCGTCAAAAGGAGAGAAACTGTAAAAGGGCAATTGGCCTTCGCCTATTGAAGGAAGGCCTCTAGTTGACGTCGGTGACCTCATCGGTGGAGGAAGCCAAAAGTGGAGTAGGTCAAGACTGACCGAACCACTCTAAATCTCTGGTTTGCTTTTATTTTGAGCATTTTATCATTACTGCAAACCTCCTACATAGCTACTGCTCTCTGCGTTTTTACGAACAAGTTTCTAAGTTCTAATCTTTCTGAATATGCATTCAGACGTAAAACGGTGTTTTCGTACGATCTTTACATCGCAGCTTACATTTACGTCTTAAGTCTGTTTATAACTGCAAACTGTCTTTTGCGCTTTTACAAACGAGTTTCTGTGCAGTTTACGTTTACGTCTTGATTCCATTTATAACTGCAAACTGTCTTCTGCGCTTTTACGAACGAGTTTCTTTGCAGTTTACGTTTACGTTTTGATTCCATTCATAACTGCGAACTGTCATCTGGCGCTAGGCGTAAACTGCGTTTAGATGTAAACCGTGCTTAGACACAAACTGTGTTTAGGCGTAAACTATGCTTAGGCGTAAATTGTGTTTGGGACGCAAACTGCGTTTTAGGCATAAACCGCGCTTTTAGACGCAAACTGTGTTTAGATGCAAACTGCGCTCAGACATAAACTGTGTTTAGATGCAAACTGTGTTTAGACGCAAAACTGCGCTTTTAGGCATAAACTGTGTTTAGACGCGAAACGCGCTTTAGGCATAAACTGCGCCTAGACGAAACTAAACTTTAGACGCAATCTGCATTTAGACGCAAACTGCATTTAGACGCAAAACTGCATTTAGACGCAAACTGTGTAAACTGCACTTAGATACAAACTATGAATCGGCTTTTGCATCATAATAGATTTTATCGAACGAACGCACCTTTCGGTTTTAATCGCTGTAAGATTTCCGCTGCACTAATTCACCCCCCCCCCTCTTAGTGCTCTCGATCCTAACAACAACAACGGCCGTGGGAGACCACTAAGCGATGAGTCGAGCACCGCTATTGACCATGCATCGTGGCGGCCAGGCTAGTGACAGTCATGGACTTAGCACTAGGCCGGTCGCATAGGCAGTAGTTATGCTTAGGCAATAGCCACGTCTAAGTGGCAATCACGCACAAGCAAAGGCCATGCTCAAGCAGTAGTCGCGCACGACCAGAGGTCGCACCCAAGTGGCAATCGCCCATGGTCATGTTGAATCTCGAATTTTGATGATGAAGTCAATTATCATTTATTATCTAAACCATATGTTGATATAAGTATGCAGGATTAACTATGATGGAACTAAAACATGCAGCAAGAGTTGCGTTGGAGTCAAGACCATGATCACGTTGGGGGTTCGAGAGTTCGACGGAAGTCCGGACGGTCGTCGGAGGTTCTACGGGAACAAATCCAAGAAGTCCAAGAGCTTGCCAAAGAAGCTCATCGAAACTCGCCAAGTGGATCGTCGCAAGTCCAGGAGTTTGCCGAAAGTCCGTCAGAGCATCACCGAGGGTTTGTCGGATGTTCGCCGGAAGTTCGTCGAAAACTTACCGAAAGAAGCGATTGACGCATCGGAGCAAGTTGTAGTATTAATGTCTTAAATATCGTAGTTAGCATGTAGATTAAGTTAGGAATGGTAGGTGATCCCATTAACTTAATCTGGGGGTAATTGGGCCCTTGATAGACCTAAATTGGGCCGAATGGATCAGCTCATTCGGATATAGAATTCTTGGCCAGCGGTGGCACCGCCTAGGAGCTCAGTCTCCTAGGAATGCCAAGCGGTGGTACCACCCTTGTCAGGCGGTGGTATTGCCCCTGTCAGGCGGTGGTACCACTTGAGCTCGATCTCCGAGTGAAGCTGAGCGGTGGTACCACCCCTATCAAGTGGTGGTACCACCTGAGCTCGGTCTCTGAGCAATGCTAGGCGGTACTACCGCCTAGTTATGGCGGTAGTACCGCTAGGACCCCGGAAATCCGGGAGATGACATTTTTGAGCTCCAAACATGAACCAGTTGGGGCCTATATAAACCCCACCCTTTCCTGTATGAAAGGGCATCGAAATCTTGATCTTATTTTGAGAATTTGAGAGCTCAAAAGTGTTGTAAAAGGCCAAAAGTTCTTCTCCCTCTTTTCATCTAAGTTTTGATCATTCAAGAGAGGAGTGAAAATCTGTAAGGGTTGTCGCCTAAGCCCGTCAAAAGGAGTAAAGCTATAAAAGGGTGGTTGGCCTTCGCCTATTGAAGGAAGGCCTCTAGTGGACGTCGGTGACCTCATCGGAGGAGGAAGCCAAAAGTAGATGTAGGTTAAGAATGATCGAACCACTCTAAATCCTAGTTTGCATTTACATTCTGCTCTCTATCTTAACTACAAACTGCCTCTATTGCTTTTCTTCAACTGTACTTCACTTAATCTTAAGTTGAAGAACTTTCTGAAATGGTTTTTCATCGAAAGTGTTTTTATCGTACGAACGTTGATTTAAATCGTCGAAAGTTATCCGTTGCACTAATTCAACTAATTCCCCTCTTCATAGTTCTCTTGATCCTAACAATTGGTATCAGAGCGGGGTTAACTCTCAATCAGATTAAAACCCAAGAGAGATGACATACGCTGGAAACCAAGAGGGCCACTCTATTACACGTCCGCCCATGTTCAATGGGATGGACTACACCTATCGGAAGATCCGAATGAGGATCTTCCTTCTTTCCATGGATTTTGAATTTTGGAATATTGTTGAAAATGGATTTTCAAAGTCTTCTCTTCCAATGATCAATAGGAATGAATTGGAGAAAAAGACTTTCGCTCTTAATGCAAAGGCTATGAATGCCTTATTTTGTGCGCTCAATAAAGACGAGTTCAATCGTGTTTCGGTTTGTGAAACTGCATTTGATATTTGGCACACACTCGAAGTGACTCACGAAGGCACGAGTAGAGTGAAAGAGTAAAAAATCAATCTTTTAATACATTCTTTTGAACTTTTTCGAATGAAACTGAGCGAGACCATAGGCGACATATACACCCGTTTCACGGATATCGTCAATGGTCTAAAAGGACTCAGTAAAAGTTTTTCGGATTTTAAGCTCATCAATAAAATTCTAAGATCCCTTCCAAAGAGTTGGGACCCTAAAGTCACTGCTATTCAAGAGGCTAAAGATTTAAACAACTTCCCTCTTAAAGAATTAATCGGGTCATTAATGACTTACGAAATGACTTGCAAAGCTCAAAAAGAGCAAGAAGACATCCTTCCAAAGAACAGGAAGGATATGATACTTAGAACTCTAGAAGACCACTTGAGAGAAAACTTAAGTGATGAGGACTTTGATGATGACTTGGCACTTCTAACAAGGAAATTTAAAAAATTTATTAAAAGAAACAAATTTAAAAATGATACTAAAAATAAATTTGAACCCAAAAGGACCAAATTATTTGCTACGAATGCAAGAAGCCGAGACACTACAAAAGTAAGTGTCCCTAAGCCAAGAAGAGAACACCAAAGAAGAAGGCGCTCAAAGCAACGTGGGATGACTCAAGCACGTCCGAAGAAGAGGAGTCCAACACCGAGCAAGTTGCTCATTACACCCTAATGGCCATCGGAGTCATTTGATGAATTGTTAAATGCTTTCCATGACTTATTTGATGAATGCAAAATAATTAGTAGAAAATATAAATTGTTAAAAAGTGAGCATGATATTCTTATTAGTAATTTTGATAAATTAAAAATTGAACATAATGATAGTTTAGCTCCATGTATAAAATGTCATAATCTAGAAACTCTCCAAAAGGAGAACTTGCTACTTAAAGGCACCTTGAAGAAATTCGAAGTTGGTAGCAAGTCTTTGAATATGATCATTACAAATAAGGGCCACGTTTCTAAACAAAGTGGAATTGGATTTGTGAGAAGTCCTCACCAAAATCCAACCAGTTTTATTAAAGACCCTATCTTGTATGTTTCAAACCAAAACAAGTGTAACTTTTATTACAAACATGGACATAGAACTTTTCATTGTCCATTCAAGAAGATTAGTCCGAAAAAATTGATTTGGGTTCCAAAAGGAACCATAAAGAACTCCGTGCAACATGATAAGCAATTTAGATCAGTTTTTGAGGCACCCAAAATTAAATGGGTACCTAAAAATTATTCTTTTTTGTAGAAACATATATCACCACAAGCTAGGAGCAAGAGATGGTACCTTGATAGTGGATGCTCAAGGCATATGACTGGAGATCCATCTCAATTCTCTAAGCTCACTAGCATAGACGAAGACTATGTCACCTTCGGAGATAACAACAAGGGTAAAATCATTGGCAAAGGAACCATAAGTAACAAATCCAACTTCTTTATTGAAGATGTTTTGTTAGTTGATGGTTTAAAACATAATCTCTTAAGCATTAGTCAATTGTGTGATAAAGGATATATTGTTAAATTCGAATCTAATGCTTTCATTATTGAAAAACCACACAAGAACACATCTATAATTGCATTAAAATAAAATAACGTATACATTATTGACATCAATGATCTTTGCAATGAAATATATTTTTCAATTTTGAATGACGGTGCTTGGCTTTGGCATAGGAGATTAGGTCATGCTACCATGAAACTAATCACCCAAATTTTATCCAAAGAACTTGTAAGAGGAATTCCTCATATCAAATTTATCAAAGATAATGTGTGTGATGCATGTTAATTAGGAAAACAAATAAAAGGTAGCTTCAAATCTAAGAATCAAATAAGCACCTCTAGACCTTTGCAATTGATCCATATAGACTTATTTGGACCAATCTCTACATCAAGCCTAGGAGGTAGCAAATACGCCTTTATTATTGTAGATGATTATAGTAGATACATATGGACCTATTTCTTGAAACACAAAAATGAATGCTTTAGATATTTCACCAAGTTTTGTAAACTTGTTCAAAATGAAAAGGGTTTTATGATTTTATCAATTAGAAGTGATCACGGTGGTGAATTTCAAAACTATGATTTCCAAGAATTTTATGAATTGAATGGATACAATCACAACTTCTCTACTCCAAGAAATCCTCAACAAAATGGAGTAGTAGAAAGAAAAAATAGAAATTTATAAGAAATAACAAGAACCATGTTGAATGAACATAACTTACCCAAATATTTTTGGGCCAAAGTCGTAAACACTGCATGCTATATTTTGAATAGAGTTCTAGTAAGACCCTTACTCACCAAAACTCCCATTGAGTTGTGGAACAATAAAAAACCCAATGTTTCATATTTTAAAGTTTTTGGATGTAAGTGTTTTATCTTGAATGAAAAAGATGCCTTAAGAAAGTTTGATGCTAAATCGGATGAAGGAATTTTTCTTGGTTATTCTTCGATTTCTAAAGTATTTTGTATCTTCAACAAAAGAACTTTAATTATAGAAGAATCCATTTATGTTATTTTCAATGAGATTTCAGAAAACAAGAAAAATGATTTTGATGATGATATTAATTTTGATTATTTAAATTTAAATGAAACCCTTTCTCCAATTAACAACTTGGATGCATCCACTTCTGAAACATCCTTACCCAAGGATTGGAAGTATGTAGATGCTCATCCTAAGGAGCTAATCTTAGGAGACACATCTAAGGGGATTCAAACATGTTCTTCTATTAAAATTTTTTGTGTCAACGCCGCTTTTCTCTCCCAAATTGAACCTAAATGTATTGACGAAGCCATGAAAGATAATTCATGGATTATCTCAATACAAGGAGTTAAATCAATTTGAGAGAAATGAGGTATGGAAGCTTGTTCCTTGGCCAAATGACCATTTAGTTATTGGTACTAAATGGGTCTTTAGAAACAAGCAAGATGAATCTGGTATTATGGTTAGAAACAAGGCTAGATTAGTGGCCAAAGTTTTTAACCAAGAAGAAGGTATTGATTATGAAGAAACCTTTGCTCTTGTGGCTCGATTAGAAGCCATAAGGATACTCCTAGCCTATGCTAGTAGTAATAATTTTAAGTTGTTTCAAATGGATATTAAAAGTGCTTTTCTTAATGGCTTTATTTCTAAAGATGTTTATGTTAAACAACCTCCCAGATTTGAGAATAATAGTCTCCCTAATCATGTGTTTAGATTAACTAAAGCTCTCTATGGTTTAAAACAAGCCCCAAGGGCTTGGTATGAGAGACTTAGTTCTTTTTTTATTGAAAATAATTTCCCTAAAGACAAGGTCGATACTACATTGTTTATCAAAAATTTTGAAAATAATTTTCTCATTGTTCAGATTTATGTTGATGATATTATCTTTGGTTCTACGAACGAATCTCTTTATGAATCTTTTGCTAAAACTATGAGTCTTGAATTTGAAATGAGTTTGATAAGAGAATTAAACTTCTTTTTAGGCTTACAAATTAAGCAACTAAGCAATGACATCTTTATTAGTCAAACTAAATATGCTTTAGATTTGCTAAAAAGATTTAATATGGATAACTCAAAAGCTATCAACACAACACTCCTATGAGCACATCCATTAAGTTAGAAATAGATGAGAGTGGAGAAAGCTTTGATAAAAAAACTTATAGGGGTATGATAGGAAATTTACTTTACCTCACTATAACTAGACCGGATATTATGTTCAGTGTAGGACTTTGTGCTAGGTTTCAATTCTTATCGATTTTAACTTCATTCAAGTAAGCTCACAAATGACTTTCCTCCTTCATGCAAAAAGATAATGACAAATAAAAAGGAAGAAGTAATGAAAGCTATTTCCATGTCATGTTTTCCTTGAGATGTTTGTATAATTGGTATCTTATCACTTATTATTGAAAAATGACATGAACCTTTCTATGACATGAATCATTACCGCACTTATGCTTGAAATATGCTTAAATTGTTCTTCTTTTTGTTGATAATAAAGAGGGAGAAATATGTGGTAAATTGATGATAGATAGAATTGCTATAATTGTCATATTTGCATTATGTTAAGATATCAGAGAAATATATGGTAAATTGATGATAGAATTGCTATGAGTGCCATATTTGAATTATGTTAAGATATCAAAAGCTTACATCGAAATATATGATAAATTGATAATAGAATTGCTATGATTGCCATATTTAAGATATCTAAAGCTTACATTGCAATTATACAAATTGATATCTTGTCATGTGATGAAATGCTATGATTACTAAACACTTGAAATATTTGCATTATGTTAAGATATCAAGAACTTACATCATAATTTTACATGTTGATATCTTACCATATGATGAATTGCTACGATTGCTATCTTTCACATTTGAAATGTAAAACCTGAAAATGGATGTCAAGCCTTGACATCATTTTCAGAGAGATACATCATGATAGGAATCATGATGGGAGTATTAATAAGGTTAAACAATCTTAACTTATCAACATGTCTCTTGAATTCAAAGGCTTTAAATTCAAGAATGACTTATCTCAAGTATGGCATATAGATAGGGGGAGTTAAGGTTAACTCCGTTATCAATTGATTATCATCATAAAAAATGGGGAGATTGTTGAATCTCGAATTTTGATGATGAAGTCAATTGTCATTTGTTATCTAATCCATATGTTGAGATAAGTGTGCAGGATTAACTATGATGGAAGTAAGACATGTATCAGGAATTACGCCAGAGTCAAGACCATGATCACGTTGGGGGTTCGAGAGTTCGACGGAAGTCCGAACGGTCATCGGAGGTTCTACGGGAACAAATCTGAGAAGTCCAAGAGCTTGCCGAAGAAGCTCGTTGAAACTCACCAAGTGGATCGTCGCAAGTCCAGGAGTTTGTCGGAAGTCTGCTGGAGCATCGCCGAGGGTTCATTGGATGTTTGCCGAAAGTTCGCCGGAAGAAGCGATTGACGCACTGGAGCAAGTTACAATATTAATGTCTTAAATATCATAGTTAGCATGTATATTAAGTTAGGAATGTGAGGTGATCCCAGTAACTTAATCTGGGGGCAATTGGGCCCTTGACAAACCCAAATTGGGCCGAATGGATCAGCCCATTCGGACCCAAAATTTCTGGCCGGCGGTGGCACCGCCTAGGAGCTCAGTCTCCCAGGAATGCCAGGCCGTGGTACTGCTTGAGCTCGGTCTTCGAGCGAAGCTGAGCGGTGGTACCGCCCCTGTCAGGCAATGGTACCGCCTAAGCTTGGTCTCCGAGCAATACCTGTTAGGATTGGAGCGGCACTAAGAGGGGGGGGTGAATTAGTGCAGCGGTAAAATAACGTTGGTTTAAAAACTTTCGTATGATAAAAACTAATTTCGATTAAAACCGATTTTGGAAGCTTAATAACTTAGAAGCATATGGAAGCGTAGTGACTATGTAAAGAAGTTTGCAGTATGTAAATGACAAGAGTAGGTTGCAAACCAGATAACACAGCAATTTTAAAGTGGTTCGGTCAAAATGACCTACATCCACTTGTGAAGCCTTCTTCGAAGAGGCTCTCAACTTCCACTAGCAAATCTCTTTGTAGGGGAAGGACTAATACCCCTCTTACAACCTTTACAAGTGGTTCACACTCTTACAATTCTTTTCAACAAGATGGGAGGAGGTGAACACTCAAGCAATTTGAAAAACAAGACTTGCTAAGACTTTTCTAAGGCTCTTATCTCAAACTATTGCTTTGCCAAAGGTTGTGATCTCAGCTGAGATTTGAGGGGTATTTATAGGCCCCAAGAGGATTCAAATTTGGGCTCCAAAATTTGAATTCTCTTGGGTTTCCGAGGCTGGCGGTGCCACCGCCGGATCTCTTGGGTGCTGGGCGGTGCCACCGCTCAGTCCAGTGGTGCCACCGCTCAGATCTCGGGTTCTAGGCAGTGCCACCGCCTAATCTGGCGGTGCCACCACCTACACTGTTTCAGCTCACTGGTTGGGCTCCAATCTTGACCCAAACCAATCCGAACTCGAGCCCAATTGACCCCTACTTGGGTTATAGGATTAACACCTAATCCTAACCCTAATTAACATGCTAACTATGAATTTATAGACATTTCCTAAGCTATTACAAAGTCTACAAGTCAAGACTTCTTTCGGCGAGCTTTCGGCGAACTTCCGGCGGTCTTTCGATAAACTCTCGAAAACCATTCTGTGGACTCCCGACAAGCTCCTAGACTTCACGATTTGATCTTGGTGAGTTCCAACGAGCTTCTTCAGCAAGCTTCGATCTTTCTCGGCGAGCTCCGTGAACTTCCAACGAACCTTCCAACGAGCTTCCGAAAAACCCTTCGGCAAGCTCCCTACTCATTCTTGGCTAGTTCCGGTAACATTCCCGACGAACCTTCGAACTTCCGTCGAACTCTCGAACTCCCAACAAATCCTTCGCGCTGACTCCGACACTTATTTCGCTTTATGTCTTTGTCATTATCGTAGTTATTCCTGCACACACAAACTAAAACTCTACTCCGATCTAGACAATTATTACAATGTGAATTGACATTCTACTGCCCGACACGTCATTGGTTGGCGCTTCGTCCGGTTCTTCAGCACATCGTCCTCTCTTATGGCTTGTTGCCCAATCGGTGGTTGACCTCCGCAACCCCGATATCCTTGGCGCAATTCCGCTCTCCTTGACCTGATGCCCGATGTCCGAAGCCTTCTACCGTCCAATATCCTAACGTGATCTCCTCCGGCGCAATGTCAATTCCTCCTGCGTCAACTGTCTAATCTTGATCGAGTAGACCTGCATCATTCAAAATGCAATTAAATATCTAAACACGATCAATTAGTTTAATCATCAAAATATGAGATTCAACAATACCAAGTGGTAGTACTGCCCAATTATGGCGGTAGTACCACTAGGACCCCGGAAATCTAGGAGATAACATTTTTAAGATTCAAATTTGAATTAGTTGGGGCCTATATAAACCCCACCCTTTCCTGCATGAAAGGGCACCAAAATCTTGTTCTTATTCTGAGAATTTGAGAGCTAAAAAGTGTTGTAAATGGTCAAAAGTTCTTCTCCCTCTTTTCATCTAAGTTTTGATCATTCAAGAGAGGAGTGAAAATCTGTAAGGGTTGTCTCCTAAGCCCGTCAAAAGGAGTAAAGCTGTAAAAGGGTGGTTGACCTTCGCATATTGAAGGAAGGCCTCTAGTAGACGTCGGTGACCTCATCGGAGGAGGAAGCCAAAATTGGATGTAGGTGAAGATTGACCGAACCACTCTAAATCCCAGTTTGCATTTACATTCTGCTCTCTATCTTAACTGCAAACTACCTCTATTGCTTTTCTTCAACTGTACTTCGCTTAATATTAAGTTGAAGAACTTTCCGGAACGGTTTTTCATCGAAAGTGTTTTTATCGTACGAACATTGTTTTAAATCGTCGAAAGTTATCCGCTGCACTAATTCACCCCCCCCCCCTCTTAGTGCTCTTGATCCTAATAGGTCAACGGTGGTGCAAGCAATAGCCACACAAGCGATAGTCGTGCAAGCAATAGCGATGTAAGCAGATTGGGGTTTTAAAAGAAAATTATAGGTTTACCCTTCTAACTTTCATTAATTCTATTTTAATTATTTTGATAGTTATGCCTTTTATAAACGTCATAATTACACCTTATATCCGGTTAGCAAAATTATAATTTTATCATTATGAAATTAAAAATTTCTTATTTATATCCTTAATTATAAAATTGATCAATATGATTTATTTTAATTATGATAGAATTTGATTATGATTTTAGTTTGATTATTTGATTCGATTTAGTTTTGATTAAATATAAGAAAAATTAAAATTTTGATAATATTGACCTTGATCAATTTTTATTTTTTAACTTTCTTAATTAGGTTAATGTTTAGCCTAATTAAATAAAATTGGTTAGTTTATTTAATATTTTATGTGAAAATAAAAAATAAAAATTATGATTTTCTTTTATAGTTTTCTCATATGACTTATTGATTATATTTTGCATGTGGTTAATAAAAATCTAATTATTGTTCTTAGATATATATTTGGTTATTTATAGGTGTTTAAAATTATAAAATAATATTTATCTTTCACATGAAGGTATAATTTATATTTTATCATGATTATAGTTATCATATGAGTTTTTCTTTTGTTGATTAATATTCAATAATTATTATAATTGTTATTTTATTATTGAACTATTTTGGCATAAATTAAATTAAAAAAATAATAAATATTATTTTAACCCATCTCACTAAGTTTTATTTGACTAATACTTACTAAAGTGGCTTGGGATAATAGACTTATAGGATGTGAATTATAATAAAAGTTTTATCATTTATAGGATATTTTAAATTATATTTTATATTATTGCATTAGTGTTATAGCCATCAAAGTGACTTAGACTAATAACTTATAAAATAATCTTAAAAAAATTAGTCTTAAATGATATTAAAAAAATAATATACATAATGGCACATATAATTATGAGATTTAGATAATTCCAAAGGAAAATATACTTCAAATAATTATATGATGGGATACGATGGTATTGATTTGAATATCCTTAAAGTTTAGGGTTATATACCCAAAAATAGTACTACTATTCTATAAGGATAGTATCAGTTCTCCATAGATAATTTTAAGTGAATATTGGATATGTCATATTTTATCCAAAGGTGAAATATGGATAATATCAATAGTGTATCATATCTTGAAAACTCAAAGCATTAATATTATTATATATTTTTGCATGATATTTCCTTCCATACAATCTCATACTTCTAGTATCCCTGTACTCTCTTGATTAAATTATTTAGAATGATTAGAGCATGTGCAATTCTCATAGTATTAGATCTTAACTTAGTTTTGCTTGCTGAAAGACCTATAAACTTAATTGATGAAAGTACTATGAAACAGGTTAATAAAATGAATACTTGAGAAAGATCTAATAGGCTTAGTTTAATGTTTCTAAAAATAGTGATTGTAAATAATATAAAGACTTCATTACTGATTATAACTAGTGCATAAAAATATTTAAAGGCTATTGAAGACATATTTAAATATGATGATAAATCATTGGCCGACACATTAATGAAAGAATTGATTATGACTCACTATGATGACACTTGAGGGATTTAGGATTACATCCTTAACATAGTTGACAAAGCTGCAAAACATAAAACATAAGGCATTAATATTGATGAGTCTTTTCTCGTGCAATTCATTCTTAATTCTCTTTCTTCTAAGTTTGGCCGATTCAAGATTCACTATAATACAAATTAGGATAAGTGGGACTTGTATGAGCTGACTAATATGTGTGTTTATAAAGGATTAAGATTAATACAAGAAAGTGCTTATAATGTTATGACTACTACTCAAGGAGCTGGTAACAAGAAAAGAAAGTTGAAGCATTATCCATAAAAGAAAAATTACTAGTCTGAAAATGTTAAATAGACTAATGAAAAAAAATATTTTGTAATAAAATGCTTCTTTTATGGTGAGAAAGGATATATGAAGAGGAACTGCATTAAACGCAAGACTTCGTTCGAAAAGAAAGGCATAAACTCGACCTTTATAAGTTTCGAATTAAACATTACAGAAGTTCCTTTTAATACTTTGTGGATTGATTCTAGTGCTTCTACTCATATTACCAATAATATGCAAAGATTTTTTTCAACCGAAAAACCAACAGAACATAAAAGATTCATCATTATGAGAAATTATCTCAAAGTGAAAGTGATATCAGTGAGAACTTATCACCTATGCCTTGAGATGGGTCATCTAATAGATCTTATTGACATATATTATGTGTTGAAAAACCTTGAGAAGCATCACATACACAACCAAAAGTAGAAACAAAAACTGTTTCCTAAAATAATTTTATCGAATCATCATGCGAAGATCGGGAGTGTAAAACTCAAGAAACTGAAAACAACATAAAGGGTGTAAGACATTCTCAAATAGGGGAACTCATATATCCCCTAAGATTATAGATTCTAGTCCATGGATGAAGGAGCTCTCGTAAACTCCTCTCTAGTGGTGATCCATATGATGGACATAGTAATGACACACCTTGCGCAGCATGTTCTTTCCTCATGATCGTGCATCACGATGCAGCAGTACACAAGGAGGGATCAATCCCTCTTGCTATCCTCTCGCACCAGAGAGGGGGCAGTCAGTTGGAGGAAGAAGGGGGGAGGAGATGAGTAAGGTGGCTGCAATAGGGTTCTAGCCTATTTTCACGGACTTAGCTGGTTTTGCCTAAGTCGTGCGGCACCCTTGCATGTCCATCCGCAAAGGTCAGCCTCCCCAAAGCCTCCCATGGTCCCTTAGGACCCACAAAAGAGAGAATGGGATAGGAAAAACGTCTCACTCGAGATCCACAAGCAAACATCTTCGAAAACACTTCATAGACAATGCAAATTATAAACAGACTTTACAAGCTCTGAACAGTTGCACAACAAAGGGTAAAATGGTCCACTATATATCAAAAATCTCTCGCACGTGCCCACATGATACAACCTTTATTTACAAGTCTAAAGCGGCCACCAACCTAACTAAAATGGGACTATTAAGCCTTCGGCCGTCACTCTACATGCTGTGTAGAGCATGAACATACCAAAAGACACGGACATACATAAGCATTACATCAAACATCCTGTTTAGAAGTTTGTTCATAACATTCTCCCCCACTTATTCCTTCGATGTCCTCGTCGAAGCCTTTGTCGACACTGCAACTTCTCGCTTTTGCTGAGTCTTCAATCTTCTGCTTCAACTGTAATACGCCTCTTGGCTCCCAACTGCTCTCCACTACTGTTTTTGAGTAGTCGAACCTTTGATCCACCATGCTGCTTCAACTCGCCAATGACTATGACTCTAGTGTGGGGTTGGCTGAGTTGTGTTGATCCTTGTTGGTTCCTATGGATCCTCTAGATGAAGGAAAAGACCATCCTTTCTATGCCAGTCTCTCAAATGCTTCATGCTACTTGAACTGGGTGGATGCTTATTGGAGCTTTAACGAGCATCATCTCGCAAACTTCTGAAGTTTTGGGTCCTTCCTCCATAAAATTTACTCATTGACTCTTCTTTCATTTAGTTGTCACATCCAAGTAGGTTCGCATCACTTCTACTTTCGATTGGCATTTAGTTGGGAAATGAAGTGGACAATCTACTCTCAGTAACACTGAGCACCGTTGGTGAGGATTTTACAACTATTGTCTCCCATTATCTTCAAAGGCTATTTGAACATATGCATAGCTCCTCTGCTGGATAGATAAGAGAATTGGGGTACTCAGTTTTGCCCATTCTCTTAAGAGTTGAGAAGGTAAATGTTACTTGACTTCGCCTGCCTCCTCGAGGTTGTACTCCATGCATCGAGCTGGTTACTTGCCTTCGCCCACTCTTTGATCCCTTGCTCTCGGAGGTGGACTAGGAGGAGTGCCACAGAGATATATCTACTGATTATGACAAAAAGGGATGCAGATGCGAGGCGACGAATAGTAGGGCCATGGGCATGGTAGCATCATGGTATCGTAGAGGCGGGACTTCCATGAAAGTCATTGATCCCTTGCTCTCATGGAGGGAGAGCGCTTGGTCGTGAAAGGGGCCGAGGAGGTGGAGCATGCAGAGGCAAACTCCAAGTACCGAGACAAGGCTGAAGGGCAAAGGCCAAGGAACTTCGTAAGATCGGTGTCAATGAGCTTCTCATCAAGATAGCCGAAAGTGAAGGACTTCGGGTCAAGCAAGAGTGTATGACCAAGGAACGAAGTAGGCAATACGCAGTGCTGTACCTTTGCTACTCTGTGGAGTAGGCGACAGGGTTGATGGGGAAGACGGTATAATCCTAGAGGTGGCCAAACCTATGAGAGAATTACTCCAAGTTGGGGTGAAAACTTACTGCATTCCAGAAGTTTGATAGCACTGAGAAGGCAAAGGTTACTTGACTTTGCTCACCTCCTCGAGGTTGTACTCCATGCATCGAGTTGGTTACTAGCCTTCGCCTGCTCTTTGCTCACACTTCTGAAACACTTGAAGTGTTTGCACTCCTTGCGTTGAGTAAGTTACTGCTAGTCATAGGTGCCCAGCAAGCCAATCACGTGAGTGATGGCACGTGTGACTTGATACAGAATCTTTTTGCTTATTATATTTTGGCGTATATCACTTTATAACTATTGTATAAATGCATATATATATTATGATGTCCTTGGATTTGTGCAATGGGAATCGGATCGTGATGAGATCACGATAATGAGATCGATTCACCTTTAAACACATATCCTAAATAATCCCGGTCATAGGTTACTCGAGAGGGACATCGTGATAACCGGATAGACGGGTGTCTTTGTAGACCGATCCATATGATGGATGCAGCTGGTCTCATAGCTGCTCGTCTAGGGACACTAGGGATATAGTACAGGTGCTCATTGGAGAATGAGTTCATTGATTGATCAAACACGGATCTTTGGATGGTTGATGATGCCTTATTGTCGGGCAATGATTCCAGAGTCCTAGTGGTATATCTGGTCCTTAGACTTGAGACACCAAGGATGTCCTGTATGAGTGCTCCACTCTTTGATACCATACTTATAGGTTTTGGCTGTCCCGGATCTAGTACAAACTGGTCATTGGGAGTGGTAGCCGAACCTTTACGAGGGCTATTGAGTGTCGATAGAGGATCATCCCTCTCGCGTCATGAGAGGAATATCCCATGTGTTCTTGCTCGGACAAATCCACGCCAGGGTCATTCGGGTTGAGAGAAAGAGTTCTCGGGGGAGAATCCGATTAGAGCGAGACTTCTAGTAGAAACCGTATGGGCCCGACAACACCATGCTCGATATAACGGGTCTGGGATATTAGATGGATGAGGGACTATAGGTACATGGTCTGGGACGAGACAAGTCCAATGGATTGGATTCCCAGATCGTCACGGGGACTACTGGCGTAGTGGCCTAGTACATCCAGTAGTCGATGAGTGAGTGAATTATTACAGAGATAATAATTCACTAAGTTAGAAGGAGTTCGACAGGTATGACTCACGACCCATTCGATATTGGGCCTAGAGGGTCACACACATATGGTAGGCATTTGCGATGAGTAGAGGTTGGATATGAGATATCCCGGCCGGAGCCTTTTGTCTTATTGGATGCAGATCCAATACCCACTAGAGAAGGACCCATTAGGGTTTGACACGGGATCTCTATAAATAGGAGGGATTCACTGACCTCATAGGCTAGAGTCTTTGCTTGCCTTTCCTATTCTCCTCTCCCTCTCCACCTCGAGAGGCCCTGGAGTTTTGAGGAGGGTCGCCAACCCCCTTGTGTGGATCACCGCTAGAGAGGAGGGGACGCTTGACCTCCTTCACCCTCTCTTAAGGATCTGCAAGGAAACAAGGATATACGATCTCCTAGGTAACACAATCTCTATTCGCAGTTTTGTGTTTTCGGATTTTTTACGCACCAATCTTCGCCGCATACGACGGCGAACATCTTTTGGGAATAAAGGGATTTTTGTTTTCTTGTTCTTCCATTGCGATATGATGTCGCCCCCATGATTTCCCAACGGTGGTATCGTGAGCTAGGTTGTTCGATGCGAATGATTGGTTTTGAACTGCGTGTGGTGTGTTTAGGAAGAATATTGACGTCAAAATCGTTGACACAAAAAGCGAGGAAGGGCAGCAACAAGATTGCTGCCCTCGATCTGCATGCTTGCGACCACCACCGAAGCGGCCAGCCGGCACCACAGCGCCACGGCAAGATCTGCATACTGCCGTCGCAATAGCCGGCGGCCGGCCTGCTTATGAAGGCTTGATGGCCGGCGCTGGCAGCCAGCGGGTAGAAGGCGCTGTCACCGGACCATGAGAGGGCGCCATGGCAAAGCAGCGGCAGAGGTAACCAGAGGGCAAATAGAGGCGGCGCTGTGGCGCCGCCCTAATCGGCAAAAAACCCCGAGAGGCGGCCGCTTGGCGAGGCAGCACCGCTGCTGGCGCTGCCTCGTGGGTGAACCTGCCAGCGAGGGTGGCGACGCCGGGGGCCCCCCGGCGTATGGTGGCGCCCCTGGCGCAGGCGTGCTGCTACAAGGGAGAACCCCTCGCCCTCGCCCTGACATTTGCCAATGCAGGCGGCGGCGCAAGCAGATAGAGGAATTAGGGTTTTGGGCAAAAGGACAGTTATGCCCCCTGTGAATTTGAGAAATTCGGTTTCGTCTTTTGTCTAAATTACGAAAATACCCTTTAGGAATTGAGAAATTCCCTACATCTCCCCGATTTCAGAAAAATATTAATTAATTAAAAGGTTTAGTTGATTATTATTTTTTATTATTATCTAGTAGTCCTACATGATGATGATTATTTATACATGTGATGTATAATGTGTGGGACGGATGATCATGGACCGTGTGATGATGTGTACTACTGATTATTATTATTGAGGAAGTGCGAACCTCCATTATATTTTCGTTTATTGTCGGGCCTGCGTGCCTATGATTAAGTTGTAATCACATGAGGAGGTGGGAGCATGGATGCGATAAGCGGGACCCACGAGATGGGCGATCGTGATGCATGGAGATGCATCAAGATGTAAATTTAAACCGAACGAGGGCGAGATGGGCGATCCGGGGCATGGAGATGCACCTTTGCACACATAGATCTTGATGTGAGTGATTAGGCCCTCTTGGCTCGGGCCTAATCATATTAGGTTGTGGTCCATGATCATCTAATGTGATTGCTTATACACATACTAGATATGTATATATATTTGCATGCGATGTAGATATATATTAAATATGTATATGTGTGACATGTCATATTAGGAGACCAAATTATAGAAACATCTCGATAATATTAAATTCAGTGGCGTGAGGCAATTAGATTGACCCACGTGGCCTTCCATCGTTTTGAGTAGGAACCGATTCCGGTGTAGGTTGAGTTGGTCGAGTCCTCGAGACTCACTTATATCGCGATTCACTATCTTGCTTACGACGTAGAGATGTCCTTTGGTGACACGAGGACATGGTATGCTTGGTCGAAGTCCCTCAAGGGTATATCATCAAATCGGACTCATCTTGTAACGAAGGTGTTGACTTAACAGAGCATCATGGTTGGTCGAGACCCTCGAGGCCATGGTGATTTGGAGGGCGAACAAGGCGGGAATCACAAGGAGTTGTGATCGACAAGAGTTGCCTACCTTTTAGGCTTAGTGTGATTGGTGGGTCCCTCGAGGTTACACTAAGACGCTGATTGGATCTGATCCCCACTAGAAGTCTGGCTTTGGAGACTTTCGTTTCAAATCTTTGAGGGTGTCGGCGTGACTCGTTAGTAAAATAGTGGGAGCATATTAAGATAGAAGTCCATATCTTGATAGTTTATTTCTTGCAAAATCTGCATGTTATTCATTTTCGCTACATCTTTATTTTCAGAAAATGTAAACTTTCAAATCCCTTACATGGCATACTTGATGTCAACTGCCTTACTGGTCCAAATTATACGGATTGGCTCGTAACTTGAGAATTGTTCTCACGGCCGGAGAAAATCGTGTACGTCCTGATCTGATGATGCCACGCTGAAGAAGGGAAAAGCGAGGATGAGATCGCTTTCTTCACATTGGAAGTACATTGATGACTCCACTCTTGCTCGGTGCTATATGTTGGGCTCTATGACTCAGATTCTGAGAGACAACATGAAAAGATGGATGCGGATCCATTCTCCTACATGTCCAAAAAATTGTTTGAGGAACAGGGGAAAGACTCAACGATATGAGATATCCAAGAGCCTTTTAAGCTAGGATATTTGAGGGGACACGGTTCAGAACCATGTCCCTAAAGATGATTGAGTGGATAGAGAAACTCACAAGTCTAGGAATGGTCCTAGAGGATAACTGTGTGTGGACATTGTGCTTTGAGTCCCTACCCGATTCCTTTTCACAGTTCATAATGAATTTTAATATGAACAAGCTTGAGGTGACTCTCCCGAGCTCCTCAATATGTTGAGGGAGGCAGAGAGTACTATTAAGAAAGAGAAGCCAGTTCTCTACTTTGGTGAGACCAGAAAGAAAAAGGAAAGCGAAAGGTCCCTTAAGAAGGGAAAGGGCAAGGGCAAACAAGGTAAAGCAAAGGTTGCTAAGAAAGACCCAAGCAAAGGACAAAGGCCGGTGCTTCCACTGTGGTAAAGATGGGCATTGGAAGAGAAACTGCAAAGAGTACCTTGCAGAAAGGGTGAAACAAAAGCTTGATGAAGCTTGGTACATTCATGATGGGTCTCCATTTGTTAGACTCTTATGATAACACATGGGTATTGGATCCGGTAGTGCTTATCATATATGCAATTGATTTGTGGGTTCGGCAAGGCCTAGGGAGACTAGAGAGGCGAGATGGACCTCAAGATGGGTAATGGAGCAAAAGTTTCTTTGTATTATTTGTTGTGGTCGCCCTACATCCGCCTAGTGGAGCTTTTTTTATTGAATTATATGCATGTTATTTTGTTCCTTCTATTATCAAAAACATTATCTCCATTTCATGTTTAATGAGTTAGTGGATATAAATTTATTTTTTTGAGAACAATGGTTGTTCGATATTATTAGATGATAAGATCATCACGAAAGGAACATTGCATAATGGTTTATTTATGTTAGACACCACTCCCATATATCATGAATGTAAATATGTCCAAAAGGAAAGCGAGATGAGTTGAGCAAAGTGCATACTGTGGCATTGTAGGCTAGGTCACATCCATGAAAGAAGGATTCAAAAGTTGCTAAATGATAGATATCTAGATCCATTTTGACTATGTGTCATATACAACTTGTGAGCCTTGCATTCGTGGAAACCCGACCAAATCTCCATTTAGTAGAATTGGAGAGAGCCAATGAGTTGTTGGAACTCATACATAGTGATGTATGTGGACCCATGTCAACTCATGCCATTGGAGGTTACTCCTACTTCATTACATTTCTTGATGATTTCTCAAGGTATGGATATGTGTACTTAATGAAGTACAAGTCAGAGGCCTTTGAGAAATTAGGAGAGTATAAGAATGATGTGGAGAACCGGATTTGGAAAGAGTATCAAAACTCTTGATCGAGATCGAGGAGGTGAATACTTAAGAAATCTGAGTTTACTGGGTTCCTCAAGGACCATGGGATATTATCCTAATGGACACCTCCTTATACACCTCAGCTCAATGGTGTCTCCGAAAGGAGAAATCATACATTATTAGATATGGTACGGTCCATGATGAGTTTTCTTGACCTACCCATCTCATTCGGGGATATGCCTAGAAACCATGACTTACCTTTCGAGCAGGAGTTCCAACTAAGTCGGTAGTGTCTACACCATATGAGATATGGAAAGGGAAGAAGCCTGATCTTAAGGTTGTTAAGATCTGGGGCTTCCCTGCCCATGTTAGAAGACACAAACCCGATAAGTTAGAATGAAGGACAGAGAAGCGATGCAAAATTGTGGGATACCCCAAGGAAACTTGTGGGTATTATTTCTATCATCTCGAGGACCAAAAAGGTCTTTGTAGCTAAAAGAAAGCAGTGTTCCTTGAGAAGGAACACATTCTTGGCGGAGATAGTGGGAGAATGATAGAATTGGCGAGGTTGGAGAACCAAGCTCAAGCACCACTCTGATCCGATTACGTTTTGGGTACCTAATACACAAGTATCAACTTTCTGAGGTATGATAGAGTATCCCATCCTCACGAGAGATATGTGGGACATATTAGAAGCAGAGGATGTCGAGGGATATTGATCCTCAGACCTCACGAGGAGGAGGCTATTATGAGTATAAACTCGGGGAAGTGGAAAAAAGCCATGAATTACGAGATGGATTCTATGTACTCTAATAAGGTTTGGAACCTAGTTGATGCCCAGAAGGTATTGTACCCATCGGTTGCAAGTGGATCTTTAAGAAAAAGATGGGAGTAGATGGAAAGGTAGAGACCTATAAAGCAAGGCTAGTGGCTAAGGGGTATCATCAAAGGCAAGGTGTTGACTCTGTGAAACTTTCTCACCCGTATCAATGCTAAAATCCATCAGAATTCTATTGGCTATTGCAGCACACTATGATTATGAGATCTGGCAGATGGATGTGAAAACCGCATTCCTCAACGGGAACCTCGAGGAGGAGGTGTATATGATGCAACCTGAGGGATTCGTGTCCAAGAACTGCCCAGATAAGGTGTGTGCTAGTCATAGGTGCCCAGCAAGCCAATCACGTGAGTGATGGCACGTGTGACTTGATATAGAATCTTTTTGCTTATTATATTTTGGCGTATATCACTTTATAACTATTGCATAAATGCATATATATATTGTGATGTCCTTGGATTTATGCAATGGGAATCGGATCGTGATGAGATCACGATAATAAGATCGATTCACCTTTAAACACATATCCTAAATAATCCGGTCATAGGTTTTCGAGAGGGACATCGTGATAAATTAGGATAGACTGGGTGTCTTTGTATACCGTCCATATGATGGATGCAGCTGGTCTCATAGCTACTCGTGTAGGGACACTAGGGATCTGATGCAGGTGCTCATTGGAGAATGAGTTCTTGATTGATCCGCTTACGGAATCTTTGGATGGTTGATGATGCCTTATTGTGGGGCAATGATTACGTAGTCCTAGTGGTGTATCTGGTCCTTAGACTTGAGACACCAAGGATATCTGTATGAGTGCTCCACTCTTTGATACCAGACTTATAGGTTTGGCTGTCCCGGATCTAGTACATTTGGTCATTGGGAATGGTAGTCGACCTTACAAGGGCTATTGAGTGTCGATAGAGGATCATCCACTCTCGGCGTCATGAGAGGAATATCCCATGAGTTCTTGCTTTCAGACAAATCCCTAGCCAGGGTCATTCATTGGGTTGAGAGAGAAAGAGTTCTCGGGAGAATCCGATTAGAGCGAGACTCAGTAGAAACCAGTATGGGTCGACAACACCATGCTCGATATACGGTCTCGGGATATTAGATGGATGAGGGACTATATGTACATGGTGGCGAGGACAAACAGGTCCAATGGATTGGATTCCCCAGTCGTCTGGGGACTACGGCGTAGTGGCCTAGTACGTCCGTGAAGTCGATGAGTCGAAAGTGAATTATTACAGAGATAATAATTCCTTTGAGTTAGAAAGAGTTACGGCGATGGTATGACTCACGGCGGCTTCGATATTGGGCCTAGAGGGTCACACACACATATGGTAGGCATTGCGATGAGTAGAGGTTCGGATATGAGATATCAAGCGGGACCCCTTGTCTTATTGGATGCAGATCCAATACCCACTAGGGAAGGACCCATTAGGGTTTGACACGGGATCTCTATAAATAGGAGGGATTCTGACCTCATAGGCTAGAGTCTTTGCTTGCCTTTCCTATTCTCCTCTCCCTCTCCACCTCGAGAGGCTGGAGTTTTGAGGAGGGTCGCTTGCAACCCTGCTGTGTGGATCACCGCTAGAGATGAGGGCGCTTGACCTCCTTCACCCTCTCCTAAGCATCTGCAAGGAAATAGGGATATACGATCTCACTAGGTAACACAATCTCTATACGCAGTTTTGTGTTTTGCGGATTTTTGCGCACCAATCTTTGCACGACGACGAACATCTTTTTGGGAATCGGGGATTTTTGTTTTCTTGTCTTCCGCTGCGCATATGATGTCGCCCCCAATGATTTCCCAACAGTGTGTAGGTTGCTTAGATCCATTTATGGACTAAAGCAAGCTTCCCGAAGTTGGAACATAAGATTTGATAAGGCAATCAGATCTTATGACTTCGTTAAGAACGAAGATGAGCCTTGTGCATACAGAAAGGTAAGTGGGAGCGCTATCACCTTTTTGGTGTTATATGTGGATGACATCCTCATCATTGGGAATGACATAGGAATGCTATCAACAGTAAAGGCTTGATTATCTAGACACTTCTCCATGAAGGACATAGGGGAAGCATCTTATATCTTGGGTATTAGAATCTATAGAGATAGATCCAAGAGGATGCTTGGCTTGTCCCAGTCCAGGTACATAGAAACTATTGTCAAAAGGTTTGGCATGAAAAATTCCAAGAGAGGTCTCATCCCGATGAGACATGGGATATCGCTTTCTACGAATATGTCCCCAAAGACTCGGAAGAAAGGGCGAACATGGATATGATACCTTATGCCTCGACAATAGGGTCTATCATGTATGCCATGCTATGTACTAGGCACGATATAGCGCATGCTCTACGAGTGTCACAGTAGGTATCGAGGCGGATCCGGGCTTGGAGCACGGAAAGCGATAAAGTGTATCCTTAAGTACTTGAAGAAGGACTAAGGATCTTTTACTAGTATATGGAGGTAATAGCCTTAAGGTTGAAGGCTACACCGACTCAAGTTTTTCAGTCGATGTCGATGATAGCAAGTCAATTCAGGGTATGTGTACACCTTGAATGGAGGAGCGAGTGTCTTTTGGAAGAGTTCCAAGCAAGATACCATTCTTGACTTCGACCCAGGAGGCGGAGTACATTGCTACATCAGATACAGCAAAGGAGGGAGTCTGGTTGAAGAAGTTCATCACAGATTTGGGAGTCGTACCGGGTAGTGAAGAGCCGATCTCCCTATATTGCGACAACAACGGGGCAATTGCTCAAACGAAGGAACCTAGGTCTCATCAGAAATCTAAGCATGTTCTAAGGAGGTTCCACCTTATCAGAGAGATCGTGACCCGAGGAGATGTAGCAGTGGAAAGAGTTCCATTCGAAGATAACATTGCAGATCCACTGACAAAGCCGTTGTCTCATTTTGTCTTTGGCGTCGCGAGGGGTGCGATGGGGATCGGAACACATAGGTGATTGGCTTTAGGTCAAGTGGGAGATTGCTAGTCATAGGTGCCAAACAAGCCAAAACGCGTGAGTGATGGCATGCGTGTGACTTGATCTGAGAATCTTTTTACTTATTATATTTTGGCGTATATCACTTTATAACTATTGCATAAATGCATATATATATTATGATGTCCTTGGATTTGTGCAATGGGAATCGGATCGTGATGAGATCACGATAATGAGATCGATTCACCTTTAAACACATATCCTAAATAATCCCGGTCATAGGTTTTTCGAGAGGGACATCGTGATAATAGGATAGATGGTGTCTTTGTATACCCGTCCATATGATGGGTGCGGTCTGGTCTCATAAAGCTGCTCGTGTAGGGACACTAGGGATACAATACAGGTGCTCATTGGAGAATGAGTTCCTTGATTTGATCGCTTACGGAATCTTTGGATGGTTGATGATGCCTTATTGTCGGACGGCGATTCCGTAGTCTAGTGGTGTATCGGTCCTTAGACTTGAGACACCAAGGATATCTGTATGAGTGCTCCCCTCTTTGATACGACTTATAGGTTTGGCTGTCCCGGATCTAGTAATGGTGGTCATTGGGAGTGGTAGTCGACCTTACGAGGGGGCTATTGAGTGTCGATAGAGGATCATCCACTCTCGGCGTCATGAGAGGAATATCCCATGTGTTCTTGCTCAAACAAATCCCTGGCCAGGGTCATTCGGTTTGAGAGAGAAAGAGTTTTTTAGGAAGAATCCAATTAGAAGCGAGACTCGGTAGAAACCGTATGGGTCCGACAACACCATGCTCGATATCACGGTCTCGGGATATTAGATGGATGAGGACTATAGGTACATGGGCGAGGATAGACAGGTCTAAAAGATTGGATTCTCCTGTATCGTGCGGGGACTACGGCGTAGTGGCCTAGTACATCATCCGTAGTCGATGAGTAAAGTGAATTATTACAGAGATAATAATTCACTAAGTTAGAAAGGAGTTCGGCGGGTATGATTCACGGCCATTTCGATATTGGGCCTAGAGGGTCACACACATATGGTAGGCATTGCGATGAGTAGAGGTTGGGATATGAGATATCCGATGGAGCCCTGTCTTATTGGATGCAGATCCAATACCCACTAGGGAAGGACCCATTAGGGTTTGACACGGGATCTCTATAAATAGGAGGATTCACAGAGTCTCATAGGCTAGAGTCTTTGCTTGCCTTTCCTTTTCTCCTCTCCTCTCCACCTCGGAGGCTGGGTTTTGAGGAGGGGTCGCAACCCTGCTGTGTGGATCACAGCTAGAGAGGATGACGCTTGACCTCCTTCTCCCTCTCCTAAGGATCTGCAAGGAAACAGGGATATACGATCTCCCTAGGTAACACAATCTCTATACGCAGTTTTGTGTTTTGCGGATTTTTGCGCACCTATCTTCGCACGACGACGAACATCTTTTTGGGAATCGGGGATTTTTGTTTTCTTGTTCTTCCACTGCGCATATGATGTCGCCCCCCCATGATTTCCCAACAGTTACTATGATTCACTTTCTCAATGCCATCGAACTTCTGAAATGCAAGAAGTTTTCACCCCAACTTGGAGTAATTCTCTCATAGGTTTGGTCGCCTCTGGGATTGTACCGTCTTCTCCATCAACCCTACCGCATACTCCACTGAGTAGCAAAGGTACAACATTGCGTACTACCTGCTTCGTTCCTTGGTCTGCACTCTTGCCTGACCCGAAGTCCTTCACTTTCGGCTATCTTGATGAGAAGCTTGTTGACACTGGTCTAACGAAGTTCCTTGGCCTTTGCCCTTCAGCCTTGTCTTGGTACTTGGAGTTTGCCTCTGCATGCTCCACCTCCTCGGCCCCTTTCATGACCAAGCGCTCTCCCTCCATGAGAGTAAGGGATCAATGACTTTCACGGAAGTCCCGCCTCTACGGTACCATGACGCTACCATGCCCATGGCCCTACTATCCGTCACCTCGCATCTGCATCTCTTTCTATCACAATCAGTAGATATGTCTCTGTGGCACTCCTCCGAGTCCACCTCCATTCTAACTTATGCTTGATTTTGGATAGCTAAGTCCCTCTGGACTCATCGTCGCTTCCTCTCCCCTTTCGACCCCCTGCTTCAACACCTCTGTGTTCTCCAAGCAGCTTCCTTTGGTTGATGGAAAGACAGACTGTAACTCCCAAGCATGGCCTCTGCCATCGTATTATAGGGTTTGCACCGATTTTGTTCTCCTTAGCTTCTTTAGTAGCAACGTTCGCATACTAGACCTTGTCCTCTAACTTGCCGGGCTTCCTTAAGCAAATATGATCTCTAGAGCAGTCCAACTCTCCAACTGCTTCGATCATACTTCTATATGATCAAGTCCCTCCCATGGGACTCACTGGTACTTGCATTCGAACTTTTCCCTTGGTAGAACACAGCCCTCATATGCTAATGACTAAGGTTTTCATCCGATGCAAAATTCGATGCACGCATGGAAGACCCGCCTCTACGGTACCATGGCCTTCACTCCTTGAATCCATAGCCCTTCTTGCTATCGTGTTGTTCAACGAAGTGAAGCTTCCAGTAGCTTCCGATCATACCTCCATATGATCTAGTCTCTCACGGGACTATGTCATGTGTATCGTATTGCCATGAACTGTTCCACCACGATCCGCTGCACCATGTTGCCTCCTGGTGACATCTCTATTGCATTCTGATCCTTATGGGAAGAACTCGAATTATGAACCCTCCATGTGTTGCCTCTGCCAATACATCATAGGGTCTCTTCGACCTTCGATTTTGTTTGCTCCTTTGGCAATCGACCTTCATCCACCCACTCTTGGGTCACACATAGATGAAGCACCGCTCTAGGATAGTCCATTGCCTAGTAACTCTCGAAGTCCCTCGACTTCGCTGCAATTAGTGCACCATTGTCTGGATCCTGGGCCTCTACCCCTACCAGTATAATCTTCGCTACGCACCGCTTCCTTCATGGCAACTTGAATGGCAACACTGTGGCATTTTCTTCAAGAGTACCCACCTCTGCGTCCTCTTGCCTCGTGCTAAGGCCTTCTGAACCCAACTTCGCCTCCGCAAATTGAGTCACCTTAGTTCCTCCATCAAATGCTCCTCCGAGATAAGGTGCATGTTCCCAGAAGCTCCCTTTGTCTTTGGCACCATGCAAGATGAGTCCGCTCAGTCAGAATGAATGACCCATGGAACAACATGATCCTGCTCTTGTCTATGTAAGAGTTCATGTTCTTGACCTCTGTCCAAGAAAAGCACTATGCCTTCGCTCCATGTTCCATCTTCTATGCTAGCTCCCTTCATGCGGCTTGGGTACTTCGCCAAGTTAAACCCAAGTTACTACACTCCTTGTTTCTGCATTGAGTTGATGGTGGCTCTCGCGCCCATCATTCCATGGGTCAGCCCTCCCTTGAGTCCAATCTCCATATCGACTCCAAGTGTGCCTTCATTTGTGTTGCTTTGGGTCGCTCCCCCACTTGATCTCGCAATGCATCCACTAATGCATTCTCTCGAGCGAGATCATGCGATGACTCCTCGCCGCTTGCTCAGTCCATTGAGCTTCGTGGAGTTGTTATTTGTTGAGATACTCCTCCTCAACATGTGAGGTCCGTCCCACATGATTCTCCCTCTAGAGAGCCGGGACTTATCCCTCCTGGATAACTGTCTCGTTGGAGCACATCTCTCTTCATTTCGGAGACCACCATCCCCTTGGACTACTCTGATCTACTGAATAAACTATGCATTGTTCTACCTCCTGCAAATGCACTTGCTAGATTGCGACTCGATGTCATTACAGCCCCCGCTACACCACTCAAGGCCTAGCAACATGCTGAACTCGTTGCACACTTCAGCCTCCTATGGACATATCCTTCACATGCCGAAGAGAAAGTTTTAATGCTCCATGGCACCGAGTTTCGGTCGCCTTGGGATGACCACAAACATTCCATCATCCGCATACAAGCCTATGCATGAGAACCGAATTCTTTGAGTTAGCAATTCCCCTCACCTCTGTGAGCTTTGCATAACTCTTTCGGTCGTTGAGCAACTCATTCCACCTTGGATGGTCTCAACCTTTACCAAGCGCCTCGCTTGCCTTGAGCACCATCAAGTATGGTTGTCAACGTTGAGCCGTAGCTCAAACTCAGCCATCCCAACCTTTGTGCGTCCCGTATTCTTCCAAACTTGTCTGTTCTCATGGTGCCTCTTACGCGAAGGGTTGGCCATTCCTCTGAATGTCAATCTCAGATGCCCGCTCCTCCGAGCGACTCCTTTTCCCTATATCTCCATACCCGTTTTCCCCCAAACGATCGCGTGTGTGCCGACTGCCCTCAACGCAGCCCCGCTAGGTCCCCCACGTTTGCATGTTAAGTGTTTCTATGAGTGCTTGTCCCGCTCTGATACTATCTGTCACAGACTTAGCTGGTTTTGCCTAAGTCGTGCGGCACCCTTGCGTGTTCGTCCGCAAAGGTCAACCTCCCCGCAGCCTCCTCGAAGCCTTCCATGGTCCCTTAGGACCCACAAAAGAGAGAACAGGACAGAGAAAATGCCTCACTCGGGATCCACAAGCAAGCATCTCCGAAAAACACTTTATAGACAATGCAAATTACAAACAGACTTTATAAGCTCTGAACAGTTGCACAAAAAAGGGTAAAATGGTCCATTATAGACCGAAAATCCCTCACACGTGTCCACATGACATAACTTTTATTTACAAGCCTAAAGCGGCCACCAACCTAACTAAAATGGGACTATTAAGCCTTCGGCCGTCCCTCTACATGTTGTGCAGAGCATGAACATACCAAAAGACATGGACATACATAAGCATTACATCAAACATCCTGTTTAGAAGTTTGTCCATGACACTATGACCCTTTTAGTCCTAACTCCTATTTATAGAAAGCCTCCTTTAATTAGTCATAATGGTTCATGCCTTATTAGGTATTGGATCTCCATCCAATTACCCTTGACTTAATATATATTATATTGGGAAACCTTAAAAGATCATCACATGTACAACAGAAGAGTATAAAACAAAACATATTCCTATAGTTTTAATATTGGATCGTTGTGCGAAGATTGGTATACGAAAAAAACATAAAACTAAAAATTGCACATATTATATGAGATATGTTACCTAGGGAGATCGTATATCCTTCAAATTTTTTGATCTGAAGGAGAGGATGAAGGAGATTAGCTATTCTCCTCTCTAGTAGTGATCGACATAGTGGATGCGATGATGATGCTCCTCCAATCGTAGTATGATCTTTCTCTCTACCCGCACCATAAAGTTGCACAATCTTCAAGAAGGGGCCAACCCTTCTTGCTATCCATATGCCCCAAATAGGGGCTATCGACTGAGGAGGATAGGAGAGGGAGAAGATTAGGAGGGGTAGCAAAGATGAGACTAGCCTATGCCACCTTTTGGTCTCTCTTATTTATAGATGTTCGTACCACTTAACCCTAATAGATCTTGCCCTATTAGGTATTGAATCTCTAGAATATGTTTTATCGTAATATTAGAATATGTTTTATCATAATATAGGTGTAACTGAATAGTTCATTGAATAATAACTTATTGAATAATCAAATAACAAGTGAAAACCAAAGCCAGTAGCTAAAGATCAAAGTGGGGCTAGTGAGAGTTGGAGCAAGGGATGAGGCAATAAGGCTGGTGTTCTATCCTAAAGAGAATTCTTTTTCCTTATTGTTAAGTAGTTCAGTCTTAGAGATACCATTTTGCATTCTGACTTGCCAAGTAACTACTAACTTCAGTTTAAGAGATAGTCTCGGAGATACTAGTTGCTTGTCTTATATCTCATATTCAAACGTCTACTTATCGCAAAACATATCATATGTGTATGACCCTCTAGGCCCAATATTGAGCTAGTTATGAGTCATACCTGTCAGAACTCCTTTTGGCTTAGTGAATCAATATCTCCGTAATAATTCATTGGACTCATCGATTATGGATATATTATGCCACTATGTCGTAGTCCATAGACTATACAGGGGAATCTAATCCTTTTGGACATATCTGTTTCTAATTATTGTATACTTATAGTCCTTCATCTATGTAATATTTAAGAGATTGTAAAACAAGAATGGTGCCGTCAGGCCCATATAGTTTTCACTCAAGTCTCACTCTAATCTGATTCTCTTGGAGAAATCTTTTTCTTTGAATCCGAATGATCTTGGCTAGGGATTTGTCTGAGTAAGAACACATAAAATATTCCTCTCATGACACCAAAAGTAGTTGATCCTCTATTGATACTCCTGATAATTGATTGTATAATATTTTGAATCTATAAACCTATAAGTTTGGTATCAAAGAGTATAGTACTCATATAGGACATTCTTAGTGTCTCAAGTCTAAAGAATAGATACACCACTCGAATGACAGAATCGCTATATGACAACGAGGTACATCAACAATCTAGTATTTCATAAGCAGATTAATTAGTAAATTCATCAACTGCATTGTATTTCTAGTGTCTCCACACAAGCAACTATGAGACCAGCTACCTCCATCATATGGACGAGTATATAGTACACTAGTATGTTTAGTCATCTTAATATCCCTCTCGAGTAACCTATGACCGGAATTCTTTAGGGTCTATATTTAACAGCAAATCAATCTTATTATTGTGATCTCATTACGATTTGATTACCATTGAATAGATACATTAACATCACAAAATATATATGTATATATATATATATACATAAAAATATATATATATATATATATATATATATATATATATACATATATATATATATATATATATA